>JANUYF010000007.1:6687500-9135833 GCA_026167975.1 Phrynosoma blainvillii | reverse complement strand
CCCATAATGCAAAGCAATTTATTTTAAAAAAAGTAAGGAAAAGATGTTCGATTCATGTATGTATACTGTAAAGATAAAATGAAGAAAAACAAGATGGGCTATCCACCTGAATTAAGCACCAGTCAGTGGTATATAGGTTGGATGAGAGCCAAGGGGAGCATAATGCACCATGATTACAGAATAGCCTTTGTTCATAATGTGTTTGCAAGCTAGTTGTTACTGTAGTGTGAAACACAGCTAGCTGGTACTTAGGCTGCTACCTGAGCACATTTTTCGAGAATCAGGAAAAAGTCCCTGCATTCTAAGAAAATTTCCTCATTCTTCTAATACCTAGCAAAGGAAATATTTCTCCCACTGCCTTACAAAAGCAGGCTGATATTTTGACAACAAGCTAATGCTTTGTTATAGGATAATATGTGGCTTGAAATTCAGGAGCTGCAGTAGAATAGATAACATTTTGTTTTATCACTCTGTCCTATAGCACCTTCTCTCAAGCTGGGTTCTCTATACATTATTTGACCTACAAGTCACATCATCCTTCATCATTCCCATGTTGGCTAAGACTGGTGAAAGTAGTCTACCATCATCTTGATACTCTGGTTGTGAGGAAAATATGCCTGAGAGCATGATACATTGACCTCACTTTGAATTAATTTAAGAATTACACACTATAATGTGCTAACAAGTCAAAAATGAAAATGCTCACTCTAGCAGACTTCATGGTGAATGTTTATAAATAGTGCTGAAAATACTTTGGCCATCCAAGAAGACAAACAATTGGTTCTAGAACAGATCAAGCCTGGACTCTCACTGGAAACCAGGATCACTAAATTGAGGCCGTTGTTCTTTGGCTGCATCATGAGAAAGCACAACTCACTAGAAAAGACAATGATGCTAGGAAAGGTAGAGAGCAGTAGAAGGAGAGGAAGATGGTTGGACATGCAAGATGGTTAGACTTAATCAGAGAAGTCATAGACCTTAGCCCGTAGGACCTGAGCACTTGGAGATGTCTTATCCACAGGGTCACCATAAGTCAGGGCTGACTCAAGGGCAGTTAACAACAACAAAGAAGTTATCTCAAGAAGGTTAGCCCAGGATATTTTGTTGCCTAAGCTAAAGAACAAGTTAGCATTGGCTTCTACTATACAGAAGATGGCTGGACAACTAGTTGAACTTTTCTGGATGCAGTCTAATTTTGGGGCCCAGGAAACCCATGTGGCACATAGAGCTCTTGTCTTCTAATAAATTGGAACAGCTTGGGGGAGGGGGCTCAGAAACAAAAACCAGGGAGCTATCACTAATTTCACCCTTTATGTCTGTAACCCGAGACAGTTGTTTCCCTAGCCAAATGGCAGGACTAAGCCTGCCCACCCACAGTTCTCTACTTCTGACCATTGCAAACATTGCAGAAAAATGCTGTACATATGCAGTGACCTCTTTCCCAAAGGAAGTTAAACTCTGAGTGATACTGCTTCTAAAATTGCTCATTTCCAAGAGAAAGCAATGCTAGATTGTCTTCCAGGTTACAGATGATACTTGGCCTGTTAATTTATTTTCAGGTCTTTTGATTGCTGCAGACCTTGCAAAACAAAGCATGAAAAGGACCATGTTTCAGCATCTCCTGATTCACCCACCTCTAAATCTTTCTGTCAATCTGTCTACTCATTGAAACCTCATTTGTATGATTTGCTTTGAATGCATTGGCAAAATGTAGCCAGTCAGCAAAATGGTGCTTCAAAAGTGCCAGCCTTATTAGTTTAATAGGAAGTACTGTGACTGAAATCCTATAGCCATTCTTTAACCATGCATGTGGGGAGTAGATGGTGTATGAGTAGCTGATTGCAACTCAGTACTCAGCTAACTAGACATATACATAAAGTCTGTAAAGAAATAAAAAGTCAACTATGATTGCCAAAAGCAAACCAAAAACTGATAAAGTGGGGGGAAAGGATAAATAAATATGACTGGATTCAAGGCAGGCAAAATTCCACCTCTGTAAACATTTCATTGTGATTAGAACTTTCCCCCAGTTGAATTGGTGATGACAACAGGTACAGTTTTGTTAAAGCATATGTAGGGATCCACACAGACATTTTGAACTCACATCCAATAATCTCATCAATCTTGAGTTTACTAATTTATTGTTTTATACATTTATATCATTCTTCCTTTAAAAATCTCAGAGCAATGATAGTTTATTCTCCTGCTTTTATTTTTTCCCCACTGAGCCCTATTCCCACTGAGAGACAATGGCAGTGGAAAGTCAACCAATGAGCTTCTGAACTTTTAAAAGACTTACAAATAGATCTCTTTCTCTCTAGTTCAACACTCTAACCACAAAACCACATGGTGGTTTTTTGCAGTGTAGATGTTTAGGTATGTGCATACTGCATTGTTAAAGTTTAAGTTCTGTCACCAGAAGGAATCGACCAGGAACCTTCCCTAAATATGAAGCCCCAAGTGTTTATTTTGTGACTGTAATGTAAGCAAGGGAAGTGTCTTTTAAATAATGGTCTGTCATATGATTGTGACAATTCAGGTTGAGTCCCAAATGCCTAAATCAACATGTTGTTAAATGTGAAGCTCCAGTCATTGCTTTCTTAGTTGTAATAAAAAAAAGGAAAATGGTCAGGGACTCTCTGTTTTGCAAAAACAAACAGAGGTACGGTATATACCTCCTGTTCCATATGATCCCTTGGCTTTCTGAACTCTTAAAAAAAATTATTAAGATCTTGGGCAAGTCACACTCTCTCAGTCCCAGAGAAAGGTGATAGTGAAACCCCCTCTGAACAAAACTTGCCAACATAGGTTGCCTTAAGTTGGAAGCTACTTGAAGGCACACAACAACAACAGCAACAACAACAACAACAGAACTTGACATAAATAACAAAAGAACAGAAGAAAGAAATTGTATCAAAGAGGTAGGAGCATTCAATAGGCACAGACAGAAACAATAAAATAAATAAAATACTTAGCCCTAAATCCAATCAGGTTAGACCCAACTCTAGTAGACAATGGGGCTCTGCAGATGGCATAAAGCCAGATGCCCCAACCCCTTCTCGGGGACATCATCAGAGTGTGTGCTGTTGCACACGGCGAGCGCTCTGATGATGTCCACCTGGCGCAGCATTCAGACACACTGTGCTGGAAGAGGTTCAAAAGAGCCACATGGCAGCTCTTTGGGCACCCTTTTTGCCGCCTGGGAAAGGAGCACTCCTTTCCCAGGTGCCAAAGGGGAGGATTGGGGCCAAAGCGTGGGGGCAGCCTCGACCCCACTCCTTCACTTCCAAGGGTGGCCCACGGCCACCTGTCTGCATCCCCCCCCAAGTGAATCAAGGGAGATGGAATAACAAACAAATGGATTAGTCCATAAAGTACAAAAAGCTGAGCTGTGTATAATCCATAAAACATGGATTAATCATTAAAACAAAGTGTAATCTTAATAATAGCTCAGTGAAACAGTGTTGTCTTAACCAGTTACATAAAAGAGATTAACCCACCTTCCCTGAAGAATCAGTTTTACTCAAAACACACTTAGCACTGCTTACTTTTCTTGATGTGGCAGCCCAATGGGTTTTATTATCCCACCACTGCCTCAAAATTTGATGGACCAGACCACTTTTATTTTCATCTATGGGTTTACTCCCCAAATTTGGTTTCTTTATTTCTTAGTATCATGGAAATTCAATCCAGATTTAGACAAGCTTGTAATTAAACAACAATAAATCTTTATTTGCATGATGGTTAACAATGTTTTATTTGTTACAATGTTGCATTTACTTGTTCTTGTTATACTTTGTTACACACTCTTTAACTTTAGAGAACACCAGATACTATTCTTTAGGACCTTCACATCATTCTTATTTATGGTTATCCTTTTAACCTTATTTCTATAATAGCCCTCAGTCTAATCAAATCCCAGAGACTCCCTCACTTGAAGTGCTATATTCAACTTAGGGCCTCTGCAGACCAGCCCAAAGAGCTGGCCTGGAGGTAGAGTTAGCCCCAGCCCCATGCTGACACTGTCCTGATGCCGCATGCCATTATGCATGGCGTGCGGTATCAGGATGCCTTCCCGGTGCAGCATTTTGACACACTGTGGCAAAAAAGGTGAGGAAGAGTCACGTGCTGGCTCTTAGGGTGGCCTTTTGCCACCCCAAAAAGAGCAGCATTTTGCTGCTCTTTTTGGGGTGGCAAAAGGGAGGATCGGGACCATAGCATGGGGTTGACACAGCCCCAATCAGCCACTTCCCAGGGCTCTGCAGAGGCCCTAAGTCTCTCACAACTGGACTTTTCCATCACAGTGCCTGTCTTCTAGACTATTGCACATCCAGACCTGGTCTGGCTCCAACTGTCAGTAACAGAATTCTTTATCACCTACAGCCCACAATTTTATTGGCTGTTGTCAACTCACTCCTGATTGGCTGTGCTAGCTTGGCATGATTCTGCCTGCTCTCCACACACCTCCTCCCCCCCCCCCTTAAAAAGGCAATTGACACATACAAACTCATTTTCAGATTCTGTGAGTCAATGAGAACCATATCTCATTTCCAAATCACTTACTAGTTTCTATACTTTCCATTGCCTGTAAATCATTTATAACATCCTATCACATTTATTTGAACATTCAATATATTTATACTTACTTTATCATATATATCATTTTTCTTTTAACTCTTAAAGCTATATTTAAAGATCTTCTTTAAATCTATAGTTATTATAACTTTCCAGTTTTACCTTAGGTACATTTTCTATTTTAGTGACACTTTTAATTTTATCCTTAACAATTACCAAGTTGTGTATTTTCTGACTTCTTTATCAACCAATAGTACTTATGCATTTTTTATAACTATACCTTCAATGTTTATTCTATTTATTATAATCTTACAATACTCCTCTTAGAAATTTAACAACTTGGTTGTCTTACAGATACAAACCATGTCAATAGTTTATTCTCACCACATTAAATACAGTCCAACCTAACACTTTGTATTTAATGAAGAATTTTGGCTGTAAAGTTATTGTTTCAGACGCTGTACAGATGAATAAAGATGTGGCCATTTTGTTATCCAAAAAATGGCGTTCGGACTACTTTGTGCTGGTGCAACCATTAGCAACACAATCCATGTGCTGCTTCAGTTTTGCAGGATTTATTACTGTCTTTATATTTATAAAGATAGGAAAAGAATCCACACAGGTAGAATCACTCCTCGATAACCTCCTCTGTGGATGTTTGTCTTGTTGAGATGTGTACCTAGGAAAAAAATTGTTCCACACTGAAAGTGAAAGGAATTGTAAATAATCTATTTAGGTCAGCCAGACAGAATGGTTCTCCAATCAAGGATTTACAACACAGGTACTAGGACTTTTAATGGTCCTTAATGAACAAGAAGACAAATGCATATAGATCCATGTATACACAGCCATGCATACATTTCAAAAAAATATGCACAATTAAGATGTGTTCAGTTTAGAAATATATACAATACTGTGTTAGTCAATGAGAAAAACTGATGCATTCAGAAATGATGTAAGTAAATGTGTATATTTTGGAGAGAAAATATTCACTAAAATTTATACAGATTTCCATGTAGAAAGGAGGGGAAAGCCTTAAAATCCAATATAATCCAATACAAAACTGGGAAAGAATGAGAATTGCACTAGGATTCCAATAAAGATTGTATAACTGACAATTTTTTCACACCTTACTTGGACATATGTTGACATCTAAAATATCATGTTGATAACTGTCTAAAGGTAAAGATATTCCCCATTGACAAGGTTGTCAAGTCATGTCCGACCATAGGGGGCAGTGCTCATCTCCATTACTAAGCCAAAGAGCCAGAGTTGTCAGAGACTACTCTGTGATCATGTTGTTAGCATGATTGCACAGAACACTGTTTATCTTCCCACCAAAGTGGTACCTATTTATCTACTTGCATTTACATGCTTTTGAACTGCTAGGCTGGCAAGTGATGACCACCTACTTAGGTGTAATTATTCCACTTCATTTTTGAAGTCTAACTATAGAACTATGAATGTTCAGAACTAAATCCAGCCATATAGGGCACTCTTTACAGTGGGCTTGTTTATGATTACAGGTATACAACATATATGTATATATATATATATATATACCTGTGTGTGTGTGTGTGTATGTATATATATATATATATATATATATATATATAATATCACTGTGATATAATTCCCATTCTGTAAAAAAATGTTTAAAAAATGGGGCGTACTCCAAGGAAACAGTACATAGAACTGTAGCTTTTGAGTGCAGCTCTGTTTATACTTACTTCTTAGTCTGATTAAATTCAGCAGAATTTCTTCCTGAGTAAACATGCATCAGTTCAGGCACCAGTTGCTAACAATATACCTGCTTTATTTAGCATAATGAACAACTGTGGCAGAGGTTTTGATGTTTCCCCAACTTATTATTCATCTCTGTTCATTATGTGGGACTTGCATAGCGTAAAAATGTGATACATTTCACTGCAAAAATTGGAAAAATGAGACTAAAAAATTCAAAGCAATGTATGCTTTGCTTATGATGAAAATGTTTTTTTAGAGAGTATCTCCATCGGTGCTTAAGTACTAAAGGGAAATTTTCTAATGATAAGGCTATATTCGTGATGGGGAAAGTCCCTCCTGCTGCTCAGAAATGAATGAAAACCATAGGAGGCTGGGACATTTTTGATAGAAAACAGTTTTTTTAACAGCTTGAATTTATAAATCTTCTTGTTGCAAATGACAGTTTATTATGCTTATTGCCTAAAATGAGGATTCATTTGTTAAATTAACCAACACATAAATGCCTTCCTTCAAATTATGTAAAGAAGCAGTTGTAGGAGTTGCATCCAATGGTGACTAACTTTGTTGGATCACAAAGTGCATCTGGATGCACAGCCTACTTTTTCACTCCCTGCTGACTACAGTCCTCTCTTCCATTTTCCATAGTTTTCCATACTTTTCCATAATGTATTCCAATTCTCAGAAAGAATTATCTGGAGGGGAGGGAACCTATGAAGGATTACCCAAAATTCAGTACTCTGTTGACAAGAATAAACATGTTTTCCACTAATGAATTGCTACAGGTGAATGTAACCCAAGGCCTTCAAGTTGGGGTGGCCACCTAACTTACTTACTACCATAGAAAGAGAAGGAATAAAACTAATTTGTGTAGCATCTTCCTATCATGTATATTAGTGTGATTTTTTTTTTTTTTCAAATTAAGAATTACTAAGACAAGATGTTTTAGTTTCCACCTTCTTCACCTGCTCTGGATGTAGGGCTACTGTGCCAAACTGGTATTTGCAGAATACAGAAGATGGACTATTCCAAATTGAATAAATGCTGTTAGGTGTTACCTTCTAGGTAATATGTGATGTTATGGTTTTAAGGTAATATCACAAGAGAAGATCCCTTCTTTGTAACATTCTTGGATTTGAAGGTATTTCTATTCCAGTTGCTAACAAATCAAAGGGGCTATGACATATAGGATTAAAGTGCTCTGTCACCGGTTGTTCTATTCTTTGGGTGAAAGACTTGTAGTTTATGAAGTGCATGTGTAGGTCAGTTGTTATAACCCATCACATGGTTTTCAGTCCTTTGTTTCACCACAAGCCTTGGGAAGTGTGCTCTCTCTCTCTCTCTGAGGCAAAAATTGATGATGTAATAAGATGCTGACAAGATTTATCAAACCACTGACCATTACCACTTCCTTTTGGTCCATGTGGAAACCAGTTACACTGAAAAGCATAGCCTTTAGTATATCATGAGGCTCTGAGGAGGAAGCTGAAGGACCTAGATGCACAGGTTTTCTTTTAGTCTCTCCTCTCAGCTGAAGTGCACGGTCCAGGAAGTGAGAGAAAAATAGTTTAGATGAACAACTGGTTCTGCAGATGGTGCCACCAGAAACAATTTGGTTTCTTGGATCCTGGTCTGTGGTTTCAGAAAGATGGACTTCTGGCAAAGGATGAATTGTACCTAATGGCAGTTGGCAAGAGCATTTTTGCTAACTGTCTGAAAACTCTAGTCAGTGTTCTTGAGGGCAGAAGTTCATGAAGTGCTGAAAATAATTGTCTGATTATTATACAGAGAACAAGGCAAAGTGCACAAGAAACCAGCAACAGAAGGATAAAAGATCTTAACTAGGCAGCTAGTCTACCTATGTAAATCATTACAGGCTGAGATTTCTGGCTGCTGGAGTCCTGCCACCAAAAACTTTGCGGCACCAAACCTGAGCTGTCAAAGTCCTGAAAGGATCAGGGCTAAGCCAACAGGCACAGCCAGCTCTACTCATGCAGTGCAGTTGGAGCAACTTAAGGGTTGCATTGGCCCCTCTATTCTTGCTACAGCAACACAGTCTTTTGTGCTGCATGTAGCTACTCTGTTTGCATCATGCCTTGTTAACTAACTGTGCTTAGACCTTGGTCTATTTCCTGACTTACCTCTGATCCCTTGAACTCCTGGAATCCTGCCTTGCTGGTCTGCCTCCTGACGCTGTGTCCATTGGACTCTTGGAACTTGACCTTGCTATGTTTTTACCTGGGCTGATTCCTGACTTACCTTCTGCCACTGGCTCATTAGACTCTCTAAGGTTTGCCATCCACAGCCCTGGCCCTGGTCCTAGCCCTGGCCCTGGCCACCAGCCTTAGAATCCAGGCCACACAGACCTTGATAGCTAGGGAGAATGGCTTTAGACCTGTTGGGGGTTTTGAGTATGTATTCCTGCATGGCAGGGTGTTGGACTTGATGACTCTTGAGGCCTTTTCCAACTCTTTGATTCTATGATTCTGTGTTATTACATTAATGGACAGAGGATAAGAACTAAACAAGATGAACTTGAACTCTTAACAAAACAAATGCAATATATTAAGCATCACTGAAACCTGGTGGGATGAATCTCATTATTGGAATGTAGTAATAGAAAGATATAACATATTTCTTAGAAATACATCAAAGAAGGGAAAAGAAGTAGTAGTATATTTCAAGGATGTTTACATCTGTAAAGAGATCCATGACGTAAATCCTAGAAGCCTGGTTAAAAAACAAGGAAGTCAGAAACAACAGGAATGTCATTGTGGAGGTCTATCACAGATTCTCAAGCCAGACTGAGGGCTTGGATAATGCCTTACTGAAACAGATGACCAAACATTAAGAAAGAAGAGATGTAGTAGTAATGGAAGGTTTTCAACTATCCTGATACTTGTTTGGAAGTCAAATTCTACCAAGAATGTAAGGTCCAACAAATTCATCACTTGCCTTGCAAACAATGGTATTGTCCAGAAGGTGAGAAAAGTGACAAGGGGACAAACTGATCCTAACCAACAATGATGATCTGGTTAATGGGGTGGAAGTGGTGGAATCCTTAGGTGGAAGTGACAATATTTCCCTGGAGTTTATGCAGCGGAAAGGGAAAGGCAAGCATAGTCAGATATGTATTCTAGACTTTAAGAAAGCTAATGCCAGTAAACTTAGGCAAATACTGGATGTGATCTCATGGTCAGGAATAAGAGGAGAAAGTTCATGATGGATGGGAGTTTCTTAAAAGTGAAATGTTGAAGGCATAGTTTCAGACAGTTCCAGTGAGGAGGTAAAATGGGAGATGTTTAGAGAAATCAGGATGGATGTCCAAAATACTTTCAACTGAGATAAGATTTAAAAGGCACCTGTACAATAAATGAAAAAAAAGGAGGGGGGATGATGAAAAAGGAATTCAGGAGAATAGCTAGAAGGTGTAGAAAGAAAGTCAGAAACTTAAAGTACAAATGGGCTTAGGCTTGCTACAGAGGTTAAAAATAATAAAATGATGAAAGGTTGAGAAACCATTCCCTGTGAGGAGTGGCTTAGGGAACTGGGTATGTTTACCCTAGAGAAGAGAAGGTTTAGAGGTGACATGCACTTTCTTTGTGTCCTTGGTAATCAGCTACATTCATTCCTATTTTTTGTAACCTCCCTCTTTGCGTCAATCACATAAAGATCAACAAACTGGCTACACATTTTGAACATGGATCTTATGAGCACCATAGCTTTAAGTGGACTGGGAAAGTGGATTTTAATTAGGGGGAAATTCTACAAAAAATATTAAGCTATTTATAGAGCTTTGTACTCTCCTTCCTACCTTTGTACTTGGACAATTTGTACTCTCCTACTCTGTATAATGAACTGTTTTCTAAGACCAGGCTGTACAAATGGGGGAAAATAAGCTGGTGAATATAACCCTAATGAAGTATATTGATAAAAGAAAGAAACAATCCTGTTAAAATGCTGAAAGTCACTAATCAAACTTTAAACTCCTATGAATAAGCCATTGCTAAGGTGCTCTACAAAGAAAGAAAGAAAGAAAGAAAGAAAGAAAGAAAGAAAGAAAGAGGGCACATACCATCTTCAAATCAATTTTGCTGCACTGTCAAGTTTTATATCAGTCCACTGATAAATTTTCTGAGGGTAAGCCATAAAAGCTACCACCTCTGCATTTCTGATTATAATGGCAGAATTTGATGAACCTAATCCAGCCTTGACATAAGACATGTCCAAGAAATAAATGATAAATGAAATGAATAAAAAATAGGTAGCAACTAAAATTAAGATGAAAGGAATCCTACTATTAAAAGCTCAACTTTGACTCCCAAAGAGTAACAATGAAGTTTCTGTGCTAAAGTAATTGGAGATACAGGTCCATATATAGATGTCATCAGCAAAAAGGGATGTTCCATACTCAATACTATTAAGAGATGAGAATTTCATTTTATTGCATTTTTAATTTTTAAAAATACCAAAATTTTTCAAATTCAAATGTTAGAGGAGGCTAAATTGGCTCATTTCCCCATGCCTAATGTACAGAGTAGAGATAGAGAAGGGAAACCAAAGATAATGTAATTTCTCATGGGGAAAAATCCTATTTTCTTTAACTATAAAATTTCCTTTTCTCACAACAAGCCCCTACTGTATTTGGCTGGAAGTGTTACTTGCAATACACCAAGCAATATTTGTTTTCTTGTGGGAGGTGAGTGAAACATGTGTGTGTATGCATGGAATTGTATCTATATCCCTGTTGTTATGTTATATAGTACTGTGTCAACCTTTATTTTCCAGCCATTTGTGAATCTTAAGGCTGTACCTGCACTGCAGAAATAATGCAGTTTGACATGGTTTTTGTGACTTGTAGTTGTGACTTGTAGTTTATTTCCAGAATTCCATAGCACTGAGCCATATCAGTTAGTGTCATCAAACTGGGTTATTTTTGAAGTGTGGATGCAGTCCAGATCATTTGAAACCAGGGCACTGGGATTTCATTGAAATCTTCCAAGAGGGAGTTCCCACTGTCCAAAGACCCATGCATTTGGATGTGGTGGGGAATTCTGAAGAGCAATACGATACAATCAGGGCAGGGATCAGTGATACCTCCAAGAACTGAGGAAGGGAGAACATCCTTTGTGGATGTGCAAGTATAAATTCCTTGAGTTGTTCTTCCTCCTGAATAGCCCAGAACTCTTATAAAAATAAAAGAGCAGAAGCAACCCCCCCTTCCCCCATTTACATCAGTTAAATGCAGTAGGTATGATTGCTCCAAACACAGAAATCACCATGTTGTACTTGCATGGCTTGTAGTTATTAAAAAACAAAGCATGTGAAAAGAAGGAACAGAGGATGCAGTCTGAATTTAATGGCACAAATAGGGTTGGAAGGAAAAGGATTTGAAATCAGGCTTTGAAGAGATAAATGGTCAAACCACTTTTCTTAGCTAGGGATTTTGATATATTTTGTTTTTAACTTAATTGTTGCTTTCATATTGTTTATTCCTCAGGGTTTTCAGCCATATTTATTTGGGCATTCTTAGCAAAAATATATCAACAAAAAATATTTCACAATCTTCTAGGTAGCATAACTGGTTCTTCTCTTCCTTCTTATCCTTAAAAGAGAGAGGTATTATTCAGTAGTTTTGTTCTTGAAGGAAGCAATAAGTAATTGTAGCAATTTACTCCATACTGTAAGAAAGTATTAGAAATCTCCACAATTTTCTAATATTATTTACAGTTGAAGATTCATCCTGTGCAATATTCTCATTTGGTATTTTGGGCAGAAAATAGCACTATTTTCCGTGCAGAAAATATTGTGGTTGGGAAATTAATCTTTGTGAAATTTGAACAGATTTCCTTTCCATTGAAAAATGTGTTTTTTGGTTTTTTTGCACAGAAAACAGGAAAACAGCCATGTGCAAATTTTATACAGAATATGTCCTTAACAATTATGATTCTTATAGTTCCCAGATTATTCCTGGCACAGTTTTCCAATGTTTGGATATATTACCCTCACTCCAATATTTTTAGAATATTCTTTCTCTTCTAATTGCAGGACAATCCTGTGAGGTAATGTACACAAGTGACTTGACCAGGTTCACTTGTATGAAGATTTGAACCCTTTAATTCTTTCTTCCTCGTTTCCAATTCAACACACTTAACAGTTTTAACAATGTTTTTTTTTTCAAATTTGCATAAGCTAATATGACCAACTAAATGTACAATAAATTGCAGCATTAAAATAATATAATTTAAATCAATGCAGTGGAGGGAGAGGGAAAAGCCAGACAGATATAATAGCAGGAATTAGGTTTTTCATACAAGAGTTCCTCCTGTTTTTGTCTGTGAAAAAAATGGGAAAGTATGAGAATATCTGAGAATTCTCTGCCACAGTACTCAATAAAATTAAATGAGAAAAATGGGAGAGCACACGGTTTTCATCTTTATAAGCTTCTTTAAGCTTTGCTCTGAAAGGGTTCTACTAGTTCAAAGCACAGCTTTGCCTTCACTGAACAGTCAAAGAAGAGTTGTACTTGGCCTTTCAAGGTATAATGCCAGCTTAATTCAGGTTTAGGTATTATCAACCTCAGGGGGTGGACAAAAAGAGACATTGAATAAAATCAGCTTCCATTTATTAAAGATACCTGCACACACAAAGAAATGAATAGAAAGGAGGAGAACAAACTATATTTTATGTATTTTTAGATACATACCACAATGTTTGTTGCTCTTGTAGACTCATACAGCAATATTTTCATAAGAGACAATATTACGAAGTGAACTCAACAATCTAAATTTCCTATACCCCCACATCATTCCTAGATGCCATTTCCCCAATCTTCTCTTAAAGTAAATTCTGTTTATCTCATTGGGACTTACAAGTAAATTAGGATAGGACTGTATTGAAAAAGATATAATATCTAGAAATATGCAATAGATGGGCATGATGCAGGTATTCCTTTGTGTTTCACTGCTCTTCATAGACTAGATAAGTGTGAATGTGTGCAAGAGAGAGAGCATACTAAATAAAGATCAGTGTGGATATTCTGCATCAACTACTTGGTTACGTATGCATAACTAAGTAATGCCTGCTGGATGCCCCCTTCCCTCGGTCCACTTTAACAACTATCAACTAGATCAGATGAAGGAGCCAGCTGCCATTCAGGAAACAAAGATGATGACATTTCCACAACTCCTACCAGCAAATGAGGTTGCAATGAGGAATTGTGACAGATCCTGCTTCTGATTGTCACAACCTCTCTCACATGTGGGAAGGTAATGGAAATGCCATTCTGCTTGTACTGTCATTAACAACTTAACAGACCTAGTTTGCTCAATCCAGCTACTGGCAGTAGTTAGGCTGATGGGGGTATTTATATAGTCGTACAGTAGTCTAACATAGGCAACATAGGGGCTGATGATGACGTCCTCCTGGCACAGCGTCTGGACATGCTGCACTGGAAGAGGCACAAAAGAGCCTCATGGCAGCTCTTCAGGTGCCCTTTTGACCGTATGGGAAAGGAGCGCTATTTTGGTGCTCCTTTCCCAGGGACCAAAAAGGAGAATTAGGGCCGAAGCATGGGTCAGCCTCGGCCCCAATCCTCTACTTCCCAGGGCAGCCCATGGCCGCCCGTCTGCATCCCCCATAGTCTTATTACATTTGGAGCAAATTCAAACAAAAATCCATCAGTGCTAACCTTTATCGACCAACCAAAATGCACAATATATTTGCTGCAAGCTTCCAAAGCTCCATAGGCTTTGTCATCAGGCAAGATGTTATAAACCAAACAGAAGAAAAAGCAATTGGAGATGTTAGTCAGATGCCTACATGTTGTTTCAGTCTTTAGTTAAGATGGTATGTAGTGGGAAGGATATATTTTGCAAGCAGGCTCCTCCTCCTCCTGGCCATGTGGCTATAGGGAGATTTTCAAAATTTGGACCACTTACAGATCCATAACTCTAGGTTGTGAATCTATGCCTGCAATACAGAATGCCAGCACATGCAAACTGGGTAAGGTTATACATCCTTTTTACATAAAACCATAGGGATGGAAAAGTTTTTGTGGGCAATCATGTCCAACCCCTGCTCAATGAAGGATCTCCAGCTACAGCATCCCCAACAGGGATGTAGTGGGACATAGTGCCATTGTTCATAATCAAAATTTATCTTGTAATTGCTTTAAAGTGACAATAACATTTAGGAGAGTTGACTATATCCAGTATTTTTCGGTAGCTGTTTATCTATATAGCACATTTATAACTTCACCCTTTCACCAAAAAGTCTCTTATAGAAGATGATATCTTGACTCTGCCACAGGGTCTTTGGAAGTTCCTTACCAATTTAAAATTCTAAGTTGGCTGAAACTGCTTCCTCGGCATGGGAAGCTCAGAAGATCACCCCCAAAGGTCTGATATATGTTCCTAGAGACCTAAATGACAAAGAATGAGGTAGCTTGAGATTGCCAAATTTGAAAGTATATTTTTCAATGGATCAATGTGAAATGGATCATCGGGAAAATATTGGGGGGGGGGGGAGTTTGAAATTATGATTTAAAAGATTTTTTTTAACAAGATAATGCATTGCTAATATTTAAATCCAAAAAAGGTTTCTAAGATTTTTAAAGGCACTTTTAATGTATGTTGGAAACATCAAGAAAAAAAATAATCATGTATAGACTTGTGAAAGAGTGAAAACATTTTGGACATAATCACATAAACTGATGGAAGATATACTAAAATTTAAAATCCAATTGAGACCTCTTTTTGCCTTTAAATTTTAGAAGAACAAATGGAAAAGAAGATTGGGAAGACAATACAATACATTATAACTATAGTCAGATTCTTGTATGCACAGAACTGAAAGAACTCAGTTGTTCTCACCAAAGGAAAATGGCTTATAAATTTTAACAAATTTGCAGAAATGGATATATTGACTAATCTCATAAGAGAAGGAATTTCAGGATCTTTCAAAGATGAATGGAATGTAGGGCCTCTATAGACCGGCCAAAAGAACCAGCCTGGAGGTGGAGTCAGAGTATGGGGACTCTGCCCCCACATCGTTCTCACGCTGCCCACCCAAACAGATGGTGGGTGGTGTCAGGGCATACTGTGCCAAAGGAGCACAGACAAGCCACCATCCTGTGGTGGCAAGAGTGGCTTTTTGCTGCTCCAAAAAGGAGCAACATTTGCCAGTTATTTTTGGAGTGGCAAAGAGCTGGATTGGGGCCATGGTGTGTGGTTGCTGCAACCCCAATCTGGCACTCCCAGGGGTGGCATGGAGCTGCCCCTTAGGGGCCATCTGTAGAGCCTTTGTGACTGATTATTGAAAACAGAATTGGGGAGATATATTCAGTATGGATATAGTATGAATTGCATTTTTAGGTAGTGTGCCATTCATTAATATCAGTAGTAGTATTAGTAGTTGTATTTAGTTATATTTTATATCCTTTTATTTAGAACATGAACTGGCAATTTGGAGGTTATTTGTTAACCCCTACTTTTATGGGTTTGTACGGTAGATAAGTAGATAAACAGGGTTGTTTGTGGTGTTTATAATGTTGTAACCTTATGTATGTGTTTTATCCGAACAAAATGTGTATGCTTGAAAATTATATATATAAGAGTTTATCTTATGTATATATGATTCTTTTATATTTCTCTGTACTGGGAGGGTCAGACCAGGAGACATTACTTAGGGCCTAAACATCCTGACAGATGGGCAGAATACCACAGGCTGACCCCATGGTATCCTGCCAGGTTACAATCTGGTTCAGTCCCCAGGATGGCATGGTGATGGGTGTGTGTTCACATGCCTGTATACTGCTACACTGTAGAGCTGCCAATGCCATGTGCCCCCACTGCCACCACATCCTCTCTTACTGCTGCTATGGCCTGTAAGTGCGCAAACAGGGTGCCTAGCTACAGCCATGTGGCCAGGTGCCAACTTCTACTGTCACAGGCCATGACTGGGGCCTTCAGAAAGGATGATGGTGGTGGCAGATAAGCAATGCACATAGTCATCTGGTCTGCTGGCTGTTGTAATAGAGTTTCAGAAAACTCCACTACAAACGGTCATTCTTTATAGACCAAATTAAAGAACTTTGGGACTGGGATCAATGCAGATCCACTGGATCCATTTCCAGTCTGCTCAAACCTGGCCCAAGTCTATTAGCCTGCACTGTTCAGACAAGATGGCATCAGGCCTGGGGAAACATGAACACACACACACACACACACACACACACACTTATCTGATGTATTAGAAGAACAGCAGAACATCTGTGAGCACCTGTATTGTGTCTGTCTCTTGCATATTACTAAGTACTTAGATTGTATCTTTGAGGGCAGAACCTGTCGAACTATTTGTCAATTTATTTATCAGTTTTGACAAAACCTTGCCCGCAAGCTCACAATCTAAATAAGACATGTTACACAAGGGAAAAAGGAGGATAGAAGAAAAATAAATGAATTCAGCAGCAACTGAGTCCTGGCACAAGGGAGGTATGCTTGGTTGCTCTTCTTTTCCCTCTGTGGCCAGATCAGTGAAAGTTGGAGCACAGAGGACTGGTCCTTGGCAAACTACTAGAGTTCAACAGTGTAGTTACCCGGACTCCATAACTCCTGCTTTCAGAATTTTAAAGGCTCCTTTTCAAAATAGTTAATATTTCCAAGTTTCCCCTGAATTATTGTGGACCAAGCAAATGGATCACAGGGTATACTTGGCAAGATTTATTCAAAGGAGGTTTTCTGTGGCCTTCTTCTAAGGCTGAGAGGCTCTGACTTGTGGGTTTTCATGGCTGAGCAGGGACATGGCTGAGCAGGGACACAAACTCTGGCCTCTAAGACAACTACACCACATGGCTGTCTTCCCTCAATAGTGCCTAGTTCAAAAAAAAAAAGGACTGTTGTAATTTTTTTAAAATTAATAATTCACACTTCTTGTTTGTTTTTAAAGCTTAATGCTGTCTTAATGCTGAAAATCAGCCCAATGCAAGCCAACTCTTAGTGGACAGCCTAAACAGCTGTGTAAAATCAAATTCCGGTTGATGTAAAAGTAACTTAAACTTATACTTAAATGAAAAGATACAATCTCTCATTGTGTTGAAATTATAATGTTTTTGTTTTTGAAAAAAATGTTTTTGTTTTTGAAAAAATTGAATAAAATGTTTTTGAATAAAATAATTATTAGTAATTAATTATTTGTAACAAGATGCTTCCAATCTCTTGCCTGAGTTCAGTGGAACTTGTCCCAAGTTAATTATGTACAAAACTATAGTCATTATGTATTCAGGGGATGGGAACTGTGCAACCCATAATCCTCAAGGTACCTCAAGATCATTTTTGTATCTTCCCAGGCCTCCCCAATTTCCCCTCATATTAAATATTTTGGTCTCAAAACATACCCCTCAAAATACAAATTGTCTTTCTTAATATGAGTTTAGAGTTGTGTGGTGCTCCAGTATCTTGTAGAGAGTCATGGGGGATGCCAAGCCTTGACAGTTGTTTACCTTTATATTTTGCCCTAGTAAGTGATTTCTTATGTCATAGTGATCTCTTGATGACTGGAACATCATGTGTTGACTTACACATATAAAACACCATAGACATAACTTTCCAATCACTATCCTCATTTCAGTGAGCCAACTGGTACATTCATTTGTAAATTATCAAGCACTGAATTATGAGGGAATGACACATATTGTGAAGTGTATGCATGTGGGAATAAATCCTTGAGTATAAATGGAATG
Organism: Phrynosoma blainvillii; assembly: GCA_026167975.1. NCBI lineage: Eukaryota > Metazoa > Chordata > Lepidosauria > Squamata > Phrynosomatidae > Phrynosoma > Phrynosoma blainvillii. The sequence goes on along the minus strand of JANUYF010000007.1, from coordinate 9,117,775 downwards.
AAAGTCCTGTTTATCAGTTTATCATTCTGAATTTCTTTGGCAAGTTGAAGTTGTATCTTCCCAGGCCTCCTCAATTTCCCCTCATATTAAACATATATATATATATATATATATATATATATATATATATATATTTTAAACCGGCAGCTATATTTTTGATCATTGGGATTTTGAACATGGACAATTGCTTAGGGAGCTCTAACAGCTCCCACAGCATGCTTCTTTTTACTTTCTTCTCTCTTTTCCTCTCCATTACTGCTAGACCAGAAGCTTTTTGATCTATCACTTGTATTGATTATGAAGTGGGGTAAAACATCCATTTATGATTTCCTCAGGCTGTCTTCCACAGGAATTTTTTTTTAAAAAACACTATCTATTTAGTCTTTCCAAGCCCCTTTGGCAGTTGCTATATTCAAGTTTTTTTTTTTTTTTAAAGAAACTTAACCTTTTCTTTTTTTAAAAAAAGTGATACTCTCCAATGCTCCATATATTTAGCAAAGCCCATGAAAAATTGGAGTGAAAACCCTGTGAACAATGCAATTACAATATGTTTCATAGTATAATTTAATTTTCAAAAAACTGCCCAAAGGAATATTGTGTGTATCAACTGTTTTCTGTAACCAGTGAACCTGAAGCTACGGAGTGAAAAAGCATAATCAGAGCACTTGTCCTTTTTCAGACAAAGTGGGTTAAATAAACATGTGGGAGAAAGTGTTATCCCAATAAAGCAGTGGTGTGGAAAGTACAACCCATAGACTGCATGCAGCCTCCAAGGGTCCCCAGGACCCCTCAAAAACCCTCCCTTGGTACGAAACCTATCTGTTCAGGCAGCACACATGGCCAAAATGGAAAGACAATAGAACTAAGACGTTTGCTGCACTCCAAGCCAGAAAGTGAAAACTATCACACTAGCATGTGAACTGCATCCTGGACTGGGCAATCCACTAGTGGCATTGCTGGCCATTATTTTATTTTATTTTATTTTATTTTATTTTATTTTATTTTATTTTATTGTTGTCCAGCCATGAATTGATCACATGAGAGCACGAGTGGGCCACTATATCATAAACCCATTGCACACCTTGTCGAGCAAAATTATGACAAACACTTCAAACACAACTATACAATTGATTTAATAAAAACATTATCAATCTAGTCAGACCAACAGGGGGACCTGGGAGACAGGATAGAAAGGGGGTATGTACAAGGGTAGCTCCATGATCGTGCTGTGCCAATGTACCACTGGGCACTCTGATGCATTGTACAGGCAGTTGCTCCATCATGAGATTAAGCAGCTGGTCACTTGGAGTGTCAAATGGATTGACAGCTGTTGGTGGAGGGTCAGTGTGCTCATATGCATGTGTTTGTGATGGAACAGAAAAAGTAATGGCTTGATGTGCTTGTAGCCATGAATGCTCAGTTTTGGTGGGCCTTTTCTTTCAGCAGGAGGCATGTCAGTTGTCAGGCCATTGTGGGAGCTGGTGGTGCCATCAGAGGATTATCCCTGCAAATTAGGAAATCCTGGGGTTAAGCCAGCTTTTCTTCTCCATCTCCTCCTTGACCCAGCTTAGGAAGCATTACTGCTATTTCCCTACCTTCTTTCCAGCACCTTTTCTAGTTTCTTTTTTTACAAAACATTTTTTTTTTGCCTATGTTTCTAAAATGAGAAGTGCTAGAATACCTCCCATGACATGAAATGGCCAATAGTGTTTTTGAAAGTTTGGATATTTCTATTGCCATTTTACGATGGAAAACATTTTTGGGCCCCAACATGGGGATGGGGTGGGTGGGGTCGGGTTGAAAGCATGCAACTAAAAATGGGAGACAGTTGTCCATGGTCTTTTAGGGTGTCATGGCAGCCCTGTCCCAACACTTGGTACTTATCCACATGTTTATTAAAGGATGGGTTCTAATTTTGTTTTGTATGTATGTGTTTGTGGATGGGAGATCAAAAAGCAAACCAGCAGCACATCTCTTAAGTTTGTCCAAGATCCTGGATTATGTCAGGGGCATAATCTAACTCCCTGTGATCCCACATTTCCTATTTACTATGTTTATTCACTTAGTTTTGATTGCTTGGATGAATCTTGCATGATCTTGCAGATAAGATACTGAATTGGAACATGAACTCAGTGGGAATACTTCATCAGTCTTACTGTGATGACACTTTTTTGACATCCCGAGTTGGGGAGATAAAGTGTTAGTGAGATTTTCATGAGACTAGAGTAGTATTTGAAAAGAGGCTTACATGATAGTATGTGGACAATCTGGAAGAGAAGTTACATGTTTGTATGCCTCACCAGTGAAATCCCTTTAAACATGTTAACTAACTATAACAAGAGGAAATTAAGCTCATTCATCTTTCCTTTCCCCTCACAATTAATTTGATATACAGATGAACCTTTGAGCTTTCATCATCAATAACAAAATGGAAGAAAACAGTAATGTCTCTTATTACCTGTGAAGTAGTGATGCATTTTATACCATATATCAAATACTACTTTTAGCACTACCAAAAATCAACATACTACAGAATTAAATATCACCAGGGCAAGACTCTAAAGAGCCTCACACAGTATGCAGCAGGCCTGTGCATTTATGTTTTCTAGAATAAGTAGTCACTCTTGCTCTAAATCATGATGTCTGTGATTCTGAAGTGGGTTTAGAAAGCACTTGCTGATATGACATTGGGCATGTAGCACAGATCTGCTCTTCAACTTGAAATGTTCAAGCCCTTGGGCACCACTCAGGGCCAAAATACATATGCTGTATGTAGCAATTGTATGTTGCTTCCCCCAGTGCCTTTGTTGTTGTTCATGGTGCACCTGAAGAGATTGCAGTTTGCACCAGAAGGGATTTGTATGTTCTCAACTAATACTTACAAGGCATTAAAATTCAGTACTGCATGTTGTACTAGGATGGAAATCACTTTCATCCTTACAGTTTTCTCTTGGCTGCTTATTTCTGCACAGTTTTTGCCAGAATTTGCACATTCTAAAGTGTTCCAGGAAACAATTTGCACCATAGGACATGTGGGATTTATTTATTTATTCATTTATTTATGCATGAAAAAATTTCCTCGTTTTAAACACACACACAAATACTTGTTTCCCATAATGAGAGAGGCAGGCCAGCTCCATTGGAGCTAGCCTGGATTAAGAAGGAGAGCTCTCCCTCCATTCTATCTGCCATAGTCCAGGCCTCAGAGGGAGAGAAGAACTGCTGAATCTGATCACCTTTCCCATTGCCATTCCCTTCTTCTTCTGTGTCATGTCTTTTTAGATTGTAAGCCTAAGGAAAGGGAAATGTCTAATTAACCATTTGTAAGCCACTATGAGAACCTTTGTGGCTGAAGAGCAGGGTATAAATACTCCAAATAAATAAAACAGATAAATAATACATGTAAGGATTGTGTTTAAAAACTGTGAGTTTTTTGTTGTTGTTGTTGTTGTTCAATATCCACAAACATTATACTAAAAAAAAAGTATGCTTCTTGAAAAGTAGCTTCTTTTCCATGAAAAACACAATCCAGAGACAGAAATTGGGAGAGGCAAAGTAATTTTATTTGGCCCCAGAATGTTTCTGCACACATGCATGCACGCATGCACACACTTTTTCCAGAAACATATATAATTTTTGGTGCAAAAAATAATAATCATATTTTCTTCTCTTGCTATATATTAAAAAATATGTTTTGCACAGACACACATGCCCATAGATATCTCTGAATACAGTGGTCCTTCCTCCCCCCCCCTTTTTTTTTTTTTTGGTGCAAATGGCTTTTTTGTGATCTGTGTGCAAAAACATGTATTTTTTGTTAGTATGGTTACACAGCACATGAAGATCCATGTAGATGTGCAGCACCAGGATCACAATCTTCTCAGATGCAGCAGGTAGCTTGTCAGCTGGAGAAGCGCCTCTCCCCTTCCAGACAGAAGAAAGAGACTCCACAGACAGACATCTCTCGGATGAGGCTTTAATCTTAGTTCCTCTATGTACAAGGCTATTTACAGCAATCATCCAACGTGATCCACAGCAATCCACTACGACAACACCAACCCACACCCACCACCACCGCATGTGTGTCCAGAGGATTTTGCCTCATGTAGCCATGGAGCCACATGGCCTTCTGGCCCTGCTTCCTCCTCCTAGATACCTGTCACTCACCTGAGTGACTCTGTAGTTTTGCAGCAGTTTTGTGTGCTTTAAAGCACCGGGTGACCATCCCCATGATGTTATATCCTATGACACAGCATGAGTCAGCAGCGATAAAATGCTGTGTCATCATGGCTGCTGCTATTCCCCACATTGTACATTTTACCCCTGGAACTCCATCCTAACATTTTTTTTTTGGGGGGGGGGGCACTGTTTTATTTCCTGAAACATTTTGGTGTGTGTGACTGCTGATCAAAAACTGCATATATATATATATATATATATATATATATATATATATATTAATTCTTCTTAACCTGGTTTTGCAAGTCTTCAGAAACACATTTTTCAGCTAGGAAATGAATAGTGTTAAATAATCTTTCCATACCTACCTAGTACAACCGAATCTGATAAGAGCTGGAAACTGACCCAGACATTATTACTTTTTCCTTCTGGAGTACTGTTCTTAGGCTCCATAGCCCTCATTGAGAAGTATGACTCCTTAAAATAATGTTCACAGTACTTGAAGGGGAGTGCTGCTGTTCCTCCCTGGCTTCACTCTTTGTTGATAAGGTTTAATGAGGTACAAGGTTCTAGTGGTTATTTAGGTGAATCAATCTTGTGGACAGTATCTGTAAATATATTTGCTTGGGGCCCACAAACATTAGGAAGTATGTTCTGTTGGTAGGAGCTATTTGACAACGGAAGGCAGTGTACCTCTCCTTTACTAGAGCTTTTTAGACACAAGTTGGATGACTGCCTGTCAGGAAGGCTTTAGCTGTGAATTCTTGCACTGGATACCCTAGATATAACTTGGTGACACTTCCAGCTCTGTAATGCCATATTTCTATCATCTTCAGGCTTGGACTCAAACTTAGGAGTGAAGGATTGTTCTTCAGCCATAATATTCGTTTGCATATCTTAAATTAAAACAATATTAAAACAAATCCTGCTTTATGAATCCGGACAAGACGGAGGTGCTCACAGTAGCGGCCCCGAAACCAAGAATTGGGTTGCAACCTCCAGTCCTGGATGGGGTCACACTCTCCTCCAGTGACTGTGTTCGCTGTCTGGGGGTGCTCCTCGACTCGTCGCTCCTGATGACAAATCAGGTAAATGCGACAGTCAGGAGCGCCTGTTATCAGCTTTGGCTGATACGCCAGCTGCGCCCTTTTCTGGAAGTAAGGGATCTCGAGACTGTTGTCCATGCGCTGGTAACCTCACACCTTGATTTCTGTAATGTGCTCTACATGGGGCTACCCTTGTGCTTGGTTCGGAAATTACAGCTGGTACAAAATATGGCAGCTAGGCTTATCTCGGGAACATCTAGGAGGGACCACATTACCCCGGTTTTGAGGTCCCTCCACTGGCTGCCTATCAGCTTCTGGACCCAGTACAAGGTGTTGGTTATCACCTTTAAAGCCCTAAATGGCTTGGGTCCAAGCAATCTCAGGGACCACCTCCTCCCATACAATCCTCCCTGCCCTCTCCGGTCCTCTGGGAGGAATTTGCTGCAGCCTTAAAAATCGAGGCTTGCGGCGACCTCCGAGAGGGCTTTTTCAGTTGTCACCCCCAGACTCTGGAACGGCCTGCCAGATGAGATTCGTCAGTTAACATTGTTAGACAGCTTTAAAAGGGCTGTCAAGATGGATCTCTTCTGGCAGGCCTTTCCAGATTAATTATCCTGGCCTCGGGTACCCCCACCCCAATGATCTTCGTGTGGCCCCATTTAAGGATGGATGAGGAACATTGCCGTGGGCCTAACATTGTCTTCTTGTAAAATTGTTTAAATGTTTTAATTGCTTAATTGTTGAATTGTGGTTTTAATTCCTATGGATTTAATACTGTTTTAAGGAGGAGAGGGATTGTTGGTTTGGGGATATTATGTAAGATTTTATGGTTGTGAGCTGCCCTGATTGGGTTTTCCCAAAGGGCGGGATATAAATAAATTTTATTATTATTATTATTATTATTATTATTTATGTATGTGGTTACAATGTTGCCACTTTCTTGGCGATTAGAATGTATAATGAGTGTTTCCAATATGTGGGCCATTCTTTTGTTTTCCATGTTTATTGACAGATTTTAATTAGAACTAAAGTAGATTCTGTTTTAGTAGATTGAAGCAACCCAATTTGTATCTCATTTATTCCTGAAGATATACTTCCCCAACGGCTCTGAAAGCTGCTTCCACTTCACTATCTAAAATTGGAGGAACCATATGAGTTCCCCTGCTGGATGTAGAGCATCAACACTCTTGGTTTAAATTTCACTTTGATACATTGGATCTTATGAAAGAGGTGTCTTGTTCTTCCTTTTTATTATCATCTTACATTTTTCTGCATTGTTTATTATTTTATTTTCTTGTTTTGCCTTGGTAGTTGCAGCATAAACTTTGGATTAAGGTTATGCTTTCACATCCCCAATTCATGCTTATCAAATTCCATATTCCTATAATATATGTTGTGAATCTTCAGACTTTCCTTTTTCCTCTGAGCATGTCAGCAGCTGGACATCCTTTCATCTTTAGTTCAGATGCATCATTTGCTACAACACTACTGGTACTTGTCCTCTGCCCTTCCCCCAGAAGTTTGTTGAATGCTATCCAACTTGGGAATTTCTTCTTCTGGTACTATCTCTTGCTTCGCTTTAGACTGCCTCATCATAGTGTTTTCATGTTAAAAGATTTTAAAAGGAGGCTTTTCATGCCACCCTCTGTGTAGTACTAAAAAGTGTTATTTTTGGTGCCACTGCTGTTGTCTCTAAGAGATCTACTACAATTTCACCTTCCATACTGCTCAGTGGCTGTTTGGAACATTTTGTCTGGGTGTGAAATTATCCCTTGTTAAATTTAAATCATAATGTAATGTGGTCCAACTTTTGTCATTAGGGGATGAAATTATTTAAAAGTAACTATTTTTAAAAAAGACATTTCTTCCAAGCTCTGATACTTTGTCTCCAAAATGTAGTTTTGAATGTACTCAAATATGGGTTCTTATCTCAGAAACTGCCTCATGAAATTCAGAAAAAAATGTATAATCAAAGTATAACTATGTTCTGTTTTACACATTAGTCCTGGAGGTACAGAACAGATAATTTGATACAGTTATTTTGAAATATGTGATTCTTCAAACCTGCATAACTCCAGCATACCTTGATAAAACATTGTAGCTGAACTCATCTTGCTCTGGTGGCGCAGTGGTTAAATGCCTGTACTGCAGCCACTCACTCATAAACCACAAGATTGTGAGTACAATACTAGCCAGGGCTCAGGCTAGACTCAGGCCTGCATCCTTCTGAGGTCGCTAAAATGAGTACCCAACTGTTGGGAGGCAATGAGCTTACAATTGTAAACCGCTTAGACACCCCATAGCACGGTATGAAGTGGTATATAAATGAAGCTGCTTTGCTTTGTTTTGCTCAATTTGAAACTGAATCAGCCATAACTGTATCAGAGAGACAAGCTAACACCAACAACTTCCTGCCCAAAAGAGTTCTGGAATGACTTGTAACATCAGTTACACATTATATTGTCTTAAAAGGTAGTATATCCTTTTGTTGTCTTTCAATGATAATAAAAATGAGCAGTATGAACAACTGCATTTCATACTAAAACTGACCATTCTGGGCTTCAGCATCACTATTATAGACAAATTAAGAAGGCAAAGGAGATTGTCTCCCTTTTTATCTTCTGACTGTTCCAAAATTAAAATTGTGGATTATTATTATGCATCCTGACCTCCTTTTGTTTCCCCTTGTTCATAATATCTAACTTGAAAAATGGTTATGGTAAAGTAGAAACATTGTTTGTTATTGTGGGACATTTCAGGTAATAATAATAACAACAATATTGATAACAACAATGACAATAATATCTTGAAACTTTCTTACTCGTATGCTTTGTCTTGGAATATTGCACATTGATTGATTCTAACGGGATGCATGTTGATTTAAATTGGTGAGAAAGTCTGTCATTGGGGAATGATGGAGATTGTTTAGTTTAAAAGCTTTTGCATATATGTGGAATGATCTCTCCTACCTCATAGTGGGTCAATATCTTCTGTTCCTTTCTATCCAAAAGAAATGCTTAAATAAACATAAAAGTCCTCCTAATCGTACATAATTTCTGAACAATTCTCCAGTGCCTTCATAAATGTGGTATTTTCCTCCCAGCCTTAACTCATCTTGATGTGATTACTTATTCTAACTGTACATTCATCCTCTGAGTTATAGATGTTTTGGCCCTTATCAGTGAAACACAATGCCTATTTTCCATGGGTGAGATATATTAACAGGCAATAACTTAATCTATACGATGCTGAACTACCATCTCAGATTGGATTTTAAAGATGTAAAATAAATGCCAGATGAATACCAGCAGGAAGTACTTATCTCACTCATTTAAAGCTTCAAAGCATTCAGTAAAATGGGTGTTTGCTCTAAATCTATAAGCAGAATGTCAATTTTCTTGTTTATACCAGTATAAATTTAAAAAGCAAAACCCCAAATTGTCTCCTGCAGACAGACCAAGCACATGAAAAAAAGCTCATTTTACATTATTTCTTGATAGGAATAACACAAATATTAGGGATCCTCTAAGCAAAAGAAGAGTGTATCTTGATATGGGTATGTTAAAGTGTTTTAAAGCTGTGGTTTTGAGTACAGTGAACAGCCAAAAAACTTGACTCCTAGAGTGGGTCATATTGCATCAAAAATGACTCTGATTCTTAAAAGTGAACAAAAAAATAAGCTTACTTTTCCTTAATTTGCAGTAAACAAAGGAAATAAATTGGCTGTGGAAGCATCCAAACTGCAGAAATAATCCAGTATGACATCACTTTAACTGCCAACCCTCAATGCAGTGGAATTCTGAGAACTGTAGTTGGTTGTAATATCAGAGCTCTGTGACAGAGAAGGCTAAATGTCTCACAAAACTACAAATGTCAGGATTCCATAGCATTTGAACCATGGCAGTTAAAGTTGTGTTGAATTTGATTATTTTTGCAGTGTGAATCCAGTGCACAAGACTAATCCTAAAGTGAAGAGGGCAGAGTGAGCTTTTATCCCTCTATTTTTTTCCTACAATGTAGCATGTCTAATCATAAAAAAAAAACCTCCAAAAATACTCACCATAGGGATGAATTGATTTTGTTGTTAATTGCCATCAAGTCAACTGATTTATGGCAACCACATGAATGAGAGACCTCCAAGTCATCCTGCCATCAGCCTCCTTTCTCAAGTCTTGCAGATTCAGGATCATGGCTTCCTTGATTGAGTCTATACATCTGGAATGTGGCTTTCCTCTTACCAAGCATTATTCTCTTTTCTTAATGAGTCATGTCTTCTCATGATATGTTCAAAGCATTACAGTTTCAGTTTAGCCATAAAAAAAATAATTTAGATCATTGAAGGGATCCCCTGTGATGCAGTCAAGGCTAGAGGTCTGTAGATCAAATAGATTAAAATCATCTTCTTCCCTGAGCACCACCATACTCCCATCAGGGATCTATTTTCACTTTTACAAGATTGGAGTTCCAATCTCATAGAGGGAAACACTGTAGAAACTTCCATGGTGGTCAGAAGGGGCAAAGGACACTGAATCTCTTCCTGCATGGTTAGGGCTTTGTATAACAGAAGCAGCTGTGGTGAGTGTGTTGGCCATTTTGGCCCATACCCCCACAGTGTGCTATTGTTGTTGTTTGTTGTTGTGTGTCTTCATGTTGTTTCTGACTTATGATGACCCTAAGGCGAACCTCTCATGAGATCTTCTTGGTAAGGTTTGTTCAAAGGAGGTTTGCCATTGCCTCCTCCTTAGGTTGACAGCATGTGACTTGCCCAAGATCATCCAATGGCTTTCATGGGTAAGCAGGGAATCAAATATTGGTTTGCAGAGTCCAACACTCTGATCACTAAACCACTCTGAAATCTATCTGAAAACCGGCCAAAAATGAAAATGGAAACAACTTTTGTATTTTATTTCCAGGCATTTTACAACTTTTGTGATATGTTTTTGGGTAGTTGTATTCCATGTGTTCCCATGATACCAGGCCGATTGATTCTAGAACCCTTGATAGTATTGTAGCCAAATGTTAACAGTTGTGTATTGGTAGAGTGACATAAGAAGAGCTGTTTTGGATTAATTAGGCCCTACTACATAGTTTAGGCTGGCAACCCAACAATATCAAGCTAGCTGGGAAGGGATCTTCATAGTAAAATTTCCTGTAAACAACTTGATTATACAGTTGCACTGGCACAAAGAAGTCCGAACACCATTTGTAGGTAACAAATGGCCACAACTTTGTTCATCTGTACAGGGTCTTATACAACAATTTGACAGCCAAAAATCTTCACTTTATTATAACTTCTTTCTTGACACTTGTGTATGTGCACATGCAATAATTCCTGATGTAATCCTCACCATAAATCATGTCAAGCCATCAGGGATAAGTCATGCCCTAAACCAAACATATGTCAACAAGGGTCATACATAAGTTGTCAAACATGTAATCAAATTTTTCCCCTGTCTAATCCTGACTTCATCCTTATGATTCATGAGGTCAGAGATTTTAAGCTGTCAATGTAAACAGTGACCAAATATTGACAAATCAGTTATCCAATTATCCTGGGGGGGGGTCCCCCTGCACTGCCACAGGTGGGGGCCAGCCTAGCTTGGCATCCCCTCCCCCCCTCCATAGGACTCATTTGATGTGAGAAACGATGGAGTCCAAGTACAGATCACAGCCCACCGGGGTGAGATGAGCCCTATCACTCCTGTACAGATGTGACAATTCAACCCTAATCTGGTCATGTTCAACACATGAGGCTCCCGCAGCTTCCAACTTCATCAAAACCCCAATTCACCCAGCAACAAGCTGCACTAATGGCAGAGTCTTTCATTGCACCGGGCCAGGTTTGTCGCGGCAAGAGCTTGGTCCAAAACAAAACAGTGCCCGGTAACTGGCGTTGTACTTCATGGAGGTCCACGATGATCCTTTGGACTAGCTGCAATCCAGGGACCTTGACCAAATCATTCTCGCCCAGGTGGATGAGGAGTATCTGAGGAGATGGGAAGGTATCAGCCAACTCGATGATTCGGGGAAGGAGGGCCCCACATAGCATGCCTCTCTTCCTGAACCAACGAATGTGCCCAAATTGCTCTAGTCCCAGGTTTGGATCTTGGCCCGACTGGAGAGCATGTCGTTGAGCCCAAAAAACCAAGTTGTGACTGACAATCCAGACGTCACCCTGATCTCCACCTGCTCAACAGAAAACCACACATTAGAACATCAAGGAACCATCGTTCGCCCCTACCCCCGGAACTAGAAGTCAAAATCTAGTCAACCTAAGGGCAAATGCAAGTTTTAAATGCTCCAGAGCACCATCACCCAATACGTTGGACCACAACATTGCCTAGGCCGTGAGCTGCCGTGGCCATGGCAGTTCTGATCCGAAATGAGTGAGAAGAAAATTGGGCCACTGGCAAGCCCGCATGCTTCAGAGTCTCCCACAACACCGGCCTAAATTGAAATTGCATCAAAGGAAGACCTGAGACATGCAAAAACAAATAACCAGGGGATGCTGGGTGCAAACTGAGGTAATCTGTCAAAGACTTTACTGGGCAGATCTGGCCCCTAGGAGCCTGAGATAAGACTATGGTTTGACCTCTGGCCAACTGGTCCATCTTTGAGTGCCTAAAGCGCAATTGCAGGCCCTGCTCCAAAACTTGAACATCAGATAACAATAATACTCGGCCTGAAGTATCCGAGTGAGAACTAGGGATGAGCTCGCTAATTCTGGTTGCAGCAAAAAAGGCCAACAAAAAGGCAGCTTGAAACAAGGTAACTTCCTCTGGCACGGAGCACATTACTTGAAGGAGTGCCAAATCTGGATAAGGACTGAATCTGTCACCAGTGGGTATTGCATGCTGGAGGGAGCTCCCTAGACCATCCCTCCAATGCCCTTCGTACCCTAAAATCCGCTGTAGTATCCAAAAAAAACCTCCCCCCGCCCAGGAGTAAAAGGCCAGTGCCGCCAACCTTTCCCTAATGGTATCTGGAGACAGCCGCCCATTGCCCTTTCCAGTATACACCAAAACCACGGGCTCCAGATGCATCAGAATGAACCTGTAAATCTGCCTTGAGAAGCATCTCGTTCCTCCAGAATGATACACCATTCAGTTCCCCAAGAAAAGAGTCCAACACCTTCAGATCCTCACGTATCCCAATGTCAATGCAAATGTGGTGATGTGGGGAAGACACCCCCCTCATGGCCTGCTATAGGCAAGCACAAAAATCCCATCCCGGAACCACCACTTTGCAAGCAAAATTCAACAAACCTGCTAAAGATTGAAAGTCATGCAATATGGCCTTATGCTTACCTATCATTGCCCTTACCTGTTGTCTCAATAGGCTCAGTTTTTCATGTGGGAAGCAAGATAAACTCTTGATTTTATCGAGCTCGATACCCAGAAAGGTTATCTGGGTGGCAGGGCCCTCCATCTTTTCGTTAGCCAACGGCACTCCCATCTCGTCCATCAAAGCTTGAAAAGCCCACAAAGTGTCCCTGTACGTTGCTGTGCCGGGGGCCCCAACAAACAGGAAGTCATCTAAGTAATGCATAATTGTAGGATTAACGGATCTCTTCACAGCACACCAATGAAGGAAGGTACTAAACTTCTCAAAAGCTGAGCAAGAAATGGAACAGACAATTGGCATCACCTTGTCCAAATAGAACATGCCCTCAAATTGGAAACCTAGCATGTCAAAATCCTCCAGGTGTACCAGACGTAGCCTGAAGGCAGATTTTATATCACATTTCACCAAAAGAGCTCCCTTGCCCAAAGCTCTAACCATCTGTACTGCTGAATCAAAGGATAAATATTTCACAAACACCAGCGCTGGGTCATTAGCTTTATTCACTGACTCCCCCTTGGGATAAGAAAGATTGTGGATTAAGCGATACTCACCCAGTGTCTTCTTGGGTACCACACGTAGCGGTGACAACCATAATGTTGGCATTGGCAATTCTCTATGGGGCCCAGATATCTTCCCTACTGCCAGCTCCTTCACTAGCTTGTCCCTTACCACCCCCAGTAACTCCCTCACTGAATGTGCATTAGGTGCAAACTGATAAACTCTTAAACCAGAATATGGAATGTGAAAACCATGTGTAAACCAATAAAGTAAGTATTGGGCAGAATCCCGCTTGGGATAAACCCTCAACCAGGTGGCCAAAATGTCCAACTTAATGGGCATTGGTGCTTTTTCCTCTAGATGGGGTAGCCTGAGGAGCAGCTCCAGCCCTGGTTCGCTTACCTTTGAAGCAAGAAGTGCTGGGGTGATTCCCGGCACAGATGCCACAGCGGTGGTTGAACTTACAAGTCTGCCGCCTGCACTTACCTCCATTAAACTCCCAGCAGACTTGTGATAATCTCCTTTCCCCCGTGCCATGCCTCGCATACTGCCCTCTCAGCTGAGTGACCATAGGCATGAAGCCGTTGTCACATCTGCTCAAAGGGGAGGCACCAACCATCACGTCCGCCCACAGCTCCACCTGTATGTGCCGCCATGAAAGGAACAATGCAGGGCAGCATGCATCCAAAACTGTACGTCATACTGAAGCCAAGCAGACCCTCTTGAGTTAAAGTGACAATTAGTGTAGGCCTTTACCATTATCTCCTGGTACTTGGACAATTCCGGAGACCTTAAAGGCTCCTTCTCTTCAATCAGTTCCCTATAAATCGTAAGCCCATTACCCAATTAACAAAATTCCTCTCCAACTTTGGGTGCTTGTGGGCCTCAAACTCTTTAGGGAGACTAAATACTACTCCATCTTTTACCATAAGTCTTGGTTCTGGGTCCCAGAAAGTCAAAGAAAGGTCAATGAACTCACCCTTCCAAATCCGCTCCTTCATTGCGAGTGGGAGATGGGAGTCTAGCGGAGTGGACATGCCCGCATAAGGGTTACAATCAGCTGATCCTTCCACCTCCAGCTGATCTAAGGCCCCCACTGAAGCAGCTCCTTTGATCTCACCTACCTTGCCAACCAGAGGCTGCTCCAGCCGGACCCTTGCTACCTCAGTCTGAATTTCCCCAGCCGCCACTGAGGATGTGCCCAGTGAAACTGAGAGTGAACTCTCAGCTTCACTGTCCTGGCCAGCTTGAGCACCAGTCGCCCATACTGCTGCTGGCCAAGACCCCAAGGAAATAGGTGAGTTGTGGGGTTTCTGTTGACACTTCAACACCCCCAACTGGATGAGGCCCAACTGTGGCTCGGTTGTTCTGCTGCAGGGTGGAGGAAGCACCTCCCACCACATTGGTTGCTATTTCCAGGGCTTCCGCAGCCAGCCTGCGAGCCTGGCCTGAATCCACCGCCTGCTGTACCACCTTGTACAATTCAGCCAACGTAGGCTGCACAAACACAGAGGCTGCTGCACCCTGCTGCACCAAACCAGGAACCTTTCTCATGAGCTCCATGACCTCAGCTATAGTTGGCTGCCCACCCTCCACTGCTGTAATGTTTAAGCAATATGTGAGATGTCACCTGCTGACAGCCCAGATGAGAGTACCTCCTGCACCTGTATGGCTTGCAGACACACCACCTGTACCTCGCTCGTGGTCTCAGAGCCTGTGGCTGGAGGGGCCGGGGTTCCCGGGTTACCACCCTGCACCCCCCTCTGAGCGAGTTGCTCGCATATAGATACACATGCTGCCATTGTGCGGCCCAACTGGGCCAGGTGGGCCACAATCTCATCATCGTGTCCCTGGGCTTTGGCCAAACACTTAGGCTCTGACTGACCGTTGACCGATCCAATAGGCGACACACGCTGCTTGGATTAAGGCTTGCTCTGTGACATGTCGAAAATTCTCTTGGCTGCCGATCCTGTAATGGCTGCCGCCACGTGGCTGAGGGCCTTAAATAGGCCCCAAATCTTTCCCGAAATCTCACAAGGCTATGAAGTCTCATGAGATTACATGAGCTGCTGGGGGATCTTATTTCAGACAGCATATTAATTATCAAATGCAGTGGTAGATGGTCAATTCCACATCAACAATGCAGGGAATCCACTCTGGCATTTATTCTAGATTTTTAAAGGAACTGTCCACAGTTCTGAATCTATTTTAGTTTGAAACTCTGGGTGAAATAGAAATCAATGGTAGCCACTGATCAAATGTTCAGTTTTGGCTTGATCACAGATATTGGGATTGTCTGATCTTTGTAGTCTTCCGGGATTAAGTGAGACGACCTTCTTCCAGAAAAAAATATGGCTTAAATTATTTTCAAGAATAATCTTTATATATATATATATATATATATATATATATATATATATATAATTTGTTTTTATAAACATAAAAATCACAAGCACAATTACTGTGTGTGTGTGTGTATGACTAAAAACAGCCATATAAAAACTACAAGCAAACAAAAAGAAACAACAATCTTAGCATAACACAAAAAACTAAGAAAAACTAACAAAAACTAACAAACATGCTGGCTTCCTCCCTGCCCCCCAACCTATAGTTGGTTGTATGCTCCTATCATTGGACTTCCTTTAGTTCATAATACACAAGGCATATATGATATAAGCAAACAGGCATTTGAACTATTTTTAACATTTTCAACAATCTGTTAGACAATAAATACCAATTATGCATCATTTCATAAAAAATCTCTCTCAAATCATAACTCAATGTAAATTTCTTTTCCAGAATATTCTGAAGGATGCATCTATTCATTACAGCCTGACTTGATAAATATAATGACAAACTGACTTCCCAGACTGTAATTAGAATTGCTTCTAAATGCTCCTTGCAAAGCTGTAGTTTACCTAGAGCTACCACGATCCAGAACTACTTGTGACAACATTTGAGGGCAAGTGAAGGGGAAAAAAAATCTGAACCACTAGATTATTTTTGTAACCTCTCCTTCGGTCATGAGGATAGTGGGAAAGAATTTTTTTTCATCACATAGCGGGAGCTGTATCTAATAGTAAAATGACTTTTGGATCTGAGTACCACAGAGGGTAAGGGAGCCTATGGGGCCTGCTGCAGCCAATTTGTTAGACAATTTGCAGCTAGAATCACTCACATTCACTCCAGGTCAGATTGTGCAAGACACAAGGGGCTGTCTTAAGTGTTTACTTGTCTAGTATTGATGACAATCTTTCCTCTATTGAGATTGTCCAAGGATGTGAGCCTGATTTTTGGAGACTTGAGAAACCACTACATGTTTGTTCAGTTTTTGTTATGGTGGCTTGTATCACCTGGGCTGTTTTTTTTTTTTTTTTTTAATCTTTTCCTGATTAGTGATCTTTGTATGTGGTTGTCATTCTTCTCAACCTCTTTGGGAGCACTTGACAATATTAATCTTTTGCAGTCTTCATCAGATCCTTCTGTTCTGCTGGAGGGATTTGAGGAATGGGAAAATTGTTTTCCTGTTGCTTTCTTCTTACCTAGCAGACAATAGGATTAGAGATCTACTTTGCTATTCTTTCCCATTATACAGGATTCAGCCTACCAGCTACAACAGAGTCACCTCTGCTAATTTTAGCATTGACATAAACATTTTGTAAGAAATAATTTATTCTGGAGTCATCAGTGACAACATGCTTATGGCACCTCTGTTTCTGTTAGGGAGCATGAATGGATTGTGGTAACAGAAAATTGATACAGGCAAAACTCTCAGCTGCTGACATAACTCCAAATCTGTGCAAAATATTACATGATAATCAAAAAGTTAATCACTAAAAGGGATGTTTCTATTTATTTTTATTTTTGCTATGTATATGAAATTTTAAAGTATTATTAATATCATGTATTTGTTCTTTCGTGCCTTCAAGTTGTTTCCAACTTATGGCAACCCTATATCTAACCTATCATTGGGTTTTGTTGGCAAGGTTTGTTCAGTGGAGGTTTATCATTACCTTTACCTGAGACTGAGAGCATTTGACTTACCCGAAGTCTCCTAGTGGGTTTCATGGCCAAGGTGGGAATTGACCCCTGGTCTCCAGAGTCATATTCCAATGCTCAAACCATTATGCCACATTGGCACTACAAGGCAAACCTATCACAAGGTTTTCTTATCAAGATTTGATCAGATGAGGGTTACCTTCCCCTGAGGTTGAGAGCATGTGACTTGCCAAATGTTACCCAGTGGGTTTGCATGACAGAGCAGGGCTTTCAAACTTTGATACTCCAGAGTCTTAATCCAACACTTACCATTACACTACACCAACTCCTATGTACTGCAAAATTGTGGTTCAAGATGAGTTACAAATTAAAGCATAACAATTAAAACTGTTAAAAAATACAAATTTTTAATATTAAAATTGAATTAAATGCATGCTCTTGATTTCATGAGGTTGCATGTGTTAGCCCTATTTCCATTTTGTATTCAGTAGCACTGGATGGAATAGCTTTTCTCCATGTAGCATCCACACTTATATTTTGAACACTGGAAGAGAGAGGGTATTTATACATCAAACTATAGTTTTCTGAAAAATGGAACTCTGTAGCCCCAGGATTCCAGTCAACATGGACACCAAACATGAATGCTCTCAGGGTGTGGATCAGGGGTAGGCAACCTGCGGCCCGGGGGCCGGATGCGGCCCCATGAGGCCTTTGAACTGGCCCCAGGCCGGTCCTGCCCCCCCGCCATGATGATATTGATTACTGTTGTTATTACTTGTTTTGGGGGTTTTCTTGGCAAAATCTCCACAGGGGTTTTGCCATCATGGCTTTTCTGGGGCTGAGAGAGTGTGCATGCATATTTTTAAATTTTATTTTATTTTTATTATTTTTATTATTATTTTGCTTCGGCCCGCCAATTGTCTGAGGGACAGCAACCCGGCCCCGAGCTCAAAAAGGTTGCCTACCCCTGGTGTGGATATTCATTTTGCAGTGTGAATCACTGTCACAACAACCTCTTTTCCATTCAGATTGGGCTTTTTCTCTCAGCTTTGCAAGCTAAACCATTATCCTTTGCAAACTAGAGAAGAACAACCCCCCCTCCACCACCATCCCAGTCTGTGTGATTTTTCTCTGTTCATTCTATTTGTCATCCACAGCTTAAAAATGAGGAAGGAATTTTGCAACTCCAGGAACATTTTTCCCTTGATTTTGTCCAGCTGTTTGTTCCTTATTTCTTCCTCATGAGGGTATTATCTGTAAAAAAATATTTATCCCCAAGCATCTTCTCTCAGCCTTCAGACTGTGTCTGTCTTTCTTTTTTCTTTGCTCAAAATTTGGCTTGGAGTGCAATTATTGTCAAACCCAGTCTGTTCTGCCATTCTTTTACTTTTTTATTTTTTTAAAAGAAGCCTTCAGCAAATGTAAAACTCTCAGGGCACCCCTGAAGGTAAACTTTATCTCAGTCATACATAGCTAGCTGTTCATTGCTGAAAATCTTTGGAGGGACTTGTCTCGTCTGTTTAAATAAGCAGCTGGCATAAATTACAATCAATAAAGGGGCATCTGGAAGTTAAATAGCTCATGGCTATATTTGCTATGCAAAACGTAATATGCCCTTATGGTCTTGTAGCAATTTTCAGTGTGTCATTAGCAGTGGCCTTCCTTGGTGTTCTATTTGGATGATTCACTCCCCCCCCCCCCGAATGATTTAGCAATTTGTTGATTTGTGTGTTTGATAACCAACCATGGAATAATGAGACCAGACACTGAAAGTTGAGTTAAATAAGGTGCACTTTCATTCACCTATAACTTATTTAATTTACATTGACACTTGAAAGGGGAGCAACCTGATGCAGGTCCAGCTGAAGCCAGGTATCAACCCTTGACCACCCCCTCACTTTTTCTTTGGGAAAAACACTTAAGCCTCAAGGGCAATCCAATAATGTAGTTGCTCCCTAGTCAGCCATTTACTTGAAGGCAAACCTAGGATACTACCACCAAAGCCCTATGAAAGAGGTTTAGGGAATTGAGTATGTTGAGCCTGGAGAAAAGAAGGCTAAGAGATGATATGATAGCCCTGTTGAAATATTTGAAGGAATGTCATATTGAGGATGGAGCAAGTTCATTTTCTGTAGCTCCAGAGAATAGGACCTCACGCAACAGATTCAGATTACAGGAATAGAGATTGCACCTTAACATTAGGAGGGACTTCTGGACAGTAAGAGCTGCTCGACAGTGGAATAGACTGTGGTAGATTCTCCTTCTTTGGAAGTTTTTAAACAGAGGTTGGATGGCCATCTGTCAGTGGTACTATGATTGTGTCTTCCTGCATGGCAGAAGGTTGGACTGGATGGCCCTTTAGCTCTCTTGTAACTCTGTAATTCTATGATTTTAACCTTTCCTGCCAGCAATACCAAAGCCTTGACATAACCCAGCATAAAGTAATACAAAGCAAAGTAAATACAGCATAAATGAGAAACAAACATGACAGGAACTCAGGCTGCTGCCACATTACAGAATTAATGTAGTTTGACAGCAATTGCTCAGTGCTATGAAATATTGTGATTTGTAGCATGTTATGGCACTAGAACTCTCTGACAGATAAAGCTAGGCATCTAGCAAAACTACAAATCCTAGACTTTCATAGTATTGAGCCACAGCAGTTAAAGCTAAGTCAAACAACAAATCTTCGCTTGCCGTAAGTGCACTCCTTTTATGCACATTGATGGGGATAGACCCCAACAAAGAGGTATATTAAGATTTTATTGTTCGTAATTTCAGAGTTCATGTTCAGACTCTTGCTTTGTCCTTATTTTGGCAGTTGTAAATGTAGTATGAGATTATTGGCAATTTTTGGATTGTGTTCTCTGAAGGAAAAGGGAATTAGCAGATCTTCAGTATACTGTCATTGGTTGCTACAGAAATGTTGAACTGTCTCCCCTGACAAAAAGTGTACAAGACAGAAGAGGACAACTATGGAGAGAAACCAGAAGGATGACAGCTTTCTCTTGGCCCTGTCAAAGTTGGACGCAGTCTTAGGGTCTCTGCAAACTGACCCAAAGGGCCAGCCTGGAGGCAGAGAGGGGCTGGGGCAGCCACACAGCAGCTGCCCCAACCCCATACTGATGTCGTCCTGATGCTTCACACCAGAAAGGGCACTAAAGAATCCCATGCTGGCTTTTAGATCGGCCTTTTGCCACATCTGAAAGGAGCAGCATTTTTCCGCTCTTTCAGGGGTGGTAAAAGGGAGGATCGGGGCCACGGCCCCAATCTGCGGCAAGCAGTGGCGGCCCAAAGCCACCTGTCTGCATAGCCCTTTAGACATACTGCACAGTGCCACACCAGAATGGGGTGGTAGAATGCTGGCCTAGTGATATACTGTATCTACAGTGTTGAAGAAACAATAGCACTAACATATACCTCTTTCTTGTTGAATCAGAATTTCCCATTTTCTATATATAGCAATAATAGTCCTGGCTTTGTAACTCTACCTCATGATGCTATCTCTCTTCCAAAGACATATATAATTGTTGGGTAGTTGTAGTCCTTATGGGAGTAATTTGAGGTTTGATTGATGAGGATCCACTGTATTTGCAAACTGTGCAGAGATTTTGAAAATAGAAGTTGAAGCAAGACCATCAAAGTTGATTCCTGATGCCCACTGTGAAGAGAAGAGTTAGTCATCTATCAGTTTCAAAGGATGATAAGAATGATAGAAATCACTACTTCTGAAATGGAATAGAAGACAGAAATGTGTCCATAAATTGATGACTGCTTATTTTCTTCTCATTACATTGATGTAGTTTAGAGGTTCCTTCTGAAATCCTAATCTTATGAATTCTTTACTGAAATTTTGAACTCCACATTTCATTTGCAGAGCTCTGTCTCTGAGCCGAAGGAACTTAAAACTGTAGATAAAAAGGAAATACCAATCTACTTTGGAAACAAGGTCAGCTAATTCAGAGACCAGTTTAATTCGGGATGCATCTACACTGTGGAAATAATGCAGTTTGACACCACTTTAACTGCCGTGGTTCCATCCTACAAAATCCTAGGATTTTGTCAAAATAAGATAACATTTTAAAAGCCCCCTTTCATGAGTTTATATTATACATGCTATGTTTCAGACACATTGGGGGTAAACATGTAGAATAAATATTGCTGTTGGCTGATGTATTGTTCCTGCAATTTTTGCTTAAAAAAAAACAAAAAACCAAAAAAAAAAAAAACAAAACGCCAACTGGTAACATTTGTATTATCATGGAAGATTCAACAGCATTTCTTAAGGGACTGTATGGTTCTGTACTTCTGGTTTGTCCTGAGTTCCCTGGCCATTTCTCCTCCTTGCTGCTAAAGGGGTGGACTGGGAAAAATAGAATTCCTTCTTTAAGTGGGAAGTGGGCAAGGGGGTGGAGTGGCTTTGGTTCATAAGAATAACCTTACCTTGACCAGGATACCTGTCCAGAAAACAGTCCACTTCGAGTGTATGTACCTGAGCCTGAGAACCAGGGATAGTTTTGGGATTCTGCTAGTATACCACTCACTTTGTTGTCTAGCAGATCCTTAACAGCAGGGGTAGGCAACCTAAGGCCCGGGGGCCGGATGCGGCCCCCCGAGGCCTTTGGACCGGCCCCAGGCCAGTCCCGCCACCGCCACCACCACCTGCCATGATGATATTGCTTATTGTTGTTATCACTTGTTCTTGGGGTTTTCTTGGCAAAATCTCCACAGGGGTTTTGCCATGGCTTTTCTAGGGCTGAGAGAGTGTGCATGCATATTTTTAATTTTTTAAAATATATATATATATATTTACTTTTATTTATTTATTTATTTATTTATTTATTTTGCTTCGGCCCCCCAATTGTCTGAGGGACAGCAACCCGGCCCCAGGCTCAAAAAGGTTGCCTACCCCTGCTTAACAGACTCTCCTCAAAGGATTGTGTTTGCAGTCTGGGGGTGCTCCTGGACTAGTCGCTTAGGATGATAAATCAGATAAATGTGATGATCAGGAGTGCCTGTTATCAGATTCGGCTGATACACCAGCTGCACCTTT
Organism: Phrynosoma blainvillii; assembly: GCA_026167975.1. Classification (NCBI taxonomy): domain Eukaryota; kingdom Metazoa; phylum Chordata; class Lepidosauria; order Squamata; family Phrynosomatidae; genus Phrynosoma; species Phrynosoma blainvillii. Next base: position 9,095,656 of record JANUYF010000007.1, on the reverse strand, counting down.
TCCTGGAAGTTAGGGACTTCAAAACTGTAGAGCACAAACTGGTAACCTCCCGTCTTGATTTCTGTAATGCGCTCTACATGGGGCTACCCTCGTACTTGGTCCAGAAACTTCAACTAGTACAGAATATGGCAGCCAGACTGGTCTCAGGAACATCGAGAAGATACCATGTAATACCGATCTTAAGATAACTTCACTGGCTGCTCATTAGTTTACGGGCCCAGTACAAGGTGTTGGTTATCACCTTTAAAGCCCTAAATGGCTTGGGTCCAACCTATCTTCGGTATCACCTCCTCCCATATAATCCATCCTGTGCATTCAGGTCCTCTGGGAGGAATCTGCTGCAGCCTATAAAAACTAGACTGTCTGCAACTGCCCAGAGGACCTTTTCATCAACTGCTCCCAGATTATGGAATGGCCTGCCAGATGAGATCCATCATATTACTACCTTAAACAACTTTTAAAAGCCTGTTAAGATGGATCTCTTCTGTCAGGCCTTTCCTGAATAGGTATCCCAGACACCAAAAGATAGCCCAGCCTGCTTGTCCCTGATTCTGTTGCAGTGATTGTCAACTGGTGTTATTATTTTAAGTGTGTTTTAATTGTCAATTGTTTTATACTTTTTTAAGGGAAAGTAGGATTATGGGATATAAAATGTATATTTTAATGTTGTAAGCTGCCCCGGTTGCGCTATACAGAGAGGTGGGATATAAATTATTATTATTATTATTATTATTATTATTATATTTTTATTTTTTAGGCTTTCCTTATCACAGTACATAAATTCAGATTTTTCTGCATAAAATGGTAGTCTTACGTGTTCTTTCTTGTTTATAACTTTTGTTGTTTTGCTTTGCTTTTGCCTGAACACATGCTCTAGGGCACACTGTTGTTGCTCAGCTACACATGACCCCCCTTTTTCTTTTTAATCTGCACATTGGAGGGTATGTTGAGTTATTTGATGGACAATTGCTATGGAAATGGCAGATGAGAAGCCAGGAAAAAATAAGGAGGTTATGTGTAGAACATTTATTCATTCATTTGTTGTTGTGGAAAGTGAAAGTTCTGAAAAAAAAATGGGGAATGGCTGAAAATTAATTAAAAGTATAGTGTTGTCTGCATATCTTAGATTGTAGATGTTCCTTCCTCCTATATTCACTCCTCCTCCTTCTGAATATAAACTTGTTCTTTGTATGATACATTCTGCATACAATTGAACAGTTAGGTTGGTAGAATGCAGCCTTGCCTGATCACCTTGTCACTTGGGAAGCATTCTGTTTCTCCATATTCTGTTCCAATAAAAGTCTCTATAAACCACATGTTAATTTTCTTCTGCAATTCCTTGGTGCACTCCATTAATCATCATATGTTTGCTATGTGGTCTCTAGTGCCTCTTCCTTTCCTGAATTCCTGGGATTTGAACCTCTGGGATGTCTTTCTCCATATATGATTGGAATCTATGCTGCATAATTTTACTTGCATGGAAAATTAATGCTATGGTGCTATAGTTTCTGAATTCTTTTGTGTCTCCTTTTTTGTGGATGGGAATATATAGTTTCTGTCTTACGGGGGGGGGGGGGAATCATGAGAAATAGGAGGGATGGGAGATCAGCTTTCCTTCAGGCAGTTTGTGAGTATCTACTTTTTAATTCACCGTTCCTTCCAGATGAGTCCTTTCCCTTATTTACTGACACCTCAGTGAGGGAGCAGGAGTGAAGAGCCGTTGCATCCCCATATATTTTGTACTAGGGTACAGCCCTCCTTCTGGTCTTCCACTGTCTAATGGTCACAAAGCTTCCTTTCCTCTGCCTATTTCCATTATGGTGTTTTCCTTAAATACAGAGTTTGAGAAGAAGATTCATTTTTGTGTATATGCTTTCTGGGTGTTTGCATCCCTCCAAATATGAAATCTTAACAAAGGGAGAGTTTATTATCTGAGATTCAGATTCAGTTTGCTTCAGAATAATCCTTTTTCTGTGTGGAAATCCTCTATACCTGTTTGGGCCAGCCAATTTGATTTAGGATTCAGCTGAATCTGATACATGCCTCTTTGGATGATATGAATTTTAGAAGCAGTGTCTAGATTCCCACACTTCTGTTTCAGCAGGGATGGAATGATGTGACAGTTTGACTTTACCCCCTACAGTCTGTTTTGAAAGCCACAGCATCATATATGCAGTGAGTATGACTGCAGAACAGGTGAGGGAAGGTGATTCCTGTGCCTTCTGTCTTCCTGATAGGCAATTCAACATTACTGAATAATAACTGCCAACATTATTCAGAGTTGCAAGAACCATCAGTTGGGGGGAAAAGCAGTCAGTTTTAACATGTCAACTGCTGAGAGCTAAGAGAACTTGGGAAGACTACAAAAACTGAAGGGTACTGCTAGAACTCTGTGCTATAGCAATCTATTTCTTTGCACAGTGTAGTCCTTCATGCTTGTATGGGGCACTTACTCTTACAAAGCTGCCATCTTTACAAGACAGAGGTGGGGATTATCCTCTGTACCAGTTGTTGTTGAACTGCAACTCCCTACAGCCTTAGCCAGTATAGCTAATAGTGAGGAGTGTAGAGCACTGCACTTCAACAACTTCTTGAGCAGGGGTAGGCAACCTTTCTCCTTTAAGGGCCGAGGGACTTCAGCTCCCAGAATCCCAGGAGCTATTGGCCAACATGGGACTATTGGCCAACATGGCTGAGGCTTCTGGGAGCTGAAGTCCCTCGGCCCTTAAAGAGGAAAAGTTGCCTACCCCTGTTCTTGAGGGTAAATGTTCATGTGAGTGATGGTATTGAAATGGGGCACATTGCTTACAACAGGGGTAGGCAACCTTTCCCCTTTAAGGGCTGAGGGACTTCAGCTCCCAGAATCCCAGGAGCTATTGGCCAACATGGGACTATTGGCCAACATGGCTGAGGCTTCTGGGAGCTGAAGTCCCTCGGCCCTTAAAGGAGAAAGGTTGCCTACCCCTGGCTTACAGCAATTGAAATAGGGCACATTGCTTACAGCAATGTGGGAGTGTCCCCATGGACCTATGGAAACCATGGGGGAGCAGTAACATTTGCAATCCCTGTTTCTATTGCACATGATAGAAGCCACATCCTAAATCAGCAGTAGAGAAACCCTATGAGTCAGGGTTGGCCTTCAGGACTTCCTCAAATGGACATGATTACCCTTTCCCCATGAGATCAATATTTTCTGTTTATTTTTTTTCTTCCATACTTACAAGTTGAAAAGCTTTTTTAACCTAAAATGGTGTGTGTTTTTGCTCCTATGTTTTTAACTTTGGCACACCCACCACTGGAGCACCATTCTGAGAACATTACATTTGGCTCTTGAATCAAAAGAGGTTTCTCACCCACTCTTTATTGTTCTGTCATTGCTGCCTCTACCACCATCCACCTCGTGCCTTACACTTCTGTCGCATCTTTTCACTAAAAAAAATGATGTTTCACTAAAAAAGAAGAAAAGTATCACTGACTAAAAATTTAAAGCATGTTTAAAACAAATTAAAACAGATCTCTATAAATAAAATCTGCCAGATTGTCCATACTTCATCTAGATCTGAGTTCAGGCAGAGAGGTCAGATCCCTTTTGAACCAAGTAGAGCCTCCTTCAATTGCCAGTGGAGGCATGTTAAATGGGAAAGAAGCTGTCAGTGCATTTTTTCCCAAATTAGGATGAGGTCCTGTTTACTTTTGGTTTGGGCATGGAGAACAGAAGATAGATCTGTAAAAGAAAGAAAAAAAAAGAAAAAAAAGACTTCTGCTTGGAAGGATAGTAGAGTCTCTTGTAATCCCAAAATTTCATCTGATTTTATTCTACATGTGGACCCAACAACGGTCCTAGGAAATCGTCATATACCCCCCCCCCCTCCCTACTGTTAGGATGTGACTGAATGCGATTTAGAAGGCAGTATTTTCTGTTCCCATTATTTTTTTCTTGTTTTAAATATTATCCATGCCTTCTGCTCCAGTCTGGTATATGCCTTTTGGAACCAAATTTTAAAGAAAAGGAAGAAAATGGTGAAATAATGTTCCCTGTTGGTTTCATTCCTTTTTATCAGTTGCACTTATAAGTGATCTTGAAAAAGATCTTTGTTCTTCTCAGCTTTCTTTTCCTTCAGGCTTGTCGTTTTCCATGAGAATATATGCCTAGTAGTTTAGCGGATACAGCTGAGATGCGTAACCACAGAATGAGTTGAAGTTCTCTAATGTTAAAGGATTATCTATCTAAATAAAATGATTTTAGTGTGAAGAATATCTAAGACCAAATATGGAGACCAAATATCACAATAACTATTTTCACATGTGTGTCACATAACAAAAGCTTGTACTGTGGTGTGGCTGTACCCCAACAATCATTTTCTACTGAACATACAAACTTCATTGGGCTGGTATGATTCTGTATTCATATCTGCCCTAGATGAAATGTTAACAAGTTAGTTTTCATTTTTAAACCCTGCCCCCCCCCCAAAAAAAAACCCTGTTGTTGCTATATACCTTCAAGTTGATTCTTACTTATAAAGACCCTTAGATTTTTTTCCCCCTGAATTTGTTCAGAGGCTGTTTCCCATTGATCTTAGCCTGAAACAGTGTGATTTGCTCTAGGTCTATCCCTTGTGGATAAAATGAAAAGAGTCCTTTCCTTCTATACAATTACAGCTTTAATATATTCCTATTTTAACTACCATAGCAACATCCTATGGAATCCTGAGGTTTGGCTGAGAATTCTCAATACCCCTCCCTGAACTGGAATTCCATAGGATGGAACCATGACATGAAAATGGAATAATGATTATGTCTGATTCATGCTGAAAAGTGAGACAGATTGCATAAAGCTAGGGTCAGTGTAGTGGAATAATTTATTTGCATTATGGTGTATTCACAACTCCCAAGCCTGTATTCCTGTTACATGTTTTAACTTTAAAAATGGCAAGGGAAAGCTAGCCAAACAGGATTGTGTTCAGCATTCTTGATCATTTTATAGTGCATTAGTCCTATGGGATGGTCAGTCATCCTATAAAGAAAGATTCAGCACTCAGGCAATAATGTTCCAATAGTTGCTGCCAACGGGAATGTAGTCAGTGAAGATATTCCATCATTAATGAATTCTAGATTTTGTTTAGAAAAGTTCTTCTTTCTTACTGATTGTCTTATGGTAAAATAATGAGAAAACATTATTTTTGAGATTTTTGCTTCAGCAGGTGATAACTGGGAAGGTTTGAATGAAGTCATCAGTAATACAATACTTTTGAATACTTTTTTGTGAGTATTCTTGTTGTGATATTCACAATACTATTTCAAAGGTTCAGATGCTGTTTGATGTCACCATCAGAAATAGGTCAGAACATCTAGCAATAATACTAAAATAATATTTCTGGGGGGGTTTGACCTGGGGATTTATAATGCAAATGTTCACTACATTTGTACTCATAAAGCTTCAGCTAAAAACATCACACTGTAAAATCACTAATACTGCCCAGATTTTCTGTCTGTAGCTCTAACACTGTGACTGATATGTATGACTGAGACAATCAGATAGTAGATCTATTACTGGGTTGGACTATCTCATAGTACAGGTTAACAAGTGTTCATATTTAGGGATATCTTGTTTAAATGTGTTTCTCATGCTGAAAATATCAGTAAAATTAGAAAGCTGGCACATTTATATATTTAAATAAAACATTGATTCCCATTTTCAGCTGTGGGACTGTCTTCCCAGAAAGCATATGTTACCTTGGTCATTATGGGTCTTCAGATGGCTTATAAAACTAAGACCGTCTGTGGTTACCAAATATATGTGGTTGCTCAAGTCCTGTTAAATACAATAGCATAGTAAAATTGTGTCCCTTATATAAAGTGGCAAAATCAAGGTTTCCTGTTTGGAAGAAGATAGATAGATAGATAGATAGATAGACAGATAGATAGATATTTTCAAATTGTGGATGGTTGAATCAGTGGATAAGAAATCTATGGACACATAAGTCTGACTGTACTATCTTAGAATCCAGTCACTACATTCTGCTACCTGGGGTGATGTGGCTGTGTAATTAGAGATAAATGTGGAAAATTTCATGTGGACCCAACAACCAGATAGGTGTCAGAATCCATATGCATGGTTTTGTCATGTTGGCATGATGATATGATAACATTAGGGGATGAAGATATGAGGGCATGGTGATATGCTGATTTAGCACTGTATAGTATGTTGGTGATTGAGAAGGGCATATCATAGAATCATAGAGTTGGAAGAGACCATAAGGGCCATCCCCCTGCCATGCAGCAACTCTCAATTAAAGCATACCTGACAGATGGCCATCCAGCCTCTGTTTAAAAACCTCTGAAGCAGGAGACTCCACTACTCTCTGAGGGAGAGTATTCCACTGTCAAACAGCCCTTACTGTCAGGAAGTTCCTCCTAATGTGGAATCTCTTTTCCTGTAGTTTGCATCCATTGTTTGGGGTCCTATTCTCTGGAGCAGTAGAAAACAAGCTTACTCCCTCCTCAATATGACACCACTTCAAATACTTAAACAGAGCTATCAATTTCATTTCTTCCAAGATATCTTTAACCCACTGAAATAATGAGTTACAATTTTTCTCCTCTCTCTGTTCAGTTAAAGTTAAGGAGGGTTCTTTTTCTGGCTGGGTGTGGCATTGTGCCAGCTCATCAATTTGCGTTGTCATAAAATTGTCAAGTACCTTACCTCTCTCCTCCTCAATAAGACATCCCTTCAAAAATTTAAACACAGCTTTCATATCACCTCTTAACCTTCTCTTCTCCAGGCTAAACATCCCCAACTCCCTAAGTTGGTCCTCATAGGGCTTGGTATCCAGACCCTTCACCATTTTATTTGCCCTCCTTTGGACACACTCTAGTTTCTCCACATCCTTTTTGAATTGTGGTGCCCAGAATTGGACACAGTATTCCAGGTGAGGCCTGACCAAAGCAGAATAGAGTGGCACTATTACTTTTCTTGATCTAGACACTATACATCTATTGGTGCAGCCTAAAATTGCATTGGCCTTTTTAGCTACGGCATCACACTGTTGACTCATGTTCAACTTGTGGTCTACCTGGACTCCTAGATCCCTTTCACACATAGTCTCATTCAGCCAGGTGTCCCCCATTGTATATCTGTGCTTTTCATTTTTCTGCCCTATGTGCAGTACCTTACATTTCTCTGTGTTGAATTTCATTTTGTTAGCTTTGGCCCAGCTTTCAAGTCTGTTCAAGTCATTTTGAATTTTGATCCTGTCTTCTGGGGTATTAGCTACTCATCCTAATTTGGTGTCGTCTGCAAATTTGATAACGATGCCCCCAATACTGTCATCCAAGTCATTGATAAACATGTTGAATAGCACTGGGTCCAGGACAGAGCCCTGTGGCACCCTACTGGTCACTTCTTTCCAGGTTGAAAAAGAGCCATTGTTGAGCACTCTTTAGGTTCGGCTTGTCAACCAATTACAAATCCATGTAACAGTTACTTTGTCTAGCCCACATTTCACCAGCTTGTTTGCAAGAATGTCATGGGGAACCCTTCAAAGGCCTTACTGAAATCAAGATATACTGTTTCCACAGCATTCCCTTCATCTACCAAGCTGATAATTTTACCAAAAAAAGAGATCAGATTTGTCTGGCATGACTTGTTTCACTGAAACCTATGTTGACTTATTCCATAATGATTATGGAATTACCTTCCAGGTGTTCACAGACTCTCTGTTTAATGATCTGCTCCAGAATCTTTCCTGGTATTGATGTCAGACTAGCTGGATGATAATTGTTGGGATTCTCTTTTTTTTCCCCCTTTTTGAAGATGGGGACAACGTTTGCCCTCCTCCAGTCTGCTGGGACTTCTCCTGTTCTCCAAGAGTTATCAAAGATTATTGCCAATGGTTCCGATATTACATTTGCCAGTTCTTTTAGTACCCTTGGATATAATTCGTCTGGTCCTGGAGACTTATATTCATTTAGATTAACCAGGTATTCCTGTACTATCTCTTTACTTATTCTGTGCTGAAATGCTCTATTCTGTCCTCTGCTCCATTATCCTCAGGTTGAGCATCCTTTGCCTTTTCTGAGAAGACTGAAGCAAAGAAGGTGCTGAGTAATTCTGCCTTTTCTCTGTCCCCTGTTAACTTTTTGCCATCTTCTCCACACAGTGGCCCTACCATTTCCTTCTTCTTCCTTTTGCTGCAGACATACCCCAAAAAGCCCTTTTTTATTGTTTTGAACCTCTCTAGCAAGCCTGAGTTCATTCTACACTTTAGCTTTTCTGATTTTACCCCTACTCATGCTTGCTATTTGTTTGAATTCCTCTTTGGTGATTTCCCCATTTTTTCCATTTCTTATACATATTCCATTTAAAACTTAGTTTAGTTGAAAGTTCCTTAGTCATCCTTCCTGGTTTCTTGAGGCACATCCCATTTTTCTTCTTCATTGGAACTGTTTGAAATTGTGCCTTCAGTATCTCCCTTTTGAGAAACTCCCATCCATCTTGAACTCGTTTCTCTTTTAGTATTTGAACATGGGATGCCCCCAGTATTTCCCTAAGTTTATTGAAATCAGCTCTCCTAAAGTCTAGAATGCATGTCTGACTATACTTGGCCTCTCCTTTCCACTGTATAACAAACTCCAGGAGAACATGATCACTCCCACCTAAGGATCTCGCCACTTTCATCCCACTGACCAAATCATCCCAGTTGGTTAGGATCAGATCTAAAATAGCTGATCCTCTTGTTGCCTCTTCCACTTTTTGGACAATGAAATTCTCTTTGATGCAAGTGAGGAATTTTCTGACCTTAAAGTTTTGGCTGAGTTTGACTTCCAGAAAATATCAGGATAGTTGAAATCATCCATCACTACTACTTCTCTCCTTTGTGTGGTCATCTGTTCTATGAAGGTATCATCTATAATTTATTGTTGAATTTGGATGTGATATGAAATGCAGCAGAGCTCAGGAACCAGCTTCCTTCATCAGCCTCTTCCATGCTACTTGCATGAAGACACATTTTGTAGATCTAAAGTAAAGCTTTATTGTTCCATAAAGAAAACAAGAGAGAAAATATATAGTCCATCTTGCTGATGGCAAAACACTATAGGATCACATCTTGCCAATGTTGTTGTAGAAATACAGCAATAGAAAAAGTTACAGATCAATGTTTACAGATCCAGGTGTAGATTTTGATGAGTGATGTGTTGATGATACACATGAACACATTGCATGCATATATAACAAGGAGAACAAAGAAAACTCTTGGCCCTTCCCATACTCCACCTTCTGGGTGTTAACTTTATGATGATTGGATAATGTGCTTTAACCAAGCCTCTAGCTGTATGTTATCCCCCCATGTGACTTCCTTCCCATGAGCTCGTATGTTTATGTGTTATCTATCTGTTCCCAGGCTCAAACGTGTTTTTGTTATTCTGCCCTGTGAGCACATGTTTTGACTTTAAACCACCCGCTTAGCCGAGTCCTCTTTGTTTTCAGTAGACACTGATCCCATAGGATATTTTCACACACACATCTCTACATTTCTACTTTGACTGTATATCCCATCCATAATTCCAACATTTATCAGTTATGTTAAATCCAAGGCTAAGAAACAAATGAGAGGGACAGATGGCTGCTGGTGGAAAGGAGTTGTAGTTTTATGACCCCAATTTTCCTGCCATGGATCTGAGTTGTGAAACAGGGATAATTTTCTTCCTGAAGGGAGATGAAAGGAAGTGTTGAGGGGAAGGAGGGAAACATGAAGGGTCCTTTGATCTGGATTAAAGGGGGCTGATCAGGGTTGGAAAGGGTGGTTGGAGGATGGGAATGTATTTTTGATGGTCTGAGGGGGGATTTTTTTGGTTCTGACAGGGAATGTTCTGTCTTGATATCCTGAATATCTATTCATCTCCAGTGCTTATTCTGTTTATGAACAAGTTTATGAACTCTAATTTCTACTACACTACGATGCTATCTTAGTTATTGAGAATTGGGTTCTCCAATCCTGATAATAGGCACTATGATCTGCCTGCAAAAAGCAGCCAGTATAACTGTACAGAGATCTGCCAAATCCCAGCTGGTCAGTTCTCAAGGGTCCTTCCTCAGAAAAAAAAAATTGTGGGAGAGATATCTTTACAATTGTGTAACTCCCTTGAAGTGAGGATCCTTGAAGGATCCTTGAAATGATGTATTTGGGCTTTGACAGATCTCTGTAAGGCTTCACCAGTCATATGTTACAGCACATGCTATTCTCCAAAAGGGAAGCTCACTTGATTTAGGTGGGAGAACATCAGCCAATGGCAGCTGGTGATAAAGAAGTGATGTCACTTGTTCAGTAATTTCAGGCAGTGGGATATCTTGTGTATCACTTGGTTTTCTCCAAAAAAGATATAGTTGGTGGGTACACAAGATAGGATTTTTGTATTATCTGCTGAATTGTGAATTCATTGTGGGACCATATGGTTCATGTGAATAGTGTCTGGGAACCAAACTCAAAGGACACTGAGATATCTAAAGATGTCTTATTGGAATACCTTCAAGACTAGGATTCACATCTTGATATGAAACAGAAATCACAAAATTCTTTGTGCTAAATTGCATTTGAATCCTTCTCACACAGGGAAACACTATCTTCTTGTTCATGTTAGCAAAAGTCACCTTCCCAATGGCTTCTAATTTTAGTAGAGATACTAGCTGCATAAAGGATGTTTATATTTTTTCAAATTCAGGATGTGTTTGACAGCCAATTGCTGGGAGATAGCATCTATTTGGTCTGTCAGCTTTGCACATTATGCAGTCTTAACCAGCATACTCACCTTCTGGATGCCCACACACTGTAACGTATGTTGTTTTACTATTGTGTCTACATTCAGTACTCAGATTGTTTTTTTTTCCTCCCTGAACTCAGTGTTTATTTGATGATTTTACAAACCAACAATATGAATTCACTTATCCAAATTCAAATTCCGTTTAGGAGAAATACAGTATTTTAGCATAGCTTAGAAAGTTACTTTTAAAATGTAGTTCATCACACTTAGGGGGGGAAGCAGATGGCTTAAATAGCCATTTTGGGGGCAGGGAAAGGGAGGGGCAGCTGCATGGTGGGCGCCCCAACCCCTTCCCCAGGTCGTCCTCGGAGCAGCCGGCCCTCCGCATGACCGGCACTCCGAGGAGGACCTCCCGCTGCAGCGTTGGCACACGCTGCAGCAGAAGAGTTGCCGAAGGTGCGCCGGCAGCCTTTTGCGGTGCACCTTCGGCGACTTGTGGAAAGAGTGCCAATTTAGCTCTCCTTCCAGGGGTGGTGAAGCTGCGCTGCAGGGCTGAGGTGTGGGGATACCTCGGCCCCGCAGCGCAGCTTCCCGAGGCGGCCCACGGCCGCCCGTCTGCTTCCCCTCAACACTATCTAAAATAATTATAGTTTAAAGTAACAATTTACTTATTGTTTATCAGAAATAGTAGTTGCCATTCAAATTACTTAAACACACATCTGATTGCAACAGCATGAAACACAACATCAGCTAGCTTTTGAAATTTGAGGCCACAGACCTATGCAATCATACTGGTGATCCAATGTTACATTTCCACCTCGAAAGAAGTGAGGTAATCCCTCTTTAAGTTTAAATTGTAATGTAGTTGAACTTTTAGTATTGCAAAGATACCAAATCTCCCATCCTTTGTGGGATTTTAGTATTTCATATTGAAGGTCAATGCCAACATGTGTCTCTATATGTGTTTTAAATTCTGTACAAGCACAGTGCTGTGATAATATTGTGTTTTGCCTGCCAGAGAATCATGGCACTTGAAGCTCAGCTTTATGAGCCCAGAAGGAAGAAAAATATGCTGCTGAGGCAGAAGCACCTCCCAGGTTATTGCATCCCTTTGGGATGGGTTCCCCACCCAACAACATTTTCCTTTCATGCAAAAATCAAGGGAACCCATGCATAAATTAAGGCTTCTTTGAAGACCTTCATCAGAAAAATGCCTGCCATGGAAGCACAAAAATCCACCCATCACCATCTTGTCCTAAAACTCATCTCTAATTTGTTGTATGGTGAGGGAGAACAATCCTTTCTTTGAAGGATTCTCAGGGGAACCACATTCTATCTACAGTTGCAGTTAATGCTGCAAAAGGAGTGAAGTACTTTCTCATTTATTGAGTAATATAATGTTGTTTTACCTTAATTATAAGAGAAAAGGAATTAATTGCAAGTTATCTCCAAGCTCTGATATTTTCTAGCATCACAGCAGTCAGCCTGTTTAAATTACAGCACCATGGAGAGCAACCTTAGCAAGTGAAACAGCATTTAAATGCACAGCATCCTGGCTGAGTCTCCAGTGAGTGAATGTAGAATTGTGTCTGCCCAAGTTGATCAAACTGTTCTAGTCTTTTTTCAGAATAGGACTTAGACCAAATTGGCATTGTGTGTGACTTTTGTTCCTTTGATGTGCTCAATGTGCATTTTTATTTTGCCCCTTTTGTACTTGGTGAAGTATCCAAAGACCATTTTAGATTTATGCAAGAATACATAAAACCATATTTTAAATAAAACAAGACAAATGCCACAATTAAAAATGGTGTTTTTCACTTCATTCTGATAATTAAAAAAAACAAAAACAAACACCAAGCAACTTTCCAATTATTTCTGCTGAAACACATTGCTCTTTAAGGATGCCTCTAGCCCAGCATGTTTATTAGATTTCTTTTCAGTTCTGTCCCATATTATCTCATGCCACTCAACATGTATTTTTCATGTTTATTTTTTATTTTTATTTTTTTAATCCTCTCTTAATAGCAACTAATTTGGAATAACTGAGCCAGTCCACTGAAACAGGATATGGAGGAACACTCAGCATTTGATGTGGATGTAAAGCAGCCACATTTTGTTTCTGCTGAATTAAACTAGATGCAACTGGCAGGATGAGATGGAGGGGGGAATACAGATTAGTAAAAAAGATTAGAGATGCATGTGAAATGCTATTCTACTGAATTCATTCTAAAGTTTGTCTTTCTCCATATTCTGCATATTCTGTTTTCATAGTGAAACTTTGTGGGGTAGATCGGTAGAGTCCTGGGAGGGTGAGTGTAGCTTCCCTCAAGTAATATAACACCTAAAAATAAATTATAGTACTGTGCATTGGCTACTTAGTTAAATATGTGTAACATGGGAGATTATCACACATTTTTTTGCACGGGCTGGGCACAGGTTAGGCATGGATGTAAACCACTTAAAAATGGATGTTTTGCATACCTCCATGCCTAGCTTGGAGGCATCACATACCCAATCCATACATCACAAAGAATAGGACTTTCCCATTCTTTGCAAAGTCTGGGAGAAGTATGAATGAGGTACATGATGCTTCTGAGCTGGGCAAGGAGGTGTGCAAAAACATCCATTTTTAAGCGATTTATCATTGTGCCTAGCCCATGTGAAAAATGTGTATGATAATCTCCTAAATAATGTCTATTCAGCCCTGACTCCCTCTCAGCCCATCTTAAGAGTCAGCAACTGGATCAGGCAAACTAATTTCATTCAGCTTCTGACTGGAATGAAAGGAGAATGACATTTCCACCCCATCAGCAAGGGATGTTGTGACAAGTAATGTGTCAATGATCCTGCTTCTGATTGCAGCAGCCTCAGTTGCTGGTGGCATGAGGGTGGAAATGCCATCTTCCTTTCATGCTGATTGGAGGCTGAATGGACCTCCTTTACTTGATCTGCCTGCTGGCTCTTAAATTGGACTGTGGCGGCATTTATGTAGTCTTACTGAGTACAGAGCAGTTTTGAATCCATACCTTATGAATCCATACCTTGGAAGGTATGGTTCCATACTTTGAGAACCATACCATACCAGTTCAATAACTTCAGTATTGAATGCCAGGCAAATACATTAATTTTGTAATTAAATTAATTTGCAAAAAGCATGCAGTTGTGTGTCTTTACTGAAAACAGTAGGGTGATTGAAAGAAGCTTCTTCCCTTCCCTAAATGCAAGTTGATGAGGGGAAAGAAATATAAACCAAATAACCCCATTTACCCCAATCTACAGTGATGATTATTGGCTTTCTCCCAATGGTGAGGAATGCTGGAAATAACAATATAACAACATCTGGACTCTGGAGGATCATGTGTCTCTCCCTTCTGTTTTGAACTTTGATGCTGTTAAAGGACCAGTAGATACTTAGAGGGAAAAACAAAAGCTGCAATTGCAATATAAATTGTTCACTGAGAATAAATGAACTCCTCCTCTTGAATGCTTATGCTGGTAAATGGTCATTTAACCTGTGGGTCATTGATGAATGCATCCATCATCCTTCAGGTAACACCAGACACCAGTGGCATGAAGATAAGACCTCCTTGCCACCTAATGGTTTTTCATCTATCTTACAGAAAGGCAAGTCACACAGGACAAATAATAATAAAAAAAGATAGCTGGGGAAAGGTTCACAGCATGAGGAAGGTGTTACAATTATTGGAAGCAGTGATGTATATAAATGAATGCAAAAACCACTGGCATCCATCAGTATTTAGAAAGTAAGCTAGAGCTTCTTAGCATTCAAAGAAAGTTGGGAAGGAATCCAAAAAGCTAAAGACACCGTGTCTCTGGGTTCGTTAAACGCGATCTGTCTCTGAGATGAGATACTTCCCAAGAGGATTCCCCCATCAGGCCTGGAGATAATAGGATTATATATCTATATCTATATCTGTGTATCTCTATCGTATAATTATATGCCATGAGTAGAGGAGTAAAAAAAATAAAATCATTTGCAATGATCTATAAATGTACTTACCCCCCACCAATAATAATTTAATCCTGCACACAAAAAAGAGGAACAGCATCTGGTGTGTCTTCAGAAATCTGTAACCAGGCTTTTTTAAAAAATAAGTTCATCATGCAGCTTGTGAGTGAGGATGTGAAAAGTTCAGTCTCACTTCTGTTTTCTTTCTCCCAATCCCACCTGTTTATTCTTCTAATTCTTTTTTTCTTATTTAATATATATATATATATATATATATATATATATATATCTGCTTACCCCCTCCAAAAATAAAAAAAATAAAAAAAAATCAGGTTGTGACATTTCCTTTTAAAAAAAATAAATAAAAATCCTCCTCTCATGGACATCTCATATATATATATATATATATATATATTTACAAACTAGCTTAATTGTTTAATTGTTTATTTTCTAGTTGGACTCAAATGAAAATACTTTATGTTTCATCCTCTAAAGATCTTTTATGACTAACACTAATCTCTGAAAGGGTTGGGATTTGATGGTCAAATCAGGAAACTTGCACTTTCAGAAGACATGTCAGTGGGATTATTTGGAGAGTCCTAGATATCAAAGAACATTTGCAGAAAAGCTGTCCCAAGCTGCTGAGTGGTATTCAGAATGAGGAGGGTTATCACTGCTAAATAGAGAAGCTGTTTTCTGTGTTTCCACTTATCCTTTTACCTAGGCCTTCACAGGTTCTCTACCAAGACATCCTGTCACTTCATGCTTATGTTGGGGCTACAAAACTGCCTTTCACCATAGAGATACATCTGTTAGCCCATCTGTATGCCCTACCATGGTTCATTGTCTCCAAGTGCTCTACTATGCAGTTTCTAGTTCTGAGATGTGATTGCTAATATGCCTCTTAAGCAATGTTGCCTGCCCTAGAGATTCCCAGGAGTTAGGATTATGCCCTTCTTTTCTAGTGGACAGTTTCCTAGAGGTGGGAAGAATGTTGTCTCTATCTCATTTGAGGGCTGTCTTCTACTGCCTTGCCACCAAATTTGCCACTGTACCCAATTTATGGTAAGACAGTAGGAGTGGGTAATGTGGTAGCCTGATTTGGTATGTTGTCCTGAAACAGTGGCAGGTAGGTAGGGCCCCCAAGTGAAGATATATTGAGTTCCCCTGAACTACACCTTGAACACATGGATCATCTAAGTGGGGAAAATGGGGAATGGAAAAATCTGTCAGTTTCATTTTCTTCTGCATTATTTTTTAAGTTATTTATTCATGATTAGAAGTTAGAGTGTGCCTGTTCCCACCCCACCCCATGAACTGAAACAATTTTTTTAGTGGTTAAATTAAGTAAGAACAAATATTTCCAGCATTGTGAGGACTGTGCCTTCCATATATATATTAAAGATGAAGAAGTGGCAATTCTAGTTCAGCATTAACAAAGCAACCAGCATATCAGTTCAAACCCAGATTTTATGTCTATTTCAATGCCCTGTCAGTTTATGTTATTTCAGTCTTGGATATAAAGAGTTCACAGATTTTGCTAAATTTTCATAAAATTTGAATTAAAAACATTCCCTTTTCATCTCAACTTATGAATGCATCATTAAGTAGCCTCCAAAAAGAACTTTCATGTACCCCAGAAGTTCAAGGCCTGGGTGCTGCATGATGTCGTGAATTTCTGTCACTAGTCCCAGTTTCTGCCAACCTAGCAGTTCAAAAGTCTGCAAATGCAAATAGATAAATTGGTACCACTTCGGTGGGAAGGTAAACAGCATTCTGTGCAATCATGCTGGCCACTTGATCACAGAGTAGTCTCTGACAATGCTGGCTCTTTGGCTTAGTAACGGAGAAGAGCACAGCCCCCTGTGGTCAGACACAACTTGACAACCTTGTCAACAGGGAATACCTTTACCATTTTTACCTATATTCTTCAATAAAGATCATTATCCCCACAGGGTTCTCCCACTAGTGATTTATGACGGGCAGGTTCAGAACCCACTTTAAGTAGGGGAAGGTGAGGTGGGACAATCAAACTGAGCTATTGAGATTCAGGAGATGATGAAAGGATATCTAAAGTGAGATAAAGGTAGGGCCAAGGTGAGTTCGGTGGCTATGGACTCTTTTAATGCATTATCTTGAAATCATCTTCTATTAACAACTGTGGACTGCATTACTTTGGGCCACACTTTGGTCTCATATGTGCTGTTGATAGGTGTGGTAATCTAGGATTTCTTCTTGACTGGAAGCAGACTTATCATCATCATCTACATGGCACTAGATCACAGTGTTCCTACTGAATTATTCCTGTCCCATATTGACAATGGAACTTCATGAAGAATACACTACTGCAGAAGATTGTGGAAACATCTTCATACTATATCCATATTTCAGCAGCTGGTTCTGCTGCATACCCTCTAACTGTCCCCATTTGACAGGACAGTCCTGATTAATCCTTGTTGTCCCATTTGTTTCAGCTGTTTCAGCCCTTGCTGCCTCTGACTTCCCTCTTTGTCCTCAGCTTATTTTAACTGCTGCAAATTAAGTGCACATTGCAAAAATAGTTTCCATTCAATTAGACTAAAATGGCCCAGAGGGGCAAAAAAGAAAAAAAAATGTGCAACTATTCAGCTGAGAGTGTTGTGGAGGCTTTGAGAGGGGGCAAACATGGATTATCATTTTTTCTACAGAGGTGCTAATCTCCAAGGTCTCCTCATGGGTTAATGCAGCCCCCTTGCTTGTGACATTTGCCCACCCCTGATACAGGGTATGGTGATAATGTTCCCTTAAAGACTGGTTACACCATTCAAAGAGAGAGCCTTCTTCTTGAAACTTAGGAAGAAGTGTGGAAACTCAGGGAGAAGGGTTTGCTGCAGGAAGTATTTTGTGTGAGGATGTAAACCCACCAGGTGACATTGGGCAAGTCATTTTCTCTCAGCCCCAGAAAATCCTTGGATAGAATAATAGAACCATAGAGCTGGAAGAGACCACAAGGGCCATCCAGTCTAACTCCCTGCCAGGCAGGAAAGCTCAAAGTATCCCCGGCAGATGGCCGTCCAGCTTCTGTTTAAAGATCTACAAAGAAGGAGACTCCACCACATTCCGAGAGAGTGTGTTTCACTGTGGAACAACTCTTACTGTCAGGAAGTTCCTCCTAATGTTTAGGTGGAATCTCTTTTCCTGTAGCTTCCATCCATTGTTCCAGGTCCTATTCTCTGGAGCAGCAGAAAACAAGCTTACTCCATCCTCAGTATGACATCCTTTCAAATATGTAAACAGGACTATCATATCACCTCTTAACCATCTCTTCTCCAGGCTAAACATACCCAGCTCCCTAAGTCTCTCTTCATAGGGCATGGTTTCCAGATCCTTCACCATTTTAGTCATCCTCCTTTGGACACACTCCCAGCTTTTTGAATTGTGGTGCCCAGAACTGGATACAATATTCTATGTGAGGCCTGCAGAATGTGGTGGCGATATAAGTTCACTTTAGGGTTGACATAAATCATAAAAGACTTGAAGGCACACAAAAGTGATGCCTAGAGTCATGCTCTGCAAACCTTCCATATCGCTTCAGAGAGACTTCTTTGGAATAATAGAACTGGATCTAGCTATTGAAAATGGAAAGGTTGCTGTGGATTCTTTTCATAGATCTTGTTGGAGGGAAGCTTGACAGAAGGGCCTCAAGCACTGCTATGTTTTGCAGTCTTTCACAAGCCATTAACTTAGTAACAAAGCAAGACTGCTTAGAGGGACCAGTTCCCCTAAAACCAAGAGTTACTCTGCCTCAGCTCCTGTGTGCACCATTGTCTTCTGCCCTGACTCAGCCATGTTGCTTATCAACATTCTTAGCATTTTGTTTAAAATGTTCATAAAAACATGAAGTGATATATCAGAATGTGAGATGAAACAGAATTCAGTATGCTACTGTGGCATAATCAGTTGTCTTTCCCAGCCATGATGAAATAAATATTTTACAAAGTCATGTGTGAAAGAGAACAGATGCTAGTTTGAGATTTAAGTGGCTGTTTAAAGAACTTGTGTGCATTCAGTCCAGTGAACAATGATTTAAATGTTTCGTTTTCTGTTTTTTGCTCTCTTTGCTCAGGCTTAAGCTGGCTGTAAAATATTCTTTGAAGGTTTGAAGGCAGGGGTCCTCTTATTAGCAAACTATACCATAACTATACAATACTGTAAAGGACCCTAAACAAATATTGATAAGGTAAATCCTTCTTTATGTCTGGGCAACAATATGAAAAAAAGAGAACCAGCATAGTGTAGTGGTTTAAGTGCTGGACTTGAATTCTGGGGGATGAAGTTTCAAATCTCTGCTCAGTCATTAGTTGGCCTTGGACACATCACATTCTCTAGGCCTCAAAGGAAGGCAAGGGTAAAACCTTCTGAACAAATTTTGACAAGAAAAGCCTAACATAGGTTCATCTTAGGGCACAATAACTGAGAAATAACTTGAAGATACACAGCAACAGCAGCATCAGCATCAATGACAACAACAAGCAATTTGGATAAGATTGGTCAGGCAGGTTTATGACTATGCCAAAAAAGTAACCCAGGTCACCATATTCATTGTAACAGAGAAAATATTAAGGGATATTTCAGTTGTAGAGCCTGTTCTTATCATTGAAAGACGTCTAGATCAAATAATAGACACAGAGTCTTGGAAATACGCTAGAAATAAAACAAAAAAAAATCAAATCTAAAAATGTATGTGAAAATTACTGGAAAATGGAACAGAGGTTGCATCTCACTCCAAATAAAATAGCAAAGATTTACAAGACTGATTCGAATACATACTGGAAATGTCAGTCAGCTACTGGCTTATGGTTCCATGTCTGCTGGTGCTGTCCAAAACGTAAAATATACTGGAAACAGATATATACAATTATCGAACAAAAGCTACATATTAAATTTGAGATTAAACCAGAAGTATATCTCCTAAATCTGTTGAATAAAATTCCAATACAGATTGAAATAAAATATTGTCACATCTTCCTGCATCAGATAACTGTGAATAGGTTGTTATTAGCACAACATTGGAAGAATCAGCAAATGCCCAAGATTGATTATTGACTATGAAACCACTGGAAATGATGGAAATGGACAAACTAACCTATTGCTTAATTTACAATGATAGAAATGAAGTAGAGGAGGAATGGTCCCTGATTATGGAATATTGTAAAGTAAGATGGATAAATGTGTAGGGATAATTAAAGCATATTTGAAGAGAAAGAGATTATAAAGAAAGAAACTACTAGGTGATCAGTAGGCTCTATGAAAATAGTATTAATATATTTTTTATGCTATTGTTTTCACATTATTAAAAAAAGTCAGGGTGAGGATTAAATGAAATGAGGTTCATTTCTGGAGGAACTGGGGAAGTCAAGTTCAATGAGAATTCATGTTGGGATTTTATTTTATATAATCACCATATTGCAAAAAAACTGGAATATAAGTATGTTTTATTTATGTATGAACTTAAAAAAAAAAAGAACTCTAGACCTGCTGGGGGAGGAGTAACTGAGTGAGTCACCGACACCTAAAATTTCCAGGCAAGGTGACACCAGAGAATACTTTTTTTTAATAGCAGTTACCATAGGAGAAAACAGTTGTGTGGTGTCAGGCCAAAAGGAAGGAATCATTCCTGAGGGGGAAGTGGAAAAGGCCAGTACCAAATCCCAACCAGAAGGTGTGGGAATCTGCATGCTAGGAAACAGATATTAGCAGTGTGAGACAGGGTTTCATATTGGAAGAAGATACTAGAATAGGCTCAACCAGTCCCTATTCCATTTTCCCCAAGGGGGCCAAAGAATTCTGTCATTCTGCTTGATCCCAGCATTTGGCTCCAAGTCTTGTATATTCCTGCATGATCCTGGTAGAGCACAGTGGCCTCAGCATGACTTCTGTTCCGGGCCCCATAGACACTTTAGGTGGTTTGCAATTAATTGGATGTATCAGCACAAAACATACTTCTCATTCAGTTCTTGATATACTCACCTTAGCTGATCCAAATATCACTATTGCTAGAGAGGTTAAGAACAATAAAAAGGGCTTTTTTTTGAGTAGGTCCATAGAAAAAGGAAGAAGGAAATGCAGAGAAGATAGCAAAATGCTAACAGGGGACAGAGAAAAGGCAGAACTACTCAACACCTTCTTTGCTACAGTCTTCTCACAAAAGGAAAAGGGTGGTCAACCTGAGGAAAATTGAGCAGAGGACAGAATAGATAAAATACATCACAGAATAAGTAAAGAGATAGTAAAGGAATACCTGGTTAATCTAAATGAATTTAAGTCTCCAGGACCAGATGAACTACATCCAAGAGGATTAAAAGAACTAGCAAATGTAATATCAGAGTGATTGGTAATAATATTTGAGAACTCCTGGAATACAGAGGAGGTCCTAGTAGATGGGAGTAGGGCAAACATTGTCCCCATCTTCCAAAAAAAAAAAAAAAAAAGGGGGGGGGTGGGAGGATCCCAACAATTATCATCCAGTTAGTCTACATCAATACCAGGAAAGATTCTAGAGCAGATCATTAAATAGAGAGTTTGTGAACATTTAGAAGGGAATGCCATAATCACAAAAAGTCAACATGGGTTTCAGAGAAACAAGTCATACCAGACAAATCTGATCTCTCTCTCTCTCTCTCTCTCTCTCTCTCTCTCTCTCTCTCTCTCTCTTTTTTTTTTGATAAAATTACCAGCTTGATAGATGAAGGGAATGCTGTGGATATAGTATATCTTGATTTCAGTAAGGCCTTTGACAAGGAGCCACAGTGGAGTGCCACAGGGTTCTGTCCTGGGCCCAGTTCTATTCAACATCTTTATCAGTGACTTGGATGAAAAAATAGGGGACATACTTATCAAATTTGCCGATAGCACCAAATTAGGAGGAGTAGCTAATACCCCAGAGGACAGGATCAAAATTCAAAATGACCTCAATAGATTAGAAAGCTGGGCCAAAGCTAACAAAATGAAATTCAAAATGGAGAAATATAAGGTATTGCACTTAGGGCAGAAAAATGAAATGCATAGATATAGGATGGGGGACACCTGTCTTAACAAGACTAAGTGTGAAAGGGATCTAGGAGTCCTAGTAGACCACAAGTAAGCTACAGTAAAAAAGAATCCACCTAAACCTTAGAAGAGGTGCTTCCTGACAGTAAGAGCTGTTCAATAGTGGAGCTTCTTTTTTCACAGAAGAAAACAAGGACAGATATAGCCAGGCAACATCAATGTGTGGTTAAGATGGTAAACCATATATATATATAGATAGATAGATAGATAGAGAGAGAGAGAGAGAGAGAGAGAGAGAGAGAATGTCATTCAATGCCCTTTGAAAATGTAGTATAACTGTACATTATAATATTAGGACTATAACCTCTGCCAGATTCTTGCAGTGACAGAGTTCACTAAATTGAATGGGTGGTCATAATATGTTCATGTGCATGTGGGTGGTGTGCATGTGCATGAAAAACAAAAAGGGAATGAGGGCAGAATAATATGTGTGTTTGGTTGGTTCTGATTTGTGGAATAAATATGAAGCAGAAAGATACAGGTATAAAGAACAAATTTACATTTCTGTCACTTTCTGACACTTGTGAAGTCTCTGCAGTAGAAAATTCACATTCATTTGTGATTTATACTCCTTCTGTCTCCCTCTATCATTCATCCTGGCCTCAAATAATTATGAGCTTAATGATCTTTAACCTTGGCATGACCGAAGGCTTCTGAATCTTGACAATTACTTTACATTCTCATACATATTTTATGGAACTAAAGAAATGTTTCTTGGGGGATGAAATTCTGACACTTAATGGCTTCAGATATTATTTCTAGTCTTTGTTCTGTGACATAAAAATTGGAATTTTGGAAAAGATGAGGGCTCCCAGTCACTGCCATGTGTAGAGCTAATGTTGATACTTACCTATGTCATCTGTTTTACTGTTTCTCTATTAAAACAGGAATTGCATGAATGTTTCAGCTGGTTGTGACTGCTACCAGTTACAATAAAGAATGGGGAAAGAGGTGGTTGTGTGTGTGTGTTTGGTAAATATCACATTTATAGATTTTATTCAGTTTTGATTAGCATGCGTGCAAATTGTTCTTCCTTTCTGTGTTTAAGCTGTGCTATAGATCAACAAAGCCTGGATGAAAGCACAAATGGGATGGAAGGGAAAAATATGTGACAGAGGCAAACCAAAAGCAAATCACAGTTTTCTATTTGTATTGTTAAATTGCTTATTTTTTGTTTCAGCTACACACAGACTTGGATCCTGGAATCAGCAAGATCAAGTACATTCTGTCAGGTGATGGAGCTGGGACTATCTTTGTGATCAATGACAAGACAGGTGACATTCATGCAATGAAAAGGCTTGACCGGGAAGAAAAAGCAGAGTATACACTGACGGCCCAAGCAGTCGATAGGGATACAAACAAACCTCTAGAGCCTCCTTCGGAATTTATTATTAAGGTCCAAGACATCAATGACAATCCACCAGAATTTGTTGATGGTCCATATCATGCAACTGTTCCAGAAATGTCCCTTGTGGGTATGTATTGGAACCTCCAGTTTCAAGTACTTGGCAAAACTAGAGTTTAAATGGAGATCAATACATCCAGAGCAAATGGCTGATGAGTAGAAGATGTATTTCATTCCCATATCATATTTACATTTGCAAATCCATCTGTGAAAAATGCTTTCAGTACTTTTAGCCTCTCTAAATGTTGAATGGTTATGCTATAATTACTTTCTTGAACAGGTTGCTTTTGCATTCCAGTCAGGATGTTGTGGTCCGAGAAGTGGTTGCTGAAGTCAATTTATCAAGATTTGTTCCAACACACCACTGTAATCCTATTGGTATTTTGTTGATGCTTAATTATCTGTTTATGTGTGTTCTACTATGCAGATGCACCACTTAGGAAATATGCCTACACAGTTATTTATTTTCCTATCCCCAACTATAATTAGACAACAATGCTGGAAGGAAAGATGTTAGGTCTGAAAAGCTGTTGGTAAAGTCCTTGAGTGGATTTAATCAACTGTTTGAACTAAGAAGAGGCAAAGCAGAACAGCAAAATGAGGAGCACAGAAAAACAAAGAAAGGAATGTGGAGCATTTCATCACTCACTTTTTTTCATGCAGCACAAGGGAGGGCTCAGAGCATCACAAAAGACTATGCACATTACATATAGAAAGCTTTTAGTATCTTCCTTTAAGAACTTTAAAGAATATTATTTCTTTAAAAAGTATCAAGACTAGAAAATTAAGTGTTAACAGCAGACTAAGGGTGGGAGATCTCAGACTGAGGGAATCCAGCAAATTGCAAATCCTCCTGCTCTCATGAGCTTTCATGGCCCTGTGCATGACCCTACGAATCCCGTAGGGTTTTCTTAGGCAAGGAATACTCAGAGGTGATTTTATCAGCTTCAGCTATTTTGTGTTTGTGATTGCTGCCAGCTACAATAAAGAATGGGAAAATAGGTGGTTGTGGTTTCTTTTGGCCCCATATCTTGAGATTCCTCAATGCTGAGCTGAAACATGGCTCCTGTCATGCATGTGTGTGTGCCTTAAAATTGCCTTTTGACTTTTATAGGGTTTTGTTAAGCAAGAAATACTCAGAGGAGGTTTTGATACTTCCTTCCTCTGAAATATAGGATATGTTTCAGAGGAAGGAAGTATCAAAACTTCCTCTGAGTATTCCTTGTTTAACAAAACCCCATGAAATTCATGGAGTTTTCAGAAGTCCACAGGAAAATTGAAGGCACATACACATGGCAACAGCCATGCTTCAACTCTGTATGGAGGATTCTCAAGTCCTGAGGCCAAATCCTACCTTTCCACATGATGCCATTGTATGGAGGTTTTTTCAGCTTTTGTCTGTTCTCACCTCTGTTCTAAGAGATGGACATGTCTCTTCCAAGGTTCAGTATCTGGCAGTAATATATTTAAGTCAAAATATAGTGCCAGTCTGGTCCCATTTATGTTCATTTGACTCACTTCTGGATTATGGCTCCATGAATTTCTCTAAAATTTAATTCAGCCTTTGGACTAAAAAAAGATTACTTACCTTTAAAAATACATTTGATTAGCTAGATCAGATTAGAGGGAGCTGCTGAAAAATTTCCATGCAACAATCCTCTTCTTACTTGGGAAGAATCTTGGTGAACCAGGACTTCTGCTTTTCCTTGGGCTTTAGCCTCTCCCACCTCTTCAGTTTCAAAGGGATCTCCCTCCATTTCAATGTTTGTGTACTTATGCCTTCCCTTCCCCAGGTTGCTGGCTTTAGACCCCAAACAAATATTATGCACCTCTTCTGGTAGATCCAGGAACTTGTGGCATCCTATTTGATTTTTGAACAAAATTCTGTATTAACTATCAAAATAAATTTCCCTAGACATTTCACAGAAGAAAGTTAAATCATGAGGCATAAAAACAAAACATGAACTGCGCCTGCATTCATTTTGTGGGCTGTTTCCTTGGAGAGACCCACATACCCTCTGGTTACTGCAAATCCACTATGTGGATCATATTCAAGGAATTTGTTCATGGCACATTTTAAAATAATTTAGCCCATTTCCAGACTGATGTCTGTTGGATTTCATATTCTTCACAATTATATGATGAAGTGCTCATTTCAAAAATAGTATGTTCAGTTTAAGATACTAACTTGATTAAGGATGCATGCCTGGACAGCAGTGTATCTAAAATTTATATTTCACTAAGAAAAAAATGCTGTACAATTAATATTTCAGCAAAACAATTTATGTAGATTTGGTTTTATTTATAGATTAATCCAGAAAGAAATCAGGCTTATGAACAAATGAAAATTATTGCAGTAGACAGACTGATCCACCCAGTCCTCTGTGTCACTGTTAGAAATTCAGAAACATGTTGTTCCAAATGTAGCCAAAATACCTCCTGGCTGATAGCTAAGCTTTCTGTCTCTCAGACTAACCTACTTCAAGGTATGATTGAGAGCATAAATGGAGAGACACATGTACTCTGCCCTGAGCAGTTCTGAGGAATGGAAAGGATACATGAAAGGAATGGGGGAGGGGGAGGGAATAGCTAAATGGTATGTGCCACATATCCACACTTTATTTTTTTAAGGTGGTGATGTCCTCTTTAACAATGTCTACCTACTTACCTACCTTAAATGTGTGGAAAGGTGTTAACTAGCTCTAGAGTATTTTTGTTATTTTTGGAAGTGGCCAACAAATGTGACTTTTTTTGTAATTTCCATAAAGCTATCAAGACAAGACACTCATAAATGTTTACTTGGAAAAGTGCCTGGACACTTTATCACCCTCATTGCATCCTGTCAGGGTTATGAAAACAATAGACTGTCCTATTGCAGTTTTAAAACAGAACTGCAGCTGTACACATTAACTTGTAAGAGGTCAAAGCTGTCATTTTCCTGACAGCCAGTAGAAGTGGTTGAACAAGGCCATCTTCCATTCCAAGTGCAATTGGCCCAGGAACACTTCTGGATTTAAGACTGGGGTAGCTTGTCAATTATAGCACTTTGTAAAGTCTGATGTCTTAGCTCCTTTAAATTATTTCTGCTGAATCTGACATAGGAATTCTCAACTACTGTGTTAGTTCCTATGATCCAACATGGGTTTAATATATTAAGCACCCAGCATGGCAAATCTAATGAAAACTTAGACGTGAGATATTTAAAATGTTGTCAACATTTGGTCAAGAGACTACAAACATTCATGTGAACCAAGATTCATGGTTCTGCAGATGACATTCTTTCTCCAGTAACTACATGGGAAAAAAATTAGAAGGGCATGCTGGGGAATCAAGAATTCAGCTTTATTGAAGAAATGCATTTCTGTCCCTCATTCTGACAAACCAGATTCTGGAGAGAATGGGGGCCTTCAGTTCAGCATCCACGTAGAGCTGTCAGATAACAAGACATTGTATGTGTGCTTCAGTTGCTTTCCATTCAGCTAACTTTCTTTCATGGGCCACCATGACAGAACTGGACAACTGGAACTTAGGAAGTAGATCCTAAAGAGTAAAGATATACAACTGAGTACTAAAGTCAGAATTATCCAAGCCAATGTTTTCCCCATACATTCCAGAATGTATGCATGTGACAGCTGGACAGTGAAGAAAGTGGGTAAGAAGAAATTATTAGAGATGTGGTGCTGGAGAAGAGTGCTGAGGATACTGTGGATAACCAAAAAGACAAACAAATGGGCCCTTGAACAAATCAAGCCTGAATTGGAAGCCAAGATGATCAAATGGAGGCTGTTGTACTTTGGCCATATTATGAGAAGGCATGATTCATTAGAAAAGACAATAATGCTAGGAAATGTAGAAGGTAGTAGAAAGAGAGGAAGACCAAACTCCTGATCGATGAACTCAATCAGAGAGGTCATGGGCTTGAATCTACAGGAAATGAGCAGAGCAATGGTTGGTAAGGGGTCATGGAGATGTCACATCCACAGGGTCACCATGAGTCAGAGTCCACTGGAGGGCATTTAACAACATTCCTGACCAGTTGTTTACATTATTTTCCCAGACTAGACATTTCCTCACATGTGTGTGAGGGAGGAAACATATGTTGGGTGTAATTCTACTATGTCAGCTTGTTTTGCTGGAGGAAAGTCCTTGGAACCAAGGCACACAATACTATTTTTTTTAATGTATTAAGTTCTTAAACAAGAAATACAAAGTAAAAACAGCAACAACAGCACAATATCACATGCAACATATAAAATCATAAACATGCACTAAATTGCAAACATATCCTTAAACTCAACTAAATTACCCCAGTCCCACTAATCCCCCAACTCACTCCTCTCTCTATATATATAAAAAAGACAAATAACACAATAAACATAGTCCAAATACAACTAATACAGCTAATTAAACCAAGGCACACAAGTCTAAAGAAATACAAGAAATTTTCTCAAATTAGCCCAAGTGATGTCATGTTTGCATCTCCTTCCCCTCATTGCTGTGGAAAAACAAAACAAAAACTAAGGCACTACCAGACTTTGTACTCAAATGTTAATAATGTCGCTGAGTCAAAGTAGAATGTGCCCACTGTGGAGCTTAGACATAGGAAAGCCTTGCTGACCTAGACCAAAACTTAGCCTAGCCCAGAAACCTTTTTCTAACAGTAGCTTGAAAGATGCTTCTGGAAAGCCAACTAACAAGACATGAAGGCAGTACCTCTTTCCCTTATTGTACTCTTGCATCTCTACACATGGAATGTTCTTATAATTCTAATGGTTAACACCATTCTCAAACCTTCACCATCAACATGCCTTCTCTCCTTTGAAAATGGTAGAGCATAAAATCCTGTAGGCATATGCTGTGCTAATAAATTCCAAAGCTGAAGTATCCATTGCAATGTTTTGATGAGGCTGTTCTCTCAAAGAGTATCTTCTTAGTGGCTTCTCCAAGGCTTGGTTGGTCTGGAACAGTCAAGGTAGGTTAAGGATGAACACTTTTCATTGTCTTCTCCTGGTCGGCAAGGACATTTTTATTTAGGCATGCAATTTTCATTTCCAAAAAGGAAGGTCTTTTTAAAATGTAGTTATTTTGCATGCTGATGTGTTCTTAATTCTGTTTTTAACCTGTATTTTGTATGCATTTTATTGCTGCTGCTAAACAGCTTGGAAACCATTTTTGTTAGAAAGTTGGGATATGAATTTGAGAGAGGGGGGATGAAGCAGACAGGCAGGAAAAAGCATCTCAAAGCTGGTTCTTTCGAGATCAGGTTGTGACCCCACTGACTCCACTACCCACTCCCAACTTCATGGCACAGCACCACTGTTATATCACTGTTGAATGTTTTCTCAGTGCTGATGGAATTGTGAAAAGTGTTATTCATTTTTCATTATTTGAAGACTTTTATAAAACAAATTTCATGGAGTTTTTCCCTGGGGGGGGGGGGGGGGACTGTAGAAATGTTCTGTTCTAATAAAAGTACAAAAGTAATTTGTCTTAAATCACAGAAATGGGCAAAAGGTGGGATATACTGTATATACTCATGTATAGGTCTAGAAATTTAGGGTAAAAAATGACCCAAAAACTTGATTTGACTTATCCATGGGTCAATATAAGTACTTTAAATCACGCACACACACACACACACACACACACAATCATCTCCTGGTGAAAGGCAAGAGTTTAATCTGCCCTAGAAGCACTGATTCCCTTCCACTCTCTCATCCATCCAACCTTTAGTATGAACACAAATAGTTATCCCTGCTGGAATTTTGTAAGTTCTTTGGCATTGTTTTCCTTTGCATCCTTCATTACATGACCCTACGTTATACTCTTGACTTATCCAAAGGTCATATCAAAAGCATAATTTTGGGCCCCAAACCTGCACTCGGCTTATACAGGGGTATATATGGTAAGTTTAAAAATGAGTAATATTGATAATAACAATGATAATAAAACCATTGTAGTTTACTTATCGATACAGGCCATTCTTTCTGTAAATGCAGTGTTTTTACAATACAATAAAAAGAAGAAAACCCCAAATTGTGGCCTTTTTGCTCTCACACAGGGATAGAAAATCTCATGGATTATGAATATATTTTGACAGGGTGCATTATTATGGTAGACAACTATCATCAAAGAAGAGAAAATTTGTGACTTTCTCCTAACTTTCTATGGGAAAGCATAATCTATCATATTATAGACAGCAGTCCAGTTTAGGAGGACCAGGATAGGTAATGGGGTGCTTATAGCTGTGCCTCAGTCCTCCAACAGAACAGCAAGGGAGTTAACAAGGAATAGCTGAGATGTTGTCATCTCCCTCCTGAGGAGATCATATAATGATGCCTAATTATAAGGTCAGGCTAATACCCTAAAATCTCCAGATCCCATATGATCTTGGAAGCTAAGCAGGGTTAGGCTTGGTTAGTAGTTAGTTGGGAGACTGCCAACAAATACCTGGTGCTATAAGCTATATTTTAGAAGAAGGAACTGGCAAAACCATCTCTGTGTGTCCCTTGCTTAGGAAAACCCTGTGACATTTGTGAGATCACGATCAATCAGCAGGCAACTTGAAGGCACGTATGAGGGAGTATAGTAAAGTAATAATTATCACCTGGAAGTTATTATGGTATATTGATGAAATTTTGTCAGTGTCATCATTGGTCCCTAAGTGCATGATGTTGAGAAAATCAGCTCATTGTGTCCTTTATTTTTGCTACAGGTTGTGCCAGAAGTGACTAAAGTGTAAGATTCAGATGTATGAGGGGGTATCATAAAATAATAATTATCACCCAGAAATTATTATGGTATATTGGTGAAATTTTGACAGTGTCATCCTCACCAAGTGACTTTTTCTCTTCCCAAAAATGAAAAATCCATTGTAGGGTTGCCGATTTGACAACACAGATGACATCATTCATGAAATGGAAGAGTTTTTTAAGGTGCAATCTGCAGACTTCTACTATAATGGTATTGGGAGGGTCAAGAAACACTGGGAAAAATGTGTAAATCTGGATGGTAACTATGCAAAGAGTTAACAACTGCAAATCAAAACAAACTTCCTGACATTTTTTTTAAAGGTGATAATTAAAATTTCACAGTACTCCCTCGTACGTACACAGGCTTATCTGGTCCAAAACAGTCAAGCAGAAGGCCCCAACAAACCCATGAAGAGGGTATGAGGGCAATATGAGGGCATTCTCTTGGTTTTGTTTCTCTGGTAAATCAAAAGCATGCTGTCTCTTTATTCCTAGAGATAGCACATAGCTGTTATTGCTGGTAGCCATTATCTTGCTCCACCTCCCTGCAGCTATGGGCAAAGAGACTGTCCTTCTGTACCTGCATTGCAGGAAAAGGGGATGGACTTCAATTGTGTAAACAAAGTACAGACAGAACCTTTTTCTTTATATTCTTTTCCCCACAGTGAAACACTTTCAAAGTGTCCTACTTTTAACCTAATACACAAAAGAAGCTCAAAAGTGATAGATTTTTTGCCTCCTTCCCTGTAAGCCCCAATTCAGTGCTGCTGTTCTTAAGCAGTGTGTGCATGTCCCACTGAATTACTCAGGCTATGAATGACTGTAAAAGCAGTTCAGTATAAACAGTCAATTCTACCTCTTAACCTTTCATGTAGTAGAAAATTCAAGCTCAAAGTTGCAATTGTTACAGCTTTATCAGTTTTTCTATTGCTTCCCGGTCTGGTGATCTCCTTCATGCTTTTAGTCAACTGCAAGTGACTTCAATAACAAAAGAAATTGGGAATATCAGCCAGAACTATCATAGTTTATTGTAGCAGAAATTGTGGGAAATTTAGAAATAATAATAATAATAATAATAATATAGAAGGAGATTTCAAGTTGAACATTTCCACAAGGAAAGTTTGGTTTTCAGGAACTGCATTGACTCTTGGTGTAGAACAGATTTTTTTAAAAAATGTTCTGTCATATTTTCAAATGTGACATGTTAACAAAATACCTTCCTACTTCTCTAATAAACATCTGGATAGTTCATGAAGTGTCAGTTGGGACAGCACTGCTTCACTTCAGAATGTAGGTGATGATGCCAGTTGGTTCAATGTTCTACCAAGAAGACCACATCAGAGTTTTCTACATCGAAAGGAAGCATAGTGTAATGATGTAAATCTTCAATGATTTCATTTTTAAAGGTAGCCAGTTAATAGATGAACAGCTTGCTTTAGTCTAGGTTTTCATTATGACAAGGCTGTTAAACAAAGTAGTGAGTAGTTTTAGGAATTTTCTTCCTGATGTGAAAAAAAGACTTTCAAAAACTATTCGTAGTTGAGGATTTAGTCAGTGCAAAATTCACACTTTATTTATTTATTTATTTATTTTTACAGAAAGTAGCATTCATAGCAGCACTTAAGAATTGTGCTGCTATATATGTGTCACTGTGTTTCATGACTATTCATTAAGTGATGTTTATAGTGGGAAAAAGCTTTAATTTCCCAAATTTTCCAGCAAAATTGTATTCTGAATAACGTATATATGAGTTTCTAGAAAATGAAGGTTTAGAGTCCAGCTTGTACGTTATCACAAAAAGCTGAAATTGACCCCGCAAACACTGAAAATATGCACATTGAAATAACAATGATGGTGGATTGTAAAAGTAAACATATCTCCCCTAATATATGTTGCTGATATTGCTGAGGCTGATGTTACTCTTGTTGTTGATTGGTTAACCCAAACCTTTTATGAAGAAAAAGTCAAAAGTATAGGATAAATATGAGTAAAATTATGGACAGTGTAGAAAGAATGAGAAAGTAGTTCTTCCTCTCCATCTCCTTCAGGGAGGAAATAGAAACAATCTGAAGTGAAAACAGAGTCTCCCCTATTTATTGTAATACATATTGGTCACCCAGTGGATTTCCCTAATGTTAGATTTAGAAGTAGAACAGGATTATGTAGCAGTTCGAGGACTGAACTATGGGCCTGAACAGACTGCCAGAAATAATCCAGATTGAGAGCACTTCAACTGTCCTGGCTCAATGCTAGGGAATCATGGGAACTGTAGTTTTTTCTGAGAATTAAGCCTTCTCTGTCAGAGAGGTCTGGTGCCATAATAAACTACAGTTCCCATGATTCCCTGGCACTGAGCCAGGACAGTTAACATGGTCTCAAGATGGATTAATTCTGGCAGTCTGTTCAGGCCCTATGACTCTGGAGACCAGGGTTCAAATTCCCACTCAGCATGAAGCCCATTAGGTGACTTTGGGCAAGTCACCTTCTCTGAGGCTCAGATGAAGGCAAAGGCAAATCTTCCCTGAACAAATCTTGTCAAGGAAAACCTAGAATAGGTTTGCCTTGTTGTTGTTAACTGCCCTTGGGTTGGCCTTGACCCATGGTGATCTTGTGAATGAGATACCTCCAAGTCTTAACTGTTCTGCTCAGGTCCTGCAGATTCAGGGCTGTGATATCCTTGATTGAGTATATCAATCTGGTATGTGATCTCTCTCTTTCTACTGCCCCCCCCCCAGCTTTCCTAGTATTATTGTCTTTTCTTGTGACTCATCTCTTCTCATGATGTGGCTGAAGTATGACAACCTTAATTTAATCATCTTGTCTTACAGGGAGAATTCCAGTTTGTTATGTTCTGGGACCCATTTGTTTGACTTGTTCACCATCCACAGTATCCTTAGCTCTCTTCTCCAGCACCACATCTCAAATTATGTCATCTCAAGTTTTCAGGTTTGCCATAAATCAGAAATGACTTGAAGGCACACAACAACATCAAAATTTGAAAGAAAGAGGGGATTTTGAGACTTTTCCAGACTCTGTCTTTAACCTATGAAATCCACAGCTAAAAGTTAGGCTTGCATACTTTAAAATAGGACCAAACAGAATTTAAGAAATCAAAGAGAACTGAGGATGGATAAATCTATTTCATTTTCTATAATGTTTGACTTAAAAGATAGATATAAAGAGAGAGAGAATATTTGTGCTATCTGATTTCCACTATAGTTTCTGATTTCTTTAAAGTAATCACTAAATCTTGTGCACATTTTCATGAGCATTCTGGAAAATGTATATGCACCTCATGCATTTCCCCCTGTTATGTACATATTACCACACAGTTTCCCCAACTTAAGTCTTTTTTATCTTATTTTCTCATGTGAAAGTTGTATTATTTTCTCCAGTACAGAACTAATTTTCGTAAGCATTATTTAAAATGTGTATGCAACTCTTGCATTCCCCCCATTATTTCTTTGTGTATTATATTTTATTTTTATCTCACTTTCTTTTACCAGTTCAGAACTCAAGGAGGTTTACAACAGCTAAAAGAAACATAGCTCATGCAATGGTTGAAGGGTCAAACAGAAGTTTCCCAACATCATCTTCTGGGCTTGCCTGTTCAGGAAGGAATGTAGCCATTGAAAAACAGTGCTTCCAAGTCCTATGCTGGGAAGGTGGCTCAGAAGAATACAGTGGTTGGTGGTATCAAAAGTAATTGGAAGGTCAGTCAGAATCAACAGGAAGATACTCCCCATGTCCAATTTCCAGTGTAAGTCATCCACCAGGGTGACCAAAGCTGCCTCTGTCCCATAGGCAGGTCTGAAAACAAATTGAAATGAATCTAGATAATCCACCTCATACAGAGACCCCTGGAGCAATGTAGTAACCACATATAACCACTGGTTTTTGAAATTTATGCTCCCCCCCCCCCACAGTGCATGCATTTTTGTACATAGTGTTCCCAAACATATACAGTCCTTCTTCCCTACTATGGGCTTCTAAGAATCATCTAATTTAGCAGCTTTCAAATGGGGAAACCCAGAGGTTGTTTGGAGTTGTCTCCCTGAATCCCTGTCCATTGACCATGCTGACTAGGGCTTCTGGGGGTTGTAATCCAACAAAATTTGGGTACTTGTGCTTGGGAAGTACTGGTATAGCAGAAAAATGGATGTAAGCAGTACTTGATTTTTAACCCTGTCAAAATCTCTAACCATTGACCATGCTGTTTTTGGCTTCTTGAAACTGAAGTCTGAGCCACTCAGAGGACCAGAGGTTGACAACCACTGTAGCAGATAAATCCTAGATCTGTTAGCAAACTTCACCAACATAGGAACCTCCAGATGTTCTAGAGGATAAATGCCATAAACCCCATACATGTAATGATATGAACTATAGTTCACCACATCTGGAGACCACCAGATGGGAAAAAAATACGTTTGACTGTGGTAAAAAATGGGTGTGTGTGTGAATAAAATCCTTGCATCAATAGAAATCTACTAAACTGTCACGTTTTTAACAGTCTCGCCCATTGTACTGTTTCCTTCATGAAAAACCCTGTATGACTGTAATATATAAAAATCAGCTTTGCCAGTTAATAGATGAACAGCTTGCTTTAGTCTAGGTTTTCATTAAGACAAGGCTGTGAAACATTTGTGCCTTGAAGTCATGTTACATTTCTACATGCCCTAAAACTGCAGAAGGACTTGTCTCTGTTGCATAGCCCTTGAGTAACAAAGATGTTGTGCATGCTATTTCATTATTATATATATATATACATATATATATATATATATATATATATATATATATATCCATATGTAGTTATATGCAAGACAAAGGATGCATGCATTAATCTCTTTGGCACTCCACAAATACAATGCCACCTTCTTGGTAAAGAAAAGAGGCTTTTTTGGTGGGATGATTGAGAAATTAATGTACTTGCCTTCTGTCTCACATATAACTTTATGCAGTTATCTAAAAATGAAATATCTTGTACAGAATCTTTTTTGCTTAAGAACTACACAGCCTATACAAATCCTAGTCTTCTAAGACATACAAAATTGTTCCATAACTCCAAAGATAAGTCTTTGAAGCAGCAATCTGATCTTTTCTGCATAAGAAATGCACATCAAAGCAAGATTTCCTTGAGTAACAGTGGCAAGATTCATTTTTCCCTCACTTTCTTAAATCACACAGATAAAGTGAATATAGGCCATTGAGCGATAGGCCCTGTTTATATTGGATTGGACTCAGACTCAAGTTTAAATTCAAGCCATGTAGAGCAGGGGTAGGCAACCTTTCCCCTTTAAGGGCCGAGGGACTTCAGCTCCCAGAAGCCTCAGCCATGTTGGCCAATAGTCCCATGTTGGCCAGTAGCTCCTGCGATTCTGGGAGCTGAAGTCCCTCGGCCCTTAAAAGGGAAAGGTTGCCTACCCCTGATGTAGAGAAATGGTACTTAAGTCAGTCATAACTAGTTTGCTTGATTTCAGTGGTCTGACTATAAGCATAAACAATTCTGGATTCATCAAAGGATGGACAGATCTATCAGTCTTATTAAAGTGCTGGGGGCGGGGGGAGGTTTCCAACCAAAAAATGTCTTCTATATTGCATTTGCATTACACTGTGACTTTTTCATGGAAAACTGTATGTTTTAGTGTACATTTTTCACAGTGTATGTGTTCTATACAAACTTTTTCCCCAACCTTTTTCATTTGTGTATTAATTTTTCCATTGTCTCAATTGCATTTGTACAATTTTTTTCAAATGTATTTATTCCCCCCCCCCCCCATCAAATGTTTGGACACATTGCTTTTTCACAAGTCAGGTGGTTAAAGTGAGGGATTGCTTATTTATTATTATTATTATTATTATTATTTCTATTATTATTTTTCCCGCTCCTCTTTGGACCCAGTCATTTTATAGCAGGGGTAGGCAACCTTTCCCCTTTAAGGGCCGAGGGACTTCAGCTCCCAGAATCCCAGGAGCTATTGCCCAACATGGGACTATTGGCCAACATGGCTGAGGCTTCTGGAAGCTGAAGTCCCTCGGCCCTTAAAGGGGAAAGGTTGCCTACCCCTGTTTTATAGAATCTATAATATGCACAGCACATGCTAGATAATGGAACAGTGTATTTGTCATCTATTTAATTTTTAAAATTGAATTATTGCTGAATTACACTTTGTAATTATTATAGGTTTATGGTCTATACAGTAATCTGAGATCTCCATGTATACAATAGGATATGCATATTTTAATAATTCAATCAATAAACAAACAAACAAATAGTCTATTAAGAGATAATTAATCAGTGAGTTCTGTCCTGGCTCTTACACTAAAGCTGTTAATTGCATCCCATGTTATGCTTGCAAAGCACCTTGTATTGTTTTGATCACTACTGTCACTTTCTGACTGTGAGAAACAGACATTCCCCAAGTGTCTCTCTCCTCTCCTTCTGGTAGCGCAGTGGTTAAATGCCTGTACTGCAGCCACTCACTCATAGACCACAAGGTTGCGAGTTCAATACTAGCCAGGGCTCAGGTTACACTCAGGCCTGCATCCTTCCGAGGTTGCTAAAATGAGTACCCAACTGTTGGGGGGCTATGAGCTTATAGTTGTAAACCACTTAGACATCCCATAGCGTGATATGAAGCGGTATATAAATGAAGCTGCTTTGCTGGTCCATTTAACCTAGGAGAAAGGCCAGGAACCCTACCCATCCACCCATGGCCCAGTACTTGGAGATGCTCATTGATATTAGCTTTTCAATAGAATGTATTTAATCAGTGTTAAGATTATTGGGGAAATGTGATTTCCTGTCAGTGGAAACACTATTTTATGAAAGAAAGAAAAGTGTGACTAGTGCCATTCTGTATGTTTAAAACATATCTTATTATGATGTAATTATATTTTTATCCTAATTTTTCTTCAAGGAGTTCCATACATGTTTTTTCCCCCCTCTCATCAATAAATTTACCTTAAAATAATTATGTGAGGTAAGGAAGGCTGTGACTCCCTTAAGTTATTCCACTGAGTCTTCTGGATAGAATGATGTTTTTGAAATAAGGAAATGCAACACTAAAAAGAGGACAAATCTTGACATAATGTTTGAATATGAAGATTGAGATGTATAGATAAAAAATTAGAAATTATTATTATAATTTTAAAATATATATATTGTAGCAGTCTACAGTTTCTGAGTGGGGAGAATTGTATCTAAATGTATGCCTGCTCAATCTGCTTTCCAAGTGTAGACTGTTGATAGGCAACTTGAAGGCTCTTGTTCTCCATTCTTTATCATTTCTGCTGAACTTGGACTGGATATCCTTTGCCATAATACCTCCACCAGAGATTTGTCTAGTCAGTAGTCTAACCCAGCAGCCATCCTCATAATGTATACAAATGGATTCCTTAAATGAATGTACAGAACTGATATATTCCTAAGGACTTGGTTTACATATTCACTTGAAATAAAGACACTAGGCATGGTTGATGGAGTACAAACACACACACACACACACACACCAATTTGTAGTGAGGTCTTCCCTAGTATAGAAACTATGATCAAGACTGTGATGTTTACCTTAACCTCCACTCATGCATACAGATGAGACACTTAGCCAAGTTTCCTGTCTATATTGAATATTACAATCAGTTGGCACCCATCCTTACCACTGGGTGACATGCCCTGTCTCAATTTGCCTCAAACCCGGTGCTTTAAAGGCAGATGTGGCTAGAGATAGCTGTTCCTTTCCTAGCACTTGGGCCATCTCTTCACCCAAATAGTGCCATTTCTCAGAATCTAATCAAATTGGTTATATGTGTGTGTATGTATTGTGCTAATTTGTTATGTTAGTTAATATAGTATTATGATAATATTATGATAGTATTACAGTGTATAACTTTTGATCTTGGGAAATGATGGGAGGTATAGTGTTGGTTTAGACTTAGTAGTGGTTCTAAGGGGAAAATTTTGCCTGGCACAGAAATGTGCAGATGTCTGAGGGAGATTTTCTTTCATCCGGACTTTCTAATGGGAAATGGAAAGCAAAGACAAAATTGAAAGTGTGTGAGGGGCTGGGTGGACTGGTCAACATGGTTGGAAGGGCAAGTGTGTTTTAATTTGTAAATGAACCAAAGTAGAGCCTATAAAATGTTAGGACAGGACATTGTTAATTTTATATTAATTTTTGTGGATCATAGCAGTTCTGTCTGCAAACATATTCCTGCTAACACCTATGGTTACTGGAATAAGGTTCTTGCTGTTTGAAATTTGGAAGGCTGGTTCAGTGAACTATGGGGTGAAAAAGGCAGTTCTTGACACACTTCAGTGCTCACCTGTCCTCCCATTCCAATGTTTTCTGTACTGTCACTAAGGCATGACCTATTTAATGGCTACACGTAGTCAATTGATCCTAAATGTCCCATGACCCATCAGTGTAAGGAAGGCAAAAACTGCCCTCCTGTCTTTTCCAAACACTGTTAATCTAGTGATTGGGCCAGAAATTCCCACCTAGCCTTGAAGTGACTAGCCAAAGCTTGTAATGGCCCAGAAGATGGAGGGTATGGCAAACCGAAGAGAAAACAGGTCCAAACCAGAGTAAGATGAAGCTCTATACCCCATGTTAGCTCCACATTAGTGCTGGTTGTGTCGTGATGCAATGTGTCATGCTGCTCCATGCTCTTTTCCCTCCTGGGTACACAAAACTGCCCTCCTCCATCTACCCATAGAGCTACAGTGTGTGTGTGTGTGTGTGAATGGAGTCAAATAATGTTTCCAAAACTGGGAAGATTGAATGTTACCATATGGGAATCTCTTTGCTATTCTACAGAATTTGCATTTTTTAAAAAGGAAGTGGGATGTAATGTTTCCAATAATTTATTAAAACAACAACCACAACAGGAATGCCAGAATAAAGTTGCACAAACAATTATCTTAAATAGCTATTTTGCTGGTCTTCTTAATATCTTGTTCACGTTCTAGCAAATAAGTGACAATTTTCTCTCACGTAGGGAAGTGAGGGGGGGGGATATCATCATAATGCAGGATAAATGTTCTTGGAAAGAATCTTGGAAGAAAAGCATATTCAAATACAATCTGGAATCCACAATTTGGTACTGGTGGTTTGCCTCTCAGTGTGATAGCTCTTCTCATTGCTTAACTTTCAGTTCCTCTCCTTTTGTCTGGCTGCTCTGACTCTCCAGTGTTTAATGTTCATCCATGAATACAGATAGGATGCTGCCTGTGGAGCTGATGTCAATAGTGCTTTCTCATGAATCAGCCTTTACAGGACAGCTGGCTGAACAATTTGATCTCCCCCTCTCCCTAGGGCTCAATGGTCTCTTTTGCCATATGTTTGTGTGTAGTGGCCTAAGGGAGCAAAAACTCCAAAATCTGCTCCTACAACCTGGTTTAAACTTTCTAGCCTAATCAACCTTTGTGAAAAGAGGGAGAGGGAGAGAAAACATATTCAGTACAACTCCTAGACCCAAAGAAAAATATATGCATGCTTTTTCTTTCCTTTTGGTTAGTCATACTGAATTCAATAGAACCTATGTCTGAGTAGACATGAATAGAATTGCATAGCAGATTAGTTTTTTTTTTTTTTTTTTTTTTTTTTTTTTTTTTTTTTTTTTTTTTTTGTAACTCAACCAACAGATAATAATTTTATTATCATTCTTGGATCATTCCATTTGTCTTTTCATTACCTGGGAAGATTCTGTATTAACCCTAGGCAAAGAAATGTGGCAATACTATATTTAAAAAATCAGATGCTCATGTTTAGCAACAGCTCTGAATTAAACAAAGCCTGCTTTGTTTTCAATTTTTTCCAGTTATTTCTCCCCCAAAGAAATAGCAATTTCTTTGATATTTTTATATTTTTAGTAATTTGAAATTTCAGCATACATTCCCACATTTCACAGATGAAAAATGTGGTACATGTGGCCAATCAACATGTGGTCAAAATGACAAAAGTTGTTAATGAGGAAGAACACAAAAGCTAAGAGAGGCTGAAGCAGTTTGCTTTAGCTTGATCCTACTGGGAAGGGCAGGATTCTACCTCCTGCTCTTCACTTCTCTCTGCTGAGTCAATTAATGCAAACTACACTTACACTTTGGAGTCAGTTTGCAGCTGTCAACGTAAGCTAAAATCTAAGAGGGAAAGTGGATGGAGGAGATATAAAGTAGGACAAAATACCTGAAAACATGGAACCTCAGACTGTCCCTGACAAATTTGGACTGTTGGAGGGTACAGAAAACTGCCACACTAGGAAGACATGGTTTCTAACAAGCTGTTAAATACATTTTGCTACTGTTGACTTCGTTCTTTTTTCCACATGCACCCACTGACCAAGTCAGTATTCTACATCAGCTATTTAGTTAAATGTCTATCTAGGGGTAGCTGTGTTGCCATACAGAGTAGCACATTCACACTCCATATCCACAAACAGTGATACCTTTGTTGGTATCCAGTAAAGGTATCTGTGTTTTTTTGGATTTTGGATGTTATTGGACTCAGTTAAAGATACTGAACTAAGGAATGTCCCCTAGCCTGAAATCACTACCCTTCACAAACCTGACACAAATTCCACATACCCATGTTTTGATTGTACTTCATGCTCAGTAAAGTTTAGCAAAGTTGTGATGATAGTGACAATACTGTTACAAAAGTACCATAATCATGATTAAGTAGAGATCATGAATTTAGAAAGTTACCTAAATTTACTCCTCCATACCTGTTCCATATTCATAATCATAGCAGGTGTTGAACAACGGTCTTCATTTCATATAAACTTTGATCATTACTCAATAACTAACAAGTTAAAAATTGCAACTTGTGCAGTATATGTTATTCAGATTGCTATTGTATTCTGACAATGGACAATTGCTCTGTCTGACAACCAAATGGGTAAACAATGTTTACCTCCCAATAGGAAACACTCCAGTTCCAGAACAGATCTGGATAAGTGGTCTGTGTTAACTCCATGGCCCTTCCTCATGTTTGCATTGGGTTGGATTTGAGGAAAGAAGATATCCAAGTACATCAAGTATATGCACTTGCAGGATGAAAACCTTGTTTCTTGCCTTCCTTCTGCCTCCTCTACTTTACTTGAAAGCATTTCAAAGCAATTAGCCAAACAGGGTGTGTGTGTTTTTCTTGAAGCAATTGCAGTATCTTCCAAAAGGAATAAAAAAGCACACAAAGTGTGTGTTTAGTGTGACTTTAAATATATTAATATATTACATATCCACATCTTCAGCTATCCACTACAGTTTATGCATGCTTGAAGATTATTTTCTTAATCCTAACAAATCATCTCCCTTGGGCATGTATAAAAGCACCTGAAGGCACTGCAAAAGTTCCATCTTTTAAATACAAGGCAGAAAGAACTGTCAACTTAAACACAAAAAACCCCAAAACAAAACAAAAAAATGCCTTTCTTAATGCATTCATGAGCTAAAATCCGTTTAGAAGCCACCCATGCTCTGATTATATGACTGTAAACAGATTATCTGGAGAGATGTCTCTATGTTTAAATTAGGTGGGGAGCACTTTGTATATTTCACCAAGAAATGCTGAAATACAATTTAGCTTTAATACAAATACAAAATGCTTTAAACAATTACTTGATCTGTCTAAAACTATGAAGTTATGCAGATTATTGGATTGCACATACTTGGTTCCAGAAGACCTCATTATAGAGCTGTAAAAAGCCAAGGCTGCTGCCAGTCTGTTCTATTGTCTGTGTGCTGTGTGAAGAGACTTTTCTTCTGTGCATAATAAGTGCCTTCCAGATGTGCGATTTGAATGTTTGAGACATACACACACTATGCATCCTGTTAGTTATACATAGCATCATCCAGATGCCACAGAGAGCAACTGCAAAACATTCCTGTCTTTGCTCTACATGCACAGGAGAATGTAATTGCAGAACAGAATTCACTCGTCATATGCATCACCCTACTAATATTTTCTTCACTGCACTTGGTTATGTGCATTTACAATAAAAATCTGTAAATGTCCCCTCAGAGATACAGCCCATTGAATTCAGTGTTTCTTATTTTGAGATACAGAATTGCAGCCTCAATCATTCATGTTAGATAGTTGTGTTGGGTTTGATACAGAACTGGCTGAAATGTTCCCCCTTTGTGAAACTTCATTTTGGAGCCATGGAACTAAGGTTCCATTTGGGAGAGTTGGGTACTGTTGCTGCATCTGAATCAAGATGCCTGAACTTCCAATAATATTCCCACAAATCTGTAACTGAACATGGTAAATCATATCATTGAACCCTGAACAGTGTTGTGGTCCCCCTAATAAATAATTAGCTTATTGAATTCACTATCACATGATGTGATATAGCTGGCTTTAAAGGGGGAATAAATCCATGAATGCATGAAGGGATGCCTATTGACCTAAGAGCTATGCATCCTGAGATCTATGATAGTCACAACCCATGATGCTAGAGGCAATATTTAGTTCTGAACCTATAATTAGCCAGAGGGATGTAGATAGCAATTGATATTAGGCTTTGGGAAAGAACAGGGATCTTTTAGCTGTTGTTATTATATTTTTACTTTCAAAGGTAAAGAGGTGCTTCAGGAATCCCTCTCTGCCCCAGGGGAAACTACTTTTCCTGGTTTTTGGTGCTCTATATCTTGACATGAAGGGATTTCAGCATTTGTTGCTATACCTCAAGGCAGCATGATAGCTTGGGACAGCCCTGGAAATGTGCCTTGAAGAAGTGTGGCAAAAGTGGGAAAGGGCTATTGCCTTCATGAATTGGCTTGGATTCTATACAGGTAGCGATTAGACCACTTTCATAGATTCAAAGAATCATAAAATCTTAGTTGGAAGGGGCCACAAAGGTCGCCTAGTCCAAACCTGTTGGACTATACAAGAATATACAACCACAGTACACAGTACTCCTGAAAGATGGCCATCCAGCAGCTGTTTAAAGAACTTGAAAGACGAATCCCCCCCACCCTACCCCTGAAGCAGTCTATCCCATGGTCAAATAGCTTTTACAGTTTTTTTTTTTTTTTTTTTTTGAAAAGTTATTTCTAATGTTTAGGTGGGATCTCCTTTCTAATAATTTCAATCCATGGTTTAGTTTCTGGAACAGAAGAAAAGAAGCTCACACCATTTTCTACATGACAAACTTTCAAACAGATATTTAAAGATAACTATTATGTCACCTCTCAGTCTTCTCTTCTCCAAGCTAAATATAGCCAACTGCCTAAGTCATTGTTCATAAGGCATGGTTTCCAGACAGTTGCCCTTCTCTGGCCACATTCCAACTTGTCAATTACCTTCTTGAATTGGGATTCCCAGAACTAGAGACAATATTCCAGGTGAGGTCTGACCAAAGCAGAAGAGAGTGGCACTAGTGTTTCCTTCAATCAGGAAACAATGCCCCTATTGATGCAGCTCTGGAATGCATTGGCTTTATTGGATGCAATATCATACTATTGACTCATGTTTAGTATGTCATATATTAAGACCTCTAACTTCTTTTCACATGTACTGTTTTCAAGTCAGATGTCACCCATCCACTAAGACCCTCGGCAGACGGCTAATAGAGCCGTCTCCGAGGCAGGGAAGAGGAGGGGCATCCGCACGCTCGGCGCCCCTTCCTCCTCCCGAGGTTGCCCTCGGAGCTGCCGGCCCTCCGCACGGCCGGCGCTCCCAGGGCAACCTCCCGCCACAGCATCCCCACACACTGTGGTGGATAAGTCAGTGAAAGTGGATCCTACGCTTTTAGGGCGCACTTTCACTGACATCTGAAAGGAGCGCTGATTTAGCGCTCCTTTCAGGGGCGCCGATGGTGCGCCGCGGTGCGGATGCCTCATTCCTGCGGCGCACCATCCCGTGGCATCCCGGACGCCCTCGTCTACTTCCCCCCTAAGCCAATTAGAGAGTGCTAGTTCACTGATAAATGGTATAGAAATATACTTGGTATTACTATTGTGTAATTTCATTTTTCCTGTCTATATGCAATACCATACATTTATCCCTGTTGAAATTCATTATGTCAGCTTTGGCCCAGTTCCCCAGTCTGTCAAGGCCATTTTGAAAAAAAAAAAATATTTGCACCCCATGGCCTGCATTTCTCCTATTTAGTCCA
The DNA here is from genome assembly GCA_026167975.1 of Phrynosoma blainvillii. NCBI lineage: Eukaryota > Metazoa > Chordata > Lepidosauria > Squamata > Phrynosomatidae > Phrynosoma > Phrynosoma blainvillii. The sequence continues at coordinate 9,051,564 of JANUYF010000007.1, read as the reverse complement.
ATGGCTAAATAGACAAAATGTAGACCATGGGTTGCAAGGACTTTTTTTGTAGTCCACTGAACAGGTAGAGATTCCCTGTTGCCACCCATGTCTTTCTTTTTGAAGTAAAAAATGACATTTTCTTACTCCTGAATAGGTCACTAGCCCTGCTGAAGCCTCTCCAACTCTGGCCATAAAAACAAGAAACCAGATGTGGATTTCCAGGCACATCCAGTTTCAACTATTTTAGTGGCATATCAGAGTCCCAAAAATGTCAATTTTAGTGACACATCTGAGTCCCTAAAGACACCGTTATCCAAACCAGCTTAATTCAGTGGTGTCCTCCAAACAAACAAACAAACAAACAAACAATATATTTTCTTACATAGCCATTAACTTACATTGTTTGTTTCTTTTGTCCCTTCAAGGCATTTCAAACTTATGGTGACCCTAAGGAAGCTTATCATGGGATTTTCTTGGCAAAATTTGTTCAGAGCAGGTTTGTCATAGTCTTCCTTTGGGGCTGAGAGAGTGAAATCCAGTGGGTTTCCATGGCTAAGCAAATATCTGAGTCTGATCTCCAGAGTCATAATCCAACAGTCAGACCACTGTACCACACTAACTTTTGTTCATCAACTTAATAATTTAAATTAAAGGACAAATATTAATTTGAATAATTTATTTATTCAGTCTTAAAGACAACTTACAATTAACAATTGTAATTTACGTGCCCTCCTTCATTTCATATGTGACATTTCAGAGGAACAGTGGACTGATTTAATAAAAAAACATTATGCAAAGGAAGACACTAAATCAGTGTCATAGAAGAAATATGTAATTGAAAGAATGAAAGATAATCATGAAGACCAATGTTCACCAACAGACAGGCAGATTCAGTCTAAGTGGGGAAGAGGGCCTCCCATCGGTGATGTATGTCACTGAAATTACTTAAAATAAAAATGTTGCAATATCTTCAGCAGACATGGGGCTGCATTTAACAAAATAATTGAATCAATATTTTAGAGTTGGAAGAGCACATCCTCAGTACAATGGTCTCAGTGCTTTTTCCCACAACACTTCTGTACTGCTCTACAATGACTTCTATAATAGTGAAAAACAGATTTTGAGTCACCATTAGGCCTTCTTGAATGCTTGCATATCAGCCCTTCTGTCTTTACTGCCTAACATAATATTGGATATTTCTGAGAGAAAACAGAATGCACTATCTGCTGTCATTATGAAAAAAACAGAGAAGCAACTGACAAATTTTCTGTTGGATGTATACAGATGTGAGTTTAGAGGGCATAGAGACAAAGGACAAGAAGCACAGTTGGGTCTTCATATTTTGATACACACACACACACACACACACATGTAGATAGCAAATAACACAGGACCTTAAGTCCTATTCTCCCCAGTGGAAGCATGACTGCTCTGGCACAACCATGTGCATGCACCACCATTGGTGGTGGGCCCACCTGTGAATGGTCCAGTCCACAGATGGCAAGCCCATGGTTGGGAAGGACCAACCTTATGTATCTGATGATGGAGATAGCTTTGGCCTCAGTAGTGGCCACCATTAGGCATCTGCTAAAACCCCAGCATTGTGGTAGGGTTAACCAGGGGGCTTACAAACATGTTATTTAAATTTCCTATACTGCCCTGGAGATCATTCGCACAAACATCAGCAATTTCTTTCTTGTCCCATCATTTGATTGTGTGAGATTGTTACTGCCTTTGAATATAGACTTTCCCCTTTTCATGACAAATGGACATTGATAGACTTCCTTTTCAATATACCAAAGAATTCACAAGACTAACCTCTTTCATGAATTAAACATTTGTATTCATTGTGACATTAAAAAAAGTGGAGTGAATGTTTTGTAGACTTCAAGGTAATGATAATTTACATGTCAACAAGTTACCCAGGTTTTCATGAGATTATTTTAGTGTTATTTCAAGCAATATAGTTACCATGACAACAACAATAATGCTGCCTATGAGATTACAGAAGAAGGATAGCTAGGTAAATGTGTCAGTTTAGAAATAAAGCTTATATGACCTAGGGGCAGGGAGTGAATTAACGACACCATTATATGGTATATCCTTAGTTTCAATAATGTAGCTCAGTGCTACATTTTAAGTATTCATTTATGTATAGAGAAGGCATGAATTCAGTCTCAGAATTTCTAAACAGTTAAAGCAAAGTCTGGAAAACTTTGGAGAGCCTGGTGTTTATTTCCATCAGCATCACCACAATTGCCAAAGGCCACTCTGTTCCCTTGTAACACAACTGGAAGTGAATGAGAATGGGAAAAAACCCAGACATTTAAGAGTTATGCACTCCAGTTTCTTCATGGGCAAATTTATTATTTTCAATTGATCCAAAGCAATCAATTTCCATTTCTTCTGTGCCCTTCTTTCCATTTCTTCTGAAATTTTTTCCTCATTTTGAACATGACGAATTTGGTAAATTTTGACTGCTTCTTTTCAATAATAAACTGAAATGAAATTATTACTTGATATTTGCCAGTGATGCATGTACATTTGACCTTTTACTCATTCCAGATTTCTGAATGTTTGTCCTAGTCTCATCCGAGTTGCACACATGTAATGCTCCATGTAATTTATAAGAAGCCAGTCTGTGCCGCTGGCCGCACTCTCAATATTATGTGATATCCCCATGATATCCAGACAGTTCTGCTTAGGGACTCCTCTTAAAGCCCTTCACAAATGCATCACATGAATAATGTTACAATATTACCATTACAGATATTAGCCATAAGCATCAGTACAAACATTAGCTGCAGAGGATACCGTTGTAGATTTCTAAAGATAAGGAATTGAACGGATGTTCTCAAATAATTGAAAAATGGTTGAAAAACATGTCCCCCCCCCCCATATTTTAAGAAACCCTGACAAGAATCCTGCACTGAAAATACTTTTCATAGTTCAGGACATATTCTGCACAAATTTCCCACATGGTTGTTTTGTGCAGAAAACATCATTTTCTGCACAGGAAATCATTTTTCCCCGACATAAAATAATATTAGTGCTGCACTGAAAAGGTTACTTCTTGTATAGAAACTACTGTCACTGGGGATTTATTCTGTGTCAAATTTGCATGTTGCTGACTTGTATAGAATCAAGGTTGCATATTTCCTGTGCAGAAAAATTTCTTTTGCACAGAATACCATATTTCTGCACAAAAATGTAATGATAGTTCTGTTTTCTGCATGAGATAGCTATATGCAAATTTTGCACAGATTATGTCCCAAACTGTGACTATTGTTTTCAGAGGTTTTCTCACAGCACAAAGGAAATTGCTAGATGTACTCATTGCTTTCTTTGAGAACATTTGTGCATCATAAATGTTGACTGGGTCATTGTAGCTGAGAAACAGATTTGTCATCCAGTTATGAACTTAATGGGACAAAGTTCCATTGAAAACAATGAGCCATTCTTTTATGTAGAGATCAGAAAGTTTAAAAAAACAAACAAAAAAACAAAACAAAACAAAAAAGGTTCAGTTCAGACCTTCCAAGGTTTTTAGGTACTATAGCTTGAACCTGGATGTAGTGGTTCTAGTGGTAAGACACTGATGCAAGATCAGTAGGTTGGAAGTTCAAGGCCTGGGTGCTGCATGATGGGATGCACTCCTGTTACTAGTCCCAGCTTCTGCCAACCTAGCAGTTCAAAAGCATGCAAATGCAAGTAGACAAATAGGTACCACTTTGGTACCTAACAATGTTCAGTGCAGTTATTGAGACAACACTGGTTCTTTGGCTTCGTAACAGAGATGAGCACTGCCCCCTATAATTGGTTATGACTAGACATTCATATCAAGGGACTACCTTTACCTTTAACTTTATCCTAGAATCTTTGTCCAACACTTAAAACACTCAAAACATTGAGTGTTTACACCACACTGGATCTAAAATGAAGTTATACTAATTAGGTGCTGTTTAAAGATTTGTTTGCATGTTTTATGCATTTTAATTTTATTCCTAATATGTCTTTTTTTAGCTGCCCTGGAAATACTCACTTGTAAAGCAAATTATAAATAATATGTATAGAATGCTGTGGGATACTCTCCATTCTAGTGCACATGATATCTATCCTAATCAGATTGACTGGCATGTAAAATTGGATTAATTCACAAAGACTCTCTTCTTCTTCTTCTTCTTCTTCTTCTTCTTCTTCTTCTTCTTCCCCCTCCCCTCTTTCTTTCTGGTTTTGTTATATACAATGTTATATACAGTACTCATAGTTGTTGATAAATCTTTTATCTGTTGCAGTTTCACGTTTCAGTTTTTCATGCTCTCTGCATTTAATGTTTTAGTGCAGGGGTAGGCAACCTTTCCCCTTTAAGGGCCAAGGGACTTCAGCTCCCAGAATCCCAGGAGCTATTGGCCAACATGGGACTATTGGCCAACATGGCTGAGGCTTCTGGGAGCTGAAGTCCCTCAGCCCTTAAAGGGGAAAGGTTGCCTACCCCTGTTTTAGTGTAACTTCATTTCTTTGATAATTTTTACACTTAAATGTTTACTGTATTTTATGATTGGCTTGCAATATTATGTAATTAACTTGAAATATTGTGATAAACGAAGACATAATCATCTACAGCATCTTCCCTTTGGTGGGAAGGTAAATAGCATTCTGTGCAATCATGCTGAACATGTGATCACAGAGAAGTCTCTGACAACACTGGATCTTCAGCTTAGTAATGGAGATGAGTGCCACCCCTATGATCGAACATGACTTGACAACCTTGTCAATGAGGAATACTTTTACCTTTATCTTAGCTTGAAGAAGCAACTCTTTTCTGTTTCTCAAAAGTAACCAATCAATTTTTATTTACCTTTGGCAAATTAGAATGCATGAGGTTGCTGACATATAATAGATTTTTTTCTTTTAACCACATTAATATTGTTTCAACATCAACAAGAGATCAGAACGCACATTAGCCAATATTTTAGTATCCACTATGATTGAGTGAGGAACAATTACATCACATCAGGGATGACATTATTCCTTGTTGAGTTTAAATCTTAATGAAAACTATGGTAATTATTCCATAGTTATTGGGAAAATGAACTAATTTTAAACACTCAGATCTTAGGAAATTCCCAGAACAACAAGTTAATGCTACACAATTATGAATGGCTTCTGCATGTCATTCTACTCATTATCTTAAGAAGACTTCTGCAAACCTTAAAAATAACTAGTTTCTTATTGCATGCCTTCAAGTCATTTTTTTTATTTTATCTGGTATAATTGTTCTCATTACTTTTACAGTTACTGGAGAGTGGCCTCACTCAGTCATGGAGGATACTGAAATATTGGTTAATGCTATGTGTTCTGATCTCTTGTTGATGGCAACCCTAAGGTGAATCCATCATGGGATTTTATAGCCCAGATTTGTTCAGAGGAGGTTTGCCATTGCCATCCCCTGAGGATGAGAACATGTGACTTGCCCAAGGTGATTTCATGGTCATAATCAAACCCTAGTCCAATGCTCAAACCACTATGCAACTGTGGCTCCCAAATAACTAGTTGTTGATAACTAATTGCCTGGAGACTCTCCTATGTAAACATGCACAAGTATATTGCAGGTCTCCTAAATCAAATGAATGTTCCAGTTAGAGCTTGAAGTGGGAGGAGAAAGTGGGATCTGCAAAGCCCTCAAGATAAGAAAGCATACTCTAGGCTACAGTTTGGCCTCACTTTTTATTCAGTTTTATTTCCCAGCTGTTACAATCTTTCAACAAAATAGTCTCTCCATTGAATATGAATGCATGTAAATTTCAGAGGCTCAGAGTACAGGCCTTCTAGTCATAAAATTTTTATTTTCTCCCCTGATACACACATTTCAATAGCATGCCACCCTCAGTGCTTTGCCTTCATCCCTGACAATACTCTGAGCATTTTTCTTTCTGAGTAATGTACAGTTTCAGAGCCCTGACTTGTATATAAACAAACAGAACCAAAGAAAGAGAACAACACTGCTCAAATACACATAACTTTAGTTTATGAGCGTTTTTAATCTAGTTTGTCAGCAAATAGGAAGCACTGCAAGACAGAGGATGTAAAAAATGAGATAGAAGAAGGGCCAAGGGATTGAGGAGGGAGACAATTGCCAGGCCAGAAGCATCTCAGCCCCTGATATTTTAGGATTATAACTCTGGTGATGACACAGAGTGAAGATACCCATGATATCATGAGGAGCATGTGCAATGATGCCATGTAGCTGAGCCTTCATAGATGCTGTTTTTCACAACCAGATGTGAAAAAGTCCCTGGAAATCCCAGGTTTACAGACAGAAAAAGTACAAAGCAATAATCATATAGTACCATATGCAGTGATTCCACAAACATTGAATATTGAAGCAGCTCAGTATTTCCCTTTGTTCAACACTCCTGTCTGCTGAGCCATGGTGCTATCTATGGTTTGAAACCAAAAAGGGCAAGAATGCATAGGGTTTTTTGTTTGTTTGTTTGTTTTTAAGACAATGTTCTCACCTTATAATTCTGTCACCTTCATTACAATACAAGTGCGACTAGACCCTAAGACTCAGGTCCAAACCCAAAGATTGGGGAAAGCTATTGAGTATAATTTTGAGAAGAACTTACCAAATCTTCTCAGTCTTCCCAGATCTCCCAGTTCACAAATTAATGTTGAGTTCAATCATAACTCAAACAATAGGAGATAATTGGGGGGGGGGGGGATAAGAAGATAACTGTGTGTCCATATCCATGGAATTTTTAAAAATACATAAAGCAGCATATATAAACATAAACTGCTTGGAGTTTTTTTTAAAAAAAGTGTGTGTTAAGCAAATATGAATACAAAAATGTATATGAAAGTTAATGGATATTTAATAAGCCTAAAAAGCTGCAAACCAATGTCCAACAAACAAGATGGAACAAATGTAAAATAAATAAAAATAAACAGCTGAGATGCATTTGCCCATTTCAGAAAGAGAGATCAGCTATTATCTATTTTTGTGTACCATTCTTAGCACTGCTAGACAGCAGTTAGGGAATGAGACATATAACCTTATCATATTGCATACAAACTCAGAAGGCAGCAAAAGAAGGTCCCCCCCCTCCCCTGTTTCTGTCTTTGCATGACACTGAAGCACTTTCTTTCTATTCAGGTTGTAAAAGCATCCCTTTTTGCCAAACATATATTTCCAGCTTAGTAAAAGAGATGCTTTTATGACCCACCTTCCATGCTTTTATGACCAGAGGAGAATGAAATTGCTTTGATGTTCAAAGACAGATACAGAAAAACACTTATCTTTTGCTGCCTTTTATTTGCAATATAAGGTTCAAAGTGTACACTGAAATTTCATTTGAAGGTAGACAATTAAAACCTTTTGTACCTTTTTGTGTTCCACACCGAGTGATTAGCATTAACAGAAAAAGTATCATAAAGGATAGAGCGGCCTAGTAAAAAAAAAACAAGCTAAAAATTCTCTGCATGTCTTTCCAAGATGTGCTATGCTAGCAAGAGCTATGAGCCTGAAAGGAGCAAACTTCTGGACAGTGATTGCACAGTCTCCAGAAAACATGTTATTGACTAGATGAACCATAACTTAAACCACAATGGTCACTTTTATGTAAAAAGAAAGAAAGAAAATATGTCAAATCTGTGATCTTTTAATGAAGAAGCTTGCTTCATGAAGCAGTTGGCATTGACAGAAAGAATGGATGAGCTTACAACACAGTCTGAATTGAAGAAAAAAGGAACTCTTTTTAATTGTAAGAGTTGTAAGAGTTGCTGAGTTGATCAGAAGACAAAGTCCAAATACCATATGTGATAATACCTTCATTAGGCCAAGCAAAAAGAGACAAGAAACTTTTCTCCATGTTTTCGAAACCAACATTTATTTATTCATCAGTCAAAGAATTTTAAAAAGACCTAGCAGGTCAAACATGTAAATGTGTGTGATGATTTTGGAGGCACAATGGTTTACAGAATTTCCAACTGTTAATTCTTCTAGATAATGGCTGATTGAGCTAATTTTAAAGGCAAACCTAACCCTGGCAGTTGTAAAAATCTGTACTTTTCCCTCTCTGCAATTAATTCAAAATACTCATATAGTGCTGAGCTAACATTATTTCTCTTTGATGCTAAATAAAGCATTATAAAGGTATTAGTAAGATGAGATACAAAAGACTGCAGCAATTATAGGACAATAACACTAACCTCACATGCAAGCAAAATAATGCTCAAAATTCTGCAGCATAGACTCTAACTATACATGGAAAGAGAAATTCCAGAGGTTCAAGCAGGATTCAGAAAAGGTAGAGGAACAAGGGACCACACTGTAAACATATGATGGCTAATGGAACAGACAGAAGAATTCCAAAAAAAGAATCAGCATGTGTTTCATAGACTACAGCAAAACATTTGATTGTATAGATCACAAAAAAAAAAAAAAAAAAACCAACCCTATGGAATAAACTCAAAGACATGGGCATCTAATAGAGCCCTGATGGCACAGTGGTTAAATGCCTGTACTGCAGCCACTCATTCATAGACCACAAGGTTGCGAGTTCAATACTAGCCAGGGCTCAGGCTAGACTCAGGCCTGCATCCTTCTGAGGTCACTAAAATGAGTACCCAACTGTTGGGGGGCAATGAGCTTACACCCCATAGTGCAGTATGAAGTGGTATATAAATGAAGCTGCTTTGCTTTGCTTTTAGACCTGATGAGGAATCTGTACCAAGGACAAGAGGCCACAATCAAAACAGAACTCAGAGAAACAAAGTGGTTCCCAATAGGCAAAGGGGGTCAGACAAGGCTGCATCCTATCACCCTACTTGTTTAACTTATATGCTGAAAATTTCATAAGAAAAACAGAAACAGAAAAAGGAGGAGTTAAGATAGGAGGAAGCAACATTAACAACCTACAATATGTGGATGACACCATAATATTGGCAGAAAACATTCAGGAATTGGAAAAGTTAATAAGGAAGGTCAAAGATGAAAGTGCAAAAGAGGCCAGCTAACTACAACAACAAAGATGAGGTTGTTTCATGGCACAGCTGACCCAGACTTCACATATGTGCTTCTGTTGTTAATAATAACAACTACATCTACAACAGTAATAAAAATAGCAGGAAAGCCGAGGAAAATTGGAACGCTCAAGTTAGGCTTCCTTGTTATTCTTTCAACTCCTCTAAGAGCAGTCATATTGTTCAGCTAGGAATTGGAAAGTCAAAACACTGGGTCCCCAACCTGCCTTTTTGATGTAATTCATGTTTTAAGGACATTGAGGTCATTTCCTGTCCAATCATGCTTCCCAGTTACCTATAAACTTAGCTGCAGTCTTCACATTAGCAGGACAGGGTTGGAATAGATTTTACTAGCAGCTGCTTGGATAGGAAGAAGCTGTCTCTCTTGTAATATAAAATATTTCAGGGCGTCTTGATTTTGAATGGGCAATTAAAACCCATTTGCTTCATGAAAGAACTGTTCCTGATGAAAATGAAAGTGACTAGAACTGTCTTGTTAATATGGATGATTTTTTTAGCTGTCCTTGTGAGCCCATGAGGGCTATTGTGGGGCTATGTGATATGCTTCAGAATAAACTACAACCCCACCACCTAAGAGATTAAATGAAAAAGAACAATATGAGGATCCTTCGTTGTTTGGGTGGATATCTATATCTATATCTATATCTATATCTATATCTATATCAATCTTCTTCACTCTTTTAATGAGATAGCCCAGAGGAGGACTGTGAGGCTTGGAAGCACATGAGATTGTAGGTTGACAATAAGTGAAATGATTTTTATTCTATTTGTTTTATTTATTTATTTTTGTCAAAAATTCAAAATTGGGTTGAGTGTTTTCTTTTAATCAATATTTGATTTTTAGGATCAATATTTTGATATTCACATGTGACAGTGACATTCCTCCACCAATTTTGACTACATGACTGAGATAAATTAACACTTATTGTACTAAAATTTATTGTAAGGCAGATAGCATTTTAAACACACACACACACACACACACACACACACACACACACACACACAAAACACCAGTCTGCTACTGTTTGCCAGTTACAAGATTCTGCCAAGTGTTGACAGCTGCTTCAGAAAATGTGGACATCAAATTTGGATAGTGTGCATTAAATATTACTGGACTATTCACACAGATGTAGACAATGCCTATATAACATTCACTTACACAGTATTTTTGTAGGGGAAAAGTTCATACATTTCAGCATTCAGAGCTGTGGATTCCAGATCATTGTGGTTTAACAGATTTTAACACATAGGCAAGACTTCAGAGAGCTAACCTCTATTCTTGGGATTCACTGTGCCAAATCTGTTAAGAAATTTGATTATGGGGAGAAGGCTTAATCCTATAAATCAGTTTGATTGATTTGTTCTTTGTGTGAATACCAACTGGTTGTAAGAGAGAAGAGCTTGTTGGCACATTTTCGCATATTTAATTTGGTAAAGATCAGCATTAGTGGTTATATTTATTTTTGTTTCTCTTATGGAGAAAGTATTGTGTAGATAAATGTTTCAGTTTACAGAGGAATAAGTCCAATTGAACTAATTATGGCATACTTCTGACTAAACCTGAAGATTTTAGTATTGTAGATACATCTATGTTATTGGTAGGATGTCCCAAGTCAGATTGGTTTTTGCTCAGGAGCCAAACCAAATATGCCAAAGAGCTACTGGGTGGAAGCAGTAGGGGGAGATGAAACTGGTGGAGGATCTCTCAGAGTCAGCAACAGTGGAATAAAAAGAAATCATGGAGAAACCATCCCAAATGTCTTTTACCTGGAATTCCTGTTGTTGCATACCTTCAAGTATTTTCTGACTTATAGTGACCCTAAGCTGAACCAGGGTTTTCTTGGTGAGATTTGTTCAGAGAGGATTTGCCTTTGGCTTCCTCTGAGTATAACTTACCCAAGGTCACCCAGTAGGTTTCCATAAATAAGTGGGTAATCAAATCCTGTTCACTAGAGAGCCATGTTCCCACACCAAATGCGTGAATTGAGGAGGAATGACTGATGGTCTTAACTCCAGAGTAATAAAACATTCATTGGAGTTGAGATACACTCCCCTTGACAATCAGACAGGAGGGGTAAATAGAAATACAGCCTGGGGTGAAGTGGGGGTAATGTCTTTAACCTCTTTGTGATGGGACTCAGATAGTGTCCATAGTGAGAGGAAATGCAAAAATCCTAAGGGAAATGAAGTTGATCAGCAAACCCATTCAGTGTTTATTTTAGTACTATATATGTCTCCCACACATCCTTAGGTCAGTGTGACCCCTTACCTAGTTTCCAGAGGTCATTGTGACCTTTCAAAAACATGTCTGACACTAGATATTAATTATGAAACTCCATATCCAGCTAAGGGGTGTAGAGGATGCTAACATTGGGAACATCAAAATAATTGAAGAGCTCTTGTACCCTGGCTCTGTCATAAATGAAAATGCTTAGAAGAAGAATTAGAAGGGCAGAAATGAAGGAACTAGGTAAGATCTTCAACTTGTAAAGTTATATAATTAAATACCAAAGTCAGAATCTTCCATGCCATAGTATTTCTGATTTCTATGTAAAGGTTATGAATGCTGGGCAGTGAAGAAAGAAGACAGGAAAAAATAACTCAGTTGAGAAGTGGTGCTGGAGTTGAATTCCACAGATAAGTGAAATTAATGGATCCTAGAGCAAATCAGAGGCCCTTTCATACCACACTATTATAATACTCTGATTCCACATCAACTGTCATAATCCCATCCTATGGAATTCTGAGATTTGTATATTAGGGAGGAGTATTTAGTAAAGTGGAATGAGAGTGCTGTAATTTGTCATGTGAAAGGGCCATAGGCCAGAACACTCATTAAAAGCCAAGATGTCTAAACTGAGGCTATTGTACTTTGGATCTATCATGAGACAGTGTAACTCATCTGAAATATAATAATATCAAGAAAGTGAAGAGTGGATTGATTTATTTCATATTGTTTTCTGCACACAAAAAATATTTCCAGCACAGAAACATCTGAGTTCTGCACAAAACCTCCAAGGATGAATATTGAACAGAATAAGTTCCCAAGGACAGCATTTTCTGTGTAAGAACAGGAGTTTCTTCTCCAAAATAATTACTGTACAGAAATGTTATTTTTTCTGTTCAGTTAAAATTGTTTCCTGTACAGAAAATGCTGTTTTCCACCATAAAAATATCATGCATGATTTTTGCATAGAATAAATTCCAAAGTGCAAATAATATTTCAAAGCTGGAGTTTTTTGAAAGTAGATTTTTATGGGCTTTTTGTGAGGTCATATTGTAGAAGAATTAATTCCTGACATTTTACCTGCATCTTTGGCTGGCATCTTCAGAGAATATCACCCAAATAATATCATGGGTGACCTTGTTAAAGGCCTTAATGGAAATCGAGATATGCTATACAGCTTTCCCTTTGTCTACCAAATTGATAATTTTATCAAAAAAGGAGATAAGATTAGTCTGGCATGACTTGTTTCTCAGATACCGATGTTGACTTTTTTGTGATAATGACCTTGCTTTCTAAATGTTCACAGATTCTCTGTTTAATGATCTGCTCTAGTATCTTTCCTGGAATTGACATCAGATTAACTGGATGATAATTGTTGGGATACTCTTTTTTCCCTTTTTGCAGATGCCCTCCTCCAATCTGCTGGAACTTCTCCTGTTCTCCAGGAGTTCTGAAAAATTATTGCCAATGCCTCTAATATTTGCCAGTTCTTTTAGAAGATTTTCATCCCTGTGGATGAGTGGAGCCCTTAGAGCTCTTTCATTCATAGGACCACCAGAAGTCAGCCACATTTACTGACTGAACAGACATAATAACAACAATAGTTTTTAGCCAGTTGGACTTCCAGTTTCAGGGGGAAATGTGGAATGTCAATGAGTGGTGGTAGTGGTGGTGGTTATTTCTAGTCTAGAGCATAGGTCAAGATGGAAAGTGACTATACTTACTGCAACATGGAAATGAAACAATTTCCTTTTATTTATTTGTGCATTGAATTTATGTTTTACCTTTCTCCCAAGATGGGATTCAAGGCAACTTACCATATTTTTAAAGAAAAAAAAGCTAAAGCATTAGTTTACAAATGTTATAACAGAATTAAACAACGTTATTTTTTTAAAAAAAATTGTTAAAGTCAGTAAAAACAACAACACTGAAGCATATTTAAAACATGTGCCTCAGTTTATCTGAGGCCAGTACATGCACTTAGGAGATGAAAAGCAGGCCTCATGAAATACCTAGGTCTAACATCCATCAGAAGGGAAAGATTGGGTACATCCAAGGCAGAGAACAGCCAGTATAAGTGGCCAGGAGACTATTGCTGCTGTCTCAACCACATTTACCAGCATTTTTTATTTTCATTTTTTTCTTAATGGTAAGGACAGCCCTGCATTTATTTATGTTCTTTTCTATGAGCTTGCAAGGAAGCTTGGGGTGTCTAAATACAACTTCGGTAAATTTAGTTGTGTCTATTGATATCTTGTATGGTATGCCATCTCAATGACTGTTAATTCAGTGGAGGTCAAGAGTAAATTATGTCACTTGAATTTTCACATTCTCTGGACATAAATTGTGATTTAATGGACTATGCAATCCTATGGTGGAGTTGGGGGGGAGGGCTAGCCGCACGGTGGCCACTCCAACTCCATCCTGACGCCGTCCTGATGCCACACACCCTTTTGCACAATGCACGGTGTCAGGACTCCATCTTGGCATAGTGTGTATACACACTGTACTGAAAGGTCATGGAAGAGCCATAGTGCCAACTCTTAGGGTGGCTTTTTTCCACCTAAAAAGAAGCGGCATTTTGTCACTCTTTTGGTGGCAACAAAAAGGAGGATCAGAGCCACGGAGTGGGGTTGCTGTGGCCCCGATCCACCGCTGGCATGGCTGGCCCAGAGCTGCCCCAAATGGCCCATCTGTAGAGTCTTATAATAATTTCATGGGCTGCATCTACACTGCAGAATTAATGCAGTTTGATGCCACTTTAACTGTCATGGTTCAATGGTATGGAATTTGGGGATTTGTAGTTTTGTGAGATATTTTGCTTTCTCTGACAGACAGCTCTGGTGCCACAGCAAACAACAAACCCCAGGATTCCACAGGATGCAGCCAATTAAAATAGTGTCAAACTGCATTATTCCCACAATGAAGTTTAAACCCTAAAGGATTGCACTGGTAAATTTTTCCTACCAACCCTTTTCTATGCCAGCTCTCTCTCTCTCTCTCTCTCTGCCTTCAAGTCACCTGCCAACTTAGGACAAGCCTACGAATTTTCATGTTGCATATTTATTAATGTCAGCATTTATTTTCTAACATGCAGACTGAAAAAGATGAGCCTGGAGCAAGGCAAGGAGACATAATTTGGATTTGGTTTGATTTAACTTTCTTTTCAATAGCAACTGAAAGAGAGGTCTGAAAAGGTATGCTATGATCTTATTTAGAACTTTGGATAATGATCATAAAAGAGAGACTTGGTGAGTCAAGGACAGTTCAGAGACAATAGATGATATTCAGATTTCCAGTAAAGTTTCAAACTATTATAGTTAGAAAATCAAAGAAAGAAAATATATGACTTTTAAACCATTGATTTTCTATGTAGCAGCTGTGCAATTGCCAGATTCTTTGAAATGTGCTATACTAAAAACTTAAATGTAATATATTTTATTGCATTATTCATCTGGACTTTAGTAGTCCTTTGATACGACCCACTCACAAATGTTTGAAAGTTCATCTGATTCTAAAAGATAGTTATTAAAATATTTATATTCTGTCCTTTATCTGATGATCTCAGGGCAGCTTCCAAATAAAATCAGCTTAAAAATAAATAATTACAAAAATTTAAAAGATTAAAAAAATATATTAAATAGGTTTATATTTACAACTAGAAAATTTATAACCAGTTAAAACAAATTTGAATGATAATATAATTATAACACATGTGCAGCCTGGTTAAAATAAATTTTGCCTAAATGCTTTAATCAAATACCAAGTTTTAACTTGGCCCCCAAATGATTTAATATTGACACCAACTGGGCCTCAGAGGGTGGGATTTCAACAATGAGGGTGATGCTGCAGAAAAGGCCTTTGCCTGTGTCCTCCTATTTTAGATCTGATACAAACCAGTAATGATGGTCTGGTTAATGGGGTGGAAATGGTGGGATCCTTATGAAGGAATGGCCATGTTCTCCTGGAGTTTGTTATACAGCAGAAAGGAGAAGCCAAATGTAGACAGCCATGCATCCTACACTTCAAGGAAGCTACTTCAGTAAAATCAGGGAAATACTGGTGATAACACCATCGCCAGGACTACTAATAGAGAAGCGGGTTCATAAAGGATGGGAGTTTCTTCAAAAGTGAGATATTGAGGGCACAATTTCAAACAGTTCCAATGAGGAGGAAAAATGGGAAGTGTCTCAAGAAACCAGGATGGATGTCTAAAGAATTTTCATCTGAGATAAGATTCAAAAGGGACTTGTACAAAAAAATGTAAAAGGGGGAGATGACCTTTATAGATACTTATTTATTAAAGTATTTTCATACATTATATAAAATATCATACATCTTAAACAAATAGTTCATTGCATACACTCATACCAATCTCCCAAATAAAACAAGACAACATCTAAGCAACTAACTATAATAATTAAACAATGACAATAACTAACAACTATTTTCCAGTCATAAATGACTTCCTCTTGCTAAACCTTAAGCTATTGTTTTGTAGATATAATTCAGGCTTATCTCAAACTCAAAATAAAATAAAATAAAATAAAATAAAATAAAATGATTTCTCTCTGTCTTTACCTTATTAAGATTTCTAACTACATATTTACAGAAATTAAGATGAATAAATCCACTAAAGGGTTTTTCAATTTCCAAACTTTATAATTCTTACCAAGTTTCCTAAGTTTTTCATTTCTCCACCCCATATCCCAAGTTGCATTTCCCCAGTTTTGTTGTCAATATTCTATAAAGGGATTCCAGTCTTCTAAATATTAATATATTCTTCCATATTTCAGTTTTCTGGTCAGCTTGTCCATCTCCATTAAGTCTAAAAGCTTAAAAGTCAATTCTTCTAAAGTTGGAGCATCTCCTTTCTTCCACCTTTGAGCATAGGTCATTCTTGCTGTTGACAACATATAAAACAAAATTTTCCCATGCTTTTTTTTCTAAATTTATGTTTACCATATTCAACAAAAATATTTCTGGTTTTGATTCAATATTCTCTTTTATAACCTTATTTATTTCATAGTGCTTCCAATATTTTACTGCTTTATCAAATGTCCACCACATGTGATAAAGAGTACCTTTTTGTTTCTCACATTTCCAAATGTAGTTACTGTACATTTAACATAGTTTTTGTGATGTGAGATGCCATCTGAAATATAATTTGTAAATGCTTTCTTTTATATTCTGGCCATTTACATACTTCAATCTTTTTTTCCATGTACATTCCCAGTGGTCTAACTCTATATCCAAAGTTTTGGGACCATTTTTATCATATTTTCCTTTATAAGCACCTCTTCTGTAAATATATTCAAATGGCATTTTGTATAATCTAGATGGTGGACGCCCCTTATTTGACAATAACTATTCTCAAGATCTGTTTCATTATTTCCTATTCCTTCTTGTTTTTTGTTTGTTTGTTTGTTTGTTTGTTTTTAAATCTATAATGAATCTCTCCTCTAGCTGTCTGTGTCAGGGGTAGGCAACCTTTCCCCTTTAAGGGCCGAGGGACTTCAGCTCCCAGAAGCCTCAGCCATGTTGGCCAATAGTCCCATGTTGGCCAATAGCTCCTGGGATTTTGGGAGCTGAAGTCCCTCAGCCCTTAAAGGGGAAAGGTTGCCTACCCCTGTCTTAACTGTTTCAAGGTTTTAAAACTATTTTCATTCATAGTAACTAGTTTTGTGAAATGCCTCATGTGGAGAGGCCCACATTGGAATCTTCATTTATATATATATATATATATATATATATATATATATATATTTACTCCAGACCCGTAGTAAAGAATTCCATATGTAATGATTTCTAAAATCTTGATTTATCTTCTCTTTATTATGAAACAAATATGCATGCCAACCAAATCTCAAGTTATCTCTCTCTAACTTTAACAAATCTTTATCTAATAAATACATCCACTGTCTTAACCAGACTAGACAGGAACTCATAACATAATTTGATATTTGGCAAGGCCAAGCTTCCTCTTTCTTTAGCATCTTGCAAATACTTCATTTTTATCCTTTTTTTTTTTTTTTTGGCACATTCCAAATAAAGTTTGCAATATCTCTATGCCACTCTTTGAAAGGTAAGTCTTTTTAAATGATTTGAATTATCTCGAATAAAAAAGAATCCTTGGAAGAACATTCATTTTAATTGATTCAGTTTTCCCTAATAACAAAAGATCTATTTTTTTTCCATTTTCTAAGATCTACTTTTCTGTTGTTCCAAGTTGTTTTATAATTATTATCAAACAGTTCCAAATTTTTATCCATAATCATAATACCCAGATATCTGATCTTTTTTTCTTTTTTTTTTGGTTTGGTTTAAATCCAGTTACCCTTCCCAGTATTTTAATGCCCTCTAATTTTAAATGTTTAGTTAATATGGTTATTTTTCTTAATACTCAATCCTGATTTCTTTTCAAATTCCCTCAATTCATCTAACACCTAACATCTAACTATCGTGGATTGGATTAGATAAAGACACCATTAAATCATCTGTGAAAGTTTTTGTCTTAAACTCAGTTCCTTTAACCTTAACTCCTTTAATTTTTGGATTTTTCCCTTATATTTTGTAATAGAGTTTCAAATACTATTATAAATATTAGGGGAGAGAGTGGACATTCCTGTCTAGTGCCTTTATATATATTTACATTTTTGGATTTTCATCCAATAATAAGTATCTGAGCTTTTTGGTTTGAGTAGATTCCTCTAATCCAATCTATAAACTTCAGCTCCATCTCCATTTTCTCAAACAGTAAATCCCATTCGACATTGTCAAAAGATTTTCAATGTCAAAAAAGAACAAAGCCATTTTTTTCCATTATGAGATTCATGATATTCAATCAAATTCAGTATATGTCTAATATTATCTCTTAAATGTCTTTTTGGAATGAAACTTCCCTGGTATTTATGGATGATAGATATTAATACTTTCTTTAATCTTTTGGCCAATATGTAAGCACACGATTTATTATCATTATTCAATAAAGATATTGGCCTGTAGTTTTCAAGTTGCTCAAGGTCTCTACCTTCCTTTGGGATAAGCGTTAAAAGGGGGAGATGTCCAAAGAAGAATTGAAATAAATAACCAGCTCATGTAGGGAGGAAGTCAGAAAAGCCAAAGCACAGAACAAGGTCAGGCTTGCTAGAGAGGTTAAAAACAATAAAAAGGGTGTTTGTTTGTTTGTTTTTGCTATATCAATACCAAAAGGAAAAACATAGAAATAATAGGGGTGCTGCATGGAGAAGATGGCAAATGCTAACAGAGAAATGGCAGAAATACTCAACTTCTTTGCCTTGGGCTTCTCTGAGAAGGAAAACAACCTGGGGAAAAGGGATTGGACTACCAATGGGCGGTATAAAAATAAAATTTATTATTATTAATTATTATTTATTATTATTATTATTATTATTATTATTATTATAGATGAAGGAAATGCTGTGGATGTGGCATGCCTTGATTTCAATAAGGTCTTTGACAAGGTACCCCATGATATCCTTGCAAAAAAGCTAACAAAATGTTGGGTAGACAGTGCTACTGTTAGGTAGATTTGTAATCGTTTGGTTGACTGAACCCAAAAGTTACTCAAAAATGGCTCCTCCTCATCCTGGAGAGGAGTGACTAGCGGGGTGCCCCAAGATTGTATCCTGAGCCCAGTGCTACTTTTGAGTTTTTGCTTTCCTGGATTCCAGCACTTGTATCATGCTGTTTATAGGCTGATGTGATGATGCACATTTTCCATGTTGAGCAAAGTATCAGAGCTTCTTTTTGCTTGAGTTTTTAGCCCTGTAGTGCAGCTTGAAGGTGATTTCCACTCTGTTTCACAACTTACATCATCTGTACACCTTGGTTTCAAGTCACTTTGAAGCTGTTTTATTTTGCCAGTGTGGACAACCCCTTAGTTCAGGGGTAGGCAACCTTTCCCCTTTAAGGGCCAAGGGACTTCAGCTCCCAGAAGCCTCAGCCATGTTGGCCAATAGTCCCATGTTGGCCAATAGCTCCTGGGATTCTGGGAGCTGAAGTCCCTCGGCCCTTAAAGGGGAAAGGTTGCCTACCCCTGCCTTAGTTAGTGTTGGAGTGGGACTTGAGGGATCAAGCTTCAACTCTCCATTGAGTCATGAAAGACAATATATGACTTTTGCCAAATATTTTTCATAGGGCGTTTGCAGACTGCCAGAAATAGTGCAAATTGAGTCCACTTTAAGGGTTAGGGTTAGTCCTAGGGAGTCATGGGAATTGTCTTTTTTCTGAGACATTGAGCCTTCTCTGTCAGAGAGCTCTGGTGCCACAATAAAATGCAGTTCCCATGATTCCCTAACCCTAACCCTTAAAGTGGATTCAATTTGCACTATTTCTGGCAGTCTGCAAAGGCCCTTAGTCTCCTCCACCTCATATAGATGTTGTGAGCATAAAGTGAGAAAATGAAGAGCCATGTACTCCAACCAGAGCTCATGGGGTGAAACATATGGGCAGAAAGTGGCTTCTGGCCACTTTGGAGATGTGCTGATTAGATTATGCATGCCTCTGAAATGGCCAGAAGCTGTATCAAAGATGCATTCCAGTCCTTTGGACCAGAGCAAAAAGGAGCTCAGATAATCCAACTTTGAATGCCCCCCACATGCATAGCTTGTCTTGGAGCAGGCCGTGTGATCAGTAGGGTTTGGATTCACTTCTGGCTGGAATGGACTTGGGCTGCTCTTTCCTGCCTGCCTGCTCTGACCCATAGAAAGAAAGATGGGATATAAATGTGCCCCAAATAAATACATGTTTTTTTCTGCTGGAATTTCCCTTTCTTTCATGAAAACTCCTCTCTTCATGAACTTTTAATTTAATTTTATTTGACTACAATATTTTTAGGATATATTGGACTTCGAAACACAGGCTTCTAAACAGATTTTATGTTCAAATATGCATTTATAATTGAGGAGAGGTATTTTTTAAAAATAAAATAAAAATCTAGTAATGTGTTTCTTCCTTTCAAGAATGTGAAAACTGAAGGAAAACTGAGTTCTAATCTGCACAAATCGGTGCAGCTGGAAACTGGGGCAAATGTAGCAAAGGTCCCCAAAAACTCAAATCTTCAGATATTCTAATTTAAGCCTTGGCTGTGAAGTCTGAAAACCCATGATTACCCTCAGTATTGATGTTTGTTTAAGCAATATTAATATTTGTTTAATGAATCTGATTGATGATTTGTTGTTCTTGTGTGCCTTCAAATTATTTTTGACTTATTGAAACCCCAAGATTATCCTTTCACTGCAGATTCATTCAGAGGCTTGTCATTGCTTTTCTCTGAAATAGTGTGACTTGCCCAAGGTCACCCAGTGGTTTTCAGTGGCCAAACAGGGATTTGAACTCTATGGTGGCTTAGTGGTTAAGACACCAATTCTGACAATTGGGAGATCAGAAGGTTGGCAGTTTGAGGCCTGAGTGCTGCATGATGGGGTGAGCTCCCATCACTAGTCCTAGCTTCTGCCAACCTAGCAGTTCAAAAGCATGCAAATGCAAGTAGATAAATAGATACCACTTCAGTGGGAAGGTAACAGTATTCAGTGCAGCTGTGCTGGCCACATGACCACCAGATTCATCTTCAAACAACACTGGCTCTTTGGCTTAGTAACACAGATGAGCACCACCCCCTACAGTTGGTTATGAATAAATATTCAAACCTTTAACTTTATCCTAGAATCTTTGTCCAACATTCAAACCATTACACAACACTAGATCTAAAATGAAGTTATACTAATTAAGTGGGTTTTTTTAAAGAGTTATTTGCATGTTTTACGCATTTTAATTTTATTCTTAATACGTTTTGTTAGCTGCCTTGGAAATACTCACTTGCAAAGCAAATTATACATAATATGTATAGAATGCTGTGGGATACTCTCCATTTAGTGCACATGATATCTATCCTAATCAGATTGACTGGCATGTAAAATTGAATTTATTCACAAAGACTCTTCTTCATCTCCTTCTTTTTCTTCTTCTCTCTCTCCCCCCCCCCCCCCCCCATCTCTGGTTTTGTTATATATAATGCCACTCATAGTTGATGATAAATCTTTTATCTGCTGCAGTTTCAGGTTTCAGTTTTTCATGCTTTCTGCATTTAATGTTTTAGTGTAGCTTCATTTCTTTGATCATTTTTACACTTTAATGTTTGTTGTATTTTATGATTGGCTTGCAATATTATGTAATTTACCTTGAAATATTGTGATAAAGGAAGACATAATCATCTGCAGCATTATCAGCATTCCCTCTAATAGGAATTTCAGTCCTCTCGTATCAACTGGAGTGGAGTCAAAGTGAAACCACTGAAAAATAAGACACTGGATTTATTTGTTTGGATGATAAAGTAGTTGTTTATTTAAATATCAGCCATTTAGAAATACACACATGCACATTTGGAAATAAAGTAGTTGCCAAAAGCTTTATCAAAAAGCCATACTTTGGCTTAGCACCAGAGAGAAACCAATGTGGCTGGCAATCTGCTCTCCAGGAGAAAGGCATTCTGCAGTCAGGATGCTGAAATCAAGAAGGATCTTTCCCATGTCTTCCCACTTGGTTCTGCCTGCACTGATGGGACACAGAAGAAGATTACTCCTTCAGACCTCAGTTCTTAAGTAAAAATACACAAGGAGAGGTGCTACCTCAAGTATAGAGGTATATGGTTTTAGATGCCTTCACTAGCACTTAGATGCAGAGCAGAAGCAAATTGGAGCTATCTCCTCAAAAAGCCTAGAAATATTTTTTAAAAGAAATAATCTGGGGTTCATGTCTCGGTGTACACAAACAAGCAATGTAGCCTAACTGCATCAGCATGTGGAGTGATCCAAGACACATAATACTTCCATATCATTATACAGCTGGAGTTGACATCAAATATCATCCTACAAGGATGGGGAACATGTAACCATTCAAATATTTTAGGATTAGAGATTGAAAGAATATTCAAAGGAAGATGAATATGTTCCATCTTGTGCCTGAAACTGAAGTTGAACTTGTAGTCATTCACTTGCTAGCATAGCTATACTTGATGATGATGATATAGTTCCATTACTGTACAATGATGATGTCTTCCTCTATGGATGGACCCAAAGTTTGATATTTATCTGAAATATTCTTATAAAATAATGCACTATATGAAATAAGATAGATTCTTCTGATCCAGACAGGGACATTTTAATGGTGGCACTGAGAATTTAGAACCTCAAGAGGGTGTTCCTTCTTTCCCTTTGGTTCTCATCTTGAAATGTTTGACACAGTGGCCCTCCCATTGACCTTCTCCCATACCATACAGAATCCTTAGTAATGTTTTTTTGTACCAAAATTTTAAAAAAGAATAAAAACATGGAATATGATCAAAACAAACTTTCTGTCAACATTTTTAAAGGTGATAATTAAAACTTTACGATATCCCCCATATAGTATTTTTCTCAATTTTTAAAATTTCAATTTTTTTCTTCAATATAAAATAAAACTTTAATAAAAAAAAATGCGGAGGCCTCTCCTTTATCTTCCTAGTCAGCCTTATCTCACTCACCCCATCTCTTCTGAATTTTAAAGGGACCCAGGCAAATGCCATAGTCCATTGCAGATGTTTGGGAGCAGTGATGTCACCCCTCCTTAGGCTGTCACCTGACTGGCTCGCACCCCCGTCACACCCTAGTGACACCCTAGTGACACCCCTGTTTTGGCAGAGAAGTTCTCATTCTGAGAGTTTTTGGGATCTTTTGACTATTAGAGAAGGGGCTTGCTTGCTCTGGTATCTGCTCTTTCTTTACTGTTGAGATAATGCTTAACTTTTATTTTCCCTATCAGCATTTACTTAATATTTGAAAGTAGAGACCATGGATTGGATTTTTCCTTAACAGACATGAAGACATATATTTTGAAGGCTGAGATTTTCAACCAGCTTCTTTTTCTTATTCTTTAGGTACTTATGTGACTAAAGTGACAGCCACTGATGCTGATGATCCTGTTTATGGAAACAGTGCCAAGCTGGTCTATAGTATCTTGGAAGGGCAGCCTTACTTTTCAGTTGAACCACATACAGGTAGGTACTTCTGAATGCCACCTTTCCCTAGGTTACATGATATGAAAGAAAAACTGCTTTTAATGTGTGGCTTTGTTCACTGCATTTAAACCTAATGTGTACGTAGGTGGCTGTCAACATTAGTCAATCTGCAGAGCATAAGTATCTGACTCATTTCCAGTTCTGCACAGAAAGGCATGACAAAATACAGAGATGAAAAGAATAAAAAGGCTATTTACTAATGCTACTCAGAAAACTGAGAGTGACACAGAAGAAAAGACCAATTCAAAACCTCACCGTTACCAGTGGAAACAACTAGATTTTAATAGGTTTGGTTTGAATCTCCTGAAGTCAAACCTTGGGGGTAATGTTCATACATACACTGGCTTCCTTGCTAAGCTTTATTTTATTATTGACATGGAACATGTGTGTGTTCAGACACAGAAAATCATACAAAATAGAAGACTTGAGGTTCAATGGCAAAACACATACTTTGTTGCCCATTTTATTGGTGCTCATCAAGTGGCATTTAATCCCTACTATCTCCACTTTGAAATTATGTATTCCCTATTTTAGTTATCAACTATATTTATCTATTCCCTTGAAATTCAAGGTTTCCATATTCATCTCTAAAGAATCCTCTTAGGCTGTGAGACCTAGGGTCATCAAAGTAGTTCAAGGCTACTTATTTTATTGAATCTATATTCTGTTTGCCTGTCACAAAAGTACACTAAAGTTAGACCTTCTCACAAGAGGAAGGAAATTACTAAAAATTAATTGTTGCTTAATTCAAGAAGGAACTTAATCCATATAATTGTCACAGAGTCTCATTTGTCCCATTTTTAAATCAATCCATTTTTTACATTTTTAAAAAAATTACATACACGCATGTGCGCGCACACACACACACACACATACACTGTTTATTGTCTTTCAAAATTTGTGATTGACACACATGCACACATTGTTTTATTCCCTGAGCCAAGAACTGTGTTGGAACATCAGCAAGTGCACAAACTGGTAAATAATGAAATTCCTATCTGTACACTATTAGGGAGGATGAAAACATGTCACAATATTCTAGGGTCAAATGTGTGTGTGTGTGTGCATGCCTTCATGTCACATGTCAACCTATCACAGCCCCATTAATTTCATAGGGATTTACTAGGCAAAAATTATTCTAAGTTGATTTTACCAGTTCCTTTCTCTGAAATATACACTGCAGTGCCTGGTATTCATTAGCAGTTTCCCATAAAAGTACTACTACTACTACTAATACATTTTATTTATAGCCTTCCTCTCCCTGCGGATCGAGGTGGGTTACAACAAATAAGAATAACAATAACATACAATATATAATTACAATCCTAATTTCTAAATAATTCCCTACCCCAACCCCCTCCCAATAATAAAAAAGAAGCAAACTAAAAAGAATAACAATATAAAAAGAATAACAATATAAAATACTAATTAAAAGAGGAAGAAATAACAAATTAGCTAAAATTAGAGGTAATTAGAGGCAAGACATCTATCTTTCCTGAGGTAGACAGGGGCTATTCAATACTAAACAAGGCTGACCCTGCTCAGCTTCCAAGATCTGAAGGGATCTGGTGCCTGTAGAGTAATTAGGCCCATGAAATGCATGAAATATGCATATTTCCTGGGGAAAACACACACACACACACACATGAAAATATTGATGCCTTTAAAAAAAATGCTGGTTAATGAGGAAATAGGGCAGTACATGCTTATAAATGATTGAAAATAAAAGTGATGAATATATTTATCTGTACATACCACTCTAGGTGTTGTTTAAAATTCCAGTTTCCTTCCTGTCGCCATTAGCATCCAGCTCTTGTTCTAGAATCCATGAAACATTGCATAGAATTCAGAGTCAACTAAATCCCCCCTCACAACATACCTTGCTTCCTAACCATATATTACATGCAGCTAGATGCTTGACAGTCCCTTATTTTGCAGGCAACAATACACAAGGATTGCATGATGACTATAGTCACAATAGACATGGCCTTAAATTTTTAAGATTTCTGTACTCCAAAACAGAATAATCAGAATCTCGGTTGTTTGTTATGAATTGTG
Source organism: Phrynosoma blainvillii (assembly GCA_026167975.1). Taxonomy (NCBI): domain Eukaryota; kingdom Metazoa; phylum Chordata; class Lepidosauria; order Squamata; family Phrynosomatidae; genus Phrynosoma; species Phrynosoma blainvillii. The sequence continues at coordinate 9,026,173 of JANUYF010000007.1, read as the reverse complement.
GTCCAGGAAGCAATGTCTAAGGGCTTTTTCAACAATTTGTTAAAATGCATCTGCTATGCTGTGTTTTTCTAAGTTCTCAATAGCTAGTGGATTTTCCTGTGTAAGAAATATGTTAGCATGTTGTTTGCTGGATTTTCTTCATTTGTGATACTCTTTCTCTTTGGGGGTGAGCTCTTGTGCCCTTATAACTTTTCAACCACTGTACAAGCAGATGTATTTTTATGTTGGATTTGTACTTGTGTGACTGATTCCTTCTATAATCTCTTAAATATAATACTTCCAGATTTCTTTCTCTCTCTCTCTCTCTCTCTCTCTCTCTCTCTCTCTGTGTATGTGTGTATATATACACACACACACACACACACACACACACACAGACCTTCAAATTGCCCGTCAACTTATGGAGACCCCATAAATTTCATATGGTTTCCCAGGCGAAGAATACTCAGAGGTACTTTTCCCTGTTCCCACCCCCCCTCTCTGTGAAATATAGCCTATAGCACCAGGTATTCATTGGCAGTCTTCCATCCAAATACTAATCAGCTTTGACCCTGTTTAGCTTCTAAGTTCAGATGAGATCTGTGACCCAAAACTGTTGAAATTTCCATTCTAATCACCAGCAAAGAAAAAAAAATACTGAATGAAAATTAGAAGTCCAATTTGCAGCCAAAGGAAAAGACTAACAGAGCTACTTTTTTCAGTGCTATCGCTCACCTCCTACCACATCTCCTCCCTTCTTTTCTGCCTTATTCAAATAAATTCCAAGGATAATGGAAAGGAAGAGCAGGTCATAGCCCTCCATGATGGAGCCAGGAGTGCACTCACTTTTGCTTTGCACCTAGGGTGGAGTACTGCACTTGCCTCACTTTTGGTCCACCACTTGCTTAAGTGATGCTCATGTCTAATAAGTAATAGGTTTGGAAAGTAATTAGAAAATAATGGGTCATTGCATTCTGAATCAGCTGTAATTTCCAAGTAGTCGTTCAATAAATTCTATATGTGACAGCACTCTTCATCCCCATTTTTCACCACTCTTATAATGGATCACCAACTGGCATCCCCTTTGCAGTATGAGTGGAAATATGAATCTCCAACAGCTTTCATTGTTTATAACTGTTAAAATTTCAACTTCACCTTGATGTTTACTGTATATACTAATGTATAAGTCTAGAAATTTTAGTCAAAAAATGACTCAAACAATATGAGTCAATTTATCCATGGATCAATATAAGTACTGTGCATTACTCTTACTATTTTTTAAAAAATAAACCACCCCTTGGTGAAAGGCAAGAGTATAATCTGTCCTGGAAATATTGAGCCTCTACTCCCTCATTGATCCAGTTTTTAGTGTGAGTGCAAAAGTTATGCCTGCCTGAATTTTGTAAGTTCTTAGGCATTGTTTTCCTTTTCTTCATTATGTTACATGCCCTTAGGTTTTATCTTCAAATTATCCACAGTTCATATAAAAATCCATAATTTTGGCCTCAAAACCTGTCCTTGACTTATACATGAAATCTACCTATAGTCGAGCATATACGATAATCAGAAATTATTTCTAAAAAGTTCAAAGGAAAGTGGTGGTGGTGAAGTTTTGGGAGATGGTTTTGTGGGGAAGAATTCAATATGCCTGAAGTTATAAGGGAACATAAACCCCTTGCATTCAAGCACTATGCAATAGGTTCCTCAAGAAACCACCTGTTTTAGAGGACAAACACTTTCAAAAACAGCATTAAAAAAGAAATATGCTACTAGATTTTTTTTATTTTTTTTACTATCTCAACATTTGCAAAAAGTAGGTATGATAATATCTTGTATGCAGCATGGACACTTTTATGGGACTTTATGTGCAATTGTTACAAAGCCAGAAGTAATAGATCAAATGTAGCTACAGGTCCCAGCGGTTTGTGACATTCTAAATTAAACCTTCCAGAGGCATGGCATACATAAAACATGTAAATGATATAGGATTCTTGTTGCATCTCTGGGAGCTGAACAGTTTTGCAGTTTGAATAGCATTGTTGTTTACAAGAGCAAGTGGAATAGGTGCAGACTTGCCTAAGGATGAGAAAATCTGTCAGCTCCATTTTCATTGTTTCTCAGAGCCCTACCAGCATTTTTTGTTCTGTATAAGTTCCACAGTGGCTTGGTTACTTCTCTTTGTCCTTCAAGGAAATGCAGGGATTTGCAGGGTGCTAACCAATTGATTTGAGAGTCCTCCCATTGACCATATCATGCTTGTGAACATTTTTCAAAAATACACATGTTGAGTCATGCACATTTACTTTTGTGTAGTTTGAAAAAAAATAGTATCTAATACACAGGATTTTCTGCCAGTCAAACCACTATGAGTGTACATTTGTTCATAGGAGAGAAATTGGATAAAATGGTAAAGAATTTCAATTAGTATGATTTTCTCTTTCATCCTTAGACATTCCTGACTTGAGCATGGGTCATAATCTAGTGGTAGAGCACAGACTTTGCATGTGGGAGCTTCTAAACTGAATGTCTAGCAGCTTTGTGCAGGGCAATGCATAACTTACTGCTTAAATTCCTGAGAAACATTCCAAGGCACAATAGGCCAGGCATACTCAATCTTTAGTCATCCAGATGTTTTGGACTTCATATCCTGGATCCTATCATTATTGGTCATGGTGTAGAAGGTTCTGGGAGTTGGCTACAGGCTATAGTTGGCTGGATGGAACATAGGTGTAGGATGTCTTCCTAAGATACATGGCCTTATGCCAAGCTAATTCTTGCATGTTATTTAAATTCTATGGGTATCCCCACCCTTCCTATTTCATTAAATGCTATAAATATGAATATATATATATATATATATATATATATATATATATCAGAAGAAGGAACAATCACTGATATGATGGGTTTATAGTAATTATAGGCAAGGGGATCCAGCAATGCTACAACTGTTGTATAGAAGAGGGAACAATATTTGTCATTTTCCTTTCCATATAATAAATTGTGGCTGAAATCCTTTCACTATTGAAGAAAGCATCACAGTTAAAACACATTTGCTGCATTTTGTATATGATTATCCCAATGTTATATTTAAGCATGACATAGTGATTTGAATTTTGGACTAGGACTCCAGGAAGCCATGCTCAGCCATGCAAACCCACTGTGGGGACTTTGGCTAGGCCACAGGTTCTCAGCCCCAGAGGAAGTCAATGTCAACCCCCTTCTCAACCAATTTTGTAAAGAAAACCCCATGTTTGGGGTTTCCAAAGGCTGCTGCCCCACTGCAGAAATAAAGCAGTTTAATACTATTTTAACTCCCATGATGCAATGCTACAGAATTTTGGGATTCACAGTTTGGTAGGGCACCAGAGAGAGGGAAGGCTATATATCTTACAAAAGTACAAATTCCAGAATTCCATAGCACAAAGGACCTCTGCAGACCGGCCCAAAGGGCCAGCCTGAGAGTAGAGTTGGAGGATGCCCTCCTGGCACAGCGTTTAAACACGCTGTGCCAAAAGGGTGAGGAAGAGCTGCAAGGCTGGTCTTAGGGTGGCCTTTTGCTGTCCCTAAAAGGAGCAACATTTTGCTGCTTTTCGGGGCAGCAAAAGGGAGGATCGGGGCCATATCGTAGGGTTGCCCTGACTGCTTCCCAGGGTGGCTCTGTGCTGCCCATCTGCAGAGGCCCTAAGTCAGGGTGGTTAAAATGATGTCAAACTTTTTTATTTCTGCAGTGTGGTAACAACCTTACTGTTGCCATAAATCAGAAGCTATTTGAGGGCACACAACTGCAGCAACAACAAACAAACAACAACAATAGATATGCAGTCTACCTATCTATCTATCTATCTATCTATATATATGGACATTTTTTTAATTATTATTATCCCAGTTTGTCAGTTGATTTCTTGTTAGGATTTGTTCATCACTGGACAAGATTTTTTGTTCTGTTTGTATGCTTGCATACACTAAGAGATCTTAGGTCCGGTGCAGACTGGCCAAAAGGGCCAGTCTGGGGGTGGAATTGGGGCAGGGCAACTGCATGCCAGCTGCCCCGACTCTGCCCTGATGCCACCATCACACCGTGTGCCTGACCGCACAGCATGCAGCGTCAGGGCACCCCCAAAAGGAGCGGCATTTGCCAGCTCTTTTGGGTGCAGCAAAAAGCTGGATCAGGGTCATGGTGTGTGGTTGCCACAGCCCTGATCCGGCACTTCCAGTGATGGTACAGAGCCACCCCTCAGGGGCTGTCTGCATCAGCCTCTAGAAAGTATTTTTCTTAAAGAACAGAAAAACTCAAAATGAACAGCTTATCAGACAATGTAAATTCAGTGTACAATGACACCAAATTAGTGATGTATTCTCCACCCAGTCATTAAAACCTCCATAAATTACAGCAATTGCCTGCCAGTTTCCTGAGAGGTTATAACTTTATTTGTGTGTGTATGTGTTCCCTGTTGATAAGTCAGCTTTTTAATATTATTTATAAAGGCATGCCAATGATATATATTCTGGAATAACTCATGGGTTTCCAGTGGACTTTGCAGTTTCTCCCCCTGTGGCTGATTACTAGAAGTTGCTCAGAAATATTTCTCATTTTTTAGCTTGTGCCAGGATGGGTACTAGATCACAAAAGTCATTATTACAATTACAATTATCACAATGGCATGTATTATGAAGTGACATCTCATTCTGTTATAGAGACATGGGGTGACCAAGAGAGAGAGAGAGAGAGAGAGAGAGAGAGAGAGAGAGAGGAGGAGGAGGAGGAAGAAGAAGAAGTTAGATTGCACTTGACTTTTTTGCATTTCACAGGAATTCAAAAAATAATGTAAAATGTATAGCAAATGGAGAGCAGCATACATATGAAAGAATGGGAAAAATGAATACTTTAAAAAAAACTGTATAGCATGAGGAGGGGGGAAAAAAAACACCATTTTCAAATTATCCAGCTTCTAGTGGTTTTTCAATGTGCTAGGGCATGCTGAGGGGCTTGAAATAGTACTATATTCTCCAGTCATCCTGATTCGGAACAGACAGTCCTGATAAAACCTCTATCATCCCACTTTTTAGCTGCTTTTAAAATGCCCCAGTTTCTGTCTCTTTGCTCCACTTTCCTCCTTTGTCTTCAATTGCTTTTCTCAATTGCTGCAAATTGAGTTCACAGGCGACAGGTAGTTTGCACTCATTTACCTCAACAGGGAAGAGAAGAAATGTCAGAGGAGAATCTTGCCCTTCTCAATAGACTCAGGCAGAAGCAAACCACTGCAGCTTGTGTGTTCTTCCTCATTAATAACTTTTGCCATTTTGTCCACACTCTCATGTACATACTGGTTTTCATATGTGAAATGTTGCAGGATATGGGTATGTCATGCATGCCAGAAGCCTCTGGACATATGGTTTTATGTTTCTTGCCGTGTGTGTGTTTGTGTTTAAAACACACATTTTAAAAGCAGCTAAAAAGTGGGATGGCATGTGTTTAATCAAGTCTTGCACTATCTCATGCACATGTATGTTGCAGGGGAGGTATTAGTAGATCAGAAGGAAGGAGGCCACAGTCATAATAAAGCTCTCCAGCCACATTCAGGTTGTGGACCTCTGGAATCCCATTCTGCTTATCATATTAAGTGATTTCTACCAGTGATATATTAACATTTATCTTGTGGAAACCTCTCATTAAACAGATGGGAACTCTGAACATGCTCAAAAACATGTTTCACGAGTTATCATACCCATAATCATTGCTAGGTCAGATTAGTTGCCTACCTAGCCAGATAATCTTGGACAAGATAAAGTTCAGGCTTGCAGAATCTATGTTGATGTTTTAGTTTTAACTAGAATCCCATGAACCATCCATTGCAGCCTTTTACAAAATAAATGCTCTGATTTAAAAAAAAAATGTGTCCAGGACCTACTTTTGAATGCTAGAACTGAACAAAGCAGAGTTCACAATATTTCAGCTCAAAAATGTCCAATCCTGTGTACTTTATATTTTCTTGCTCTCAGGAGTATAATTTAGGGCAAGGGAGGATTCATTTTGGTGCTGATCTTTTCTTTCTTTCTTTCTTTCTTTCTTTCTTTCTTTCTTTCAAGTCAAATATCCTCGGGGAAACAACCAGAATCTTCCATATGGATTAATTTGCCAATAGAACCAAATCTAACTCCCTACTTTCTCCCCAGCCATGTTCTCGATCAGGCCTCTAGGGCTCCACAGCATCTCTAAATTTATCTGTGTGTATGTATGTGTGTGTCTGTGTGTGTGTGTGTGTGTGTGTGCAATAAACTAATCCAGATGGTCCCCTACAAATCCTAGAATGTTGGGGAGGACAATACAGTGGTTCTTTGGTATCTGCTGGTGTTTGGCTCCAGGACCCCCCATGGGTACCAAAATTTGTTGATGCTCAAATTCCATTAAATATAATGGAGTAGTAAAATGGTGCTCCTTATATTATGGCAAAATCAAGGTTTGCTTTATTTTCAGGCTGTGGATCCATGGATAAATAATCTGTAACTAAGAAGGGCTGACTGTATTACTATGATTATGTATCACTCTGTGACCCATTACTACTTCTGCTGTAGGGATTCAGAAGAAGAGTAGTCTGTCCTAAAAGGAGTCCTATTTCACTATTCTTTTAAACAGGAGTTCCCAAGGACAGTACACTGTATTTTATGCATGTATGATATCTGTTCTGCAAAGAGGTACTAACCCCCTCTCCACTCTGGTAAAGAAAAATGAAAGCAAAGTCTGAGGTTTAGCCCTGACTCAGATTTTTTTCCCATTAGAGATAATAGCTTTGCAAAGTTTTAAAGAAATGTTTCCCATTTCTTCTTCTTAGGAGATTTGCCAGTGAATGTTTATTTTTTTTTTTATTTTTAATTAGATTCAACTCCTGATCCAGAACTAATAACTCCTTAAATCAACTTGTACCACATTATTCACAATAATGCCTAGTTTACCCACAGACTTCTTATGACCCATTGAGGGGGTTGTATGCTAATATTGGCATGGCTATATTTTAAATGTGTATTTTTAGAAAGCTCTGTTTCTGAGTTCATTAGCTGTGAAGCATGCAATGGTGTCATTATTTCATGTCTGTGATTCTTGGCCTCTGATGTAGCTCTTATAATGTATCTCCAGTGTGTCTGTATTTAGAACATTATGAGCTGTTTTAGCAACCTGTCGAGAACTAACTAGTGCAACAGAACATATAGGAAACAACAATGAAGATGATTAGAACTGGACATAACTCTGGAAATAGGACCAAAATAGCCCAGTTATAATTGAAATGTGGAAAATATTAAATATATTGTTGTTGTGTGCTTTCATGTCACTTTTGACATGGAATCTAATAAGACTTACTCCCAAGTAAGTAGTAAGCTTGAAAGTTTTCTTTCATTATGGCAGAAATGCAATCAGTAATTCTGAATCAGGGTTGTAAACTCATTAGTCACTAAACATAGTGTTAGGGCCTCGGCAGACGGCTAATTGAGCCGTCTTCTGGGCCCGGAAGAGGAGGGGCAGCCGCACGAGCGGCGCCCCTTCCTCTTCCTGAGGTCGCCCTCAGAGTCGCCGGCCCTCCACACGGCCGGCGCTCCGGGGATGACCTCACGCCATGGCGACCAGATGCGCCACGGCGTTTGAGTCAGGGAAAGTGCGCCCGCCGCTTTTACGGCTCACTTTCCCTGACATCTAAAAGGAGCGCCAATTTGGTGCTCCTTTTAGAGTCGCCGGAGGAGCACTGCGGTGTGGAGGCTGAGCTCCGCCGGCGCTCCGGACCAGGGCATCCCCGACGCCCTGGTCTGCAGAGGGGGTTAGTGGACTTCAGCCTAAATCTCTTTGGCCTAAATCCACCCCTGCCACCCAGCTAGACTAATAATCTCATTGGATCAAATGAAATTCAGTGAGTCATCATTTTTAAAAAAAATGTTTATCACCTTGCAGCCCAATGAGGGTCACATGTTGCTATACAACTCATTAAAAAAACACAATAGGAAACACAACAGTGATTCCCTTAAAGATGTCATGTTTTGGGAAGACTCAGAGAGTAAGAGATGGTGTTGCAAAGAATCTGTCCCCAAGCTCTTTAGTTTTTGGTAAGACAAAACAGCACCTTGAACTGAAGCTGAACTGAACAAACTGGAAGATGATACAGCAATAATTTGTGGTCTCCAGGCACACACTAGACAATAGTTTGGGTGGTGCATTTTGTTCAAATTGTTGTTTCTGAACATTTTTCAATGACAACTTTTTGTGTAGCACATTTAATTAGTAGTCTAACTGGTAGATGATTCAGGCATTAACTACACTGGCCAAATCCCAGGAAGAAGTACAGCTGGATTTCGTAGAATCCTAGAGATGGAAGAGACCACAAGGGCCATCCAGTCCAACCCCCTGCCATTGAGAAATACACAATCAAAACACCCTGACAGATGGCCATTCAGCCTCTGTTTAAAGACATCCAAAGAAGGAGGCTCCACTATATTCCAAGAAAGTGTGTTCCACTGTCAAACAACTATTACTCACAGGAAGTTCTTCCTAATGTTGAGGTGGAATCTCTTTTTCTGCAGTTTGAATTCATTGCTCTGGGTCCTATTCTCTGGAACTTCAGAAAACAAATTTACTCCATCTTCAGTATGACATGACATCTTATGATTGAGTGAACTTCACTCATTCTAAGGTTGTTATCTATATGATTCAAATGTATTTCATTGTCATTGACTGACTTTTTATGACTGACTTTGTATGTTCTTTTCAAAACATTAGCCATAGCGGAAACTATTTTTCCATTTTAATTATTATATGTGAGGAGTGTACATTTTATGTATCAGAAATTAACAGCTGATATAGCTTCCCTCCAGTAAAAAGCTGAATATAGTTGTTTTTGTTTCTACATAAAGTATTTTTAGTTAAGCATATACATTAAAATACCCTTAATATTTTATTTTATTTAAAAAGAAGGATTTCTGGGGGAGAGGGGGACATGGCCAATATTCTACATCAGTGAATAGGGAACATGCCCCTCTTCTGAAATCCTTTTTGTTGCTGATGATAAAAAGAAGCCATGGACTTCATTTTCATGCAAGGGTTGATGCAACACTTCACTGTTTTTTCTGCAATGACATCTTGAAATATTGGGGAAACCTTTCATGTTGAGAATTTTTAAAAAATCAAATATTCTTTATATACCTACAGAGGATATAGTTATGGAATGAACTACTGGTAATAGATTCTTAGTCTCATCTGGCAAGGTTCATACATATTCTCCTGTCCATAGTTGGGACTTGCTGTTCTTTGATGTGATTCACAATACTTTGTTTCAAAATCATATCTGAAAATATGGAATCATGAATCAGTTGGTTTTCTGTAAATAAATAGTGAAGGGCATCCCAAATCCCATAGTTCTTAGATTGCACCTTGTCCAAAGATTCATGAGTTTCATAAGGTACCTGGAAGGAAACATACATGTATTGGCCATTTAGCAAATTCAAACAAAAATCCACAAAACAGTGATACCTTTATTAGCCAACCAAAATGACAAGATAGTAAGTGTCTGGATTTGATTAGAAATTGGGTTAAAATTAAAGACATTTTTTTTTTTTTTTTTTTTTTTTTTTTTTTTTTTGCAGTTAGGGTCATGAACTACCATATGGTTGGCATGAATATTTGATCTATGATAAAGTCAAAGTAAATAAAGAATTCAACAATAATTATATCAGAAAATCATTACTGAGAGTATGGCAGAGGTACAGAACAATATTTATACAAAAATCCCAAAATGGACATCAGTAAATGAGGCTTTTTACAGAAGGAAGAGAATGAAAGAAGGAGAGTGGGTCACCTATAAGAATTTATTGACAATGGAAAGAGGGGAATAAAGAATGAAGACAATGGCAGAACTATTAAGCAAATATCTAAAATATTTGTTTCTTTATAGACACATTACAGAAAGTTTTAAAATGGACAAGAAATTGCATCCCCCCAAAAAAAGGGGGGGGGGGAACCGCACAACATACCATTTCAAAATTTTAAAAAATGTTGTTGAAACTTAATATGGAGGTAGAAACAATAAAAAAATTCATGATCAGTTGCCAGAAGATATAGGAAGACCCATATTGTTAGAAGATTGGGAGAAAAATTGGAACAAAATACTGAAATATACTTTAAATTATAACATTAAAGAAAACTATTATAAAATACAATATAGATGGTACCTGACCTCGGGGAAATTATCAAAAATTTAAAAATAGTAAGAATAACTGCTGGAACTATGCAGAACTTCAGGGTACACTAATGCATATGTGGTGGGAATGTAAAAGAGTGAGGAATTGTTGGAAACAAATTCACATTGAAATAGAAACAAATATAGAGGTTAAGATGAATATGGATCCCTCCATATATCTGTTGGAAATAATAGATGAAGAAATTGAGTTTGGCAAAATTATGTTTTATATGACATCTGCAGCAAGATCTGTCCTAGTTAAGAAATGGAAAAGTAAAGAAGAACCAACAGTAAATGAGTGGTTACTTAAATTATATGATATAATGGAACTTGATAAATTAACATGTATGTTGAGGGACCAAACAAGAAACAAATATGAAAGAGAATGGACACCAATCATTAAGTATTTATCACAAAGAAGGGGAGAAAAGAGCATAGTCACTCTCAAAGAATAAAAAGAGAGATACTGAAAGGAAAAGAATGAAATTATGATTGACATAAATAATGCTGTCTTAGACAAAAAAGAAAAAGGAAAGTTCAGTACTTGTATATATGGTGTGGGGAGGGAAAATGGGAAAGGATGATGAAATTAGAAATGGAATATAAGAAGGAATATAGGAGATTGTCTGCAGTTGTAAAGAAAATTGTGAGGTAATCAGAAAGTCAGGAAAAAAGAGTGATATGTGGAATGTTCATCTTAGAGGGAAGTCATTTTTATGTTGTGATTCTAGATTTATGTTATGCTAGTCAATGTATTGTTTATGTTAGCGGTTTAAATGTGTAATGTGTTTTTATGTCAATTTAAAAAAAGATGGTAAGTGGAGGTTGTTTTTTGCAGGCTGCCCCCTCCTCCTTCTGGCCATGTGACTATTGGGAGATTTGCAAAGTCCAGGAAATTTAAAGTCCATTTGCATCTCAACAAGGACCCCTCTCTTGCAATCCAATATGCCTTCATTCCTATGAGGTCACAGGGCTCTTTGTAGGCAGAGGACAATGGATTCTTCAAGGAGTCTTCATATTTTTGTATCAGGAACAGTTTGGTGGGTGTTGAGGTAAAATATGCCATTCCAGTTCAAATTTAAGAAGAAAAAATTGTTTTACTTTGGTTGGAGGGCCCAATCCACTGGTTCACTCTTCAGGATTCCCCTGTTGCAGCTACAATGTAGTAACTCACAGTCAAGAAACATGCAGGGGTAGCTGTGTTGTTTATTTAGCTAATTCAAGCAAAAATCCACCAGACAGTGATACCTTTATTGGCCAGCCAAAATGCACAATATACTTGTTGCAAGCTTTTGAAGTTCCACTGGCAGGTTTACCTTCTAGTATAAAAGCAGGTCATTATGAATGAATGAGTCATCTTGGTCCACTGTAACCAAATCAACACATAAGTAGCCTTTATGGATATCAGTTGGTACTTATTTTCTGATATATTTTTTTAAATTATTCTACATCTGTATTGCAGAAATTATTTTTCCTCTCTTCGCTGATGATCAGCTTTATGCTACGATAATTGTTTTGAGAGAGTGAACTGGTTTCTTTTCTGGCTTACATTTTATTTATATTAACCCAGAAATGTGTACAAGGTCATCTTTTTGATCTCATTAACTCCCAGAAATATCCTTAGTAATATCTGAGCAAATCCATTAAATGCTGTGTGGTTGCACAGGTGTGCAATTGAGACCATATACCATGAGACCAATCCGAACATGAAAGTTCATAATGAGGAAGGCTGTTTATTAAATGGAGCATATTAGAAAGGGACTGTCCAATCTGCAGTAGTTAAAGTTTCCAGGAGGAACTGTGCTTAAGCTATAAAACCCTAAAAACATGTCTTAGGCTAGCAGCAGACTATAGTTGGCCCTCTGTATTCACTGATTCTTTATCTACGGATTCAACTATCCATGGCTTGAAAATATTCAAAAACATATAAATTCCAAAAAAGCAAGCCCTGATTTTGACATTTTATATAAAGGATACCATTTACTATGCCATTATATTTAATGAGAGTTGAGCATCCATGGATTTTGGTATTCACAGGACATCCTGGAACCAAATCTCAGCAGATACCAAGGGTGCACTGTACAATAGATTTACTTTTTAATACTATCAAAGTACCTTCCATTCTGGTATGTTTTTTAAAAAAGTTTATTTAATCTTGAGAGAAATGAATGGCCTTCTTATTCAAATGAAAGTAAGGGGGAAAACACACAGATATTTTATTTTGTAAACCAGTCTGCTACCCCACCCCACCCCTGCAGCTCTAGCCTAAAATACAGTTTGATTTTGTCACTTGTAGCTGGGATGACATGAAAGCAGATGTCTAACTGTATTTACAACTTCTTGCTGAGGGGTACAGATGCAGCAGTTTGTGGGCCTGACAAGATGTCTCATGAGGTATGTTGTCTTCCTAGGGCAGAAATCTGTGACATAGCAGAGAGGCTGACAAAACCTATCAAGCCTACTGACAGTTACCCCTTCCTTTTGGTCCACTTGGGAACTAATGACACTGCAAGAATATCATAAGGGATTATGAGACTCTGGGTAGAAACATGAAACAGCTGGATGCACAAGTAATCATCTCAACTCTTCTCCCAGTTGAAGGGCACGGTTCAGAAAGGGAGAGGAAAATAGCAGAGGTGAAGAAGTTACTCCACAGATGGTGCCACCAAGAATGTGGTTTCAGAAGAGGGGACTTCTGGCAAGGGATGGGTTAAACATCACACCAGTTGGCAGAAATGTCTCAAAAATTTGATCAGGGGAGCTTTAAACTGAGTTATGTGGGGGTACAGAGACAGTATTCTGGAGGGCAAGAGTTCAAGCACTGGAGATAAGAGCCAAAATATTATAGAAAGAACAAGGCAAATAGTGCAAGGACCCAACAGTGAGAGGGGAAAAAATCTTTAGGCAGCTAGGGGAGATGTCCTATGGTCTTAGGGTCAAAATAGATGAGTTGGGGCCATGACACTGCATGCCATGACTCCAACCCAGTATTTTCCCAGTGCAAAAAGAAGCAATAGAAAGCTGCCATTTCAGAAAAGATGGGGAAAAGTCATATTTTCTGAAATGACAGCACTTTTTGCATGCTCCTGCGATGTCTAAATACCACACCACCAGAGCACCAAAAAGCTGCCACCGTGTGGTCAAGAGGGTGGCTTCATGGTGGCTTCCTGGCAGCTTGGGAGCATGTGTCATGCATACCCCATGCCCCATGCTGTCGGGAAGCCAGCATATTCTGCCGGTCTGTTTTGGCCCTTAGATGTCTCTACACTAATCCACAGAGCAATTATTTATTAACACTTAGACCAAAAGCCATTCTCATACAAAGTGTTAAAATACAATGTAATCTGTAAGAACAGAATAATAAAAGTATTGCATAAAATAAATTGCATAGCAATCTGGCATAGAAAAGATTTAAAATTCAATTTGGTTAAAATCATAAAATATGAACACTAATACTATAATTAAATGAGAGCATCCCCAAAGCGATCAAGAGCAATATTAGCAATATATCAGCCTGAATTTTCATTGCTGCCAAGGCAAAAAGAGAAACTTTGCGACTTACCATAGAGTCAGTATTAGACAGGAAATAAAAAAAAAATCTTTTCTGAAACAGTATTAGAATCTAAATAAGGCAGAACAGATCCCAGAAGTTTGGCTCTAGGCTCAGAGTATAATGAACAAGAACACAAAATGAACAGAGCACGAGAAATAAGATGAACTTGAACTCCTAGTACAGCAAAGCACATATGCTATAATAGACATCACTGAAACCTGGGAAGATGAGCCTTATGATTGGAATGTAGCAAAAGAGGTGGATAACTTTTTTTTTTTAATATATCAGATAGGAAGAAAATAGTAGTAGTAGTAGTATTATACATCAAGATGTTTACAACTGTGAAGAATCCAGGACATAAAACCTGGAAGCCAGGTGGAGAGCATCTGGAAAAATTAAAGGGGGGGGGGGGACAGAGATGTTATTGTTAAGTCAGACTGAGGAATTTGATGAAGCTTTTCTAGAATAAATGACCACATACTCCGAGAGGAGAGAGGCAATAGTGATGGGTGATTTCAACCATCCTGATATTTGCTGGAAGTCAAACCCAGCCAAAAATTTAAGGTCCAGCAAATTAGTCATTTGCCTGGCAGACATTTTCATTGTCCAAAAGGTTGAAGAGGGGATCAACTATTTTAGATCTGATACTAACCAACAGGGATGGCCTGGTTAATGGGATGCAAGTGGTGGGATCCATAGATGAGAGTGAGCATGCTCTTCTGCACTTTGTTATACAGTGGAAAGAAGAAACCAAGCATAGTCAGACACACAATCTAGACTTTGAGAAAGCTGATTTCAGTAAATTTACAGAAATACTGGGTGTCATCCCATAGTCATGAATAATAAAGGAAAGGGAAGTTCAGGACAGATGGTAGTTTCTCAAAATGGAGATTTGGGTCTGAAACAGGCCAAAAATGCCACCTTTGGGCTGATTCAGGGTCGTGGCATTCAGATAATGTACACCTCTGGATCGGGCTGAAGCTGCCCCACTGCCGCTTAAGGCAGCCCAAACCCAGTGCAAAAAGGAGTGCCCAAAAGGCGCTCCTTGCTAGTGATCTGTTGCAGTTCATGGCAATGCCAGCCTCAGGACCATGGTGTCTGGTAACTGAAGTCCCCACCACATAGGGAGCAATTGGGGCAGGAGAGGCCTCTGGCTGCTCCTTTTGCCCTGTCTGCTCGAGGCCATATTAGCACAATTTCTAACCATTCCAAAGAGAAGGAAAAAATGGGAGGTGTCTCAAGAAAACAGGAAGTTTTAACTGAGTTAAGTTTAAAAAGAAAAAATGGAAAGGAGGGGTCACTAAAAAGGAATTCAAACAAATAGCTAGCATATGTAGGGGAAAAGTCAGAAAAGCAGATGTGCAGAATGAGCTCAGGCTTTCTAGAGAGGTTAAAAACAATAAAATGGGCTGGGGGGGGGGGAATCCATAGCAAAAGGATTAAGAAGAAAATGGTAGGGCCATTGGGTTGAGAAGATGGTGAAAAGGTAACAGGGGACAGAGAAAAGGCAGAACAACTCAATATCTTGTTTGCTTCAGTCTTCTCACAGATCATTAAACACAGTCTGTAAGCATTTAGAATGTACAGTGGGCCCTTGATATCCAAAGGGATTTGGTTCCAGGATCCCCCGTGGATAATAAAATCTATCGATGCTAAAATCCCATTAAATATAATGGCATAGTAAAATGGTGTCCATTATACAAAATGGCAAAATCAAGGTTTGCTGTTAGGAAAGTATACATTTTTTTCAATATTTTTAAACCATGGGATGCGTGAATCCCATGGATAAAAAAATCTGTGGATATGGAGGGCTGACTGTAATGCCATAATCACAAAAAGTCAGCATGGATTTTTCAAAAACTAGTTGTTTTGGACTCATCTTATCTCTTTGTAATATATAAGTGTTGTTTTTTCATGCATTTATTATTATTTGATTTTGGAGATTATTGCATGGGCTTTTTATTCTGTTGTTTTCCCAACAGAATAAATGTACGTTTAACTTTAAAGACGTGTCTCACTGCATTCACCCATCTGAAGCCCATCTGCAATCCAAGTTTATCCCATGATTTTACAAGCACAGGAAAATCCTATGCTTGAAAAACCATGGGAAAAGCACGGATTACATATGGACTGTGTACAGGCTACAGACAGGTGAATGTGGTAAGACCTGTCTTTAAAGTTAAATACGTGTTTATCCCATTGAGAAAATGATGGTATAAAGCCCATGAGATAATATCCTTTGTCTTAAATCTGAACAAATTTGTTAATTCTGGTAGATTTTTCAAAACTGAACTGCAATAGGATTATACCATTTGCACAAAACAAATTCTACTGATAATATTGGGAACTGTGTTGTGCCTGATCTTGGGTAGATGCATCCATCAGATCTCATTCGCCTTACACAATTATAGCTCTTTGGTGCTTTTGTTTTCAATTGTCATGGCTCCATCCTATGTCAACCTGTGATCTGCAGTTTAGGGAGGTACTTAAGTACTGAGATTTCTCTAAAAGGGAGTGTAGAATCCCACCAGAATACAAACCCCAGGACTTCATAACAAGGAGCCATGACAGTCAATGAAGCCTACGAATTCTGTAATAATATAGTGTGTAGGAGAATTCAGTTTAGGTTTGATATTGCTTTTTCCCAGATATGAAAAATGGAAATTACCATGAATCTTATCCAGTTCAAAAATAAAGCATAGGACACAGGTCTTGAGAAATATAAACATAGATAAGCAGTTCTAATAAGTATACAAGGTCATACTATAGTATGACCTTCGTATAACTAAAAATGTAATTCTTTAGTATGTTTCTTCTTGAAGTAGCCATTAGAAATTTTAGCAATTTTCTTCCCACTGCAAAAAAGACTTTGATAAACATACAATTTTTGAACCACATTACTTTACTAATTCATCATAAAATATGCTCATGCTTGTTTTGCACAGAAAATAATGTTTCTCCAAAACAGTTTTATTTTCTGCATACAAAATACATTTTCCAGTCCAGAAAATGCTGTTTTCTGCACAAAACAACCATATGTGAATTTTGCACAGAATGATTCCCAAATGGTCAAGATTCTCATTGGTTTAGGATTTTTCTTGTCAGGATTTATCTGTCAGTGGATGGTGGATGATGTGTGTTGCAGTTACCAAACAGCAGAGTTCTTAGGAAAAGCTGACATCTTCTCCTGCATGGCTCCAGACCTCTTCCTCTGGATCCTGATGACACTGCCTGAACTCTCCAGCCTTACCAGCAGTCAGGAAACACACCAGTTGTAGTCTAAGAAAACTATCTTTATTCGACAACTAGAAATATTTAAAGCAGTTGTTTATTTACATAACAAAGCTAGCAACACACTATACTGTGGAACACATGTAGAACCTTCCAAATCTCCCTCTCTCACTCTCTGCACACATGGGCAAAGCATTTTGTTGTTCCAACAAGCTACCACCCACTTGGGTGTGTACATTCTAGATCAGGGGTAGGCAACCTTTTTGAGCCGGGGGCTGGGTTGCTGTCCCTCAGACAATTGAGGGGCCAAAGCACCAAATATATATATATAAAATTAAAAATTATATATAAAATTAAATATATATATATATATATATATATATATATGTATATATAAAATTAAAAATTATATATAAAATAAAAAAATAAAAAAATATGCATGCACACTCTCTCAGCCTCAGAAAAGCCATGGCAAAAACCCTGTGGAGATTTTGCCAAGAAAACCCAAGAACAAGTAATAACAACAATAATCAATATCATCATGGTGGGGGGCAGCGGTGGTGGTGGCGGCACCATCCAGCCCCTGGGCCTTAGGTTGCCTACCCCTGTTCTAGATGATTGGGTGAGTCCCACTTTCCCAGACCTCCAGCCCAACCCATGTTGCTGACGTCTTTGTCCATGTGACAAAACATGCTTACATAGTGTGTTTGGGTTAGAATGTGTCCTGTTCCCAAAACACACTAGTGCTTTCCTTTTTCAGTTCTGTTGTTGTTGTCTGGCTTGACACCTGTTGTTTGTCTGCCCCAAACATGTTTTGCAAACTCTTCCCACAGGAAATTTAGCCCCATACATCTTTTACATTTCCACCCTGACTGTATGTCCCATCAAGCATTCCTTTGACATTATCTTCACTTGAAAAACACTTTTTAACCATTTATATATATATATATATATATATATATATGAATTGTCTTTCCATTCCCACTTAACACAGCTTACTGATTCATGTACATATTCTCTGCTGTCCATTTTATTCTGGTTGTTTTTAAATACAGGTTTATACAAATGAAATCCTAGATGAAATATTTTAACATGAACAATAAAGCATATCTTGAAAACACATATCCCTTGTTTCTGGTCACCTGCACTTGATTTGAACTTGTAAAGGGGAAAAATGCTTCACTATCACCTTTATTTATGAATAAATGAACTTTATTTATGTCCTTTATTTTCCCAAGTAACAGTTCAAAACTGTAACTTCACTAAGCAAATACTCAGTTTCCAGAAACTAGGCAGATATATCTTTGACAGAAATCACCTATTTCTATATAATTTAAATCCTTTCCATTTCCATTTTTTTTTTTTTGCCTGTTCCCCCCACACACTTTCCATCTTCAACTTCTATCACTATTTACTTTATGAATCTTGGGTATACTTCAAGGTTGTTTTGTTTTTGACTCTGCAGTGTGCATTTTTCAGATTCTGCTGGTGAATACTGAAAAGGTATGTGAGTCCTTTCATTAGGAGAAGAAAAGGATATGTATGAAGGTTAGAAACATAGTAGAACATCATGTGCAATGTTAGCTGGATAAGGATTTAATTTGTGTACATTAGGTAAGAGGTGATTATGGAAAGACATTAAATAACTGCTCAAATATTTGAGGTCTACTAATGAGAAGGGGAAAGGGACTCCATTTTTAATGGCAGGGGGAGATGTAGAGTAGAGGTGTCAAAAATACTATCCTAGAATTAAAGCAATGACTACTTTGATTCCATTAAATGAAATAGTTTGTGTCATAAAGGGGCAGAAAAATTAATGAAAAAAGAAGGCAGATAAGTCATTTCCATCAGAGCTCATCAAAAAACAGTTTGGAAAATAGAACACAAATGAGATTAGTTTAAGGTAAAGATCAGTTGTTTACAAGTCGCATTGTGGTGTGCTCAATGCACATTTACAAGTCACACTCCTTGAAATTAATAAAAATAATTGTAAGAATAAAAATAAATAGAATCATAGAGTTGGAAGAGATATCAAGGGCCACAGCTCTATAGAGTGTTACTATTACTTCCCTTGATCTAGAAACCATTATACTTCTATAGAAGCAACCTAGAATTGCATTGGCTTTTTTTAGCTACTGCATCACATTGTTGACTCATGTTCCATTTGTGGTCTACTAGAATCCCTAGATGCCTTTCACATGTACTGCTGTCAAGCCAGATGTCCCCCATCCTATATCTATTTCATTCTTACTGCCCAAGTGTAGTATCCTATATTTCGTCTCCTTGACATTCATTTTGTTAGTTTTGACCCAGCTTTCTAATCTGTTAAGATCATTTTGATTTTGATACTGTCTTCTGAATTATTAGCTGGAATACACTCCCTTGGGGTAGGGTGGAGTCTCTTTCTTTTTAAACAGAGACTAGATAGCCACCTGTTCAGGATGCTTTAATTGTGTATTCAGGCATAGCGGGGGGTTGGACCTAATGGTCCTTGGTGTCTCTTCAAACTCTATGATTTTGTGATTCTATGATACTCCTATGTGTCATATTCCTGCAACTGTCTACCTCCTGTGCATGGGAACTGACCTCCTCCCCAGAAAGTTCATCTCTGTGTTCCCCATCCAGGACAGTCTGCTCCACTCTGGCCAGGAAAACCTCTTGCTCCCTAATATCCTGAAGCGTACATACTCGGGCCTCTAGCTGCTGGACCTTCTTTTCCAACAGGGATACCTACTTGCACTTGGTTCAGGTGAAGTCACCAATATCCTTTGGCAAGAACACAAATGTAGTACACCTTTTGCAGGTGAACACAGCAGCTCCTTCACTGTTCATATTCTGTAGTCTTAGGTAGGCACTGAACAGGACTGTGGGCTTCCCTCTCAAAACTTCCCTGCTAAACATCCATGTAACAATCAGCCCTGACCCAACAGATGCAAATCACCAAACTACAATAGAACAATAGACACTACTGCACACACAAGCAAGCCTTAACATGGCTCAAACAAATAGCCTTATCCCATTTGGCCTTTACCCTTGACCCAATAAACTCTCAATAAAGACTCTCTAGGACTGGGGAGGCTTAGCCCAACAGAGCCAATCTCACCTCCTGCTTTTTCTTCCACCAGAGCCACATTACCACCTCCACCACTACCACCATTAGCGAAGCCTGTCTGCCAAGCTCTGACACCAAGCTCCTGTATCTGGCATTAAAGTCATTATGAGATTGACTATGTTTGGAGTAGAAGGAAGAACAAGAAAATTGTAGGGCCACTGTGTGTAGAAATTGTTAAATTGTTTACATTTAACAGACACAAGGAAGAATTGTTCAATATTTCCTTTGTCATGGTAATCTTCCAAAAAAACAAAAAACAAACAAAAACAAAACAGTGTTATGGCTGGTGAAAACAGGTCAAATTGTACATAATCTTATGAATTAAATGTTCAAGGGCCAGAGGAACTATATCCCAAGGATATTAAAGGAACTTGCAGATCTAATCTCAGAGCCACCATTGGTATATTGGAATATACTTGGAGAAGTTCCAACATTCAATCACTATCACAGAAAGGAGGGTGCAGGCTTTTTCTCTTCTGCCCCAGAGGATAGAACCAGGTCTGATGGTTCAAGATATTGAACATTAGAAGGGACGTCTTGACAGGAAGAGTGGATTGGCAATGGAACCATTTGCCCAGAGAGGTGATGGGCCTCTTTCTTTAAAGGTAAAGGTTTGCCCTTGACAAGACTGTCTAGTTGTGTTTGACTGTAGGAGGTGGTGCTTATCTCCATTACTAAACTGAAGAATCAGTATTGTCAAAGACAATTTCATGATCATTGGCCAGCATCACTGCCCATAACACTTTTACCTTCCCAATGAAGTGGTACCGATTTATCTATTTGCACTTTTACATGCTTTTGCACAGCTAGGTTGGCAGAAGCTGGGACCAGTGATGGGAGCTCACTCTGTCACATGACCCTTGGTTTTTGAACTGTCAACCTGTTGATCTTGAGATCATCAGAGTCAGCATCTTAACCACTAAGCCATCATGTGGTTAGACACCTTTTAAAAAGAGGTTGGACAGTCACATGCTGAGGATGCTGTATCTAGGGATCCTGCATTAAGCAGGGGCTTGGGCTCAATGGCCCATGAGGCATCCTCCAACTTACAATTCTATGTGGGGAGAAACAATGAGTGCAAGAAAGATGAAAGTGACAGGTTGGTTCAGGGGGCATTAGCAATCTCATTTTGCAAAGTGTGTGATTGCTAGGTGCTCAATCAAGGGTTAGCTTTTCAAAATGGGTAGGATGGATGGGGAGGACAAAGGAAGAATGTCAATTTTCTCATAATTCTATATGCAAAGTTTACTTTTCCTCAACCAATGAAACAATTTTGGGAGCCTCTACCACCCATAATGCACAATATTGTAGTGATCATTGGCCATTCCAGAGGTTGAGCTAAGTATAATTGTTTCTTTTAATGAAAATACAACCCCATCTGCCCCATTTTCTCACTCGCTGAAACACAGATTATCTAGATTAATGGCATGGTGAGTTCATGAACTCTCTTGAACTTCTTGATTATAGTATGATCTGACTCAAATATAGTTTGAAAGTTAGATACATTAAATAATCTTCTTCAGAGGCTTTGTCTTCTTTCTGCTCCATTTCCTTTCTTTTTCAACTGGCATCAAATGATGTGAAAAGTAATGCAGGTATATACACATAATTCCATTTGTCTCTGATGATATCAGACAGATGATACCAAAAATGACTGCTTAAATAAGAGGAGTTAAAACAGAACAAAATGTATGGCTTCTGATTTTTAAAGGTTTTACTTTTCACTGCTACGATGTATCTGGTAGGGTGTTCTCCCCATCTGGCACAGCAC
The DNA here is from genome assembly GCA_026167975.1 of Phrynosoma blainvillii. Classification (NCBI taxonomy): domain Eukaryota; kingdom Metazoa; phylum Chordata; class Lepidosauria; order Squamata; family Phrynosomatidae; genus Phrynosoma; species Phrynosoma blainvillii. The sequence goes on along the minus strand of JANUYF010000007.1, from coordinate 9,004,310 downwards.
ACTGACAATTGTGATTCTATAATGGTATCTCAAATATATACTTACTGATAAAATGTGTCCTGCCATTTTGTAATATGAGCATTAGTAATAAAGAAAAGCAGGTTTAGCTGAGCTGGAATGCATGCAAAGTGCATAGCATAATAGCTGATTATTCTTTCATTTATTAGCAAACTGTTATCAAAATCTAATTTTTAACTTACAAAACTTACATCTTTTGTAAATAAAATGCTATCTCTAAAAAAAAAAAAATCCTAATAACAATGAAAAACTACCTGCTGCTCCATATAAGTATAATATTATGCAGCAAATAGTATAATAGTAAGTATAAAAGAAATTATGGTATGAAATGCCTGGTGGACAACAAGCAAAGAAATTTATTGTATATAAGAATGATAGAACTTGCTTCTTGTGATGGTTTCAAAAGTGAGAATATTTCAACAGAAAGAAAAATGGTTGATTTGCCAAAATAGTGGAGAAGAAAATTTAAAATGCAGTAAGTTTCCTAGATGACATTACTGATGTTATTGTGAAATTGAAAACACCATCCATAAATGTGGGGTACTTCAATAATTAAAGAATCTCAGAGCTCATACACAATTCTCCATGCTAAGAATTTGAGAATTTAGTTCTATCCCTTGATAAGTACTAACCAAGATTTTCAAAAACACGAGTTTAATGTGTTTAATGTATGATTTAACAGCAAACAGACAGTACTTCTAACAAATTTGTTCTGGGCCTCAAAAGGATGCTGTTAATGTCTAAAAACAACACTTCTCAATCTATGTGGGATTTGTTTTGCATATTTATAGTGGAGCAGAGCAATGGGTTGCCATCTTTTGGCACATCAGTTGAGCTTCTCTTTTCCAGCAGCTTGTGCTGTTTGCATAGGCTTCAGAAAGAGTAGGAAGCACAAACCAATAAGATTTGAATTCTTGGCTGGTGGATTGGACTAGAGGAAGACTGAGTTGAAGGCTTCATTCTGGTTGGGTAAGGGACTATATATATTAAGGGTCCTGATTGCTCTAGTCTTACTCAGCTTTGGAGTGTCATCTCCACTTTCTGTCGCACATCATTATGGGTTCCACCACCTGTCCTTTAGCTAAGGATTCTTCTTTAGGAAAAGTTGAACATATAGGAAGAAGCAAAGGGTAGTGGAAACTGTGAACTGTGCAGCAATAGCATTCATATTGGATCTTTAAAAAGGCCCCAAAGAGTTAATTTATCCAGGCTATCATTTCAAATGTTCAACATCCCAAATTATTATTTTTTAACTGACCCAAATGGGTGCTTACTCATTTTCCAGAAGAAAGCTCTGGGCATTTAGGGAACGGAAATGTTTATTCAAAAATATTTAAATACAACTTCATCTGATTTTGCACAATCTGTATCACTCTGGGTAGTTGAGTTACTGAAATTGATTTAGTGGTCCTGATTGATTACCTTTGTGAAGAGACTGATGGTAACAGCATGACATTGATAATTTCTCCTGACTTTTCAGCATCCTTTTATGCAATCCAGGACCACTATATTTGTAACTATATTTTAAGAGTAAAGTACTTACATTTTCTGCTTGGACAGGTGAATTAATCAGTTTTACGTTATCCGCCATTGTTTTTTCCTCCTCTGTGAATCTTAATTTTCCTTTTCCCCACTAGTTTACATCTGAAAAAAGGTATATATATATTTGAAATTCTTATCAAGAAAAGAATCACACAATGTTCTCACAAAGGATGTGATTGTGCATGAGGTTTTGTCAAATGTCTTGAAACATTCTGGCTCTGGTGGGGATTTTAATCATTTTTTTTCTTTTTGGTAAACCTCTCCTCAAAATTATAAAATATCTTCATGTACCCCCAAGCTCCATATGTTGCTGTCACTCTATGTTGACAGCATCAATCATGTATTTGAAAAGTCAGGGAGGAATGTGAGTCCTCCAACTACAAATGAATTGTAACTGCTGTGAAATGTGACAGTAGTTATCATTTTAACAGTGCTGCTAGGATGATTACTTGTCCATTAGAAAACAACATTTTCTACCTTTGGTCATGATACACACACACACACACACACACACACACACACTAGAAATACTTACTGAATAAGGGGGGGGATTAGGAAAATGAGGGAGAGAAAGTTGGATCAAATCATAGTACTAGAAGAATGTGACTTTCCCACACCCAAATTGTGTAGAGGACCAAAACACCTTGAAAGGACAAGGTCTCAGATCCCATTGAAAGCCAAGAAGAGTCAGCTTTTGTTAGTATCTGAACTGGAAAGCACCAAAGAACATAAGGAGCTATAGGCTATATTTCAGAGGAAGGCAACAGCAGACTACCTCTCTGGATATTCCTTGCCTAATAAAAACCTATGAAATTCATGGGGCCACCATAGGCTGACAGGCAACTTGAAGGCATATACAGACACATATGAGGTCTACAGAACATATAATAGTTCAAATACAGCTTCTTATTCCTGTTCTTTATTTTATTTTTATAGTAAGGCACATCAGCTTTTGATGGAATTTACAACCTGTCCAATATTGCAGGATTGTCTTACAAGACATGAAAAAGCTTCTAATTGAGTTGATTCAGAAATTACTTGAGCTATTGCTCTCCACAGTTAATATTGAATGACTCCGAACATTCACATGGCAATCCTTCAAAGTATTGTCTCCTTGCAGATGTCATGATAGCTTTCCCTGGGAGACTGATTGGAAAACTTCTCCTTGGAAAACATAAGCAGGTGGTGGTGGTGGGAACCAACTCCCAAGGGAGTTTTAAGACAAATGTTGTTGTTGTTGTATACCTTTAAGTCCTTTCCAACTTATGGCAATCTAAAATTGAACCTATACCAGGGTTTTCTTGCCAAGATTTCTTCAGGAGAGGTTTGTCTTTGCTCTTCTCTGAGGCTAAGACCTTGTCCAAGGTCACCCAGTGGGTTTCCATGGCTAAGTGTGGATTTGAACTATGGTCCCCAGGGTCACAGTCCAACATTCAAACTACTACAGCATGCTAGCTCTACAAATTGTCCCATTTATGGAATTTACCTTTGGGGTGTGAAAAAAATGTTTTCAAGGAGACAGACTATTTTAACATGTTGAGACAATCTGTTGAGATTCCTGTAAACTGTCTAAAATGTCTTTCCTTCAACATGAGATGGAATGAGAGAGAGTTGGCATGGCATAATGGTTTGAATGTTGGACTGTAAGTGGAGACCAAATACCAACTCCAGGGAAGATATACCTCCTTTGAACAAACCTTGCCTTAGGGCCACCATAAGTTAGAAGTGATTTGAAGGTACACAACAAACACACTCTTGAGATGAGACAATAAGAACTTTTTTTATTATTGGAGTTACCACAATTTGTGCAAAAATATGTCCATGCAAAAAATAGTGTATTTTCCTTTTATGAAGCCAAAACACTATTACCCCACAAAGAGCAAGCACAGAAAGACTGGTGGATTTATATAAAAGCTGCAAAAAGACCACTAAAAAGAGAGAGAGAGAAAAAAAGTCACAGTTAAGGAGAAGGAATGTTGCACTGTTGTATTCTAAAAATGTAAAGGTGAGACAAGCAAGAATGTAAGCATGGTGTAGTTGTTTGATCTTTGTAGTATGACTCTGGAGATCAGAGTTTGATTTCCTCTTTGAGTAGATGGCAATGCTAACCTCGCTCTGAAAAAACATGCCAAGAAAAGCTGGTTCCCCTTAGGGTCACTCTAAGTCAAAAATTACTTGGAGGCACACACCAGTAATAACAAATACTCCTACCCTACCTGTAATTCAAGAATATAATCCAAACGGAAGGAAGAGGGGTGAGATGTGTTCATTGAGGAGCTTGCTTCTGGTATGGAATCTAGTGAATCTGAATAGCATCTATTGTCTCCTCCACCACAGGCTCACCATTCTGGAAGAGACCTTTTGGAGTCAGTGGATGCATCCACACTGCAGAAATAAAACAATTTGATGGCACTTTAATTGTGATGCCTCAGTGCTATGGAATTCTGAGATCTGTAGTTTTATGAGATATTTAGCTTTCTTTGTCAGATAGTCCTACCAAAGTACAAATCCCCAAATTCATAGCACTGAGCCATGGAAGTTAAAATGGAGTCAAACTGCTTTATTTCTGCAGATGGCAGCAGCCTTCAGATCCTGTTAATGGTAGCTTCCTAATTGTGGATCGCAAACCTTTTCACATTAATATAGTGGCATATTATTGGCTATTGCAATGCTGCTAGTCTCCCTGCTTTGCCACATGGAAAGAAAGGAGTTAGTTAATAATAATAATAATAATAATAATAATAATAATGATGTGAAGCTGCTCTGAGTCCCAGTTCTGGGAAAAGAGTGGGATACAAATAAATTGAATGATCATAGGGGTGCACAATCTCCACTGTGAACCTTCTTATTATGTTGTGCCACCTAATTATTGCTTTAAAAATTGAATATCAAGCTATTAGCATAGAACTCTAAATGCTTCCATGTAAACAAAGCCCTATAGCTGAAAGCTCCAAGAGGATAAGCTCCTGGATAGAAGTGTTTCCCACCACCTTCTGCATGTGAGATAAAGAAACCCCCAAGCACTGTGATTTTGAAAGCCCATTGCACTGGTGGATTGCATTTCCCTTGACACTCTTAATGCTTCACTTCTTGCTAAGAAGATTCCGTAACATGAACTTCTTGCTCTCCCTTCACAGACAAATGATTTCATTAAAAAAAAAAATGATTCAAACATGGGATTGGTGGAGGAGGGTGGGGATTTCTCATCCACAAATCACAATTACATTATTATGAGTTCACTTATGCTCTGATCACCATGAACAGGATAGGTTGATCACCTAGCAACTAATGGTTAGTCATTGACTTAATAACACAACAACAATATTAAATGTTTCTTGATGACTGCCAGTTTCTTTCCTCTGACTCTGGAGAGGAGGAACAGATCTTGAAAGAGGGATGGCAATTGCTACAGACAGTTAAATTTGAAGTGGACAGGGACAGAAACAGAGTTTTCAACCTTGAATTGACATTCTAGCAGAATTCTTGCAGTTTGGAAGGGGCAAGTGCAGCATTAATAATTATGTTTACGTATCTACTTCCATTGTGCTTTGCTAACATTTGTAAATAAACCAATGCTAAGACAAACGATTATAGCTGCATCCACACTGCAGAAATAATCCAGTTTGACATAAATAAAATAAATAAATACACACCTTTATGCATACATATTATGGTACAAAATAATATTTGTGTTTCCAGAAATGAGGTCTTCTGCATGAAAAAATGAGAGGTACAATTTTTGTGGATTAAAAAGAAAAAAAAATACACCCCATATTTCTGCTCAGAATCATTTCTTGAAAACACTGCCAGGCAAAAATTGCATGGAAATCTTCCACAGATCTTCCACTGTGGGAGAAAAAAAACCACAACTACGGTTGGCCCTTCCTATCCATGGATTCAACTATCCTCCACTTCAAAATATTCCCAAAATATATAAATTCCATAAAGGAAACCTTGTTTATGACATTGTATATAAGAGATACCATTTTACTATGCTATTGTATTTAATAGGACTTCAACATCCACAGATTTTGGTATTCTTAGGGGTATTCATAGAACCAAACCCCAGCAGATAACAAGGACCTACTATAGAGAAATGATTGATCCTTGCACTCAAGGAGAAAAAAGATTTGGGTTTTGCACATTTGAGATTATCTTTTATATTTTGGGACTATTTCATTTACACAAAAAATACTTTGGCCAGGATCCTGCATCAGATGTTAAATATGAGACAGAGATCCATCATCATAGCTGCTGATGATGGGCCTTTACAGACTGCCAGAAATAAGGCAGCTTGAGTCTACTTTAACTGCCCTGGCTCAATGCTAGGTAATCATGGGAAGTGTAGTTTATTATGGCACCAGATCTCTCTGCATAGAAAGATCAATGTCTTAAAAAAAAAACCCAAAAAACAGTTCCCATTATTCCCTAGCACTGAGCCAGGGCAGTTAAAGTGGACTCAAACTGCATTATTTCTGACAGTCTGTAAAGGCCTGTTGTTAACTGCTTTCAAGTTGACTTCAGTTCATAGTGATCCTGTGAATGAGACATCTTCAAGTCCTGTCCTCAGCTGCTCTGCTCTGGTCCTGCAGGTTCAGGGCTGTGATCTCCTTGATTGAGTCTATTCAGCTAGTATGCAGTCTTTTTCTACTGCCACTTGTACATTTCCTAGCACTATTGTCTTTTCTAAAGTGTTGTGCCTTCTCATGATGTGTACGACAACATTTGTAGAATCGGTCTGCTTCTTCAGATGTGTAGACCAGGTCTATGGAAGCTTATGCTACAGCTTTTTTTTGTCAAGATAGGGCCTTTGCAGACTGCAAGAAATAGTGCACATTAAATTGAGGCACTGCCCTGGCTCAGTGCTAAGGAATCATGGGAACTGTAATTTATTGTGGCACCAGAGTTCTCTGACAGAGAAGGCTTAATGTCCCAGAAAAAAATACAATTCCCATGACTCCCTAGCACTGAGCCAGGGCAGTGCCTCAATTTAATGTGCACTATTTTTGGCAGTCTGCTTAGGCCCTAGTCTCAAAGGTGCTACAAGATTCCTTTGATACTCCAGACTAACATGGCTATGTCTCTAAGGGGGTAAGCAGACGGGCAGCCATGGGCCACCCCGGGAAGCTGCGCTGTGGGGCCAAGGTATCCCCATGCCTCGGTCCTGCGGCGCAGCTTCACCGCCCCTGAAAGGAGCGCTAAATTAGCGCTCCTTCCACAAGTCGCCGAAGGTGTGCCGCAAAAGGCTGCCGGCGCACCTTCAGCGACTCTTCCGCTGCAGCTTTTATGGATGCTGCAGGGGGGGTCATCCTTGGAGTGCCAGCTGTGTGGAAGGCCGGCTGCTCCGAGGACAACTTGGGGACGGGGTTGGGGCGCCCACCGTGCAGCTGCCCCTCCCCTTCCCTGCCCCCAAAACGGCGCTTTAAGCCGTCTGCTTCCCCCCTAAGTTCTACTGGTATGACTTTTAATGTTGGTTTCATTGACCAGTTGAAGAGGAATATCACAATAGTCAAAGCTGGCTCATGCTGCTTTGAAAAGTACTGAGAAATGTCAGCTGGCTCAAAGAGCAGCAGTCAGGGTGTTAACTGGAGCTGGCTACAAGGAACATACAACTTCTCTGTTGCAACAGTTCCACTGGTTACTAGTCTGTGTCTGGGCACAATTCAAAGTTCTGGTTTTGACCTATAAAGCCCTATATGGATTGGGTCCAGGTTATGAATACATAGATCATTTGGAAAAGCCCTCCTCTTTGTCATATCACCTTTCTCATTTGGTGGGGAAAAGGGAGAGAATCTTCGTGGTGGCTGCTCCCAGACTTAGGAATTCCCTTGCTATAGAGGCCAGGATGGCCCCAGCATTGCTGCCCTTCCAGTGGCAAGTTAAAACATGTTTGTGCCGCTAAGCCTTCATAATGTTTGTGCTGTGTGCTGCTGGTTTTTGAAGTTTTAAGGATATGTATATAGCTTTATTATTATTGTTTTTGTGTGTTTTAGCTTTAGTATTTTAACTATGTAAGGTTTTAAGTGTTTTTATCTTTTTGACTGCATTTTTTTATTTTAATGAGTGATGTTTTAATATTGTACTAGTTTAATTCTATTTTAATGTATGCTTTTGTATGTTTTTAATTGTACTGTTTTAATTTGTAAGCTGTAAGCAGCTTTGTGTTCCAATTCTGGGTAGTAGTAGTAGCAGTAATATTGTTCTGTGTGCTCTGTATGGGTTGTGAAGCTATGATGAGTGTTGGAAGCAGAATGTCTTGTACCATGTTGTACTATAGCCACCCCCTTGATCATTGAGATTTTTTTGGGAAAAAAATAATGAAAAATCATCTATTTTAGTTACACTGTAAGGGACTAAATATGGAAATGATAAAATGTAAGTAATTACTTTTTAAAAGAAAACTTCCTTAGCTCTTAGATCTAACTTTCCTCCCTCCTTTTTTTCTTCCAGCTATTATTAAAACTGCTCTTTCAAATATGGACCGGGAAGCAAAGGAGGAATATACTGTTGTCATCCAAGCAAAAGATATGGGTGGGCACATGGGTGGACTATCTGGAACAACCACCGTAACAATTACTCTGACTGATGTTAATGACAATCCTCCCAAGTTTGCACAGAGTAAGTGGCACTTCTATTTCCTGCTTTCCTTGTCATATTTGCATCAGAATTTGCTTGCTAGGAATACATTTCTTCGCCAACTTTGTTCTCAAAGGAGTAATTTTACCAATTTTCTTCCTTCTTTGAGAAAGACCTTGCAAAAGTATCACATGCAAGTTATGCATATGTTAAGTTATGAACAGCAAGGATTCTCATTAGTCCATGATTCTCTTCCCCAAGATTTTCTGATATAAGAAAGTTTTTTTTCCCCCACACAACAATTTTTCAATTTTTTAAAAAAATATTTTTCTACATCTGCATTGTTTGCTTAAAAGAAAGTCACATACTCCTGGGAGCCATAACATAACCAAGGAAGTTTTTATAACTGAATATACTAGCACCTAAGTCATATTTGGTACCCCGTGAACGTTCTTGCTGTGTATTTCCAAGTCTCTGCTGCAATCGTTCATGTACATCTCACCTTCCTCGACCTTAACTTATTGCTAAGTCTGTGGATCAAGTTCAATTAAATCTGATTTCTTAACTACGCCCCTCCTTCAAGCCAACATGAAAGCACTTCTTTTAGCCCATCTGTACAGCCCCTAAATCAGGTCATTTGAGAGCAATTTGTTCTAAATCAGATTGGCCCAGTTCAATTCTGGTTTTTAACTGTCAGATTTAAGGCAAGAAATTATCTCAACCAGTTGTTCTGTGGGGAGGGGTTCTTCATATTATATAGTCTTTTTCTTGTTTTAGGGCTACTTTAAATTGCTATTGTACAGTGAGTTGTTATAAACTCTGTTTCTGGTTTTATGCTGAGTGTATTGCCATTTTCCTGAATCACAGCTTTATAATATTGTTATATTTTATATATTTAACAGACCACCCAGAGAACTTGGGTCAGTAAGAAATTTAAGGCTGAATCACCACTGCTGAAATAATGCAATTTATCACCATTTTAAATGCCATGGTTCAGTGCTATGGAATTCTGGGATTTGTAAATTTGTGAGATATTGAGCCTTCTCTGTCAAAGAGTTCTGGTGCCACAACAAAATACAAACCCCAGGATTCCATAGCATAGAGCCATGACAGTTAGGGGCTATGTAGATGGGTGGCTCTGGGCCGCTCCTGCTAGCAGCAGATTAGGGCTATGGCAACCACATGCCACGGCCCCAATCCTTCCTTTTGCCACCCCTGAAAGACACTGCGTACCATCTAAATGGGCGTGTGGCATCAGGACTGCATCGTGGTGGGATTCCTCCCCCAACTCCACCCCCCAGGCCAGTTTTTAGGCTGGTCTGCAACGCCCTTTAAAGAAGTTTCAAACCACATTATTTCTTCATTGCAGAAAAAAGAACAATTAGATAGATAGATAGATAGATAGATAGATGTTACATTGTTTTCTATTTACTCTGTCTGTAATGCCTGGACATTTTTTCTTTTCTTTTTTCCTTTTAAATAAAGGACAATAGATATTGTAGTTGTTGTTTGCAAAAGCTTTGAAAAATGGAAAAATGAAACAGTTACAGTATTGCTAGTTGTATAACCCTTCCTCTCCTGCCATATCACATGTCTCCTCCACACATTCCTTTTGTTGTTCACTCTCACATTCTTTTCCGAGGTCCTTTGGCTGATAGTAATATCTTGAGAACTGAAACATGAAATGACATGTGTAGTTGAGGAAATAAAATAAAGGAATACTAATTGGAGATGAAAAGGAAATGTATACGTGAAGAAGTCTGAGTCTCATTAATTATTAATATTTAATTCAATATCCATATTTACTGTGATAGTTCCAGTGTATGTCCTGCTTAAGGTAAAGATAAAGGTATTCCCCATTGGCAAGGTTGTCAAGTCATGTCTGACTGTAGGGGGCACTGCTCATCTTCATTACTAAGCCAAAGAGCCAGCATTGTCAGAGACTACTCTGTGATCATATGGCCAGCATCATTGCACAGAACACTGTTTACCTTCCCACTGAGAAGTGACACCTATTTATCTACTTGCATTTGCATGCTTTCGAACTGCTAGGTTGGCAGAAGCTGGGACTAGTGATGGGAGCTCAGCCAATCACGTATCACCTGGGCTTTGAACTGCCAACCTGCTGATCTTGTAATCAACAGAGTCAGCATCTCAACTATTGAGTCACCACATCTAGCTGGTTAAATTGACTTTGCAGCCTGCTGGGATGTTCTGCTGTACTTTGTAGTCTGAAGCAGAGCAGTCTACACAATTTAAGTACTCCTCATTCTATTTAAAGAGAATGTGATCTTTCCACATGTAATTTAAAAGAACTTGAGCTTTTTGCTAGGGAGGGGAAACTCCTCATGCTCCGCAGAAAAAGGAATTGTGGTTTTTACCAGGGTGTCTGTGAGTTTCCATGAGTATCTGTGAGGATGCATATTATTGAACATGTGTCTGTCCGCTTCTCATGGATTAACATAGTTGTGCATTTTTGGCAGGGGGAGGGTCAATAGATGCAAATCTGCACTGGAAAGTAAAGACAATTAAATGTCCATGCAAATGTATGAAAAACCACAGAAATTCACATAACACACTTACATATAGACTATCCCAGAGTGGGGGTGAGGGTAGGAATTATAATGAGGATTAATTTCACAGTTGCCCCTCCCAATTTGCAGGGGATCCATTCCTCCCCCATTTGAGTCCATTGAAACTAATGGTGTGCATGCCCATAGCATGTGCATGGCCATTTTAAATATAGCTGCTTGTCCCTCCCTGTGAAGTGCAAAACCGTGGACTCAAAGTCCATGAATGAGGAGGACAACTGTACTTGAAAAAAGGTGCATTCTAAAAGAATATGCTGATAAACCATTCATTATGGGGTGAAACAGACAAGCAAAATAAAACTGCTTCCAGCCACTTTGAAGGTGGAAACCTAAATGAAGCCATGCTCGAGGGCTAAAAACAGGAACAAAAGGATTCAGGTTATTCTGTCTTAGCTTGGAAAATGCACATCTTCATGCCTACATGGAAACAGCTTTGTGCCATGTGGGGCTGCGGGAAAGCCCAAAGCAAAGCAAATCAGCTTCATTTAGATACCGCTTCATACCACACTATGCAGTGTCTAAGCAGTTTACAACTGTAAGCTCATTGCCCCCCAACAGCTTGGTACTCATTTTAGTGACCTCAGAAGGATGCAGGCCTGAGTCAAGCCTTAACTCTGGCTAGTATTGAACTTGCAACCTTGTGATTTATGAATGAGTGGCTTCAGTACAGACATTTAACCATTGTGCCACCAGGGCTCCAAAAATGAAACTGCAACAACTCCAATGGATGTAATTACAATGTACACAAACCTGACAGTCCAATAGGGGACATGGGGTGAAGGGAGAGTGAAGAGGGCATGCAGAGGGGTCATCCATGTTTATGCTTTGCCAGTGCATCACTGACACACCAATAAGCCAATGCCCTGTACCGGTGGAGCATTGCACATGAACTGTGTGGCTGATAAAAGGGACATCAATGGGATGGCATGTTCATGGATATGGGAGGTGCTTGGAAGTCACAGGTGGTGTGTTTATGTACATGCATGGTGGAGAGGCAACAACAACAACAAAAAAATACCAAGTGTGGTTTGCCTGCAGCTATTCAGACCACCTTGGGAGTGGGCCATGTGGACAGTGGGGTTTTGACCCACTTTTGGAAAAAGCAAGATCAAGCCACTTTTTCCTGCCCCATCTGCTCTGGCCCAGAGTTAGCTGTCTGTCTCACCTATTCTAACAAGGTGGTTAACTTCTGGACAAATATGAGTGGTCTTCTAGAATGGAAATGTGTTAGTTGTGATTTAAATATTTTAAATCAACTCATAATTTAAGTGCTAGGATCATTCACACAAAAAATTATTCTGACATTTGAGGCTGGGGGAGGGACATGTAATGTGTATTCCTTGCTATTGTTCTTCCGATTTGTGACTCACAATCTTTACTTAATATCAGTAGCCTTACCTCCTTTAAGAACATGGAACATTTTTTTTTTTTTGAAAAAAGAATGAAATGCTGTTATAGTTGCCATGAAACACTAGGCTGGTTTGGTAATGTCCATGGTTTATTCATCTTGGCATCTAGGGAGAGTTCAGGTTTGATCTTGGACCCATTTATTTGACTTTGATTTATTTGACTTTTTAGCTGTCCATGGTATCTGTAGTACTCTTTTCCAGCACCACATTTCAAATGAGTTGATTATCAGTAGCAACCCATATCAACCTCTGCAACAAAATACTGCTTATTCCCAAATGTTAATTGCATCAGAACAGTAGAATAAAAGTCTGTTTTGTTACCATTTTCATGATGGTGTCATGATTTATGTGAGTCTAAAAGGCAAATCTGCACATGTATTTCTATCTCACATATATATTCTAATATATTAGGAGTGTAGAAGGAAGGAATAAGCTCTAAGCATGGAATAGGTGTTGGATAGGAGAAGAAAATTGTTAGTGTTGTGTTTCAGAACTACTAAAATTATCTAGGGACTATTGTTTCTCTTGAATAGGAACAAGGTTGCTGCTGGGAAGGTAGAGTCATAATATCAGCCCGTGGATATGGCCACATACAGTTTCTTGTTACTGAGGGACATGGCTGGGGGAGGGATATAAGGTTTGCCATGTTACATCCCTAGACACTTTGGTGTTTTTCCCTTCTGTTTAGTACAGGCTCTGCTGTCCAGTTCAATGCCAATTAAGAATGCTTAGCCTTTTCCAGCTTCTGCTCTGTGTACTGAAATAGGTGGGATGAAATAGGCCCACAGAGACTTATCTACAGCCAAAGGTGTGGTCCATGGCAGGGAACAGCAGCTGGGCATCCCTAGCAGGTAAATTTTCTTCCCAGAAGCCCTGTGGGCCCAGGGAAGGCAGTCAGTGGGACAGGTTGTCAATGAGAAGCCAGTGAGAACCTCATTAGCTGTTTGGTCTGACCAGAGAGAAGACTGCAAGCCTTGCAATCTTCACTCTATTTGGGCAAAGCAGCATATATTGTTGTGTGTCCACCAGCTGGGGCCAGTTCCTCCATAGCTCCAGCTTCCATCCTTTGTTCCTTGGTTTTGCTGACTGTACTTCTTGTTCTGCATGCTTCTGTCACAATTATTGTGGGTTGGGGCATGGACTCAGGATCTAGAAAGATTTCACTACCCTGAAAAGGTACAGACTGGAGTCCCTTTATGGGATCTGGGGTAGGAACTGTGGTAGAAATGGCTGGCCCAGGCAGAGACTTGCACAATTCTGGTAACCCCACCACCACCAAAGGGGAGGCTTGGGGATTCTCAACTTGGAGGCCTCCTATTTAGGTGGGACTCCACCATCCCACTTCCATTCTCCAGCAGAGGTCATAGATTGGTCTCATAGGCCTGTAGATTGGGCAGCAGGCAGGCTAGTGCAAGCTAAGTGCAGCTGTTAAAAAAAAAAAGATGTGACCATTTTTTATCCCAAAACTGTGTGTGTGTGTTTATTTGGTGGAAATGAACTCACCCCTAGACACACAATGGATTTTATTGCTAATGAGCAGTGCCATTTTGGTTACATTTGTACTATTGATTGCCTGTTGTTGTGTGCCTTCATGTTTCCAACTTATGGCACCCCTAGACAAAAGTATTGTGGGGTTTTCTTGACCAAATTTGTTCACAAGAGGTTTGCCATTGCCTTTTCCTTAGACTGAGAGCATGCAACTTGCCCAAGATTACCATTATGTTTCATGGCTGAACAGGGAATCAAACCCTGGTTTCCAGATTTGCAGTTCAACACTCAAACCACTACACAGTGCTGGCTGTTTTGATTGTTTACCTGGGTTAAAATGGCTGGTTCAGGTAAACCTTGTTTCTACAGGAATTCTGTAAAGAGATATGATTGGTAAAAAGCCATAGGCAATTTTATAGTGATTGGTGGTTTCCATGTCTTTCAGTTTAAGATAGAGATCATGTTTGGATTTCCACCCCCCCCCCCCCTTATCAGAGTTTCAGAGCCTCCTACACCAAGAACAATGTGGTTTGAGTGTTTCAACTAAGTTTGTTATCATCCCGCCCAAGGAAGCTTGGTTTGGAATTTTCACACAGGCTTTCAGATTGGGTTAGAAGGGTTTCACACTGTTCTTGCCTCTACAGTTCTCATTAATGATATTAATATGTTACATTAAACATTTAACCATACTGTAAAAGGTAAAGGTAGTCCCTTGACATGAATGTCTAGTCATAACTGACTGTAGGGGGTGGTGCTCATCTCCATTACTAAGCTAAAGAGCCAGCATTGTCCAAGGACTACTCCAGGGGTCATGTGGCCAGCATGACTGCACCGAATGCTATTACCTTCCCACTAAAGTTGGCAGAAGCTAAGCGGACTAGTAACAGAAGCTCATCCCATCATGCAGCACTCAGGCCTTGAACTGCCAACCTACTGATCTTCTGATCCTCAGATTTGGTGTCTTAACCACTAAGCCACCACTGTACATGCACATATTCTGATTTTGCAAGAGTCTTTGTGCCTGTGTCCAGTAGCATCCCACACCAGGGTGCAACCCAGTGTGGGTGCAGTGTGGGTGCAGGGTTCTTCCTCCACACCAGGCATGGAGGAAGGAGTGCCCGGGCCTCTCTTTCCCTTCCCAACACAGCTTTACATGTGACTAAAGCCATGCTGGGCAGGGAGGAAAGGGTGCCCTTGGCCTCTGCCTTCCTGCTGTTTGCCAGGGAGGTATGGGGGGGGGGGGGTGGCGCTCAGCTGGGTGTTGTACTGGGGTATCACCTGATGCAATCCACACACTCCACACCCCTTAGTGATGCCACTGCCTGTGTTCATTCTTCATTTATACCTAGATCAAAGAAACTGGAGCCCTGGTGGTGCAGTGGTTAAATGCCTGTACTGCAGCCACTCACTCATAAACCACAAGGTTGTGAGTTCAGTACTAGCCAGGGCTCAGGCTAGACTCAGGCCTGCATCCTTCCGAGGTCACTAAAACGAGTACCCAACTGTTAGGGGGCAATGAGCTTACAGTTGTAAACTGCTTAGACATCCCATAGCGCAATATGAAGCAGCATATAAATGAAGCTGCTTTTGCTTTGTTTAAATCCAGAAGTCAGATCAAGCGTTCATCTGATAGATTGAGACATTATTATTATTATTATTATTATTATTATTATTATTATTATTATTTCTTACCCACTACTCCCCATGGATTGAGCCAGGGAACAACAATTAACTCAGAGCCATTGTGATATAGTGGTTTGAGCATTAGGCTACAACTCTCGAGATCAGGGTTTGATTCCACACTTGGCTGTGGAAACCCACTCGGTGACCCTGGGCAAGTCACACACTCTCAGCCATGAAAAAACCTATAATAGATTCACCTTAGGGTTGCTGTAATTTAGGAATGACTTGAACACACATAACAGAAGACTACAGCATTTTAACTATTGATTTTAATTCATGAGCCAATATAAATAAAGTATCATTATAATCTTTCCCTCAAGCAAACTTTATCCATTTTTAAAGGCTAGTCTTCACAGATCGCATATGGCAAAAGAGCCACAGAATACTAGTGCAGGTGGTGGGCTTCTGTCCACAAAACAGTTTGTTCCACTCATAAATTTTTGTACAAGCTCAAAAGCATCCAAACCAAAGTGATCACTGTCCTGGTTCCATCCATTTCTGATTCAGTCAATCATACAAGAAGGTGTGCGTTGGATTCCCTACAGAATAATAGCTCCTAGTTTAAAATGTAGCACTGTGTTGTCTGAGGCAGGTAGTCCAGCAATGCTGGCATGTCTCCTCTGTACCATTAGCACTTACTGTTTAGTCATAGCAGAAATCCCAACATTTTACTGGTTTCTGAGGAGACATCACAGTGTTGGAGAGTACCAGTAAGGAAAGATTAACAGGAGCAATAGACTGAAGAAATGGTGTCTGTCAGGAGTTCTTTCTTCTCACAAAATTCTCTGTGTGATGGGCTTTCTAAAAGGATTCTTCTTGAGATGTCTTCAAGAGAGGGTATGCCCCAGCTACAGGATGATAATTATCCCTGATATTTGTGCCCAGAAGTATTTGAGTTTATGTCCATCAGGACTGAATGCAGGACAAAATAACACCGTGACTACAATACTCTAGGGCTATATTCCTATTCCTAAAATCTTCCCCATTTCTAAGCAGTGGGTTACAAAATGTGGAACATGAAGGAAATGTGGAGATATGTTTTCCAATACATCCTTCATGATGCATTTAGAAAGTGCTTGTTAAATAATTTAAACCATCTGTGTTACACATTGATTCCTGTATTAATTACAACTAAATTGTTCAAATGGTGAAAGATACCATTGTAATTCAGTTTTGTTTGCTTTTACTTTGTAACAAACCATTTGGGATTTGTCAATTAGATGCTTATTTATTTATATTTCATCCTCAAACTCACCAAGAATACATTACAGAGCGAATGGATGCTCTGTTTTGTGGCCCATAATATGTTACTTTTACACAGTAAGCACAGAAGGAAACACAAGACATAATGGCTGCAGAGTACTGAACAGAGAGAACAAAGGAGAATGAAGAAATCAATTGCATTTCAAGGCTTTAAATGATGGCCTTCTATGGTATATTTTTTTAAAAAATACACACACAAAGGTTCTTGAGTCACCCGAAAAGGCAAATTGCCTTCACAGAGATTTAGAAACAGCTTGTTGCAGATTTTCTTTTGCTAAACTTACATTATGAAAAGTTGTATGTAGCTATTTTTCAGGAGAGGAGAGTATCTTCCCGAACACAAGTCTTTGCAATTTGTTTACACTCGGGTGTGTCCAACCCACAACCACTATTCCCATTCTGTTTTCACATGTGTGTGTATGTGTGTGTGTGTGTGTGTGTAAATTCACCTGGTGGTGCTGCTCTGGTGTCATAACAAACTAAAATTCCCAGAATTACATACCATTGAGCCATGACAGTTAAAGTGGTGTCAAACAGGATTAATTCTGCTGTGAGGATGCAGCCTCAATCATTAATATGTGATTTCCACCTACATATATCTGTGTCTAGCAGATTAGTTTCTTATGCTTATTTGATTTTCTCTTTCATTTCAAATACAGGTTGACCCTCCCTTATCCAGAATTCCAAAATCTAAATCTAAAACATTACAAAACATGCAAACTTTTTTCATGGGTGACTGAGATAGTGACACCTTTGCTTTCTGATAGTTCATTGTATGTAAACTCTGTTTCATGCACTAAATTATTAAAAAATATTATGTATAAAAATGCCTTCAGGCTATGATGTTTGTGTTCAGATTTATGTCCCATTTCCAAGATTTCTCAATATGTATATGCAAATATTCCAAAATCTTAAAAACACTGAAATCCAGAATACATCTCATCCCAAGCATTTGGGATAAAGAAGACTCAACCTATATGTAGCACAGTGATTTTTTCTCCTCATTCACTCTGCACCTGGATATTATATCCTTTTTTCACCCATAATATATGAAGGGAAAAAAGACACCTTCTATTGGGGAAACCCCTTTTCCTTTACTTCTATGGCTAAAATGGAATTTAGTGAGCAGACTCTCATGCCATGGATAATGGATTTGTTATCCTTTTAGAAGCTATGCTTTCTAAGTATAATTACTGAAATGTATCATCTTTAGCACCTGCACTTTATAACTATTCAGAGGTTCATAGCTCACAATGATCTATGCAAATAATTATAACAGTTGTTCTATAACATGATACCAACATATTTTGCCCCTGAAGTGGATTTTTATTATTGAAAGAACACAGTTCCTGTGCCTCCATTTAAGATTTTCTAACTCATCAGGTATGCATGGTTTTTTTTTTTTTTTGTCTGATTGGTTTCAGTGATAAGTAGTCTTAAAACTGATAATTTCACCTCTTACCCATTGCTGAAACAAGTGAATTACCAAGAAGCATGCCTAATTAGATAGTCTGTAGATGTGTTCAGGAGCCAGAGGTTACCCATGCTTTGCTGACTTCCAGATCATTACTAAAATTCAGAGAGAGATGTCTTTAGAATGAACAATTAGATTCTTTTCCTAAGTAATGAGAAGTCTGAGGTGTAATGTGAAATACCCAGATCAAATTCAATTGAAGCCAGTTAAGGGGTAACTTCCTAGAATGTGAATCAAGAATGGACAAAATAATCCTGGTAAATTGTTCTAGTTTTATTGAAGCTTTTAAAAGACAACTTCTGAAAGTCTTCTGATTTGATTTTGTTGTTGTTGTTATAGAATCATAGAATTATAGAGTTTGAAGAAACCAAAAGGGTAATCTTGTCTGATACCTGTACATACAGGAATACACAAGTAAAACATCCTTGAAAGAAGTCCATGCAACCTCTGTTTAAAGACTTCCAGAGATGGAGAGTCCACATCCTCTGAGACAATCTATTCCATTGTCAAGCAGTTCAGACATCATCATCATCCTATTTCTACTGTTTAGATGAATTCTCTTTTCTTGCAATTTGAATGTATCGATTCATAATCTAGTCTCTAGAATTGCAGAATATAAATTTTACCTATTTTCTATATGACTTCCCTTCAGATATTTAAAGATGACTTTCACATCATTTGGGGATGCAATGGCTCAAGTGGTTAAGACACGGACTCTGCTGATTGGAAGATTGGCAGTTTGAGGCCAAGGTGCTGCATGATGGGGTGAGCTCATGTCACCAGCCCCAGCTTCTGCCAACCTAGCAGTTCAAAAGCATGCAAATACAAGTAGATAAATAGGTACCTCATCAGTAGGAAGGTAAACAGCATTCTGTGTAGTCATGATCACAGAGTAGTCTCTGGCAATGGTGGCTCTTTGGCTTAGCAATGGAGATGAGCACCGCCCCCTATGGTCAGGCACGACTTGGCAACGGGGAATACTTTTACCTTTTTACCTTCACGTCATTGCAGGCCAGATAATATTCAGTTTCTAACTTCTTGGTCTGTTCATATAACTTTAAAAGACAAAATTTAACTTAATCTTAGCCCTCTGTATCCATGGATTCAGCATCTATGGATTCAACCATCCACAGCTTGAAAATATCCCCACCCCCTTCCAAAACATAAATCTTGATCTTACAGTCCTATATAAGGGACACAATTTTACTGCACCATTGTATATAATGGGACTTGAGCATCCATGGATTTTGGTATCCATGGGGTTCCTGTAATTAGTGGATACCAGAGGCCAATGTTACAGGAAGGTAGCTATCTCTCTCTCTTGCTCTTTCTGCAGAAAACTGGCTACAGTACAGATCTGTCTGGGAAGAATGCTAGATAGTCTGAAATGTAAATAGATAAGAAATGCCTCCACAAATGTACACTAGGCATTAGACATCAGATGACACTAGAGAGGCACATTAACATTAGATGCAGACACTAGATTAGGTGTCCCTAAGTGACAAGGTAAGGGAGGAGTCATAAGATAAAGAGCTTTGATGCTTGGTCAGCTGATGAGCTGAGTGGCCGGAGGAAAATAATAAAAAGAAGCAGAGAAATGTATCTTATCAGGGAACTTTATGGCAAGTCTCCACAGCTGAAAACATTGTTTGATAAACTACGGGGGGGAAGCAAACCAGGGCGTCGGGGACGCCCTGGGACGGTGCGCCGAGGGACCGCGGCAGCCGCACCGCAGCGCACCATCGGCGCCTCTGAAAGGAGCGCAAAATCAGCGCTCCTTTCAGAAGACAGGGAAAGTGCACCCTAAACACATTGGACACACTTTCCCTGGCTTTTCCGCCGCAGCGTGTGAGGACGCTGCGGTAGGAGGTTGCCCTCGGTGTGCTGGCCATGTGGAAGGCCGGCAGCTCCGAGGGCAACCTCGGGAGGAGGAAGGGGCGCTGCTCGTGCGGCTGCCCATCCTCTTCCCTGCCTCGGAGACAACCCTATTGGTCGTCTGCCGAGGCCCTACAACTACAGTTCCCAATAAACCAATGATTTGCTCTGAAACATTGATTTATGCTGATACTGGTAGGGCTAATATGAATAGGTAATATAGAGGTCAAGTAGATGGAGAGAAGGAGCAGAAGGAGCCTGTTCTAATCTCCATGGGACTGCCACAGGACCATGACAACCAGATGCCATGGTCCTGAGGGTGGCCACTGCCGTAGTTCCAAACAGGCCACAAAAAGGAGCAGTAAGAAACCACTCTTTTTGTGGCTGGGTTTGGTCTGCATTAGGTAGCCTCAGTGCAGCCTATCTGCCATCTCTGTGAGATCTGGGGCTGTGTGTCATGTGCCTGCCCCACTCCTGGATCAACCTGATGGTGGCCTTTTGGGGGCCATCTACTTGAGGCCTTTCTTAAGTAATGAATTCTGTTAAGATTTAACAGGGAGAATAACCCTTGAAGGCCTGTGTAATCAGATGCCTCTTTAGTGATGTAATTCCTTGACAGATGAGGAAGTATACTGGATTGCATTATTAAGATGGTTATAGATGATACAAGGGACAGAATGATCTACAAGTAAAATATTTTGTAAATTGTCTGTGTAACATCTTAGCAAACACAATTAAAATGTGGAAGAACCTAATGATAATCATGATGTCTAAGAAGTTATGGTAAATGCTTTAGAGGGGGCTTTATCTTACATGTGTTATTACCTGTTAAAGCCTGTTAAAGAACTGAATAGAGAAACATTGGTCTAGGCCCCACAAAAGTCTCAATGAACCTGTAACATCTGATGGTCATATACAAGGTGATTCAAAAATAATGCTGCACCCCCCTCCCGCCCCCCAAAAAATCAATTCTACTTTTGCATCATTGATTTTGAAATACTCAAATGTCTGATGCCTGAAATACAATCTACTGAAGCTAAGAGCACAGGTGTTGTTATATCAGTGATTCTCCCTGATGGGAATAGATAGATAGATAGATAGATAGATAGATAGATATGAATACTTATAATAAATAGTATAATAGTACAAAAGAGCCTGCTCTGTTCCCATGTAAATATTATGACACTCTTCCATTTAAGAATGCTTAAGAGAGTTGTTAAGGTTTGAATATCTGGTTTATCCACCATCATGAGCTGCCCACTCTAGTGACCAGAGGTTGATGGCGGTGATCCCAGAAGAATCCAGATTTAGCAGGCAGGTGGAAAGGGCCCTCAACCGCACAGCCTAAGCAGGAGGAGTGGGGAACCATGCCTGTTTCAATGTCACTTCTCCAAGCCAAACATACCCAGCTCCATAACTTGGTTTCCACATCTTTGGTCATCTTGGGCACTTTTCTCTGCACATCTTCATGTCACAGTACATGGTATAGCAGAGATGGAAATTGTGTGGACCTCCAAATATAGGTGAACTGCAGTTCCTACCATTCCCACCATTCCTCATCAAAGGCATCACCAGGTTTGGTGACACTTGATATATGGTTGGGTTCTGAGGGGGGCTGCTGAGGGAAGGATGGCAGCAGTCCGATTACCATTCATGGCTTCGTTGCCACCCTGTCTCCCTCCCAGGGGAGAGAGATGGGGCAGTGAAGAAGCCATGAGGGGTCCATGCCTCCCTCTGCAGCCCTTGCTGCTGTCTTGACTCTGGGCCTAAGCAGACTGCCAGAAATAGTGCACATTAAATTGAGGCACTGCCCTGGCTCAGTGCTAGGGAATCATGGGAACTGTAATTTATTGCGGCACCAGAGCTCTCTGACAGAGAAGGCTCAATGTCCCAGAAAAAAATACAGTTCCCATGATTCCCTAGCACTGAGCCAGAGCAGTGCCTCAATTTAATGTGCACTATTTCTGGCAGTCTGCTTAGGCCTTCCCTCCCCGGAGATAGAGCTGGGACTGTGGCAAAGCCATAAGGGGCACACTCACCCTTCTGCTGAAGTGGGAAGAAGGGTGTCACCCCTCCTGCAGGGTGTTACCTGATGCTGTCCACAACCTTCACACCCACCTAGTAATTCCACTGCTCCTCACCATGCTGCCTAGAGCAGCTGCTTCAACATATTTTGAACAACATCCGAAGACTTTAGAGGTAAATTCAGTTTTTAGTCTCAGCTAGAGCAGAAGCATTGAATCAGTGGGAGTCTAATCTCAATACTCAAGAAAGTTCTTTTGGGACTTTTCTATCTGGGACTAAAAGCCTTTGCAGACTGCTAGAAATAGTGCAAATTGAGTCCACTTTAAGGGTTAGGACAGGGGTAGGCAACCTTTCCCCTTTAAGGGTTGAGGGACTTCAGCTCCCAGAAGCCTCAGCCATGTTGGCCAATAGTCCCATGTTGGCCAATAGCTCCTGGGATTCTGGGAGCTGAAGTCCCTCGGCCCTTAAAGGGGAAAGGTTGCCTACCCCTGGGTTATGGTTATGGTTAAGGAATCATGGGAACTGCATTTTATTGTGGCACCAGAGCTCTCTGACAGAGAAGGCTCAATGTCTCAGAAAAAAAAAAATCCCATTATTCCCTAGTACTAACCCTAGCCCTTAAAGTGGACTCAATTTGCACTATTTCTGGCATTCTGCAAAGGCCCTAAGGCAGGGGTAGGCAACCGAAGGCCCGGGGGCCGGATGCAGCCCCCCAAGGCCTTTGGACCAGCCCCAGGCCGGTCCTGCTGCCGCCGCCACCACCACCACCGACCACCATGATGATATTGATTATTGTTGTTATTACTTGTTCTTGGGTTTTTTTTGGCAAAATCTCCACAGGGGTTTTGCCATGGCTTTTCTGTGGCTGAGGGAGTGTGCATGCATATATATATATATATATATATATATATATATATTAATTTTGATTTTTTGGTTTATGCTCTGATTAATGCCAATATTTTATACCAAGGGATAGTCTGCACAAAGTACTCCTCATTCCAATCAAATAGATTGTGATCCAGCCACACACAATTCACAGGAGTTTGGGCTTTTCTGCAAGGGAGGGTAAAAAAACACCTTAAGCTTCTTAAACTCAGAAGAAAAGGGGCAGAAATTGGCAGAATTACACTTTGTCACATGTGAGGCCAGCCATGGAGAGTGAATAGCTGCAAATAGAAGCAAATTTGCAGGAAAGTTAAGACAATTAACAGTGGATGAGAATGTGGGAAAATCTGAAGTAATGTGTATAATGCAGAAGTGTAAACTAGCTTCAAGACAAAAGGCCAGCTCCTGGTGCTTCTACAAAGCCTGATTAATCCAAATTGCCTACAGAGACTGATGTTACATATCATGATCCCCCTGAATTCTTTGCCACTGAAAAGGGCTCTTAGCCCTGACAGCAGACTGCCTCTATAGTTCATAGAGTTACCTTCCCATCTTAAATTACACTTTGTCACAGACTGTAAAGCCCCTGGCAGAAACGAAACAAACAAAAGACAGTGAAATTTCATAGCTGAATAATGCAGAAACGGGCAGCAAGACTATAAATATCAAGGAGCAATCCAAAAATGCCTGACATGTTTCTTCAAGGTATGTGTGTGTCTGAAGATAACAGGATATTTTGTATTAACAACACCACACAATGATAGAAGTATGATAATAAAATAGGACATTCTGGGGAGGCATTGAACATTACTATTCAGTAAATGTATGATGCTTATGTGTAAGTAAGTAATGTGCAAATGAGGAAAGATAAGAGAATATGGCTGCATCTCAAGCAGCCACCTTTCCAAAAGGAAGGACATAAAGAAAAACACTGGAAATCTGATTTAATGTTCAACTGTTGCTGTCACTGCTTTCATCTCTTTTTTGTCTCTTTCACTCAGGTTTGTATCATTTTTCAGTCTTGGAAGACATTGCCATTGGTGAACCAGTAGGAAGGGTTAAAGCAAATGACCTGGATATTGGTGAGAATGCTAAATCATCCTATGACATTATTGAAGGAGATGGAATGGATATCTTTGAAATCACCTCAGACTCTCAGACACAGGAAGGCATTATTAGATTGAGAAAGGTAAATGGCACCTAAAAGACTGGGTTTGTGACTTTGGTATTGCATACATGACTCTTAAAGTATCTCTCTGCTGTATTGTCTTGATTAAAATCACTCCATGTTCTGCTTCCAAATGTAAGCCAGAATAATAATAATTCTTATATTATACATATCTGTATGTTTAGGTAAGTGTTCCTCTCCAGATAGTTGGATAGATCTACAAAGAAGGATACACACCTACACATATAGATATCATCATCATCACCATCACCATCATTTATATTTCTATGATGCTTTATATAAAAAAGAAAAAAAATCCTTGCCTTCAGGCTTACAATATAAAGACACAACACATTTGCTGGTAAGTCCAGCAAATACTGCCATTTCTCTCCTTCTGTGGTCAGGGCATTGGTTGTCAGGATGGAGGAAGGGCATTTAGAATTTGGAGTTTAGCATAGGATTGGTTACTAGGCTCAGAGAGATCTCAAAGGAAAATGTTGTACTAAATCTAATTATTACTTCTACTAAAATACACCAATTTAGTCAACTTCTGAGTGATAATTCAACAATTATGTGTAAAGTCAATTGAAGCAATGGGTGTACTTAAGGAGTATTCTTTTAATTTAAGATCTTGTTTGCTTATTCTGGCATTGGTTATTAATCCTGCTTCTCACCAAATACTATCAGGAGAGCCACTGTGTTCACAGTCATGGAAATTCTTAAGGATAACTGGGACAGGATATAGCAACCCACTCCACAAAAATACACACAACAAAATATATTATATTGCGTCAGTTTGATTCAGGCTGTGTACTTCATGGGTGAAAGCCATGTTGTGGAGTGGTTTTAGTATAAAAACAGGGCACCAGGAGACCAAGGTTTACATTTCTGCACCACCATGGAAGCCGACTGAATGACCTTGGGCAAGTCACATTCTCTCAGTCTCAGAGGAAGGCAATAGCAAAACCTTTTCTGAACAAATCTTGTCAAGAAAACCTCATAATGAGTTCACCTCTGGATCACCATAAGTTGGAAAGGGCTAGAAATACATAAAATATATGGATGGGCAAAATGCAATTCTGTAGATGTTGTTAGACTACAGCTCCCATCAGCCATACACAACACAGTGAGGGTTATGCCATCAGTCCAACAATATTTGAAGGCTGCATTTTGCCAACCTCTACTGTAGTGTTTGAGCTATCTCTTCTAGTAGGTGTTAGCGTAAGGCAGTAACTCCCAAACTTTGGTCTTCCAGTTGTTTTCAACTTCAACTCCCAGAATTCCTGACTTTTAGCCAAGCTATCTGGGGCTTGCAGGAGCTGAAGGCCAAAACATCTGGAGGACCATAGTTTGGTGATCACTAATATGGACCTGTCTCTATATTTATACATCATAGCTTTTTTGAATGTGCACCACTCAAAAATAATGTGGTTCAGATTCTTAAAACCATCTCCAGAAGGATGTTCCTTTCTGAACAGACTAAATAATCTCCCCCATCTTTTTGGCATAGAGACTGGAAGATGCACAGCCCAAACCTTGAGTCAGCATGAACAGACCAGATGACACATGGCCTGTCAACACCAAACCTGGGATATTATACTCTTGAAACACATTTTAAAAACATCTTGTTTGCTCTGGATGATCCTGGAAGATCAAGGGCCCTCTGTTCCAAAGTTGGGGAGCTGTTTGAAATGCACCCCACTGTACACAGCCATGGCAGCAATGGTCACTTTTCTGAGGTCAAAATGAGGCATCCAGTGATGTGACTATAGAGATTAGCACAAGATTTATTCCCACAGATTTTCCCATTCTTTAAAAGGTCCGGGAGAAGCCCAGATCAGATATGAGACGAGTACTGCCTGGTAACGGAGCTGTGCGATAAAATCTGCCCCTTTGTGTTTACATCCTGCACTTAGGGGAGAAGCAGACGGGCGGCACGGGGCCGCCCCAGGAAGCTGCACCGCGGGGCCGAGGTATCCGCACATCTAAGCCCTGTGGCGCAGCTTCACTGCCCCGGAAGGAGCGCTAAAATAGTGCTCCTTCCACAAATCACCTTCCACAATCAGTGGCATCCTCAGAGTGCCGGCCGTGCAGAGAGCCAGCTGCTCCGAGGACATTTTCGGGAAGGGGTTGGGGCACCCGGTGTGTGGCTGCCCCTCCCCTTCCTTGCTCTGAAGACGGTGCTTTGTGCCATCTGCTTAGCCCCTTAGTGTGGGAATAAAAGCTGGTGTGCTAATCTTCTAAGGCTGGATGCCCTGTTCTGACCTCAGAGCAAGTGATTCACTGACACAATGGCTGTGTCAGTGGCTCAGCATGATGCATACATGAAAAGTCATCCAGCTGCCTCAACAGTGCAGAAAGGACTGGGGAGAATAATTTTGTGCTGACCTCGAAGGCATTTTATGATTTTGTTTATGAAAATCAAATAATATTCCTGTAATCCATATTGGTGCAAATCTGGAAATGAACAGAGACAGCTATGACCAGGATGACCAGATGATATCCTTTTCCTACGTTTCAGCCTTCTGTCTGGGAGGAATGTCAAAATGTCCTCCATTTGGAGCATGACTAAGAAGCATTGGTGTTTTTGACTTTTATTTTGTAACATCCTGCATATTTCTTGGATGTCCTACATTTTGAGGTGCCTTGCCCTCCTTTGTGATTATGACATCTGGTCACCCTGACTATAAATCAGGAAGGCCTGAGTTTGAATTTTGACTTTGCCATTAGATGGCCTTAGGTAAGCCACTTTTCCTCAACTTCAATTGTTTCATCTTCAGCCTTGGTACTTGTGTGTAACCCTGGATTCTACGCCTGTCCAAAAAGAACACTCAAATACCAATGTAAGTTTTGGGGAATTATGAATTAACTCAAAAGTAATATTGCCAGTGGGTTATGTAGCTTTGGGACTATATTTCTATTATGCCAAGTCCAGAGACACTAAAGAATTCCAGGGGCAGGATTCTAAACAAGTAATGATTTTTATTTTAAAAGGAGATTCAACAATCATACATAAAACACAACCACTCATGCTCACAAGGACTAAGAAATTCAAAGGTGCTTAGATGGGAATAGAATAAGGCTTACAAGGAGATACTGTACCTGAATGGATCCAATTGCTAAGGGTCCTGGATGGGATGAGGGACTCTGCACCTTCCATAGCATGGGGGTTGGGCAAGCTGCAGAGAAGCTCAGTCAAGCAAACTGATAGCATGCTTCCAGCTCCTGGACTAAGCTGGGGAAACAAAGAAAAGCACCAGTATATATAGGGAATTTTAGCCCTGGGGCAAAATTCAGGGGATGGAAAAGGCCAAATATGGGTGCTTCTTTTGAAATGGATTTGAATCACTTTGAAGTCAATTTTTGGAGGGATGTAAATATGAGTGATGGAAGCACATTTTGGAAGCCAGACAGAGTAGCATGCAAAGATGCCAGGGTAATTGACTCCTTGGCATCATCCCATGGTGGGCATTTCATACCTCCTCAAGGATGTCTGGAAAAACAGGGTCAGGGTGACTCCTATTGCTAGCTTATATGTGATGAAGAAATTCCAGGAATGGTGTTCACAGTAGGGTTATAGAAGGGCAAATTAACCTGCATTTCTGATATCAAAAGAGGAGGGGTGTAAGGAGGCTAATATGTGTGGTAATAATACTGGCTTACTTTA
This sequence comes from Phrynosoma blainvillii, assembly GCA_026167975.1. Lineage (NCBI taxonomy): Eukaryota > Metazoa > Chordata > Lepidosauria > Squamata > Phrynosomatidae > Phrynosoma > Phrynosoma blainvillii. The sequence goes on along the minus strand of JANUYF010000007.1, from coordinate 8,976,646 downwards.
AAGACAGGTTTCAAAATACACATGAAGCATTTTGAGCACTTGAAAAGTGTATACAAATGACCCTCCTCCTCATGGACTTCTCCTTGCAAAGCTGCATACTTTTTCTTGGGACTAAGGGGGGTTGCAGACTGCCAGAAATAGTGTGAATTCAGTCCACTTTTAGGGTTAGGGTTAGTGCTAGGGAATCATGGGAACTGTTATTTTTCTGAGACATTGAGCCTTCTCTGTCAGACAACTCTGATGCCACAATAAAATACAGTTCCCATGGTTCCCTAACTCTAACCCTAACCCTAAAAGTGGACTGAATTCACACTATTTCTGGCAGTCTGCAACCCCCCTAAGTCCAGTTGAACTCATTGGTACTTATGCTGCCAGTTTAATATTTTAAATTTCTGTTTCATTGAGGAAAGGGTTTAACTTGGTCCAGACCATGCCATTACATATTTTAGGTAGCTAATCAGTTAGTTAGTTTAGAAAAGGTTTTTTTTTTTTTTTTGTCTCTGTCATACTAGTAATTCCTGATCTAAATATTTCTGCATGAGCACTTGTATGGGGTACTTAGAATTACAGTTACAGAAGAAGAAAAAAGCCTAAATATGTAAAAGGTAGGTGATAATTTATATAGCCATTTAAATAACCATTTTACTGAAATATGAAAGAATTGCTTGCTCTCACAAACACTTGAACGCATCCATATAAATCGATGGAAGACAGCCTATACCAGAGGTGAGGAAAATGTGGCTTCCACCCTTCATGCAACCACCAGGGTCATTTATGTGGCCCACAGACCCCATTTTTGTCCCAAGTGCCTCTTAGGCCCATGGAGGACAAATTTGCTTTATTCCTTCCAGCCATTTTAGGCTAAGGAGAGACCTTTTCCAGCACAAGAAGTGACTCAGATATTAACCTCTGGTGCTGTTCCTGTTGGAAAATAGCATTTTGGGGAAGCTAAAAACATGAAGGCTAAAAAGAGAGGGCTAAAAACATGAAAAAGGAGGGCCAAAAACCTGGGAAAATGACCCTCCAGGGTGGATCAGGTACCCTTGTATCTGGTCTACAAACTATGGGCCGATGCAGACTGCCTGTTTGGGGTGGCACAGAGCTGCCCCTGAGAGCAGCGGATCAGGGCAGTGCCAACCCCATACAATGGCCCCAATCCTCCTTTTTGCCACCCCCAAAAGAGCGGCAAAATGCCGCTCCTTTCAGGGATGGCAAAAGGCTACCCTACAAGCCGGTGCCGTGGCTCTTCCATGCCTTTTTGGTGCAGCGTGTATACACACTGTGCTAGGAGGGTGTCCTGATGCCATGCACCGTAAGTACATGCGTGTGGCATCAGGACAGCATTGGGGTTGCATAGCATAGCACCCCCAGGCCGACCCTTTAGGCCAGTCTGCAAAGACCCTTTGGCTCCTTGTAAAGGAGGACTCATTGGAAAAAAAACACAAAAACAATAATGCTAAGAAAGTTGGAGGGAAGTAGAAAGAGAGGAAGGCCACATAGGATTCTATTGAAGAGGACACGGGTATGGGCTTGCAGGAATTAAGCAGAGCAGCAGAGATAGGGGGTCTTGGAGATGTCTCATCCATAGAGTTGCCATGGGTTGAGATCAACTCAAGGACAGTTAACAATAAAAGTCACTGCCTGAGTTTTGAGATGAGCATTTGATGTTGAAAATGTTATGTTATTCCTTCCGAGTGTTGAGTGATAACATCATAGAAGCAGCTCTAATGGATCAGATTGACTCTCTATTTTGTCACTGTGTGAACCAGGATATTGGGTTAATTGAGCTCATCAAACCCCTCAAGAAATCAATAAACATGACCTGGGAAAAGTAGGCTGCTTGTTCCTTATTCCCTAGTTTTCAAAAAACATGTTTTTTATGTACCCAGAAACAGTCATATAGTATTCATAAATAGCCTCATTTTCTGTGAATTCATCTAATCATCTTTAAAGTTGTCTAAAGTTTGTTGCTGCCATCTATACTTTCCAACAATTCACAAATGAATCCAGGATATGTGTGGCAAAGCACCATCAGGGTGAATAAAAATGACAAAAGTTATTAGTGAGGAAGAACACACAAGCCAGGAAAAGCTGCAAAAGTTTGCTTTTGCCTGAAGGCTCCTGCTCTCCACTCCCCACAGCTGAGCAAAGTGCGTACTGCTTTTGCACTTTCAGCTCAGTTTGTACCAAATGAAGTAAGCTGAGGAAAAAGAGAGGAAGTGGGAAGAAGAGAGAGCAAATGGGACATTTTAAAAGCATCTGGAAAAGTAGGGAGACAAGGGATCAATCCGGACTGTCCCTACCAAATTGGGACATTTGAAGGGTACGATTGTCACAGTGGCCTGTATTATGTTAGTTATGTACCTTGTCTCTTCTGAATCTCTTGTTCATCAATTTCATCAGATGTTGCTCAGTTCTAATGGTCTGACGAAATGTATCTCTCCAATGTTGTGGCCCATTGAGACCCCACCAGAGCCTGCAAAATTGCCCATCCCAACCTACAAAGCTCTTTGTCTTCAGCAGGATCTTCCATTCACTCTGCAGTCAGAGCCCTGGTTATTAATCCTGGAATCAGGATAGATGGTATTTCAGGCTGCATATCTTGGCCTCCACTCCAGTCACAACTGGATATACAGTTACCAAGTCTCCCACAAATTAATGTGTGTTTGCTATTGATTTCACCACACATTATTAAAAAAAATAAAATAAAAAATTGCATGCATATATACATTGGAGAACAAATGTCCCACTATGCTTTCAGAGAATGAGTTTGACAAATGCTTTGGGTTGGTGTGATTTTGTCTCTTGAATCTGAAATGGCTGAAATGATACAGGGTGCATGATTGGCAAATTGTGCATATGCTGATTTACAGGCCCCCATTCATACATACAAAAGCTTAGTAATTTCTAACTCTGCAGAGAAGCAAGAGCTTGTCATATTTACCAAAAATTGCAAAGTTCCATTAGAGCTGGATTCATATCTTAAAAATGAACACAATTTCTTAAAGTACGAATATATATTTAAGCTTCTGGAGTCTTCCTGAAAGGGTTCTGTGATTTCTATTTGTGCTTTTTGTATTTGCATTGCAGATTTAAGCTTCTGTGTCATTCTCTCTTCCTTCCTCTATCTCTTTGTTCCTTTCTATGGGACATTGTAATGCAAATGTACGTATCTTTCCAAAGCTTGACAAATTTGCAAGTTTTAAATTTTAATCATTGCGAAGCATCAGAGGATTGGGTTGTGAATCCACATTTATAGATATACTTGGAATTGCAACAGATAGGAACTATGGGAGACCATAAAACTGGTGGTTTAGGATATATCTTTAAAAAAATAAAAACCAGTGACATTTTTTCATGTTGATTTCTTCTTCCATTTGTACAGGCTATGTTTATGAGCTTAACCAATCAGAAAATTCTCCTATGCAACCCATATGCAATAATTGGTTATTCATAAGCACAATTTCCCAATTATCCATTTTGCATGTTCTTGTTGTTATTAATTATCCTACTTTTTCCCAATAGTTAGAGACAGAGAAGCTTACAAATTTAAAAAACTACAGTGCAATTAAAAACATACAAAAGTGGGCATTAAAGTAGAATTAAACTAGTATAGCATTAAAGCACACTCACTAAAATAATAAAATACAAATTAAAAATAATAGTATTTAAAAACAGTGCATATTAAAACAGTCAAAAATACTAAAACATTAAAATAATAGCAATAAAACTATATACAGACTCTCAAATCTTAAAATCCAGCACCACAAAGCTAAGAACTGCCTGTAAAGGCCTGGTGGCACAAAAATGTTTTAACTTGCTGCTGGAAGGACAGCAAGGATGGGGCCATCTTGGCCTCTCTTGAAAGGGAGTTCCAAAATCTGCGAGCAGCCACTGAGAAGGCCATGTCCCTTGTTTGCACCAAACAAGCCTGAAAAGGTGGTGGGACAGATAGGAGGGCCTCTTCAGATGATCTTTAAATCCTTATAAGCTCATATAGGCAGATACAGGCCTTAAAATTGCCACGACCCAAGCCATATAGAATCAAAACCAGCACTTCTAATTGTGCCTAGAAACAGACCATCAGCCAGTGGAGCTGTTGCAACAAGAAAATTGTAATGCTCCCTGTAGCCCCAGTTAACAGGACTCTGGACCAGCTGAAGTTTCTGAACACTATTCAAAAGCAATTCCACATAGAGCACATTACAGTAATCCAAATGGGATTTAACCAAGGCATGAACAATAATGGCCAGTTGCAGTTTCTCCAGGAATAGGTGCAGTTTGTACACTAGCTTTAATTGTGCAATGCACTTCTGGACCTCTAGGCTCAGTGCTAAATCCAGGAGTACTCTCAAACTTAAGTTTCTTGGAAATGTGATGCTAACTGTGCAATAGCATTTACATTTTTATACCACTTATCAGTGAACTCAGAATTCTCTAAATGGTTAATAGTCTGTAAACCAATTGCCCCCAACAAGGTGGGTACTCATTTTACTGACCTATGAAAGGATGTAAGGATGAGTCAACCTTGGAGCCCTGGGATCGAACTCACAACCTTGTGGTTGCAGTACTGGCATTTAACCATTGTGCCACCAAGGCTCCTTAATGTGCAGAAAGACAGCAGTATGTATCCCCACTTTTTAGCTCCTTGGCCTGCAAAACTCCATATGTCAACAAGGTAGGATCAGGAGAATTTGTTTCTTGGTGGACTGTGTCCTCAGTGGCCAGTTTTAAAGCTGTAATTATACCTTTGTTGAACCAAGGAATTCAAGAAGAAAATCTGCATAACAAAGCTTTTGACTGCATAGATCATGAAAAAGCTATAGAATGCTCTTAAAGCCAGGGGAGTACCAATACATATGATAGTCCTGATGAGAAATCTGTTCTTAGCCAATGAACAGAATGGTGATTAATTATGAGATTAATATGCAATCCAGGCCATTAGCCTTTTAAAAAAAAAAAAAAATTACATGGCTGTAGCAGAGAAGTAATACCACATGCACATTCCTAGTTTTAAAAGTAAATGAACAAGGGAAATTGCAGTTTGCTGGAGTTTCAATGAAGTCTCATTAAAGCCAATAAACAAATATCAATAAATGTCCAGAAAATTTACCATACATATAAAAAAGTGGTAAGGGATTTCATTAAAACTCATGATTGAAGCTTAAATGTATAGTACTTCCATCCATTGACGCTGTATTTGCTTGTTCTTGCTGCTGTACTCATTAGTGAAAAGCATTTCTCTTCGTTATTCTTAACAGCCCCTGGACTTTGAGACCAAAAGATCCTATACTCTAAAAATAGAAGCAACTAATGTACAGGTTGATCCACGTTTCATCAGTGTGGGACCTTTCAAAGATACAGCAACAGTAAAAATTGTAGTAGAGGATGCTGACGAGCCTCCAATCTTTTCATCACCAACATATCTTCTGGAAGTGCATGAAAATGCTGCTATTAACTCTGTGATTGGTCAAGTGACTGCTCATGATCCTGATATATCTTCAAGCTCAATAAGGTATTGCAATTTAAAGCTATCCTTTGTGTGTTTGTTTCAAAGAGCTTCATCAGTATGAGGGGGTATTGTAAAGTTTTAGTTATCACCTTTAAAAAACCTGTCAGAAAGTTTGTTTTGATTTGTAGTTGTTAACTTTTCCCTATGTAGTCACCATTCAGATTTATACATTTTCCCCAGTGTTTCTTGACCCTCTGAATACTGTTATTGTAGAAATCTTCAGATTGTGGCTTATTAGGATTTTACACTTTAGTCACTTCTGGCAAAATCTGTCACAAAATAAAGGACACAATGAGGGGGTTTTCTCAATACCATTCACTTAGGGATCAATGATGACACTGACAAAATTTCATCAATATACCATAATATCTTCCGGGTGATAATTATTACTTTATGATACCCTCTTGTAAAATATTGTACAAAATTATCTTCAGGCTATATATTGCAAATATGAAAGATTAATGAATTTTGTGTTTAGACATGGATCCCATCTCCAAGATATTTCCTTATCAGAAATCCAAAATAAAAAACAAATACAAATACAAAATTCAAAACACTTTGCATTTTGAATAAGGAAAAAAAGGGAGAGGAAAAGCATTTTGGATAAGGAAAACTCAACTTTTACTTTGTATTAACTGCTGTGCTCTTTTAATATGGTTTTGATTTTTTTTTTCTTATTTTGGTTTAATTTGATTATTTTGTTGACATTGTGAGTTGCTCTGAGAGCGATAACTCTGAACAGTGAGCAAGAAAGGAAGGAACAGAACATAATGGAAATTGTCGTAGTATGACATTGAAGATGTCAGGATGCTCTCAGTTCTTGCCTGTAGAACTACTTTAAGGAGAGAAAGGGGTAGATTATCCAAGTGTGCATCCTTTGTATTTTTCCTTAACATTTTAAAGGGATTCTCTCTTTCATTTTTTCTTGCTGTCTCACTATGGACCAGAGTAGATGAGCAGTTGGTGAACTCAAAGGTGCCAGAAAGCAATATAGTTCAGGTCTCAAGTCAATTAGTGGCAGAGAACATGTTTTACATGCAGAAGGTCTTATGTCCAAGCCCTAGTTTTCCATTTATAAAAAAAAGCAGAGAAAAAGAGAAAGACCTCAGCCTCAATCCCTGAAGAGTTGCTGCTAGTCATAGTAGACAATACTGGCCTAAATGGACTAATAGGCTGGCCTCATATTAGGTAGCTTTATCTGTTCCTCATTCAAGGTCAATATATATATATATACTCATATCTGAATATTTATCTCTGTGTGTTCACTGTGTAAAAAGTTTTGTATACAATTTCCTTTAATAATTCTTTGTTATGGACAATTTTCCTTAATATACACCTTCTGGATGTATTCTGTGACTGGATTACAATCCAAAAAAATAAGAAAATGCCAAAAGGTAACTGAATTTATTTGTTGTATTAAGTTGAGAAGTGCACATTGAGTGGGTTACTATCAGAATGAAAACTGAACAAATTTCTTCTGAATCCCTACAAAAATAAAATAACAAGACCTGTACAATGGACAGACAAAATAAGCAAAAAATAGAAGGTATATTGGGCCTTGAATTTAATTTCAGTCCACAGATTTGCCATGTGATATTTCTGCATAAATTTCCCATTTCTGGTGATAACTTCTCTAAGAATGTGGTGAGGTCAAAGAGGATAAGCACCAGCACCAGGAGTCTTTGACATTTGACAGTGATCAGCCTATACTGAGCTCATGTCTCAACAGATATCCAGCAATGCTTTTTTTTTTAAAATAAATAAATAAATAAATAAATATGATATCTCCAAAGGAAAAGAAGAATTTGAAAGATGTTATCTTCAGTTTTTATATGTTCTCATCTACACTCTCTTTCTGGATTAGTAGTCATAATGATGCCTATTTTATTCTTTTAGTGCACTTTGAATCAAATTGAATGGCCTTTGTTCCTCCCACCTGATCATAGGGTGTAATAGGTAACCATAGTGTCTTAAAAGAACTTTGCTGAATGCTCAAAGTAGGTCTTTTCCTTTGGAAACTGTTTCATGCATTTTAAACATTATTGTTTTACAGAGAGAGTGAAGGAAGGCAAGACGAATATGCTATTATATTGGGATTTTGGAAATAATTTATAGTAATTCTTCCTCCCACCCAGTTGATATCTTACTCCAGCCAATGCTTTCACATTTTCCCAACAGTACAAATGAAACCACAGGATGATGGTATTTTAGCTATGCACACAAACACACTAAAGGAGAAACAAGAAAGAGGAGAGGAGAGAAAATAGGATCTAGAAACGGAGGGAGGGAGAAAGGGAGAGAGGGATGAAGGAAGTTTTAAAAAGCAAGTGACGAGAAAAGAAAGAGAGAAAACAATCTAAAAAAAGAGGATAAATTTGCTCTGTCAGATAAACTGGACTTGATGTTACTAATATTGAATATACACTTAAACGTGTAAAGAGTTTCTGTTTCAGGGAATTATTGGAACTGTAGTAACTGTGAAAGAAATGCAATTTTTCCTCTGTTGAGTATATTTTGAAGTTGCTATTGCAAATGGAGAAAGAAAGGGGGGGGGGAAGCAGGGATTTTGTCCCAAAGCAAGTAGCAGCTTCAGAGTGGGATTTCCGTCAGGGTTACTTAAAGGAAGGAAGGATTGAAGTCCTCACTCTGTAGGTACTGTAATTCCAACACTCTTCACTCCAACAGCTGCTGTTCCTTTTTTTCACAATGTACATGTTAAAGACAAAGATTTACTTTCACACTGAGACGCTCAAGAAGGAATGAGAAACAAATGGACCTCCAGATATCAGAATTATCTTGCAGTGGATGCAGCAGTCCAAAACCTCTGGAGGATAGCTCTTCCTGCACTATTGAAGGACACTTGCATTTCCTTGGCAGAAGAAGAAAATATTTAGTTTATCTCTTTTATTTAAAAATATTAATTCTGGGCTGGTCAGTAGTAGTATTAACTAGTCTAACCAAGTGTTTAGGAAGGAAAATTAGTCACAAGCTGAAGTTGTCCACAACTGAAGAATGGTAGATGAAACTGTAGGTTTCAGAACAATCACTGCTTAGGTTGGGTCAGAACCAGCATGTCCACTATAGGTTTTCATTAACTTTTCAAGTTCTGCCATGGGTCCTTTCTCATGACTTTATTTAGTTGCTTCCCAATAGGTTAGAATTCATTGTTTGGTTAATGCCAAACTGAGGGTTAAAAAAGTATTCTAGAGATTATCAATCCATAAATTGATATTAATTGATATTAATGCTAAGAAATATTAATGCTTAGATTTATCACTTTTATGACTTCTCTATTACATCTGTTTTACTCAGGATTGTGAAAGGACATAGGGTATGTGATCAGCCATCCAAAATGTGTTTCGATATGGTTGAGTTTTTTCCCCCTGCAGCTTTTATTCTAATTCTGCCCTCCTTTCCGACCCCAAAATACTTGGCTTTTCCAGTTGCATTATATAATAAGTGCTGATAATATTTGCCTGCAAGATCAAAATAATAAGGATTTTGACGTGGACCAGTTTTATGCACAATCTGTTTAAATCTTGGCTCTCCCGCCTCCCCCCACTTAATCATTGCATAAGCAAATTAATGAACAGTCAAAGTGACACTTTGTATCAGTCTTAAAAGAGAAATGATAACAAGATTAACCAAGAAAAATAATGCTTATTACCAGCAATGACATTGTCAATTATATTAAATAAGGGTTCACATGTAGAAAATACAGAAGGGAGTGAATGCTGATAGTGACTGGTTCAATTTAAAAATGTTAAAAAAAGGGTATTTTTTAACATGTATTTTCATTATTCATCTTACTGACAGTGTACTAACAATGGACTGCTCTGGGAATGAGTCACACTGATTCCGACTGGTTCTTGAATTCATTTGCTTGGTTCTTGCATTGGTTTAGACTGTGCATATTAGTGATATTCACTCTGTATTGTTTCTAGATGTATTTCATTCTCTTCAGCAATAATGAATAATTTTACCATTTGTGTTGTCACTGTGCAAAAATCAATGAAAAAACTAGTAAAGACTAGTTTAAGTTCAGGGCTTGTTCTCCCCCCCCACACACACACACACAAAGGGAGGTAGGTAGGTGTTTTTTTCTTACAGAAAGCAAATGCCCTCTATGACAAACAGGAAGCATCATTTTATGGACAGAAAACAATATTGTCATGGAGGGGAGATGCCTCAAGAATGACCATGGCACATTACAATTGGAAGGAAAAAGCCACAACTTTATTGACAATAGCTGTAATGTAGTGTTGGCCCTCAAAGTATGAGGTCTGGATCTGTCATCAACCAATCCCTGATTGATTGATGAACCTATTTGTTTTGCCACGGCCAAGCTTTGGATGACAAAGGGAGGACTGGTTAATCACCCATTCATATCTCAGGTTGATCGCATGTCCACATTTTTACCCCTTGTCACTTGGGCACACTGAATAGGTGTTGCCCCCACAATGGCACCCTCACAATGCTCCTAGCACCCTTGGGTTTCCACTGGAATCCTGCTACGCAGCCCTGGAAACCATGTCCACCAGATCCAAGACATATGCTATCATCTCTGGAAAATTGTGACAATACAGCCCATATCTCCAAATGAAGGGAGGGGGAGTGGGAAGAGCCAAGCTAGAATGGTGCCATCCCTGGATGCCAAGTGTCCTTAAATAGGCCCTAGGTCCTCCCCCTCCAGATCCTCCATCAATCACAGCCAATTAGCCCAGCCAATTGGGCAGCACCTTTGCCCCTGGCACCTGCTGGGAAATGTAGTCCTGGTGCCAGTGCAGGAAGTACCACCCCTTCCACCCTATTGGCCAATCCCAGCCCAGCACAAGGCCTGTCAAGGCTCTGATGGGCTGGGATGCCCTTCCAGCTGGTGGCTCTCTCCCCCCAACAGTAACCAAGCTGGCCCGATGAGTCGGGCATTTTCATTTTCTTCACAAAAATTAGATTTTTTTCCCCTGTCATTTTCTGCAAAAAATAATAGATCGTGATCTGTGAGGAGGATTTACCTTGTTGCGGTTTGCAACACTTGAAAAACTCATTTTTCAATAATTTTAAAAATATTTTGAGTATTCTTTCCATTCCTGCTTGTTTCTTCCCTTGTCTTTTGTTAACTGTTACTCTATTCCTCTTTCTCTGTAATTGCACACCAGGTTGTGTGGCAAACATGTCTCAAACAGTACTTCCAACTTTGTAACATAAACCATAAAAGGTATCTTTTGCTTCTATGTCAGAGGTAATGTCATTGGCACTCACATATTTTATATTTCTGAATACTGAGAAACCAGGTTTATGCACAGTTTAAGAAGAAAAGATTCCTTTAGCTTTCATGCCCCCCCCCCTAAAAAAAGAAGAAAGCTTAGCCACCACAAGTACAAACCTAACTAGACAACAGTAATTTGCAGTTGGGAAATAATTCTTTACTAATTTTCTTATTGAAGAAAGCAGTAAATTGTTTCAGCTATTTATTTATTTGCACCATGAGACTATTTACACTTTGGGAATTATTCTATACAAAATTCACACTTGGTATTTTTTTATGCAGAAAAAAAATTACTTGCTCAGGAAGCAGCTTTTTAATGCAGAGAGAATGATGCTTCTTCTTGTGCAGAAAATGGTGACAAGAATTTCTGTGATTTATGTGCAAAACAACCACATGTGAATTTTGCATAGCATATGTCTCAGTTGTGAAGATGTTGGCAGGTTCAGGATTCTTCTCATCGGTGTTTCTTAATACTTAAAACAAACAGAGAGAGAGAGAGAGAGAGAGAGATGAATAGTCTTTCCATTCCCAGTTCAGTACATATGCAAAGCAAAGCAAAGCAAAGCAGCTTCATTTATATACCACTTCATATTGCGCTATGGGATGTCTAAGTGGTTTACAACTGTAAGCTCATTGCCCCCCAACAGTTGGGTACTCATTTTAGCAACCTTGGAAGGATGCAGGCCTGAGTCTAGCCTGAGCCCTGGCTAGTATTGAACTCGTAACTTTGTGGTCTATGAGTCTGGCTGAAGTACAGACATTTAACCACTGCGCCATCAGGGCTCTTAATCACTGCACATCCAGGGCTGTTTATATTAAAGAACAAATGAAATAGAAATTCAGAAATAGTCAATGGCTTTTAAAATACATGAACCAGCTACTCATGACCTAACTGAAATTATCAGTATTCTAGTATTTTAGGGCAAACTGGCAATTAGGGAATGGACATGCTTGGGACTGGAAACTGATTTTACCTCCTTCAGGTTTCTGCAAATACAAAGATAATCTCTGTGACAGGGATTGTTCTTCTCTGTGAACTTCTCTCATGGAGCAAAATTCAAATGGAATAATGAATAGCTTTGAAGGAGTTGTTCATTACAGAAATCTTCCAGTGCTTTCAGAGTTATCTTCTTAATTTTGTGGGGGGTGGGTGGGTGGGTGGGGCAAATGCATGTAGACCAAGGACAAACCTCTCCCAAACTATGCCCCTAGTGTAGCACCACCCTGGACACTCAAAGTCTCTAACTTCACTAATTCTTAAAATAATGCCTGTTGCATCACTTCCTGTCGCCATTTTAATGGTGACTCCAAGGCATCTGAGAATTGAGGGAAGATATTTTTTGGGATGGGGGAGTTTCTGCAGATTTTCAGATGTTTTCACGGAACTTTCTCTACAATTTGTAGTGAAATTTTAAAATTGCACTTATTTTGTTTTTGTGATGTATGGGCATTACACACCTTTTGGAGACTGACGGAGGGCTTCAGGAGCTGTGTTCTACCCACCCTGATTTAATCTAAGGCTGAAGATGGGTGTGACGATTTTATTTACTCCACATGTCCTTTGTAAAGTGGTACTTCTGGGTAAAAAGAGAGTGCAGGCAGAAGACTTGTTTCCATCACAAGAGGTGCTTTCATGTATCTAATGAGGGAAGTTCTGCATTTTCCATGATTGTGTCATACAGAATAATGTCTCATGCCAGTATCAGCTATTTCACTAAGTATACCTAACTAAATAACCTCTCTTGGTCTAACACCCACCCAACCCCATTCATAAACTTGATGGAAACTTCATTTGTGCTCCAGTTACTGACAGAATGGATCTCTTTTTCCCCATGTAGCTGGTGCTGGCTAAAGTAGATGTGGGGTGGAGCTATGTTTGTGGCAATAGTGTCACAATTGTGACAAAGTTTGTTGTTTTTGTTAGCGGGTCAGCCTCAACTCATGGTGACCCTGTGGATGAAACACCTCCAAGACTCCCTAGCCTCCACTGCTCTGCTCAGTCCCTGCAAACTCATGCCTGTGACCATCCTGATTGAGTCCATCTATCTTATTATTATTATTAAAGTTTATTTCTAGAGTGCTGTCGGTGTACACAGCGCTGTACAAAGACAATCAAGGATAAAACAGAATAAAACCTGCCAGAGGTGTACAATCTAGGTAAAACAATAAGCAAAATAGTAAAAGTCAATTAAAACAAAGACAATTACAACAATTAATAAAAACATCCACTGTAAACCCAAGTGACAGAACAAGTAAATGTATATCAAACAATGTCAGGGAATGCCTCCCCGAACAAGGTGGTCTTTAATTTGGATTTAAAAGTGGACAAAGAAGTAATGGCCCATGTTTGAGGGGGAATAAGGTTCCAGGAGTGAGAGGCAGCAAGCGAGAAGGGGCGAATCTGAAATGGAGCAGTGGAGATCCTCGGTTGGGACAGCAGGCCTTGAGTACTAGAACGAAGGGTACGGGTGGGAGTGTAGGGAGAGAGAAGGTCAAATAAGTAAAGAGGGGCTAACCCATGTTGGGCTTTGAAAGTTAGCAACAAAAGCTCATATTGAATGCAGAAAGGGAAGGGAAGCCAGTGAAGAGAAGACAGCAAAGGGGAAACATGATCAAAGTGATGAGCAGAAGTAATGATGTGGGCGGCTGAATGTTGGACAGAAATTAAAGGGTGAAGATGAGAAAGAGGAAGCCCAGCTAGAAGGAGATTACAATAATCTAATTGGGAGACCACCAAAGCGTGGACCAGAGTCTTGGAGGCCAAAAGAAAAGGACGGATTTTGGCAATGTTGTAAAGGAAAAATCTGCAGGCTTTGGCTGTGGCCTGAATATGGGGAATAAAAGACAATGAGGAATCAAAAAACGAAACCGAGACGACAGGCTTCCTGGACTGTATAAATAGAAGTGTTGTCAACAAAAACAGAAAAAGAGGATTGAAGGGAGCTTTTAGGTGGAAAGACAAGAAGCTCCGTCTTGGACATATTGAGCTTCAAACGCCGATGATGCATCCAGAGAGAGACAGCTGAAAGACATGATGAAACTTGCTGTTCAAGCTCTTGAGAGAGATCAGGAGTGGAAAAATACAGTTGGGTGTCATCAGCGTACAAATGATAGGAAAAAACAAAAGAACTAATAAGTTTTCCTAGGGACAAAGTGTAAAGAGAGAACAATAGGGGACCCTGGGGAACTCCAACAGATAGGGGAATGGGGAACAAAGTCTGGCCACCCGTGACCACTGCAAAAGATCTATCTGACAGATAAGATTTAAACCAGTTAAGAATCTATCTGGCATACAGTCTTCCACTTCCTTCTATCCTCTACCTTTCAGTCTTCCACTTCCTTCTATCCTCTACCTTTACCTTATCAGTCTTCCACTTCCTTCTATCCTCTACATTTCTTACCATTATTGTGTTTTTTTTCTAGTGATTTGTGCCTTCTCGTTATGTGGCCAAAATATAACAGCCTCAATTTGATCATTTTCACTTCCAAGGAGAGTTCTGGTTCAATCTGTTCAAGGATCCATTTGTTTGACTTTTTGGCTGTCTATGGTATCCTAAGCACTCTTCTCCAGCACCACATCTCAAATACATTGATTTTCTTCCTGTCTGCTTCCTTTACTGTCCAGCTCTTGCATCCATACATGGTGATGGGGAATACAATTGCCTGGGTGATTATGACTTTAGTGCTCAATTGTATATCTTTGCTTTTCAGGATCTCTTCTAGTTCTTTTGTAGCTGGTCTACTCATTCTTAGTCTCCTTATTTCTTGACTACACTCTGCATTTTGGCCAATGATTGATCCGAGATATGAAATTATTTTATTATTTCAATTTCCTCATTCTCCAGATTGAATTTATGAATTTCTTCTGTGGTCATTATTTTTGTTTTCTTTATGTTCAGCATTAATCTTGTCTTTGCACTTTCATCTTTGACCTTCCTCAGTAACACTTTTAGATCTCTGATGTCTTCTGCTAGTATTATTGCATCATCTGCATACCTTAGATTCTTGATGTTCCTTCCTCCTATCTTCACTCCTCCATCTTCTGAATCTAACTCTGCTTTTCTTATGATGTTTTCAGCATATAAATTGAACAGATAGGGTGATAGTGTGCAGCCTTGCCCTGACCCCTTTACCAATTGGGAACCACTCTGTTTCTATCAATTTAGTTCTTGTCCTGGGTACAAATTTTTCCTCAGGAGTATCAAATGTAGTGGTGTCCCAATTTCCTTGAGTGTGTTCTAAAAGTTTTTGTGATCTATATATCAACTACTTTACTATAGTATATAAAGTGCATGCTGATTTTTTCCTGAAACTCCTTGGTGTGCTCCATTAGCATCTTATCTTTGTGATATGGTCCCTAGTGCCTCTTTCTTTTCTGAATCTCACCTGCGCCTCTGGAATTTCTCTCTCCATGTATGGTTGGAGTCTATGCTGCAGAACTTTGATCATTATTTTGCTTACATGTGAAATTAATGCTATGGTCCTATAGCTGTTGCATTCTTTTGCAGCTGTTGTGAATACAGAACAGTTATGGATGAGTAAGTCTAGGTAAGTTCATGATCATTACTTAGTCATGATTGTGACAATATTGCAACAATTCTAACTCCTACCTACCTACTTTATTGGGCATTAACTGAGTGGGAAGAAGGGGGTCCATTCTGCTGGCGATCGGAGGATGGGTAAATGATGTATCCATCAGATTTAGGCAGGCAACTAAACAGACTGGGGGGCTAAACAGACTGTCCCAAATGACTGCCTTTGTGCTGCCCCTTTCAGCACCAGATTGGGGCAGTGGCAACCACACGCTGTGGCCCCGATCTGGCACTAAATGAAACAGCAAAATGCCACTCTTTTTTTAGAATGGCAGATATTCCTGACTGATAAAAGAAACTATAACTTGTTGGATCAATCACTGACTCATACATACCTCCAAATTCCAATATGAAGCACTTCCAGCTTTGTTTTTTAGAACCTCCAAATTTGCCATTAGTTATTTCATGGGTAGGTAAATTGATGTGATCCAGATTTTGTACTACAAGCCCCAGTCAATATGGCCAATAGTCAGGGATTATGCTCTAGTGCATAATATCTGGAATATACCAGCTTGTCTGTGAATTTTGTCACATGTCATTATTGTTTTACTGTAAAACATTCAAAATTCAAATTTTAAACTTTCCCCATAATATATCAATTTTCCATGTGCATTATGGGTTATAAACACACTGAATCCCTAAATGTCCCTAACTGCTAGACTGCTTCTAAGGTGGGAATGATGAAAAGCAACAGAACAGTGGGAGAGGCCCTATAGAGCATCAGACAGGTATTCATTTTATCTAGAATGATGTTTTGAAGCAGACCTAGAGACTCCTACTTGAATGAAATGTTGAAAATGTTTTGTAAAAAGAATGTGATGGCAATGGAGGGGGGAGAATGAGAGTTTGGATAAAACTTGTCCACCTCCTTGCTCAAGAGTGTATCCCATATCCCAATGTTACTGACCACCAAAGACACAGTCTTGTAGCTCTTTACTTGGAGCTCAGTACCAGTGGCCTCAGTGGGGATTACAAATTTCACTGTACAAAATAGCTGCACAAAGAATAGTAGCCTTTGCTTTGCCGGAAATATAAGCATATTGATGAGGCCAGGTGACAGTGGAATTCCCAGTGAAGTAAATCTAATAAAATATCAGGAAGGCAATGTTTCTGGATATCATTACCATTTCATATCATTTCAGTCCAACGTCCTTTTCTTAATAATTTCTTTAAAAAAAAAACTGCTTAAGATTGTTATTTTACAATTGCCCTGGGTGATTCTCTAATAGATGTCAAGAGGTGAAGCATGAGTTGCCTAGCACAGAAGATGAATAAGCTAAACATCTAGGGTCAAGAATCCTAATGGAAAGTAGGCGATGGACCATGCAGGAAGCAACAAGAGTAAAGATCAGAGGTGTAAGGTAGCGAGGGATCACAGAGTTGGGGTGCTGTGAGCTATTGATTAGCACTAACATTGACATAATCTGCCATCCCTTTCAGGCTCCTCTCTTAGCTCTGTTTTTAACTACAACCCTCAACATTGTTGTGTGGAGACACCAGGGAGGAATTTCCCCTGCTACAGTATATTGTTTGTTTGTTTGTTTATTTATTGAATTTATATATCTCCTTTCTCCCAAGATGGGATTTAAGGTGACTTACAATAATTTCTAAAAAGATTAAGCTAAAACAGTAGTTTACAAACGTAAAAACAAACAAATTAAATTAAATACCGTTATTTAAAAAAAAAAGATTAAAAGAGTTAAAAACACTTAAAAGATATTTACAACATAATTTCCCAAAATGTTTTTTTAAAAAAAAAAAATACAGCACACTACTTTACATACACACACTTTGTTATTTTGTGCCTTCAAGTCATTTCAGACTTATGGTGACTGTAAGACAAAGCTATCATGAGGTTTTCTTAGCAAGGGTTGTTCAAGAAGGGTTGTCATCTCCTTCCCCTACTGCTCCTTTATTAAAATTCAGAGGTCTCTCTGAATTAAAATATCTTCACTTGTGGGTAGAAGAATGGTGGAAAGCAGCTGGACCTCCTGAAGAAGGGAACTCCACAGCCTGACACCAGCAATGGAGAAGGCCGTCTCCTGAGTCCTAACCAAACACAACTGTGATTGTCATGAGCTATCCCTGTTCTAATGAGAAGCGTTTTCTTGAATGAAGGAAAAAGCCTTCATATTTTTTTACCAAAGTATCTGTTGAAATCTGTAGATATGTGAACATGCATTTGGATGGCTGCACATTTTCAGCAGAGGGAGGGTGAATTTATGGGAATTTGTGCAAGAAAGTGAAGACAACCATCAATGAGAATGTGTGAAAATGAGCACCAATTCGCATAATATACTTACATATAGACTTTGTTGTTGTTAACTTCCCTCAGTCAATCTTGACCCATGGTGACCCTATGGATGAGACATCTCCAAGACCCCCTTTCCTCCACTGCTCTGCCTCAATCCCGCAAACCCATACCCATGACCTCCATCTGACATGTGGCCTTCTTCTCTTCCTACTTCCCTCCACCTTTTGCAGCATTATTGTCTTTTCTAATGAGTCTTCTCTTCCCCTGATGTGTCCAAAGTATAACAGCCTCAGTTTGGTCTTCTTGGCTTCTTCGGAGGTTTCCAGCTTGATCTGCTTTAGGACCCATTTGTTTGTTTGTTTTTTTCATTGTACATGGGATCCTCAACACTCTTATCCAGCACGACTTCTCAAAGGAGTTGACTTTCTTCCTATCATCTTTCTTAACTGCACAGCTCTCACATCCATACATAGTAATAAGGAATACAATGGCTTGTATGATTCTAACTTTTGTGCTGAGTTGTTTATTTTTGCACTTTAGAATCTTTTTCTAGTTCTTTCATAGTCACCCTCCCCATTCTTAATCTTCTTCTGATTTCCTGATCGCAGTCCCTTATACGTATAGACTAGCCCTGTGAAATCTTCAGATCAACCACCAGCAAAATAGCCTTTACTTTTCCTTCCTATTTGGATGGCTGTTCAGCCAGCCCCAAAATCAACTCTTAAGCCATTATGCATCTGAAGTCATACCAGCAGCAGATAAATCTAAGTACTCTCAGACTGCATCAATTTTGCATGATACCCCTACTTGTGCTATCATAGGCGCTCTGCAGATGACGCAAAGCACCGTCTTGGAGCCAGGGAAGGGAAGGAGAGGGGCAGCCAGCTGCTAGATGCCAAACACCCCAACCCCTTCCCGAGGACATCATCAGAGTGCCTGCCGTTGCACATGGCGAGCGTTCCAATGATGTCCTCCCAGCCCAGCCCAGCCCCTGCACGGGTTGAGCTGGAAGAGACGAGGAAGAGCCTCACAATAGCTCTTCCAGCACCCTTTCTGGGGCTTGGGAAAGGAGTGCTATTTTAGTGCTCCTTTCCCAGTCACTGAAAGGGTAGATTGGGGCCAAGGTGTGGGGCAGCCCACAGCTGCCCATCTGTAGAGGCCCATAGTTTCTATATTGATCTGTATTTTTAATGCTCTCCAAATTAAGTACTAAGGCACATGTTCATATTTCAGCTGCTGATTACTGTCAGAAAAGTGGGAAAACTAATTAAAAATGAACAATTCAACAGTATGAGACCCAGTATAGAGTTAATTTTCAATACACACACACTAGCATAAGAAAGAACCTTTACAGACTGCCAGAAATAGTGCAAATTGAGGCTACATTAACTGTCATGTCTCAGTGCTAAGGAATCATGGGAACTGTAGTTTATTGTGGCACCAGAGCTCTCTAGCAGAGAATGCTCAATGTCCCAGAAAAAATACAATTCTCATGATTCCCTAGCACTGAGACAGTTAAAGTGGCCTCAATTTACACTATTTTTGGCAGTTTGTAAAGGCCCAAATTGAGGTTATGGCATTTCACGTAGGAATTTGAAAAGATTGCAAAGGGCACATCCAGACTATTTCCTGTTATTTCTCATTTCTTTATTGAGTTAAAATAAACCAACCTGGGAGCTGATATAAAATATCTCTGATCATACCAAGAGCTGACAGAACATATTTGGTGGTAAATAAAATGTGTATGGATCTCCCAAATAAAATTGGAAGAACAGGAACAAAAACTGGGATTTCTAGTCTTTTTAATAAGTCTGGATCTGGTCTTAATGTTATTTCTGCCAAAATTCTGGGTCCAAAAATCATTGAATTCAGATGAGTTGCATTTCTAACATGCCTGCTACAGCTTTTGTTCTACTCATAAATGTAAAAGCTATCAGATCATGAATGACATTCTTCCCTCTTCTACAACCTTCTCCCCTTAGAGGAAAAAAAAATGAACATAACAACATACATAGATACATGCATAGAGAAAGTGTGTGTTTGTGTGTGTGTGTGTGAGAGAGAGAGAGAGATTGAGAACAAGGATATTTCATTCTTGGCAGAAGAAAATCATCTTCTTAATTCACAGTGGGCCCTAAAATTCTAGATACAATATTTTATGCCTTCCTGAGATGCAGCTGTTTATCTCAGTCACCTAGTAACATGCCCTCATCAGTTGGCATTGGTGAGATACGGTGATTTATGGCATCAATATTGTGATTCACATCTCAGCAGGGGGAAGCAAAAAGGGTGCTGGTGGAGGCGCCAAGTGGTGTTGCAAGCCTTCATTTACATTGATACAAAACAGGAGGCATTTTGTGAAAGTAAATAAAGAGGCAGAGAAGTAATACTGCTGGAAATTGCATCAGACTCTACCTCAGAACCTTTAGCTAAAGAAACATATGATCACACCACACCACTTGTTTCCTCCAGCATTCAGTCTCAAAAGCTAACAACCAAGTCCCAAAAACTGTGATGTTACAATGGCAATTTCAAAGCTTATTATTTACTCAGGCCTCCCCTCCCCTTTACAAAAATATACTTTTTATATTGCTTAGATGTTTGACAGTGTGCTCCCATTAAAAAGAGTTATAATATCATTATCAAGACAAGGTAGCTACAAACATTGCAGACAATATATATTAAGAGTCAGGAGGGGGCTTCCTTGCTTGCAAACCTGTAAACCTGTTTCACTTGTGCTGAGAAATTGTTATACTTTTTAATTCATTTTGGTGTTGTGAATAGCTTGTTGAAAGTCAATATGGAAACCCACACAAATCCCCAGTTTTTATTGCTAGAGATAAACAAAATTACATCAAGGGAGGCATTTATTTACTTAGCTAAATAAAATCAACATGAAATATGACTTTTGCTTGTGCATAGGAATTGAGGTTCACAATTTTATTTAAGTGGAAATATTGCATATAGTTTGTTTTCTAATGTCTGTTTTTTAAACAACTACAGCAAATGTGGATGCTTCAATATGTCATCATTGTATGGATGCATAACAGATGAGCTGGAAATCTGGGTAGCAGACACTACAAAATATTTTTCTCAGTTAATAAAAATTACATGAATGCAATTCCCCTATTTCCCTTTACTCCTCACAGAAATTGGAAGTGTGTGACCCTGCAGTATTGACTATGCTGACTAGGGCTAATGGGAGTTCCATCTGACAGCATTCCTACTTGGGTGTGTTGTTAGGAAACACACTCCTAGTTTATCCTCTGCATATGCCTCTACTTCCTAGGAGTTTAGAGCATGCTACTTAGAGCAGTCTTGGCAGTTTATTGCACCCCCACAACAAATGACTTACCCCTGGTGGGATAGAGTTGCTTATGGAATGCAGTTGGGTATAATCACATGGGAAATGCTGCCGATGCTGCCGGGTGACTGCATCCCACCTAAATTCCAGCTTCCAGCCATGCTCAGCTGGCCGATTTGCAAAGTCAGGACCTTCAGCAGCATTTCCCATGCAATAATACCTGACTGCATCCCATAAGCAATTCTATCCCACCAGGGTTAAGTCGCTTTTTTCAGGGGGTACGATAAACTCCTTGTTTTAGCCTTACAATAAAAGCCTGTACTGTTGGCTAATGTGAAAAACAGTGAGAGAAACTCAATGACTTGGTTTTTTTTAAAGGCATAAAACAAATACAGACGTAAAAGGCCTGTCTCTCCTCTGATGAACCTCACATTCATTATGATTCCAAATAACAATGTGTGAGGAAAAGGAGGAACACCAGGAAAAGCTTATCGCCTTCATGTCCTGCTACTGGTCTTCTTAGGAGTGTATAATAGACTGTTGTAGGAATGTGGGTGTTGAATTTTGGGATGCACATTTCAAGTGTCTTGAGAATATTCAGCAAATTGTTAGTGGGTTACTATGTTGTTATATTTTTACTGTCAGGGACAGAGAGAGGCTTTGGGCAGGCTTTGTGGCTGTTTTGAGCAGCAAAAATATGTATGTGCTTAAAGTTAATCTTTAGAGTATAAGGGACTGTACAGACCGGCCAAAAGGGCCAGCCTGGGGGTGGAGTGGGGGCGTGGTGATTGCATGCCTGCCACCCTAATGCCACCATCATGCCATCTACCCAACCAGATGGAGGGTCGTGTCGGGCACTCCCTTGGTGCAGCGTTCACACCAAAGGTGGCTTTTTGCTGCTCTAGAAAGGAATGTCTAGAGTGGCAAACCACCAGATCTGCACTGCATTGTACAGTTGCTGCAGCCCCAATCTGGCAAGGAAAGGGGTGGTGGGATGCCGCTCCTTAAAGGCTGTCTGTTCAGCCCCTTAGTTTAGGTAAAGTTTAGATAGTATCTGTAGTGTGCTTCTTGTGTTCTGGGTCCAACCTTGCCCAATCAGCTTCATCACAGATGAAGAATTTCATCCAGATCAAAATTGCTTACATAACACTGTTCTACACAACATCTTATAATGTGGAGTTTATTTACATATTTGGGCTGGTTGTTGTTGATGAAGATGGTGACAGCAACACTTCTTTTTACTGTGTGTAAGAAAAGGTTAAGAAAAACAAGACATGGAATAAACAGATGTACAGAATACCATGGCCCAGCCTTGTGGTATGCTGCCCACATTTTCCACCCAGGTTAGTCCCTGGGCTGGTGCAGTAATGGACAGGTTTTTGCACACCCATCCATCTGCCACTGCACTATGGAGTCATCACCACCATATCCTCTTACCTGCTGCCACTATCACATCCTCTCAGAAGGCCCCTGCCACAACCTGTGGAAACAGAGTGGCTGCTACACCCACATGGCCAGGTGCCCCCCTCCAAAGCCACAGGCAGCAGTGAGGGCCTTCTGAGATGATGCAGCAGCAGCAGGTATGCAGGGCCGCCCAGTCTGCTGGCTGTTATGAAGGACTTTCAGACAAACTCCACCACAAACAGTAGGTTTTCTTAGAATGGATTAAGGGCCTTTTGGACCAGGATCCCCTGGATCCACATCTGGTCTGCCCATACATGGGGAACATTGCTCTTTTGGTCCATTCATACAGCTCCACAGTCTGCTCACATTCAAACTACAATAGACATGGAGTGAGGCTAGAATAGAGAAAGAACTGGAAGCATGCAAATTAAGATGTAATTTCATAGAGTCACATATATTTACTGATCATGCTGAAAGCCTGCTTATAGAATACAATCTGTAAAGAGAAGTCAGTGTTAGATGTCAAAAGATTAAATAGCCCGTCTCATAAGAAATGCAAAATTGCACCTAATAAGATCCACCATCCTTTGTAAAGTGACATGTCCTACAATATTTCTTGCTTTTTCCAATGTTTAAAAATTCCACAACTTGCCCCCCCCCCCCTGCAGTAAAAATACCCTCTCCCCAGTGGTAGCCCATGGATCAGGCATGGAGATGCTTCACCCCACAGTGATCAGATGAGAACCATGGATTACCAATACTTCTCCTTGTGCTTTAGTCAAGTTCATTCTGACCATGCTAAACTGAAATTGTTATTTGTATTGTGTTAATCCTATACTCCCCCCCCCATCACCACAATGAACTTTTCAGAGACTGTTTATGGTGTAATGAACATCACTCAGCCACTATATCAAAGATCCTACTGTGTAGGATAGTGTTACTTTTGTTCCAAATTTTTCTCATTCTTTCCCTCAATAATCCTCACGAAAGCCCCTGAAAATATAACAGTCCCTATAAGGCTGAGAAGTTGGTGGCCAGCCTCCCACTCAAGTTTGTTACTGAGATGAGATTTAAATCAGGAACTGCCCAGTATTGAAACTGGTGAGTAAAATTTGTGAACTTCCAGAAGTCAGAGAGCAGCTTCCAACTCCAGTAGGCAGAATAGCCAATGGTGAAAGACAGGGGCTGGGAAATCTGTCAATTTCCCTTTTTCTCCCACTCATTTAAAACACACAAATTGTTTCCATCCCAATTATGTTGTGAATGTTGGCAAATTATTTAAAAACCAGC
Source organism: Phrynosoma blainvillii (assembly GCA_026167975.1). NCBI lineage: Eukaryota > Metazoa > Chordata > Lepidosauria > Squamata > Phrynosomatidae > Phrynosoma > Phrynosoma blainvillii. The sequence goes on along the minus strand of JANUYF010000007.1, from coordinate 8,953,024 downwards.
TGAAAATTCTCCCCATCACAATTAAATAGATAAAGCTATTCCAAACAAAGAGAGGATTGAGTTGTACCCTTTTACCTTTATTCTATTAAAGAAGAGGAGCTTTTCAAAGCAAAAGAGGATGTACTTTCAAGTCAGTGTTAACATGGTTAGGTACAGATCCAAAACTAGACTTATAACAACTCAAAACCCTGGATTGGGAGGACTCATCTGTTTCACTTTATCTCATATTCATATATATATATATATATATATATATATATATATATATATATAAAATGGTACTACTAGGTGAATGTAAAGACATGTGTAAATTATAAATTCTTATTGAATATGATGGCGAAAAAAATGCAGCAGAAATGCTGATATTTTAAGGTTGAATAAATCAGTAGTTTCCATATTTCAGGCCAGTCAGAACCAGTCCTACCATTAGGCAATTTAAAGCATCCAGCTTGAACAACAGATGTTTGATGCTATGAAAGGGCAACAATTAGTAGTTATTTAATTTTATATTGTGGCATGTTTACTCATAGAGAAGGGGGAGATGCTTTGGAGGCTTCTTTCTTGGGTATCTTAATGATTTGGCTAGTGTACAGTTTCATGTACCTTTTAGTTGGTTGAGGAGAGGCATTTGCTGACCTGCCTCATCTCTGCCCTGAAATCAGTTCATATTGGAATCAATCACAAAGGACAAATTGCTTAAGCATCCCTATTACAACCTTTGCCCTCAATATGGCAGAATAGATAGAGCCCATTTTGACATTCCCTACTAAATCATCATTGCCTGTTGAGACAGAATGTTGAGCAGATGCAAAACAGTTATGGCAGGATATTATTTGATGCTGTACCTCAGAACAATACTCATTATAGACGCTTATATAAATTTACTACTAGGATTTAGTGAAACCTTTCAAAGCTGTGGCTGTCATACCACATCAGTACTTCCCAGTCTTCCTCTCCCTCTCCCTCCCTCCCTCCCTCTCTCTCTCTCTCTCTCACACACAAACTCACACACACATCCCCATCTCCTCTCTCATTGTCCATGATCCATCAGAAATTGGAAGCCTTAATTTTCCAGTTTGGTTTCTTTTACAAGTAGTGCATTAATAAAACAGCTATATGAAAATGGGCTAGCATAAAAAGCTTTCCTGGAGACCTTGCAGGGAGTTTGAAATCACTATTTTGTTTAATGCACTGTTGGAACAATTTACTGCAGCTCTTTCTTGTTAGTCAAGCTGGCTTCTCTGTTAAAGCTGCATAATGTACCTGTGCATTCTTGTTTGAAATCTCTGCTTAGCTGTCAGATCAGAGTTATTTTGTTAGAAACCGATGATGCCAGTCCATAAAGCAATAAATCTCCCTGTTTTTGGGGAGATATCTTTTTATCAGTAAAGGGTGATTTGTTAACCAGCAAATGTCCACAGAATTGCTTTCAGATATACACAAGTGACACATTTGCTTAATTAGTCAAAACTGGGTTATATGAGTGTAAGTTTCATCTTATTTAAACATACACACACACACAGCTCTGCCTGCTTAAGGTATTGACAGCATTATCAGCATTTTCTACGAAATACAACATGAGCTGTTCAATAAAGTTGATGGATCATCTAATTAACTCTTGATTCACAGTTGTTTTCAAAAGACACTACCTGATCTGATGACAGCTTCCAACCTTCATGCTGAGAGCACACAGCTAATTACTCCTTGGACTATAATTCTGTTTCTTGATTCTTGGTTCATCATTTTTATCTTATTTTTTATTACATGATTGAGCTCTTCAAATTCACTGGGGCTATCAAACTGCTATTTCTGATTGATTGCTCAGATTGTGTTACTGCAATGCATTCAGGCCATACAAATGTATTTAAGTACATTTCAAGGATGTCCATTTTGTAGGTTTTCTATTGATCGGAACACTGACCTTGAGAGACAATTCAACATCAATACACAAGATGGAAGAATAACATTGGCAACCCCACTGGATAGAGAAACCAGCACATGGCACAATATAACCATTGTAGCAACAGAAGACAGTAAGTGTCCATTAATATTAACTTTGTCCTTTGATTGTTTTGTTGAGTGTACTAGTTTCCATTTCTTTGTTTTGAGAATACAAATACAAAAGGCACCGATTCAGGCAAAGTATGTTGACAGAAGCTAATTTTGGTTTTGCTTGGTCTTTCATTGTATCTAGCATAATATAAGACAAACAAAAAATAAATAAATGTTCAATGTTTGAGACTAATTTAATCAGGGTAAATTGGCTTTCAATCCATTTTTGAACAGTTTTTGATCATTGCAATCCTACACATATTTACCTGGGTAAAACAGCATATGATTGCATTGGAAATCAGAATTAAGATTTTACTGATTTAAGTTTGTTTCCTGGAAAAGAAATTTTATGTAATGACGAGCTTGGCTTTGATGAATGAGACCTATATCATCAGCACACATGTTTATTTCATATTTGTTTAAGCATTATCATAATTCCTCCTGTTCTACTAGTATTTGGCTTCTAAGTGTGCAGTGATAGCCCTCTTTATAGCTTGATTGTTAATTCCAACTTAACAATCATGTTAATTATTGCAGCAATAGGAACTTAATATGTCAACACTTTGATTGATTTCATAAGTCTGTTAGGACAGAGTATTGGGGGACATATATGTGATACAGTTGGGGTACAAGGATGTATAGAAGGATGATTATGGAGACAGGCTCCACCCCCTGGTATGTAGTTGCATATGAATCAATTGGGGGAGAAGCCTGAATGTTCATTAGAAGTCTTGAGGACAACTTACTCTAGAGATCTCCTTGAATGGTGAGAAATAATGTAAGGTCAGGGGTTCCTATCACATAGAAAAGTGCCTACATACATACATGTGAATATGTTTAATACTCATTAGGTTTTTTAAATTAATGTCTGAAGGTCAGGGGTGGAGCCTGCTAGTATGAGCCACTCATATGTGTGTTCATTGTATGTAATAAAATTAATGCCTGAAAGGGACTGTCAGCTTTCTTCCATGGTATTTCTGAAGGGTGAGTTCTGTGTAAAAAGTGACAAACTTCAAGAGGCTGTATTTTCATTGATGTTGCATTGTTTTATCCACAGATGGCTACCAATATGTAAGAGATGACAAGCTATCCACATTGCTATTATTTTAAAAATAAATTGCTGTTCTTTAAAAGTTAACAACTTTAAATGTAGTATCCTCCTTCTAACACCAAACTTTCTAAATGACACCCCATTTGCAGCTCTGTTTTTAAGGTTGCTCTCTTAGAAGAGGGAAATGGGAATTTTATGTAGGTATTTCACAGGGGAGGCCTGAAGTGCTGTGTTACTGCCACATAGAACATCTAAACATGGATGGTGATGGAGATCTTGCAGCGATCCACAGTATCTGTGCCATGTTTGTCTTCATGCCAGATGATGTGATGGCTGAGGCTATGCTTGCAGTAGGTAAAAGCTGGTTGCCCTGTTGGAAGTTTAAGACCCTTTTAACTGCACTTCAGTTTATCAAGGAGGCTGAAGATTTGGGGGTGGGGTGGGGAAGAAGAGCAAACACAGATCCCAGTCCCAATCCCCAGAGAGACAATTCCCAAATACAAGAATCAGAGAAGAATGTGATACATGAAGAAACAGAACTATTGAGAGGCAGGTTGTGTGTTTTGATCTGAACAATCTATTCACACACTCCCATTAATCAGTGATTATGGTGTACAGAATAAAGCACATGCCTCAGCCCTCAGAGAGCATGGAGCTAGCTTTCGACCATTCTTTGGCTGGAAGGGATCCTGTCAATGCTCAAATGAAGAAATGCTGTGTCAGTAGGTGATTCCCTGAAAGAACCCAACAATAGACAGAAAAACATAAAGGGGACTTGAATGAGAAAACAACCTTGATTCACTGATTCACTGAAAACTGATGCAACAAGTGTGATTATTTGAACCTCTAAAATGGCTGCAGAAAACATGGGAAAAATATCCCATGCCCCCAAGAGAACATTTTGGAGTAAGATAAAATTTGAAAAAAAATACCTTTAGGTGTCTTTGTAGGCCACAAATACAGCCTTGGGGTGTTGTACATGGCACACTTTGTCCAACTATGCTCAACATAACTAGAGTTCAGTATGAGTCATTCTTTGCTGAAGGAATTGGAATCTTTAAGAACAAAAGTTGTGATAACTTATGTAGATTAAAAGCTTCCAAAGTTTATGCAGCAACATATTGCCAAGTTTGGTTTCTTTGGTGACTGTACTTTTTAAAAACTTTCTGTAAGTCATTTGTCTGGCAGAGGCCAAGAGTTGTGAACAAAATAATGTTAGCTGCCATTGAAGGAGGTAAAACACATCAACAGTATTAAACTATATTCTGAAACTGCATAACTGATACAAAATAAACATTGAATTTGAAAGGAGACCCATGAAGACTGGACGTGGATCAAGCAAGCCAGTGAAAAAACTGTGGCCTTTGGTCCACCAGCCCCAAAAGTGCATTTCCCCAAGCCAATATAGCCCTCCCTTCCTGCAAACTAGAGAAACAAAGAAGTTCTAAAAATGCTGGTACTGCTTGTCATGGCTTGGGGGGTAGAGATGTCCTACAGAAAGGAATCTCTTCCTTGATTTGTCCTCCTTTTCCACCCCATCCTTCTATCCTACCACTCTCCAGTCTCCAGCTTGCTTTATTTCTGCTCCATTCATCCCTTTCTGAAAGCCATGGCTTCGAGCACCAGTATCAAAGGTTTTTTCTTCTTCTGACAAATGCTCCCAGCCCTTCTTTCCATCCTTCCCTCTCCAATCTCCAGTTTCCTTAGTTGTCACTCATCCTTCTTCAAGCCCTCAATCTCAATAAGTCCTCTTCAGGGCAGGAATCACCAGTACTGTTTCCTCAGTTCCTCTGAATAAACAAAAGTACTATGGCACAGGAAAATAAAAAGAACAAACATTTCACAGTGAAAGGAAATGATGATTCTCTCTGTGTTTGCGTGTTTGTGTGTGTGCAAGAAAGAGAGAGAGAGAGGCAAGCTCACTTCTTCCATTGTAAGGCTAGATAGGCAATTCCTGGGCTCCTGAACACTACTTTAGCAGGCTATCTTGTCTTTTAGGATATGTCAGCAAATCTATGTCTGACAATTTGTGTTTTCCAGTCTAGTATGTGAAGAAATGAAACATTAAGTGTGAGAAATGATCACAGTAATAATAAAATACAATTAATTTATCAAATAAATAAACAAAAATCAAATAAACTTTTTTTTTAAAAAAAAAAAGATGCACTCCCTGAGTAGTTAAACAAGCCTCTTGCAGTTTTCAAAATCTATTAACAGATTTATTTATTCTCCATAAAATTCACATTCTTGAGAAAATGTTGTTATTTGCACAGGAAACTATATTTTCCATTTTAAAATGTGATGCAGAAAATGCTTCTTTCTGTGTAACCTTTTGTGCATAATAAATTCTGGTCTGTGAATGATTTCAGCAGAGATTCTCAAAACTTAAAAAACATTTTTCCCCCAAAATATTTTCAAATGTTCTCTCTATCCCTGGTAAATGGCTATTTTGGATAAACTTGATTGTGCATCTACAAACATTTCTGTGCAAATGGAACATTTGTAAACCTTGCAATACACTTTTCCAGTAAATAAAGTGGTCAATCCTGCATGAGGATTACTAATATTCAAATAATGGATTTCTTTTTTTAATTCTGAAAGCATGATATTTGCAGATCCTGTGAATAGTTGTTCTAGAAATATGCTGATGCCTGGAAATTATCTAATTATGTTTCTTTATAGATGGAAGTCTTTGATTTAGTTAAGTGGGTTTGTTTGTTTGCTTGTTTGTTTTTATAACTGAAAAGAACATGATACTGTTTTATTGATTCTTCTCTATTGATGTATGATACTTCCTCAAATCTGGTCAGGAGGCTTTCTAATATACTATATATATTCATGTATAAGTCTGGAAAGTTTAGTGAAAAACTGACTCAAAAATCTGAGTCGATATCCATGGGTCAATATGAGTACTGTACTTTAAGTCTTATATAAAAAAGGAACCATCCCTTGGTGTATAAATTGTCCTGGAAGCACTGACCCCCCTCTATGTTCTCTCATCCATCAGCCTTTCGTGTGAACACAAACAGTTATGCCTCGTGGAATTTTATAAGTTCTTTGGCATTGTTTTCCTTTGCTTCATCCTTTAGATCATTTGTTACATACTCCTGAGTTTTGCCCTTTACTTATCCATGGGTGATATCAAAATCCATAATTTGAGCCATCAAACCTGCCCTCGACTTATACATGAGGTTGATTTATAGTTGAGTGTATGCATTACCTCCTCAAATCTGATCTATGTCTTATGTCTAACCTAGATGTTTGTTTATATTTATTTTCCTGCTTCTTAATTGCTAGACCTGTTCAGTTGTGAAAACATGAAGAATCTGAAATTCATGATATATACCTTATCTATATGTTAGGGTGCAACTACACTGTAGAAATAATGCAGTTTGACACCACTTTAAGTGCTGTAGCTCCATCCTATGGAATCCTGCAATTTGTAGTTTTACAAGGACTTTTTCGGATGGTGCCATGATAGTTAAAGTGGTATCAAACTGCATTATTGCCACAGTGCAGACGCACACTTAGAGACAGAGCACAGAAAAATGTTCTAAAAGTATATATGTTCATCTAATACATAGTTACATCCTTCCCTGAATCACTGCAAAAGATAGCTTAGAAAATCCTGTATAATTATTTTATAAAATCATCTTTCATATGGACTCAGGAAAGAGTATAGCTAGTCCACCACAAAGCACTCTTAAGCATTAGTGCCTATGTATTGTTAGTTTTCTATTTATGCCGTTCCTTTAAAACTGTGTTTATTTTCTGCTATAAAAGAAGAATAGTTTTTCTTGCTGTAACCCTGTGGGAAATGCTACCACTTTTTTCCTTGCAGGCAGCCTGCCAAAATGAGACTGCACATGCTACGTGCCTTGAACAAGGCCATAGATTTTATTAGCATTCTCTTTGTAGCATCTGCTGTAGATAAATCCAGTTCATAACCTAGCAGCAGAGGATTCTTTCATGCTTGCTCTCTCCTTGCACATATTGGAGAGTTCTTATCTGTTCTCAGTTACATGTAAGAACTGGTACCGCTACCCCTACTTTGGTAGGCATAATGACTGTTCTCATAGGACCTTATCAAACGCTGGCCACGAAGCGAAAAGTAAGTGAAAACTAACCGAAGTAAGAATAAATTCAGTTCTATACCGAAACGAACTGAATTTCACCTGCGCGGCCATTGCACAATGATTCCAAAAGCTCCCTTGTACTTCCCCGAAAAACCGAATGTCAAAAGATCCCCTTTCACTTTGGATCACGGAAAAAAAATACGTATTAGCTTTGGATTGCCTTTGGATATGTGTAAACATACGGAAAAAAATACGTATTAGCTTTGGATTGCCTTTGGATATGTGTAAACACACGGAAAAAAAATGTATTAGCTTTGGATACCTTCTGCTTGGGACCCCCGTGTGATAAGGTCCATAGAAGCTCCTTTAGTCAATCCCTTATTGCTTCTGGGGCTTGGAATCCAGGTGTTTCTGAAGAACCCCTTACCTCCTTATTACCTGGGGAAGCCTTTCTCTGGGTTTACCCAACTGCTATGATTAGATATATAGTGATCTTTTCCTATGGTGATGTTTAATTTTGAACTGCTCTCTCTAGAGGTCCATTCATGCTATATATGTACAGCCCATTATTACACTTTCAGTCTCATAGGACGTTATCACACGGAGCCAATCCAAACAAAATGCACACGAAATCCCGACCTAATAAGTATTATTGGCCCGTGTTTTCACACGACATCGCACAGAACCCCGACAGAAAGTGGAATGATCCGAGATCTTTTGAATTTTGGTTTCTTCAGGAATTGCAATTGCGCGACGGGAATCATTTCGCATTTACCGTAGGTCTGATAACCAAATACGTATTGTGGCACATTTCCCCGCTGTTGCCATGGTTCCAGCGAGCATTCCTCTCTCTGTGCATGTGCAGGAGGCTCATTTCGGCTACATTTACGGGTTTTTTTCTCTTGTGTGTGGACGTTCGATACACTTACTGTAAATGCGCAATGAAGGTAATGACGTATGCGGAAACAAGGGTTATTTCCCATTTATTTTCGGGATGCCTCATTTCCACTTTTATTTCCACTTTCTGGCCCATGTGTGATAACGTCCATAGGATGTATCAACATGCAGAAATAAAGCAGTTTGACACGACTTTAACTGCCATGGATACTGTGGAATCCTAGAAACTGTAGTTTGGTGAGTTACCAGAACTCTCTGACAGACTAGGATAAGTACCTCACCAAACTACAAATCACAGGATTCCACAGGATTGAGCTATGACAGTTAAAGTGGAGTCAAGCTGCTTTATTTCTACAAGGTGGAAGAACTGATAGTCACATCCCATGGAATCTGGGGTGAGCACTCTGGTTGAGAATACTAAATGCATCTCCCTAAACTACCAATCTCAGGATTCCATAGGATGGAACCATAGCAGTTAAACTGGAATAATAGCACTATGATTGTGTAATGCTAATGGGCCCCAGATCTGTGAATAAGATAATTGATCATATCAAATCTACAGGTATCAGGAAAGAGGAATTTTAAATCAGCGCAAAAAGAGAGATTATTTCAGTGCAGGAATGGATAATGCTGTTCAACTACAATGTTCACCATCCCTCACTGTTGGCTATGACAGTTGTGGTTGATAGGATTTACAGACCAAAACCACTTGGAGGGCTGCCTCAGAGAGTGGTGGAGTCTCTTTCTTTGGGGTTTTTAAAACAGAGTCTGAATGGCCATCTGTTTATTTATTTGTCTGTTTATCTGTTGGGAGTGCTTTGATTGTGTCTTCCTGCATGGCAGGAGGTTGGACTTGATAGCCCTTGAGGTCTTTTCCAACTCTATGATTCTCTGATTCTATGATCCTGACCAAAATTGCCCAAGACAACAAGAATTTGAAGGATATAAATTGCCAAAGGGGGGAGCAGCTTTCTTAATAGTTGTAGCTGGAGAAGAATGTCTTTAACTGGGAGATAAGAATTGTGTGACCTTCCATGTGCTGTTAGACTTCAACTCCTAGTCATCACATTCTGTACTTTTTTTTAAAAAAAAAATTGCGAGGTGCCTTGTGTCCCTTCAGGGAGAAAGGAAGCATATAAATAAATAAATAAATTCTAACCAGCATAGCCAATGGTCAGGGATGCTGGAAATCGCAGTTCAACAACATCTAGAGAGTTACACTCACCTTCAGCTTAATCTCTCCTCCACGTATATTGCAGTTTTAATCCAAATTGCTCCCATACCTAATTAAAAAAGAAGTGTGGTTGCTAATCATGCTATTAGCATAACATCTGCCCAGTTCTTAATGTGCTGACTTATTAACTGCTGGGCCTTTTTTAGTTGTTTGTTGAAAAAAAAAATAAGCAAGGATTTCTTTCTCCACTCTAATGCCGCTCTTGTCTTTCTTTCTTTTTATATAAACCTTTCTTGCTGTTTATGTTTTTTTATGATTTGTAAGCTGTCTCAAAAATGATTGTGATAAGTCAAGGGAATAAATAAATGAATAAAGGGTTTGCCTGAAGCATGTCTATCCTACTTGAAAAGCCCTCCTGTTATTTTGTCTATTGCCTTCTCATGATGTTGCTGGGAAGACTGAAGTATTTTCTATTTTATTTTATTTTTTACCTGTGATGGATACTTGCTGCTCCAAATGCTATAGGTTGAAACTAAAACAAGCAAAGAATGCTGCTAAAGAAAAGGATAGCAAAGGCCCAGTTGTTTACCCTCAAGTTGTTTCTGAAGTATGATGACTCTAAGGTGACCCTATTGCAGGGTTTTCTCAGCAAGATTTGTTCAGAGAGGGTTTATCTTTGTCTTCCTTGGAGGCTAAAATAATGTGACAGTGGGTTTCCATGGCCAAGTGGGGATTGAAACCCTGGTCTCCAAATCCTAGTCCATTTTTTAAGAACTCCATAAAAATTTGTTATTCCCATATGGAATTTCTCCCAAGTATATACGCATTTTGCTGGTTGTTTCTTTGACCCATTAATATTTGTGAGGATGTTTTCTCAATACACACATTTTGTACAACATTTCCCCTAATAAGCTGCCTTGGGTCCCATTCTAGAATACAGGTGGCATATAAATGTAATGAAATGAATAAATAAATGTATTTGGGTATAATATTTTTTTCAACAAAGGCTTTTCTCATGGAATCAGAAGTGTGCAAACTGAAGGATAGCAGTATTACAATCACTATGTTAGTTCAGGGAGCTTGGAACATTTTTTTAAATAGTAGCATCAAAAATAGCATTTTAAAAGTAGCTTTGCACAGGTGCCACAATGAACTACAGTTCCGTGAATTCCATAGCACTGAGCCATGGCAGTTAAAGTGGTGTGAAACTGGATTATTACTGCTAAAGAAAGAATGTATGTTTCATAATGTGGGACTCCCGAGTAAACTTGCATCATATATGTCAGAAAGAAAGAAGGGAATCAATATGTGTTTTGTTTTGTTTTGTTTGTTTTTCTAACAAATGCTGAAATATAGATGCAGAGATTGTCTATGGTTTAATAACTACAAATGGTTATGGCTCTTCTGTCCATTGTCCTACCACCCTTTTTCATAACAGAATATATTTATCTAATTTTTAGCAAGTACTCTTGTAGAAACTGAGAGCAGCCCTAGGGAAAACAGGAAATTTGGAAAGCTGCTGGCTAATAAAGCCTTGAAAGGGTTGCTATGGGTGATAATTTTACCTGCATGTTTATTTCTATTGGAAGAATCATGAATTTTGGAGAATAAAAGAAAGAAAAAAGAAGTGTTAAGAGCTTTTGCACAACACCAGTTCAAAGAGGGATCATCACTTTACAAGGTTTCTCAGCATGGTACAAAATTTGTGTCATTTTTGTTAAACTGTGCTGGAAATGGAAAACATTCACACTCTATACCTATATATGCAAACTATGAATGGGACATCCAAAGAGAACTGAGTAACAACAAAATCATGTGGCCATTTGTTGTGCAACATTGCTGTTTTGTACATAGAATGTACATACAGCAATATCACACAACAAAAATGTTGCACAAAATCAGAGTTGCACAACAAATAGCCATGTGAGTTTCTTGTGCAATAATAATAATAATAATAATAATAATAATTTTTATTTATATTCCGCCCCTCTGCCAAGCAATCGGGGTGGCGTACAACATATCAAAACATAAGGACAAATAAAATCACTTCAAATCCCCTCCCTCCTTCCCACACCCACCCAACCCCTGAAAACAAACCAAACTAACCGGATTAAATAACAATAAGCAATTAAACAATTAAACAGTTAAACAATTAATCAGTTAAACAATACACAATTAAACAATAGCATTAAAAACCCGCTGGTGTTCTCCATGGCCCCACACCATCCCCAGCTGCTCCTGGCCCCCAGGTTATGGTAAGGGGCAAGAGACTCCTTCAGGGGCCTGAGCCTCCAAGAGTACTGCCGGTGCCGGGGAAGGATGGTCCTGGACACATGCCGCCAGCAGTCTCTTCTCCTTCTGCCCTGGTGGAAGGGAGGGGTGGCAGTTTTTAAAGCCTCTGGCAGCTGTTTCTTCTCCTTCTGCCCTGGTGGAAGGGAGGGGAGGCAGTTTTTAAAGCCTCTGGCAGCTGCTTCTTCTCCTTCTGATGTTGCTGATTTTGTACATTTTTGTTATGCAACCTTTTTTCTTGTGCAACATTGGTGTTTTTTTACATAGAAAATAGCAGTGTTGAACAACATTTTTGCCAGCAATGTAGCACAACAAATAGCAGCGTGGTTTTGTTGTGCATCATTGCTGATTTCCCCAGAAATCAGCACAGCTTTTACAGAAAAGCCACACAGTTTTCTCTCATTACAGGGAAAATAATTTCTGAGTGTCTCAAAGATATGGGAAGAAAAACTTTCTTTGTTCTCAACATTTGTTGGAACTTGAAGGAATTGAAGGTTTTCCATCCCTAGTACTAGGCATAACTATTTGAGAAGAATTTCCAAACTTATAGTGCCAATTTGCTAAGCCATATCCCACTTATCTCAAGGTGTGGTGCATCTGCTGGATGGTTTTCAGATAATCTGAAGTGCTGGGGAGGTTTGGGTGAGAACAAGCCACCATCAATGCACATAGTATGTGAAACAGAAAGAGGTCTGTTTACAACAGAAGAAGCATTCAGAGGTATCATGACCCAGGACTGGGAATTCTTAGATGTGAAGTTCTCCCGCAGCAACAACAAAAACAGGAGTCAGAACCAATTTTCCTCATACATTTCTCATATTGATTGGACACATTCACCATTTTCCCAGGAAATATTGCAGATTTCTGAACAAAAGGAGCAGATATCCAATTTTTCCAGTGAGCTAGAAGGTCATGGGAAGCAATTTATTGTTTATATATTTATTTATTTGCCAACCAGATCCTCACTTTCTGACTCTCATGTCCATGAGACACTAACAAGTACTGAGGTGAAACTTTAACGGGCAGCTGCAACAGTTGAAGAGGGTTTAGTTTCCAAAAGGACTCCAGTTCAAGCTTTGAAACCTTGGCAGTTTCTGCATGCCAAAACTTCAGTAATTTGTTTTTACTCTACTTGCATTGCTAAAATGCTAGCCATGATTCTAGATCAAAGTCTAGATGGATCCCTAATCCTAGTTGCCCAGTGTCCAGAACATGGTCCATTCAAAATCCACATCAGGCAGCTATCCAGTCCTCTTGATTGCCTTGCTGGAATGGTAGAAATCCAAGTGGAGTAGGATAAGGTGTGCAATCCTTTAAGGCACACAACTAATATAACAGAATCTTATCTGAGCAGTAAGTCAAGAAAGATGATGGGTACGGTGATCTGAAAAGGAGGCTACTGTTGGGGGACACAGAACCAAGACCATATGGGAGGAGTGACTTGGACAGTTTGGCTCTTGTAGGATATTTTTAAATAAGTAAATACCATTTAGGCAATCCATTGATTTTTGAATATTTTTAAACGTTTATTTATTTATTTATTTATTTATTTATTTATGCTGTTCTAGCCCAACAGGGTTCTTTGTGGGTGCAAATCCAGCAAATATAACATAATTTAGTTTGATAGAAATGACACTACTTTTGAAAAGAATTAGAGAGTTTCAGAGGACAAAATTTCAGAAAAATCCCCATCTTTTCATTTTATGACTTCTGTACTATTTTTCCTCATGAGGTGGTCAAGATGTGTGTGTTCCTGTCCTGTCTTTCATAACAAAAAATAACAACAAAAAAATCCCAAAACAAAACCAAAACAAAACAAAAACACATTTATGTAGTTTTTGATAAGAGGAGGCGGGTGGCTGAAGTGGTTAAGACACTGAATCTGTTGATTGCAAGATTGTTAGGTTGGCAGTTCAAGGCCCAGGTGCCACATGATGGGGTGAACTCCTGTCACCAGTCCCAGCTTCTGCCAACCTAGCAGTTTGAAAGCATGCAAATGCAACTAGATAAATAGGTACCACTTCAGTGGGAAGGTAAACAGCATTCTGTGCAGTCATGCTGGCCACGTGATCACAGAGTAGTCTCTGACAACACTGACTCTTTGGCTTAGTTACAGAGAAGAGCACCATCCCCTATTGTTGGACTCGATGTGACAACCTTTCCTAAAATGCCACAATCTATCAGGGACCATTTGGGTCTTCAAGCTCCATTGATCACTGCTTTTGCAAGAATACTATAATGCAACTTTCTCTCTCTCTCTCTCTCTCTGTATATTTGAACAAAGAAAATAATTCACACAAGTTCCTTTGCAAATCAATCACCTTTTTGTCTTTAGCTTGCTTCAGATCTTGCTTACACTTGATAATGAGAGCTTGTGAATATCAGCAATTCCAATGGAATTACAATAGAAGCTGAAAGCATCAAAATCCAACAGGAAGGTTTTTAAAACTATAATAGAACTTACGTCTTTTGAATATGATCCCAATCAGTAGGCATCATGTGAACCACAGCATTTATCACCATGGAAAGTCTGTACTTTATGGAGTGGCTGTGAAAATAATGATACCAAATGGTGCCATGTATCTGAGTTCCTGCTGCTTAAATGTTCTGTATTTCCAGGATAATTATATGACATTTGTGTTGAAACAAAGGCTGAAATGTTTACTGCTTTGGAGGTGGTGGGGTGGATTTTGCTTATCTGAAAAGATTTTTTAAACAAAACAAAAAACTTCAAAGATTCAAATTATCATGTTGAACAGACTTATACTAGAGAGGTGCTTTATATTTTTAATTGTAATTTATCCTTGTGAGAAGTAAATTTCTCCCACAGAACAAATTGTTCCTGCTGAACCTGTAAGAAACATCATCATTAAAACTGATAAATGACAGTCTCACCAAATTATCACTGAATATTTATAAAGACTTTTAATTATTAGAAAGTTGGAAGAATAGCAGTTGGAGCCTGGATGGCCATCTCACACTAGTCACAATTTAACTAGTACCGGGATGGGGAAAAATATAGAATTTCTGAACCACAGAAGGCCACCTAATATTCTAAGTCATTTGAAGCACTTCTGTTGTCTGTTGTCTGATTCCCTAAGATATTAGGGAAATTTCACCTCCAGTCAAAATGGATTTAACCACAATTCCCCCATTCAAAAATTGCATTATTTTTGCAATTGTCCAGCACTGGAAATTTACTGCTGGGTAAGTCTGATTCCCAGTGCAGGAATTTATTACAAGTATACTGTCAGCAAACTAAATTTTTACAGCATATCAAAAGCATGACAGCTAAAGTCTCTTTTGGAAGTGAGGCCTTTTCAAATATCTAGAATACCCACAACCTGATGGTTGGAAAGATTTTAGAAGAAAGGATGGGATCTCAAGGGTTGCTTCTACAAGCAAAAGCCTCTGTATGAAAACACCTTGACTATCAAGTAAAAGATAACTGAAAGTACCTGAGGTTTCATACATTTATTCTTCACAACATATTTTTAGTGTTACGCTATAGAGTAGACTTATATGAGACAGAGCTCAGACACATGGCAATTATGCATTCCAGGCAAAGGTGCTGGAAACTGGAATAGTAACAGACCAGAAGAGAGATATGTGAGAATGTCCATCAAAATGGCTAGTGAAATAGTCAAGCAAGTTAGACTAAGGGCCTTTACAGACTGCCAGAAATAATGCAGCTTGGTCCTGGCTCAGTGCTAAGGAATCATGGGAACTGTAGTTTATTGTGGCACCAGAGCTCTCTGACAGAGAAGGTGGGATTGTCAATTCTGCTACTATCACCAGAGGTCTACTAAAAAATAAACAACATGCAGGGATAGCTGTGCTGGCTATTTAGCAAATTCAAACAAAAATCCATGAGTGATACCTTTGTTGACCAACCAAAATGCACAATATACTTGTTGCAAGCTTTCAAAGCTCCACGGACTTCTTCATCAGACAAGATGTTACAAACCAAACAGGGAAAAAAGAAACAATTGGAAATGTTAGTCAGATGCCTCCATGTTATTTCAGTCTTTAGTTAAGATGGTATGGTGGGGAGGATATCTTTTGTAGGCTGGCTCCTCCTCCTTCTGGCCCTGTGGCTAAAGGGAGATTTGCAAAGTCCAGGAAATTTAAAATCCATTTGAATCTCAACAGTGACACCTCTTTTGCAATCCAATATGTCTCCATTCCAGTGATGTCACATGCCTCTTTGCAGGCAGAGAATAATGGATTCCTCAAGAAGTCTCCCATGTTGTTGTTGTTTTTTTGTTGTTGTTGTTTTTGCAACAGGAACATTTTGGTGTGTGTAGAGGTAAAGCATGTGAATTCAGTCCAAATTTAAGAAGAAGAAAAAATAGTTTTACCTTAGTTGAAGGTCCCAGTCCATAGGCTATTCTTCATGGTTCCCCTGTTGCAGCTACAATGCAGTCTACCAGTGGATCTAGATCTACTTTATGCCCACTTTGCTTGTATGGCTTTAAACAGCTGCAAGTCTGAAATCAAATTGATTCAGCTTCTATCTCCTTCTATATGACATGTTCAAAAATTGGGAATTGAACAAGTACACATTCTTTTCCCAGTCAGTTTCTGCATCCACTCCCAATTTGGTCACTATTGGATATGAAAAATCACATTGATTTTTTTTTTCCAAGGTAAAACACTACACACAGAAAGACTTTGAACTTACTTGGTGTGAAGTAAAAACTTGAGGTGTAGGAGAGAAAAATCTGTTGTTAAATTGCTGCAAAAGAGAAAATTATTGACCCCATGAAATGAATTTTAAATTTTATTTTATTGAGTATCAGTCTAGGAAAAGGATTTGTGAGTTGTGACACAAAGTGGATCAAAATCTCCAGGGTTCTGGCTTGTTGGCCAAATGACTTCTTTATATCTTTGGTGCACATTTTGTCTTTAGAATATATATTAAAAAGTGAACTTTCTTTTCTGTTATTGACAGTTGTTTTGAAATGCCAGTGAGTTGGAACTGTTTCCTGTACTGCAAATACATGACTAAGAATTAACAGATGCCATATATGAAGCTGAGCTTGAAGCCCTTGTGTTAACTTAGCACTTTAGACCAGGGATGCTGAAATGTGATGGGGATGAGAAGCAATGTTCAGGTCCGCCAAATGCTAGAGGACTGTACTTTTTAATGTTTTTTTTGTTGTTGTTGTTCTTTTTCTTCAAATTGTTTAAGTTTTGTTTGTTTTAAAAATAAAGGATACTGAAAATATATTTGAAGGAAACTGAAATAATTAAAGCACATTTACTTTCCATTTTATTAAGTATTAATAAATTCAGCTGTCCCTAGTACTTACCACTCAGACTTAATCAATATAGCTGGCATCTGTTCAATATTTATGAAATTGTAAACCAGACTTATGATCTCATAACATTGGGGATTTACCTTTATATAGTTATTAATGACTGAATGTAACTCCAAAACCTGATTCTTAAATCAGAGGATGCCTCAGTTAAAGGATTTCTAAAGTTCTGCAGATTGGGACTTTGGAAAAATGACAACTGGAGCATTATCATGGTTGCAGGGAGTGATTATAATTTATCAACCAATTAATATTATTATTGTTATTTCATAGAATCATACATTAATAGAATTGGAAAAGGCTGCAAGGGTCATCTAGTCCAATCCCCTGCTATGCAAGGTGTATACTACTAAATATATAACTAAAGGCATGACCACCCAACGTCTGTTTAAAAACCTCCAAAAAAAGAAGAGTTCATAACCCTCCAAGGCAGGCTAATCCATTGTTGAACAACTCTTAACAACCATAACATTCTTCCTAATATTTAATTCTAATCTTCCTTCTTATAATTGGGATTTATTGAACATGTTCTTGACAAACAGAAAACAAATTATCTTAATTTCCTACATGACATCCCTTCAGATATTTCAAGATGGCTATCATATAACCTCTACATCTCCTGGTTTTCCAAGCTAAACACATCCAGCTCTTTAAGCTGTTCCTCATAAGGCTTGGTTTCCAGATCTTTTACCATCTGGATCACTCTCCTTTGAACACCCTGTCAATATGTTTCTTGAATTGTGGTGGTCAGAACTTAGCATAATGTTCCAAGTGAGATCTGGTCAAAGCAAATAGAATGGGACTATTGCTTCCCTGAGTTTGTCCTCTATACTCTTATTGATGCAGCCTAGAATTGCGGTGCCTTTTTGGCCACTGGATAACATTCTTCTGAAAGCACAGACAAATGCCCAAGAAGTCAAATCTCTCCCAATGGCAGCATCTGCCAGTTTTGACTTCTAGTATTCTTATCTCTCTTCTGGGTCCTGATCTTCAACAGGAAAGAGTGATGAAATAACAATATGTATCCCAAGGTCCTTTATCTACTTACCCAGAGTATCAGAGACCCTGTGATATGCTGAAAGCTGTATCTTCAGTGTCATTTATTCCCACATGGATAAGAAGGATTGGGGAGTCTGTGTGTTTGATGATCTTTTCAGCCTCCCTGTTACATCAAAGATCTCCATCCCTAAATCTCTAGAGATATTTTATAAGGCCTGCACACCACTATTTCTGTTCCCAGCAAGGAATATTACTACCACATATCTCTTCTTTCTCTGGGAGTTAGCAGGATCCCTTCCATCTCTCAACATGCAGGAGCACCAAAGATGTGGGATGGTTATTGAAAGTTCTTTTTCTGTATGACACATTTTTTCCATGGGTCTGTCTCCTATGTTTGGGAATTTTCCTCTTTATTAAAGGCATCACATATGTGTTGATCTTCCAGGAGGGTCAATTTTGCTATGCCCAAAAGAGTTTCATTCTCCCCAATAAGTTGAAATATAGCTACATAGGCCTCTAGCCACCACACCTTCTCTTCTAGCAGGGCAACCAATTGGCATGAACTGCAAGTATAGTCTCCCCCACATCCTCTGGCAACAAAATAAACATGGCATGATGTTAGAATTCAAAGATATAGCTGTGTTAGTCTGTCAAATCAGTACATAGAGAGATCTTGTAGCACCTTTGAGACTAACTGAAAGAAAGAAATTGGCAGCACATGCTTTTCTAGACTTCAGTCTATTTCCTCAGATGCATTTGGTTTGTAGATCATTGCAACAATTTCCTTGCCATCCATGTTCAGTTGCCCTTTGTAGGCAATTGTACAGCAAGTCCTTAAACTTCCCTGTAAAATGCCCACACAAAATGCTCGTTTTCCTCTTCTTGTTCACCAGACTACAGAGACTGAGACAGCAGATGGCAGCATAAATGACATTACACAGTTGGGACCATTGCACATCTAATAGACAATTGCACATCTGTAGACCACACATTTCCTTCCAGCAGAAGCCCCACCACTTCAGACAATGTGTTCAGGGAGAACACATGGGACATGTAGTTTGGCTGAGCTGTTTAGAGGCTTATCTGTGTGTTTTTGTGTCTTTTGTCCCAAAACTTGGACTCAGAGGCGTACACATTAAAAGGATTACAATATATTTAAACACCTAAAAAAAGTTTAACATTAAAATAGAATTAAAATATTAATAGTATTTATTTTTGAGCCAGTGTGGTGTAGTGATTTGTAGTGGACTGTGATTCTGGAGACCAGTATAAGTATCCCAGATCAGCCATGTAAAACCACTGGGTGAACTTGAGCAAGTCATACTCTCTCAGCATAAGAGGATGGCAATGGCAAACCCTTTATGAAGAAACTTGTCAAGAAAATCCTGTGATAGAGTTCACCTTAGGGTTGCCATAAGTTAGAAACAACTTGAAGATGCCAAACAACAACAATAAATCACATCAAAACAATCATAAATATACAAATTAAAATATTTAAAACACTTTAAACAGTACAGGTTAAAACAATTACAGTCCTTTTCTTCAGTTCTAAAAGTCTGCCTGAATCATAAAAAAGTATTCTCCTGCCAGTGAAAGGACAGCAAAAAGGAATCTATTCTAGCCTCCCTAAGAAAGGAGTGCTAACCAAAAATAGTGCTGTATTGATAGTGTTTGTGTTTGGATAGTTGGGGAAAAAAAACATTTCTCAAAAATTGGGGAGTAAAATTTTTTGGAAAAATTGGGGAGCAAAAAATTTTGGAAAAATTGGGAGCTTGGGGTAATTACTTTGGAGTTCATAATAAGGTGTCAGGGAGATATATTGTTCCTCTGTAACATACAAAAATCTTCATACTACTTTCTGATGCTCTGCATTCTTTATTGGTTAACACAATTCCTGTATTGTCCATTGAAGGACATATTGTCCTGAAGTTCTCTCTCTGACATTTTTACAAGTCATCTGGAAAGGAATGGCTGCTTGTGGAATACCAGAGAGAAATGCAAGACCTTTCTAAAAGGAAGTAAGAGGGTAACTTTTTAAGGAAACCTTTCAAATTAAGAGAAAAAAATCCTTACCCCATTTTCTGTGTCTTCTCTCTGGGAATAATTATCTCAAATGATCAGAGAGAAATGAAATGCAGACATTAAGTTGACTCACCAGCAACCTCAAAGTAGGTGCTGCAGAGGTTCAGAGATTTTCTGCAAGTGGCATAATAAATCGGTAGTTCTTAACAATGGAACTGAGGATGAGATAATTTGCCACTATTGAAGGTGTTTCTGCAGCATTCATTTTCAAGCATGAGAAGTATACTAGCTTTAAATGTTCTACATGAAAGCAGATGGTGTTGTGGAGATTTCATTAATTTCTAGCTAGTACTGATGCATGATTTTACCACATAAGCATTAGTACATATTAATCTTCTTTGAACTAGTCTCAGCTGTTTATGTGTTTAATGGGTGTAATTCTTCAATAAAGTTTTCTGGAAGCAAAGAATTTTGGAAAAAAATGAGGGTTGGGGTAGTTCATTACTTACTTTGCCATTCATCACAAGACGACAGAGAGATCTAGCTCCAAGACACACTGCAGAAATAATCCAGTTTGAGACTGCTTCAACTGTCCTGGCTCAATGCTAGGGAACTAGTTTTGGGATACATTTAGCCTTCTCTGTCAGAGAGCTCTAATACCATAATAAACTACAATTCCAAAGATACCCTAGCACTAAGCCAGGGCAGTTAAAACAGTCTCCAACTGGATTATTTCTGAAGGGTCTTTTGGGCCATAGATACTGTTCCTGCATTCTTTATTGGTTGGCACAATTCCTTAAGGTAGCATCAAGCAATTTCAGCACTTTTCTTCTTGCTGCAGCTCCGAAAAAAGAGACAATTTTGGAAGGGTATTTGTGGTTTGAGACTCATCTGTGCAAAAGTTGCATTTGGTTGTTTTGCACAGAAAAAAAGATGTTCTGCACAGAAAATAGGATCTTCTGCATAAGAATATAATTTCACTGTGTAAATATTAATTCACATACATAAAATACTTTCTGTGCAGGAAATCTTGTTTTCTGCACACAACTACCATATATGAATTTTGTGCAGAAACAGTTCCAAACTACAAGGATTCTGATCAATTCAGGATTCTTCTTAATAGGGTTAATTACACATGAAAAGCATGATTTATAACAATTTTCCAAATATTTTTAAATATTCTTTCTATCCCTAACATGTTTAGAACTCAGTGGCTGTCATCCTGTTAGCAACAGCCACAGACATGTGCTGTGTGTGAGAACTGATTTTTTTGTTCAGGGTGTGACAGTGGTACCAACAGATGGCAGCATAAATGACATTACACGTGGGACCATTGCAGATCTAATAGCCCATTAAAGTACACAGAGTAGGGTATGAATACATATTGCATCCATGCATTGTTTTTGTATATTATGCATAGCAATTATACAATGGGTTGCCAGTCATGTAAATTAACCATTGATCCACATACATTGGACTACATTGATATTCAATATAGGTGTTATACTTCATTAAATCAATGTAGGATCTTGAGCAGTGTTTCTCCTCTTCCTACATTTTTGCCACACTCAGTTGTGTAATCACACTTGCTTAGGACTGGTAGGATCATGAATGCAATCTCATCCATGCACAGCTGTGTGCAAGCACAACTAAATTCAAGAGGGATTACTTTAGAACAGATGTGATGAGAAATGCACTGTAAGAGCACTTCACTCTGTGTTGTATTGTGACTTACTGGTACAATTGAAAACATGAGTTAAGTCTTCTTAAACTTATTGGTTTCAGTAAGCAATGCTACTGTGTTGAGTTGTAAACTGTGTGTTTGCTATAGGAAACTGTAATAGAACACTAACAAGCCAACTGTTGCTTGAAGTGTCAAGTTACCCAGTTTTATCTACAGCTGAAGATATAACAAATTAGTGGATTTTATGCTTCAGCTTTAAGTGCACAATTAATATTACTTTGATGGTTTTTCTGTTGCTCTAAGAAGATGAAGCATGGTGTGTTGTTATTTTTAACTCTTATAACATCCATTTCACTAATGCTCACTATATATAATATACTGAGGACAATTTGATTGCTCAAGGTCTAAGACTGGATTATTCAGCCTCTAGAGCTCTACTTACAGTGTACTACATTTCCACAGCTATCTACATTTCATAATTATAGCTGTTTCTTCCCTAGCCATACCTTTCACTTGCAATTTTTGTCTTGGTCTCAGTTTTGATATGTGTTCAGTTAAAAGGATTTTTGATGGAAAGAATTGGAGAGACTTCTGTCCAAGAGTGGGGAGACTCACTGCTTGTTAGAGTAGACAGTACTGGTTGGATGGACCTGTATTCCCATTTTGTAAGAGCTAGGTTAGACATTAAATGAATACATTTAAAGCATGTGTGTAAGAGATGCCATGGGAGGGAACTATGTGAGTAAGCATGAGGACCCTGCAGGCTAGTCCTGCTCCACAGTTGACATGTCGATTGGCCCCACACCATTCTCACTGTGAAATTAATGATTATGAGAGGGGACCATATACTGTATAAACTTATAATCCTCCATGAATGTTAGCAGGGAAAACATCTATGCTCATAAAGCTCCTTCTTAGTTACAAATGCATAGCAGCAGTAAAGTTACAAGGCATGTGCCCTGCTCAACAATAGGTAAACTGTGTATGTGCACTGCACCCCCCTCAAGTGTATTTTAAATCAGAGTGGAAATCATGCAGCTCTGCTTCTGGACTGCAGTTCAGATATCTGGATTGGAAGGCCTGTTCAGGACCATAAGAACTGAGCAGTTTTGAGGATAATTAAGATGAGACAAAGGGACTGAACAGACCAACAAAAAGAGCTGGTGTCCCAGTGGCTTGGGGCCATGGTGTATGCACGACACATGCCCCCAAGGCACCAGGAACACACTGTGAAGCCACCCCAAGCAACCACATAGTGGCAGCATTTAGATGCCACATGCCACTGAAACATGGAAAAAGTGCCGCCACAGCAGCAAGGGCACCTTTTTCCTGGCACAAAGAGGAGTGGCTTTCTGCTGCTTATTGTTACACCAGGAGAATGCCAAGTTGGGAGTGTGGCATGTGGTTGTCACAGCAACAACATGGTGAGCAAAGGGGCAGCAGCAAGCCGCTCCTTTGGGGGCATTTGTTTCACCCCAAAGTCACTGGTATGGAAAAAGGTTTATTGGTATTTGTTGGATGCAGCATGTATTTTACAGCAGAATAAATCCCCACACACCAAGACACTGTTGCAGTTGAACCCAAACAATCTGTGGAGTAGCTCTGTATAAGAAATCAAGTTCTTAAAACATGTGCACCCTTCCCACTTTGTGGAGACATTCAAGGTGGGGTTAAAGGCATGATTTTATATAACAGTGTTTTAGAAAGGTAGACTGAGAAATTCCTGTCGCTAAGAAGGAAGTCTGCCCCTTCCATTTCTAGAAACTCATGAAAAGAAGACTATGGGGGGTTGCAGACTGTCAGAAATAGTGTGAATTCAGTCCACTTTTAGGGTTAGGGTTAAGGTTAGGGAATCATGGGGACTGTATTTTATTGTGGCACTAGAGTTCTCTGACAAAGAAGGTTCAATTCTCAGAAAAATAACAATTCCCATGATTCCCTAGCACTAACCCTAACCCTAAAAGTGGACTGAATTCACACTATTTTTGACAGTCTGCAACCCCCCTATCTTCTCCAAGTTTCTAACAAATAAGTTATGATCTATGCCCTATTCCACTGAAATAGTTCTATGTATTCTCTTGTTTGTGTTATTTGCAAAATAGCCCTTTCCATGACTGTTTTGAGCTGTGTAATATTGTTCTGTATCCATGGCATGTTCCCCTGATTGAGAGGTTCACTCTCCTTACTGAGAGAGTGCCTGAACTTCCATGCTTTAGTGCTGCTAATGGAATTTAAATTTTACTGCCCTTTGTCTTAGACTCCACTTGGCTAAGAAAAGGAATGGCCCCTGCCTCCCTTGAAATCCCTCCAGATCAACTTAACTACAACAGAAACAGCATTTGACACAAAATGTAGGCCTGTGAATTTAACATTGTCATTTGTCTTTTCCTGTATCATTTTCTAAATAGCTTTTGCTTGATAAGGAAACCAATGGAACTTTAAGAGCTTGTATAAAGTATGTGTGTGTGTGTGTTTACTATATATATCTCACTCTTTTGTGGTTTTTGGATTTTTTGTATTGAACTTCCATAGTTCAAGGCAGCATTATGTTTCTAACATCAAATTCATAACTAGAATTTAACTGAAATTATATCTCCCTCTCCCTTCCTCTCTCCCTCCCTTCTTGTCAATAGCTTGAGGTTTCAGGATACAGCATAAATGTATAACCTCCATGTTTTGTAAACTACAGTTTACTTTAGCCAGTCACAGAATATTTTGAGGAAAGAGATAATGCATTGAGAACAATGTGCTTGACAGCTTCTGCCTATGCCTTCAACCCCTGCCATCTTCTCCCACAGTTTTCCCATTGGCTCTATCAATAAACATCCCATATTGAAAGGTGGGAAGTGGGATTCTTCATCATTCCACTGGAGGTGTTTAGTGGAACCTGTAGAACCAGAATCATGTTTGCAGATGATTCCTGTTTAGCCAAACACACACAAAAATCCTCATTCAGACATTTCCATTTAAGGCAAAAGGTTGTTGGTAGAACCAGCTGAGCTTGTTGGGACAGGGCTGATGTACATGACCCCCCCCCCCATTCTCTCTATCTCTTTTTAATTCCTGAAGAAGACCTTTGACAGAGATAGTGAACCCATGGTCTTTCAGACATTGTTGGATTGCAGTTCCCACTGTTCCTTACTATTGGCTATGTTGGCTCAGGTTTAGACTTGGGTTGATTAGAGTTGTAGCCCAAGAAACACAGACTCCCAAATGTGAAAATGTCAATATCTACATGTTGGTAAAATGTGGGCTAGACAAAGTAACTGTTACATGGATTTGTAATTGGTTATCTGGTCGAACACAAAGGGTGCTCAACAATGGCTCCTTTTCAACCTGGAAAGAAGTGACCAGTGGGGTGCCACAGGGCTCTGTCCTGGGCCCAGTGCTATTCAATATCTTTATTAATGACTTGGATGACGGTATTGGGGGCATAGTTATCAAATTTGCAGACGACACCAAATTAGGAGGAGTAGCTAATACCCCAGAGGACAGGATCAAAATTCAAAATGACTTGAGCAGACTAGAAAGTTGGGCCAAAGCTAACAAAATGAAATTCAACACAGAGAAATGTAAGGTACTGCACTTAGGGCGGAAAAACGAAAAGTACAGATATACGATGGGGGACACTTGGCTGAATGAGACTACGTGTGAAAGGGATCTAGGAATCCAGGTGGACCACAAGTTGAACATGAGTCAACAGTGCGATGCAGCAGCTAAAAAGGCCAATGCAATTTTAGGCTGCATCAGTAGAAGTATAGTGTCTAGATCAAGAGAAGTAATAGTGCCACTATATTCTGCTTTGGTCCGGCCTCACCTGGAATACTGTGTCCAGTTCTGGGCACCACAATTCAAAAAGGATGTGGAGAAACTGGAGCGTGTCCAAAGGAGGGCAACTAAAATGGTGAAGGGTCTGGAAAGCAAGCCCTATGAGGAACGACTTAGGGAGCTGGGGATGTTTAGCCTGGAGAAGAGAAGGCTGAGAGGTGATATGATAGCCGTGTTTAAATATTTGAAGGGATGTCATATCGAGGAGGGAACAAGCTTGTTTTCTGCTGCTCCAGAGACTAGGACCCGAAACAATGGATGCAAGCTGCAAGAAAAGAGATTCCACCTCAACATTAGGAGGAACTTCCTGACAGTAAGGGCGGTTCGACAGTGGAACACACTCCCTCGGAGAGTAGTGGAGTCTCCTTCCTTGGAGGTCTTTAAGCAGAGGCTAGATGGCCATCTGTCGGGGATGCTTTGATTGGGAGTTCCTGCATGGCAGGGGGTTGGACTGGATGGCCCTTGTGGTCTCTTCCAACTCTATGATTCTATGATTCTATGATTCTATGATTCTATGTACAAATGAATACAAATATTGGATCAAGTGATAGAAGAAAATAATCTTAAAGAGAACTGTCTTTCAGCGGCATCCCAGTCTCTGTATTGTGATACACACTGTAATGTAATGTCAGAGTGTGTGGTATGAAAAAGATAATAGAGAATATACTTTTATATTCTGCATTATTTCAGATCAAAGCTGGGTGGATATATTATCCTTTTTTGTCACCAAGCCAAAAATGATTTTATGTTTTACTAAAAATATAAATATAACTGAACTGTCATACTATGCATTCTCCACTAAAAAAGTTATCTTAAGAGTATAAATAATGCAATTAAAAAAAAAATAGCACAAGAACAAATTAAAGTGGAAAAGACATATAGCCGAATTGCACTGCAGATTATTATTTTTCAATTACACATAAATTATAATGCCACAGATAGTTTGTTCACAGGTTTAACTTTTTCCACTTTATTTTCTCCCTCTATGCAAGATTGCAAGTAACATAAATCATTAATATGAGAGTTTGGCTCATTTCCCTCTTCACACCTTGTATAATTGACTTTAGTTTGAGTATGAGCAAATTTCACTACAATAATATCCTCCCTTGGAGAGAGGAGATGATACTAAAACAGCTGTTCAAGTTTTTTTTTTTTTTTTTAAATCCAACTTCCCATGTCTTCAGTTCAAAGAACATCAGGAGTAGATTTTGAGTAGTTGTTGTCCCCATCGTTAATTCAATAAAACTATAGATGGATAGCGGATCTTATTACTATTTGTCACTTGTGCAGCATTTTAGCAGTGCAAATTCCTTTGCATCTTTTATCTCATTAATTCTCACAACAAACCCAGAGGGAAATGGGATATTATTAATCTCATTTTACCAATGGGGAATTGAGGATAAGAGATAATAACTTGCCCAAAGCTACACACTGACATCATGGTGAAACAAATTTTTAAGTTTCCAAAGTTGGTGCTGCTTGTAAGGGTTGTGAGAAGGGGCTGGCCAGGAGCCCTATGGTAAATTTGACCATAATACAAGCTGGATAAACAGATATCATCCCTCCCCCATTTATTCTATTTTTCCTATCTGCAGAGAAGTTTTGAGGAATGAAATCAAATTACAGTTAAGGTTGTTGCTAAGGATAGTTGTTGTTGCTGCTTCCACACATCATTATGCATCATATTTTTTAAAGGGATTTCAGCTGTTCAAAACACTGCAGGCATATCCTCTCATTCTTAGATCAACTGCGTAAGATAGGTCAGTATTAGTGTTCTCCTATGCAGATGGGAGTTGGAGGATGTGGTTTGGCAACTAATGTCAGAGGCCTTTGTATAAGAAGTACAAGAAGAAATCACTCAGAGACAAAAGCTTTGGAAAAGAAGGAATTTTCTATCTACAGTGGCTAGAATTTCATTCTAGACCCCCTGTGAATTCAAAAATCTGTGGATGGTCAAGTCTCATTATATACAATGGTGTAGTAAAATCATGTCCCTAAAATAAAATGGAAGAATCAAGGGTTGTGTTTTAGATTATTGAGGGGGGGAGCATTTCAGAGACATGGATGGTGGAATCTGTGGATATAGAGAGCCAACAGTAAGGTTGTCGTTGTTTTTTCACTGTAATAAGAAAACCATATATTGACCATTAAAAAAGCAGATCACTGTTTTCCCAAGATCCCTTTTCTCTCTAGATCAAACCATGTCCATCTGTTCACATACAACAAATCAGTAGTCAATCATACTGTAAACCCCAGGGCCACCAACAAACTTTTCTGGCTTGTTTATGGAACAAGAATGTTAAATTCCTCATGACTCAGGTGGCAAGGAATGAATATCCTAACCCAGAATCTGAAAGCTGATTTGTCTCATATCCAATCCACAGCCCTATGCAAGCCACACATACCTCTCCCCATCTCCAAAACTAGTACTGACTGGAAAATTACATGCTTATTAAAAAAAAAAGAAGAAAAAAAAAGATTATTTGAGATTCAAAAAATGGAAGATAGTGTTAAATGGACATATGAACCTGCTAGAAGCTCCAGAAGATATAACTCTCCATTTCACACTGGGTTGGGCTTAGATGGCAGTTCCAGTGGTCACATCAGAGGGTTTCATGTGTCACATGCAGCCTGAAGGCCAGTTCCTACCCATGCCTTGGATCTTAACCCCACTTAATAGTAATATTTTTTTCTTGTTCAAATATTTTTTTAAAAAAATTTAAAAGAAAAAAAATAAATGCTCAAATATATGAAATATGTGGAGATGGTTCTGAGAAGGGAACTGCAGTCAACTATAAATTGTTGAGTATTTGGGATTTATATCCCAGTAGATCATTCCGACTTGTTTGTGGAATAGGAATGTCAAGTTCCTCATGACTCAGGTGGAAAGCAGTGAATATTCTAATCTGGAATATATCAGTTTTTTTGGTCCTTCACATGAGGGGTGCATGCTGTTCTATGAAGAAAAATCAGCAATAGTCCTGAACATCTCTAATTGACCTTGTACATTGCCTGGGTACAGTTGTTTCTAGGTTTGCAGATGCTCATCCTGCTCAGAAGTTGTTTTTGCCCAATGAAGGCAGTATGCTCAATCCACTCTTCTTACATGCCTAGCTTTGTGCCATTGTTTATCTTAGCTCCATTCTTTTAAATTCCAAGCACCCCAGAAATGAAGAGAAATGTGTAACAGTATACTTTAAAGAAAATGAATTCTGTATATCCAAGATTTGATTGTGTACTAGGAGCATACTTCTAGATCATAGAATCATAGAATTACAGAGTTGGAAAAGACCACAAGGACCATCCAGTCCAACTACCTGACATGCAGGAATATACAATCAAAGCACCCCTGACAGATGGCCATCCAGCCTCTATTTAAAAACCTTCAAAGAAGGAAACACTGTCAAACAGCTCTTACTGTCAGGAAGTTCTTCCTAATTTCCTTCAAGATTCCACTTTGAGGTGGAATATCTTTTCCTGTAGTTTGAATCCATTGCTCTGGAGCCTGTTCTCTGGAGCTACATAAAACAAACTTGCTCCATCCTCAGTACATTCTTCTTTCAAATATTTAAACAGTGCTGTCATATTACCTCTTAACCTTCTCCTCTCCAAGCTAAAAAACCTAGCTGCCTAAATTGATCCTCAAAGGGCATGGTTTCTAGATCCTTCACCATTTTGGTCACCCTCCTTTGGACACACTCCAGCTTGTCAACATCCTTTTTTGAACAGTATTCTGGTGAGGCCTGACCAAAGCAGAATAGAGTGATACTGTTACTTCCCTCAGTCTAGACACTATATTTCCATTGATTCAGCCTAGATTGGCCTCTTAGATAAACATGTATAGGGCATGTATATATTATGCTTATGTTCCTTTTCTTCCAAGGAGTCCAGTGATGTGCATGCTTTCCTTCTCCAATTTTGTTCTCAAAAAAACCTCTGTGAAGTATATCAGGTTGAGAAAGTGTGACATGGCCGGTGAACATCTTGGCTGAGTGGTAATTTGAACCCAACCATAGGTCTTTCTTTGCATTATCTATGCCTGCATATGCATTGTCAAAACCTAAAGCTATGGTGGCAAGATTGTTCCAAAACTTCAGTAAAATAGTTTTTAATGGATTTGTAGAATCTCAAAGTGAATATACCATACTCTTTCAAAATCTGTAAATATGTATATTTGTGAAATGATGATTATAAGCTTTCTTTCAGGATAAGCTATTTGCCAAATACTGTTTGGAATGGGTTGGTCATACTACAGTAAACCCATTGAAAACAATGTGGCTTAAGGTCATTATTATTGTTATTATTATTACTTATATTTCCCACCTCTCCCTGTGGATCGAGGTGGGATTATATCAGTAAAAATATAATGCAAATATCAAAAAGTACAATCAACAAAATAATCACATTATTAATAACTCAAATAAAATAGCCAGACATCATTAAAAACTAAAAAAACAAAAAAGCAAAAACCCAAGCAATCAAATCAAGTAGTGCATTTTTAACTTAGAAATTTACTGTAGGAGATCAGGTGGATAGGCCCTCCAGAAGAGATCATGACTGATACAGTCCCTGTTAATTCAGTAGGCCTGTTTGAGGTAATTCAGGATCCAGCCTAATGGTCAGTAAAACAATATAACATCTATAAGGTAAAGACTATCAAATAATTGAAGTATTTGCATGACTCAGACAAACCACACCTTTCATGCATATAACTTTCATGGATATAAACTTCAGAAACTGTACAGAGTAATATTAAAGCCTTAGATTATAAAGCATATTTATATAGTTGTGGAAGTGGGACAGAATGTCATAGGATCCAGAAAAATGCAAATAATGTCTCTTGCCCTAAATTTTCAACGGGCCAGGCAAGATGGTACAGGTCTTTTAGATCTTTCAGATAAAACAAGAACATCAAAATTATGAGCAGCAGCTTAAATGACACTGCAACAGAATTCATTGGAAACTTGACTGGAAAAATCATCATCATCATCGTTCTCCAAAAGGACCAGGAGGAGGAATAGAGATTTGTTCCAGGAAAGAATAATTAACAGATATGGGCCAACCACAGAAAATAACAATTCTCACTAAAGGAGAAGGCACACTCCTGAAATTACAATCTTAAGGCTCACATAGGTAATATTATTGCAGATGAGCTTTTCATTAGCTTTATTGTCAGTTAATTAGTTCTTTAAAGGTAAATATCAGCACTTTAAATTGGACTCCAAACTAATAGGCATCTGGGAGAAAACAGACAGAATAACCCCTAGACCTGGAAAGAAACCTGATGGAGCATGTCAGAACCATCCCCAATTCTGTCTTCCCTCTATTAGTGTGCTCTCCACAAAAAGCCACTTCAACCCTCCTCTTAGGTTTTACTTTAGTACCATACTTGAAATTAGATAATGTATCTTTACACGTTAGCCCTGTTGTTCTGTGCACTGTTTACCACAGATTAAAGATTGCATTGAGGGATGAGGGGAGAAAGGCTAAAACAGTACAGAATAAAACCAGTCTCAAGAAGGTAGGTTATCTTACAGGATCCATCTGATACAATCTTGATAAATATGTATCTGTATGAAGCTATCAACCACTTGCAAACTTAAAGTGGAGTGGTGGGCAAAAAAAAAAAAAAAAAACTACCAGAAGATTTAACTTTCTGAAACTCTAATGTTATTTTTCACTTTCACAGAAAAGTGTTATTTAAAAACATTGAAATGTACCTCATTTTGAAAATAATGTGCAGTGCCCATCTGATTCATTTCTCTTTTTCCTAATCTAGCAAGTAATGTGCATGGATCTCTTTAGTGGATAAGTGTACAAATGTGGTTTTGTGCTTCCTCTGCTTGGAAGTATAAGCTTTGTATAAAACAATACACATCATAAAAGAGTGAGTTGTGACTGAAGAAAACCCAGCCTGAGAGCTAGCACTACTGGTTTGGAGTAATCATGTTCCCTTCAAGTGGAAATGTACCACATTAGAGGGAAGAGTCCTTTTCCCATGCTAGATTATTACCTATAGGATTTTTTTAAAACATATAACAATATGGAAACATAATCCCCCCCAACTGCACTTTGAAGTGATGCAGGGTGTATTTGCACTACATTGTCATGGAATTTATATATCACTTTAAGTTTCATGGTCCCATCCTATTGAATCATATGATTTGGATTTAGATGAGGTGCTTAGAATTCTCTGCTAAATACAGCTAATGTAGGCATGGGAATCATGCGACCCTCTAAAAGTTTTTGGCCTGTACCCCTAGCCAACATAATCAATGGTGAAGGATTCTGGGAAATGCAATTCATCAACACCTGGAACTCTGGATGATTCTCAGCTTTCTCTATTCAGAATCTATTAAAAATTCCATGAAAAAACATCAAGTTGCATATTTGTTTACATTCAAAGACATAGCTATGTTAGTCTTGAAACTCAATATGCAAAGGAATATTGCAGCACCTTTGAGACTAACTGAAAGACAGAAGTTGGTAGCATGCGCTTTTGTATACTTAAGCCTACTTCCCCAGATACTTCCTCTCCACAAAATGCATCTGAGGAATGCATCTCAAGTCATGCTGCCAACTTTTATCTTTCAATTAGTATCAAAGATGCTGCAACTTGCATACTGATAGTAGGTTAAAGTGATACCAAATTTATTTAACTGTCTTGTATAGATACACTCATAGTTATATAGATACAACTCTTCCAATTACTTTTTTCTGAATAACATGAGAAAGGGTTATTAAACTGCAGTTGTACCCCTGCTTCTGAGTACGAATGCATGAGATCATACTGTGATGTTATTTTGGAAGCTTTTAGTACTGCTGGTTTTAGAAATGACTATGCTGGAATGGAAGAGGGGAGGTAAAATGTTCTTCTTTCATATTGTGAACAGTTTCTCTTGGTATGTTACATTATGTTATTATCTCATACCTTATGGTGAACATGAGCAGATACTTTTCTCCAGCTATCATAATATCAGAACCCAGGATTGTCTACATTAGCCAAATGATGCGAGATTCAGGAGCATCCACACAGTGGACAGTTAAAGTAGGGTATTGCCTACCACAGATGTCTGCCAATGTAGGTTGATGTAAACGGGAACTGGATAAATTTATAGAAGATAAGGTTATCAATTCATTTTATGATCTGCCAAAAAGACAAATAATTGAGTCTTTCACTAAATCAAGCCTGAACTCCATTCCAGTTGTCACCACCCTTGCCTCAGAGGGAAAGAAGTATCAAGCGCAGCTCCACCATGCCTAGCCCAGGGACAGATGAAGGGCCCTCCCTCCATTCCAACTCCCACCACCCTGGCCTTGGAGGGAAACAAGAACTGTCAATATCTGCTAGACTTGATCCCCTTCCCCACTGTCATTCCCTTTTGCTTTTGTGCCATTTCTTTTTTAGATTGTAAATCTGAGGGCAGTTGAATTAACAATTTGTATGCCACTCTTGCAGAAGAGTGGAGTATAAATACTCAAATGAATGAATGAATGAAATCTCTCTGGAAGCCAGAATGACCAAAGACTATCATACTTTGGTCATATCATGAGCTGACATGACCCATTAGAAAAGTCCATTAATGCTTGCCACAGTGGAAAACAGTAGAAGAAGACAGCATTACAGACAGATAGAATCAATCAAGGAAGCAAAAGCCCTGAGTTTGCAGGACCTGGGAAAGGCTTTTGATTACAGGATGTCTTTGAGATCTCTCATTCAAAGAGTCATCCTAAGACAAAGTTGAATTGGCAGCAATTAACAACAACAAAGGTCATCTGTGATTACTTCCCACCGTAGTTGTATATGATAACTCCATGAACAGAATCAACTAGAATCAACAAGAGAAAGGATGATTATTCTTGTTTCCAGCTTTTTGGCTTCCCATAAGCATCCCACTGGCCACTTGAGGATAGAGGATGCTGACAAGACAGACCTTTAGTCCTGTGCAACTGTTTTATGTTTTGAGAGGGTTTGCTCATGTCCCTTGGAAATGTGTATAAGAAGGGTTTTTTTAAAAAATAAATAAATAAATAAATAAATCAAACCAATATGATAAAATTGGAAAAAAATAATTTAAAAAATTGTTATAATATGAGCAGCCAAAATCAAAATGAATAATCAAGGTGGCTTATCCACCACCACTGCAGGTCATTTGCTTCTGAGGTCAGAATAAGGTGCCTAGCCTCAATTGTATGGCTTGGTGCCTCAGAGCAAGTGAGTCACATCGGTGGTGGGTGTTCCAGGAGCTCAGTTCCTTGGCACAGGAATGGAGGGTTCATTCTGACAGGTAACAAGGACATTTTTAAACCTATTTTAAGATAATAATAATAATAATAATAATAATAATACTTTTTATTTATATCCCACCCCTCTGCCAAGCAATCGGGGCGGCGTACAACAATACAAAACTTCAAAACAATAAATCAGATTGAATCCCATCCCTCCTTTGCCCACCCACCCTTCCCCCCAAAACATACAGAACAAATTAAATAACAATAATAAAATGTACAATTTAAAATACATAATTTTCTTGTCATTGTGGTCCTCCAAGGGCTGCAAGATGGAAAAAACAAAAACAAAAAACAAAAACAGTCCTTCGCGGCCATAGAGCGCTGCCACATGCCATGTGGTGCCGGCGGGAGATGGAAATGGATGGGTTTTAAGTCCGCCGGTGCCCCTCCTGGCTGCCTCATAGGTGCGGTGGCTCAAGCCACTCAGATAGTGCTCCAAGGGTGCCGGTGTTGTGGGCTGGAGGGCGGGGTTTTTTGAAGGGGCTGCAGCATCTCTCCTCCTCCACCTCTGCTTCTTCAACTCACAGCCGGTGTTGTGGCCTGTGTGTTACTCAGTTCTGGTATGGAATGTGTGAGACATCATCTGGACTACTTTCACCAGAATTGGGTTTTGGGACATGCATTGTCCAGACAGGATGACATCAGAATGGGTAGACATGGTCTCAGGTTCAATGATGCTGGGAGGACCTTTGGGAAACATGGTGGGAATTAGTTATATTAAATCAGAAAAGGCTCAACATATTACTCTATATGGTCACATCACCTTGCAATCTGTAGGTTTCTTAACCTAGGAATGAAATCAACTGCATTACATGGAACAAACAAATAAACAATTTGTTGTAACTGGAGTATGAAGCATAAAGGTTCTAATCATCTAGAGATATCCCTTTATTGGAGATTTTCAAACTCTGTGAGATGTTCTCTTGTTTAGCAAATTAATTTTTTAAATGAATTCTCATCAAGTTTCTAATTATAATATCTTTAGATTTAATGTTTGCATTTCAGATGAAAGACAAACATTTTGGGGGCCAGTCACAAGAGGCATGAATAATTTCCTCAGAAGCTTATCTAATTAATTACATTCCTCTGTAATGTCTCTAAAATTTGAACCACCATCATTCCATTAATTTAGATAAAAGAAAACCTTTAGTGTTTAAATGTGACACTTGGCACTGAGAATTCAGTGCCTTCATTGTTTATGTATTTTATCAAGCTCAGATAAAATGTATTTGAAATGTTGTGAGTATTCAATGTGCATACAGCTATATTCCCTTCCAAAAACAAGAAGTTCAATGTCATTTCATATTTAATGTACACATATCTGGAAAACCCATTCATTGCATAAAGTCTAATGAAGATCCATGTGGAAACTGGTCAGTTTTATTATCAATTGCATTTGTCTGCATTTTTCATTATGTGTCATGGCAAACTTTCTTATAACTAATTGAATCTGTCTCAGACAAACTGAAAGACAAACTGTATTTCATGGGTATTTGTCTGCCATTATGGATCTCACACAGTTAACAAAATCTGGGCTGGTAGAACATTGAAAAGAACTGCACTCAAGGATTATGAAAGGAAAGGTGCCTAAATTGGCTGTTGTAACTGTAGTCTCACCCCTCAGATTTACAAAGCAGAATAAACTGGCCAGGCTTAGAACGACACAAGAATTACCTCTAAGTAAAGGTGGCTAGGGATTGGGCTATACATTCAGAAAAATATAATAAATTGTACCTTTGTGAATTCAAAATCACATTTCTTGATCAGATTGATAAAGCTTAATGTATAAATCAAAACTAGAGGTGCAATTCTTCACTAAATTTCTTCTTGAAGGCAACAACAATTGATTTTAGCAATGTTCTTCCTGCTGAGAGAGTCTTCAAAAACTAGGCAGTTATCCAAGCCTATTCACAATTTGGCATGAATTCTGTGAAAAATTTG
Organism: Phrynosoma blainvillii; assembly: GCA_026167975.1. Taxonomy (NCBI): domain Eukaryota; kingdom Metazoa; phylum Chordata; class Lepidosauria; order Squamata; family Phrynosomatidae; genus Phrynosoma; species Phrynosoma blainvillii. The sequence goes on along the minus strand of JANUYF010000007.1, from coordinate 8,917,398 downwards.
CACATTGTTGCTATGCACAGAAAATAGTGTTGTTGATTTTTTTTTTTAATCCAGGAAATATTTCTCTGCCAAAGTATTATTTCTTGCAATGAAAATGCTGCTTTCTAAGCAGAAAATGTTGTTTCCTATGCAATCCACCCATGTGTGAATGTTACACAGAATACGTCCCCACTGATAATATTTTTCTGCCCTCCCCACAAAAACAATCTGCACAGGAAATAACACTCCTGCATAGAAATATTTCTATGTGCTGAAAATGCTGTAATCTGCACAAAACCACTATATGTGATTCCTGTGTAGAATCAATTCCATGCTAAAAAGACTCTTACCAGTCCAAGATTCTTCTTGTCAAGATCTCTTAACACAAAAAAACAAACAAACAAACAAACATGTTTTTGGGTAATTTTTGAATTTTTTTTTAAAAAAATTATTATTTCCATCCCTATTCAAAACATTTATTTTCTATTCTGTTTTTACCTCTTCTATGTAAACCAATTAGGATATTTCTGTTGGGTTGTTTTTGTGAGTCCCCCCCCCCTCCATTTTTTCTTCTTTTCTTTCCCTGCCTCTTTCTTTTTTACTAAGCTGAAATAATAAATGTGCAGTCAGTCTGGCTAATAGAGTAAAATGGCAAAGTTAAGAAAAGAAATAAATCTTAGTTGTTTACAGCCTCTCTTTCTCATGCAGAATGCCCTTTATCAATAAAACAAAGCAAACTTCTTCAGAATTTTTTTTAAAAAATCTACCAATTTAGTCCAAGAAGGTCTTCATTAAGCTAATCTCCAATAAATGCTGTTTGCAATAAGGATTTATTTGTTGTTTCCCTTTTGTGAAATGCTGCCCATTCTTCTTTATCTCCCTCCCTTCTCTGCTGTTGGATAGATAGGAAAGGCACAGCAAGATTTCAGCAAGTGTCTATCTACTTTGGGTCCTTTATGTCATTAGTATGGAAAGAAGTGTGCTTACCTCTCCTTTTTTCGTCATGCTGTGTTTTTCTTCTCTTAGGAAACCCTAGTCAAATATCCCGAGTGCCTGTCGCTATCAAAGTTCTCGATGTAAATGACAACGCTCCCGAACTAGCATCTGGGAATGAAGCATATTTGTGTGAAAATGGAAAAACCGGAAAAGTAAATATCTCTGTTTTGTCCACACTGTCATTTTCTCTCAAAATTCTCAGTCACCTGTCTGCCATTTGTGAGTCATACCTTTCCCCTGAATTGGTGGGAAACTGGACATAGGAACCTGATTTCTACTAAATTAGGCCATTCTACCTTTTAAGTCCATGATCTCTGGAGTTCCTTTGACTAGCAGTAACTGTTTAAAGCAGGTAGGCTGAGGAATATGTAGCTCTCCATATGTTTATGGACTGTAGGTACCAGCAGGCTTAGCCGATATAACCAACAATGAGCAATGATGAGAGCTTTGACCTCACAATATCTGGAACGCCATACATTTCCCTTGCCTGGTCAGCTTTTCATCACTATTCTTTCTAGGCCTAATAGCAAATATACTTCTGAAAATGCCAGGTATTGAACCTAGGGATTTTTGACACAAAATACATGTGGGTTTTTTTTTGTTTGTTTGTTTGTTTGTTTTGTTTTTATCATTCAGCTACAATCCCTTCCACCTGGGTCAGCACTAGAAGCAGTGGAATTTTTTTTATGTGCATATGAAATAGTACATTTTTACCTGATGTATGACAAAAACCTGGCCCAGGTACTGTAAACTGCCAGATTTTCTTACTCTAGTGTAGTTTGCGTGTGAGTGTGTGTGTGTTACAGTTGCTGTATTGTTCAACTGCTAACCATGTTGGTACAGCCATTAAGCAGATCTCCAGTTCAGCCAGTAGAGTAGCAATTTTCTGTAGTTTACAAGGCTTACTTCAATGTTCTCTGCAACTTGCAAAGATACTCCAGAGAAATCTATATATTTACTTAGACTGAATCTGCAATGCAGAAATAATGCACTTTAACTACCATGGCTTGATACTACGGAATTCTGAGATTTGTGATATTTAGCCTTCTCTGTCAGAGAGCTCTGGTGCCATAACAAACTACAAATCCCAGGATTCCATATGCTGGAATCATGGCATTAAAACAGTGTCAAACTATATCATTTCTGCTGTGCAAATTCAACCCTAGTTAGCAGCTTCTTCCTTCCCTCCCAATCATTGTGGTGCCAGGGCTTACCCTCTGCTCTGTTCTGCATCTACCTTCTGGCTTGAAGAAAGTATGATGCAGTAAATTTGCCTCATCTTCTCTTAATTTGATCTTGATCTAGGAACAACCCCTCTATCTTAATTTCCAAACAGGACAAATATGTTTTGTGTATCTGTCTCTCTGTGTGTTTCAATGTATATCCTCCATTATTTCACAGATGAAAACTAGGACAACCATCCTCTTTCCTCCCCAGGGCATGGTGGCTTCTCCCAAAGCAGCCTTCTCTACTGTTGAAGTTTTTTTGTGAGTCTGTGTCTGCCAATGTCACAGCTGCCATCTCCTCATCTTACTCCTCTGAGGAGATTATCACATTCTTTTTTTAAAAAAGGGACTTATCTCTGCCATTTTCAAGTCAATTACGGGATGCAGCTGGGAATTATCACATGGAAAGTACCACCAATGCTGCTGCCCAATTGCATCCCACCTAAAACCTAGCTACAAGCTACACTCAGATAGTTGATTTACAAAGGCTTGCAAACTGTTGCTCCTAAGTGAACCATTCATGCAGTTAAGGGAGTGACACAGAGCTAGGCTGGAGTAGAAGCACTGCAACCTCAGTCTGCTCTGTTGGTGAAGTGTTAGTTGGACTGAGTGGAAAATGCTGCAGAGATGAAGATGAAGTCAGTGATTCATTCCTCAACAAGTGTAGTGCTCTGCTGGGCAGAGGAAACAGAAATAACCAAGCAACTTGGCCAAGACAAGCAACTTGACCCTTCTCAAAAAGTTGTTGGTGGTGCACAGCAGTGATTGTGGTGATGGAAGCTGCTGCTTCCTTCTCCCCTTTGTCTTGTGGGGTATGAGGTGAGACAGGAACAGTCTGTGACTTATTACTAGTGGTGCTGCTGTGCCACAACCACAAGCCCTCATCTGCTCAGCACTAGTTCAATATTGGGGAAAGTAGCAACCATAGAACCAGCACTGAGCCAAGGGGGGACTGTGGTGGTGGCATAGCCATGTCATGCAGCAGTGTTTCACACTTTCTTCAGAAAGAGCCACCCAAGGTGTTGGTGCTATAGAAGTTTTCCCCTGTAACTACACTCATTGCTGTTGTTTGTTTGTTAAAAAAAAGTAATTTAAAGGGAAACATAGATGAAAAAGCAGGATGCAGATAAGTACGCATGGCTCTCCCAGCTAGAGAGCTGTACTTCACTCAGTCCTGTTCTGGATCAATAAAGAGAAAATTGATTCTCCATTTGTTACCATATCTGCTTTAAGCAGAACTTGTAGCACCTTGTTTTAATATGTGCATGCTTACACAGAAGATTGATACTGGAAAATAGTCAGGTAGAGAGAGAACAAGGTAATATGGAATGCAGTTTGTGAGAAGATGTCTAAGATAACAGCACTCATAAAGAATGGAGATACATATTTTGGAGATGTGATGTTGTCCAGGCCCAAAACCTGATCCAAGGTCTGCTTTGGCCATCATTAGTTGTTTCAGGCTGCATCAATGCAAAAGAACCTAATCTGCTAGGAAACAGTATAATAGAAATGAAATGGACTTTTGTGATTATGATGATTATTATTCTGCTTGTGAAGGCACTCAGTGACGGAAATCCATGGCTTTGTAGCTACCTAATTTATTCTGGGTAGTGACATTTTAATTTAAATAAACAGCAGTTGACAGCATGACACTACAGTTGTTAATCCAGCTATTCTTGTGCCTCGTGGGTGTTTGGCATTAAATTCACCATTTACCAAAGCAGCTTACCTGATAATAGAGTTAGAATTTGTTCCTTATTGTGGGCCTGTACAAGAACCTATGTATGCCAGGATTTGATTGTTGCAGACAATCCATGTTTTCACCTTCCAGCAGTCATTTCCAAAACTCCTTGCCCTAGTTACCCAGTTATCTGAAACACAAAACAACACACCATTAGACAAAACACTACCTATTGATACACTGAAAAAGAATAAAATCCAAGCAACTAGCAAGTGACTGGGAGTAATACATGTAATGGCAATAATAACTTGGACCATCGCCAATCCCTGCTCCCCATTAACCCCTTTAAACTTGTTTTTCATATAATTATAGAATTTGTAGAACTGGAAAGTCAGAAAGTACATTAAGGTTCATCCAGTTCTCTGATGATGCAAGACATCTTAAGTGCCCCTAACAAATAACCACCCAGCCTTTGTTTAAAAAATCTCCAGCATCTCCAGCGCAAAAATCTCCACCACTTTCTGAAGCAATCTTCTCCACTTTCAAACAGCTCTTATCATCTGTAAGCTCCTCTAAATGTTTAGGAGGAAAGAAAATACCCATCATCAGCATGATAGCTCTTCAGATATATGAAGAAGCCTATCATATTGCCTGCCTTTGTTATAAATACTGCTCAACTCTATGTAAGTGAGCAATAGCTAGAGATGGCACATCAGCCTCTGTTCACCTGCTCTTTTTCTTTTAGAAGTGGTGCAGATTAAACCCAGATAAACAGGGAAAACACAGGGACAGTGTTAAAAGGGGAAATCTGTATGGACATTTCTCCTAAGTTCTCCCTGAAATACTGCAAATAAATGTAGTTATACCTCAGGTCTCCATTCTGAAAATCTGTACTCTAAAACACAATTAAGACTAAGGCAGAAGTAAAGTTAAATATGGAAAAGCCATCTTTATAAATGGCAACATATGAGGATGGGGTTCCTATACTTCATAAATGAAGAAAAAATGACAATTTTAGCTTGTGTACGAATAGGGGTGAGAAGCTGAAAGTGCATTTTTCTCCTTTTCACATAATAACTATCTATGTCCTCTTTTGCTCTTGTGCTGGCTGATTTTTTTTTCCACCATTGTTTACAAAATGATGGGAATGCTACTAGTGTGACCCATTTGTGTATTCTAACAAATTCTACATATCCAGTACTAAGCTTGAGCTATATGGAGGACAGTGGGTTGAAATTCAGCATACCAAGAAATGCCAAGAATATGTAGTTGTGTAGAAAATTCAGATTTCCATTTGCAAATGTAAAATTACAAAACTGCACAGAAAATAACCAATAAAATTTAACTGCTTTCCTATCATCTAGATCTGAATGCTCCTGTTCCCTAAATCTCTATCAGCTGATGCAAAGAAAGCATGCAGTTGCTTTCTACTCTCTGAATACATTTACACATTTGCAGATTAACTTACAGCTAAGTTAAATTGAGTTTGAATCACCTTAAGGGAGCTGATTACTTCTCAACCTCTTAGAAAACCTTATTTGCAGTCTGTAAATATGCTGAGTGAACCATCTAAAGCAGTTCATTTCTCCACGTGTTCTATTTTGGGCCTTGATATAATTGAGAGTGGCAACCACGGCTGCTGGTGACATGACAGAATGCATTAAAAACTGTTGATGTATAGCGTTGCCAGATGAATTCTTCTTGCCTTTATTCTCAGTCCATAATAGCAGAATGCAAAACTCTGATCTGCTGAAAAGGCATTTCACTTAGCATTTGGCATCCTTTCTACAATTTTCAATATTTCTAAGGGATTCTTTTTGTTCTGTTCCATACCTCATCCCCATCCTTGTTTCTAATTGCTCACACCAGATAAATACATTACATGATATTAACTAGCCAGTTGTGCACATCACTAGATTAGGAAGAAAACTGAGTAACTGGAAGTTATCATTCCTTATATGTGGTGCAGGTTGCCCCTAATCAAGAAAAGACTGAAATTGAAATTAATTTTAGCAGAAGAGAAGGGGAAAATTTGAATACAAAATAATCTGCAAAAATTATTTTTCAATTTAACTGATATTTAAGTTATTCAACTGATATTCGAGTCCTAGCAATGGTCATTTATAATTTTTTTAGCTCTAATTATAGGAAAGTAATGAATTAGTTAATTCACTAATTGTGCCTTTATCTTACAGTTTGGCTTCTAAGGCACATTGCTTATAGGAAAACCCTCATTTTTTTTTTTTTTTTCAGGAACAAGTCCTACTAACTTCATTCAGATTTATTGCTAAAGAAGTATATATCCCTATATCTATTTGGATAGGGCTATATACACAGGTATACACTGCATCCTTGGGCAGAACATAACTGAAGAAAACAGATACTCATGCCAGACAGCATATCTTAGGATACGCATCACCAAAAAGAAAGATTTTTGTACCAAAAAATGCTGATTTTTATAGAATCATATAGTTGGAAGAGCTCACAGGAGCCTTCTAGTTCAATTGCCTGCCATGCAGGAGCCCACAATCAAAGCACCCCTGATAGATGGTCATCCAACCTCTGTTTAAAAAACTCCAAAGAAGGAAATTCCACTACCTTTAAAGGCAGTGTATTCCAATATTGAACAGTTCTTAACACCAGGAAGTTCTTTCTAATATTTAGGTGGAATCTCTTTTCCTGTAGTTTGAATTCATTGCTCTGGGTCCTATTCTCTGGAGCAGCAGAAAACAAGCTGATTCCCTTTTCAATATGACATCCTTTTAAATACCTAAACATGGTCCAAAACAAATGGGTCAAAAGGAGTGGCTTCCGCCACTTCGGGGTGTGGTGTGCAGATGATGCATAGCCGCAACACAGCTAGAAGCTGCTCTGAGGCAAGGATGCTGTCAAAAAGAGCGGTGAAAATCCACTCCTTGCTGGTGGCCCATTTTCAGGGCAGGCTGTCTAATCACCCCAATCCCTGGCCGATAGTGGGATGATCATGGCTGGAGTGGCCAGAGGACTCTCCAAGCCTCTTGTCTGCTTTGCTCCCATTATTATTATGTCACCTCTTACTCTTCTCTTCTCCAGGCTAAACAAACTGAACTCCCTAAACTGCCCCTCAAAGGGCATGGTTTCCAGACCATTTTGGTGGCCCTGATTTGGAAATGTTCCAGTTTGACAATATCCTTCTTGATTTCTGGTGTCCAGAACTGAACAGAGTATTACAGGCAAGGTCTAGCAAAAGCAGAATAAATTGGTATTATTACTTGAACCTAGACACGATATTCCTATTGAAGCAACCTAGAAGTGTTGGCTTTCTAAACTGCTTAATCACACTGTTGATTCTCTAGAGACATAGTTGTCTTAGGGGCAAAACAGATGGGTAGGACAAAGCAGCATGAAGCTGCCTTTTCTGAAGCTGCATTGAAACCCCACCAACCACACCGCTCACTCCCAAGGCAGCTGGAGTGCATATGTCATGACCACATGGCACGGCTTCAAGCTGTGTTGCTGGGTACTTTTTTTTTTTTTTTTTTTACTCTTCTGCCCACCATCCCTGCACAACTTTGTAGGAGTGAACCACGACCAGCAACTGCCATCCCATTGGCTGGCTGCCCCTGTGAACCTGCACGCATTGGCATGTGCAGAGCTTTACTGGGACAGGGCATCGGAGCAAAGGTTTGCCCATGCAGATGCCGGCAAGGTACAATCATGCCCCCTTCACACACCCTTCACCCCATGCTCCCCTCTTTGACTGTATGTGTTGTACTCATCTCCATGAGAAGTGTTATGGTTTCTCATTTGGGCATTGCCATCCTCACTGCTTGGATGTGGCAACTCCATCTTTTCTAAATGTGCTCCTACAACGGGGTGTTTACATGCACAATTAAGGTTAGGGTTTGGAAAGAGCATCCCCTTTAAAGACACTTTCCAGGAAGAGGCAGAAAAATCCAGCTCCTTTTTAGTCCAGCTTTTCTCCCCATAGCACAGCTTGGGTGCATTTTCTGGGCAGCTTCAAGTTGTGCATTCTCTAAATGCCCCACCTTGAAACCAGCTGGAAACCTGCTTATTTTGACCTCTGTTTTGCCCCTAAATCTGGAATATCAGTATCAAAGGGATCTTGAGACTAACAGTTAATCTCAAAGTTGTGACAAGATCCTTTTTCATACTATCGTTCAGCTTGTGGTCTCCTAAGACTCCTACAACCCTTTCACATATACTGTTGTCAAGCCCATTCTTTATCTGTGCATTTCATTTTGTTTTCCTTTCTAAGTATACCTTACATTTCTCCATGATGAAATTCATTTCATTAGTTTTGCCCCAAATCTCTAATCTGTTTAGGTTATTTTGAATTCTCATCTTGTCCTCTAGGTTATTAGCTAGACTCCTAATTGGGTGTCATCTGCAGATTTGATAAGTGTCCCCTCTGTTCCATTATCAAAGTCATTGATAAAGAGGTTGAATAGCACTGGGCCCAGGACAGAACCCTGTGACACTTCGCTAGTAACTTCTCTTCAGAATGAAAAAAGAGCCATTGGTGAGAACCATTTGGGTTCAGTCAGTCACCAAATTACAAACCCACCTGACATTTGTTTTGAATCCTTCTTTGGTGATTTCCCTTTTTCCATTCTTGTACATGTCCCTTTTATTCCTTAGCTCAGCTGGAAATTCTGTAATCATCCATTCTGGTTTCTTTAAACACCTCCCATTTTTTCCTCATCATTGGAACTGATTGAAATTGTGCCTTCAATATATCTCACTTTAAAGAAACTCCCATCCATCATGAATTCTCCTCACTTTTAGTATTCCTGACTACGGGACCACACCCAGCATGTATTTCCCTAAATTTACTTAATTTTGTTGTTCTTTTACATTTTTTTTTTAAACAATGTATTGTAGCCAGATTTTACCAACTGATCACACTTGGTTAGGATCAGATCTAAAATAGCTGACCTCCTTGTTGCCTCTTCCACCTTCTGGATAATTAAAATGTCTGCAAGGCAAGTGAGGAATTTGTTGGACCCTATATTCTTGGCAGAGTTTATCTTCCAACAAATATTAGGATAGTTGAAATCTCCCATTACTGCTACATTTCTTCACAGGTAGCTTGTACCAAGCCTCTCCTCTTAGCTAGGTGGCCAGGAGAGTGGTTGTCAGTTCAGCAGACTCTGATGAATATATCAGAGACAAAGAGCAAAGCGACAGTGCCAACTGTTTCTTAACTATTAGCTGCCATCATTTGACAATTCTGGACAACTAAACAGCAATTAGTGCCATATTTAAAAACATTTGTCCAATTTATATTGCTGTGCAGCGCAGAATTTATCTAAAAACCCAAACAATTTTGAAAAGCCTACTCTTTGAAGGATGATAAGGTGTCCTTGTGCAAAAACTGCAACAAAGTGTCAGTTCCAATAAGGCCTTTTGCTTTTCATCTTCACATCAAGAAGAGTTAAGATTTTAAGAAATTTAACTATCTCCTTTGCACAAAAGGGACAGGGACAGAATGGCCAGGGAGGGAGCTCTAAGTACATGGATCCCATCTTCATTTTCTGCCACTCTGGTACATTTCTTTTCCATATATCATACAGTATTTTTTTTATATTTGAATTACATTTTTGGTTTATCTAAGTTTGAAATGAAATCAAGTATTTCTTTCTTCTCTTCTTCCTATCCTGTCAGTACCCAACAGTCACAAATATTGACCTTGCTTGGATTTTCATTTCCAAATCATCACAGACTTTGTGAGATTAGGAAGTTCCAGTATCTCCCCCAGACTTTTCTGCTGCAGTTGGTTTCATTTGTATCCATTCCCTCATCATTGGCCACTTGTTGCCCTTCATTTATTTCTCTGCTCTCTCTCTCTCTTTCTTTCTTTTTTTTTTTTTTGGGGGGGGGAGAAAAGGAAAAAAGAAAGGTATGAAGGGCAAATTCAAATATGAAGCTGTCAGTCTGGATCAGTATGTGATGGGATGTTGGTGTACCTTTGAGGCAAACTGATCGAAAGAACTTTGTAGCATAAATTTTCATAGATGAAATCTACTTCAAGAGTCTACTGCATCTGATGCATCTGATAAAGTAGACTCTGTCTATAAAAGCTGACACTATAAACATAATTCTCATGTTAGTCTCAAAGTTGCCATATGATCCCTTTGCAATAAAGGACCATGGAGATAATGGGATGCAGAAGATCAATTTTCGAGGAGGTACTTTCTTGCTTCAGATAACAAATTAATACATACATGTACTCCTACATAGTTAGCAAACTATGCAAGTAAGCAAACCTATAGCCTTTCATTTAAGGGCAAGTTACAGTGCCTATCTACACCAAGGATGCCAAAGATGTAGTCATCCAAATATTGCTGGACTGCAGGTCCCATCATGCTTCACCACTGGTTATGTTGGCTAAGGCATAGTGTAGTTCAGCAACATCTGAAAGTCAACACACTTTTCAGTCTCATGTTAAAGGTGAATTGAAAATTATATCCCAGTTTTAGAGCTCACTATAAAATTTCCTGGAAGAGCAATTTTCTATTGCTATTGAATTCAGGGAGGATGTTATTGAGAGGGATGATTTTACCTTATTTTATCTAACTTTAGGAGGACATTGCTGAATGCATGACTGAAGGAAGACTGAGAATTTAACAAAATTTCAAGTAAGAAGGGGGAAATATTTGGCCTCCACATAGAGCTGATAAGTGGTAATCCACAACCACCACACTATTTTCCTCCTCACAAATTCCCAAAGTTCTCCACTCCTGTTCTTTGAGGACATGTTTACTGACTCCTCTTAAATAGTTCTAAAGAGTTCAGCTCAGACCTACCAAAGACATCATGGGAAGTCTTTTGACATAGTTACTTCTTTTGTGATTTGGATTTTTTTGGAGCAAAACTGGAAAGTACAAAATGATTCAACTGGCTCATTTTGCTCTAAACTTCTCTGGCATCATGAAAAGGAGGAAAGGCAGAAGGAATATGGCAGCACCTTTAAGAGTAGTTTTTGTTTTTGTTTTTACATGAGCCTTCATGGATATTAAGCCACTTCTTCAGATGCACCACCAAGTGGGTTTATATCCATAAAAGCTAATGCAAAAATAAAATTCAATCAGCCTTAAGGGTGCTGTCATATTTCCTTTTGTTTCTTTTCCCTCTTCCTTCCTCCTTTTTCTGCTGCAAGAATCAAACATGGCTACTTCTTTGGAAAATTGTTCTGGCATCTCTTCCATCTCCATTCTCTTCCCATTCCCTCTCTCCCCCTCACTTTCTGCAGTTTTTTTGTTAGATGCTTCTCAGTGCCCCCTCCCCAGCAATCTTTTCAAAATAAGAACTGCTGTGCTTCCTTTAATCTAAACACTTTATTTTTGTTCCTTTGAAAAGATCAAGTCAACCTACAACAATTTGAAATAACAGGATACTGTTGTTGTTGTTGTTGTTTTCTTTTTAAAATCCCAATCACTCCCCCGCCCCTTCCTTATGTAGATCTTTCAAGCAATTCACAGCACTTCACACACAGCAAAAGCAATAAATTCTGGGAAACATTACAATGACAGGTCAATCATGAATGCCCCTCTCCCTTTCATTTTCTTATGCTGTAATCTCCAGACTCGAAAGTGTCAAAGAATTACTGTAATAATGGCCATTCATTAAGCAATCACTCAGCAAGCAAGGAGTGAGTGAGGGAAATAGGGCTTACCTGTTAGCACAGTATGAAGACAAGGTATTAAAAAGTTGTTGCGCCTTTACCAAAAATCTTTGCCATTGTTGTTTGCATGATTTCATATATGTATCTATCATTAAGAATGTTGTTATATGCATTGCATGCATGCATGGAGAGAAGGTTGCTATGGGAACCCAAACTCTTAATTTCTTAACTTGAGAATGAGAAACAACAAAACTGATATTTTCTCCACAGTATTTCTTGCAACATCCCACATCCTCTTTTTTTTTTTTTTTAAGGACGGAGGGTGGTGGCAGAAATGAGTTAATAAAAACAGAGATGGATGTGAAGATGAGTGAGAATTGCAATTTTGAATAGAAGTTCAATAGAAGATTAAATGGGAGTACTATGGCAGGTTTCCAAGAGATGCAAGCATCTCTTTCCCCATCTACAGAAGGTGTGGGAATAATGTGGCTTCCAGGCTTAATGTAGCCTAGCCAGGTCTCCCAATTTTCCAGAATTTTTTGAAATTTTACCCCTCCCCCATATCAGAAAAATCATCTTGGGAAGTCTAATTTCTCCCATAAAGATAGTGCTTCATTTTTAAAACAATCAAAACCCAAAGTGTTTTCCCCTTTGTTCATGTGGAGATGGGTATTCAAACTGAAAGTGATATTCTATTTCTATTTGCATGTGAAGGGGTTGCTGTGGCTCTTAAAGAGTCCTTTAAGATGGCTCCAAGTCAGATAATGGCCCCAAGATGCCAAGTGCTTCACTTGTTCTGCATATTTTTCCACTGTCCTGATTTGACAGAGACAGTCCTGATTAAATATCTGTCATCCCACTTTATCCTCCTCCCATTTTGCCCCTTTGTCCTTAGCTTACTTGCTGCAAACTGAGTTCAAAGGCCAAAGAACTTTGTGCTCCATTCACCCAGCAAGGAGGAGAGGAGGGGGAAGAATCTTACCCTTCCCATTGTGTTTTAGCTGTCTTCGAGTCACCCCTGACTCATGCAACCCTATCCTTCACTGCTTTGCTTAGTTCTTGCAGCTTTAGGCCCATGACTTCCCTGACTGAATCTAGCCATCTAGTGTGCAGTCTTCCTCTTTTTCTGCTGCCTTCTACCTTCCCAAGCTTTCTTTTCTTTTCTAATGGGTCATGCCTTCTCAGGATGTGGCCAAATTATGACAGCCTCATTCTGGCCATCTTGGCTTCTACAGAGAGGTCAGGCCATCCCTGTTCTTGGACTCATTTGCCCTTTTTGGTTGTCTATGGCAGGGGTAGGCAACCTTTCCCCTTTAAGGGCCGAGGGACTTCAGCTCCCAGAAGCCTCAGCCATGTTGGCCAATAGTCCCATGTTGGCCAATAACTCCTGGGATTCTGGGAGCTGAAGTCCCTCAGCCCTTAAAGGGGAAAGGTTGCCTACCCTGCTTTAAGGTCTTGTCTAGTTCTTTCATGACTACCCTTCCCATTCCTAGTCTTCATCTTAATTCTTGACTGCAGTCTGAATGTTTGATCATAGTTATGGGAATTCTTTTACTATTTCAATTTCTTCATTGTTGAATGTATGTAGTTCCACTCTATGTAACTCCACTGTGGTAATTATTTTTGTTTTTGCTTGTTCAGCAACAAGCCTACCTTTACCCTTTCCTCCTTGACCTTCCTTAGTAATTGTTCCCAGTCCATGATGTTAAAAGAAGACTTTGCAGACTGCTAGAAATAGTGCAAATTGAGTCCACTTTAACTGCCCTGTCTCAGTGCTAGGGAATCATGGGAATTGTCTTTTAAAGTGGACTCAATTTGCACTATTTCTGGCAGTCTGCAAAGGCCCTATGTCACATTTAAGAAGCCTCACAATATTAATTGTTGCTTTTAAAAGTGTATTTTTCTAGTGGTTTTTTCTTTCTTTCTTTCTTTCTTTTTCTTTCTTTCTTTCTTTCTTTCTTTCTTTCTTTCTGCTGTTTTCTGGGAGGTATATATATATATATATATATATATATATATATGTATATGTATATATATAGGCTCTCTTATAATCTAAGGCCCAAATTTGTAGCTTTACTTAACATGTTCATGATTCCAGCACTTCATGACACAGAGGCATTATAATTCCATACACCTACTTAAAGACCATACATGATTATGGTAATTTAAATTATATAATAATAATAATAATAATAATAATAACAACAACAACTTATTTATAACCCGACCCTCTGCTCGGCAATCGGGGCAGATTACAGCAAGTTAAAAGATGCAACAATTAAAACATTCCATCTCCCCACGCCCTCCACCTCCACACCAACCCTCCCACCCCTTAAAACTAAATTAAACTATTATAGAATTAAAATCAGATTAATCATAAAATGCAATACAAACCAATTAGCAAACATGTCATGGCAGCCAGAAAAGTAAGAGCAGCAGATTTCCTCCATATGGCCGGGCAGTTATGTATGTGTAAACATAATAGTTATGGTGTTACACAGTGAATTCTGTCTTGAATCCCCACCATCCTCATTTATGGGCAACAGCCAGTATGACTGATGGGGATTTGTTCCCATCATTCAGTAAGCATCTGACTGCTATTTCCACCTCCTCCCATGAGTGATCCCCATTGCAACAAGCAGAAATAAGGTCCTTGTCACATGATGTAGATTGCTCACACAAAGAGTGGGAACAGTAACCAGCTGCTCCCTGAATGACAGGGGAACAGACCTCTCCATTAATCATAGACATTGCTGACTGATAAGTGCAGATCTTTAAAAGGTCGGGAGAAGCCCGGATTGAGTACAGGATGCGTACTACCTGGGGACAGAGATGTGCGATATAATCTGTCCCTGTGAGTTTACATCTCGTGTCAAGTGTGGGAATGAAAGCCAATGTGCTTATCTTCTAGGACACAGAGCAATTGATTCAAGATGCAGAAAAAGAGATTCCACCTAAACATTAGGGAAAAAAAAATCTTGATGGTAAGAACTGTTTGACAGTGGAGCACACTCCCTCAGAGTATAGTGGAGTCTTCTTCTTTGGAGGTTTTTAAAGAGAGGCTGGATGAGTATCTGTTGGGAGTACTTTGTGTGTTCCTGCATGGCAGGCGGTTAGATTGGATGGCCCTTGTGGTCTCTTCCAACTATATGATTCTATGATTTAAAGCCAAACAAATTTACAAAATTCAGTGATCAGACATATGAAATAAATCTGCTGAATAATGATCAAGTCTGTCAGACAAGCTATTATAAAAGCCATGGGAGCAAACTCTTGCTTAAAAGGAAGTGAGCAGATAAATCCTTTGTCACTCAAGTCAGGAGCCAGACTATGGGCCTAAGCAGACTGCCAGAAATAGTGCACATTAAATTGAGGCACTGCCCTGGCTCAGTGCTAGGGAATCATGGGAACTGTATTTTTTTCTGGGACATTGAGCCTTCTCTGTCAGAGAGCTCTGGTGCCACAATAAATTACAGTTCCCATGATTCCCTAGCACTGAGCCAGGGCAGTGCCTCAATTTAATGTGCACTATTTCTGGCAGTCTGCTTAGGCCCAATGTTTGTTGAATTTACGTCCCATTTAAACAGTGGAACAACTGTTGTTGTAGTGTCTCTCCAAGTATTTTTTTTTTTCTTAAGGCAACCCTAAGGCAACCCTATCATAGGATTTTCTTGGTAAGTTTCTTCAAAGAAGTTTGCCATTGCCATCCTATGAGGCTGAGAGAGTGTGACTTGTCCAAGGTCAACTAGTAGGTTTTTATGCTCAAGCAGGGATTTCAACCCTGGTCCCCAGAGTCACAGTTCAACATTGATGAGACAATATTCATCATTAATTCAGTCCCATCAGGTTCAATGAGAATTTAGCTCAGCCAATTTAGACTTAATCCAACCTAATGAATTTCCCTCTTATTTAAACAATTGCATACAAATTTTCATCACTGCAGACATATTCTGGTTAAAGAGTCTTTGTGGTATCATATTTCATATTTAGGTAAATATGTTTTTCTTCCTGTTTTTAGGTTATTCACACCATGAGAGCCATTGATAAAGATGATCCTAAAAATGGACACTATTTTGTTTATAGCCTGCCACCTGAAATTGTCAACAATCCCAATTTTACAATTGAGAAAAAACAAGGTAAATAAAATGTGGTTCAGTGTGTTTTACTTTTCTCTCTTTCAGTCATTTGTTCTATTATACTGTTAATCTCTGTTTTTGTGTACTAATGAGAATTTTGCCTCATTCTTTATAGCTGTATGGTTATCTTTTAGCAGTATCTGGTATTGGTGCAATATAAAACAAGTTGGGTTAAAATGAATTAAGATACAGTTATTTACTTTACCAAACCATTTACAAGCTTTCAGAAGAGATTTACTTTCTCATAGATTTGATACTAATTTTGGAATGCTTGTGATATGTAGTGTAAAATAGGGTATTGATTTTTTTGTTGATAAAGATAGGTTGGCTTCATGTTTACCAAGAGATAAACAGATCTATCTGTTCTGTTACCTATATTAGTTAGAGAGCTCATTCTTCCCTGCAGAATGATCTCCTGAAATATGATTTAACAAGAAAATGATATTCAGTTCTTAATTTCATTTGCATGTGTTCACAAAGCACACATGGGTGCACATATACACACAATGTTGTTATTTTTTAATCAATGCACATATGCATATGGATAAAACTGGAGTTGAGCTGGAATTCCTTCCAATATATTTTTCCTTCTGAGAATGGCATGCATCCTACATTGCAGTTATGTATTCATCATCTAGGGTTTGTTTACATGATTTAAATACTCCTCACTTTTTCAATAGAATGCAGCCCCTCCACATACATTTCAGAGGAATTTTGGCTTTATGCAAGGGGTGTGTGTTTAAAAAAAAATCCTCAAACGCTGCAGAAAAAAAAAGAATTGCAGTTTTTACTGGACTAAAAGGATGTACATTATTGAAATTTGTCTCTCTGTCCACTTTGTATGAATTCACATGGGTGCACATTTTTGGCAGCAGAAAGGCAAATAGATACAAATTTGTGCAGGGAAATGAGTACCATTAATCATTGACATGAATGGGTGAAAATCTTCAGCAATTTGCACAATACATTTATGTGTAGACTAACCCAAAGACTTACAGACCTGTAACTGTTCCATATTCAGCCATGCCCAGTATTCATAATTGTGGCACTGTTGTTGACTGGGGCTCAGCAGAATTATATTTCCAGCCCCGTTCCACCAGCAATCTACAGTGTGACAATCTGAAGGAGGACCTCTGCTGCTACTCCTCACTTTACTACAGATTGCTTTGCTCTGACCATCAACAGAAATGTCCCCGATCACTTGATGTAGCTGTTAGCTTTTAAGGAAAGTTTGAGAAGTTGGTTTGGGATACAAGAAGTAGGTACATGTTTGTTACTACATCTCTGATGTAGGATCTTGGCAGATTTTTAAATTATTTTTTTCACTATCCTTTCCCAAAACATTTCTCTCAGCATTATCACACATTCATTCATTCATTTACATTGGTCAGTATCCCCGGCACTGTTTTAGAGTGATGGTAGGTACAAGAAATGGTGGAATATGTAAAATAGTGGCCAAATTGCCAACAAAGGGCCCTTTGCCAGAAATAATGCAGCTTGAATCCACTTTAACAGCCCTGTCTCAGTGCTAGGGAATCATGAGAACTGTAGTTTATTGTGGTACCAGAGCTCTCTGACAGAGAAGGTTCAATGTCTCAGAAAAAAAAAAAAAAAAAAAAAAAAAAAAACTACAGTTCCCATGATTCCCTAACACTGAGCCAGGGCAGTTAAAGTGGACTCAAGCTGCATTACTTCTGGCAGTCTGTAATGACCCATCGTTTCTGATGGGGGAATAAAACAACAAAACCCTCCACTGCTGCCAATGCTTTTGGTGAGCTCAATCCACAAGAAACTGTTAGAGAATTTGTCTTCCCTTAGGAGAAATGACCCCCATCCCAAATTATTTGCTCACAATGAGAGGTAAATTTGAAGATAAAATATGTGCTCATCTCTAAATAAAATCTCCCCCCAAAAGAATCTATGCAATCATATATATATAAGAAAACCAACATTGTTTTTTTCCTGCTTAGTGCTGATCACCCTTGTTTGGTGATTTCTCAACTTTGGATGGGTTGTCTTCCCATTATAAAATCTAGAACAGCTCTCTTAAAGTTGATTGTTGACAGTGGAATCTGGAAACTAAAATATACTGGTATTTTTGTTGCACCCCTTTGTTTTTGGCACCAGTACCAGCCATCAATAGAATAAAGTGCACCCTCAAACCTCTCTGAAACTGAGGTTGGAGATTAGACTGAAAGAAGCTTCCCACCTTTGGTGCAATGATGGGAACATCTTCAGGAATGCTAAAGGCAGGATCAGCTGCCGAGGTTAGCTTATAATTTGTAAAACTGAAGCATCTTCCAAAATCATGGCCTTATAGGAAAGTCAGTCCAGATTTTGGACCTTTTTCATCTGGACACTTCTCTACCTTGTTGTTTTTGACTGTTCACATAATGTCCTCTAAGCAAGTGAGAAGTGAGCCCCATTCAAATCTCCTCAGACATCCCAACACTCACCATTCACTTCAACCCTCCATTCTCTCTTTCCCAACAGCTACTTTCTTCACACTTACACACACACATACATACACACACAAATCAAGTAATATTTTTATATAGAGCCCCAGACTGTAACAAGCCACTATGGACTTGCATGATGAAACTTGCATACAATCTGTTTTGTGTTTTGTTTTTGTTTTTGTTTGTCTGGTTCACAGCTCAAAATGCACTCTATCTATCTATCTATCTATCTATCTATCTATCTAGGGAAATTGTGCACAAAGAATGTATGCAGTTGGGGAAATATTCACATTTTGTCTTCTATTTTAGGAGAAAAATAACTGTAGTTAAATAAAAGTCTGCACACTAGGAAAAATAGGGTACAAACATATGTATATAAAGGAAAAATGTACACAAAATAAATACAGGTTTTTGTGCAGTTTTTCAAATCCAGGCCAGATATCAACTTGCAGCCAAGGAGGTGAGAAATTTGATGAAACAAAATGTAAAGATTCTTCTGTGCCTTCTTAGGACAAAGACCAGTAACCTTGAAGTGTTTTGTCTTCTGGAAGGTGATAAAGGTGTTCTGGAAGGAAAAACAAAGTAATGACAATAAGGTTGTGGGTCAAATAAAGTGGGAGATCCAGTGGTATTGCCTTAATGAAGAGCTCCTCAAATTCTAAAATACATGGTGGCAATGTTTGGATAAAGGGAAGGGACACTTTTTTAATAAAGGAGGTAAAAGTCATGACATGTACATGCATTCCATAAATATTTGGGAATTTTAAAAATTAGGCATTTTATTGATTCCTTTCAGAATCAATTTGAAAATCAACTTTTGAACAAAGCACATTTTTGGAGGTATTCCTGTGTTTCATAGACAGAAGCCTCCTATTGAAAGTCTGAGTGAATCTCCTCAAAAGCCAGTTTTAGCAAAGGAGAATAACTATCAAGTGTATACTTTTAAAAGGTTGAGAAAGTTGTTAGGTCAGCAAAGTTTGAAGGACACCTTAGTTTAGCCTAGCTGTTTGGAACGAAAAGGGCACACTTTAATCCTGTTGCACTCTGGAATTGTCATTTCATTCACACTAAGGAAGGAAAAAGACAAATTTAGATTCTTTTTGCTCTTGTTGAGTAATGCAATTTACCCTGGCTTCATTTCCTGGCATGGAGATGTACTTGAAGGTCAGGTAGCAAATGAACAGAACAGTGCTTTGAAAGATAACTGTATGTCTGTGTGGATTGTCACATTAGTGTCTGCTCTTTATCAAGCTGATAGATATAGTTGCTAGCTCTACTTAAATCTCTCAAACTCTGCATTCCTGTAGATTGTTTGTACCCTGCATGCATGTAACGTGCAGGCAGTCTGCAGAATCTTGATTCTTTTACTAATGCCAAGTGAGATTTTGCCAAAATGAGGACAGGCAGATTTCAGGAGTGCATGGAAAGGAGTCTAAACAACACTGAGACTTGGTCTTGATATATTAAAGGTGTTTGTTTTTTTCTTTCCCTTTTTTGATAGAGATGTGTGATCTGCTTCTCCAAAGGGCATGACTGTGTCTTATGGGTTTAAATAATGGGGGGGGGGGGGAGTTTTTAGTTGATTGTGTGGGGAAAGATCTTGCCAACTCATAATGAAACTAACAATCTAAGGAAATGGTTGCACTATCCTTTCATTGATGTATTAAAAAAAAAAAAAAACTCTAGGGCAATCATTTACTGATGCCCCCTTCATGATGCTGTGGCTATTGGGGAAGGGGAATAGATGGTCAAGAAAGTTCCCTCAAGCCCTATGATATTTTGCTTATATGAGTTGAGATTCACTGGTTTCAGTGGAACTTAATTTACAAATAAACATCTAGGCATATCATTACAATTATTCTAGAAAGGGGGAATTTTGTATTTCTTTTTGGTCTTAGCAAAACAGTCAGTTCTCCTCTCCCCTTCTCTTCTTCTCTTACCCTGCTGTTAATTCCATTTCCCCTTCCACCTTCTAAAGTCATTTGCAGAATGGCATAGGAATGCAAATCTTTATAATTGTCTGTATACTCAAACAAGTATGTGCAGTGCTATTTTTGTGTGACTAATTGCACTGCATTAGGTAAAGAACCTTTTCCCTGGGAGATGAATGTCAAAGCCTTTTCACATTTTTTTTTGAGAAATCATCATTATATATGTGATAAATTTTGCTACACAGACATTACACACACACACACCACATATCCCTTATTCCAAATGGATGTGTTTTCCCATCATTTGTAACCTGATCTCCTCTTCCATCTTTTTAACTGATGTTACCAGAAATGGAAACTGACACATTGTACTGCAAGGCACGTTCTCTGCCACCAGGTTAGGTCCCTTCTATGGGGAATATTAAGCACACTTTTAGCCTGCATAGCCCTTTCCCTGTTTATTCCTTTTTTAAAATTGTTATCAGGGCACTAAGGAAAGTTAGATCATTAAAGTAATCTTGATCAATGCATCTTATGACTTGTTGTCTATTAATTTGTAAGTGAAAACCACATAAATGTATACGTGAATAAAGCAACTGCAAAATTGCATATGGATTCATTTATTTTTAGAACAGTTAATTAACATGCAAGTTGGACAAATAGCTTTATGAATAAGTGTGCATGGAGGTGATATAGAGCAGAAATATCATATTTCTAGAGCTTTCATTACCATCAAGCATTTCTGTCCATTTTAGTTCATTTATAGTGTAGTATTGCTGTGTTTATACGTTTCATTTCCTTTTTTTTTTTTGTTTTTTTACTATGTCTAGCTTCTTTTGACCCATGCTCTCACATTACATGTACCTATAACAACATCAAGTTTATTGAGTAGCCCAAGGGCCATTTCAAAATAGCAAATACATAGTAATAAAAACAATATCATGATCATAATGAAATACACATATACCTATAATATGTACCTATAATATGTGTGGCACAGCTTTGGACCTTGCTTTGATTTTTAAATCTGTCTGCTATGTGGCTTCCTCTCTTACTGAGTTCTGTTTTACACTTGACCACAGCTCTATTTTTACTTGCCCTCCGTTCTGGACATGTAGCCCTCTGTTTAAGTCCTGTCCCTGTTATGTGTCCTTTTGAGGGAGGTGGGGTTGTCTCATCCTAAAGTTTGCTCAGTGAGAAGTTTTCACAAGGAGGCTCACCTTTGCTTTCTTCTGCACAATACTAGCAAGTGTCTGCTATTGTAGTGTCTGGAACATCCTCTATCAGTATCACCCACCACTACTGCTGCTGCACAGTAGCTGTTTTACTCACACTTTAGTAATCATTCTAGATCCTCCTCTTTCTTATTCCTTCCACTCCTTCCCTCTCAATATAACCCTTCTATGGACGTATTCACACAGGCGGCTCTAAAGCCGCCTGGAAGCCCCCTGGAAGCCATCAGGGGTCATTCCGGCGGCGAAAACAGCAGCCGCCGGAATGACTCCTGATTGCCTCCGGCAGAAGCGCCTGTAATTCCTTTTTAAAAAAGGAATTAAAAAGATGGGGCTAAAGCCGGCTAGCGACAGGGATGGCGCAGGGATTGCGCAAGATGGGGCGGGGCTTGCTGCGACGTAGTTTGAACACGTCGAGCAAGACCCCAGAGTGAGGTAGGGATGGCGCAGGGATGGCGAAGGATGAGGAGGGGCTTGCCACGACGTCGTGTGAACTTTTCCTGCACAGAGCCGGAGTGGGGCCAGATGGAGGTAGGAATGACTCCCTTTTTTGCCCCGTGTGAAAACGTCCTATGAGTTCTCTCTTTTCTTTCCTCACCTCCCAAGTCTTTCTCTCATCAGGTCCATTTTATTTTTTGTCTGATTCCTTCAGCCCCACTTCATGGTGGTCTCCGGTAGCAGCAAGGATATGACCATGGTATTATCCGGTGGTAGCAGGGGACTTGAGTCCAGTGGCATCAGCTTCCCTCTTGGCCTTCCAGACATGGTGTTACTGGCAGGGAACTTTAGTCCAGAGGAGGACAAGCCCAGCAGAGAGTGAGCAAAATGTTGAAGGGTCTGGAAACCATGCCTTATGAGGAGAGACTTAGGGAGCTGGGTATGTTTAGCCAGTAGAAGAGAAGGTTAAGAGATGATATGATAGCCCTGTTTAAATATTTGAAGGGATAGCATGTTGAGGATGGAACAAGCTTGTTTCCTACCACTCCAGAGAATAGGACCTGGAGCAATAGATGCAAGATACAGGAAAAGAGATTTCACCTGAACATAAGGAGGAACTTCTTGACAGTAAGGGCAGTTTGACAGTGGAACACACTCCCTTGGAGTGTGGTAGAGTCTCCTTCTTTGGAGGTTTTTAAACAGAGGCTAGATGGCCATCTATCAGGGATGCTTTGATTATGAGTTCCTGCATGGCAGGGAGTTGGACTGGATGGCCCTTATGGTATCTTCCAATTCTATGATTCTATGAGTCCATCAGCAGCAGCCTCCCTCTCAGCCCTCCAGCTGTTATGTCAGGGCCCAGTGGGGATGGTGTGGGTGCTTAAATCTGCTGGCGGCAGCCTCCCTCTTGGCCTTTCAGCCATGTTGTGTTCTGGTGGGTATGGGGATCTATATATAATCATATATCACCATCAACATTATGCAACTTTACATATCCTTACCATGTAGCATAGATATTAAGAAAACCTGTTATTGGATTGCCATGGTGGTGCATGGTTAAATGTTGCAACTGCAGCCACTCACTCACAAAGCACAAGGTTGTGAGTTCAATCCCAACCAGGGGCTCAGGGTCAACTTGGCCTTGCATCCTTCCAAGGTTGCTAAAATGAGTATCCAGCTTGTTGGGGGCAATTAGTGTACAGGTGTAAACCACTTTGAGACTGCATAGTGTGGTATGAAGTGGTGTGTGTATATATGAAGCTGCTATTTCTATTGCTAATTGTGGGTATGCATAACAGGATACTAACATGAGTGCCCATTTTGTATTATCCTTATTGCACAAAGTTCACTTTGCTAGGTCTGTTACAGTGATGGGACTGAGAGAAGCCTCTTGATGATCCCAGGACCCAGACAGATATAAGGAGATGTCATCTGTCAGATAACCAGAACCTGAGCCTTTCAAATCAATGAAAGCTTTATATGGATGCACCCATATGTTGATTATATCCTGCTTCCACATTGATTCTAGATCTTGAAAATATCATCAGGTTCAAGAGTTCTGGGTCCTAGCTGCCATTACTATCCACCACTCCCACTTTATAGAAAGATGTAGTCTGCAAGGGGGCTCCACTTTACATGTGTCCATAAAATGCATTAAAAGTAAAAGGTAAAGGTTTCCCCTTTGACAGGATTGTCAGGTCATGACTGACTGTAGTGGGCAGTGTTCATTTTCGTTACTTAGCCGAGGGAGCCAGTATTGTCAATTATGACTCTGTGTTCATGTGGCCAACATGACTGCACAGAATGCTGTTACCTTCCCACTGAAGTGGTACCTATTTATCTACTTGCACTTTTATATGCAAGGTTGGCAGAAGCTGGGAAGATGGCAGGAGCTCATTCTGTCACATTGTGTTTGGGTCTCAAACTGACAACCTGCTGATCTTGTGATCATCAGAGTCAGCATCTTATCTGCTAATCCACCACATCCCTTAAGGTGCATTATACCTCACACAAACACACATGTGTTCCTTCTGCCCAGGTAATGGAGATATACACTCTGAATTTAAAATGACTATTGTACCTGGGTACAGATCAGGGTGGAACACAGCTACAGAGATTCTTGCAAACATTTAAACATGTGCACATAAAAGTGTGGACATATGTTGTGTGATGTATGAATGTCCCCATTTGCAGCACAACCAGCAAGTAAAATTTTATATCTTACAAAAAATTGTGCAGAAGCACATTTGAAATTCATCCCCTGAAAAATGGTATAAATGAATTGTTGGGGAATAGAGAATTTTTCTTTCAGTTATCCTGGCAAATAACTAAATCAGTACAGGTCTGCAGCACAGTATGGGAAAGGAATTAAGTAAAAGTGGACTCCTACAATTTAGCTATCTGTAGTTAGACATTTACTCTGGTTCTGGAGTTTTGTTGTACTTAATATTCCCCAACTGTGACTTGCTAGAGAGAATATGGCTTAATTTCTCTGCAAACTCCCCATTTTCTTTTCTTCCTTCCTTCTCATTTTTCTTTTTGATTTCCATTGGGTCCAATAAATGATATTCTGACACAGCCTGCATTTCAAGGCTCACAAAGTGGAGAAACATGCTTTGGTGAGAACTATCTAACCAGAGGGGGAAGGATATAACATAAAGGCATTTAAATGTTTACCTATTATTATCAACTTTTAGCTAGAAATTTTAGATAGATTTTTTTCTGCACAGTGAAGTTCTTTGGCAAGCAATATAACCAGTTACCTTTGTCTTTAATGATAAAATGTGTGCATGCAGCCCCAATGGTGGAATTGGCTGGAAAGCTGATCACTACATAGAAAAACTGAGTGGCGAATCAAATTGAAGGGAGAATCTTGAGAATGCTAGATTCAAGTTTTAGTGAAGACTTCTTCACATAATACTCTTGTGAATCAAACATACTATTATTCTCAGGATTACCCCTTCATCAGGAAAAGCAAATAGTTTTTGTTTTGTTTTGTTTTAAGAGCTGGAAAACAGGAAATCACTCTCTGGGCATAAAACGGGGGATAGGAGGGAAAGAAGGGGGGGAGAAGTAATGTGGCAGGGACTTTAAGAATGGTTTTTATTTTAACATGAATGTTTGTGAAACATTGATCCATTTAAGAAAGTCCACAAATAAAATGTATGAATATTTAATTTGATTCTTTGCCACTTTCTTTTTCTTTTTTCCTCCCTCTCTCCTTTTCCTCATCTTCCTCTATAAGTCACAAATTTCTTCATAAATGTGACTAAGGTTGAATCTACACGGCAGAAACAATTTGGTTTGACACCACTTTAACTGGTATGGCTCAATACTGTGGTATTCTGGAAAATGTAGTTTGTTGTGGCACCAGAGCTCTTCTTGGTGCCACAACAAACTACATTTCTCAGAATTCCATGGCAGTTAAAGTGGTGTCAAACCAGATTATTTCTGTAGTGTGGGATGCAGCCTGAAGGAACTAGAAGAAGAAGAAATATTAATAATGTATGCAAAAGCAAAACCTATCCATTTAGGCTTCAGAATTTTGAATACTTAGCTTTCTTGGTTTAAAATCCAGTGTGTTCAACCATAACTGTACTCTGTTTTGCAGTATTACTCAAGGAAATGCAGTCAGCCACTTTCACAGTCCCCATAACCACTTCCAAATGAGAGTACCAAAATCTAGACTTGTGCATTGACTCATATCAACAGAGCATTTCTAGCAGTTTTCATCTTATCCAGTTAAGAAGCTATCTTTTGTAAAGCTAAGGGCTTTCATTTCCCATTCACGTCTATTCAGTCTAATCATTTACAACTAGGATAATTCTCAGCAATATATTATTGTAGGAACACACATTGGTTTCTCCAAAAGATGGTTGCCTGTCCACTGAAGACTGCAGCTTAACTAAGAGAGAGAAAAGAAGACAATTAGGTCTGGTAGAGAACATCATTGTCCTTGGCTGCATCTACATAACAGAATTAATGCAGTTTGACACCATTTTAACTGGTGTGGCTTAATGCTACAGAATTCTGGGATTTGTAGTTTTGTAAGGCATTTAGCCTTTGCTGCCAAAGAGCTCTGGTGCCACAACAGACTACAAGTCGCATAATTCCATAGGATAGGGCCATGACAGTTAAAGTGGGGTCAAACTGCATTAATTCTGCATTGCAGCAGCAGCCCTTGCTAATCCAAAAGTCCTGAGTCCACTACATTACTATTTGGAAGATTTGTCCATCCTCTTAGCCCATATTTTGAGTAACATTCTAGGAAAAAAACCTTTCCAAGCTTCTAAAGAGTTGGCATACCCACCTATGAAAAATATTAGCAACATGGCTCAGCTGGAAGTGACCATGTAAGATTACTAGTCTCCTTGACTAAAGGTCAGAGAAAAGTGTCTGCATGCTTAAGATATAATTATCTACGGTTCAGGCTGTTTGAAAAGAACAGAACTGGAAATTATGCACACAATTATCTAAAGTTCATTTTTCCTCTCCCAAGGGGATTATAAGAAAGAGGGGGGTGCAAGAAACCATATCTTCACCGTGGCATTTTTGTTTTTTTTCCTGACCTGTCTTCAACTATAACAAGGTCAATATTTCAGAAGATTGGCTGCCTCCATTTCATGTTTCAATATCTTTGGTGAAATCGAAAACAAGGGTCCACCCTCACATACGTGCAGAAAATAAGGTATGGAAAATGAAGTGTTCTGCCCATTACACTCTAACATGACTCAATGCCATGAGATTATGTGAATTGTTTTATGAGACATTTCCCCTTCTCTGAGAAAGAGCTCTGGTGTCACAACAAATACAATTCCCATTATCCCATAGCAGTGATCCATGGCAGTTAAAGAATTGTCAAACAGGATTATTTCTACAGTGCAGATGCAGCTTTTGTTATCAACATCCCTGCTAAGGTCTTACAAAATCAGGTCTGTGGCTTCCTTACTTGATTCAGTTTATCCACCTCTAATGGAGTTTTTCTTTCTTCCTACTGCCTTTTACTTTACCAAGCATCATTATTTTTTTCTAGTGAGTCACATCTTATTGCAATGAGTCCAAAGTGCAATAGTCTCATTATAGTTATTTTGGCTTCTAGAGAGACTTCAGATTTGATTAGCTCTAAGACTGATTTGTCTTTTTGGCAAACTTTAGGATCAGAAGAACTGCCCTCCATCACCAAATTTCAAATGAGTTGATTCTTTTCCTATTACTTTTCTTACTACCCAGGTTTCACAACCATACATAGAAATCAGAAATAGTGTGGTGTGGACAAGCCTGACTTTGATATTCAATTATATATCTTGATACTTAGGATCTTGTCTATTTTTTTAAAAATGCCCATCTAGGTCCTAGTCTTTTTTTCAAATTCCTTGAGTACAGTCTCCATTTTAATTTATGACTGAGCCAAGGAATGGAAAATCTTTAACTATTTTAATGTTATCATTATCTACTTTTAAAATTATATCAGTCATCTCTGGTCCTTGGATGGGAAGTTCAATTTGTCCCTAGGCCAGCAGAAGTTAT
This sequence comes from Phrynosoma blainvillii, assembly GCA_026167975.1. Classification (NCBI taxonomy): domain Eukaryota; kingdom Metazoa; phylum Chordata; class Lepidosauria; order Squamata; family Phrynosomatidae; genus Phrynosoma; species Phrynosoma blainvillii. Next base: position 8,890,167 of record JANUYF010000007.1, on the reverse strand, counting down.
CCACTGCTTCCTGAAAGCCTCACTTTTACAAGACTGACTGCAGAAAATGAGGGAACTGTACTAGATTTTTTTAAAAAAAATATATAGTTTGTGTATTGAAAAATAATATTTCCAACTGCAGGTACCCAGGAGAGCAACCTTCAGAATCCTCTTAGCAACTGTCACCACTGTCTATAGAGGTACAATGTTCTCTCCACTCTCCTCTCCTCTCCACTCTCCTCAAAAGCTTTTGATGTCAGTATCATATATTTCTATCCCAGCTCAATTAATCTATGTTACATATTCATTTTACTCTTTCTTGGCCACATATTACGTGTGATGTATTATGATGTAAGATGCATAGTTTTGATGGGTGAGCTGGAGTTACAGACTAGTGTTGTTGTTTTTTCCCCTTGTAAATCTTAGCAGATCTCTAATATGAAATTTGATAGAAGACATCAATTTTATTTTCCAGAACATACACTATTGATTTTGATGTTTTCAAAAAGTGGATCATTTTGAATTATCCATGAATATGTCTGCATGCATACAGCTTGGTTATCACAAATCAGCTTCAAAATATCATAAAATTGCATAATTTATTTACTGACTATTTTAATAAACCTTCTGGATGAACAGAACATTTCTGTCTTTATTGTCAAGCTTAAGTAAATAGCCTTTCTTGTAAAGAATTCATTGTTCATGAGTTTATGTGACTTTGCTTTGTTGAGCCTAAAGTGCTCTGAAAACCCTGTGCTTCTTTATTCTATTTGGTTGGCCTTGATTTTGGCATCTACTTCTGTTCTTGGGAAGTGAAGTAGTTTTCAAGCTCTTAGCATTTCTGATGTATTCTATTAGCCACAGACCTTTGTTTATTTATTTATTTGCTGCCTGAGGAAAGAATACTTGTACTCATGGTCCATTCTCACATATGTAAAGGAACTGAATTGGCAGCTGAATCTTACTTCATCACTAACAGAACACTCTCTTCAGGAATATTAGTAGGGAGTATGTGGGGTGCATCTCACATCGAGTGACACCTCAGAGGGAGGTGTCTCAGTGCGCTGGTGGGAAAGGGTGCTCAGGTTCGGATCTGGCAGCTCTGCTGGCTAGGCTGGAAAGCAAATCTCCTCCCTTTCCCACCTGGCCAGCAGCTCCACAAAACTGGAAAAAAGACTGTTGAAGAGAGGAGAGTAGTATTAAAAAAATGATATGCACCAGGTGTCAAATATACTAAGTAGGCCACTGAATGTCTTTTTCTGTGATTCATGTAGACATCAGGTTACAATGTGGTAGGCACAGACAGGCCTGTGGCATGCACAGTAGAGGGGAAGAGAGAGTGACTTGCAAGAAATAATTGGGAAGCTGCATCTGCAACTTGTAGTGCTTGCCTAACTCCACTTAACAGTAGAGACAGCCGTGAGCCACAGGCATTTATTAACTTGTGTGCCATCATGCCACATGCAATATAGGTATAATTATTAAGATGGATTTCAGAAACCTCCCATAGTGTGACGGATTGGAAGGACAAACCCACTGGAGAGGACTCAGAGCATGAGTGTCCTATCTGTCCAAACATGGTCTAAAAATCCTACATAGGGTTGGAAGGAGCAGACCATGAGCTGCATATGACCCATTGGGGCCCAATGTGCAGGGGCCCCTCAAAGTCACCAGATCTTTGTGATATTGGATGATTTTCACCCTCCAGACTGGTGTAGAACCCCCATCACCACCAACTGTCTGTAAATACTGTGCCCCCCCCCCAAAAAAAACCCTCAAAAACCTGAAAATTGTCTGAAAATTGGCCAAAATTACAACCTGATGTGATATTATATCACTTCCTGAACACCAAGACTTCCCAGTGAAGCTCACAAGGCAGGTGCAGGGAAGGAAAATGGTCCCTATCCCATCTACAGTGACCTACCCTAATCTAAATCAAGGAGAGGGAGTGTATCTTAATGCCCACACATTACTGATTAGTATTAAAGAATTGAGGCACCATGAAACCAAATGAGCATGTGCTGTGCATAAGCAATGTCTATCAGTGCATGACTCTGTGCAATGCTAATATATATATATATCTGTACACTATGTATTGTCATGCCAAATTTATAAGTTTATAATGTGTGTGAGAGAGAGAGAGAGAAAGAGAGTGCTCTCCAGTACCTACCCTCACAACCAGCAGCCCCTTTATCAAAGTATTTGTGAGGCAGTGGAGACTGGAACACTAGGAAATGACAACCACAGTAGTCTCCCAGTCATGGGATGTCTTGAGAACAGGCACCTTGAGATACTTTTTGGTGTTCATCCCACAGTGCCCTGCAACTCGAAGCATGCTGATGATACATTCCCCTGCGTTCTATTCTAAAGTGCATCAAAAAAATTTTGGTTGGGTTGCTGAGAGGCTGAGAAGCAGGGTTTTGGACCCACCTTTCATCATTCATGACCATAAACATGAATCCCCACCATTAGCATATTACAAATCCAGTTTACAGTATTATAACTGCTGAACAGGATGCCAACCAATGTCTATTTTCTAAGCCTATGCCAGAGTAATAGAATCACATAAAGTTTGAAGAGATCTGAAGGACCATCAAGTTCAACACCCTCCCCCCCCCCCCCGACATGCAGGAATACACAATAAAAGCATCCCTGACAGGTAGCCATCTAAACTCTGTTTAAAAACCTCCAAAGAAGGAGATTCCACTTTTGAACAGCTCTTACTCTTAGGATGTTCTTCCTCCATATGTTTAGGTGAAATCTCTTTTCCTGGAGTTTGAATCCATTTCTCTGATTCCTATTCTCTGGAGCAGCAGAAAACAAACTTGTTCCATCTTCAGTATGACATCTTTTCAGATATTTGAACTTGGCTATCATGTTACCTCTTAACCTTCTCTTCTACAGGCTAAACATATCCAGATCCCTTGGTCGCTCCTCATAGAGCATGGTTTCCATGTCAAGTCAAATATTGCATATCCAATGCTCAAACCATTACACCACATTGGCCCCTTTTGTTCCAGTAAACTGGAACAAAATGGGCCAACGTGGTGTAGTGGTTTGAGCATTGGACTATGACTGAACAATTGCAGGCTCAAATCCCAACTTAGCCATGTAAACCCACTAGGTGACCTTGGGCAAGCCACACTCTCTCAGCTTCAAAGCATGGCAATGACAAACCCACTCTGAAGAAATCTTGCCAAGAAAGTTCCAAAAGACTGGCATACACACAAAATCAACATTTTTCCCTTGACTCAACTGGCCAAGAAAGAAGCTTCAAAGGAAAAGTGTCATCCAAGGTAGCTCCTTGGTGACTTGCAATGAGAGAAAAGTGTGTTATGTGCCCTACATAAATGTAGCCAGATCCCATCAAGAGATCCTGTATGATCAAACAGTTTGTTCATACTATGAATTCCTGATTCAGATCTCATTGTATTAATTGTAATGTGGATGGCTATTTATTTTCCCAACCATGGACACAGAAGGACCCCTAGTATAATGAGTTCTGCTTCATGTCAGCTAACATTTATATAAATTTAAAGAAATGTACTTCACCATTGGCCTTGAGGTTTCCAGCAGTAAAGTTCCATATATATATATATATATATATATATATATATTTAAAAAATATCTTCAAAAGTAACATATCCAGCATAGATAATTTATGGCACAGTCTTTAGCACCATTAATGATTTGATCTTTCTAAGAAGCCTTTTTTAAAATAATGAAACGAAAGAGAAAGGCAGAAAAGTAGCTAGTTATGTGGAAGGTTACACAGCAGGGAAATCTACAGATCTCTCTGTATTAAAAACAGTATTCTGAATTAAAGAAAGATCAGATACACACAAAAATGAATACATGTGGTTCTTTAAAAAAAAAAAGAACTTGAAATTATAAACTGCAATATGACTTCATACTGGTCCCTGACAGACCCACTGTTTTCAAGATAGTTTTATGCTGATCAGAATATGTACAGATTTCCACTTATGACACTTAAATATCATACAGTTCCAAAACGCTTTGGAATCTGAAGTATTGTCTCCAAGGAATTTTAATGCATCATCCAGATTTGGCATGACAGCTGGTGTACACTTGAGTGTGCTGCTCACAATCCACTTGAGAGAAGGAACAGCAGGCATATAAATCTTTACTGCTATCTCCGAACACTGACTGGCGATTACAATACGGATTACATTTCTGGTTAGTCTCCAGGGAAGGAGCTTTACAAAAAGCATCCATGAATTGGGTGGGAGATCATCAGTGGGTCATATGAATCCTACAGCCTTGAGGTTCAATAACTCCTGTTAAAAAAAAACTAATTAGAAATGGGATAAAAACAACCAAGGAAGAAGCAAAGGTTTATGTAAATAGGTCAAAGAAACTGCCAAATGAGATCATAGAAAGGAATATGCTAACTGCAGAATCCAGTACAGAGATGGGAAATCGATGTCTTTTTTCAAATGGTTTGGACAACAAATGAGTCCAGTTATTCCACATGCATAATTAGAAAGCCCATCTTACTTTTACAGAGTTATTGATTGTTTGGAAACATAATCCCACCCTTCTGCCATGCCAGCTGTGCGATTCCTATATAAAATGGTAGTAATCAGGGGACACTGGATCATTGTTACTACCAGAGCATGAGCAAGCAGGAGGAAGAAGAAGAGAATTCTCATACAGTTGCAGAAAAAAAAAATAAGCCCTTAAAGATAAGAGATTAATGTTTGGCCTGGAGACAAAGTTAGAAGAAGAAGGCATGTGGGCATTCATTCATTCATACCATTGGACTATTTAGCTCAGCAACATCTGTGTTAACAATCCACATCTCTTTCAGATGTAAATACTACCTGGAGATGACAGAGATGGAGCTTAAGACATTTTCATTCAGAACATGTCTTCTAATACTGAGCTATGTCTGTCTTTTTCACCTAGAGCATCTTCCACTCTCTTCTCCAGCACCACATCTTGAATGAATTTATTTTCTTCTTATCTGCTTTCTACACTGTCCAGCTCTCACGTGGTTCATGTTGATGGGGAATCACTTAGCCGATTCTAAGTTTAGTGCTCAGTTGCATATCTTTACTCATTTGGATCTTGTCTAGTTCTTTCATAGTTGCCCTTCCTATTCTTAGCCTTCTGATTTCTTGACTGCAGTCTATTTCAGATCAATATTTGATACAATTTATGAGAAATCTTTAACTATTTAGATTTCCTCATTGTCTATCTTGAATTTATGTAGATCCTCCATGATCATTATTTTTGTTTTTGTTTTTAAGTTAAGCTATAAGCCTGCCTTTGCACTTTCTTCTTGATTTTCCTTAATAATTGTTCCAAGTCTGTGATGTTAGTAGTATGGTGTCAACCACATATCTTAGATGTTGATATTCCTTCTTCCTGTTTTCACTCCTCCTTCTTCTGAGTCTAAACCTGTTCTTTGTGTAATATTTTCTGCATACATATTGAACAGACAGGTTGATAGACTGCAGCCTGACTCCTCTGCCACTTGGGATCCATTCTGTTTCTGAATATTCTGTTCTAACAGTAGCCTCTTGTCCTAAGTACAGATTTTTCATCATGGCTATCAAATATAGTGGCACTCCTATGTCTTTAAGAGCCATCCCTAGCTTTTTGTGATCTATGCAGTCAAATGGTTTGCTATAGTCTCTAAAGTACATGCTGATTTTCTTTTGGAATTCCTTTCTGCGCTCCATTAGCCACCGTATGCTTTCTATGTAGTCCCTAGTGCCTCTTCTTTTCCTGAACCCCACGTGTGCCTCTGGGATTTCTATCTCCATGTATGATTGGCATCTGTGTTACAGAATTTTGAAGATAATTTTGCTTGTATGAGCAATTAATGTTATGGTCCTATAGTTCCTGAAGTCTTTTCTGTTCCCTTTAACCCATCTAAAAGGGATATGCTCTCACAGAAGCCTGTTGGTATGCCACCAACAGGATAAGAGCCTATGTATAACAAGTAGAATAGAGTGTTCCATATTTTATACAGAGAACATGGTTATATACTACTTCTACATGTGGGAATGAGACCACTACTGTTTCTTTTTCCTAGAGAATTGTATTTTTAAAATCCTTTTAATGTTGGGCAATCTGTTCCATGGAGTCTGTTATTTTACATTTGAGAGTTATCATAGTAAAAAGGTGGGTTAGTGGTTTTGGTTTCCCCCAACAGCAACATCAAAAAAAACAAAACATGACATAGCTTAATTTCAGTTTAATTTGGAGCCCATATTAATAGGAGGCATGTTTCCTTATGTAATGTGCCTTGTTTTGGGTGAGGAAAGCCATAGTAAACAAAATACAATTCTCTAGGTGAGGAAGCCATAGTAAACAAGTAGTATGAAAAGCACTATAATGAAGATCAGGGGTTAATTGAAGAGCTGAGTGGAGAACAAGATGCCCAACACCTTCTTGATCACCTGCATTTATGCTAATTCATTCAATAGCTTGGTACCTGTTCCTCTAGGAGATGCCTGCTGTTTTATCAGCTTCCAAATTCACTTTTCATTTTTTCCAAAGCATCAATTAAGAAGTGAATGTAAATCAAATAAAGTGATTTTATTACTAATCAAGAAGATGTTTTTTCTAGGTTTCAATTTGCATGAACTCAATAAAAGTACATACTTCTACAGTTAAAAGTAGCTTTCTATAGGTAACATGTTAAGTACCAGCATATGAAACCAAAGAAGTTAAGTGAAAGAGGTTATAGTGGAGAGGCAGCACCATAACAAAGGGTAATATAAAACAATGCCAACTGAAGTGGCTTTAGGCAGAGAGCTGAAGTGTTTTTGCAGTCAGTGCTTCTTATTTAAAAGAGCTTATTTGGGGAGTGCAACAGATGATGGCTCTTTCCTCTCTGTATCAAATACAGTCTTATAGAGAACAGAGAGAGAGAGCTGTTTTAGATGTTAAATTTTAATATGGAGATATGATGGAGAAAGAATCATAGAATCATAGAATTGGAAGAGACCACAAGGGCCATCAAATCCAATCCGCTGCCATACAGGAATACACAACCAAAGTACCCCCAACAGATGGCCATCCATCCTCTGTTTAAAGATCTCCAAAGAAGGAGACTCTACCACAATCCAAGGGAGTGTGTTCCACTGTCAAACAGCTCTTACCATCAGGAAGTTCTTCCTAACGTTGAGGGTGAATCTCTTTTCCTGTAGTTTGAATCCATTGCTCTGGGTGTCATGTTCCTCTGTTCCATAGGAACCTGCCATCAAAGTGTTATGTATGTAGTATAGTGTTGTGTGTCATATTCCTATGTATCTATATGAATCTGCCATCACAGTGATGTGTGTGAAGGGGGGAGATCAAGGGGGATTGTAAATTGATGCAGTTGGTGATGGGTGAAAATCAAAGGAAATTGTAGATTGGGACAGATGTCTGCAGCTGGAAAACTCAGCTGTTTATGACTATTTATGATGGTGCCTTCCTTTCCTGGGAGATGGTGGGGAGATGGCAATTGAGAAGGGGCAAACTTCAAAGTGTACCTTTGAAGTGGGCAGATGGTGCTGGCTATAAGTGTGTGGAGGAGGCTGGACAAAGGACTTTTAAAGTGTTGTTTAACTTGGAAAAACTCAGAGTCAATTCTGACTGTTGTGGGGTAATTGTGTGTATCTTAGAATCCAGAATAAAGCAAGAGTTAATTTTCACTGCAATGATGTTCTGGTTCTTCAAGTTTCTAACTGCCAAACATGACACCGGATCTTATTCTCTGGAGCAGCAGAAAACAAACTTGCTCCATCTTCAGTATAACATCCCATCAGATATTAATATGGGACTATCATATCACTTCTTAGCCTTTTCTTCTCCAGGCGAAACATACCCAGGTCCCCAAGTCTCTTTTCATAAGGCATGGTTTCTAGACCCTTTACCATTTTGGTTGCCATTCTCTGGACATAATCCAGCTTGTTAACATCCTTGTTGAATTGTGGAACCAAAACCGGACACAATATTCCAGGTGAGGCCTAACCAAAGCAGAAAAGAAATGTGGTGTTGAAGAAGAGTTCTCCAGATTCTGTTGACTGCTAAAATGACAAATAAATCTGTCTTAGAGCAAATAAGCCTGATCTCTCCCTAGAAGCCAAAATGACTAAATTTAGACAATTGTACTTTTGTCATATCATGAGGAGGCATGACTCACAAGGTAGAAGGCAGCAGATATACAGATATATAGATTCAATTAAGGAAGTCACAGACTTGCAAGACCTCAACAGAACTAGCGAGGACAGGGTTTCTGGGAGGTGTTTCATTCATAGGGTTGCCATAAGTCAAGGATGACTTGAAGGCAGTTGACACACACATTAAAAGATTTATAAGAAGTGTTCTAAACATATTTTTTAAAAATTTGGGAATTAGAATACACTCTTGTGTCATTTGTACCAGAGTATTAAAAGTCTTAAAAGGGTGCTCTTCTACCTGGCCTCCAAGGTGTTCCTTCTCTTTCTCATCCTTGAATTCTTAGATCATAGGTAAATAGTCTGGTGCTAGGTAATTAAAATATGAACATATTTTCTGATATGCTATGTACTTTTAAAGAAAATCAATGCAATTGAGTTGTTTTCCTATTCCTGTTTTAGCTGTTAATAGCATTCTTTTTATTAGACTCTTTTGTCCATCCTCACAGGTGTTACCAAAATAATAATGATGATGATAATAATAATAATAATAATAATAATAATGTGAGGGGGAGGGTAAGGAGCAGAAACAGTGAAGAGTCATGAATCAGAGCCCCACTAACTTACATAATCTACCACACTTTTGCCTGACAACAGTGCCACAGCACACCCTGGCATGCCATTTCACCAATGGGTTGGGGAGGGCAAAACCACTCCTATCATATGGCTGGGAGGCTGTGCCAGGTAAAGCCAGATAAAGGGGAAAAAATTCCTACCCAGCCCTGAAGCAAACAGCAAAGCACACACTGCACCGAGAGTAGGAGAGTGGATCTCAGAGTAAAGTATGAAGAGGTCACATGAGGGGATAGTGTGCAACTTATCAACCCTCCATCTCCACATCATTCATGTGAAGATTTTTGGTGCTGTATGCCAAGCACAATTAATTCTGGCCTCTATTTGAAGAGGCTATCAAAATGCACCTTTCCATGCTGCATCTGTTGCCATACAGGTTGAGGTATGCATTCTATGAATAAAGTTGGACTTTTGTATCCACTGACTTTTGGATCCGTTTTGCCACCCCCACCCCCCACCCCATCATGGATAAAAAAAAAAAAAATGAGATCTCAAATCCCATTTTCCCTAATGGTTGTGGCCTTGCTGTCTGTAGATTCAGAAATCCACAAATGGCAAGCCTGCAGGTGGTGAGGCCCCACTGTATCTTTTTTCACATCCTTAGGGAAGATGTGATCAAAATGTACTAGTGGTATACAACAGGTGATACTTAATTACTGCCATGCTTTGCTTCTGAGCTTCCCAGAAACATCTATCAGGTCACTGTTGTATATAAAATGCAATGATAAATGGGCATCTAGTCTTCTAGACAAGAGAAAATCATTTCATGGTTTCCCAAACTATATAGCAATATTTTTAATTTTTAAACAGATGTAATGGTGTGCAATTTGTGTGTAAAACTGAATGTTTTATTTTGTTTGATTCTGCTACAAATGACTTTTGACTTTCAAATGAGATGTGGTTTTGTTATTTATTTATTTATTTATTTAAAGAACTGAATGTTTCTGCCCTCTCATTGCAGTAATTTCTCTAGTTCATGACATCAAAAGTACTGAACACACTTACTAGGGAATAATGCCAACTGAACACAGCAGCTCATCTTTCTGAATAAATTTGAAAAAAACTTCAGTGTCAAAGCATCTGGATGGTGCTTATGCATATCTTAAAAGAAAGAATAGGTATAGGGAAAGGGAAAGGAAAGTCTGCAGAAGAGTTGAGTGTCAAAAGAGGGGAGTTTTCTGCATGTGTGGAAGCTGTCCATGCTATAGATGGAAATATTTGTTTATTTAATTCTTAAAGGTAAGAATATTAAAAAAAAATAGTTTTTGCCCCTTACTGAGCAAGATAGCAAGACTTTTGCTGCTGCTGCTGCTGCTGTTTTAGTTGCAATTGTTATTTGCTGTTGTCCTTTGATTTCAGGATCTCAGTATTTTCTTTGCAAACTTTCCATGAAGGGCTGAAGATCCTTAAAAGCATAAAAAACATACACACAAGGCTTTGCAGAAAGTAGAATATTGTTGTGCAAAATATATTTTTGGTCTCCAATATTTCTTAGTATGAGTGATTCTGGCACCAAAAAGTACTGCTCTTTTCAGAAGGGTGAAAAATCTCATAATGTTCGGCAGCTTTTGGGGTAAAATTGAGAATATTTGTGATTCTTTTTTTCCTCACTCCTCTATATAAAGCCTGAAAAACCTGTCCCAAATCTCCATGGAGAGTTACAAAAATAAGAGGTTCTTCTCTTATTACAGTCCAGCCTAAATCCAGTTGCCTCTTCCAAGCAAATAAGACCCATTGAATGATTTGTTGGACAGTAAGTTAACAATTAAGCAAATCCTATTGATTCAGTTGGTTTAATTTAGTTGTGACAAGCAACTGAACTTGGACATCATGCTGACAGTCTGATGTAGGGAGAACAGACTTGTGTTTCCTTTCCTTACATGTTTATATAGTCTTGTTGTAATGGTAATGTGAGTAATTTTCCAAACTTGTATATCAGTTACTGTATATCTCTCTCCCCTAGCCAACATGGCCCATGATCAGTAATGATAAAATTCAATAGTTCAGCAAATGAGTTCCAAGGTCACAATTTATCAAACTGGTAACACACATGATTTTGTTTCTTTGTTTCTTGGCAAATGGTGTCCAAAAAGAATAGACAAAAGTTTAAGGACAAATACAAGTCATGATGTCATCTATATCAAATAAGGGAAACAATGGCAGTATGAGTGATTCTTAAATTTATTGTGTTTATATTTAAAATAATGGATACCCTATCTTGAAAAGTTTCCCCAAGGAAGTTATGATCATTGAGCAAGATATTAATGCAAGCATAAAAGCCAAGAGCCTTAAAGAGGAACTATAAACCATAATCAAACAGCAAAGAGAATTTCACTTAATGCATGGCAGCATAGAAATGGTTTTATAGCTTGCAGAAAACCATAAATGACTAGTCATCTGGGCCTCCCCAGCGAGTGGGATCCATAAACCAGGTCTCACAAGGGAGAGTGAATGGGAGGAGGCTGTACTGTTCAACAGAAAGTATCCACAAAAGCAGTCGAACATGGAAGATTTCTGATATCAAATACCACAGAATGACCAAGTGTATATAGCAGAAAGTGTTAGTATCAAAGGTGCTACAGTATCCCTTTGCATACAGCAGAAAGTAATCCTTCAAATACTGCAAATAGTCCAAAGCAATCGTAAAATAATAAGAGATAATGGAATTAAAGGAAAATTAAAACACATTCATGTGATTTAAATGTCTGCCCCAAACAAGAAATCCATGAATACATTCTTCTAAAAACTTGACAATCATGACGAGTCAAGGTAAGTAAGTTTGGCTGAATGCTGACAAAAACTAGCTTTTATTTCCACAACCTGTATCTAAAATATTTTTTCACTACATCTCTTCCAGATAATTCACTCAACATTTTGACAAAACGTAATGGATTCAGCCGGCAGAAGCAAGAAGTCTATTTTCTGCCAATCATAATCAGTGACAGTGGAAATCCTCCAATGAGTAGCACCAGCACCCTCACCATAAAGGTCTGTGGTTGCAGCAATGAGGGTATTGCACAGTCCTGCAATGCTGAAGCTTATGTCCTTCCCATTGGTCTCAGCATGGGTGCATTAATTGCAATACTTGCCTGCATCATTTTGCTGCTAGGTATGTATTTATTTGAAGTTTGGCTGCTCCACCAGTGGGGAAAGGAACATGGTTTTTCAGTAGAGTATATGTTTCACATGCAGAATCCCAGAGTTGGGAAAGAACTTCTTGACCAGGAGACTGACACACACACACACACACACACACACACACACACAAAGGACAAAATGGATTGATAGTTTAACTTAGTGAAAGACAAATTTATGCATTCTTGTAGGAACAGCCCTGTCATTAAAAGGAATGTGGTGGCTGCCTCACGTGTCAAGAAAGGACAGCAAATTCATTATTATTGTGTTGTGGATTTCTTATTTCACTGCCGAGGTACAAAGAGGCACTGCTGAGCTTTATTGTATCATGTGCCAAAACTAGCTGGCTTGCCTTGTATATTACATATGTTGTTGTTTGTACCTTCAGGTCATTGGGATTACAATTTATGAGTAACATTAACACAAATAAATTACTAAGGATTCTGTATGGTGTGGTATGGGAGAAGGTCAATGAGGAGTGACAGCATGAATTACTGCACTGGGTCATGCCAACCCTAGTGACACAACTGCTTAAAGTCCTCTGCTGTTGCCTGTAAGGGTAAAAACAGGATACCTGGCTTCACTCATGGCCAGGCACCCCCTTCCAATATCAGACCTGAACTAGGGCCTACAAGTAAGAACAGCAGTGGCAGCAGCTGATAAGGGGGGTGTGGGGCCTCCCAGTCTGCTTGCTTTTGTGGTGGGTTTTCAGGAAAAGTTTGCAAACAACAAGTTTGCAAACAGCAAGGGTTGATTGGGCTGGGATTGGGCCAGATCTACAGAATGGCATCTGATCTGGCCATGCCTGGCCTGGTGCTTTTGGCCTACATCATCTAAACAGGATGAAGCCAGACATAAAGGTACATAGGCCATTGGGACCATGTGTACCGACCCTATGTCACTGAATTCTACATATGCAATTTGGTGTTACTTCCCTTCCTCTCTCTCTTTCTCTTCTTAAAGACTTTCTAGAAATTAGAGCTGAAATGAACCCAGTCCTGTCACTGATAAAATTGCTATCTCATTTTGGGGACACAAAATTGGAGTCAGGAGCAACCACTACATCTTTAGCCACATGATGTAGTGAATCTACTGTTTCTCTGCTGTCAGTCATGTTGAGCTACTCTTGAGTTGTACAGGAGTTTTTCCTTTGAAAGTGTGAAGCCCACCAATGTGAGAACTGCTGTTTAATTCAAAGCAACTGCAGGTGGAGTGGCAGTAAACAAAGAATGGCTCACTCGCTCAAAGGAGCAGATCCACCATCGGCCCTTAATAGGGAGAGAATTTTGTTTCAAGTGATCTGAAATGCTAGGCTTATCATGACAGGGAACAATGACACTTTTACTTTTTTAAAAAATAGCTCTCATGAAAAATGTATTCTTGGCTCTACCTGCAACCACAGCCAAGCTCTCCTCTGGAGGCCATTTGTAAGTGCCTGCTGTTTTCTCCTCCCAGATTACCCATGGGATGACACTGTGGGGGAGGGGGGGATCATTTACTAAAAGTTTTTAAAAGACAAAATGAAACCCTCATGTGCATAATTACTGTGTTAAAAAATGTTAGAAATGTATTTAAAAAATCAGATACCCACCCCTGAAATTCTCCACCACACTTTTTAAGTATTGATATTGCCCCTCCATTCAAAAACAAAACAAAACAAAACAAACAAAACAAAACATTTTTTCCCATTTCAAATAAACTTTTGTTCCAGTCCTAATACAAATAAATATACTCCAAGGAAGTATTTTGTTTTTCTTCTTGTGCATGAAGTTTCTTTCAAAAACTAATTATCTTGTTATGTTTCTTTCCAGTCATTGTGGTGTTGTTTGTAACTCTGAGGAGACACAAAAATGAGCCTCTTATAATCAAAGATGATGAAGATGTGAGGGAGAACATAATTCGTTATGATGATGAAGGTGGTGGTGAAGAAGATACAGAAGCATTTGACATTGCAACTTTGCAAAACCCAGATGGAATCAATGGATTTTTGCCTCGGAAGGATATCAAACCTGATCTTCAATTCATGCCCAGACAAGGACTGGCACCTGTTCCAAATGGTGTTGATGTTGATGAATTTATCAATGTAAGGCTTCATGAAGCTGACAATGATCCCACAGCCCCTCCTTATGACTCAATTCAGATTTATGGGTATGAAGGGCGAGGGTCAGTATCTGGTTCTCTAAGTTCCTTAGAGTCTTCAACATCAGACTTAGATCAGAATTTTGACTACCTCAGTGAATGGGGTCCCCGTTTTAAAAGACTTGGGGAACTTTACTCAGTGGGAGAAAGTGACAAAGAAACTTGACAGTGGATTACAAACTTCTTTTTTTTCACCTCTGACTTAAACACTCATGTAATATTCTAGGGCCACTGCTGTTAATTATGACTAATGTGGCTTTTTGTTTAGGGGCAACTTTAGTGCCAGTCATCGATAAAATCAACTACATTGTAATGTTGAACCAAAAAAAGTACATAAAACAGAAGTATATGTTAGGAGGTCTGAGTCTTGTGGAGTGTAAAGTTAAGTACGTAGAGTGTCTAGAAGTCTTTGGATATTCTATATTCACATGACCACTCTGAAGATGGGGTTTGGGTTGTTGATTGTCTTTGGTGACAAGAGTGGATATGAAATGGAAAAGATGCTTCCTTGCATAATGACTCTCTCTGGATTTTTGCTGTGGAAGAGTATCTTCTGACAGTTTGTAGAGAACTAATGGTTTTGTTCTACATTGCCAACAAAGATTCTACTACTACTGCTACTGCTACTACAAAAACAAAGGAATGTCAACAAAGCAATATCTGGTCTTCTTTGCAATGCAGAATAATAAGTTTTTAAAAGCATTGGTAATCTTTCTTCTGGCCTCAACTGTGCATTGATCACAACTTGTACATAGGGTAACTGTTGGCCACAAAAAACTGCAGACTAAATATCACCTTTGTGTCAAGCCTTAAAATATTCACATGTTCTTAATCCATTCCAGTGTCAGGATTCAAACTTCACAGCTTTGCAAACACTCAAAAGATGAGAGGAGAAACTGAAACTTCTCTCCTTTTAAAACAAAATGGATTGCTTTCTAGAATGATCACTTCTATCATCTACTTTGTCTTCTATAGGCAAAAGGGGAAATATCTGTGATATAGGATGGACTCGTGTATGACATAAGCTGATTTTATTGCTAAAGAACAAATTTATTTGTTTAATCCTTGAAATAAATATTTTATTGATGTCCATTACTGCTGTTATTTATTAATATTGGTTGAGCAAGAGTATAAGGAAAGAGGACCATCTAAATTATATACATTAATAAAATGTTAGAATTCTTTGTTCTATATATAATTAATGTTAAATGAAATGTACAATTTTTGGAAAACAAATGCAAGGAACATTAGCAGTTGCAAAGCTAGAAGTGAATGCTGGCAAAATGAAAGATGTTCCAGAGGAAAAGTAACTTTCTTCATAAAAGTAACATTCTTCATACAATGAATAACTAGCGTTTTCATATAAGCACAAGCAACTGGAAACAAATTGGTTCATCCAAATATTTGAAAACAAAGAAGCCCATAATTCTAGACTTTTAAAAGTCCACATACTGCACCATGATGTCAAACCTACTTATAGTTTTCCACCATATTAGATGAGGATCCAGTGTGTATATAAATGTCCTGCTTATCTTTTAAATCTTTTTTTTTTAAATAAAAAAGAACCTTCATGGTTATACACAGGGATCTCACTTACAAAAAGAACAGTATTTTAGTTGTTGGCATCCTCAGTTTGTAATGGAAACTTACTATTTAGAAGTAGCAGCAGTATAATAAAATTAAATATGACATTAAAATGTTTTTTACTTTTTTCTATTTTATGTTTTGGTTTAATGCTATTGTTTTGTTTATTTACTCCATGTATTGTAGTCAAAAAACAAAAACAAAAACTCCTGTATTGTTTCCTACTGTGTGGAAATATATTTTTATAAATACCTTCTCTGTGAATCACCATTTCTTTCCATTTTACCTGCATTTTATTGAGATATTTTTTTCATCAAATTGTGAATATGTAAATCTAATGAGACCTACCATTTTTCTATGTCTTTAAAAATACTGAAAATCAATGAATTGCTTGATCTTAGATAGCAAAAACTTGGAACAATAACTGAAGAAAGCCAAGGAAGAAAGTGCAAAGGCAGGTTTACAGCTGAACATAATGAAAACAAAAATAATGACTACAAATTTACATAACTTTAAAGTAGACGATGAACATTCAGGGGAGCTGTGTTGGCCATTTATTAAATTCAAACAATAATCCATCAGAGATACCTTTATTGGCCAACCAAAATGCATAATATAATTGTTGTAAGCTTCCAAAGCTCCATGGGCTTCAAATTTGTTTGAATTTGCTAAATGGCCAACACATCTACCCTGAATGTTTTCTGTATTGTGAGATACTGCATTGCAGGTGCAACAGGGGAACCAGGAAGAATAGCCTGTGGACTGGGAACTTCAACCAAGGTAAAACAATTTTTTTCTGCTTAAATTTACCTCTACATCCACCAAAATATCCCTGATGCAAAAACATGGAGACTTCTTGAGGAATCCATTGTTCTCTGCCACAAAGAGGCCTGTGACCTCACAGACATATTGGATTGCAAAAGAGGGGTCCCTGTTGAGACGCAAATGGATTTTAAATTTCTTGGACTTTGCAAATCTCCCTATAGCCCAAGGGCCAGAAGGAGGAGGAGCCTGGCTGCAAAAGATAACCTCCCCACCATATACCATCTTAACTAAAGATTGAAACAGCATGCAAGCATCTAACACTCCAATTGTTTTTCTCCTGTTTGATTTGTAACATCTTGCCTGATGAAGAAGAAGCCCATGGAGCTTCAAAAGCTTGCAACAAGTATATTGTGCATTTAGGGTTGACCAAAGAGGTGTCACTGGTAGATGATGAAGGTATTAAAATAGTTCAAGATTTTTCATACTTTGGTGCAGTTGGTAACAAAAATGGAATCTGCAGTCAAGAAATCAGAAGAAAAGGAAGACTTATTAGATGCTACAAAGTAACTAGACAGGTCCTGAAGTTAAAGATATATCATTTAATACTAAAATTAGGATTCTCCATGTTATCATATTTCTAGTTTCTAGGTACAGTTGTAAAAGCTGCACAATGAAAAAAAACTGATAGGAAGAAAATCAACTACGGTAATTTAAAGTGTGATACCGGAGAAAGGTTCAACAGATACTGTGGAATGCGATAAAGACAAATGAATGGATCCTAGAGTAAATCAAACATGAACTCTCCTTAGAAGCCAAGATGACTAAACTGAGACTAAACTGACACTGTCATTTTTGCTCTCCTTTTGATGACAGGTAAAAACATTTATGTGCCTTTTACAAACTAACAAGGGTTGGGCTTTTAATGCTGTCCAATTCTGTTTTTAAGGTTGGTATATATGTTTTTACCTGTCATCAAAAGGAGAGCAAGAATGAGACCATTCTGGCCTTTCTAGGGAGGGAGTTACAAAGTCTGGGAGCAGCCACTGAGAAGGCCTTCTCCCTTGTTCTCACAAATGAGCTCAAGACAATTGTGAGACAATGAGAAGGGCATCTCCAGATGCTAGTGGCACTCTCATGGGCTCATAATAATAAGAATAATTGATAATCTTTATTATTTTACCCCACCTTTTGCCAGGGCAATCAAGGCGGCTTCCAATATTAACAAGATAAAACAGTCCCCACATCAAATGAAACTTAATAAAATACATTAACCCCCCCCCCTTTAAAAAAGGATTAAATTAGAAATACAACTAAAATAGTTAAAATATTGGGTATTGTAATACCAGTGAATGTAAGAATGTAAAAATGTAAAAAAGAAGGAGAGATAGAGATTTGTAGAATATATTCTATTCAGGGAAGGCCTATGGGAAGAGATCCTTGTCTTGATGGCTTTTTTGAAATTATCCAGACTGGTAATTTGACGGATCTCCTCTGACAAGGCGTTCCACAGTCTGGGAGTGACGATAGAAAAAGGCCTCTAGGAGGTTCCCACTAATCTCATTTTTCTTAGTTGAAGTAGGTTCCTCCCAGAGGATCTAAGGGTGCAGGGTAGATTGTATGGAAGGAGGTGATCCATGGTAGATGAAGGGAATGCTGTGGATATAGTATATCTTGATTTCAGTAAGGCCTTTGACAAGGTTCCCCATGACATTCTTGCAAGCAAGTTGGTAAAATGTGGGCTAGACAAAGTAACTGTTACATGGATTTGTAATTGGTTGACTGGTCGAATGCAAAGGGTGCTCAACAATGTCTCCTTTTCAACTTGGAAAGAAGTGACCAGTGGGGTGCCACAGGACTCTGTCCTGGGCCCTGTGCTATTCAATATCTTTATTAATGACTTGGATGACGGTATTGGGGGCATAGTTATCAAATTTGCAGACGACACCAAATTAGCAGGAGTAGCTAATACCCCAGAGGACAGGATCAAAATTCAAAATGACTTGAACAGACTAGAAAGTTGGGCCAAAGCTAACAAAATGAAATTCAACACGGAGAAATGTAAGATACTGCACTTAGGGCGGAAAAATGAAAAGTACAGATATACGATGGGGGACACCTGGCTGAATGAGACTACATGTGAAAAGGGATCTAGGAATCCAGGTGGACCACAAGTTGAACATGAGTCAACAGTGCGATGCAGCAGCTAAAAAGGCCAATGCAATTTTAGGCTGCATCAGTAGAAGTATAGTGTCTAGATCAAGAGAAGTAATAGTGCCACTCTATTCTGCTTTGGTCCGGCCTCACCTGGAATACTGTGTCCAGTTCTGGGCACCACAATTCAAAAAGGATGTGGAGAAACTGGAGCGTGTCCAAAGGAGGGCAACTAAAATGGTGAAGGGTCTGGAAACCAAGCCCTATGAGGAACGACTTAGGGAGCTGGGGATGTTTAGCCTGGAGAAGAGAAGGCTGAAAGGTGATATGATAGCCATGTTTAAATATTTGAAGGGATGTCATATCGAGGAGGGAACAAGCTTGTTTTCTGCTGCTCCAGAGACTAGGACCCGAAACAATGGATGCAAGCTGCAAGAAAAGAGATTCCACCTCAACATTAGGAGGAACTTCCTGACAGTAAGGGCGGTTCGACAGTGGAACACACTCCCTTGGAGAGTAGTGGAGTCTCTTTCCTTGGAGGTCTTTAAGCAGAGGCTGGATGGCCATCTGTCAGGGATGCTTTGATTGGGAGTTCCTGCATGGCAGGGGGTTGGACTGGATGGCCCTTGTGGTCTCTTCCAACTCTATGATTCTATGATTCTATGATTAGATAGGTTGGACCTAGGCTATGTAGGGCTTTAAAGGTCAATACCAACACCTTATACCAGGAGTAGGCAACCTTTCCCCTTTAAGGGCCAAGGGACTTCAGCTCCCAGAATCCCAGGAGCTATTGGCCAACATGGGACTATTGGCCAACATGGCTAAGGCTTCTGGGAGCTGAAGTCCCTCGGCCCTTAAAGGGGAAAGGTTGCCTACCCCTGCCTTATACTGTGCTCAGAAACTAATAGGCAGCCAGTGAAGGGATTTCAGGATCGGTGTAATATGATCCCTTCTGGATTTCCCAGCAATCAACCTGGCTGCCATATTTTGTACCAATTGTAGTTTCCAAACTAGATATAAGGATAGCTCCATGTAGAATGCATTACAAAAATTGAGTTGTAAGATTGCCAGTGCATGTACAGTTTCTAGGTTCCTTGTTTCCAGGTAAGGGTGCAGTTGGCGTATCTGCTGAAGGCGCTCCTGACTGTTGCATTCACCTGATCAATCATGTGAAGTGACGGGTCTAGGAGCATCCCCCAAACTGCAAATAATAATAATAATAAT
Source organism: Phrynosoma blainvillii (assembly GCA_026167975.1). Taxonomy (NCBI): domain Eukaryota; kingdom Metazoa; phylum Chordata; class Lepidosauria; order Squamata; family Phrynosomatidae; genus Phrynosoma; species Phrynosoma blainvillii. The sequence continues at coordinate 8,870,419 of JANUYF010000007.1, read as the reverse complement.
AAATTTTATTTATATACCGCCTCTCTGTTGGGCAATCGAAGCGGCAAACAAGATTAAAACAGAACAAAGTTAAAACAATTCCATCTCCCCCCCCAATCCCTAACCCACCCACCCCCATAAAATTGAATTAAACTGCAAACACAGTCCTTCGAGGAAAGCGTGACCCCATCTAGGACTGGGGATTGTATCCCAATACCTGGTTTAGGGGGCCCTACTGTAAGCACCTTCATTTTCTCTAGATTCAGTTTGAGTTGGTTTTTCCTCATCCAGTCCATTACTGCTCCAAGGCATTTATTGAGGGGAGAGATACCATCTGTCATCATGGTTGCTGACCAAGACATAGAGAAATATATTTGGGTGTCATCAGCATACTGATAACACCCTGCCCCATGTCTATGGATGATTTCCCCCAGCGGCTTCATATAAATATTAAAGAGCATGGGGGACAGGATGGCGCCCTAGGGGATGCCATAATTAAGCTCTGTTTTTTGAAGAGCAGCTGTCCCCGAGCATCACCATCTGGAATCTGCCTGAGAGAAAGGAATGGAACCACTGAAGAACAGTGCCTCCAAACCCTATCTCTCATCACAGCAGGCTGTTGTCAGGTTGAGTAGAGGGTTTTGCACAGGGGAAGCCTGTGTCAGCTCCCTTACCACCCTAAACAGCTCTGCTGGGTGAGACTCTGCAGAAAGATTTCTTTGCTGCACATATTGCCTCTCGATAGGTACGAAGAAAGTTCCTATGACGAGTCATATCAGATAAGAGTCAAGTTTTTCACCAGGTGCACTCTAGCGGATGAAGCACCCACTTCATCTTCTTAAGTTCCTCTGTGAACCAAGGTTGTAAATTTGAAGCGGGTTGGAAAGGACGCCTAGGTGCAATTGTGTTGATAGCTCTAGTAAGAATGGTGTTCCATGTATTGACTAGGGCTTCGACAGAATCACCGGCATTACCAACCAAGGAACCCTTCAAGGCTTTCTGAAGACCTATTAGCTTCATTAGCCTCTGACGGTGGACCATTCTAATAGGCCCTCCACCCCCGGTGGGGTGGACAGTGGCTCTGAGTCCAATTCTGACCAGGAAATGATCTGTCCATGACAGTGTGGTGGTATTTATTACCTCCACCCAGGGATATACCTACTCCATACTAAAGACTGCATCAAGAGTGTGACCCGCACAGTGCGTTGGACCAGAAACCAATTGGGATAGGCCCATGTCTTTCATGGAATCTATGAACTGCCAAGCCGCACCTGTTAAACTGGTCTTGAATGGGATGTTGAAGTCACCTAAGTCTAAAAGTCTGGGCGACTCCAACAGCAGTTCCGAGACCAGCTGTGTCAGCTTGGATAGGGAGTCTATTGGACAACAGGGTGAATGGTATACTAACAGAATCCCTATACTATCCCTGGTTTTCAGGCTTAGGTACACACATTCAAAGTGATCTATTTTCTGAATAGGTATCCTTGTCAGGGTGAGCTTGTTTCTATGGACCAGAGCCACTCTGCCCTCACACCCACTTTCTCTTACCTGCTCATTGACAGAATACCTGGCTTGGAGAGCCTGATTCCAGGTGATGGCACTGTCAAACCAGCACTTTGAATTAATTGTGCCCAGAAATTGACCTTGGGACTTGCAACAAAAAAGTTATGTGGTCCTTGTAGCAAGCCCCAACTAATAACCCGGCTGCAGCTGTTTGGACCAACCAAAGTTTCTGAGCAGTTTTAAAAGGCAGCCCTATGTAGAACATGTTGTAGTAATTCAAATGGGATGTAACCAATGCATGTACCACCATGGCCAAATCCAACCTTTTAAAGATCTTTATTATCACTCTCAATTCCTTAAACCATGTTTTCTGTTAATCTTTCTGCATATGAAAACTAACATCCTTAAATCCTTAAATCTTTGTATCCTAACTCTCCTAACTTTCCCTTCACTTTATGCCATTAATTGTATGATACATCATTTAATAGGGAGACCTTAACCTCTATTGTTTTAGCATTTTTGGTTTTGTTCCATATCTCTGTACTATCACTACGGGACAATTCACTTCATCTTCATCATAACAGCACATGAAACCTTCAACTTTTGTTTTTCAGTTTCATAACCCAGTTTCCCGATAACCTAAAATTGATTCTGTATAATCCTGTTTTTTGCTATCTCAGATTATACCAACAAATTAGAATTTTTTGTCAATATAACATTGTCCAAGTTTTTTTCCCCATCTCTACATCTGTACATTTCATTTTATTCCCCACAGACTCTACTATAGCATTAATTCTTTTCATTTCACCCAAAGATACTTCCTTCAGTCCCTCCTTCCCTTCTAAAGGTGCTTCCTTGACAATTTTTATCTCTCTTCTCAAAGCTCTAATCTCTTCCAGCAACTCCTGTAAAAGTGCTTGCTATTCTTCCAATAGTTATTGTATTAATTCAGTCCATGACACAACTTCAGCAATTTCAAGGTTAAAAGTGAAGAAAATTACATAGACTCCATAACTCCAGCAAGGCCTTCTGGCCTTGTCTTTTTGAGAGGGAAAAACAAACAAATTTTTGACTTCCTATGGAGGAGTAATTTCTTAAATTCTATCTTTACTATACTTCCAGTAGTACTACACTCCCAAAAAGAATTCAAATAAGAAATTAGAAATCCACAAAATCCTTTAAAAAAAATCACTATTTCCCTTTCTCCACTGATATCTTTGCTAAACCATCTTTATTGTTATATTTCTTGCTTTTAATTCAGCCTGTTGTAACTAAGCTTTCCCCTATCAGATCTCAATCAGCAAAAGAAAACCAATGCATCACTATTATCATGAAAACAGAGGACCTCTCTTCAAATGTAGATTAAGTAATTAGATAATTGAGTAGTCAATAAAGTGGCAAGTTTTGTCAGGTCCAGTGTCCTTTAAAAGGCTCACTTGAAATGGCCAGAGCCTGTTGGCAATCCATATCCCTCCCCATTCTCAGCCCAGACCACTACAAATTCAGCAGTATTCTGTGAATCACAGCATTTTGGGAGCAAATGTGGACAATCCCAATGGTTTGTTTTTCCCTTTTCCAGGGAAATACTTATATGCTGGAACTTGTTCCCTCCCTGGGTGTTTGTTTGTTTCAGCTTCTCCTCTCTGCAGAGTTCATTGAAGGAGCATCAACTCACCATCTTTCCCACTGGGAAGTCCCCTAAATATTCAATTTAATATTGAAAATTTAAATAAAATTAGAAGTTTATTTTGCCCCTTTATTCTAATTTAGAAAGAGGTGTGTGGGAGAGTGGGAAACTGAATATTAGTAATCAAAGAAAAGAAAAATAATTATGACCAAGGACCTTCATAAGTTCAACCTATACAATGAAGAAATAGAAATAGTAAAACAATTTCCATACATAGGATCAGACATTGATAGACATGGGGACTGCAGTCAGGAAATCAGAAGAAGACTAAGAGGGGATGCAGACTCGCACTTTAGGCTGGCCTGAGGCAGGGCGATCGCATGCTGGCCGCCCCGACTCCACCCCAACACCTCACACCCGACCGCACAGCACATGGCATCAGGGTGCCCTCTTGGTGCAATGTGTATATAGGCTGTGCCAAAGGGGTGCAAAAGAACTGCCAAAGCAGCTCAAAGGATGGCTTTTTGCCGTCCCAAAAGGGAGTGGCATTTGCTCGCTCTTTTGGGGATGGCAAAAAGGAAGACTGGGGCCACGGTATGTTGTTGCCATGGCCCTGATCTGCCACTCCCAGAGGTGGCACAGAGCTGCCCCTTATGGTCCATCTGCGTCAACCCTAAGAATGGGGAGGGTGGCTATCAAAGAACTAGAAAAGATGCTAAAATGCAGAGATATACAAATCAGCACAAAAGTTAGAATCATACAAGCCATTGTATCCATATTACCATGTATGAATGTGAGAGATGGACAGTTAAGAAAGATGATAGGAAGAAAATCAACTCATTTGAGATGTGGTGCTGGAGAAGAGTGCTGAGGATCCCATGTATGGTGAAAAACACAAACAAATGGGTCCTAGAGCAGCTAAAACTGGAAACCTCCCTGGAAGCCAAGATGACCAAACTGAGACTGTTGTACTTTCGAAGGCCACATGCCAGATAGATGGACTCTGTTAAGGAGGTCACAGGTATTAAGGGGTTGTAGGAATTAAGCAGAGCAGTGGAGGATGGAGGGTCTTGGAGATGTCTCATCCATATAACCACCATGAGTCGAGACTGACTCGAGGGCAATTAACAACAACAACAAAACTTTTCTTCCATTTTTTTCTAGGTATAGGAAGATTAACCTCAGGAAAGATTTCAATAAGAATTAAATTGGAATTTGTGAAGTCGAAAGCTTTCACGGCCGGCATCCATGGTTTTTTGTGGGTTATGGGCTATGTGTCCATGTTTTGGGAAATGGCCTGTGTCTTCAGAGTGGGAAGGGAAAGGTCTTGAGATTTTTTAAAAAACTAAACATGGGACAGAGAAAAACTTACAAACTATGAGCACTCATCTGTCATCTTTCCTTAAAGAGTTTTGATGATGTAAGAGATCAGAACAACCAAGTGAGGCTATTATGGAATTGCAGTTTTGTTGTGTTGTGATGCAGTTTCTTTTATAATGCGAACTTTGCAAACAAGAAATATCCTGACATGACTTTAGTATCCTTTTAAAGGATTTAATGAAATTAAAGCATTCTTCTGTTTACTGAAAATTAATTCAGAAGCTTCACTCTTTGAATAACATTTATGCAGTTTTGTCTCTCTCTGTAATCACAAACTACATGTAGAAAGCTGATGCAAAGAAAGGGAAGCTTATTTCCACTAATGGTTTGATGTGAAGCTGAATAAACACATCTCATGGAACATTTTATGAACAGTCAAATGCCTTCTTCAGAAGGTTCTATTAATCTCCAGTTCAAAGTAAAAAGGTTTCACTAATTTCAATTTCAAGCTGTTTCATTCTGAGTATTCAGGACAATTGACATGAACTTAAACATAAAGCCAGTATAAAATGGAAGAAAATGATTACTAAAATATAGAATAATACATTGAACTCTCACACACAAACAGAGTGAGAGCAAGAATGAGAGTGCTATACTCTTTAAGCTAAAAAAAAAAGGCATTCAATGCAGCTTACAAAATAAATAAACTGATATTAAAAACACACTAATGGATGAATAAAGCATAATTGCCAAACTAAAGGGGACTTGGAGGCAAAAACACAAATGGCCAAATTTAACAATGAGTTCAATTAGGCAATAGCAGAATCAAAGGCTTAAAAAAAAAAAGGAAAGCATGACTTCAATTGTTTATGGCACATTCACACAAAGTAAGAAGTTCAACTGAACATATGGAGTAAAGAGTGGTATATAAAGGCAATGATGTCCCTAACTATGGTGTCACCTTAGCAGGAAGGGCTTGTATCCTTGGGAGGAAGTCCAGAGATGGAGCAGCTGGCAAGGATGCACATTCACCCCTCCTACACTGAAGGAGGAGGAGGGCCCAACCAGGTGTCACCTCTCTTCTGGGTGTCACCTGGTGTGTTCCACACACCCTGAAACCTGCCCCCCATGATGCCACTAGATAAAGGCTTCCTACAAAAATAAACCCATATTTAGCATATGCATGTATTGAACTTTCTAAAATATGTTACAGTGTGGAATGCACCTGTTTTGAGTTCAGCCAGTCAGCCATACCCTTTCTCAATATTACTTAATTTTGATTTTCTTCCTTCATTTCCTATACCTGCTCACAATCAGCATTCTCAAACTGTATCTGAGAATTCCTCAATACTCACTGGTATATTACTGTTCTTTCAGTTTTGTTTTTATACTTCTTCAAACACAGGGATTTCCTCAAGCTTGGTGATAGCCCCTTATGTAACATTATGTACTATTTGTGGTGCTATTTTTTATCACATACAAGTAGACTCTCAGACCAGGATCTTACATCATAGGCCCAAAACACACAGGCCAAATAAAGCACCTTTTGGGTGCTTTGGAGGCATGGTGTTCAAATGACGCATGCCCCCAAACCAAGAAGTCACTCCAAGGCCGCATGAGACAGCCTAAAGCTGACCATTCAGGACCACAGCAGCGTGTGGCTTTGGGACCACACTGTCCATTCACCATGGTCCCAACTTCACCCCTTAGTCTATATTTCTACATTTCATAAGGTTTTTTTTTTGTTTTTTTTTTTTATCAGAAGAAGAAACACAACCAAGCCCTATTAGTGAATTTTAGAGGTTCCCATCCAGGCATTGGCAAGAGAGCTGCAATGTTCATCCGGCACTTCTGGTGCATATTGGGTGCTTCTGATGCACATCAGGCACTCTTGTTCTCTGGCACTTCCAAGCTGGTGTCTAGATGCACAAACACTCATTGAGTCATAGAATCACAGAACTGGAAGAAACCAAAAAGGACATCCTATCTTATCACCTGGCATGTGGGCATACACCATGAAAGTACCCCCGACAAATGGCCATCCAGCCTCTGCTTTAAAACATCCAAAGAAGGAGACTCCATCACACTCTCAGGCAGTGTATTATTATGCTTTTATTTTAGCCCTTATATTCAGTTTTAAAATATAAATATAACAAAAGAAAAGTGAGGAGAGAGCAAATTAGTAGTAATGTCCACAGCAAAAGGTAAGATGCCAGTTTTTGTTGTCCATTATATAATGGCAGTATGGTCAAATATTCCACCGAAACATTGGGAAGGGAATTAGAGCAGATAAAGTGTTTACATTTATTTATTAATATTTATTTGCATTATGTCTCCTCCAAAGCTTGAGCAAAGTGAGGAAATTGGAAGGGGGTATTAGCAAGAGTAAAACTAGAATAATTTGCTTCACATTTGATATCTCTGTAGCAATTATTTAGGGTTAAGTTTGGAAGTGTCATTGTGATTCTGAAGCCTGTTTATGGATTATAATCTAATTATAATCTAATAGCAGGTTAGGCTTCAAAATGTTATAAATTGAGGGACATATACTGGATTGCATTTAATAAAAGAGAAGAATTAAAATAGCCACTTGCTTTGCCACAATCAGGTCTATGGCCTACAGTGGCCTCAATACAATATCCCTTCAGCATAGTGTAAATATCTGCATGTGAACCTACACTATGCTGAGCCATATATCCTTCCCCAATGTACTGCAAAATTTCTAAAGCCACCCCACACAATGATTATAGCAGCACTGAGACCCCCGGAGAATCCAGGCAGATCATCAGCACTAATGCCATCATTTTTTGTTTGGCTATGGGGACATAACCTTCACTGATCTTATCAGCTTGCCATGAAGTTTTAGCTTCAGGGGATTTACATTATGTTGGGGGGTTGGGTGCTGTGGAGGAAGGAAGAGAATATCAGCACCCACAGCAGCTGAAAAAAGACACCCATATGTTTAAAGAACACTTACATGTGCATATGTCCCTGGCGAAATTCTAGTCAATGAATACAGGCGTAGAACAGGAAGACTCTAAATGTTTCCCTGCTTCGACAAAAAGTTGCAAAAGTGAGATATCTTTCAATTTATTTTCACTTTATTGCATAATGTTGTAGCACAGCCTTCCCCAACCAGTTGTTTTGAACTGCAAGTCCTGCCACTATCAGATGGCATGACTAGTGGTGAGGATAATGGGAAGTGAAATGCAAAATATCTAAACACATCAGGATAGAGTAGGCCATGCTAGCACAACATGTGGAACAACATTTCCATGAAAAGGCTTCAGAATAGCAATGACACTTCCAAACTTAACCCTAAATAATTGCTACAGAGATGTCAAATGTGAAGCAAATTTCAGGATTCCATCCCAAAGGAAATATGTGAAACATCTTGAAGGAAACCAAAAAACAGAACTGGGCCTAGTCCTGTACACAAATGTAGCTGTTTGTTTTTTCTTCTCCTAAGGATAGTGAGAACTTAGGGATATGGTGGCTTAGTGGTTAAGATGCCAATTCTGAAGATCGGAAGATCGGAAGGTTGGCAGTTCGAGGCCTGAGTGCTGCATGATGAGGTGAGCTCTTGTCACTAGTCCTAGCTTCTGCCAACCTAGCAGTTCAAAAGCATGCAAATGCAAGTATATAAATAGGTACCACTTCGGTGGGAAGATAACAGCATTTGGTGCAGATGTGCTGGCCGCAGTACCACTGGAATCATTTCGGACAATGCTGGTGCTTCAGCTTGGTAATGGAGATGAATAGTTGGTCATGACTAGAAATTCATGTCAAGGGACTAAGAGCCTTTACAAACCAGCACAAAGGGCCAGCATTAGGCTGGAGAAGGGGCGTGAGAATCACACATCACATGCCCTAACTCTGTCGTGATGCCGGCATTATGCCACCTGTCCAACCAGATGATATATGGCATCACACCATTTCTGCAGTGCAACATTTAGATGTGCTGTGTCAAATAAATGCTGAAAAGCTGCTCCTGTGGTGGCAGAGGTGGGCCGGCAAACCACTGGATGGGGGCCGTGACATGCTGTTGTTACAGCCTTGAACCAGTGCTGAAAGGGGCATCAGGAAGCCGTTCCTTTGAGGTCATCTGTTGAACCCCTAACTTTACCTTTTAATGAGGATTATAGTTCCATTCAATTATGAGAATAATTTACCAAAAATTACAAAATTCTTCTTGATGATGAAAAGACTGAAAATTTCTTTTTAAAAAATGTTGTGAAAATATCCAGGGTTTATAGTGCACAATTCTTAAATATTTGGTTTTCAAAACCATGTTAGTGCTGAGTTAGAGTTGCTACTTTTTTTTTTTTTTCTAGAGAGGCCTCATCTTTAACCAATGGCAGATGGTGGCTTCCATGATAGTGGCATACTCTGGATTTTAGTCAAGACTTTAACAAGATGTAACTAAGGGGCTAAAATACATCCAATACAGGTTCCACACCTTGGTTAGTTCCTGTAATGTTTGAACTAAAATAATTTAAAGTACAGTGGACCAGATCCACTGCTACACTGACATAGAAAGTCATTGCTTTCCACTTTCTTTAACAGCTACATGACAGGCACCTAAACATGGTTGGCCCAAATTCTATTGTTAGCTACAACTAGAACAGAGCCATTGGATCAACTCAATTTATCTATGTATTAACTCACCATTCAACAGCTGATTCAATGAGTCTACTCTAGTTAGAACTAGTCAACAAGATTCCTTTTAATTCTCCCCATGTTGGGAAAAGTTGACTCTACTCAACATCAGCTAGAAGGAATTTGAGACTTAAAATATTTGAATGAAAGATGGTCAATTTTTGGTCCCCAAATGACCAAAAATTACCAAAACTGCAGCTGTGCACTTCCCATAACTCTCCAAAGCCTCCCAAGCCTCCCCCTTAAAAAGAAAAAGAACTAAAGAAAGAAGAAGAAAAATCAGCCAAAAAAATTGGCAGATGTGACATCACATCACTTTGGGCATGCCAAAATATAATTGTATAGCCCAACAGGTAGGTGCAAGGTGGAAAAAATGGCCTGTGACCCTGTATAGGTCCTCACACCTCCTTTAAAACAAGGACAGGAAGGTGGATTCCTTCATCCAAACTATAGTTAATAAAAGACTGAAATTTCAGTCAATATTTGGCCACCACATTTTTCATATCTACTCATGTAATATCACCAATATTCATATTTTTTAATTTTATGAAGCCATTTCCATCTCATCCCACAAGTGAGTCAAGGCTCATTCTTTGGTCCAGCACTAACAGGAACAATATTAGGAAGGTTACAGAGAACAACCATTCACAATTAAATCTAGTGGCTGTAATAAATCATCAGGTTTGGTCCGTTTAAATTCATTGAAGCCTACGGGATTAAGCATGCCAACTTGGATAGGAGTATGGCCAGAGTATTTCTGTAAAATGAAAACCTATTAGCAGAAAATTATAGGGATTATACGCTATTCAGGCAGTAGACTGACAAACATTTGCAGGTGTTATACCATGTCTGAAAAAGAACAGAGCCTTCCCCCCCCCCCCCCCCCCCAGATAGTTTTCCATTTTAGAAAGCTTTCAGTAATGGGCAAAATGCCCTGGAAAATTGAAGCTTTGTAGAAGAAAAGAAAGAATATTCACCATGCTTAGAGGTTGCTTTCATAATGTAGCAGGTGTCATTAGCAGCAGACCTAGAACTGATGATATGAATAGTAGGAGTCTTTCCTTCTTGCATGGTTCAGATAAGATGGACATGCATTATTCCTACATTTGTACACTATTTGTGCATGATAATTTTCTGGCTTTGTGGATGGTGGAAACCAATTTAGTTTGCTGCATAATTCACTGTGATGGGTTTTGTAATCACACTGCAAAATGAGACTAGTTGTACTATTATACACTGCTGATAGAAACTGAAGTGCTTGGAAACTAGGGCTACTCCAAATACTGGCATAGGATTCTCAATGAAAAATTATAAAAGCATTGACAGTTGCTTTTGTGGAACTACAGCTAAAACATCTTCCAAACAGCTTAATAAAGGATGGCTAAACCATTCAGCATCTGGCAGCAGCTTGGAAAATGTGCTAATTAACATTGTTGTACACCCACTCTTAGTGAAGCTAAATAATGTTTTTTGGTCTTCATTTTTCTGATGGGATATAGCATGAAGCACAGTTACCAAATTATTTGAGGGAAGGTGGGTACATCTTATACACATTGAGTATGAAATAGAAGTGGCCTGCATCTTTGGGGTGACTCACATAAATTGGACCCCTCCAAACCACTTTTACCCTAGCTATCACCAATTTTTGGAAGTGGTAACAAACAAAACATTTGTGTTCTTTTCCCTTAGAAACAAGGCAAACAATCTCTGTGTTCCATGTTTACAAAAAAGATGGTATATGGAATCATGACTGCACAAGAGGAGCCTTTTTATTTTTTTCTAGAATAGCAAACAGGAAGAGTGAGGTCCTCCAGTTCAATGATGCAGGAGCAGGGGAGCTCAAACAGGAGACAAGGATCAGGGCAACTGAAACCATGGTTTTTGTGTTGGTAGAAATCAAGGCCAAGGCCAAAGATCCACATATTACCACTTCAGTTAAACATATCAGCAATCCTTTTGACATTTCAGATAAAAATCTACACCCATTTCCACCTTTCACTTCTATCATTTTGCATATTGGACTGTCCTTGTGCTAATGGCTGGAGTCTTCTGTAACTTTTGATCTCCTTAAAATCATAGAATCATGGAGCTGGAAGAGAACACAAGAGCCATCCAGTCCAACCCTTTTCCATGCAGGAATACATTATCAAAATACTTCTGATAGATAGTCATCTAAATTCTGTTTAAAAACCTCCAAAGATGGAGACTCCACCACACTCTGAAGAAGCATGTTCCACTGTTGAACAGCTCTTATTGTTAAGAACCTCTTCCCAATGTTTCCTATAGCTTGACTCCATTGTTCCAGGTCCTGGTCTCTGGAGCTGCAGAAAACAAGCTTGTTCCAGCCTCAACATGGTAAGAGGATGTGGTGACTCAAGTGGTTAAGACACTGACTCTGTTGATTGTGACATTGGCAGGTTGGCAGTTCAAAGCCCAAATGCTGCATGATGGGGTGAGCTCCCATCACTAGTCCCAGCTTCTGCCAACCTAGCAGTTTGAAAGCATGCAAATGCAAGTAGATAGTTACCACTTCTCAGTGGGAAGGTAAACAATGTTCTGTGCAATCATGCTGGCCACATGATCACAGAGTAGACTCTGACAACACTGACTCTTCGGCTTAGTAATGGAGATGAGCACTGCCCCCTATGGTTGGACGCAACTTGACAATCTTGTCAATGGGGAATACTTTTGTCTTTACCATATTACCTCTTAACCTTCTATTCTCCTGGCTAAACATAACCAACTTTTTTTTTTTTTCTGCATCACCCTGGTGACTCATGTTCAGCTTGTGGTCTACTATGACTCTTAGATCCCTTTCACATGTACTGTTGTCAAGCCAAGTGCAACCCATCTTATATCTATGCATTTTTTCTGCTTAAGTGAAGTAGCTTACATTTCTCCCTGTTGAAATCCATTTAGTTAGTTTTGCCCCAACTCTCTAATGTGTTAAGATGATTTGGAATTCTGATCCTGTCCCCTGGGATGTTAGCAACACCATCTAATTTGGTATCATCTTCAAATTTGAGAAGAATGCCCTCCATTCAAACATGTGAATCATTGATAAAGATGTTGAATAGCATTGTGGCACCTCACTAGAGGAAACACATGGACACCCTGGTTGGTCAGTACAAAAATCAGATAGACTACATAAATGGAAGCAGAAGATGGAGAAGCTCTATTTGTGCTCCAAAACTAGACCAAGTGTTGATTGTGACACAGATCATGAACTAATTATATCAAAAAATAGAGTAAAACTGAAGAAGAAAACAAAAACAATAATTATACCATAATACAATTTTAACAATGGTGCTTGACACATTTTTAAATGATCCAACTTACCTCATCCATTTTAAAGTTGAATGCGGGATGCAACCGGGTATTATCATGTAGAAAATGCCACCAATGTTGCTGTCCAGCTGAATTCCACCTAAAATCCAGCTAGAAGCCATGCTCAGATGGCTGATTTGCAAAGTTAGAAACTTTGCAAAGTTAGGAGCTTTGCATTTTCTGTGATAATACCCAGCTACATCCTGTATTTGACTTTAAAATAGAAGAGGTAAATTGGATTACTTAAAAATGTGATAAGTTCCAATATTCCAGCAGAACTTGCTCTCAATGTAAGAAATAGATTTGTGCTCCTAAGTATAATTGACCAAGAACCTGAAGACAGAAGCCAAGGAAGAATGGGCATAATTAAAGAAGAATGCATAAAAATACTAACGGTGGTCAAAAAGAAAAAAAGAAAAAGAAAACAATAGATAAAAGATGAAATGATTCAAGCAGTAAAGGAAAGAAGAGAGGCAAAAGAAAAGGAAGCAAGGAACAAAACCACAAAACAAGAACCAAAAATGCAACTGTACAATGACTAGTCTGCAAGGATAAAGAGAACCATTATACTGATCAATGCAGAGAAATAGAATGCAACAACAAAATCATTCAATGGCTTTGATTGTATAGATCACAAAAAGCTATAGAGGGCTCTTATACTCATGGGAGTGTCACCACATCTGATAGTCCTGATGAGAAAACTGTATCCAAGACAAGAGGCTACGGTTAGAACAGAATATGGGGAAACAGAATGGTTCTCAATTGGCAAGGGGCTCACACAAGGCTGCATATTATCACCCTACTTGTTCAACTTGTATGCAGAAAATATCATAAGAAAAGCAGGTTTAGACTTGGAAGGAGGAGGAGTAAAGGTAGGAGGAAGGAACATCAATAATCTAAGATATGTGTATGATACCATATTACTAGTAGAGAACATCATGAATTTGGAATAATTTTTAAGAAAGGCCAAGGAAGAAAGGACAAAAGGGAGGCTTGTTGCTGAACATAAAGCAAACAAAAATAATGACCACAGAAGATGTACATAAATTCAACCTAGGCAATGAGGAAATAGAAATAGTTAAAGATTTTCCATACCTTGGATCAAACATTGATCAGAAAAGAGATTGCTGTCAAAAAAATCAGAAGAATACTAGGAATGAGAAGGGCAACTATGAAAGAACCAGATAAAGCCTAAAGAGTAAAGACATACAACTAAGTACCAAAGTTAGAATTTTCCAATCTATTGTATTCCCTATCATCAGGTATGGATGCCAAAACTGGACAGTGAAGAAAGTGGATAAAAAGAAGATCAACTCATAGAAATGTGATTCAGGAGAAGAGTGTTGAGGATACCCTGGACAATCAAAAAGACAAATGAATCCTTGAACAGATCAAGCCTGAAATCTCCTTGAAAGCCAAGATAATCAAACTGAAGCAAACTTTGGCCACATCATGAGGAGGCACAACTCATTAGAAAAAATAATAATGTTATGAAAGGTAGAGGATAGCAGAAAGAGAGGAAGACTGCATGCCAGATTGATAAACTCAATCCGAGAGGTCTCTAGCCTGAATTTGCAGGACCTAAGCAGAAAGTACCCCTGTTACAGAGGTAAGAAGTCTAGGGCCGGGGTTACCTCTCAGCCAAACACAGTGGGAGGAAAAAGCGCCAACGCCAATTAAGTTGGATGTTTTGGCTGCATGGCTGCAGATTTACCCTAACTGGGATTCTGCACAGTATTTGTTGGAAGGTTTTTCATACAGTTTTCGTATTCCTTATTCTGGTTTGAGGGTTCACTGATTTGCACTTAATGCACATTCAGTGAAGAAGTTACCAAGGATTGTTAGGGAGAAGCTAGCCAAAGAGCTGTCTGCTGGTAGGATATCTGGCCCCCATCAACAGTTGCCTATCCCAACACTAAGGTTGTCACCTTTGGGTGTTGTGAACGAGCAAAAAGTTTAGGGAAAAATGGACATAGGCAATTTTATTTAAACAGCGTATTGCACTCAAATGTAATGAATGTATTTTTCAAAAAAACTAAAAAAAACAAAAGCATACAATCTATAAAAAATTATTCAAGCCTGTGGGCCACGCCCTAACAGACATAAACATAAAATGAGCAATCAGTACTGGGCCAGAAAACTGCAAATCCCATGGAAACTTATACAGTACATGAAATATCAGTTCATTTGTGCCTCACAGAGTCAGATTAAAAAGTATACAACAAATTAGAGAGTGCACAATGACCAACAAATTAAAAGGGATAATAATAGTATGCCCATTACAAGATAGTAAATGTAGAGCAAACGCGTTTCGACATATGTGTCTTCCTCAGTGGTCAAATACAACTGTAAAAGTAAAATGAGAATGGATCACATACATTGCCATATAAGAAATAGCAAAGACCATATAGCTAAAAGAGCAAAAATCATAAATACCTAATGAAACAATCTTGAAAAGGTACTCATAAGATGTATGGGGACATCCCATCTCTATAGGTAAGTTGTAGCTCCTAATGGACCAAATATCCTGCCTAAAAGAATATACATGCAGATAACTTTTAAAGATATGAAGTATAGTCCTTAAGGAAAATATATATATATATATATATATATATATATATATATATATATGCATATGTGAAGTTCTAAAATAGTATCCAAACTTACCTAGAACTGGGATGTCCCACACACAGAAGCAAGCTCTAATGAAGTTTAAACAAAGTGGGAACTTTATATCCCAGCACAATAATACAAACTAATTCACCTGTAGAGCTCCACCTGAAACTGTTCTGAAGCAAACAGGATCCTGTAGGTAATAGTAACTACTTCCATTATATTCTGTGAAATATGTCACTACAGTCAGTAAAGCAAATAATGTTCATGGTAACAAACATAAACATAGGTAAAGAGGAACAGGTAAATAGTTACAGAATTTCAGACCAGTTGCAGTTCTCATTCAGTTCATGTGGTTTCTGTGTTTGAAGAGTGAAAATCCAAAATAATTCTCTTTGTCGGAGTTTTCTCTCCAGATGTGTCCCAGTTCCAGAGATTCTTTCTATCGTCCAAAATCTGATGTCCGTGTCCGAGTGCTTGCATTGAATAAAATGTTGGACCATAGGTGCCTTTATTCTTCTATTTCTGATGCAACTCCTATGTTCTGATATTCTCATTTTTATTCTTCGAATCATCATACCAATATACAAAAGATCACATGGACATTAAATGGCATACACAACTCTCTTGGTATTACAAGTAAAGAGGTCATTCAAAGTATACAGTCTATTGTTTACAGGATTAATAAATGCAGTGGTTTTAACACAATATTTGCAAACACTACAGTTGTAACATGGGACATTCCCTTTGGTTCTCCTCTGTAGTGTATTTTGCTGGGTCTCCTTAACTGTGCACCTACTGTGGACCAAATGGTCCGCAAGGTTCTTAGCACGTTTATACACAAACAGGGGTTTTTTTCTTGAAATCTTCCCTATTGTGGTAGCAGTTCATTTGTGGCCAACACAATTTGCAAATAAAACTGTTTGGTTCTGGTGTGACAACCAAGCAGTAGTCCAGATCTTTGAGGGTAATGGCATAGGTTAGGTCAATGGTTGTGCAATGTTTGAAATACAGTGTATTGTTCCAGGCTCTCCATGTCCCGGATTTACTAAATCCTTTGGTGGACACCCTTTCCCATTTTCAGTTTTGCAGGTTCTGTCAACTCGCCCCAGAGTGCAACCACTGGAGGTACCGGCACATCTTTGGATCCTTGGAGAGTAGAGATCGACAGGGAGATTCTCCAGTCTGTCGCTCCTTCAACATGGAAGTCATACCAGCTCACAATTCGAGCTTTCAGACAGTTTTTGTCTGTGGTGAGAGAGGTTGAGGTTTGGCCCCTGAGGGTGGAAATTGTTTTGCGTTTTTCCATCCACCTTAAACATTCTGGTTTGTCCCCGGTTATGATCAGGGGGAGGTTGGCAGCTCTGTATTTTTATTCCAGAGTGGGGAGTTTACTGACCCTACTATGGACTTTAGAGTTCACAGGACTTTGGAGGGATGGACTAGGGAGCTTCCTCCGGCATGCAATAATCGCTTGCCGGTAACAGGAACAATTCTCATTCAGATCTGGCAATCCCTTCAAATTGTGTGCTCCTCGCCCCAGGAAGTCATTCTCTTTAGGGCAGGTTTTCCTTTGGCCTTTTTTATGGCCACTAGATTTAGCGAACTTGTCTCTAGCTCCCGATCTGATAAATCAGGCAGGGCACTTTGTTTATCTGACGTTCAAATGGTGGAACACAGCATTCAGGTCTGTTTCAGATGTTCAAAGACTGATCAGTTGGCTAGGGGCCAAACTGTAGTTTTGTCTAGGGCAGGGGTAGGCAACCTTTCCCCTTTAAGGGCCGAGGGACTTCAGCTCCCAGAATCCCAGGAGCTATTGGCCAACATGGGACTATTGGCCAACATGGCTGAGGCTTCTGGGAGCTGAAGTCCTTTGGCTCTTAAAGGGGAAAGGTTGCCTACCCCTGGTCTAGGGCATCTGAGGGCCAGATCTGTCCTGTTTTGGCATTGTCTGACTACCTCAGACTCCATTCGGTTGCCCCTGGCTACTTGTTCCTTCATGTCTCGGGCATTCTGTTAACCCAGTTCCAGTTTCGAGCTGTGCTACGGGAGACATTGAGGTGTGCTGGTTTGCTGGCGGATCAGTTTTCTTCACATTCTTTTTGAATTGCGGCAGTGACCACTGCTGCAGCTCAGGGATTAAGTGAGGCTGTGATCTGACGGATCGGCTATTGGCAATCCAGAGCTTTTAAATCCTACATCCGTCCTTAGCGGTGCTGTTTGTAATGTTGATATTGTTCATTGGAGTTGTCTATTAATGTAACTTCCATTTTTGTTGAGCAGGTTTGGAACAGGGTGATGTATGGATCATTGGTCACAGCCTTGTTTTTTGGGAGCGTCATATCCTTCAGTCTCACCAAGACCCAAACCTGGGAATAGAGGAGATCCATCGGATATGCTGGTTTGGACACAGAGGCATGCTGTGGAGAGCTCTTCACCCACGCATCATCGAGCTTTTGGCGACTGTGACACCACCCAAGATTCTTGTGGTTCATTTGGGTGAAAATGACTTAGTAAAACTTCCTTGTTTCCAGTTGGCCAAGCGAATCTTGAGGGACATGCAAGACATCCAATGAAGATTGCTACAAACTGTAGTTATGTGGATCAAGTTTTTGTCTCACCGTACTTGGGCGGGGGCAAGGAAGGACTCTTCTATCACGCGGCTTGGTGTTGGCTAAATAGATCAGTGGCCAAGAAGTGTGGGGGTTTGGAGATTTTAGTTGTGGAACATGTGGGAATCCAGGTTTGTATGCTGCATCTGTACAGGGGTGATGGGGTTCATCTCTCCCCTGAGGGATGTGATGTATACTTAGATTTGACTGCTCGTCACATTGAATGAGCTCTTCTTGGGGGGGGAGGGGATTCCAAGCTAGGCTGACCCCCTCCTGTGGCAGGCAGGGACCCGCCCCGGGATAATTCAGTTAATAGAAATTAATAAATTGGATTACTTATTTGGATGAAGAGTAGATGTCATAGGGTTAACTAAATTCTCTATGACATCAGCAACCAAGTTGATGATGTCACAAATGGATTACATCATGTGTTTAGTTGTGACGTCATAGCCGGTGTGGGGAGGAGAGATGATTTATTGAGTTGTTCTTGCCACATGTTAAGGGCTTAGTTTACCCTGATAACGCGTTCAGTTATCTGCATGGACACATGTGTCAAGAACAAAATAATTATGATAGATGTGATTTTGTTAATGAAAATGGTTTTCGACCCTGTACAGATAAATAAAGTTGTGGCCAATTTTTACCCAAAAGAATTGCGTACGGAATCTTTTTGTGCTGGTGCAACAGTGGATGATAGGGAATTTTGGGGATGTCTCATCCACAGGGGTGACACGTGATGGGGTCAATAACAAAAATGACAAACTGCTCTAGTCCCTTCTCTTTGGGATGAAGAGGAGCTATGATAAGCACCCTTTGGGTCTGGCTTGTTAATCAATTACAAATCCATCCAACAATAGCATCGTCTAGCTCACATTTTACGAGGTTTGTAGGAATATCAAATCACAACCTTGTCAATGGTCTCACTGAAATAAAGATATGCTACATCCACAGCATTCCCTTCATGTAACAAACTTGTGACTCTATCAAAGAAAGAGATAGGGTTAGTCTGATATGACTTGCTTTTGAGAAACCCATATAGTCTTTTAGTGATCACAGCATTCCTTTCTAAGTGCTTACAGACAGTCTGTTTCATGATCTGGTCTAGAATATTTCCTGGTATTGATGTATTGATTGTTCAGGCTCTCTTTTCCTCCTTTTGGAAGATGAGGACATTGCCCTCATCCATTCTTCTGAGACATCTCCTTTTTTCCACGTTTCAAAGATTATTTCCAGTGATTACTTCTGCCACTTCTTTAATACCCTTGGATGTAGTTCATCATTAAGAGTAGCCAGGTATTATTGTATTATCCCTTTACCTCTTCTAAGCTGTGTTTTCCCTTCTGCATCATCAGCTCCATATTACTCAAGTTGCACAGTATTTCCCTTTTGGGAGAAAACTGAGCAAAGAAAATGTTGAGTGGTTTTGCATTTTCTCTGTGCCACATTAGCATTTTGCCACCTTCTCTATGCAGTGCCCTACCATTTCCTTCCCCCCCCCCTTTTGATATGGTTATAACCAAAAAAGCCCTTTTCATAGTTATTAACCTCTTTAGCAAACCTGAGCTAATTCTGCACTTTAGCATTTCTGATTTTCTCCCTACTCTTGCTGGATATTCATTTGAGTTTCTCTTTGGTGATTTCCTCCCTTTTCTATTTCTTGTACATGTCCCTTTTAAATCTTGTACATGATTCTTTTAAATTGTTAGCTTAGTTGAAAGTTCTTTCAATATCAGTCCTGGTTTCTTGAGACACCTCCCATTTTTTTCTCCTCATTGGAAATGAGTGAAATTATGCCTTCAATATCTCACTTTTAAGAAACTCCTATCAATGATAAATTCTGTTCTCTTTTAGTATTCCTGACCATGGGATCATACTCAGTACTTATTTCCCTAGGTTTACTGAAATCAACTTTCTTGAAGTCTAGAATGTGTGTCTGCCTGCACTTGGCTTTTCTTTTTCACTGTGTAACAAATTCCAGGAGAACATGGTCATATCCACCTAAGGATCCTGCCACTTCTACCCCATTAGCAGGTCATCTCTGTTGGTTGTGATCAAATAAAATTAGCGGATCCCCTTGTTGTCTCCTCCACATTCTGGACAATGAAATTGCCTGCAAAGTGAGGAATTTATTAGACCTTACATTCATGGCAGAGTCTGACTTTCAACAAATATCAGGATAGTTTAACCAATTGCTACTACATCTCTTCTTCATGGATCTGTAGTCATCAGTTCCAGGAAGACATCATCCAAAGTGTGGCTTGGAAGTCTTTAGTAACCCCCCACAATGACATCATTTTTGTCTCTTTCTCCTTAATCCTTGCTGGAAATAAACCAAACATCTTAAAACAAGTCTTTAAAATAAATTTCATCTTCAGAGAAGATGCTGAGTTGGAACATTCAAGAAGCACCTCTTGCCATTTTGACTTGACTGCTTTTTTGAGATCAGTATGTATGACCCTGCATCTTAACCCATCAGTAGCCCCTTTCTGAAACTCTTGGAAGCCACTGCCAGTATGTGCAGTGCCATTTTGAGCAGATTATAGAGAGCTAGATAGACAAAGGATCTGCTAAAGTATAAAATATATTCATCCCTTATATTCATCTGACTCAGTTAAACTTGCCACTGGAAAAGATTTTAGCAACAATTTGTTGTCATTTCATTTTATTTTATTTTTTTGTCCTCATTGTTTCTGAAATAATTTATTGTGCTAGTTACACGGCTTGGGCCATCAGGAATATAATCTGATCTTTCAACTGTGCCTCCATGCTTCCCAATACTTACATGTCAGGTGAAAGACAAACACCTTACAATAGTGCTGTATAACACCTTGACAATTCTTCTGTGATCTGACAGATATATCTGTAAATAGTTCCATAGCTCCTTTTTTTCTGATATTACAAATTGAAGGAATTGAAAATATATTTGGGAGAAAGTGAGAGTAGAAAATGAATTTCTGGAGATCTACTACTACTTTGCAGGTCTTCTGGTATAATAAGACAGCCTTCTTTGAACAGTTTATAGTGTGTGGTCCTGGAGATTAGCTATCATTCACATCAGAGTAGGCCTAGACAAAAGCTTTTTTGCTTTCTAGAGTATGCATGTTTCTTTTAAAGACTTTCCCTACTATAGCTGTCATTAAGAATCATCTAAAGCCTGTTACATTTTATATTATGTTGGCCAGAATCAGGTTGGTGTCTTGAGGATGAGTAAATTCAACAAGTATGAAAGTGTTGGATGTTTTTGTCTGATATGGACTGTCCACATTCAGCTCATTGCAGCAGAGTGAGAGTTGTGCAAGCACTGCTACTGTGCATTGCACATGTATATTTAGTTGAAGATTCAATTAAAATAATGTTTTAATTTGCAATTCATAGTTGTTGAAGAACTCCATAACTTGAAAGTTTGACTCCTTGACTTTGATGTAGGAGCCCAGCCAAAGTCTCTGGAAATAATTGCTGCCAGGAATGAAACAATTACACTCGTCCCTCCACATTTGTGGTTTTGACTTTTGCAGATTTGATTATTTACAGGTTTTAGTAATATATCTTCACTAGGAATATCTAGGTCCTTCAGCACAACTCTGTGGTCAACTTTAACCAAATATCATGCTGAAGGACCTAGAGATTCCTAGAGAGAACACTCCACTAGGCATTTCTAGATCCTCCAGCACAATTCTATGGTCAATGTCTGACAGATGTTGACCACAGAGTTGCATTGGAGGACCTAGAGATTTCTAGAGAGGTGTTATTTCAGGTAAAAACATAGTGCTTTTGTTATTTGAAGTTTTTCCACATTCACGGGAGTCCTGTACCCCTAACCTCAGCAAATATGGAGGGATAAGTGTAAATTAGAATATGGATAAATATATGAGGGGCTGGGTAAAATATGGAGGGCCAGCCCTATCTTATTGTTATCTATTTGCAGGCAAGCAAAGCCCTCATGTGATATGTGATCAGTTTGTGATGTATGAAAAGTCTCCTGTAACAGAATCAAGTCTTAGGGTTCATGTCACTATCTTGCCTTTTTACCTTCAAGACCCCTCCCTGCATCTGCTACTCAGATTTCAAGGCAACTGCTATTTTTGATGAGTGGCTGTGTTGATCTGGGAGTTGAATGTGGTTAAGGATACACAGTTCTTCTTATTGATTATTGAATTAAATCATATGGACAAGAAATGTATAAAACAAGAAGAGTAAATATTTATTATTTAACAAATAAAATAAACAGCTAGCCTTATGCCAGTTCCATGCACAGAGCACACAGCAACTCTTTTATTTCGATCCAAGTAACACTTTCCCCACTTTCTCAGCTTCCCAAAAATCAAATCAGATTGTTTCCATTCTCCTTCTCCTCCTAACTAGCCCTCACACTTTACTTATGACTCTCTAATTCTATTCCATCCTTCTCCCTATCTAAATTGCTAACAGTCTTTCCCCCCTGTAGTGCAACCCCCCTCCCTGCCTGCACAGCATTCCATGAATTAGTGATTGCCTGGCTCCATCCAGGCCTGCCTAGCTTTTTTGCTTCACATTTCTTTTTAGAGTTTTCTATATGGGAAACTAGAAGCCATGTTGACTAGAGTCCTGATCTCCAAGGAAGGAAACTTCTATCTCCATGGAAATCCTTCACTTAGGAATTATTCCAATCATGCCTAAGACTTGGTGTGTAGTTTCATGGTGAGAAGTCAATGTTCCTGCTAGTTCCTTTAGGAATTCAGTACCCATAACTGATGAACACGTGAAAAGGGCAATCTGTCAAGTCCAGCTGGATTCCTAGTTCAGAAAATTAGGTTTCAATAATTAAACTCAGAAAACCTTTATTCAATAACTATGGATCCATTCCAGTGAAGTTATTGTCAGAACTAAATAGCAAGCATTAACACTGAGTAGTTAAAGAGCACATTACAGGTATTTCAGAATCATGGTGGGCTGCATTCTCATTAGTTACAATTTATAAATACATTTCTCTCTCTCTTTCCCAGAACACCTCTTTGTTGTTTTATCACCGCACATACCTTCCCATATGGAATGATCTCGAACAGGCTTGAGTCATGCCTGCCTTATGTCTCTCCACCTTATGTCTCCAGCTGTGTCTAAGATCACCAAAAGCTACTATGTCCATTACTACTACATAACCCATCACATCACTTTCACACATATTATGACAGTACTGATGCAGATGCAACTCCTGACATAAAATAGGACCAAGAATCATGACGAACTCCAGATGTTATTGGACTGCATTTCCTAGCATATCTTTTCATTGATTATAGTGTCACTGATTTGCCATGAAAAACATCTGGAAGACAAAGTGACTCCCATCTCTGGGCTAGAGAATCAGATTTATACACAGTCATTTATTTAATCATTTAAAAAAAAAACAGAATTAAAAAAAAAATCAGAACTTTTAACACTTTACACTCATTCTGTTCAATGCATCTGAGCTTGTTTCAACTTGTTTTCAAAAGCAGTATGACTTTGGAATAAAGAGAGAGGTGAGGGCTAAATATAAATCTAATTATTTTGCTCAAGGAACCTCATCTGCCAAGATTGTGTTCCCTTTTAGGATCAAGTGTCATACTTTATCAGATAGGTGTCTATCTTTATCAATTTTACCAAAGACAATTGCATTTTATATTATAAAGTATCTGAAAATAAATTAAAATAGAACATTAAAGTAAATATCTGGAGTCTGTATCATCAGTAAAGAAATATGTGAATGATTTTTCTCTTCACAGTTACATAAGGTTAAAGGAAGCCTCTCCCAAAAATGAAATACCTTCCTGACTAGCTTTGAAAATAAGACTATATTCACTGTTAAATGATACACTGAGGTACTTCTCTTTAGATATGGAAAATGAGACAGTGCATTCATGACTGTGGAATGGAAGAAACACAAAAACACATTAGATTGTGGGCATTTTTCTGTGTCTAGTGTTAGTGGGACAAGAGGTTTGATTGGGAATAAACATGGTAACTGAAGGTGAAGAAAATTTCACTCTTGCTATCTAGCACTCATCTCAAGCAGAGGTAAGCATTTGCATGTGTGTAGGAGGATAGGGATGCTGCATCATGGGGTGAGCTCCTGTCACTAGTCCCAGCTTCTGTCAACCTAGCAGTTCGAAAGCATGCAAATGCAAGTAGATGAATAGGTACCACTTTGGTGGGAAGGTAACAGTGTTCTGTGCAATCATGCTGGCCACATGATCACAGAGTAGTCTGACAATGCTGGCTCTTCAGCTTAGTAATGTAGATGAGCACCTCCCCCTATGGTCAGACATGACTTGACAACCTTGTCAAAGGGGAATACCTTTACCTTTACCTTTAGGAGGATGAGGCATTCTGTGTCACAAATCTCATGACATTGTGATGAGAAGATGTGGGGTGGACCTCAGAGAGTTATAAAGACCCATCTCCTGCTTGGCCTGCTAGTCCTCCCTTGTGGCCAGCATAGGAGGTGCATATAGTCCATGAACAATAATTCTCACACTTCTGATGTAAATAGATAAAAATGTTGCCCTAGTTCAACCAATACTCATATCTTTTCCCTTCCTGCCTTTCAGATTTGCAATGAAGAATCTATTAATTTCAGTCACAGAGCAGAAATTCTTATTTTCATTAAGAAATAAGACTACTGTATTTTCCGGCGTATAAGACGATCCACGTATAAGACGACCCCCCCAATTTTCCTAGTCAAAATATAGAGTTTTAGCACCTCTATCTTCATTATCCCTATATCTGGCGTATAAGACGACCCCCCCCCCACTTTAGCCACAGATTTTGCAGGTAAAAAGTAGTCTTATACACAGGAAAATAAGGTAATTATTTTGGAAGGAGATTACAGAGGAGACAGTGTGCATGCTAAGTGAATTAATTTCATGGATTGGACAGTGGTCACTTCCAACAGCAGTGTCAACTTGATGGGTGGTGATACTTCTACAAATGTTTCATCCAAACGATTAGCTTATTTAAAGCAGTTTTCAAACTGCTACATTTATTCACCTATCTTCTAAATCTGTTGAGTAATTTAGGTTTAATCTGGGGTCTGGGAGCCAGTGTGATGTAGTGGTTTGAACATTGGACTATGACTCTGGAGATCAGGGTTCAATTTTGTGCTTGGCCATGAAAACCCACTGAGTGAGCTTGGGTGACTCGCATACACTCCCAACCCCAGAAAACACCATGATAGTTTGCTTACGGTTATCATACTTTGAAAACAACTTGAAGGCACACAACAACAACAATCTGGGGTTTCCTGCCACAGATCTTACCAGGGAGGCATGGGTCAGGACCCTGCATTGTACCAGACAGAGTGTAATACTTTTATTTGCTGGGGTAAGATGTGGGTGCTTAGGCAGTAGCCAGCTGCACTTTTACCTGGGAGAAAATAGCAGCTATACCCCTCCCAGATTGCCAGTGTGTACACAATGGAGATCCAGGAAAGAAATAACTGCTGTTTGCTCCCAAGTGCAGCAACCTGCTGTGTAGACAGCCTACACTTTCCTCCAGCCATTAAATACCTGAGGGAACATGCACTTGCCCTTTGCAGCAGGCCTGATGAGTGGGAGAGGAAATATTCCATAAGGAGATGCTAGGTAGTTCCTTTCAAAATGACTATAAGAGAACACTCAAAGTAGGGGCCCCCAAACAAGGTATTGGGTTGCAACGTCCAGTCCTGGATGGGGTCCCTCTCTCCACTAAGTACTGTGTTCACAGTCTGGGGGTGCTCCTAGACCCGTAGTTTCACATGATAGATCAGGTGAATGCGACAGTCAGGAGTGCCTGTTATCAGCTTCTGCTGATATGCCAGCTGCGCCCTTTCCTGGAGATAAGGGACTTAGAAACTGTAGTTCATGCACTGGTAACCTCACAACTCGACTTCTGCAATGCACTCTACATTGGGCTACCCTTATACCTAGTCTGGAAACTACAACTGGTACAAAATATGGCAGCCAGGTTGATCACTGGTAAATCTAGGAGTGATCATGTTACACCTATTTTGAAATCCCTCCACTGGCTGCCTATTGGTTTCCGAGCACAGTATAAGGTGTTGGTGATTTCCTTTAAAGCCCTACATGGCCTGGGTCCAACCTATCTAAGAGATCACCGCCTTCCATACAATCCATCCCACACCCTCAGGTGGAATTTGCTGCAACCTATAAAAACCAGACTAATGGTAATCTCCCAGAGAACATTCTCTGCTGCCGCTCCCAGATTATGGAACACCTTGCTGGATGAGATCCATCAAATAACCAGCTTGGACAGCTTTAAAAAAGATGAATGATGAATCTCTTCCAGCAGGCCTTCCCTGAATAGATTAATCCAACCTATTCTGTGCTTTCTCCTCTTTATGCATCCACTGTTGTTACCAGGAAAATCACTATTTTAAGATCATGTTGTTATCTTAGTACTGTATTTAATTCTTTTAAATAGAGGTCTATTATTATTTATTGTTTTCATACAGGCTTTGTTTTAATCAAATCTAATTTTACTCTATGTTAGCTGCTTTGATTGTCATGGCAGACAGATGGACTATAAGAATAAAGTTATGATTATTATTAGCATACACTTGTGTAATCATAGCTGCCAGCAGTGAATATTACTCTGGGAATACATACAACTAAATATCAGAATGTCCATTGGTTACAGATTCTTGGTCCATCACAGTCACCTGTTACAATTTCATCAGTATAACATCTACAAATAAGAAGTGGAGAGTTACAACTGAGTAGTTGTCCTGTGGCAACAATATCATCTTGAATGGTCCTCAATCGTAGCCATTGAAATCAGGAGATTTTCCCAGAGTTCAAAAGCTCTTGCATAAAGCTTTCTTGAGGCATTATCCTCTTTGCAATTGAGAATAGCATTGCCCCTGAGATCACAAACAAAACTTTTCATGCCAATATCACTTGCAGTAACCAGAAATTATTATTTATTTCTCTTGCCAAGACAGCAGCCGTCACACTTCACTTCAAGGGTGAACTTGAAGGGAATCTGTTTTGCTTATTTTCATTTAATATACATTTTTGGCTTCTTTACAGGAAACAAAAAGAGTTCTCTATAATATACATAATGTTCATTTAACCTAACCACCCTATTGCTCCTTTATGGTAACAGCCTTTTTGATGTCTCTGAACATATGCATCCTTCATTTACCTAAATACTCCATCTGCCTTCTTCTATGCGTTTTAGGAGATAACAAAGGCTATCAATCAACTGGAACCATGCTGATGTTTCCATGGCAGTTTTGTAATTAAGTTTGCTCACCGGAGGTTGTGATGGGCCCAATGAACTCTTTTTTGTTCAATGCTGTCAGACAATGCTGCCCTGGGTTGCCAGGCTACAACTTGTCAAAGCCAAGGAAGCTCATTCTCTTGTGAATAAGCAATACTTAGTGCCTTTCTGCCTCAGACTGTTGTGGTCTGTACAGATCACTTTTTTTTCTTTATCCTTTCTTTTCTGAGCAAAAACTGTACAGCTTTCAGCTTGGAATGGTAGGAGTCTTCTCTATAAATATGTAATTTTAGGGTAGGGACATGAATAAATTCCCACATTTTATCCCAAAAATGAGTGTTCATGTACATTAAAACACATAGATATAGCTGTTTGATGGAACAGGCATCTTTTGCCAGAGACCTCTTGGTGATTTGCATGAACCTTCTGCATAATACTAACACTGTGTAACTCATTGAATATCTACATATCTTTGGTGTGTTACCATTATCCAACTGGAAAAGTACAGTGGTTTTCTTTTCTCTTTCCCCCCCCCCCCCTCTCTCTCTTTTCTGGCAATTCCGCTATGTAAGGTGGTACACTGAAGACATCCAGAGAAAGAGACCACAGCACCTCTCTGGGAAATTAATTTCATTGGTGAACAGGGCTGACTGTAAAGAAATTCCTTCTAAAATTCCATTGAAATCTAGTCTCCTGTAACGTCATACTATTAGAGGTCTACCCTCTGAGGCAGCATCTTCCTCTTTGTGACAGCCCTTTAGGTATTTGAAGAGTGCAATCATGTTGCACTTCAGTCTTCTTTCACCCAACTGAACAAGCTTATAACTTACTTTTGTAACTTAATTTAGGACTTTATCACACAGGCTTTGATCCATCTTCAGTCTTGTCATAACATATTATTAAAAGAAAATGAAAACATACTAGTTTGGGAAATTTTAATACTACACCTCTCTTCAATAGAACAATCAGGATTTTTACACCACCAAGGATTCCTCTGTGCTCTCATTCCCCTTAAATTGACCTCCCTGCTCTCGCTGCTTCTCCCTCTTCCTCCTGCCAAAGAAGGCATGAGAATGCTTCCTCATGAGGAAACAATCATTCCTTCTTTTGCAGGCTAGGGGAGGGTGTGGAGAAGCCTCTTTGTCCCCCCTACTTCTTGACAAAGAAGGAACAAGAATGTCTCCTCATGATGAGACAGTAATTTCTTCTTTGGTAGGCTAGAGAGAATGCAGGGAAGCCTACTCTGGAACAGAGATGGGGAGAGAAAAGGGGAGGGATGGGGGGGGTAAGATTCACGTGACTGCCCAATACTGGAAAAGCAGCACCAGGTAGTTACCACACTTGAGAAATTCTACATCAGCATGTCTGGGATTTTATTGAAAGATGTTTCCAGTCAATGAAAAAGGACACCCTAACAGCACAGGAGCAATGAAAGGGCTACAATGTGGCATGACAAGTATTGCCAAAGGTGCTATTCTCTAATATCTGTGCTTTCCAGTATCATCAATGAGCATTACTCAAATATCACATGACAAAACACAAAGCCAGGGCAGAGGTGGATATGAGCCACTCTGAGTTCTAAGATGTGAAGAGCCAAGAAAAAGCTCCTGCCATTTGGAGTGGCAGGAGAGCCACCCTGGGGAGCAGCAGATCAGGGCTGTGGCAACCCCACACCGCAGCCCCAATCCTTCCTTTTGCCACCCCTAAAAGAGTGGCAAAATGCTGCTCCTTTTAGGGGCAGCAAAAGGCTGCCTGAAGAGCTGGCACTGAGGCTCTTCCATGCCCTTTCATCACAGCATGTCTGCATGCTGCATTGGAAGGCGTCCTGACGTCATGCACTGTGCGTACAGCCGCACGGCATCAGGATGGCATTGGGGTAGCTGCCCCATCCCAACTCTAGCCCCAGGCCAGCCTTTGGGTCGGTCTGACACAGCCCTTAGTGGCTGCTCCTACACTGTGGAACTCTCTTTCATGGGACATTTGGTTATCACCTTCCTGCATTATTTTTATTTTGTCTGCTTTTTATTGTATTTTAAATGTATTCAAAAACTCTTGAATGATCTATTTTAAATAGTATTGTTTTGTTTTTAGTTTTTATAAGAGAACAGTGAGCCCCTCATACCCACAGATTCAACCATCCACAGCTTGAAAATATTCAAAATAAATAAAAATTCTAAAAAGCAAACCTTGATTTTGCCCTTCTATATAAGGGACTGTGGGATGTGGTGGCTTAAGATAGTTACAAATTGGCAGATTGACAGTTTGAGACCCAAGTGCCATGAGATAGAGTGAGCTCCCATCACTAGTATCAGCTTCTGCCAACCTAGCAGTTTGGAATCATGTAAAAGTGCAAGTAGGTAAATAGGTACCACTTCAGTGGGAAGGTAATAGCATTCCATTCAGTCATTCTGGTCACATGATCACAGAGTTGTCTTTGAGAATGCTGGCTCTTCTGCTTAGTAACAGAGATGAGCACCTCCCCTTATAGTCAGACATGACTTGACAAACTTGTCAAAGGGGACATCTTTGCCTTTACCTCTATATAAGGAACATCATTTTATTATGTCATTATATTTAATGGGACTTGAACAGCCACAGATTTTGGCCCTGGAACCAAACCCTAGTGGATACCAAGGGCCCACTGTATATGTTTAACTAGACTGCTGCTTTAAATTTTGTAAACTGTCTCAAGTCCCTTGGCAGGAGAAAGGTGGGATATAAATTCAATAAAATTAATAAACATAAACTGCATGGCTGGAATCCTGTTGATTGGCTCCAATTATGGAACAGCAATTGAATCCATTGTTGAAACACAAGTTAACATGAAGGTAAATCCAGCAGTTGCAATAGTTCTACACTAGTGGGAACCAACAATACATATTTAAGCCCATGTGAAATGGTTACATTTGTGGGTCTCCATTTGTGCAACAATGAACTGAATATTTCCATTTGTACAATGACCAAAAACAAAAACAAACAAACAAAAAAAAAAAAAAACTAAAGTAAAATCACATGAGTAACAGTAGGTGTTACTATCAAACATTGATAGAAATGGGGACTGCAGTCAGAAAATCCAAAGAAGATTAAGAATGGGGAGGGTGGCTATGAAAGAACTAGAAAATATTCCAAAATGCAAAGATATACAACTCAACACAAAAGTTAAAATCATCCCTATTACCATGTATGGATGTGAGAGATTAATAATAATTATTATTATTTCTATCCCACCCCTCTGCAGCACAATTGGGGCAGCTTACAAAGATAAAAACACCAATAAGTACATCCAATCCCAGACCCACCCACCCCTTAAAAAGATAGTAAACTAGGACAATTTAAAAACATTAGATAAAACAAAGTATAAAACCAGGCATCACAGCAATACAACACAATCAGCAGCAGCACCAAAGGTAGAAGAGTTATTTGATTCTTTGGGCCAGGATAGTTATACAGGAAAGGCATGCTGGAAGAGATCCATCTTAACAGCCTTCTTGAAAATGTCTAAGGTAGAAATAAGATGGATCTCTTCCGGCAGGCTATTCCATAGTCTGGGAGCGATAGCAGAAAAGGCCCTCTGGAAGGTCACTGATAGCCTAGTTTTTATCGGCTATAATAATTTCCTCCCCGAGGACCGGAGTGTGCGGGGTGGGTCATATGGAAGGAGGCAATCTCGGAGATAGATTGGACCCAAGCCATGTAGGGCTTTAAAGGTCATACTGTGCCTGGAAACTAATGGGCAGCCAGTGGAGAGATTTTAACACAGCTGTAATAGCCTCTCTTCTGGAAGTTCCAGAAACCAATCTGGCTGCCATGTTCTGAACTAGTTGAAGTTTCCAAGTCAAGCACAAGGGTAGCCCCATGTAGAGCACATTACAGAAATCAAGATGGGAGGTTACTAGCGCATGTACCACAGTTTCAAGATCCTTAGTTTCCAGGAAAGGGTGCAGCTGGCATATCAGCCAAAGCTGATAACAGACACTCCTGGACAGTTAAGAAAGATGATTGGGGAAAAAAATCAACTCCTTTGAGATGTAGTGCTGGAGAAGAGTGTTGAGGATCCCATGGACAATCAAAAGGACAAACAAATGGGTCCTAGAGAAGATCAAATGGGAAACCTCCCTGGAAGTCAAGATGACCAAATGAAGACTGTCATACTTCTGACACATCAAGAGAAGAGAAGATTCATTAGAAAAGACAATAATGCTGGGGAAGGTGAGGGAAGTAGGAAGAGAGGAAGGCCACATGCCAGATGGATGGGCTCTATCCTTTTACAGTGTTTCCATAACATTTCACTTACTTTTATAGGCATGGAGGTGTATTCTCAGTAAATTGTAGAAGTGGAATCTGTCCACAAAGTTGGCTTGTGCTGCAACTAGAACATTTGCATTCACATATTTTGTTAAGCAGCAAAAAATAACTATTTAGAATTGAGAAACAGGAAAGTATAGCAGTTTATAAAAATTATAGCTGTTTAGCATTACAGCTACAAAGCAGAAATTACAACTGTAATTTATTTTTTAAAGTAACTTTCTAAACTCTTCCAAGATAGG
The DNA here is from genome assembly GCA_026167975.1 of Phrynosoma blainvillii. Taxonomy (NCBI): domain Eukaryota; kingdom Metazoa; phylum Chordata; class Lepidosauria; order Squamata; family Phrynosomatidae; genus Phrynosoma; species Phrynosoma blainvillii. Next base: position 8,838,998 of record JANUYF010000007.1, on the reverse strand, counting down.
TAGGTGTGGGCAAAATGCCTTCTCTCTCTCTCTCTCTCCCCCTATTGTTTCTAAATTCTTCTGAGTTCCTGCCATGCTTGCTTTTGATTTACACTACACCTGCTTTGCTTTGTATTTCTGGATGATGGGTTATGTCATAGCTTTGGTATTGCTGGGTGGAAAGGTTTTCTGTTCTGGAATTGGATAATGGGCAGATGTAAAAGGAAAGTAACAGGCACTGAGAGCTTCCAAGGTCAGTTCTGTGGGAATGTTGGTTATGATGAGGAAACATGGGGCTAGACATGTTTAATGTGAAGATACAGATGAACTAGAAATCTTTTTGCTTGGAATATTGACTGATCAAATTGAGAAGACATATGAAAAAGACACAACAATACATTATTACAGCAGCAAGAATAATATATGCTCAGAGGTGGAAGGACACAGATATGTTGATACAGGAAAACTAGCTGATGAAGATGATTGAACTTGCTGAAATGGACAAATTAACAATGTTGATCAAAGATAAATCTTTGATTATTTTAAGAAAGATTGGGAATTGTTTATTGCATGTTTACATTGTATATTACATATTCTTATTGGAGATACAAATCAGTTTTAGGTTTTGCTAAATGAAGAAAGTTGGTATGTTGTAGAGGAATATATATATAAGGAAGCAGAGACATAGGGCTATGTATCCATCAGTTGGTGGTGGTGGTGGGGGAAATCACTAATAATGATGTGTCTATCATTCGTCATTGTTCGCTAAACATATGAATTGTTTGCTAAACATATGAATTGTTCATTTCTCTGCCCCTTTAATTTTTTTTTTATATATGAGCCAAGAAATCTTCTACATGTTCACCTAGATTTGAGAATTTTTGCATGGTTCACTTGGAAATGAAGTAAAGGGGCAGGAAATTCCTTTTGAAGTTTGTTGTTCTAAAAGTTTATTATAAAACCACAGGGGTGCAAGCGTGTGTAAATTTTCACACATTAGCAAGTGACATAAAATTAAATTATCAACCAAACCCAGCTAGGTAAAAACCTGGATGGTCTGGGACAGCAAAAGACCTTCTGCTTGTGCTTACAGAACATCCAGTCTGGCATCAGAAACAAGGACAGGCCCAAACATTTTGCTGCCTGAGACAAAAGACAACTTGGTGTTCTCCATTCTATGCCCAGAGGTGAATTGGACTGATTGCTGTATGTTACTGCAGACCGGGCAACACCTGTCCTATGAAGTATTGAAATTGTGTGTTGTTGTTTTTGCAATGACTGGATTCAAATTTATCAAAGCTAGAACAGAAAATGTCAGTATTTTGAAATGCCAATATTTTGAAATATGAAGTTTGGGTGAATTAACTCAGTCTTAGATGGGCAGTCAAGGGCAATGGACATTACAAAAAACATGCTTACCTGATTGCCCATTTGAGACTGAGAGTGATTTCAGGAATTCTCTTCCCCGTTAGGGTTGGAGTGGCTGGCCCTTGGGGTCCTTTCCAACTCTGAGATCCAACTTTTAAAATACTAACTCTTAAAATAAATAATAAACTTTTAGAAAAACCAACTTCAAAAGGAGTTTCCCACCACTGATTGGGCTGAGTGAGTTCTGCCCATTGTGAGGGACAAGACATTGTAATTATTGACTGCTGTTTGACAGTAGAACACACTCCCTCAGAGATTTTAGTGGAGTCTCCTTCTTTGGAGGACTTTAAACAGAGGCTGGATGGCCATCTGTCAGGGATGTTTTGATTTTGAGTTCCTGCATGGCAGGGGGTTGGACTGGATGGCCATTGTGGTCTCTTCCAACTCTATGATTCTATGATTCTATCTCACACTTTTCATGCTGGGAGAACAATAATTTTATTGCCCACCATTCTTCAGGCATGAGAATAATTATTCTGTCATTTCACACCACTAGTCAATAGTGTATGTTTATTTTAATTTAGTAGTTTAATTTGCTTTGTTATTATTGTCTGTATTTTAGACATCTAAAGTTGGTTTGTGATTATATTTATGTTTAATAAAAAATATTTTAAAAAATGCAGGACTCTCCTGGTAAGAATAATGTTTTAGTTTAGGAATAATGGGGTCTGAATATTCTAAAAGGTTTAGCCCTGACAGCATTGCCATACTGTGAACTTTAGTTTCTCAATAAATAACCTTACTGTCTTTGCACTGAAGTTTGGATTTCTGAACTAAGGTCAGCCAGTACATAAACCTATCATTGCCATTTAATGGTCAGAAAAGGCTGGGGACAGTTGGTAGTAGTGACACAGAAGGACATAATCCATATTATCATGCATATGGCTGCAGGAACACAGCTGGATACTGCTTCTCCTATAGTCCAAGAGAAATCCCTGGGTAGCAAAGAGGGAGGTTTTATGAGCATGAGTTTGTTGTAGACAGTGGGGCTGGATCCTGCCCTCTGCAATTACTATTAAAGGATATATACATTGGGCTATATAGTGCTGTATATATGCTCATTTTATCTGGTTCTCAGTTTGACCAAAATTTCATTCTAGGGTGAACTGATATGCATATCCCAGAGGAATGTAAACCTGAATGCCTCAGTCCTTCTGATTTAAGTTCTCTGGATTTTATGATGATTTTCCCCCCTCTCAATTATGTCTATTTAAAATTCATTTTCAGAGAAAATAAGTTGGGGAAAAACATTATTCTACATAATTTTGAGCTTACAAATGTAGGTCTATGCCAAAATGAGATAACATGTCTTAGGAATGAATACATGCAAAATAATTTTGGATCAGAAACTGTCTGATCTCTCCATCTCCGCTCAACATGTGCTGCTCATATGCATCACAACATACAATTATTCTTGTAATTATTAATGAATGTGATTCACACTACCTTCTCTTATAAAAATTAGTTCCATTATCAGAAAAACTCAGTCTCTACTAACTGATTTGGTGGATGATACATTAACAATACTGATATGATTTTTATCAAGTAATATTTCTGTACAGTTGATGAGTAGCTTTCTAAATTCATGAATAATATATACACTGAAATAAAGAAATTAAAATTAGCCTGGTATCCTGGGTTCTGTACAGCAGTAACAGCCTGAGAACTTTCATGGGTGAAAAATAGTATATGGAAGTGTATAGCATTTAAGACATTTAGAATTGTAACTCTGAAGGTGGTAGTTAATGTATTTAAAAAAAAACAACAACAACAACTTGTGCACATAGCAGTGTACAAGAAAACCTGGCAGCAGCACAGACTTCCATCACTTTAGATGGCTGACTGGTTTTTAAGGTAGGTTTCAGGGGTCAGATGGGGAGTTAAATTATACCTATGCTGATGTGTGTATTTAGTACAGTTATCTCAGCCTATGTTATTATGATTTTGGATTAAACTGAGCAAAAACTTTTCCCCCCCCATATTTCTGCATCTATTACTTGGCCAAACACAATTTTGTAACAACACCAGGGAAATACTGCCCCATCATAAAACTCTTAACAGACAGCCTATGTTAATATGATTTTGGATTAAATAGAGCAAAAACTTTTTTTCCCCATTTTCCTGCATCTATTACTTGGCCAAACACAATTTTGTAACAACACCAGGGAAATACTGCCCCAGCATAAAACTCTAACAGACATGAACAGTATAAAGATTTCCCTGATTTAATTGTAATGGACACTTTGCATTGCCATGGAGACTCATGCTTTTTTCCTGCTCAAAAACCTAAACAGGGCAGCTACTTTCACCATTCAAATAATATCTCTCTGATTAGAATTACAAGCAGTTATTAACATGTGGCACCTTCCATCCACACACAGTTTATAATTGCTCAGAGGACAGATTTATAATAAACAATAGCTCTAACTTTGCTGTTTGTTCCCCTGCCACATGTTATGTTTAGTCTTGAATGACTTCAAGTTATGGGAGCTTATATTTTACACAAAAATGTGTATAATTGGAAGGTTTCGTATTAACATGCATTGCTTTCCCTGCATGTTTAATGCTACAATTTTTTTACATCATTTATATGGAAAGGGTTTGGGTTTTGAAGACAGTTTGTGTGCAGATGTTGACATAGGACCTGAAGATCCACAAATGAGAGGTGATAATGGGAAATATATCAGTTTCACTCTGTGGCATGAGTTGAAATTTGCAAATTTTGGTGAAGCCTAATGGAAAAACTAACTGAAACAAAATTGTCACCAGTACCTAGATGAGAGTCAGAGATTAAATATGTGCATTTAAGGAGTGTAGCTCTGAAGCCTTTGTCAGAGCATGCATTCAGTATATCCAGCTACAAGAAAATAAGTGTGTCAATCTTTTCTGACCTCTCTGCTCTCCAAGGGCTTGGAAATAGACAAGTTGGGGGATGGATTGCATCACTTAAAGATGTTGTCCTGGAAAGCCAGAGGACAGGCTGATAGCCAAGGCAAGGAGGAAAACCAAACAAAGTCCTAATTACCAATCCCAAAGGGGCAGCCAGCGAAGAGTCAAACACGGTCCGTAAGTCGAGGGTTTCAGAGAAGCCGACAGAGAAAGCAGTCCGAGGTCCAAGGCTGCAGAAGTCTGAGAGTAGTCGGCGGTCTGAAGGTCAAGGATACCAACAGTCCAAGATAGTCAAGGGTTCAAGGCAAGGCACAAGGAGAGCCAGGGACAGAGGCTTTTGCCAGGAAGCTCAAATATCCTCTGGCACCGAGGCAAAGCTTCCCCACTTGCTTAAATCTCTGAGCTGCCAGGGCTCAGCTGGGGCTGATCATCTTGATGACCTCAGTGTTTTTCACAAAGCCTTCTCAAGCGCTGGAGGCCCACCCTTTTGGCTCTATGCTGACTAAAGGTAGGTATGGTCCCTGGATCCTCCTCCATGTCGGATGGCCTTGTCATTGGAAGGCTTGGATGTGGAGCCTCTTGAAAAGCTACAGGCTCTGCTGGAGGCTCTGCTAACAAAGAAGAGCTGCTAGGGCCAAGCTAGGGCTCCTCCGCTGCAGACTCAGGACCCAGAAGAAGTTCTGACTTGTCCTCCTCATCCTCCTTGTCCTCATCCAGGCAGGGCATGACAGATGTGTTTTGGAGGGAGGTTGAGTTGTACAATCAGCAAAGAATTTGAACTCTACTATGAACAAAATAGTAAGTTGCAATGGCATAAGCCCAACTTAGTGTCATCATAATTCATCAATAAGATTTGGGCCTGTGTTTTGTTTCATGCAATAAGTATACAGAAATAGCAATAGCAAATGCATTTCTATGCCACTTATCAGTGCGCTTAAACACTCCTTAAGCATGTGTAAACTAATTGTCCCCAACAAGCTGGGTACTCATTTTAATGACCTTGGAAGGATGCAAGCCTGAATCAAGCCTGAGTCCTTGGCTGGTATTGAACTAACTACTTTATGGTTTGACAGTAGTGGCTGCAGTACACGCATTTAACCACTGTGTCACCAGGGACTGTCCACTCTCCCACCATTTGAAAAACATAAGCATCTTGCCTATAGATATGAGAATTCTGATAAAAGCTCACATGTATTTGAGGGCGAGGAACTAACAAGGTCATATAGACCTGATTCTTATCAATAATACATAATCCAAAAAACCCATCAGCATTTTTTTCCCACCAGCTATGAATATAAACATTTGCACTTCAGTCTCTTCTAAGCAATGGAAATGGTCCCATGATTCTAAAAAGTCCCATAGAGAAGCCCTACCTATATGTATCCATCTGTGCATTGTGCCTCTGTGTGCTGCCACCTATTTATTTATTTATTTATTTATTTATATGCTGACTCAAGGTAGCTTTCAGAAATAGTAAATTAAAAATGTTTCCAATAAAATTGTAAAAACAACCTAGTGTACTGTTGAATAGGAAGCACAGCCATCAGGTTCTTCTTGTGTGCTTTCAGTGTGTCAAGAGAGGCTGTATGAACCACCCTAAAAATAGAAAACAATCATATACACAAGTGATATTGATTAGTTAGTAGGGAACAAAATTCTTCACTAAATTTGGCCTGGTTGGAATTAATGAGAAATTTTAACCATTTTCTCCCCCCTGTAAGAAAGTCTGGGGGAAAAAAAAAATCAATTTTCAGAGTCTATTCAGAATTTGGAACTTACTCTGCAAAATTCACATGTCATTAGTTCATCCAGAAAACAGCATCTTTAGCACAAGAAATAGCATTTTTAATAGAAAATAATATTTTTACACATAATTATTATTTCTTGTGAAGAAAATGTTGTTTCAGGTGTGGAAAATATTGTTTTCTATGTAAATCAATCATGTGTGAATTTTATGCATTATCACTTCCCAATTACAACATTTTCTGCACAGGAAATAATATTTCTGCACATAAATATTATTTTCTGCACAGAAATTTCAAAATTTCAAATTTCAAATTTCATTTTTTTTTATTACGGCATACAGCGAGCACAAAATAATAAAATAATTACAAGAACAGCAAAATATCCATGTAGATACATTATATTGTAGTGTAGCATATAAATACAGATATCTTTGAATATCAAGGATAAAACCCCAATATTGTGCATCTATTGGCAGGGATTTAATAGTGTTCTAAAATATGGCTTTAGCATAAACATTAGACTATCTGCTGTCGAAATATAAAGCAAATATGATTTTATACAACAAATAAAATAGCTGCAACAATATGAACAGCTATGGTCATTTTTAACAGGGTTTACTGTATTTTTTTTTAGAAATTCTTTACGGTGAATAATAACAGCTGCAAGGAATTTAGCAACTCTGCAAGTTGCATATTTGCTACAGCCTGTTAAAAGATAGTCAGCATAAAATTTCTCCTGTTTACAAGGTAACAATTTAATTAAAGTAGTTATATAAAAACCATGGGTCTCTATATAGAGGGGACAACAGAGAAGAATGTGACTAATTGATGCAACTTCCTCAAAGCCACAAGGACAAAAATGACATTGGTAAGGTACTTTTTTGTATCTACCTTCCAAAACAGCAGACAAAAAGATATTTAACCTTGCAAGCATAAAACCCCTTCTTTGTTTTGGGATATTCAAATATTCAAAATATTTGGCATACTTTCCAATGCTCCCAGCTTCCCCACTAGCTAGATATTGATAGGCTTCTATGAGTTTGGAAGTCAATATCTCTAATTCGCTGGGTGATAACAATTTTTGCCTTATTATAACCTAGCAAAGATATATATGACAATGACAATCCAATGGAGGACAGCTTCACAATTAAGGATTTCCTCCAGGTAGAAACCAATGAATCAGTTAAAATTAACAGAGTCAAACAAACCAATACAAAAAGTATTTTTAACCAAAGGTTAAATTTCTGAATCCAAATGTATGCCTCAATTGATAGTAAACCAACTTCTAAGCAGAGGGTAGCATTTGGCACACAGTTTGAAATGCCAAGGATTGATCTTAGAAATTTGGTTTGAACAACCTCAAAAGGAACAATATTTTTAAAGGAGCAAATCTCCGAACCATACAAGAATTAAGTTAGGATCTTAACAACAAAAATCTCAAGGGCAGCAGGAATATACTGACCACTCTTATTATAATAAAAGGAACAGAGGACCTTAATACTCCTTTGAATATTCATTATTGCATTCTTTTGGTGAAAATTAGCAGATCCCTTTTCGTGAAAAACTATGCCTAAATATTTGTAGGATGTCACTTGTTCAATATGATTGTTATCAATTGACCATTTATAGCATATGTGTCTTTTTGAAAAGACCATAACTTCAGTCTTGTTATAATTAATTGTTAAAGAATCATTTCTACAATGGTCTACAAGGGCTCTCAGGAATCTGTTTAGGCCCACTCTAGTGAGTGACATAAGAACAACATCATCTGCATAAACTAACTATGATAAAGGTCTGTTTGATAAAGTTGGATGGTGAGATGGAATATTCGAAAGAGACGTAATTACAGAATTAATGTAAAAATTAAAAAGAGATGGTGCTAATACACAGCCTTAGTCTTACACCATTGAATGTGGAAATAGATCTTGTTGTATTACATAAATTTCTGGTTTCTGGATAAAACAACTATATGCAAATTTTGTGCAAAATAAAACTTCAACTGAGAAGACTTTTCATCAATCCAGGATTATTTTTCACCAAAGTTTTCAGTGCTCTCAAAACATGTTTTTGGGGGCATTTTTTCAAATATTATTTTCATCCATACCGGGTACTTAGGAAATGTCTAATTTAGAGAATTGAAAGGGTCACAACAAAGTGTCTAAATACACTCCTGTTCACTGCTTAATGTGGGCATCCAAGCTCAGAGCGGAGCCCAGGAAAACACCCAAACTGCAAGCCTGAGATTTCAGGGGAAGTGTAACACCATCCAGCAGAGGTGGAGTGTCTGTTCCCTTGTCTGCCTTTTGACTGGCCAGAAGCATCTCTGTCTTGTCTGGATTAAATTTCAGTTATTTCCCTCACCCAGCCCATTACTGATAACAGACATTGGTTCAGTACCAAGGCAGCTTACATGGAAGCAGATGAGAAGGGAATGTAGAGTTGGGTTTCACCAGCATATAGATGACATTGCACCTCAACATTCTGCATGACTTCTTTCAGTGGTTTCATATAGATGTTATACAGCATGGGGGGGGGGGAATAGAATTCCAAGGGGCCCCACAGACCAATATCCAGGACATCAAACATGAGTCCACCAGTATCACTTTCTAAATTCACACCTGCAAGTAAGACCAAAAGCACTGTATAACCATGCCCCCAGGTTCCATCCCATTTAGCTCAGAAAGATGTCATGGTCAATGATATCAAAAGCCACTAAGAGGCCCAGCAGAACCAACAAGGACATACTCAGCCTGTCCAGTTACCTGTGTGGGTCATCCACCAAGTAATCCACCAAGGTAACCAAAGCTGTTTCTGTCCCATAATCAATTCTGAAGCCAGACTGAGGGCCTAAGCAGATGGCACAAAGTGTCGTCTTCGAGGCCAGGAAGGAGAGGGGCAGCCTCACGCTGGGCGCCCCAACCCCTTCCCGAAATCGTCATCAGAGCAGCCAGCCCTCCACATGGCCCGCACTCCGACAACGCACTTCCACTGCAGCATCCGCACACGCTGCAGTGGAAGAGGTGCCAAAGGTGCGCCGGAGGCCTTTTGCGGCGCACCTTCAGCGTCTGGTGGAAGGAGCACTAAGCTCCTTCCTGGGCCTGGGACACTGCACTGCGGGGCTGAGGAGTGCGGATACCTCAGCCCCGATCCACAGCTTCCCGGGGTGGCCCCGTGCCACCCGTCTGCTTCCCCCCTGAAATGGATATAGATAATCCATTTCATCTAGAAAACCATGGAGCTGGGAAGTCTCCACACACTCAAAAACCATGTCCAAAAATGGAATGTTAGAGACCATCCAATACTTATTCTCAATTGTGGGATCCTGGGAGGCCTTTTTTTCAGTAAGAGCATCACCACAACTTCTTTTAGACAGGATGCAAAGTTCTCTAGCTGCAGTGAGCATTCATAGCTCCCTTTATCCACTTGGCTAGATCCCCTTTAGCTGATTTCAGAAGCCAGGAAGGGCATGAATCTAGTATACACATGGTGACTCTTCCCTCTCCAAGGATCCTGTCCATATCCTCAGGCTGCAGAAACTGAAACATTTCCAATAATACAGGATAATCAGGTGCCATAATTACGTCCACAAGTGAATCAAGTAATTTTGTTTGCAAAGTGTCTTGCAAATTACTCAAGTTTGGCTCACTTCCTCACTTTTCACCCTCCCAATCAAAGGGACTGGCCCTTACCCTCACACTTTGGTTTCACCCCCTTTGGTGTCACTCCCTTCAGCAAGAGGAGTCCTCTGGCTTATTAGCTATTAGCTGGCTGAATATCTGAGGAGTGCGGGTACCTGGAGCAAGCAGCACTCCACCAGGAGAGATGCAGAGCAGCAAGCAGACAAGCAGGCAGGCAACAGACCTCTTTCCTGTGGTGATGGAGGTTATAGTGTTCTGTCTTCTACATACTGAAGGCACACAACACCAATACCTTTCTTATTTTTCCTCAGATTTTTGTACAGCTGCTATTGATCATATTTGAACTGGTTCTTTCCCTTTCACCTTCCCAATCGCTAGTGTCCCCAGCCAATAGTTCACCTGCTCACACTACAGTTAAGCTTTAAAAAAACATGTCAAGAGATTGGATCACATGTAGTTTGGCCTTAAGTCTTCTTGTATACAACAGTTCCTCACCTAATCCTCAAAGAAAGACCTGGAAGAAGGGAGGGCTGATATAACAAGCACAAAGAGAGATACTGTTCTGAGTTTGGGGAGAGGCACTGTAGGCATGATGAGGAAAGGAGTATGAAAAAGCTAAAGTGGAAGTAACTGGCAGACAGTCTCCTTCAGTACTGTAAGGATTGTCATTATGTACTTCTGCATGTTCCACTCTGCTGATTCTTCCCTGTTTTGAATGTCAACCTTCTATAAGGAACAAAACAGTAACAAAAATATATATCCTCAAGAAAGCAATGGGGGATTGGCCTGTCTAATCTTTAAGGTCAATTGTCTCATTAGTCATTAGCTTTTGTAAGTGAATGCTATTCCTAGCAGAGGTCCTTGGAAGCTGTTAAGCTAAGCAGCAAATTAAATTGTCCATGAGCCCATTGCCATTTGATAGAAATTCCCCCTTGGGTGACAAGCTGACATTGGTCATGGAAATGTTCCTATGGAGTTAGGTGATTTACCAGAACTACATTTATAGTAAAGCCTCTCTGTTTCTATTCTGGCAGGAGAATCTTTGCCATTGGGATACACAGCCACAAATACAGAATGAAAAAATCCAACAGTAACAATCAGCAAGCTTCATTTCTAATGAAAAATCACAAGCATTCTCTTTATCTTTGCTAATTGTTTCATTTGGATTTTAAAATACCACAAATGGGGAAGTGGTCCTGTAGTGTATTTGCTTTCTACAAGCTGCTTTTATTAAATAAAAAAAAAACAATTCAGAACATGTCTGAAAGGTTTATTTTTATTTTTTATTTTTTTTTATACATTCTTGCTCCACACTGAATCATTATGCTATAATAGGGCTGTTTGACAGTGGAACACACTCCCTTGGAGAGTGGTGGAGTCTTCTTCTTTGGAGGTTTTTAAACAGAGGCTGGATGGCCATCTATTGGGTATGCGTTGATTAAGAATTCCTGCATGGCAGGGGGTTGGACTGGATGGCCCTTGTGGTCTCTTCCAAATCTATGATTCTATTATTCTAATTATGACCAGTCTATTGTTCCAATGAAACCAGTAAGATGATTGCTAGGGATAGCATGTGGACCGAGGACAATCTAGATTCTAGAACTACTATAAGGGTACAGCAACATGTGACTTTAGCTTTGGGCAGCACCACTACTTCCCAGCCAAGGTTGCTTCCTCACCTAAGACCTTAACAGTATTGTTGAGAAAAGAAAAGGGAACAATATATATGATCACTAGGTGCCCATTTCCTTTTCTTCCTCAACAATAGTATGCATTCATCCATTTTCCTTTAACTATTATGATGGGATTGACTCATTCATTCATTCTAACACATCTGCATATGTGCTAATCCACTGTCTTTTTTTTTGGGGGGGGGGGTGAAATTATTAATAATTGAAATCTATCCACACTTAAGTGAGTGGAATTTTGCTGGTGCCATATACACACTTAATTTGGTGTCATATGTAAAGCTTGTTTATTTTAAATGGGATACATATGCTCTGTCCTGAGCCTCCCCCATGCAGTGTCAAGCCCTAGAGGGTTGGCAGTGGTGGTGCTTATCAGAGAAGGACAGGGTCAGGTGAGGCAACATGAAGAAGAGCATGAAGATGCTATTGGTCTAGGTCAGATGTGAGGAGAAAGAGAAAGAAGGGCATGCTACAAAAGACTGCCTTTACTCCCTTCAGTTCAGAAAACCAGCCTTCTGTATTTCAAACAGCAAGAACATTATTCCAGTAACCCATAGGTGTTAGCAGAAAGACATAGAATTAACAATGCCCCACCATAACATTTTGCAGGCTTTACTTTGATTTGTTTACAAATTAAAACCTATCTCCCCTCTCTAACTATATTTGCCCAGTCTGCCCAGCTCCTCATACACTTTCAGTCTTGCCTCTGTTTTCCCTTCATACTGAGAAAGTTATGGTGAAAGGAAACCTCTTCTAGACAGCTGCACATTCCAGTGTCAAGCAGCAATCTTCCCTTTGCACCACAATTAAATGTTTTAACCAGCACGATACCTCCCATTATTGCCCAAAGGTTATACACACTAAAACTTACAAATTACTACAATAACCAATATACAACAGTATAACAAATTAACTGAATACATACACACAACCTATGACAGAGTTGATTAGATTCTGATATCCTGTTTCCTCAAGATTATGTCCCTCCCATATCAAATTAAGGCCCAGGTTTATCAAGATAAGCAACAAGAAATTTTAAACAAAACTCAGAGCTTTTACATCTTTAGCATACACTAATCATATCTCTCTTTCTCTCTTTTTGATAAAATTGCCGGCTTCATAGATGAAGGGACTGCTGTGGATGGAGCATACCTTGAATTCAGTAAGGGCTTTAATACGGTTCCCATAATCTTATCCCTATACCCCATGAGTCCCTGTACCAGGAGGAAGGCAGGATATAAACAGATACAATGATATTAATATTATTGCAAAAAAGCTAGTAAAGTGTGGGTTAATCAGATTCTATGACTCTCAATCTCTTCAACTGAACCATTTTGAATTGGATGTTTTCCGACTTTCTTTTCAAAATTCTTAATATCTTAGAATTCATTGTCTTCCCTATTTATTTGGTAAGCCTCTTTTCTTTCCTAAAATGTACTGTCTTCTATTATTCCAGGTCAGTACTTGGAGATTTAATTATGAACCAGAGTGTTGCAATCTTTAATGTTGCAGCATATTTTTCATGTTTAGGTCAGTTTGTTTTAAGCAAAAACACTATCACCTGCTGGTTGCAGCACTGTTTTCCACATCCCAACTAGGAGTACAGCTTATGTAAGGTGGGTCTAATCATAGCAGAATCCTGTGCCTCTTCATTAACAGCAATGCGGGCTGCACCCTCAACCCAGAAATAATCAGTTTTGACACCACTTTAAGTGCCATGGCTCAAGTATACAGAATTCTGGAAATTCAGTTCCCAGAATTCCATAGCCTTAAACCATGGCAATTAAAGCAGTGTCAAAACTGATTATTTCTGCAGTGTAGATGCAGCCCAGATCAGCTTATATACACACTTTTCAGGAGGTGAGACTGCCTAATTATTTTAAGAGTTTCTCACAAAAAAAAAAAAAAGATGGCTTTAATAAAAATACTTTAATGGCTACTTTATGTCTTGTGTTCTGCATTTTTAAACTCACTCCTTTTTCTTGGGAGAGTTTATTTCTCTCTCCCTCTACCCTCCCCTCCCATCTCCCCTTTGAATTTCATTGACATGCTTGCTTCTGCTGACTTTGAAATCCCTCCGGAGGACACTTGCTGCTTTCACTTTGAAAAGATATTCTAGAAACAACTGCTTTGTGAGGTCCTATGTTTATCAATGATTGCACATCAAATGAGTTCATCTGAAGAGCACAAACGAAGGAAGTGAAATAGGTCTCTTAACAGCTACCATGACAAACGTGTTCAGCACTTGGAAAGCTGGACTGATTCTTTGCCTTCCCTGGTAATACCCTGGTAATAAAAATTCTGCAGCTCAAATTGGTCTTCTGTGACACTTCAAACACCTATTTGTTTTCACTACAATGACATAGATGTAACAGGCAGGAGTTTTCATATACTTATATTGTGGATGATCTATCCAGGCTGTGGATGTGTAGCCTGTCTAAAGGGCAGGGAAGTGAATTATCACTCATAAAAGAGAACCAAATGAAAGGTTCTAAAATGTCTCCCTAATTAGAAGGCAGGAATTTTTAATGGAATGTTTAAGTGTTCATTTTTGAAACCTTCATCCAGTAAAGTCCTGCAAACAGTTAGTACCTGGAGGAGCTTTTCCCCAAAGCAGTAAATCAAGTGCACAACAGTAGGATACAATTGGCCCTAGAGGACTGAGGGGTGGGTATTTCCTATCAAACGGGAGCTGATTTCAACATGTGAGAAGTAAGAAGTAATTTATAATAAATAATGGATAGTAGAGCCCTGGTGGTGCAGTGGTTGAATACCTGTACTGTAGCCACTCACTCACAAACCACAAGGTTGTGAATTCAATCCCAACCAGGGGTCCAAGGGTCCACTCAGCTTTGCATCATTCCATATGTTGCTAAAATAAGTACCCAGCTTATTGTGGACAATTAGGTTACACATTGTAAACCGCTTAGAGAGTGCTTAAGTGCACTGATAAGCAATATAGAAATGCACTTGCTATTGCTATTGCTAGTATCCTCTGTATAATGGATAGTATCCTCTGTGATAGTATCAATCCAGTACACTTCCTGTGTTGGCTTCCTCATTCCCACCCCTCTCTTTAGTTCAATCATCCAGTTAGATTGGGTTCAAAATCATTTCAGACAGAACAGGAAATTGCATTCCCATCTATTCAGGTGAAGGTACATAGTACCCAAATGCCAAGCCAAAGAACAGAAAATCCCACAAGCATCTCTTTTCCTCCCTGGACAAGAAAAGGCAACAATAAGAAAGTAAATACATGCAGTGTGGTGTAGTGATTTGAACACTGGACTACAATTCTGGATACCAGGGTTTGAATCCCTGCTCTGCCATGAAAACCCACTGGGTAACCTTGGGCAAGTCACACACTTTTAGCTTCAGAAAACCCTGTGATAGGGTCACCATAAGTCAGAAACAGCTTGAAAGTTGCATAGCAACAAGAAACTAAATAAATACCAATGTACTTACTTTTCATGACATCAAATATATATTGTCTGTGACTAATGGTACAACTGGTCCTTCTCCAATTGGTAAGTATACTCATTGTATTGACCACTCTGTCCTGAAGTACTGATTGACTAAAAATATCTGAGGTGCAACAGCAAAATAGGGCCAGTGAAATCCTAGTATGACTGAAAAGAGCTACATCCAGATATTAAATAATACCACTTCAATCTGCTTTGATCAGATCTCATCTGAATTAATTCATCTAGTTCTGGGCATCACAGTTTAAGAAGAATCTTGAAAAGCTAGAATACATCCACAGAAGGCTGATCAATATGGTAAAGATCCTGAAAGTCAAAGCCTGTAAGAAATGGTTCAGAGAATCATATATATTTAGCCTAGAGAAGAGAAGACAGAAAGGATATACAATAGCCATCTTCAGATATCTTAAGGGCTTTTATGTGGAAAATAGAGAGAGCTTGTTTTCTGCTGCTCCAGAGAGTATGACCTGAACACATTGATTCAAATTACAAGAAATGAGATTGCAGCTAAACATTAAGAAGAATGTAATGGTAGTAAGCATTCAACAGTGGAACAGCATACATCAGGAAATGGTGAACACTTCTTCAATTGAGATTTTAAAACAGTAGTTGGACGTCTATCTCTTTGGGGCTACTTTAGCAGCAAATGCCTCACTGGGTGGTGGTTGGCCTCTAGATTATCCTTGGGCCATCCATTTTAGCTCTACAAAAACATCTAATCTAATTATTAAAATTGTGCAATACACTACACCTTCCTAAACCTTCAGCATTTGCTTTTATTCTATGATGTTAAAAAATGTCTTTGGGAATGTGTTGTGGAATTTACTGAAAGGAAAATTAACACAGCAAGGCAATTACAGAAGGCAATCTTCATGGGTTATGAGCAGATAATTACCAGCCCAAACTGTTGCTTTTACTGTTTCAGACCTCCAGTATTCCTTGATGTGTCACCAAGGCTGCTGGAATAAGAAGTTTAAACAATCTTTGAATATGTTTGACACATTTTTACATATGTAGTTCCATTTTTTTCCCAAAGAAACCCCCTTTCCAGATTCCTTTTATAATTATCAACATAGGTTGTTCCATTACAAGATGATTCACCTCAGAAAGAAGCACAATGAAATGATTATTGATCTTTAGTGTCACGTTATATTTTATATAACATAATGCAGAATGTCAAATAAAGGATGCCTTTGTGCTGGTACAGAATACCTTTGTCACAGCATTGCTGCAATGCTCATTTCTATCAAGTCATTTTAAAATGTGTAGACTGTCTCAATTCTTTGAATGGGACCAATCTTTTAGATCAAGAACACTGAATACAGAAATCTAAACCACAGTTCTTTCCCATGTTCCCCAAATGCACAGCAAACAGCATTTTCTGGGAAAGAAACAGAATTTTCTATGTGGAAAATGTTTTCAGTACAAATCAACAACCTGCAATTTTTGTGCAGAATAGCTCTCCAGTTCAGCATTTTCTTGGTAGAAAACAGCTTTCTCGGCACATAAAATGTTGTTCTTTGCACAAAACAACCACATGCAAATTGTCAGGATTTCTAAGCATTTTGAAAAACTAGATGTGTTTTTTTTTACCCATTTTCAATCATCCTTTCATATTCCTTCCATCCCTACATTCTTGTCATAGAAATATAGAAAATGAGAAACCTCTCAAGGAAAAAGTTCACAATTTTAATTCAATATTAAAATGGATGAATGTAAAAAGTTTTAAAATCAGACCTTTAGGGCTGTATCCATTGATACATAGGCTTCCACAACTTCTAGTTGTGTGAGTAATTCCCCAAGCTTCCACAAGAAACATACAATGCCTACTTCCACAAGCAGTTTTTTGCTGTTTTCCCATGCAATTACAGAATTCAGGAGGCAAAACGATCCAACTTTGGTTCAAAGCACACTGCAGAAATAATCCAGTTTGAGATTGCTTTAATTGCTCTGGCTCAATGCTAGGGAATTCTGGGAATTGTAGTTTTGTGAGACATTTAACCTTCTCTGGCAGAGATCTCTGGTGCAACAATAAACTACAATTCCCAGGATTCCCTTGCACTGAGCCAGAGCAGTTAAAGCGGTCTCAAATTGAATTATTTCTGCAGTGTGTTTTAGACATTACAGATATGCTAAGGTACCTGGACACAGGTCTGCCTTCCCACAAGACAGGACTGATTGGTCCATTGAAATAGGATACCAGAAACATTCCAATGCCATACATCTTTGCTGCTGAGAATTTTCACTCCAGTGGTAAATTGCATTTTAGCCCAAATGGTTAAGCACTCAAGTCCCTGGGCCTGAAAGATTGACTTTATCATTTCTTATTTTCCCCACATCCTGTTTTCTTTAACCTCAAATTCTTTCCATTCTAAATGTGAAATAATCTATGGGTTTTTTTTCCATATTAAAAAACAAAACAAAAAACAAATGTAAACAATTGCTTGCACAGTCTTACCATGCAAAGGAAGAATTAAAATGGTGTGCTGTACCAACTGAGCATTGTCTGTGCAATGAGATTTTCTTGTGTTCTAGGTTGGGTCCACATGGGCCACAATACTCTGGGAGCACCCCAGAGTATTCTGTCCTCGAAGCTGTCCTGACATCCCCCCATTACTTTGGGCAATCTGTCACATAGGCATCCCACTGTGCCACTTGGTGCCACCATGGCTCTGCAGGTCACTTGCTCTGAGGTAAAAGAAGGCACCCACCATCAAGCACATGGCTGGGCACTTTGTTCTGGCATAGATTGACTCACACCAATAGTGATAGCAATGGGTAGCACAGGGGATGCCTTGTAAACAAGTACCTGGCATCAAAAATGGAGAGCTTAGCTCACTCTACTTCCATGTGCTCACAAAACCATATTTGAGGACTAATTTAAAGTGTTCTCTATGTTGCCCTTATTCATCTATATTCTATGTATATTCCTTGCTTAAATAATACTTTTCAATGTCCCCAACATAGTGACATTTCTCCAGCAACCAGCCATTGCTCCTTTTCCAGGCCAGCATTTCCACAATTGGCTCAACTCAGCAAGTGGCCTCTGGTCTTCATTTCAAATTTATGAGGGCAAAGTATGACCACATTCAATCACTTTTTTTCCTGCTGTGTGCCAGATTAATTTAAAGCAGGTCAAACTGATAAAATCATAGAGCAAGGGGTCAGAGCAAAAAGAGAAAAAAACACAAACACACAAATCAATAGCTTGCAAATTCCAAAGTGGCTTTTAAAACATGCCTTTATATCATTTCAGCTTTCCTGGCTCAGAATCAAATGTATATCTTAATAAGAAATAATTGAAATAGAATATTATTTTCTTTTTATTGATTTTATTAGGTTTTTAAATGAATATCAAATACAATAAAAACACAAATACATACAAAAACATATCATATTCTAATCAACAATACATATCTAAATCTAAATAAACTAATCTAAACTAACATATATTACACCCCCTCCCACTTTCCCTCTTCCCTCCCCCCTAAAACTAAATCTAATACAGTTGGCCTTCCATATTTGTGGCTTCCATATTTATTAATAAGTTATCTCTAGGAATTTCTAGATCCTCTGGCACAATTCTGTCAGAAGGATAAGCATAGAGTCACACTGGAGGAACAAGAGATTTCTAGAGAAAATATTTCCCTAGGCATTTTAGATCCTCTAGTGCAACATTATGGTCAAGATTCTGTTTAGAATCTTTGATAAATTAAGGTTAAAGAGATTTATAGCCTTTGCAGACTGCCAGAAATAGTGCAAATTGAGTCCACATTAACTTTCCTGGCTCAGTATTAGGGAATCATGGGAACTGTATTTTTTTCTGAGACATTGAGCCTTCTCTTCAGAGAGATCTGGTGCCACAATAAACTACAGTTCCCATGATTCCCTAGCATTGAGTCAGGGCAGTTAAAGTGGACTCAGGGCCTCGGCAGATGACTAATTGGGTCATCTTCTGGGCCCGGAAGAGGAGGGGCAGCCGCACATTCGGCACCCCTTCCTCTTCCTGAGGTCGCCCCTGGAAGCGCTGGCCATCCACACGGCCGGCACTTCCGGGTTGACCTCACACCGCGGCGACCGCACTCGCCGCAGCGTTTGAGTCAGGGAAAGTGTGCCCGCCACTTTTGGGGCGCACTTTCCCTTAAATCTAAAAGGAGCGCCAATTTGGCGCTCCTTTTAGATTTGGCGGGGAAGCGCCGCGGTGAGGCTGCCTTGGCCCTGCGGCGCTGCGGACCAGGGCGTCTTGGACGCCCTCGTCTGCATCCCCCCTTAGTTTGCACTATTTCTGGCAGTGTGCAAAGGCCCTTTATCTTAGTGATAAACTAAGGGGGGTTGCAGACTGCCAGAAATAGTGCAAATTGAGTCCACTTTAAGGGTTAGGGTTAGGGTTAGGAAATCATGGGAACTGTATTTTATTGTGGCACCAGAGCTCTCTGACAGAGAAGGCTCAATGTCTCAGGAAAAAAAAATTCTCATGATTCCCTAGCACTAACCCTAACCCTAAAAGTGGACTCAATTTGCACTATTTCTGGCAGTCTGCAACCCCCCCCCCCCAAGTGTGATTTCTTACTGGAACTTTAGGAAAACAATTTGATTTTTTTTTTTGTATCTAGGTTGGAAGAGATAAATTCTTTGAAATTTGATGATGCTGTCTCATGGCTCAGAAGATAATGCATTAAACAAAGGGCTTCTAAAAAGACACAAAATTCAAATGAAACAAATTACATATTCAGTAGGGACTAGGCAAAAAGCTTCTCCTCCAAGAGCCAAGAATTCTGTTGCTATAACTGATAGAAAAACCCATTTTGCTAGAAAAAAATAGTTTCACTTGATGACACATAACAACATAGTTTTCCCAAGAAGACTTCAGTCAATAGTAGGTCTCAAAATACTCAGTCTAGAGGATAAAGGCAGCATGGCTCAGCCAATTTTAGCAAGAGATCTCCCAAAGCACCAGGATAAATGTTTATAGTTCAACAGGTTCATTCAAATGTAACAGTGGACCTCCAATCCATGGCTGCATGAGCATTTCCCCTCCATACTAACACCAACGTCAACACAAACAATTTCAAACAATTAATTGTTTTCTTCATATGTTTTGCTTAAATTATGTATATATGAAACTACAATGTCTTCAACAATCTAATACAGGGGTAGGCAACCTTTCCCCTTTAAGGGCCGAGGGATTTCAGCTCCCAGAATCCCAGGAGCTATTGGCCAACATGGGACTATTGGCCAACATGGCTGAGGCTTCTGGGAACTGAAATTCAAGAAACAAGTTATTGAGATGAATCTCAAGTCTTCCCACAGTGTTTCTGTCTTTTGTTCAAACAGGTGTGGTTCCCCACCCCATCGATTAAACTGATTAAACTAAACAATGAACCCTTTTCAGCTAATTCTGGGTTATGTCTGCAGTCACCATTATCAGCATCTGGTCACCCAATTTATATTAATGGTTAAACCAGACATGTCAGATTAACATCAGCACTTCACTTAAACATTTTCCAAGTCTTGGAATTCCAGGATATTTATATGGGAAGGAACAGACTCTTTTGATATTATTTCAGACTATTTATCATAGGTATTCACTGATAAATACATAATGCACATTCCCTTCAGGGAGAATCACAGACATAGTAATGGCTGGATACTTTGGCTTTGGTACATTCTGTAACATTTTATGTTCCATTATGTTGTGCATCACACTGCATCATATTGATCAGTTCCTTCATAGGGACTTTCTCTCTCTATTCAGCTGTTTAATAGGCTTGGCAATAAGCAATACATATAAGAAGATCAGCCTTCTAAACCAGTTAACTAGTAAAAT
Organism: Phrynosoma blainvillii; assembly: GCA_026167975.1. Classification (NCBI taxonomy): domain Eukaryota; kingdom Metazoa; phylum Chordata; class Lepidosauria; order Squamata; family Phrynosomatidae; genus Phrynosoma; species Phrynosoma blainvillii. Next base: position 8,818,322 of record JANUYF010000007.1, on the reverse strand, counting down.
TCTCATTCTATCATCATAATCAGGTACTTCATAGTATCTGTTAAGTCACTATACAGACAATGAATACATAATGCATATGTATTGTATAATATAAAAATACGATAAGGAACAATATTGTGAATATGTAAAAGTTTTTACATATTCATGTTATCCTTTATCATATTTTTAACCATTTTATGCTTAACCAGTTATCCAGGGCAATCCCATCTGTCTGAGGAATTTTTATGTATCTGGCCCTGTGTGGTGCATGGTGCTGCAGGGGAGGAATATTTGATGGCTTCCATGGTTAGAGTCCAGAGGGTGTAATGTGTGGTGCATAGCACAAGGATGGTACATGTATATAGCCAGAGGCTATATAATGCCTGGCAAACCCTTCATGTTCCACTTTTGACTTTCACAATGCATGACCAAGGAATGAGCAGGACCATTGGATCATGCCAGACCATCACTGTTGGAGGATTGTTACCTAAATTAAAAGGTTATTACCACAAAACAAAAATATTTCAAAGACAGTATTGCATCTTTGTAGTTGGCTGATTTATATAAAATAATACAAATTTGCTTTCATTATGTCTTTAAATCTATCAATGTCAAATTTCTTGTAGACATTATGATCATGAAATAATGCTGTCTCACTTTTGTTTTGTTCTTTTGAAACTAAAACATGTTAATGGTTATCATCATGTTTTAATAAGGAATTATATGTTACTTAGATGTTTTATTGTGTTTTTATATGTGTCTTTATACTGGCCTAATGGCTGTAATAAAATGATTTGATTTGTTGGAGGATTGTGTTGAGTTGTGATTTAGGAAGTGTGTGGATGGCAGAGGCAGGACAAAGAGTTTGACATGCTGTTCTGTCCCTTGGATTTTTTTCCTTCATTTTTCCCCCTTAGGGATTATATTTTATTCATGGGGATTTAATTTTTGGTCAGCGTGGAGGCAGCAAGAAAAGAGAGAGTTATCTGTTTTGAAGCAACATTGCTATGCAACACTGAGCTACTCAGGGTTAGAGCAGCTTCCTCTAGGGTAGATCATATGTGGGTGTGAGAGTCTGTTAATAGGGGATGGACCAGGAACTTTCTGAGTGGATTGCAAGAGTGAGTGAACTTGTGTGTGTTTCCACAAATATTATATCTCCCCAAGAGTTGAAGCAGATAGTTTTGGGGCAGATTGCATTTGCATGAGTGTGTTCATTGGGAAATGGACTGGGTGCTATCTGGGTAGTTTGGGTGAGCCAGCATGCATGTGTTTGATACAGATATTGCATTGTAGTTTAATCACATTACCTCAGTGGCCTGTGATTTAGGTGGGCACTCAATAGGCCATAGCACATATACTTGTGGCAGCCTAGTGCCCACATTGAGCCCCACTTTGCCTTATTTGTCCTGACATCCTTGTTGCCTGTTATATGTTTTAGCTCCTTCAGGCTTGTGCAGTGCTATTTTGGAGTTACACATCTTTGAGGCCTTACAGGATCCACTGGGAAGTATTACATACTACTCTTGCTTCAAGCCCCTGGCCTGTATAAGGCACCTTCTTTTATTGGTCCCACTTCATTTCAGTGTTTTAAGTGTTGGACTAGGAGTTATTCTGTTCACATGGGCATCAGGTATGGCATTTAGGAAGAGATCTGGGGCAGCATATAGATGAGGCCTGCCCAGGAATATCCAGCAAAATGTCCATCCCCAGTATCTCACATTCATTCCAATGATGAGATTGAGATGACTGAGAAGACAGCCATTTTGGCCAATATAGGATGATGATGATGATGATGATGATGATGATGATGATTACCTGCCTCTCAGTATGGATCAAGGAGGGAAACAACAACAAATCAACAATGAACAACATCAATGAAAACACATTAATTAAAACATGCAACAGTTTAAAAGGATAAATAAGACATACACATTTTAAAACAGTATCAGCTTCAAAATTCACAATTTAAAAAATCATCTGGGTATATCTGGGGGTGAAATTCATCCCTCCCAATAGGAAAGCTGAGAAGGTTTTTAGGAAGGGTGAAAAGAATGATGGTGATGATGACAATGACTGATGATGAGGAGGAGGAGGAGGAGGATTTTAAGGATGATTCTGTCCCACTTAGAACTTCCAGATAAGCATCTTTGGGTGGGAGATTCCATTGGGCTGGTGAAGGTGAAGACGAGTAGTTAACTCAGATGACTGTTGCTGAAGTGTTTCCAATGATTGCAGTTTGCCAGAGGCCTTGGTAAAACATCTTTGGGCTCATGGTCCAGCTGCAGTGCTGAAAGGCAATGAGAAAGAAGTTGCTCAGGTGGCAAGTAGTGAGGCCATTGAGCTCGGGTTGGCAGGTGACTATTGATACTTCCATACCTTCAGCAGGCACTGGTTATGGGTTATAAAGCATAGCTAGAAGTGGAGTAATCCCAGTTAACAAGTTGTGACTGGTAACTGAAGTTTATTTTTACAAAGCATCAGGCACATTTCATAGTAAAAAAAAAATACTAATTGCATTAAAAGGGTATTCAAAATGTACAGGCAGTGCTTAAGCTTTAGCTAACTCAAAAGGGTGGGATGTGCCTTCTAAAAACTGGCACCAAGTTTGCAGAACCCACTTTACAGCAAAAGCCTCTCACTCCCATGTAGGCCAGTTCACTTCTACTCCTTGACATTTTTTAGACAGATAGGCACAGGGCCTCAAGATTCCCTCTGTGTCTTTCTGCAGTAACACAACTCCCAAAGGAAAATTGCTGGCATCAACTTGCACAACAAAGGGCAAATCTGAATCTGGGTGTTTTAAAATTGGTTTAGTGTTTCAGGTTATGGAATCCTTCCTGACATTCAGGAGTGCATCAAATTTTAGCAGAGGGTTTGGGCTTGAAGCCCTGCTAGTGGAGCTTTTTGTTTTCAACAAGTCTGTTATGGGAAGGGGTATTTTGGTGAAATCAGGAATGAATTGCTTGTAAAATTGGCAAACCCCCAAAACTTTTGTACCTGTTTTTGAGGCTTAGGCAGGACCCAGTTTAACACTGTTTGGATTTTGGCAAGGTTCATCTCTATCCTCTTTGTGTATCTTCTATCCCAAAAAGTCTAGATTGTCTGCTTAGAAACCATATTTAGGCAATCTGACATATAACTGATTGTCCAGGAGATGATTCAACACTCCCCATACCAATTGAACATGTGAGTCTCAGGGGTAAATTAAAACATCATCTAAATATACTAACACCCCGTCAAACAACAAATCATGCATTATTTCACCAACCAGTCTCATGAACACCCCTGGCAATCCAGCTAGCCCCAAAGGCATCACCAAATATTCAAATGCCTCCAGGGGAGAGTTAAAGGTAGCCTTGTGTTCATCCCCCTCTTTAATTTTTACCCAAAAGTAAGCATCTCTCAAGTTTGGTGAACACTTTCCCAGTAGCTAATTGTCCCAACATGCCCTTCATAATAGGAAGGGGGTACTTGTTAGTACCACAGATCCCATTGAAATTATGATAATCAGTGACTAGTCTTAATGAACTGTTCCCTCACCCCCGAAAAAACACTGGGGCAGAGAATGTGGAGGTTGACAGGCAAATGTAACCTCTGGCCAAATTTTTCTTCTATAAAATTTTTGAGGATCTTTAGATCCAGAGGGTCATCAAATATAATTTGTCCTTAGGGGGCTGGGCCCCAGGTTCTAATTTCATTCCACAGTCAGTCTCTGGGGGAGGGGGAGCTGGTCGCTCTCCTTGTCAGCAAACACCTTAGCCAAGTCTCTATAAATGGAGGGGTAGCACAATTGGTCCTCCTAAATAGTTTCTATTTCACCAACCAGTCTCATGAACACTCCCCATACCAATTGAACTCAAGTTGCATTATTTCTGGCAGTCTGTAAAAGCCCTAAGGGTGGCTTTTTGCCACCCCAAAAATGAGTGGCATTTGCCAGCTCTTCTGGGAGCGGCAAAAAGCCGGAACGGGGCTGCTGCGTATGGTTGCTGCAGCCCGAATCTGGCACTCCCAGGGGTGGCATAGAGCTGCCCCTTATGGACCATCTGCATCTGCCCAAACTCTGTACTTAGAATCATAACAGTCTTTTCTTCCTAATTCTCACCTTCAGTGTTCAGACTGACTGACCTAAAAAACTGAAGTTACTGTAAGTTCAGTATAATGTCTCACTTCTTTCAGATCCACCATTTCATTTTGGAGAGCCAGCATGATGCATTTTATTATTATTTATTATTTAGAATATTTAAATTTAGCCACAAAGCTTCTCAGAGCAGTTTACAGACTGCTAATTTGACATTTCCCTGTCTTCAGCCTTATAATCTAAAAAAAATGACACAAAAGGAAAGGGAATGGCAGTGTGGGAAGGGCCTCTTCTTTTCTTTGTTGGAGACCAGGGCAGTGGCAGTTGAGATGGAGGAAGGACCCTTCATCTGCTTCTGGGTCTAGGCATGGTGGAATTGTGCATGCCTCTTCTTCTCCCCTTCTGAGGCCAAGGTAGTAGCAGATAAGATAGAAGGTGTAGTGGCTTGAGCATTGGACTAGGACATTGGGAGAACACATCCCAAAACAGATGGGCCAAAAGGGTACATTGGAGACTTGGTGTTTACATGACACATGCCCCGAATGTGGCTGGAAGCCACTCAGAGCCCACTCCAAACTGGAAGAGCCAGGCCAAAAAGGAGTAGACAAAAACCGCTCCTTTTCAGTGGCTGATTCAGTACCATGGTGCTGGCCTAGATTGGGATTGGGCATGTGATTGCCATAGTCCTGAAGCAATGACCCCAGGACATAGCTTTTGTGCTTTCTGCTTGAGACCTTGGGTTCAAATATGCACTTGGCCATGGACACCCACTGGGTGACCTAGGGCAAATCACACTCTTTCAGTCTCTGAGGAAGGCAAAAGAAACCCCCCTCTAAACAAATCTTGCTAAGAAAACCTCATGATAGGTTCACCTTAGTGCTGTCATAAGTCAGAAATTACTTGAAGGCATGTAACAGCAGCAACAACAATTTCTTCAAGGAAGAAGTTTCAGCTCTCTATAAGATGTTGTGCCTTTATTCCAGAGTTTCAGGGTAAACACATTTTAAAGTGAATAATAAAATATCAGTTGCTGTTTATGTTTACATTATTTTTAGACCTTTCTTCCTCTATGACACACAGGTATCATCAAGCTTTATTTTTAGTAGTTTCCTTCAGTGATGAATCATTTCAGAACTTGCCAGTTTTGGCTTTCAGGTTCTCTTCTGGTTGGCCTCCTAGATTTGCTTTCAATCAAAACTTTAAATCCAGCAACTCTCTGTGACAAATGAGACACCTAAAAACAAAACAAAAAACATTTTACTATTTGCAAGCCCACAAGCTGTGGAAACAAATTGTTGCATTCAAGGAAGTGGGAAGCAACCTCTTCACACAGCAGTAATGTCTCCTTCTGGGACTGCTTTGTGAGGAAAGCTGCAGGCCAAAGGAATGACATATGTGACAGAACATGAGAAGAGGAAATAAAAGGGAAGCTGCGATTAAAAAAAACCCAAAAAACATAACCAACCTCTTTAAAAAACAACAACAACATAAAAATAAAAGTTATAGATGACAGAGCCAGAAATGTGTCAGGTACATTTGTGAATCTAGCTACTGAATGTATAGTATGATAATAACTTCAGCTAAAGGCAGTGGTGGAAAAGACCCCAGGGATTGACATCATTAAACATGTGTGAGGCCCATAATGCATCAGTGGCTCCCCTACTCTTGAGAGTTCTGCAGTGCTCCCCTAATTCTCCTGGCTGTTATTTTCTTGACATACAAATACAGACAAGAGAAGCAGGGAAAAAAAAAAAAACAAGCTAGAGTCTCCAAATGCCTTGCCATCTCCTTCTGCAGATGGGACTTAGAAGGCAACTGAATGGGCAACAGTGACAACAGCAAAAATGTAGGCCCACTGACTTTGCCTTGTTTCTCAAAATATAGAATCAACTTTCATAAAAGGAGGAAAGCAAGAAGGCAGAAGAGTCCCAAGAGTCCTTGCAAGCATTCAGTGACAGCCCATTGCAATATATCTAGCACTGTTCAATAAATAATTTTAATTCTTATTATTTCCCTGAATCCCACCACCACAATTCCTTTAGTTATAAACTACATTCTTTTTCTTCTTCAGCAGCATATTCTCTGCAGAGTTTAAGTCCAAGAGAACAATAGCTGCTAAGACTAATAATATACTAGAAGGACATAATTGACTAGCAAATATGGTAACGCATATTTGAGGCAATTTTCAGTGACTACAACATGTGGGACATGAAAACCTGTGTAATACGTGGTTCTTTTAGGAATAAAGAAAACTATCAGTCCTCTCCCCCCATGTTTGCATTTTTAAATCTTCCACCTAAAGTATGAAAACCTTTCTCAAGGATGGTAGGTTCTTCAATAACTGAAATGAAATTCATCCCCATTTCCACCTACTAGATTCAATAATTACCTCTGTTACCAACATGAGGGAGGATCATGCTTTGCATCCCTCCATGTTGATCTTAAAGATGAGGATGCTCTAACAGAAAGAGAGGTGGAGGACAAATGAAATGTTTGATGCTTCACTCTTGTCAGGGCAAGGGCTAAAGGAGACATTTGAAATGAGCAAGGAATTAGAGGCAGCTGATGCCTTGTCTCTTAATAGGGAAATGCATTCAGTCTAGCAGCACTTCCACACTATAGAAATAAAGCAGTTTGACATGACTTTAACTGTCATGGCTCCTGTGGAATCCTGGGATTTGTAGTTTGGTGAGGTGTTCAGCCTGGTTTGTCAAAGCAGTCTGGTGACTCACCAAACTACAAATCCCAAGATTCTGTAGGAATTTCTGGTGGGAAGAATCAGAGAGCAAGTGTTGGGAAATATTTCTGCCTTTGGCCAGAAAAGATGATGTAGATCAAGGCTTTCCAACCAATTTGGGTAATTTTTGAAAATTTGTGAAAATTATTGCCATGATGAGTACAGACACAATAGTCCAACCAGGAACCTGACTGCAATTCCGAGGTAACATTATAGTCTCAAAACTCAAAACTTTGATTTAAATACTACAATTTGTCATGTCATTGCCACATTGACATGGTAACTACCAGCCACCACTGCCAAGGGAAAAAATGGGGTCTGCTGTTAGCTGAGACTGTTGGGTGAGTCTTGATAGAACTAACCAAAATTCAAGACTAATGAGCAAGCTGGAAGTCAAGACCAAAGAACACATGGACCTGCCAGAGAGCAGGAAAACCTTGATGATGAGGGAAGGTTCTGCTGAAACATGAAGGCTACTTATACTTCTCCCTGCCCAGGAAGATCTAACATCCCATGTGGGTGAGTGAAATCAGTTGAAAACCTGAGGAAGTGCACCCTGAAGTTCAGAGGTTTGTTAACTGAGTAAATTATGGTGAAGTGAACAATTCCTGATAATGTTTGTGACTCAATGGCAGGAGCAGCAACAGCAACAATAACAATAAGGCTGGAAGGTAATAGATAACTGATTATCTCTATTCATCTAACTTAATCAGAGGTTCTGTTGTCTTTTCTGTAGATGAAATATTTGTAACTTTAATTGTCATAAAATGGATCAACAGGTGAAATCTGAAAACACAGAAGTAAGAAAAGATCTGATAAAAATAGCAACTGTACTTATTACCCAGTATAATGAGAATAAGTTTAAAAGAGAGGTTTCAAATGCTCAGAAAATGGTATTTATATATCTATCTATCTATATATATATAGATAGATAGATAGATAGATAGATAGATATAGATATATAGATATCCACAAAAAATAAGACACAAAAGACTGCAGCAATGATAGGACCATATCTCTAACCTCTCATGCAAGCAAAAAATATGCTCAAAATATGGCAACATAGACTCCAACCATACATGAAGAGATAAATCCCAGAGGTCCAAGTAGGGTTCAGGAAGGGCACAGGCACTAGGGACCACATTGCAAACATATGATGACTAATGGAGCACACCAAGGAATTCCAAAAGAAAATCAGCATGTGCTAACCCTTTGCACTACAGCAAACCCTTTGACTGCATACATCATGAAAGGTTATGGAATGCCCTTAAAGACATGGGAGTACCACCACATCTAATAGACCTGATGAGGAATCTGTTCAACTTATATGTAGAACATATAAGAAAAGCAGGATTGAACACAGAAGAAGGGGAACTGAAAATAGAAGGAAGCAATATCAACAATATAAGGTATGCAGATGGCACAATACTACTAGCAGAAAATATCACAGAACTAGAGCAACTACTAAGGAAGATCAAGGAAGAAAATGCAAAGGTGGGCTTATTGTAGAATGTAAAGAAAACAAAGCTAATGGCCATGGAGAATTCAGCCTAGACAATGAGGAAATAGAAATAGTAAAAGAGTTCTCATACCTAGGATCAAACATAGATTGGAGGGAGATAAAGGAGGGACTGATTTCTGCAGTCAAGAAACCATAAGAAGACTAAGGCCCTGTACAGACCAGCCACAAGGGCTGGCCTGGGGGTGGAGTTGGGGTGGAGTAAATGCACACCAGCCTCCCCAACACCACCATCACACTGTGCATCCCACCACGTGGCATATGGCATCAGGGTGCTCCCTTGGCACAGTGTGTAGACATGCTGTGCCAAAGGGGTGCAGAAAAGCCACAGTGGCAGCGGTAAGGGCAGCTCTTTTTGGAGTGGCAAAAAGCCAGATTGGGGCAATGGCATATAGTTGCCACGGCCCCAATCCAGCGCTCCCAGGAGCAGCACAGAGCCGTCTCTTAGGGGCAGTATGGCCTCTAATAATGGGGACGGCAGCTATGAAAGAACTAGTAAAGATCCTAAAATATAAAGATATACAACTGAGCATGAAAGTTAGAATTGTACAAGCCATTGTATTCCCTAGTACCATTTATGGGTGTGAGACCTAGACAGTTAAGAAAGTGGATAGGAAGAAAATCAATCCATTGTGTTCCTCTTGTGGCTCCATCATTGTTGATGGATGAGAAACGCCGTAGAGGTTAACCAGGGTACTGTAACCTGTTTTAATATGTTATTTGTAATATGTTTTATTTTGTTATGTTTTATTTTATGTTTATTGTCATTTTAATTATGCGCTATTTAATACTGTTTTAAGGGGGATGGGTTGGTTTGGCAAAATGATGTAGGGGGTTTATTTTATTGTAAGCTGCTTAGATTGTTGTTAATTAAGCAGGATATAAATAATAATAATAATAATAATAATAATAATAATAATAATTCAAAATGTGATGTTGGAGAAGAGTGCTGAGGATACCATGGACAGCCAAGAAGTCAAACAAATGGGTCCTAGAACAGATCAAACTAGAAATATGCCTGGAAGCCAAGATGACTAAACTATGGGGGGTTGCAGACTGACAGAAATAGTGTGAATTCAGTCCACTTTTAGGGTTAGGGTTAGTGCTAGGGAATCATGGGAACTGTTATTTTTCTGAGACATTGAGCCTTCTCTGTCAGACAACTCTGTTCCCACAATAAAATACAGTTCCCATGGTTCCCTAACTCTAACCCTAACCCTAAAAGTGGACTGAATTCACACTATTTCTGGCAGTCTGCAACCCCCCTAAGGCTGTTGTACTTTGGCCACATCATGAGAATGCATGCCTCATGGGGGGGGGGGGAGATAGTAATGCTAGGGAAAGTGGAGGGAAGCAGAAAGAGAGGAAGGCCACATGCTAGATGTATGGACTCTATAAAAGAGGTCACAGGTATAAATTTGCAGGACAGAGCAGTGGAGGACAGGGAATCTTACAGGGTCACCTTGAGTTGAGTTGAGATCGACTCAAAGGTGGATAACAACAACAAAAGTAAATATGAAGAAAATATGTGTTTCACTTTGACTATGAAGCAATGGCTAAGACTGTGCTGAGAATTCCCCATAGAATTCATTTTAATACTTATTGCTTAGTTTCATTTCAGTAGGATCAGGTGTGATTTTTCTTCTTCTATTTATTTTTATTTATTATATTATATTAATTTATATCCCACACCTTCTCCCAGGAATGGAACTCAGAGTGGCTTACAACATTAAAAACACCACACAGTTAAAAGCATACAAAAATAGTACATTAAAGTATGATTAAATTACTACAATAATTATAATAAATTCCATGCTAAAATATCAAATACTTTTAAAATATAAAAATGCTTAAAATACATTAAAACAATATAGCATCCCAGGCCATTCTTTAAAAGCATTCTGTTTTGAATGCCTGTCTGAAGAGGAGGTTTTCACCTGTTGTCAGAAGGCCATCAAAGAAGGGGCTATTCTGGTCTCTCTGGGCAGGGAGTTCCAGAGTCTAGGGGCAGCCATGGAAAAGGCCCTCTCTTGTGTCCCCACCAACCGTGCTTGTGATGGTGGTGGGTTGGAGAGCAGGCCCTCCCCTGAGGATCTCACAGCCTGGGCTGGCTCATATAGGGAGATATGGTCTGCCAAATAGCCTGGACCTCAGCCATATAGGGCTTTAAAGGTCATCACCAGCACTTTGAATTGTTCTTGGAAACAAACTGGCAGCCAGTGAAGCTGTTTCAACAGGGGTGTTGTGTGACCCATCCCTGTTAGTAGCCTGGCTGCAGCATTTTGGACCAGCTGAAGTTTCTGAACACTCTTCAAAGGCAGCCCCATGTAGAGTGCATTACAGTAGTCCAAATGTGATGTAGCCCCAGCAGTACCCCCAAACTGTGAACCTGTGTCTTTAGGGGGAGTGTGAACCCATCTAACACAGGCTGGATCCCTATTATCTGATCTGCCTTCCAACTGACCAGGAACACATCTGTCTTATCTGGATTAAGTTTCAACTTGTTTGCCTTCATCCAGTCCATTACTGATGACAGACACTGGTTTAGGACCAGGGCAGCCTCCTTGGATTGAGGTGGAAAGTAGTAGTAGAATTGAGTGTCATCAGCATATTGATAAAGCAAAGCAAAGCAAAGCAGCTTCATTTATATATCACTTCATATCGCACTATGGGATGTCTAAGCAGTTTACAACTGTAAGCTCATTGCCCCCCAACAGTTGGGTACTCATTTTAGTGACCTCAGAGGGATGCAGTCTAGCCTGAGCCCTGGCTAATATTGAACTCACAACCTTGTGGTCTATGAGTGAGTGGCTGCAGTACAGGCATTTAACCACTGCACCACCAGGAATGATGCCACAACTCCCGACAATCTCTCCCAGTGGCCTCATGTATAATATGTTAAATAGCATAGGGGACAACACAGAATCCTGAGGGACCCAACAGGCAAATTGCCAGGGGGTTAATTAGGAGTCCCCTAGCACCACCTTTTGGGTTTACCCCTCCAGAAAAGAATGGAACCACTGTAAAATAGTACCTCCAAGTACGATCCCAGCGAGGCAGTCCAGAAGGATACCATGGTCAATAGTATTGAAAACCACTGAGAGGTTCAGGAGAACAAACAGGGACACATTTCCCCTGTCTAGTTCCCTGTGTAAGTATCCACCAAGGTGACCAAGGTTGTCTCTGTTCCACAACCAGTCCTGAAACCAGATTGAAATGGATCTAGATAACCCATTTCATCCAGAAACCCATGGAGTTGGGAAGTCACCACAAGTTCCAAAACCTTGCCCAAAAATGGTAGATTGGATACTGGCTGATAATTATTCATTATAGTGGAATCTAGGGATGGCTTTTTAAACAGAGGACTCACAACTGTCTCCTTTAGGCAAGATTGAACTCTTGTTGTAGAGAGACATTGACTACCTTTGTTACCCATTCATCCAGTCCCCCTCTGTCCTGTTTAATAAGACAAGAAGAACAAGAGTCCAAGACACATGTGGTGGCTTTTACCTCTCCAAGGATCCTGTCTACATCATCAGGCTGCACAAGTTGAAACGTTATCAATTAACAGTGGACAGACAGGACCCAAATTTACATCCACTGGCACTGTATCAACTGTAGCATCCAAGTCAGGGCGGATCTGAGAGACTTTGTGGGGATGCAGACGGGTGGCCCTGGGCTGCCCCGGAAAATGGAGGATTGAGGCCGAGGGTACCAGATGCGTCGGCCCCGATCCTCCCTTTTGCTGCCTGGGAAAGGAGTGCCAAAACATCACTCCTTTCCCAGGCATCAAAAAGGGTGTCCGTAAAAACGCTGTGCCAGGAGGACATCCTGACAGTGAGCACTGTGATGATGTCCTCGGGAAGGGGTTGGGGTGCCCGGTGTGTGGCTGCCTCTCCCCTTCCCTTCCTCCGAGAAGGCACTTTGTGCTGTCTGTAGAGGCCCAATATCTGCAAAATACCATGCAAATGCCTATAAGTGGTCTACATTTTCTACTTGAGGGTGAGTGTGTAAAAGACCCCTGACCACTCAGAATAACTCTGCTGGATGGCTTTGTGCAAATTCAGTGCTGGGGGCGGGGGGGGGGGGGGGGACACCAACTTTGCTGCTTGCATTACCACAGAGTAGGCCTTCAAATAGGCTCTAGCCTCTGTTCAAGTCTCCTGCCAATGTCACTCTAGTCACCGTCTCACTCACTTCATCATCATCAACTCCCTGGAGAACCAGGGGGCTTGTTTGACTCTGCTCCATACAAGGGGACACTCAGGAGCTATTGTATCCACTGCCCTGGCCATTTCCTCATTCCAAAGTTTGGCCAGAGCTTCAACAGAATTGCCTGCTGAGGTGACAGGAAACATCCAAAAACCCCTCAGGAATCCATCTGGATCCATCAGCCTCCAGGACAGATCATCCTAATCAGTCCTCCACCCCTACAAAGGTTCTGGGTCCCAATGAGTCTAAACCTGACCAAATAATGACCTGTCCATGAAAATGGAACTGTGGAAAGTTTCACCACACCAAGATCACCATCACCCCACCCAGCACAGAAAACATGTTCTAGAGTGTGCCCAGCAGCATGAGTAGGGCCAGTTACCACTGGGAATAGACTCATGGTTGTCATGGAGGCCATGAAATGGAGACTAGGTCCTGGAACAATGGATGTAAGCTCCAGGAAAAGAGATTCCACCTCAACATTAGGGGGAACTTCCTGACAGCAAGTGCTGTTCGACAGTGGAACACACTCCATCAGAGTATAGTGGAGTCTCCTTCCTTGGAGGTCTTTAGGCAGAGGTAGGATGGCCATCTGTCGGGGATGCTTTGATTGGGAGTTCCTGCATGGCAGGGGTTGGACTGGATGGCCCTTGTGGTCTCTTAACTCTATGATTCTATGAGAATACTTAATGCATCTGCCTAAACTACCAATCTCAGGATTCCATAGGATGGAACCATAGCAGTTAAACTGGAATAATAGCACTATGATTGTGTAATGCTAATGGGCCCCAGGCCTGTGAATAAGGTAATTGATCATATCATATCTACAGGTATGGGGTTGGACTGGGTGGCCCTTGTGGTCTCTTCCAATTCTATGATTCTATGAAATCCTGAGCTATTCCTGAAAGGGCAGTCTCAACATGGATGTTGAAGTCTCCCAGCACTAATAGACGAGGAGGCTCCAACACCAACCCTGAGACCAACCCTTTAGACAAGGGGTAGGCAACCTTTCCCCTTTAAGGGCTGAGGGACTTCAGCTCCCAGAATCCCAGGAGCTATTGGCCAACATGGGACTACCAGGAAAAAGCCAGGACCTTGCCCTCTGTACCCAGCACAAATATTCTGAGTCAGGGCCTCAGTCCTGAAAAGAGAAGGAGTCCCACGAGGAAGGCAGAAGTACAAGCAGCAGTAAAAACAGCAGCTTCTTCTTCCCATTGCCCCCAGATAGCCACTGTAGTCCTCCCTCTCTCTCTCCTGGGGTGTTTTTATGACCAGAAAGTCAATGATAGTTTTGGATAAATATTACATACCTTTCTTAAGATCTATCTGTACATTTTAACACATTATGCTAAATCATTGTGGGGAATAATTTGGACTGGCATGCCTTTCTTTCATGTGTCTTTCATTCAGAAGTACCATTTACTTGGTTCAAAGGCCAGCTGTTTCTTCTTCTGTGTTTCAGATGCCTTGCATTAGTGTTCAGAAAAATAGAAACATATATAAAAGTAGCTACAGATCTAGTGCATATTTGCTTATGTTCTGAGTTGTTTTGCAATTTAATTTTGAAAATACCCACAACCTTGCTTAAATCTCTTCTAACTGAAATGCATTTGTCCCCATCATTAAATACTCAAAATGTTGCCCATGGTTATCCTGTTCCTCAGATTCCTTTTCACAGAAGTGTTGTGATTCTAAATGATTTATTTTCATGCCCAGTTTCCTTCATCACTTCCCATTTTCCCTCTCTTTTCTCTAGTGCTTTCCCTTTGCCACTATCACCTTTTCTCCAGCTGAAGTCACAATTAGACCTGGCAACTTTCCCCCTCCAAGCTAAGTTGCTACTTTCCTCTGGCTTGGGCTGAGTGAGCATCATGTTGTATTCTAGCTGTGAGCAGTTGATGGACAGCTGAGAGGTCCTGTTCCTTTTCTCTTTCAAACCCCAGAGGGTTCCACCATGGATAGTGGTTCACTGCAAAGAGAACAAACAGAGAAAGGAAGAGATAAAGCCTTGCTTTGATTTGCAGACTATTGGGGCCTTTTTCATTGACAACACAGATGAAAATAACAAAAAAAAGCAGAACAGTTTGTTTTGATAGATTATTAAACATGTGTCAAAAGATCTTGTCTTTGACAAACTATACAAAAACTCACATGATAACAAAATTATTTAATTGCTGAGTACATTATACTTACATCAAAACTAGAGGTGATCATATCCAATTGAGGGATGGGAGTTCTGTTGGGATATTTTATAAATACTTGGATTTAAAACTGGTAAGTGTATTCCTTGTTTAAAGTGACAGACTCTCTGATGTAAACAACCTAAAGTTCCTATTGCTGGAATTTCGCATACAGGTTCTGTGCTATGACAAACAATCCAGAACAAAGAGAGACATCTCCAGGACAGTTTAATAGATTGCAGACATAGAGGGTGTGTTTTGAAGAAGTAGTTGTTAATATTCTTTTGAATGTTAATCTAAGAAAAACGGCTTGCAAAAGTTGTATAAAGTAGGCTCTGAAAACATCTTCATGGGTACATCTACATTGTAGAAATAATGCAGTTTGGCACCACTTTAAGTGCTGTAGCTACATCCTATGGAATCCTAGGATTGGTAGTTTAAGCCATCTCTACAGAAAGGGTGTTGGTGCCTCACAAAGCTACAAATCCCAGGATTCTGTAGGATGGAGGCATGGCACTTTGTTGTTGTTAGCTGCCCTCAAGTCGCTTCCAACCCATGGTGACCCTGTGGATGAGACATCTTCAAGAATCCCTATCTTCCACTGCCTTGCCCAGATCCTGCAAGCCCTTCCCTATAACCCCCGACTGAGTTTATCCATCTAGTTTGTGACCTTCCTCTCTTTCTTCTGCCCTCTAACTTTCCTAGCATTATTGTTTTTTTTGTTTGTTTTTTTAGTGATCCATGCCTTCTCATTATGTGCTCAAAGTGGTGCAAAATTGCATTATTTTTACAGTGTAGATACACCCCTTGTCTCACTAAGGACTTTCTTAAAGTGTGTACCTATTGAAGCGGGACTAGATGAGCCACATGCTGTCAATTTGGGTTAAAAATCGGTCACTACTTTATTGCATATACAGGGGTGATGGTCAGGCACAACACAAATCACAATTAGGTAGCAGCACCATTTAACACTTGACGTAGCATGGATAAAGAAGCAGCAGTCATAAAACAGGTAAACATACCAGGTCATAAATCATTTATAAAAAATCATAAATCAATCATAACTGCTCATAAATCACTCATAAATCATAGGGGTAATCACTCATAATTTGCTTCATAAATCATTAATGACAAGATAATGAATCATTCCATGTCAGGCCTAAATCATTTAATCACCCCACCCCAATCATTTGTTACTCTCCTGTTGAATGACTCACCCTAATCCAATACATAACACCAGTTGTGACAAAATATGTTACACAGCCTAACATTGATATCATGTTAGCCAGCATGAAAAATATGAATAAGCAAGAAATAGCACCATACACAACTACCACACACAATAATACTAAGAAATATAAGCAAAGCCACACATAGCAATACAATACATCACTACACTACTTTCCACAAAGCTCTAGGACAGGGGTAGGCAACCTTTCCCCTTTAAGAGCCAAGGGACTTCAGCTCCCAGAATCCCAGGAGCTATTGGCCAACATGGGACTATTGGCCAACATGGCTGAGGCTTCTGGGAGCTGAAGTCCTTCGGCCCTTAAAGGGGAAAGGTTGCCTATTCCTGCCCTAGGAGGGCTAAAAACCCATTATCCAGTAAGATGGGAAAATTCCCTCCCAGCCCCATAAGGTAACCAGCCAAAGCCTGAGGTTGTGGATTACAATAACAGCTATAGGGTGGGTGGGCTGGGTTGATCAGCTGTTGGCCCACAAATGGCTACAGCCACATGGCACCAGCCTATGTAAGGTGAGGGGCGGGGCAATACTGGAGAAAGTCTTGTGAAGCTATGAAGCCCCATGAGACCTCTTGAGAGCTGGGTATGAGATTTTGGCCTCCAACTCTCACCTGAAGCCTAATGAGACCTTCTGGCCCTGTGAGGGATGAGATCCCTCTGTGCAGCTGCACAGAGGATTTAAACAGTGCAGTGACAGCTTTCCAGGGGACTTGCTGCAACATAGCCCATTGTCCTGAGCTTTGGGGGTAAGTCTTTCTGCTACAGAAATAAACCTTCTCTCCCCCACATTCCTTTCTCACATTGCTTTTTCTAATTCAGACCAATCTGCTAGGCAATGAACCTCAGTCTTGTGACAGGACTAGCTTGCAATAAAGTTCAAGATATGAAGATTAACAGTCCTTGAAGTTTTAAAAAGCAAAACAAAACCTTAAAGCCCTAAATAAAATTATACATATGAAACTACTGTGAGGAATTTACTCTTCTATTCCCTCCTAGACTTATTTTTGTTTTAAAAAACAGAGTGCTTATACACCAGCCTTCAGCCAAAAGGGCTCCTAGAGCAGCTTACAAATTATTAATTTGACAGTTCCCTGCCCTCAGGCTTACAATTTAAATATGATATGATACACAAGCAAAAAGGGATGGTGGTGGAGGGAAGGAGATTATGCCCAGCCAATGCTGCCTACTCTTCTCTCTTTCAGAGACCACAGGTGTGGTGGTTGGAAAGGAGGGAGGACCTTTCATCACAATGGAAATTAAATGCCTATTGCCTTATTTAAGGTGACCATGGCCTAATTCAAACTCCGTGATAATCACAACTTCTTTCTTCTTCACTTCTCTCTCTTTCTGAATGGAATCTTGTAGGGACACCTCCATCCTTTTTTTACCACCAAATGAATCAAAATAATTGACCATAAGAACTGCAAATAAAATATACTTGGTCTTCACAAAGCTCTTCTTGAATCTCTTATAAATTTACTATCAGTTTCATAGGATCCTAGAATGACAGAAGTCCTATTCTCTGGCCTGTAAGCTTATTTAGTTGACATAGGAAGGGGCAGTATGCTACCCCATCTGGCTCTGTTTCCATTTCCTCCTGTGGAGAGTGACAAGTTAAAATTGCAGAAATTTCCATAGGCATGGCTGCTCTTCACATGATCAAGACTCTTCCTCCACACCCCACAATGTTCAGGGTGATTGTATAGAGTGTGTTGATACATGGGGGAAGCTTTCCTATTCTGGCTCATTGTTCTCCAGATATGAGCATTCTCTTCTTTGTGGATGTTTCAATATACTTACAAAATGAAGGGGGTTGCAGACTGCCAGAAATAATGCAATTTGAGTCCACTTTTAGGGTTAGGGTTAGGGAATCATGGGAACTGTATTTTATTGTGGCACCAGAGCTCTCTGACAGAGAAGGCTCAATGTCTCAGGAAAAAAAAAATCCCATGATTCCCTAGCACTAACTCTAACCGTAAAAGTGGACTCAATTTGCACTATTTCTGGCAGTCTGCAACCCCCCTGAGTCACTTGTGGGAGGAGGGCAGGATAATTCAGTGTTTCTCAATCTATCTAATGAGATATGTTGGTATTTGTTTTTCTTATTGTGCTAGGGATTGGTACATATTATTATGCCATATTATTACTGATATTAGCATAGTTTTATGGTAACTTGCTGAAGGCTAGCAGAGCATGGCTCACAAAATGGCATCAGTTTGCTTATCCCCACTTTATGTGGAAATGATTGAGAGCACCCTCAACACAACTATACAATCTCTGTAAAGAAATTGATTCAGTTGTTAAATTATTCTTGTATTCAAAACATTGTTCCCAACTTTCCCCTAAAATCTACCTTCCTTTTACCTAGGCCCGAGAGGCAGCAGAACACACAAATTTGCTTTCCCCACCCTTCTATATAACATCCCCAAAGTATTTTGAAGACTGCTACTATATCCTCCTCAAACATTTTCTTTTTTCTAGGCCAAACATACCCAGTTTCATTTCCCCATAAAGTATGTGGGGAAATGGTGGTGCAGTGGTTAAATGCCAGTATTGCAACCACAATATTGTGAGTCTAATCCCAAGGCTCCAAGGTTGACTCTGCCTTCTATCCTTTCATAGGTCAGTAAAATGAGCAACCAGTTTGTTGGAGGCAATTGGCTTACAGATTGCAAACCACTTAGAGAGTGCTGAGTTCACTATGAAATGGTATAGAAATGTAAATGCTATTGCTATTATGCTTTTGCTTATAATACTTTTGTAATATTTAGTTATAATGTGCTGGACTATATCTAATTTCAGCTTATTAGTTAGTCTCAACTATTGAATCCAGCAGATTCTATTGATCTGTTCCAGGGTGGAAAAGTATCTGCGCTTAGGTGGCAGCATTGGCCCACTAGCAGACTGTGAAGGCCTGCACCCTTCACCATGCTCTTACAAAAGAAACTGAATTTTTTTTGGCCTCCCATGTTTCCTGGGCCATGGAGGACAATGCTATAATGTTTTTGTTCTTCTCCTGGTTCCCCTTTATCCTTCAGCAGTCTACTTCCTGATAACTTTCTGATGGAGAAAGGACTCTTCTGCATAAAATGGCCCAGGGTCTTCCAAATGTGCCAAAATTTCTTCCTATATCCCTGGGTGGTATTTGAGGTCCACAAAGACAACTTTAAGGAGTGTTAGGTGCCCTGTGGAGCACACTTTTCTAACCCCAGGCTCTTTTAAATTGAATAATAATAGGATTCAGGGGTCATCTGTCTATACATTTTTAAAGATAAGTACCCTAAGAATATGAGTCAATGAGATCAAGCATCATTGAACCTTACTATTTATCCTGAGGTAAAAAAAAATGTACAGATATAGTTTTCTCTATTTAGACATTTTTAAAACAATCACCTCCACCCTCAAGTTGTAGTTGTTGAAATTGCCCTGAGTTTTAATTCCACATGGCTTTTCAGGCAGAAAACATTTCACTGATTGTGAAAGAATCCTCTCTTGTATTAAATTAATTATTTGAACAATGTTTTGTATCCTGGCCATAATTATTCATGATAAGGCTAGTGACGAGTGTAGTCCCTGATATTGCTGAAATTCAAGATCTACTTACAGCCCAAAGCTGGAGGTTAGGCCTAATAAACTTGTCATTTTGGTGAAATGAATTATGCATCTTTGACTTTATAAACTGTTGAAAGCAATGTTAAAATCCCTGTGGCAATTCCTGAAGCTAATGGGGGAAAAAAAACAAGACTAAAGCTGTACTATGACAGAATCTTTCAACTCACCCTGAGTTTTTGTCAGGAGACATTTCCCTTGGTGGCATTTATATTATTGGTCTAGAATTCTTTGACCTCCCTATCAGATCGCTCTCTCTACATAACAAGTCCTGGATGTGGCTACTTTTTTGTTAAGCAATTACCCAACTTAAGATGTAAAACAAGAAGAACAGAAACTCAGCCAAATTTAGTGGTGTGTTTGGGACTGTCAACAATAATCAACATTGATATATCTGTGTGCATATTATGATGGTCAGCACAGCAGCTTACTATAAAAGAAGTTAAAATAGATGTAGTACTGTTATTTACTAAGAAATTGGTGCTGAATTGTGAGCATGAGGGTGAAAGAAGCTCTGGACTTGACTATTGAATGCATTAGTAAAACAAAAATAAAGGCAGAAAAAATTAGTATGCACACATATAGGATGGGGAATACTGACTTGACAATAGTACATGTGAAAAGCAACTAGGAGTCCTAGTAGATCCAAAGTTGAAATGAGTCAACAGTGTGATGTGGCACCTAAAAAAGCCAATGCAATTCTAGGGAGAATAAACTGTATAGTGTCTAAATTGAGGGTAGTAATAATGCCACTCTGTTCTGTTTTGGTCAGGCCTCACCTGGAATACTGTGACCACTTCTGGGCAAACAGTTCAAAAATGATGTTGACAAGCTGGAAAATGTTCAGAGGAGGATGACCAAAACAGTGAAAGGTCTGGAAATTATGTCATATGAGGAGTGACTTAGTGAACTAGGTATGTTTACCCTGGAGAAGAGAAGGTTAATAAGTTATATGGTAGCCATGTTCAAATATTTGAAGGGATAGCATACTGAAAATGGAGCAAGTGTGTTTTCTGTAGCTCCAGTGAATAGGACCTGGAGCAATGGATTCAAACTATAGGAAACTACCACCACATCATTAGGAAAGCTGAGGCTTGATGACCATCTGTCAGGGGTGTTTTGATTGTTTCTTCCTGCATGGCAGGGGCTGGACATGATGGCCCTTGTGGTTTCTTCCAACTGTATGATTCTATGATTTTATGAGATGCTAGGAACCCTTTTGCTCTACACAATTATAGCATTATAATTACACTGCTGTGGTTCCAGAGAATGGGACCTGAAGCAATGGATGCAGAAAAAGAAATTCCACCTCAACATTAGGTAGAATCCTGACAGCAAGAGCTCTTCAACAGTGGAACACACTCCCTCAAAATTTGGTGGAGTCTCCTTCTTTGGAGGTTTTTAAGCAGAGGCTGGATGGCCATTTGTCTGGGGGGGGGGGTTGGCCTTGATAGCCCTTGAGGTCTCTTCCAACTCTATGATTCTATGATAAACAAAAATCTACAAACTAACATTTAAACATGTGCTTCTGGTCAGGCTTCCTAACACACTGAATGGGAAACTAATTAGCTTAGTCTATTCATGGATCTGGGCTGTCTTGATTAAATGTCATTCAGAAATAAGTCTGCTGTAATTCCACATGTGCATTTTCACAAAGTTTCAGTGCCTCGTGGTGTTTCCTGTACTTCTTATATTAAACCTGGATCACAATAGGGCATGCAAGAATGTATAAAAAACAGGTGCTAAAGCCAATAGAATAACTGCTGTCTCACATACTTACATTGGGAACAACTGGAGATCAGAGGAAATATTTATGGAAGTTTTGGAGTTATGCTCATATTTGATGGAAATGCCAATGTTCAGTATGAAATTGTCTCTTTCCCAACCTGTTTCTGACCATCAGATGTGGAGTTATTACAAAGTGAGTTAAGACAGCCACCTCAGGCTATGTGTTTCAATGCATTTTAAGGTAGGAGAGGAGAGGAAAAAAAGAGGAAATATGTGAGGATGGGGAATTGTTTGAAAGACCAGGAAAAAAGGAATCTGAACTAGCCTAGGTTTTCACTCTCACCAGACTATCAGGAAAAGGACATTCAACCACATATGAAAACATCAGAGTTGTTAGACAGAACACATGATGAAATAATACAACCATAACTGATCATATATAAACCTAGAGAAGATTGCAGTGCTGGTCTTGCTGGTTTAGCAGTCTACCTAATATAATTTCCTGGCTTTGCAACAGCCCATTCCAGAACTGTGGCAGATAGCACAGCAGGGAGGAACAGATTTTTCTGGGCCCAAGGGACAGGAGATCTAGTATAAGTTCACAGCACACAGTGATCCCACATCAGTTGCCAAATCCAAAGAGGAAGTAGTGGACAGAGTCCAATAAAACCTCTGAATCTACTTTCTTACACTCAACATCATGGCACCTCCTCACATTTAACATCATAGCCATCTGACTGACAATTGCAAGATTGGCAGGTTAACAATTCGAATAATAATAATAATAATAATAATAATAATAAATTTTATTTGTAACCCGCCCCTCTGCTTGGCAATCGGGGCGGCGTACATCAATTAAAATATTACAGTTAAAATCCACATTCTTGCCCTTCACCCACTACCCTCCCCCCTTAAAACATGTGCTTGGTGTGTGTCCACCACCTGAGCTGTCTTCATCTTCTGATGATATGGAGACTGGGATGGTTTGGGGATAAATCTATCACCCCACACACATTAATAACATTATAGGAAATTTGCTGATAATTCGGTCATTTCCAGCCTGGATCACACCAGTTCTCTAGTGAGGATGTGATATGATAGTCTGGACAGCTGGAAACCAGGTAGTGTAGTTTATTAGTTTAGTTTCTCACTCTCACCAGACTATCAGGAAGAGACTATCAGGACGTGGTGGCTCAGTGGTTAAGATGCTGACTCTGACAATTGCAAGGTTGGCAGTTTGAGGCCCAAGTGCCATGTGAGGGAGTGAACTCCCATCATTAGTCCCAGCTTCTGCCAACCTAGCAGTTCAGAAGTACTGGTATGTAAAAGTGCAAGTAGATAAATAGGTACCACTTTTGTAGGAAAGTAAGAGCATTCTGTGCAATCGTGCTGACCATATGATCACAGAGTTGTCTTTGACAAGGCTGGTTCTTTGGCTGAGTAACAGAGATGAGCACCTGCCCCCTATAGTCAGACATGACTTGACAATCTTGTCAAAGGGGAAAATTTTACCTTTACCTTTAGTTTATTTCCATTGTTGTTTTAATTTGAACTTGGTGTGTGCTGCTTCGCTGTGTGGGATATGAGGAACAGTCACAGCCCTGCTGGCTGTTATCCTGGTGATTGTGTACCAACAATAGTTCCTAGGTGTCTCATGGCATGAAAAAAGAAAGAAAGAAAGAAAGAAAGAAAGAAAGAAAGAAAGAAAGAAAGAAAGAAAGAAAGGCTGTTTTTCAAACTGTAGGGGAGTGAACTCCCCCCCCCCCCATCATCCTATTCTCTGTTGTAGCTAGCTTAGTAATTCATGATTTTGGCTGTTTTCAAAGACATAGCTATCTTACAGGTTGCCTCCACTAGCAAAATAAAGTGATTTCACCCCATTTCAAGTCTTGAAGCATGAGGCCAAAATAGGGTGAACCTGGGTGGAAGTCATGCTTCAGAATGAAAAACCAGAGCAAAAAGAAGCCCTTCTACTCCATTCTAACACACAAAGTGTACATTATCACACTGACATATAAACACCACAACACGAGTGGGCAGGCAGTGTATGGAGGCAGTCTGTAGCATGTGCCCTGGGCCTGGTGAGATGCAGTCACCAGTGATATTATGATGTTTTTCTTTTGTTGAGCATACAAGCACACAAATAGCCAGCTGCACCATTGACCCATTGCATCATCGAGCTGTCATACACCCCATGAAACAAAATTACAACAAACATGGTAGGTCCGCAATAATGCAATGGATGTAATAAAAACATACACAAATCATCCAGTCCAACAGAGGGCTATGAGATGAAGGAGAGAATGGGGCATGGCTATTGTGCAATATGTTAGATGTACACATGCTATTTCAGATCACAGCTGGGCCTGACTGACCAAGTCACAGGCTGGTGTCTGGGGAAGAGAGACCTCTGATGGCATGTTTTGCTTCTTTTGTTGTTCAAGGAGTGCAAGGTTCCTCTGCTACATGTGCTAGTTGTTCACCTTGGGAGTAATGGCCTTAGTTTGCTGAAGAGGAAAGCCTTGATTCTCCAAGCAGTCCATGGCTTTCAAATTATTCAAGTTCAATGTCTTGGAGTGCATTTAGTATGATCAGCTATTATTTCCTACTGGGTTTGATGAGGTGAGGGTGATCCACATTGTCTGGATAGGGCCTGAACACAGATCAATAGAGAAGTTAAGAATTAATTAATTAAAGGATTGGGCCATTTCTTACTACACCCCAAATATTATTTCAGAGGCCTGAGCTGCAGGAGCAGCTAGTGAATTACACTATATTCAAAACAAGACATGCATGTGCCCAACACTAAGCCATGTGCATGTACATCATCAACAATATTGCAGTCATTACATTAGCAAGAGCATTTGCCAAAATGCATATACTAGGCCCAAAATATATGAAATGTGCATATTAAATGAAACATGTATGAAAAAAACATAGACAAAGGGGAGATGCAGACGGGGGGACCTGGGCTGCCCTGGGAAGTGGAGGATTGGGGCCAAGGCTGCCCCATGCCTCGGCCCCAATCCTCCCTTTTGCCAGCTCAGAAAAGAGCAGCATGTCTGGAGCAGCATGTCAAGATGCTGTGCCAGGAGCAGGTTCTGATGCCGTGTGCCATGCGTAGTGGCACGTGGTGTTAGGATGTCCTCAGGGAGGGTTTGCGGTGGCTGGTGTGCAGCTGCTCCTCCCCATCCCTGCCTCGAGGACACCACAAAGGGCCTGTCTGGAGAGGCCCTTAGTTATGCCAACCAAATGTGCAAAATGATGTGCAAAGTGATGCAGTTCCTGAAACAGAATGAAGTTTTATAAAAATAAGGAATCCAGCAGAACTGAACTTGATAGATGTATTTATCACTAAGAGACTCTGGATGAAATTCCACTCCCCCCTTTATGATATATATATATATATATATATATATATATATCATAAAGGGGGGAGTGGAATTTCATCCAGAGTCTCTTAGTGATAAATACATCTATCAATACATCTATATATATATATATATATATATATATATATATATATACACACACACACACACACACACACACACACATATTGGGCTGTGTGAAAAGGCTTATGTGTTGTTCATCAATTTTCATAATGGCCTTTTATGTGAATTAATATTGGATTGTTTTCACATTCTTCTTCAGTGTGATTTTAATGACAATTTGAAAAAAATGTATGGAAAAAAGCATTTATTTATGAATCTAACCTTTCTTGTGGTACATTTCCTTCATGCATAAGGAAGCCTTGCTTATTGGAGTGTTAATGGAAAACACCTATCACTGGAGCAAAGCAAAAATTTAACATACTGCAAATGAAATATAAACAGTTATCTAGCAAACAAAAAGTCTTAAAATGCTTCCACATCAGTCAAAACATCCTCTGATGTTTGGGTTGCATGATGTTTCTGTATTTAGGTCAACTGTTTAATGACACTGACTATATCCATTTCACAGATAACACTGAAAAGATTTTTGGTCAAGTGGGAGAGGACTGTTCTGTTGCATTGGTTGGTTATTCTTGCAAAACTAATTATCCCTGTTGGGGCATTAATGGAGGTCAGAGTTTGCAGAGTCTTACTTTTAACTTTCCTCTTCACAAGTTGATTCTTGTGGCAGATTAGCTTGCAGCTTGCTTACTGGCAAAGTGATATGTCTATTTCCTTGCAATGGAAAAGAACAGCAATGTTCAATGTGCACACTGTCAAAGACTTTTTAGTATGAACTGGGCTACTATTTTGTTTGCAGAGACACCGATGGAGTAAGAAGAACTAGCAATTATGAATGCCCAGGGTGCCTCTGTTCACTTTGTATGAAATTGCATTATTTTGTCATTTGTCCAGCAGATAAGGTAAGACATACATCTAAATAAAAATGGTGTCCCAATAAATCAGTGGCAAATGAAAGTAGCAGCATGCTTATTACACCCAGAGTTTTTCTTCTTAATATATTTATGTAAGCTCAAGTTAGCAAGAGTGAATGTGAATCTCTACCACCATATTTATCCCCTTGCTAGAGAGGGCCAAGGTGATTCCTCTGTCTCCACTTCCTTTCAAGGGTACAAGAGCAACCAGAGGCTGCCAGACATGGTTCCCTTCTTCTGACTACTGAATATGTATGTGTCTGGGCATGTTCTACACCAGTGAAGAGGGAACACCCCCACTTCTAGTGTAAGACTTCTTCATCTTTGCCAGCAAGGAGCAGCTGGAATGCACCTAGGTGCAGACCACATCCAGCCCATGGCTGAAAGAAAAAAATAATCATTTTTGGAAGTCTCTTGGCTGAACAATCATTGAGTTTGAAGAGACCATAAAGGGCATCCAGTCCAGCCCCCTGCCATGCAGGAATATACAGTGAAAACACTCTCAGTGACAGATGGCCATCCATCCCCTGTTTAAAAACCTCCAAAGAAGAAGACTCCACCACTCACTGAGGCAGCGTTCAAGTTCATCTTTATTACGGTCATACACTAGCACAGGTAAAAAGGTGATACAGAATAAAAGAAGGTAATGGTAAAAACAAGGTAAAAAACAGGTCCCAAGGCAGTATATTCCACTATAGCTTGAATCCATTGTTCCATGTCCTAGTCTCTGAAGCAACAAAAAACAAATTTGTGCCATCTTCAAAGATTTGTACATGACTATCATATGACCCTTTAACCTTCTCTTCTCCAGGTTAAACATAACCAGCTACCTAAGCTGCTCCTCACAGGGCATGGTTTCATGACCTTTCACTATTTTGGTCATCCTCCTCTGGACATGCTCCAGCTTGTCAACATTCTTCTTGATAATATACCAACCCAACTTACTAAACAACGTCTGAAGGCCTCCACTTGTCCATTCTATGCTTTGTGGGGAGAGGACAGGAATGCAGAAGTGTCTGGCTAGATGCAAAATAATTACAGCAGCACTGAGACCTCCAAAAGAAACTGGCAAATCTCAGTGCTGATGTCATCATTTCACATCTTATATACAAGGGCCTTGCCAGACACATCTGCATGGATGCTTCCCACAAAGCATGGAATGACCTTGCAGAGGGCTTCAGAGATTGTTGAATAAGTTGGGGGTTCGGATTCTGCAGATGGAGGGAGGAAATGCTAATCTCAGCAGCCCCCTCCCCCCCAAAAAGTGCATGTGCATGTGTAAGGGAAATGTATGTGAGCATATTTACCTAATAGGATGCCATCCATACTGTGTCAACAAGGGAGGGGGCATTCTTAAATGAGAAAGCTCAGAAATAGATGTAGAATGGGGCGCTTTACTCCAATTGTTTTCACACCAATTCAAAACCATTTCCTTCACTCAGGCCTTTTGGTATGTTGCTTTTGCCTGTTCTACTGTATGCACAGGGTTTTCCATCATTACAGTAATGTGTATTTGTGTTGTATCATGTGTCATTTATGCCTCCTTGGCATCTGCAGAGATAATGAGTGGTTTCAAACTGCATGTATGTATAAATAGATAAACTGAGAAAGAAATAAAACTGGCATTTGGTATTTAAAGTAGGGATATGCATATCTATACAATCTCACCTAAGCTATATCTTGCTAATTGTTGTGCCAGGATGTGTGTGTGTGTGCATGCTACATAATGTATGTTTTAACATGGTTTTAATTTTTTTATTTCTTAATCTTGTTTAGACTTTTGTTTGTGAATTTTAAGTGTTTTTTTTTAATTTGTTGTAAACTCCTTTGAGTTCCAATTGAGATAAAAGTAGTATACAAATAATGATAAAGATGAAAGTGAAGATGATGATAATGATGATAATAATACTATAGTCTGCATTCTCAACTGTTTTTATTTTGCTGTTTTTACATCTGTTTATTTAAAGAACAGTAATTCCCTTATTTGTTTTTTAATAAAATGTTTTGATTTTTTAAAATTTGTGTGCATTGCTTAAATGCATTTCTCCCCTTCGACTAAAACATGTTTAAGCAATATTTTATTCCAAATATGCATACCTTTTAATGCTAATTTTTAGAGATGTACATTTGATGAACAATCTTTCAAAACAAGGACACTGCATGACAAATTATGTCTTCCTTATGGAGATCTTGCTTGGAGAATGTGGATTGAGACAAACCACTTGGATTGAAATCAGATTCCCCATGCATTGTTAACCTCAGGTGGTAAAGTAGCCATTAAAAGTTCAAACAATAAAAATTATACAATGAAATGAGATGCAGTGAAAATTTTCCATAAAGTGTGTTTGTTTTAAAAGGGTATTTAGCTGAACATTTGTTTTGCACTTGTGAGTGAATGAGGGAATCGCGTGAAAAATATGAGAGTTTAAAATAAAATATTTGCTCTAGAACTTCTTGATCATTTCCATAAACAATTAAAATCTGTTAGTCGTTTATCAAGTATTAAGGCTGAAATCATTTACACACTGATTGCAAAGTGACAAAAGGCAAACAGCCACAAACATCAATCATCATGCTTAATCGTTCAACTGCTAGTCTATTAAGCACAGAGCAATGCAATCAGGGAACCTAATGAATCAATCTTTAATCTTCTGAGCATGTTTCTTTACATACCATAATGTCACATTGTATGACAAATGTCCACTTGTTTACTGAGCTATTCACTTTGACTTTCTATACACATTACAGAAATTTCAATACATGACAAGTTAGCCATACTACTTTACTGGCCTAGTACTGACAAGCCAAGATCTACATAAACTTTAATTGATGTCAGCCCAAAATGTACATGGCAACTTGGTGTGGAATGAAGGGGCTAGAAACTATCATGACTTAGACTTTTTCCATGATTGACATATATTGAAATGGTCCCTTTTATATACCCTTAGTCTTAGATTAGGGACAGGAAAATGCAGAGGCCATTTTCTTCACCCTCATTATTCTCTAAGCATAACCAGAAATTGCATCATTACTGGTTTTAAGAAACATCCCAAATATGGTGAAATATCAGTACTTGGAGAACTGGAGGGAGGCAAGAAGGGCAAGGGGATTCCAAATGACATGTTTCAATAGTATTTGGTATGGTCTCTCTCTCTCTCTGTCACACACACACGCACACACTGACACATTTTGACCATAATTTGAGATTAAATGGTTTATAACTGCAGGGGAACATCTCTGTCATATAAGAAACACAAAATAAAATAAAAAAAATAGGTGTGCCCTTAGTGAGTGACTTCTTGGAACAACATAGGGATGTAATTCTTCACTACGTTTGTTTTCAAAGCTAGCAACAAGTGATTTCAGCAATTTTATGCCTGCTGTACAAAATTCTTCAAAAACTACATGGTTTTCGAAGACTATGTGCAAAATTCACAGTTGGAACAGTATTTTCTGTTCAGGAAACAACATTTTATTTGTAACATTTCTATGTAAATATATTCTCTCAAAATGCTACTTTCTGTGCAGAAACTGATGTTTTCTATGCAAGTCAACCATGTGCAAATTTTAGGCAGAATAGATCCTACATTATAGCATTTTCCACACATGTTCTTATGTTATGTGTATTACTACTTTTCACATTTTTAATAAAGTAAAAGAAGAAAGAAAATAGAATATTCTGTGCAGGACTTAATATGACAGCATTACAATATTATTTTTCATAACAAAAACGATGCTTCCCACATAGAAGATACTGCTTTCTCAGTAAAGCAATAATGTACCAAATTTGTACAGAATAAGTCCTACACGGTGAACTCTCATCAGTATAGGATTTTTCACATCAAGCTTTTTCAGCACTCAAATATATATGTTTTTCAGCTAATTTTCAAATACTTTTGAATATCATTTCCATTTCTAGAACAACATCATTCTGCAAAAGACTTTAGATATTGGAAAATAAAAATGATGAAATATATTGATGAGAGGTTTCATAAAAAGAAGATAGAAATCTTAAAATTAAAATTGTTAGCACTTTCAGGCTTAAATGTGGGAATTGATTATTTTTCTTCTTATACAAATCTTCCAGAGTTTGAAACTGTAAAATCTGTTTAAAATAATCTGGTCAATGTTTCATCCTAGATATGGGATTTCTTTAATTATTTCCATTTCCTCATGGTCTAGATTGAATTTGTGTATTTTTTCTGTGGTCATTATTTTTGTTTTCTTTATGTTCAGCATCAGACCTGCCTTTGCACTTTCATCTTTGACCTACCTTATTAACTCTTCCAATTCCTGAATGTTTTCTGCTAATATTATGATGTCATCCACATATCTTAGGTTGTTAATGTTGCTTCCTCCTATCTAAACTCCTCCTTTTTCTATTTGTAATTCTGCTTTTGCTATAATGTTTTCAGCATATAAATTAAACAAATAGGGTGATAGGATGCAGCCTTGCCTGACCCCTTTGCCTATTGAGAACCACTCTGTTTCCCCAAATTCTTCAAATATCATTCATTCTCTCATCTCTTTTGTATAACTCTTCTATGTATTGCCTCTAGTGCCTTTCTAGTTCTTCTTGTTCCTGTATTATGTTCTCTTTTTTCTTCTTTGAGCATCCCTGCCCTTGATTTGAACTTGACTTTAATTTCTCAGATTTTTTGACAGAGGTCTCTCATTCTTTCATTTTTATTGTTGTCTTCTATTTCTCTGCATTTGTCATTGTTGTATTTCCCCTTATCCCTGTGTGTCAAACGTTGGACAGTTGGCATCACACCTCTGGATTTGTTCCTATCTGCCTTTGCTTTGGCTTTTCTTCTTTCTTTTACTGCATGAAGTATTTCATCTGTCATCCATTGTTTCTTATCTTTCTTTTTGGCTATTGATAGTGTTTTCTTGCATTCATCCTTAATTATGACTTTGACTTCTGTACACAGTTCTTCAGATTCCCAGTCAATTATACTCAATAGTTCAAATCTGTTTCTTACATTGTCCTTGAATTCATCTGAAATGTTATTCAGGTCATATTTTGGTATAATGATGGTTTTTGCTTTCTTGTTCAGTTTAACTCTGATTTTTGTTATGAGCAGTTTGTGGTCTGTGCCACAGTCAGCTTCTGGTCTGATTTTGGCCACAATGATAGAGTTTCTCCATCTTCTATTTTCAATTATGTAGTCTATTTGGTTTTTCTGTTTACCTTCCCAAGTATATAGTCTCTTATCTGGTTGTATGAAGCAGGTATTTGCAATGAATAAATTATTGGCCTCTCAAAATTCTATCAGATGCTCTCCTGCTTTATTTCTTGTTCCTAATCCAAATCTCCCTACTGTTTTTGATTCTTCTTTATTGACAACTTTAGCATTCAAGTCTTCAATGATTAGTTTGAAATCTTGTGATGGTATGTTGTCAATTTCTTTCTGAACTGCATCATAGAATCTCTCAATTTCCTCTTCATCTGCATTTGTGGTTGATGCATTCACCTGGATTATTATGATATGATGTTTACCCTGAATCCTTATTGATAATATATGGTCTAACTTTGAGTTGTATCCTTTGAGTGCTCTAGCTATATCTTTCCTTAGCATGAAAGCCACCCCATTTCTTTTTTATTTTTCTTTCATTTCCTGAATAGATTATTATATAGTTGTCTGAGTCAAAGTTACCCATTCCTGTCCATTTAAACTCACTCACTCTTAGTATTGTTATATTCATGTGTTCCATTTCCTTCTTTACTATATCTAGTTTTCCCTGGATCATGTTTCTCATGTTCCATATTCCAATTATATGTGTAGTGTTTCTTTTATTGTAGATGTTTTCTGTCTGGCCTCCCCCTCTCTAGTTGCTGGTTTTTGAGCTATCTCACCTAAAGTGTTTTCTTGGTGAAATGTCTCACAAGGAGGGACACCTTTTGCCTCCTACACACACACACACACACACACACACTGAAATGTGTCTCTTCTTTCTTCATAGATTTCATTGGATGCTTTCCAGTTTTTTCTCCTCCCTCTTTTTTTCCCCCCAGGTGCCCTGTCCCACAGTTCACAGTGTCTTAAGTGTGTGTATTGGAAAATGGAAGAGTGGTACAGATTAGATTTCCTCTCCTGAGGTAGCTGGGATGCTTTTTGGGTAGGCGTTGGAGTCTCCTCTGCTTGTGGAGCTGAGTGACTGCAGCATCCATACAGATATTGTCCTTTTCAGCATGGCTCAGGACTTGATGTGTGCCATGACACCCATGGCTCTTCCCCAAATGATCTGAGATGTTTTCTATAGCTTTGTTGTAATACAAAGATAACCATCCTTTGACATGTACACCGACAGGGATTCAAAGCCTCTATCGGAATAGGGGACTGCGTGATATGGTCTGCAATAGGAGACCCAAATTTAAACATTTTTCTTTGTTTATTATTGTATTTCGCTGGATATAGAGGCTGAAGATAACTTGAGTTGGTTCTTGGGGATTATCCTGTCACCTCAACAGGCAATTCTGTTACACTTCTGATTGATCCCTGGAGTTGGATGAAAAAGATGGTGGGCATGATTGCTTCTAACTGTCCATCTCATAGAATGGAGCAAAACCAGGCCACCAGTTCTCTAGGGAGTTGGC
Source organism: Phrynosoma blainvillii (assembly GCA_026167975.1). NCBI lineage: Eukaryota > Metazoa > Chordata > Lepidosauria > Squamata > Phrynosomatidae > Phrynosoma > Phrynosoma blainvillii. Next base: position 8,786,063 of record JANUYF010000007.1, on the reverse strand, counting down.
AGCAATAAAAAGTGAAATAGTGACTAGAATGAAGGTGTCAGAAAACCCAGAGTGAGTCTGAACATAGACTAGAAAGGGTTTGAAGACTCATGCTGTGCCAGTGCAGGCAACCAATCCCCCCCCCCCCACAGCTGTATTGATTGCTGGTCCATTTCAACGTAATCCAAAGCTATGACCTATAAATTCCCTTATGGCTCTGATCCAAGCAATCTGAAGAATTGTAACCTCCAATATGATCCTATCCAGATTTAAGATCATCTAGGGACAGCCTTCTTTCAGTCATTTCATGTTTCCTGGCACATTTGGTGGGAATGTAGGAGACAGTCTCAGTAGTTATTCCTTGTAACTCCCACCCTAGAAAGGCTAAAATGGCCCTCTCCTCGTTCCAACAGCCAGGGATTTGCATAGTGCTGTTTTGCCAATGTTACTGTATCTTAATGTTTTATTTACTTTACTGGATTTACTTTAATTAGTTTTAATTTCATAAGTAATTTAATTTTTTGTATGTTTTCATTTACAACTTCATAAGTCTTTTTTAAAATTGTGCTTGTTTTAACTTTTGTAAAAGTTTTGGGTCTCAGAAATTGGGAAAAGGTAACCCTCTAATAAATAAAATTATCATGATTAAAATTAACAGTTAACATATCTTAAAATATTTTGAAAAACTGTCGTCCAATCATATTGTTAGTCCCTGCTAGAGGAGAGCCATTAATCTAATAAATTTATCTAGTAATTCAGTGGGTCTTCTCTATTTGGGACTAACCAAGACAATTCCAGACTATGTCTTTAAAGAAGGAGGCTACACTACCAATACTAGAAGAAAATTGAGTATTTCTTTTAAATTGCCCCCTCCCTTTATATTAAAGCCAGTTCTGAAACAACAACTGCCAAGAAAAATGACAAGGAAAAATGACTGTTGGAATATTGGTGATAGACAGTCCCTATAAAAATAAAAAAACAGTCGATGTCAGGCCTTTTCTTTCTGAAGAGAGAACTATGAGAACCCCTCAGAGAGATCAGGGAAAATATATTAGGCAATCTGTTTTTCAGTCAAATTTGATGACAAACAATCTATGCTGTGCCTTCACATATTGTATATACTTCCTGTAACTGTATCATGGGGGCATATATGAATAGAAACTATCAGATTCTGACTTCAAGAAGGTTTCTTGTTTATTCAGCATACCTGACAACTTGGTATACTCAAGGAAATGAAAAGTTTGTGCTGTCTCTTCTTTAACATTACAGTACATGACAGGCCATTCTCTGAAAGGGAGCTCTTTGGTGAAGCTGAATGGACTTATGGAGAAATATTGGATGCATGATTGGTTCTCCTAAAGCAACCTTTGATAAATTACACAGTCTCAGATTTATGAAAACTCTTTTTGTCACCTTAGATATTTTGTCCTAGGAAGAGCTTCCAGCAAGCACTGAAAGGATCTTTTAGATCATGCTCTTCCCCCTGGCTATACTGGACAAGAATGATGGCAGTTTTAGTCCCAATAACATCTGGAGAGGCATAGATTGTCCATTCTTTTTTTGGGTGAGCATATATGGTGGTTCTAATTTCCATGTATGTGTAAGAGTATTCTATGTGGGTCATTTATGTAGAACATATTCTGAGCAAGCAGCAAGTGACAATTTAATCTAGTGCTATTGTTTTGCCACTACTAATGTCATCACCACCATGACTGATTACTATTGTGATTTTATGTTTATGTTATTTGATTGCATATTGTCAATCACCATAGATGTGAGAATGTTGGGTATAAATTGAAACAAATAAAAAAAATGTTAGATGTTGGGATTCTCCAGCAACATGAATGAGCTCTTGCTTTCAGCCCATGAACAAATATCTAAAATGAGCTTATGTGCCTTTTCAGTAATATGCTCCCGTGAATCTGACAGTCAGTGAAAATTTTCTGAGGTCTTCTTCAAGATCCCATCATAAATGGAATTTAGTAGAAACATTTATTCTGTGCTGGCACCACAGCATTGAAATTTAAAAGAAATCCAGTGGGCATAATTGTTTCTTATGTTTGGGGGTATTGCAGGCCAAACCCATTCCAGATACACTGACTCTCAATATTAATAGTTGCATTTTCACAAATACTCTGTCCCTTATTTTGTTATTTTGTTTTTTAATGGTTGTTGGTAAGGTAAGTCAGTGGCAGAGAGAGAGAGAGAGAGAGACAGAGAGAGACAGAGAGGCTTATACACTGGTGGAGTGTACAGCTCAGCCAGGCTTACTTAAGTCTCCTCCCCAAACATTGCATGACCAATACATCCATTTGCAAGCTAGATGCCTCTTCCCCCAATCATTTAGTTGTCACAGAACAGGGTTGGGGAGAGTTGCAGAGCAGGTTGCATTCTTACAGCCAGCTGCAGGAAAATAATGTCATATTCCTGGACCTGTGGAGGAACACCAACAAAATCCATACAAATGCCTGTTCCTTCTTGCACTCAGTCCCAGCCTGCAAGCATGGAGAAGTTTTGGGATGGGGTGAGGTGGGGATAAATGGAGAAGCTGGATTCTTCTACCTGCCACAATCAAATACAGTCCATGAGGAGTCAGGACTTTCAATTAAGTCTGTGTATGTTACCAGCAAAACACTGGCTTATGTCATTTGGGCAATTTCTTCAGCATCCCTAATTTTACATCTATACATGAGTGATTTTGCTTAAATAATTTCCTTTTAATTACGATGAACATGCCAAGCTCTCTTTATTCTTGGATTTTCAGTTTATCTGTACTGATCTGCTGGCATTGACCAGGGGTAAATTACACTTGTGTAGATAGCTAATCACCAGGTGTCAAATTCTCCTTAGTCCAAAAAGTCACAGTAATATTCTATATTTGTAGCTTGGTGTGGGAGATGGAGGAAAGTAAATAGAGGCCAGTCCTGAAGCAAATGTTTTGTAAAGGCTTTATGACATGCTTTCTGAGTAGCTTCCAATTTTTGCTCTGTGTTCTGATTTTATTACCTGAGATAATGGGGCAAATGTCTTTTGCATGGTGAGTGATGGGGAAATTGACTGGGCATTCAGTCAAGGATGGATCATTTTTGCTGGATTGCCCAGCTTTATATGTTGCTCTAATTTGGCTGCTTATGACATCTTTAAGCAAACGGTCCCATTTGGCTGGGAAAACATGTAAGCCTCTAGAAATACTGCCTGCAGCAACCCCAGCTCATTGTGAAAACTACTGAGAATAGACAAAAAGCAAACTGGGCTGCCCTTGAGCAGGGCAACATGGCAGCCAAACAGAATTACTTTTTCAAAGGGAAACAATGCTTCCATTATTTATGACAAATAATCAGGGAGAGAATTCAAACAGGGCTAAAATGGTGGTATCTGAATTGCTGTTCTCACATTTAAATTTACAATTGACATGGCTCAAGCAATCTTCTGAAACCACCCATTTTCATTTTCATGGTCCACTATCAGCAGCAGCTCCTTTCCCTTAGTATTTAAAAGATGATTTACTTTTTTTTTTTATTATTATTCTCCAACTATAGTTGCTCCTATTAGGTGATCCTCAATATTTTTGTTCCCCTCTTATATTGATGGTGCTCTGTCACAATAGCAAATTCCTACCTCCCCTCATTATCCCCTAAGGCTACATTGTCTGCCACATTTTTATGGCCAATGTGTATGCAGTCCTTCCTACAACAGCTACTTCATTACTCATTGTCTACACTTCCTCCCCGCTTCTTTCTCCTCTTTCCCTTATGGACTTCCCTGAAGTTGGCATGATAGAGTTTTGTCTCCTCACATGCTAAATCCCATTTTAGGAAATGAAAGGCAGAATGTAAATAAAATGATTGAATCATAGAATCATAGAGTTAGGCCATTGACTCCAACTCCCTGCTCAGTGCAGAATCTCTAGCTACAGCATCCCCAGCAGGTAGCTGTCCATCTTCTTTCTGAAGATATCCAGAGAAGGAGACCTCATCACCTCTCTAAGCAATTGCTTCCATTGCTGTAGCACTCTTTCTGCCAATTCTTTTAAAGGTTCAATCAAGATGTACTCTTTGGTAACATCAAAACATTAGAAGTTTCATAAAGCATGTCCCTGACCACCCTGTCTGACCTTCCAGGTGGGTCAGTTATCAGTGCCATTTAGCAGGAAAGGAAAATACAATTTCTGACTCAGGAAATAAATAGAAAAAATCCTGGTGCACCAGTTAACTAGTGATGGGGTATTCAGTGGTGTCTGGGGAAAACAGAGGGAGAGGAAACAATTCAAAGTTCCTGGGCCTTTTTTATTGACTCCTCTTTCAAATCACCATTGTGGGTCACCAGTTTCTTTTGAGGTTCCTGTTCAGTGAAGAAAAGGAACAGTAGGGAGTAAGAAAGTGCAGAAATAAATTCCATTAAACTCAATAGGGGTTGTTTTTGAATAAATATGTATCAAGATGAAGGAAACAAGATCATCTTTTCTTTCTGTCCTAAAACAAGATTTTTTAAAAATAAAAAACTCCCCCCTCCCCCAGACAGTTGAAATTCTGTTCCTTTGATTCCAGTGAAGGAAGGGAGCAGAAGGGGTGCAGAAGAGAGTAAGGGGGGTTGCAGACTGCCAGAAATAGTGCAAATTGAGTCCACTTTTAGGGTTAAGGTTAGGGTTAGGGAATCATGGGAACTGTATTTTATTGTGGCACCAGAGCTCTCTGACAGAGAAGGCTCAATGTCTCAGAAAAAAACAAACAATTCCCATGATTCCCTAGCACTAACCCTAACCCTGAAAGTGGGCTCAATTTGCATTATATCTGGCAGTCTGCAACCCCCCTAAGTTGCACTGAAATCAATGCAACTTACCTCTGAATAGACATAAACTTACATTTTTTAAAATATGTGGAGGATGGGATTATTGTCTGTCAATAAACGGGATATAAATTATTATTATTATTATTATTATTATTATTATTATTATTATTATTATTATCATGGATGCCCTCTCTAACCCAGCCCTGAATGTGTTGGGTTTGCTTTCTGTTTTGTTTTTGCATATGTTTGAAATTCATCACTTTACAAAGGATTTGTTTGTTGCAAAAACAGCTTGCAATTGTGGGATCATCAAATTATAGATTAGGAAGGAACTGCAAGGGCAATCTAGTCCAACCCCTGTCAATCAGGAAAAAAGATTACAACCTCTGTTTAAAGATGTCCAAAAGCACAGACTACCATCTCACAAAGCAGTCCATTGCATTGTTTAAAAGCAAATTCTTTCCAATGTTCAGGTGGATTTTTTTTTATTATTTCTTATCATTTGGTTAATGCCCTGTTCTCTGGAGAAGCAGAAAACAAGCTTGCTCTATGATTTGTGTGTGGCAAACAGAGGGTTATATTTATGTAAACATTGACAAGAATGTGAAGTCATAGGCTTTCATGGCCGGCATCCATAGATTTTGTGGGGGTTTTTTGGGCTGTGTGGCCATGTTCTAGAAGAGTTTCTTTCTCTTCTAGAACATGGCCACACAGCCTGAAAAACCCACAAAAAACTATTGACAAGAATGGTAGAATAGCATTCTTCTGCCACCTTTGCTTAGTTGTACATTTTGGGCTTAAAGAGATTAAGCAAATGAATGGGCCTGTGTGACCATAGTGAAACTCACTTTGGAATTACTAGGCGAGGGGGAGCCACTTTGAATATATTGTGCTCCTCTTCTCCTAACACAAGTGTGCTCCTCTACTCATTGTCTAATCATTGAAAAACAAAATTTTCTGGCCAATGTGTATGCAGCCCTTCCTACAACAGCCATCTATGTTGATGGGTGCCAGCATATTTATTTACAGTAGTTAACCTGAGGTCCATAGGAAGTTTAAATGCAACATATGATATAAGAAATGATCCCAAGTTGTTTGCCCTTGGACCTGGTCATTACAGTTATATTGCTTCTAAATGTACTGAGCTCATTTCCTAAGTATCACAGTCACAACAGAAATGTGTGTTTCACAATGGTTTCTTTATGTCTTTTCCAAAAACACCCACACTAGTGGTCACCATTAACATCCCATATCTTTCACACTAGTTCTGTTCTTGCAGTTGTTAGCTTGTGTAATCTATCAGTTTAGGGCTCATTAAAATAAGAAATGACAGTGATAGCAATAAATGACTTTCTTTCCATTGCAATTACTTACACAGTCAAGCAGACAGCTGTTTAGTCACAAGGTATTTCCTTGAAAATATCAGCCTAGTGAAAAACTGACAGAAAAAGGACAAATCCCCATGAATGTATAAAATAGATTGCAAATTGGATTGCCAATTATGTAAAAAGTACTTGCTGCATCCATCCAACACTCATTTTACTTTAGGTAAAAATTCTAGCTTATAGAGTTATATAAAGACTAAGAGGCTGAGCAGAAGGGCCAGGACAGCATGGGCAATCCCATGCTATCCTGATCTGTATTCTAATCTGGTACAGCATGGGAATGTGTGGGTGTTTACATGCCCACCAGCCACTGCACCATGGACTTCCTACCGCCGTGTACCCCTTACCTTCCTCTGCTATTGCTGCTACTGAGAAAACCCTTGTTGCTGCATTTGATGGTATTCATCTGGTCTTCTGAGAAACTCCATGGCAAACAGAGAGTTATTTTGACCCATGCTAAGGGCCTTTTGCACAGGATTAGACCATGACCATCTGATCCCAGTCTAGGGTTTTGGCCTAGGTTGTCCAAATAGGATGATGGAAGGCTTGAGGAAACACAGGCCTTTTGCCCATATGGACAGTTTCATAATAATGGTTAGAGTAAATCTTTTGAACTCAATGGAATTCAAATTAAGGATAACTTAAGTTGCATGAATTCATATGGGCTTTATCTAAATATGACTAAGACTGGATCAATTGCCACCATGATCTTTATACACTGTGGATTTTCTTCATCAGTTCCAGACTTCCACTGGTATATTTAGTTGAAAGGCAGATAATTATCCTCAGAATAGGTCAACTTACAACCTGTACTTTAATTTTCTATAGATCATTGATAGAGATTTGGATTGTCTTCTCAAAGTTCCTGATGATGCATTAGACCCACCCTTTATAACTATTTTGCTGATCCTGAGACGTGCAAGACGAATTTATTTAGTCATGAAAAACTGAAACAGATTCAGAAGGCTATGGGATATGACACATCCTACTATCATGACATCACTAGGAGGACGACATGTCCACTACATAATATATCATGGCAAAGAGTGCTAGACTTCAAGCCTGTTTGTTCATCATTGTGTAGCCAGGTTGAAACAAACAAACAAACAAACAAACAAACAAAACAAACAAACAAAAAACCCTGGTTTTCCTGATGTTTATGGCTTACAACTCCTATCAGTGGAGTTGTAATCACTGATGGGGCAAATTTCAATGATTAAAATGAATGTCTTACCAAAGATGATCAAGACCAAATTATTAAATAGAATGCATTTGGAAAGGAAAACCATAACCACAAAAAGTAAACATGGGTTTCTCAAAAACCAATCATGCCAGATTAATCTTCTCTCTTTTTAAAAATAAAATTACCAGCTTAATTCAACAAGGTACCCCATGATATTATTGTAAACAATAATATCTAGTAAAATGAAGGCTAGACAATGCTACTGTCAGGTGGATTTGTAATTGGTTGACCAGCTGAATCCAAAGGGTATTCATCAATGACTAGTGGGTTCTGTCCTTGGCCCAGTGCTATTCAACATCTTTACCAATGACTTGGATAAAGGAATAGAGGGCATACTTGTGGAATGTACAGATGACACAAAATTAGGAGGGGTAGGTAATACCCCAGAGGACAGGATCAAAATTCCAAAAGACCTTAATAGATTAGAAAGCTGGACCCAAACTAACACAATGAATTTCAACAGGGAGAAATGTAAGCTACTACATGTAGCCAGAAAAAAATAAACACACAGATATAGGATGGGGAACACCTGACTTGATAACAGGACATGCGAAAGAAATCTAGTACGCCTAATGGATCACATACAGCAACTAGAAAGTCCATGTGATTCTAGTCTGCATCAATATAAGTTAGTGACTGGCTCGAGAAAGGTAATAGCACCACTCTATTCTGCTTTGATCAGGCATCACCTGGAATACTGTGCCCATTTCTGGGCACCACAATTCAAAAAGGATTTTGACTAGCTGGAGTGTGTGTTCAGAGGAGGGTGACCAAAATGGTAAAAGGTATGAAAACCATACCATATGAGGAGCAACTTGGGGATCTGGGTATGGTTAATCTGGAGAAAAGATGGTTGAGAGATGATATGATAGTGCTGTTTATTTGAAGTGATGTCATATTGAGGATGGAGTAAGCTTGTTTTTTGATGTTCCAGAGAACAGGACCTGAAACAATGGATTCAAACTGCAAGAAAATAGAGTCCAACATTAGGAGGAACTTCCTGACAATAAGAGCTGTTCAACAGTGGAACACACTCCCTCAGAGTGTGGTAGAGTCTAATTTTTTGGAGGTCTTTAAACAGAGCATAGATGGCCACCTGTCATGGGTGCTTTGATTGTGTCTTCCTGCATGGTAGGGAGTTGGACTGGATGGCCATTGTGGTCTCTTTCAACTTTGTGAGTCTATGATTCTATTATTTGTATCAAATTGTGAAGTGGCAGAAGACATATCTAAAATTGTTTGGCAGGGCAAGAAATCATGGATCTGACTGAAATTGCTTCAAGTTGCTAAAGAGAGAGGTGGTTCTGAATTACTAGATTTGACATTCTATGATGCCGCTTGTTCTTTAGTTTTGTTGAAAGATTGGCTAACTTTAAAAGATAGCAGATTGTAAAACTAGAGGGTCACGGTTCGAGATTTGGTTGACATTCTTTTTGTGGTACAACAAATTTAAGGCTAATAAAGACTTTATAATCACTTTATAATCACTTTATAAGATGTGCCATTTTAAGAATTTGGAAGGAATATAGAACAAGACTTTCACAGAAAATCTCACTCTGCATTTCTATACAAGAAACACTTCTTAGAATGGAAAAGAGAAGTTGTGAAAATTGGATCTTAATAGGAGGAGAATGAGGCTACATTTATCTCTCAGGAAAAGTTGGTCATAGAGGGATGTGATTTTCACTGGTATCAAGATATACAGCAATTGGAAAGTTGAAAAGAGACATCTGGAGTTCCATAAACCTGTAACACTACTACTACTACTACTACTAATAATAATAATAATAATATGTGTAATGATGATGAACATTTGATTGGGAAAATGTATAATTTGGGCCGTTACAAAATGCCAGAAATAATCCAGCTTGAGACTGCCCTTGCTCAGTGCTAGGGAATCATAGGAGGAACTGTAGTTTATTGTGGCACCAGAGCTCTCTGACAGAGAAGGCTCAACGTCTCAAAAAAAGCTACAATTCCCATGATTCCCTAGCATTGAGCCAGGACAGTTAACGTGGTCTCAAGCTGGATTGTTTCTGGCAGTCTGTAAAGGTCCTATGTTATTGAAAATAGAATTTGAAGATCAACAGATAAAAGATGGTATGGTTCAATGGGCTCAATCTTTTGGATATATTATTGAGATGGTACATTGGGGAAAAATGTGGATGACTGCTTTGAAAGAGTTACTATCTTATAATATTTTCAAATTTGCAGTCAGTAAGCCATTCTGAGAGCCTTTGTGGCTTAAGAGTGGGATATAAATACTCTAAATAAATAAAGATAGGAGAAAACTTTTTATAAGATGATGTATTGTTGATACCTCACTCCAGAAATATTTTCTGAGATGTACAAATGTCTTAATAAATGTTGGGACTGTGTTACCAAATGCAGTTCTCATGATGGCAACTTTTACTATATGTGGTGGTCTTGTGATAAAGCAAGAGGTTATTGGAGACAATTTTTTTTTAAAAAAATAATGCAAAATATATTTAAATGTAGAATGGACTTAAGATCAGACCTGTTTTTTTGGTAGAGAGATCTTGAGACAGTTGGTCTCAAAGGTGCTACGAGATCTCTCTACATACTTGTTTTACTGTTAGCGTGGTTATGCAGCTCATGATGATCCACATCAACATTCAGCACTAGATTCACCACCTTCTCAGTTTCAGGCAGTAGCTTGTCAGCTGGAGAAGCATCTCTCCCCTTCCAGAATGAGTAAAGAGACTCTACAAACATACGTCTCTCAGAAGAGGCTTTAATCTTAGTTCCTCTGTGTACAAAGCTATATACATGATCCACTGACATATGACAACACCCGACCACATCTCTACACCACAACCACACATGTGTCCTGAGACAACTCCCTTATATAGCCAGGGCTCCATGTGGCCTTTTGGTTCTGCCTCTTCCTGCTGACACCTGTCACCCAACCTGCAGTTTTGAGTACTTGTCAGTGCTTTCCAGCACCAGACGACCATCTACACAATGTCACTTCCCATGACACAGGATGACTCGGCATCAGTCAAATGCTGTGTCACCATCTGCTTATGATGTCCTGCTATTCCCCACATTGTACATTTTCCCCTGGGACTCTTTCCTAACATTTACAGACTAACATGGCTATATCTCTGAAATCAGTTTTTGTTGGATACATCGAAGGTGAAATTTAAAAGTATAAATTAGAAAGTGATGCATTACATGGCCATAGCTGCATGATTATTATATGCTCACACAGAGCCAGTGTGGCATAGTAGTTTGAGTGCTAGACTACAACTCTGGAGACCAAGGTTCAATTCCCAGCTCGGCCATGAAACCCACTGGGTGAGTTTGGGCAAGTCACATGCTCTCAGCATCTGGAGAAAGCAATGGCAAACTTCCTCTGAACAAACCTTGCCAAGAAAACCCTGTGTTAGGTCTGCCTTAGTTGGAAATGACTTGAAGGCACAAGATAACAAATAAAAGAGTAGGAAAACCAACTACATTCCTATAGGATTGGACTGTTGAAGTTTATGAACTGGCTGAGATGGATAAATTAGTAACCTTGCTCAAAGAAAAATCACTAGGGTCCAAAACATATTGCAGATATAATCCAGTTGAGACCACCTTAACTGCCCTGACTCAATGCTAGGGAATTCTGGGACCTGTAGTTTTGTGAGACATTTAGCCTTCTCTGTCAGAGAGCTCTGGTGCTACAATAAACTACAAATCCCAGGATTCCCTAGCAATGTGTCAGGGCAGTTAGTGCAGTCTCAAATTGGATTATTTCTACAGTGTGTTTTGGACCTAGATAATTTTTTAAAAGACTGGGAACTATTTTTACATTAACTGAAAAATAAAATAGGAGGAATTATTGTTGCAGACTTGGAAGCTTGAAGCAATTTTGTTTATTTTTTAGAATGAAAGTAACATATAAGTATAATTGTATAACTGAGAAAATATACATACACTCAACTTTAAAATCCTTAGATTTGGGAAGTGGGAAGTCAAATATTGTTAGTGTTAGTTATGTTTAATTGGTTTGTGTTGACTGTTTTTAATGTTACTAGTTTTATTTATTTTTATTTAGGGGGAGTAAATTGGAGGTTTAGGGGGTGGGAATTATTTTAGGTTAGTCTGGGGTTCAGTTTTGAGATTAGAAGGTTTTAAATGTTATGTCTGTAATTAAATGTTTATATTATTATTATTATTATTATTATTATTATTTAAAAAAATTAATAACAAAGATTATTGAAAAATACTCTTGTCAGTCCTAGCCAGGATGACCAAAGCTATATGAATTGCAAAACATCTGGCAGTCCATAGTTGCTCACACTTGCTACACAGAGTCTCTGAAACTAGTTATTTGTCTAAGACTTTTATAGACCCAGTCCTTGTTTGATTGTATCCAGTAACATTGCTTTGCTTCAGCTTTCATAAATGTATCTTAACTATAACATAGATCGTTGACTTTAGTTGCCATCACCAGCTACTTCCTTCTTCAATATATTTGGCTCTTACCATGGTTCTTCAGACTTCAATTGGTTGAAGGAAGTCACTCAAAAGGACATGCCAGCATTTTAAAAACACTAGTTTCTTTCTGTCATTCAAGGAAGATGAGACAAAATGAGCATGTAGTTTCCCCTCTCCCTATTGCCATCTTTATCATGCTCTATGTCTAAAAGATGACAACTTATAGTAAGGAGCCTTCTGTATCTATTGAACATCCCAGTGCAATTTTAAATTCTAGAAAATAAAGTTTCTGAACAGAAAGGGAAATCTTGTATGTTCTCCTCACATACAGCAACTAGCAACTGCATTTTTTTCTCCCCACCTCTTAAAAGTATCTTCTTTTTTCCATCTGTGAGACTGCATTTTGTATAAACTGCACAAATTGTGTAGGTAAATTGCAATAGCTGTAGGAGAGGCTGATGAGTCTGAAGTCAGAGAAATGGTGAATTTGGGGCTGTACAGACCAGCCAAAAGGGCTATCCTGGGGGGTAGAGTGGGGGCATGGCAACTACACACCAACTGCCCCAACTCTGTTTCAATGCCGCTGTCACACTGCCCACTCATACAGATGGCTGGAGGTGTTAGGACGCTTTCTTGACACAGCGTTCACACACACTGTGCCAAAGGAACATTGAAAAACCACCACCACGATGGCAAGGGCAGCTTTTTGCTGCTCTAAAAAGGAACAGTATTTGCCAGCTCCTCGACATACAAGTTTAATTCGTTCCGTAACCTTGCTCTTATGTCAAATTGCTCGTATCTCAAAGCATCTCAATTTTCCCCATTGAAATTAATTGAAATGTAGTGTGCGGTGTAGTGTGTGATTCCTCGTATCTCAAATCTTGCTCTCATCTCAAAGCAAAATATCGCTCACTCGGCGGCTCGTATCTCAAAACACTCGTATATCAGGGCACTCGTATGTCGAGGTACCACTGTACTGGATGGAGGCTATGGCATATGGTTGCTGTGGCACTGATCCAGCAAGGAAAGGAGCAGCAGGACATTGCCCCTTAGGGGCCATCTGTACAGCTCCTTCCTTTGGGTAACTTTAAAGAACTATCCATGGTGCTGAACTTTATCACCACCAGCTACTTGGATAAATTCCTTTAAAGCTAGAATTTAGAATAGATTCACCACCCAACTATAATTGTCACAAGCTGTCAGTTGTTTCCCTGATATGTGATCAAATAGGCTTTTTGGATTATTCTGGTACAGTGGACAGTGCTTCTTGTTGCATGTGTGTATACTTTATGAGGGGGAAAATAGTTTTGCAAAGTGATAGTTTTGCATAAATACAGAAACCTCAGTGAAAAGCAAGGTGTTTCTTCTCTCATTCTCACATTGGAAGTAACTCTCACAGAGAATGTGAAGTTTTCTGAACATTCTTCACACCCTTAATTAAGAATTGAGTGGAATGCCTTCATGGACAGAAGACTCTCTCCACCAGAGATAGTCAACTTCTACTTGTGACAAAGTTATGAATGGATTGGGCAGAGCTAGCAAGCTCGTCCACATTCTCCCTCCTCTTGTGTTGGGAATGCATATAGTGCTTTTACACTGAGAAAAGAAAGAAGAAATGTTTGATTAAATATAAGAATGTTGCAATATGAATGGCAACAAAAATCTGCATTCAGGGGAACAAAAGAGAGATCTTGCAATAGCAATTTGACACCTAAACATATCCAAGTTGACACCAGGTTCACCATCAATGTCCCAAGCATAATGAGCCATGCTTGTAAATGCAATGCCATGTTGGCTGCCAAATTCCTGTGACGAGATAACAAGATAAGGCTTATAGGCTTGTTGAAGCATATGAGTTTTTCAAGGCCAGGCATAATGCACTTTCTCCTTTTTCTCCCCCTCCCCTCCAATGTGTGAATTTCTGCTGGAAGGTCATTTTTGAACTTTAGGCCTTGGTAACACATCTCAGACACAGAAAGTGGACTCAGTGTCCCCAAGGTGTTTGCAAGGAGCTACAGGGAGCTCACAACTCCCTTGCTGAACTGTATTCTCCCTTATGAACTTGCTAATGTGTTGAGCTTTCTGGGGAGTTCCTTCTCTCTGTCTGACTACCTGCACAGTCTTTGGAGGACTGACTGCTTAGGGGGAATGGGTCTTGCACAATATGCTTTATTTTCTGTTTACAGCTTCCTTTTTAATTGTTTATACTTTTAAATAGGTTTTAATTATTTGATAGTTTAATTACATTTTAACTTTTTATGTTTTGAATGTTTAGCTATGGTTCAAAACACACTGCAGAAATAACCCCATTTGAGACTACTTTAACTGCCTTGGCTCAGTGTTAGGGAATCCTGGGAATTGTAGCTGATTGTGGCCCCAGAACTTTCTGATGGAGAAGAGTAAATATCTGACAAAACCACAGTTCCCAAAATTCCCTAGCATTGAGCCAAGGCAGTTAAAGCAGTCTCAAACTTGATTATTTCTGCACTGTGTTTTGGAACAATGTTTGTTGTAAGCTTTCTTGACTCCTAAACCGGGAAAAGGGATGATGATGATGACAACAATAACTCAATGCAAGTTGGGCAGCAAATCTCCTTTGAGTTTTAATCCAGACTGTATCCAGGATGTTTGACCATACTCCCAAAAGAGGTTTCTAGCCATGGATACATCCATTGAAGTCTGGACTAAACTACATAGTTGATTCACCATTCCTCTGGCATGCAAGCCATCAGCAACCACTGAGTTCAGCACAACCTCTTTAGTGATTCACCATACCTCTGCCAGATGAGAATGCAAATATATTAGTATATAGATGTTTGGCTTTGCACAATCGCAAGTGGAATACTACAATGGACCCACTGTTTTCACAAATTAATGCAAATTATTGTCTGAACAGCCCATAAATGGGTGTTTCTCCCTTAAAGGTAAAGGTAATGGTAGTCCTTGACATGAATGTCTAGTTATAACCAACTGTAGGGGGTGGTGCTCATCTCCGTTATTAAGCCAAAGAGCCAGTGCTATCTGAAGATGACTCCAGTGGTCATGTGGCCAGCATAACTGCACTGAGCACTGTTACCTTCCCACTAAAGTGGTACCTATATATCTTCTTGCATTTGCATGCTTTCCAACTGCTAGGTTAGAAACTGGGACTAGTGACAAGAGCTCACCCAGTCATGCAGCACTCAAACTGCCAACCTTCCAATCTTCCTATTGTCAGAATTGGCATCTTAACCATTAAGCCACTGCATCCCCATTTCTCTCTTATCTGAGGATAAAACTGACAAATAATGCATATGCTGGCAAGAAAATGGAACAGATTTTTAAACTTAATTCTCTCTTTCATTTACTTATTTTGATGCTACTTTTATTGTTGTTGTGTGTTCTGTGTTTTATGTGCCTTCAAGTCATTTCTGGTTTATAGCAACATATTATGGGGTTTTCTTGTCAAGATTTGTTCAGAGGAGGCTTGCCATTGCCTTTCTGTGGTGCTAAGAGCTTGTGAGTTGCCCAAGGTCACCCAGTGGGCTTCATGGCAGCACTGGGAATCAAACCCTCCAAATATTTATTAAACAGCAAGTAAAAGTTCCATAACATAGATTAGTGTTACTATGCTTCTCGTACGTACCCCATTCTAGTGCACTGATATAACCAGATAGTTGCCAGAGCTATCATAAGGTAGCCTTCATGGACTACCACCCACATTCAAAACAAACCAATTATATTTTCATTTCTACAAAGAATTCTTGCTACTCCTTTGAAACTCACTGTGAGAAAGAATTTGTAAGAAAGAAGTTGTATGAACTGTGTGTGGGAAGATGCATCTGAGGAAGGATACCAAGTCTATGGACCTTATCACATGGGGTCTAGAGCAGAGCTAATCCAAAGGGTACCTGCAGCTAATACATATTATTTCCCCGTGTTTACACACGACGCTGCCCTAGAACACGGAGCTAATCTGTATTGTTTCCCCGCGTGTACACACGACGCTGCCCCGAAACTCCACAGAACCCGAAGCTAAACCGTAGCGAGTAGGGAGATTTTGACATTCGGTTTGTTGGGGAAGTACAAGCAGAGCCTTCGTATTCATTGCGCAATGGTGGGCGGGGCGGGGAAGCAAGGAGAGCTCTCCCAAGCAGAAAATCCCGGCGAGGGGAAGGGATTGGCGAAAGGCAAACCAGATTGAGAAAGAGGAGGAGAAGGAGAGGAGGAGGGAAGAGGGAGGCGATCTCTCTCTCTCCATCTCTCTCGCATTTTTCCCCACCAACACCCCTTCCCTCCTCCAGTCCTCCAGCCCTCCTCCTCCTCCTCGGTCCCCTTGGCTGCCTTTCCTCCCGACTCCTTCATCCCATCCTTGCCATCCACAGAAGCGCCTTCTGCGACGCTGGCTTTTTGGGTGGTGGGAAGGGAGAGAGAGAGAGAAGAAAATGTGTGTGTGTGTGTTTTCCTTCTTCCCACGTGAACCGCATCCCGCGGCGCCTGATCGCTAAATCCCCTTTGGAGCCTTCGTATTCATTGTGCTATGGCCGCCAGGGCGAAATTCAGTTCGTTTCGGTATAGAACTGAATTTATTCTCACTTCGGTTACTTTTCTGTTACTTTTCGCTTCGTGGCCAGCGTTTGATAAGGCCCTATGAAAGGTCATGCTACAACTTCTTTCACACCGTTCATCTCAAAGGTGATGCAAGATCTCTTTGCATCCAAAAGAACATAACTGTGTCTCTGAATTCCACAAAGAATTATCTTCTCCTATAACTACTCCCTCGTCCAAAATACAAAATATTTTGTACATATAATCCAAGATGTTGAACCTGAGACAGAAGTTTGTCTGTCTCCCTTCTTCCCCCCCCCTCTCTCTCACACACACACAGAGAGAGAGAGAGAGAGAGAAGCTGAGAGAAACTATGGGGGGATGCAGACAGGTGGCCTTGGGCCGCCCCGGGAAATGGAGGATTGAGGCCGAGGCTGCCAGACGCATCTGCCCCGATCCTCCCTTTTACCACTTGAGAAAGGAATGCCAAAATACCACTCCTTTCACAGGTGACAAAAAGGGCACCCCAAGAGCCACCACACAGCTGTTTTGCACCTCTTCTGGTGCAGCATGTTAAGATGCTATGCTGTGATGATGTCCTGATGGCGCACACCGTGATGATGTTTTAGGCGTGGGGTTGGGGCGCCCAGTGTGTAGCTGCCCCTCCCCTTCCCTGACTCCAAGACAGTGCAAAGCACCATCTGTAGAGGCCCTGAAAGAGAAATATGTAGGTTATCATACAAGTCAAGGTCTACAGTACTCAAAGTCAGCAACTTATTTTGGAAGAAAAAAAACCAGGGATTTTAGAAATAAAATAAAAAAATCCTTTGTCCCACTCCAAGCATTTTTTTTAAAAAAACAAAGTAACTAATTAGAAATTTGCTCCCTTGTCTGAGGTTGCTGCCTCACTCCATTTAAGAGTAGGGCCAACCCTCCCATTTTGTCCTTCCTAAACCACACACACAAGCGCACACACAACAAACCTAATTCTCAAAGAAAACAGCGGTGTCTTTAATTTGACTTTAACTTATTCTGACCCTATCATAGCATTTTCCTGGCAATATTTATTCAGTGGAGGTTTGGCATTGGCTTGCCAAAGTCACCCAGTGGGTATCCATTATAATCCTGTATCTTTGAGCCCTAGTCCAATACTCAAACCACTACACTCACTGGCTCTTTCTGATTCTTCTTTTTAGTATTTTAACACATTTATATTTCAGGTGCACCATATCATATCAGATACACTGCCAACAACATTGGCAGCATGGTTGTGAATACTTGGGATCACCTTTCACTCCTTCAAGCACTTAGCTTCTTCACTCTGGCAGGTTTTTGTTTAGTGAATGTACTACACTTGTCCTTAACAGACTGACATTCTTGCAACACCCCACCAATGCTTGCAGTTTGTGCAAGTGGAGGTTTCCTCCCAACCATTAGGTGAATTTATTTGTACACCTATGGGAAGTCCCTAGGCATGCCAGTGTATGGACAGATGGCATTCCCTGTGGCATCTTGTAAAAGGTTTACAAATACACATGGAAAACTCTCTACATAAATAGTTGAGGCACAGAACTCTATCTACAATCAATCTAATGAATTTGTGTTCCATCTAAATGCCTATGAATTGAAGTAAAGTCTAATGATGTGATCTCATTTACACATGAGATCACTGAAAACACAAAATATACCCATCAGGGGCTGCTTTCTCTGTGTTTCAGTCAGCTGGCCTGCTAGATTGTGCTATTCTCTTCTTGGTTCATGGCTCACAACCCTGAAAAGAAAGAGTCTGGTGATCATGTTGTTTCTGTGTTGTAGAACAGTGTATTTCTTACTTCATGTCCTGACTTGTCATGAGTGTTGAGCTTTGATCTATCAGCTACCAAAAAAAAAAAAAAAAAAAAAAAAAAACCCAAACCTAAATAGTTATAACATTATAATGAGAAACCCTCTGAACCATGGATTTCTTTTTAAAAAAATGCACTGAAAGTGAAATTATGAACATACATACACATGTACATGATTAAAATCTGGTAGGCCTATTGTGAGACAGAGGGAATTGTTCTGCATGCCAAAAATCTGCTGTGGACTGCCAGTTGGCTGTCTCCAGTCTATGACAATTGCTCATCTGTACATTACTGACAGATCACTAAGTTTTAAAATTTTAACTGTGTAAAAGGAACAATTTTCCAAAAGTGAACATAGAAATGGGTTCTATAATGTTTTATGTCTGCACAAACAGAGATGCTTCCCTAATGATTTCTTTCCATTACACGCTTATAATTAATTATTTACTAGTAGGATTTTCTTCCTCTTTCATTGGAAAAGGATGGGTGAGGGGGGAAGCATCTGACTGGTTTACCACAGAAAGCCAAAATTAGAAGTCCAATTGCAGAACTAAAGTGCCAGTCTTAATATTCTGCATGTAGCCAAATGTACTCATTAAGCAAAGAGCAAAGTGTCAAAGGTCTTTCTGAATATGGATTTTAAAAGTACAAAAATTTCAGCACATGCATTAAACCTCCAATAAGAGAAACATGATTACTGCACTGAAGGTTTCATCATGATGGATGGCATGACCAGAGCACAAAAACTGATGAATATGGAGTTTTAAGGGAATCAATCTGCATCTCTTCATTACCAAAAGAGAAAATGATGCACTTTTCAAATTTCTCATGTGAGATGGCTATATTGCAAACTAACTAGCAATGAAACTGATGATTATCATTAAATCATTGGGTCTCAGTGGTGTTATTGTTGTTAGTTATTTATCATCATGAAATAGAACATTGCTTAATATTTAAATTCTATTTCATTTCCAAAAGAACACACACACAAATAGAAACATTAAAAAATTTTGGACTGGAGTTCTATATCAGCTATTTAGTAAAGTGTCATTCACTAGAGCTGCATCTACACTGAAGAAATAATCCAGTTTGACACTGTTTTAACTGTCCTGTGTGAATGCTATGGAATTCTGGGAATTGTAGTTTGTAGTGGCCCCAGAATGGATCAAAGCTCAGCTATGGAGTCACAACAAACTACAGTTCTCAAAATTCCATAGCATTCAGCCAGGGTAGTTAAAGTGGTATCAAACCTGATTATTTCCTCAGTGTGGATGCAGTGTAAGTCACATCTCCTGGCCTGACCTTCCAAACCAGATGGAAATATAATTCATTTGTGCTCCTAACACTAGCAAAATGGGCTTTCTTCTCCCCATGCAGCTGATGTAAAGTAAAGTAGGTGGGGGGGTTGAATTACAATGGTGGCAATAATGACACAATCAAGGAGCAACTGTGAATAAGAAACAGTCATATAGGTTTACTCATCAGTGATTGTTTTGCATTCACAATCTCTGTTTTGTCACAATCTTGATAGTAGTACCATGATCATAACCTCCTTTATTGGGCATTGGCTACATGAAAAAATGGAAATCCATTTTGACAGCAATTGCAGTACAGGTGAATTATGTTTCTGTCAGGTTTGGGGAGGAGGCTCAGGCTAGGAACAGTTACTTAGGGCCTTTACAGACTGCCAGAAATAATGCAGCTTGAAGCTACTTTAACTGTCCTGGCTCAGTGCTAGGGAAGCATGGGAATTGTATTTTTTTTCTGAGACATTGAAACTTCACAGTTCCCATGATTCCTTAGCACTGAGCCAGGACAGTTAAAGTGGCCTCAAGCTGCATTATTTCTGGCATTCTGTAAAGACCCTTAGTACAATCAGCCCTCCACATTTGCGGCTTTGACTTTTGATGGAATCATAGAATTGAAGAGACCTCAAGGGCCATCCAATCCAACCCCTTGCCATGCAGGAAGCCACAATCAATGCACCCTGACAGATGGCTATACAGACTCTGTTTAAAAATCTCCAAAGGAGGAGACTCCACCACACTTTGTAGATTTGATTGTTCACAGATTTGATTAGTTTAATAACCTCCAAAGAAGGAGACTCCACCACATTTTGTGGATTTGATTATTCACAGATTTGATTAATATGTTCTATCTAAAAATCTCTAGGCCTCCCAGAATGACCCATTTCACCAGATGTTGTTCTGGAGGACCTAGAGTTTCCTATAGGATCACTTCTTTAGGCATTTGTAGGTCCTCCAACACAATTGTTTGGTCAGCTTCCAGACTTTTTTTTGTCAGGTTTGTCGATACTTGAGAAAAAGTATGAAAATGGATGAAAATTTGTGCTTCTTATCAAATTGTGGGGGGTGGAGGGTATAAGTGTACTGACACTTTTTTTCTGAAGGAATAATGTGCTCATCAAATGCCTTGAAAAGTTAAAGGGGAAACCATTATTTACAAACAAAGAAAGAAATTAATCTCTTGTGCTTGAGCTGGCTGAGGGTGGAAAGTGAGGAGGTTGGCAAATATCATCAAGGATTCTTTATACTGACTGATATGAGCATTCAGTGTCAGAATTCAGGTATGTGCTAATGAATTTTCATAAGTTAAACAATCTGAAACAAAATAGGATGGTTTGTAGTCACTAGCAGAAATACATGCTGATTTAATTGGCACTCCAGATGTTGAAAGTTCTACATACAAATATGTGTATAGAACACTTGCAGCAAATGTTCTGTACATATTTTCTGCAATTATCAAAATTGCTGCCAGCACAATATTAGGCAGCTTTGATTCATGGAAATGAGACTGACACTGGAAGTGATGCTGAAAATGTAGAACATTTCCCTCCTAACTCCCCTCCCATTCCAACTGCTTGTATAAAAGAGAAGATTGGAGTATATCTTCCAGTGTCTCACAGATGAAAATAGGTACTTCCTAAGTAAAAAAATAATCCTTGAACACCTGTCCCCCATAAAGATTCCGGGGAAAATAGATTTGCTCTCTCTGTTTTCATCCAATAGAGATAGATAGTTTGTATGCTCAAACACAAATATCTTCCCAGGATATTGCTACTCACACTCTCCCCAGGCTATTTCTACTATTAGGATCTTTACATCTACTTCTACTATTGACTGTATATAAGGCAGTTCTTGAAGGTTTTTAGGTCATTATACCTCTGCTCAATTAATAGGTGTGGCTATGTGTGTTTGCCACTAGTTGTTATTTGTCTGTTTCCAAGGTAGCACTTGCACTGCAGAATTAATGCAATTTTACACCAACTTAACTGCCATGGCTAAATGCTATGGGATTCTGGGATTTCCAATTTGTTGTGGCACCAAAGATCTCTGACAGAGAAGGCTGAATCTTTCACAAAAAATCCAAGAATTCTATAGCATTTTAAAGCAGTGTCAAACTGCATTCTTTCTGAAGCACAGACAAAGCATCAGTGAGCTAAGAATAAGAAGGGGAAATTATGCATTTCACTTTCTCTTGTAGTGTACTTTTTAAAAAAAAGGTCAAGTGATTTCCATTTTGAATGTGTTTAAATCTGTGAATGTTGGTTATTCCCATCCCTGAAAAAACTCAGAAGAAAATCTCCTCCATTTCCACCAGGTAAATACAGCTATTTTCATCATGGAGAAGACCAAGAAAGTCTTGACCTAGTCACAATCTTACTTCCTGGTTAATGTATTTATGCCACCTTGAATACTGTGGAAATAAGGATGAGATATAATGGTGATTAATAAATGGGTGATCTGCTCCCATCTTCATTACCATCACATGTACAAGATTCATTCTGTGGCATGGAGCACGGCATAACCCAACACTTCTATAGTAATTACTATAAAAATGGTTCCAAGTTGAGTATTTGCATGACAATCCAAGCATAATTCTGGAGATGACTAGAGTTTGCCATTTGTTTGATAGTTCTTAGTCATATGTGTTCTTCTTGTATTTTTTAAAATCTGCCTTCTAATGCCAGAAGCACTTTAGTTTTACCACCTTTAAGTGAAAAAAATATTCACTTTTCCTTCTCTGGAGGTTCAAAAATATCAAATTTTCTCCTCCCCCATATTATCATCAATTATATTAATAGTGAGGTGGAAACAACATAATAGCTTGATGTAGTATTAATGTACTAATGGATACTGTATGGTATGTTCTGTCATTCAAGACAATAGCTCAACATTTAATCTTTAATGAGTTAGAGTGAATATTATAAGAAAGCCAATCCTCATTTTGAGATCTGCAGCACAGGCTGTTTTCTATTCTGTCAGGTGAACATTATGGTCATGTAAACTAAAAGCCCTTCTCTCTGTGGATGTAGATTTGTAGTTATTAGTAACTATGTGTGTGGTGTTTGTTCTTAGCCGCAGTTTTTACTTTTGCAGAACATAGGTACATACTGAGTATGGAAAACTGCTGAACTGTATCTACATTAGTACAACCTGAGAATGAGTTACTAAAGAAAGACACTGTCTGGTTTGGAGTGCCTCTATTTTTCATAAAGTGAAAGAAACAATCTCATCTGCTCCTGCCTTGAAATGTTATGAACCAAGCAAGACAACAATGTTGAATGCAGATGTCAGTAGCTATAGGATAAGAGGTGTTCTACAGCTTTACCGAGACAAGCAGAAGCCAGTTTTATTCTGTTCCTATATACCTATAGACACAAAAACAATGCACAAATATTGAGAAGGAATGCCTAGTAAGTGTGTGGGCATGTGAGGATGTTTACAGATATATGTAAAACTAATAACTGTTCAGAGAGCTCTTGTTACTTTAAGTAATTTATTTTTAAAACAACAACAACGAAACAAAACAAAAATCTAGAACAAGTACTACTAAGATGCCAGTATCTTCTGGTGGGACTTATACAATTCAGCCTAGCTGCTGAATTTGCTGCATGAAAATTGTAAATATTGCAGACATTGTTGTGTTGTGCAAGAAATCCTGTACAACAGAGAGACTCTTTGGGCTTCAAGAGTCACAGACTATGGACCTCTGCAGACCAGCCCAAAGGGCTGGCCTGGAGGCAGAGATGGGATGGGGCAGTTGCACGCCAGCCGCCCCAACTCCTCGCCGATGCCATTCTGATGCCACATGCCATAACACACTGCACACACCATCAGGATGCCCTTCCAGTGCAGTGTTTTGATGAGCTGTGCTGGAAAGGGTGCTAAAGAGCCATGCACTGGCTCTTAGGGTGGCCTTTTGCTGCCCCTGAAAGGACCAGCATTTTGCTGCTCTTTCAGGGGTGGCAAAATGGAGGATCGGGGCCATGTCCGCCCATCTGCATAGCCCCCATTTCTCTAGTGTGGAAACTTACAGATCAATGGCAGAGAGGAGACGACAACAGTACAAGAGGTAACCAAGACAGAAAACAACTTGAAGTGCTATGAAATACATATATACAAAATGGTTAAAATACCCAAAGGACATTAGAATAAAATTAAGAAACCATCTTTCAGTTCAAAGGCAGTCAAGTGAGTCCAGTGGACTTACAGTAAAAAGAGATTGCACTTTAGTTTCAATGTCTTGGGGGGGGGGGGATCTAGACATGATTCATGAGGGCCACCGAGGACTTACAAAGTATTGTGAATATACCAATCAGAGAATAGTTTCTTATCTATTAATTATTTTATTTATATGCTGCTTTTCTCCTGGAGTGGAACCCAAGGCAGCATACAGAATAAATCAATTAAAACCTGACACAATTAAAATTGTCACATTTGAAAGAGTATAGAATTGTTTTTTGTTTTTTTTAAAGCATACAAACATTTTAAAAGTAATAAACAAAACAGGGGTTGCTTGGTATAATCAAATTGCTGAGAAACCAGTTCATGTTGAACACTATTGTTAATTGGACATATTCTATTGTAAAGGCATTAAAAATGTCTGGGAGGGGAAAATGTGATGTACAACTTACCTGCAGTATTTCTGGAAAGCTATAGGTGGTGTTGGGTCTGCTGTGTAGCAGTTACTTACACTTTTGTTTTAGATTGTACCTTATAGTGTATCCACACTGTAGAATCAAAGCAATTTGACACCATTTTAGTTGCCATGACTCTATCCTATTAAACCCTGGGATTTGTAGTTTGGTGGGGTACCAAGCTGAATGCTTCATTCGTCTATAAATCCTGGGATACCATGATAAAGTCATGGTAGTAAAAGTGGTGTCAAATTGCCTTAATTCTGCAGTGTGGATATCCCTGAGTTAAATAAAGACATTCTTCAGTAGAGTCAAAATAGTTTGGCTCTTTGCCACAATAACCTGACACAGGCTTACAATCCAAAAAGACATAGCACAAAATGTCAAAAAGATACGGGGGGGGGGGGAGTGGGGGGAACCAGATTTTATTTTATTTTGTTACTATTATGATGTTCCATAGCTTTACCATTATGGTAGCCCTCAGCTAGTGGATGACATTTGGGAATAGGCAAAGGCTGATAAAGGTGGCTTCTCAGAAGAGCTGAGGCTAGCTCTTTCTTGTGCTACCTGATGGAATGGCTGCTGTATCTAATAAAATAAATATTGCCTAAGTGCAGTATGGTTTAGTGTGATCAAACCCACTGGAAATTTTAACCCTTATCACATCAGTTGCATGGATGTCCCTATGTTATTATTTCTTTATTTGAAATATCTCCATGCCAATTTACAATCATGTTCTCAGGGTGGCTTGCAGCAAATCTAGAAAAGCAAATTAAATGATATAAATAAATTCATAAATTGTGTTTGTTTCTAAAAAAGAGAAAACAAGAATCAGCTTTAAAAGTCTGAGAAAAAAATTAAACAACTGTCTTCACTCGCCATGAAAATGATATTAATTCAAGTACTAAACTCTGCTTTCTAGCCTGGGGTGGGTATTACACAGCTTAGTTACCACTCCTGAAAACATCATTTTCGTTGTAAGCATCCTCACCTGACTGGGATGCCAGGATACTAAGAAGATCTTAGCAGTGTGATTTGCAAGCCAGGAGCAGGCAGTACACTGACATGATGTGAGTCATATGGAAAGCCTAATTTCCTTCAGGGTTTCTTTTGAAGTTTAGAATCTGTTTTGTTATTGTCAGAAGAAGAGGCTGAAAGAGAAGAATTGTGGAGTGGTGGCCATGCTGATAACCCAGTTGCTGCTCCTACTGCTCATGGAAGTGACAACAGAAAAACAAAATCCTTCCAGAAAAAGAAAGAAAGAAGCTAGGCTATTGATGCAGTTAATGGTAGGCACCAACCCCCACCATTTTAAAAAAGTAAAACCCACTTCTGGAGAATATCTCTTCCCCTGGAGAAATTCAATGCAATCATTCCCCCCATTTCTCTCCCTCCTAACACAGTGGAAACATTTGAGAGGCAATTTATGCACAGCTCTAGTAAGAAAGAAGGGTTAAAAAAGGGAATGTCTCTGAGGATCATCACAAAAAGAATCTAGTAAACATGTTTCTAGTACAGTTTGGTTTCAACTTCCCAATCTTATCCAAAAATTCACAAACCCCATTTCTCTGGTTCATCACCAGTGAGATGTTTTACTGATGAATGTTTTGCATAGCACAGAAAATCCAGCATCTGTTATCCAGTTACAACAATAAAAGCATATTCTTGAGTGAAGGGCATATGTGTGTATATATATCCACAAGCATTAAAGCATCATCAATGACATGCCATTTCTGATGATCTCCTATTTATGTACATAGTGTTTGAATTGGTAACAAGCATTTTGTGTCCAAGTAACTGTAAGGAAATGAATTTATTCATTGATTGACATTATCAAGTAGTCAGGCTGACACCAGAACAGGTGGAACTGCTGGTTTTGTGTGTGCTAATGTCTTCCAAACCAACTGAGAATATAAAGTGTTCTTTTAAAAGAGACTGAGAGAGAGATGATGTTATGGAAAAAATAGTGTTTGATTGTGGTTGGGTTTTTTGCCAACAAAATGCAGACCTTAATGGTGTTAGATCAATAATATTACTTTTACAGGTAAAATGCTCTTACATATATTATTAAGACCTTCTTAGTGCCTTGAAGGCCTTCTAGACTGATCGCTACACTATTTGAGCAATAAAATAGTTATGAATGCATGTTTCTAAAGAAATAGCCTGAGTCGTTTTACTTCTGTTTTAGAGCTATTTATGTTTGAGAATTGAGGAACTTCAAATAAACAATCCAATAAGGATTTAAGATTGGCCACTTTTCAAGTCCTTTGTAGTCCAGAATAACCTAGGTTAATATATTTGCTTCCCCAGTGTCTACTGTGACTGCCACTAGGGCTGCATCCACATTGCAGAAATAGGCAGAGCTCTGGTGCAACAAACTACAGTTCCCAGAATTCCATAGTATCCACACTGCAGAAACAATCCAGTTTGATACCACTGTAACTGACATAGATCAATGTTATGGATTCTGAGGATGGTAGTTTATTGTGGCACCAGAGTGGAGCAGTTACAGTGTCAAACCAGATTATTTCTGCGGTGTGGAAGCAACCAAAGTAGTGAATGTGTGTGTATATGTACACACATAAATGTATGTATGTATGCTTTTTGAATTTTATGAATTGTTGCTGTAACTAATTGTACTTTATATTTTGGTCTACGACTGTAAATAAATGATGATGATGACGATGATGATGATGAGGCCAAACTGGAGTATTTCTGCAGAGCAGATGCAGCCATTGTGACTCCTTCATAAGCTGTACCTGGTGAAGAACTCTGTGATGGATTAGCGACTCACTGTTCTAGTGGCTATTTACAGCAGGAATTGAACAAATTCTCTCCTCTCAATATTATAACATCCCTAGAAAATGGTTGCTGACAAACCCAACCCTCTTCTACCCAAACAATAAAACCCTAATTATCCTCATGACCTTAGAATACATCCCAGGGGTTTAGTGGAGGCTGAAGCCCACCAAAACAGCTACAAAATAACAACAGAGATGGTTTATCCCCACAAAAAGCTGAAACTTTGGTTTTGATAAAGCACCCAGCCATTTGTGAAATGTTTTATGTGCTCAATGAAGGAATCAATATGATGGAACAGGACACAATTATTTTACACCCCGTATCATGAGATTCTTGTTAAACCTACAGCTTGCCGAGGCACAAATATTACTAATGAGCTGGAAATTATCCAGCTGTTTCTAAAATCTGCCTGTGTTCTTCGATTCAATAGCCTTTTGCAAAAGCGAATTCCAGGAGGTGATTCTACATGTTCTGAAATTGTTCCTTTTATTTATTCTGTTTACTGACAAGTTACACTGCCAGTTTATATCTTCAATGCAAGACAAATGTAAAATGAGCTGTGATAATGTTTTTGAACAGTCCTCTCTGTCTAATCGTGCTTTACTCAGAATAATTTTAAATTCCCTGCCACGATTTCAGGGCTTAAACCAATTCCCTTGGATATCTCACACTGGGACTGAACTGATAGCAGTAATGTTAATATACATTTGGTTTATGATGTTTGGTTTCAAATTACAAAAAGTGATCATAGCGACCTCGGTGATCCCTGCAACAACACAGTAAGAGAAACTATCACTATAGCCATTAATATAATATAAATGCTAATATTTCCATTGCTTATGCTTATGTAACCCTAACTATATCACATGTGTGAGGTATCAACAGACTCAAGATTTGCTTAGGGTGTGAGAAAATAAAATAGTGGGGGCGAAAACAGAAAATCAGCCTGCTTGGGGGCTAACAGATCAGGGGGAGTAGGAGAGATGAGAAAACATTCAAACCACCTGACTTCCCAATGCCAGATCTGCATTCTCACATAGCAGGGCTAAGATAATGCACATCCAATTGGGAGCCAATTCATGAGACTTCCTCACAAATGAAGGACACCCTATCCATGCTTCAAAGACACAGCAGCCACACTTTGGGCCTTTGCAGACTGCCAGAAATAGTGCAAATTGAGTCCACTTTAAATTGAGGCACTGCCCTGGCTCAGTGTTAGGGAATATGGGAACTGTAATTTATTGTGGCACCAGAGCTCAGAAGGCTCAATGTCTTAGAAAAAAAATACAATTCCCATGATTCCCTAGCATTGAGCCAGGACAGTGCCTCAATTTAAAATGGACTCAATTTGCACTATTTCTGGCAGTCTGCAAAGGCCCTTTGGAGGTGATGTAATGTGATAAATATTGCCAGAGGTGCTTTTTTCCTGTTTTATTCATGGTTTAAAAGCCACATGTGATAAAGTCCTTATGGGAAATAGGGGAAATACTAATAGGAGAAAGGGAGGTGAAAGGAATAGATTGTATGGATCTCTAAAAAGAAGTGCTCCAGATACCAATAGGGAGTCAGGGATGGTACAAAAGAAATGACTCAAAAGCTGAAGTAAACTGGACATGTATCACTCCTCTGAACATAGTTCAGATTTAAACACACATACATGCAGTGGCAATTGTGATTACCTGTAAGCACTTTGTGGAATGCATTTTCCCTTTACTTCTTCAACAGCGGAAGATGCAAGTACAAGTTGCCTGTTATGTGTTATCAGATAAAACTTTTAAAATGTTAGAACCACTCTTAGGATAAGGCATCTATGATTTTGTGATTTAAGCTTGGAATATAGTGAATGGGGAGTGTTAGCAATTCCCTCCCTAATGCAATTGGCTGTCATTCTGTATGGCTACTGGGCTAGCCAGACCAGGCACTCAGGTGTGTGTGTGTGTGTGTGTGTGTGTGTGTGTGTGTGTTTGTGTGTGTGTGTGTGTGAACCCTTCCACACTCAGCAGACCCTCTTCTGGTAATCTATTATCTGGCTGGAGTGGTGTTTAGAACACTGGGGTTGGATAGGTTTTTGGGGGTTTTCAAGGCTGTAAATTCTAGAAGAATTTATTCCTTATGTTTCACTTGCATGATCCCAGCCACAGATGTCAGGAATAAATTCTTCTAGAACATGGCCTCACAGCCCCCCCAAAAAACCCACAAAAACCTAGGGATGCCAACAGTGAAAGCCTTTCACTTCACACTGGGGTTGGATCCTACCTGCTTCCTGGTACCAGGATTGGAAGTCAAATGGCTAGATTGAAAGGGTTCAAGACTACTATCTGAGTACTTGTGCCAAGATTTACAGGCTTATGTTTTCCTTGATTGAGCTCCCAGTACACCCACCTTTGGGAGTCCTTCTTGCTATTTCAAAGAGGGGGCTTAGAGACCTCCCTTTTTCCTTTTATATGGGGGTCCATGAAGATCAACTACAATTTATAGTTAATAAGATTCCACCTGGCCTTTACTCTGGGATGTGTCTTGCAAAACGTTGCATCATACTAAATGGTGGAAGAGTCCCCCTCAAGAGCAGCATGCTGCTAAAGTATGTTGCCCAAGTTGTTGGAAAGGTGCAAGCCACTTTCAGCTAGAAGGCATTGAGGAAGAGGGAAGGGCTTCTCCTGAAGCTCATAGAGTTTGAACAGGGTCATAAAGGGATACATGGTCCTTCAGATAGCCAGGACCCAAGCTGTATAAGGCTTGATAAGTCATGGCTATCACTTTGAATTTTGCCTGAAAACAGACCACAGGCAATGAGACTGTGGTAACAAGATAATTGCTTCCTGTAGCCAATCCCAGTTAAAATGTTACTGCCACTGTTTGGACCAATTGAAGTTTCTCAGTGCATTTTAAAGGCAGCCTCATATAGAGTGCATTACAGTAATCCCAATGGGATGTAACCAAGGCATGTGTCCTTATATGACCCCTATCAATACCCTTGCTATGGTTAGCCCCCAGTCCAACCTCTTACAAGGGCTCCATGTTAAAGCCCTTACAAGAGTTGTTGTTTCTTCATTAAGCCCTTATGAAGGATATTAGCATCTTCAAAAGCCCTTATAAGAGCTCTTAATAGTGCAGCTTAAGTGGTGTGGACAATGTTGCATCGCTGCACTATAACACCTGCTGCCTAATCCATGCTACCACTGCTGCCACCACTGATTTCTCCATCACTGGGCCTCGGCAGACGGCTAATTGTGCCGTCTCCGAGGCCCGGAAGAGGAGGAGCCGCCGCACATTCGGCGGCTCTTCCTCTTCCTGAGGGCGCACCCGGAAGCGCCGGCCGTCCGCACGGCCGGCGACTGCAGGTTGCCCTCACGCCGCGGCAGCCGAACGCGCCGCGGCGTTTGAGCCGCCGAAAGTGCGCCCGCCGCTGTTAGGGCGCACTTTCGGGAGAATCTAAAAGGATCGCCATTTTGGCGGTCCTTTTAGATTCGCACGGAGCCTCCGCTCCGCCGGCGCCCCGACACGCGGCGGCTCGGAAGCAGTCGTCTGCTTCCCCCCACTGTCACTGTTCCACTGTCCTTCTTTGCAATGCTCCACCTGATTCAAAAATAGACTGAGCTCCGGGTGCTGGGAAGCTGGCTTATACATTGCAACACCTGACCTAAATGAACCCAGCAACCAGGGCCCTCAGGTTGTGCTCACTAACCAATGGTTTTGCTTCTCAGGAGTTTACCTGCTCCTTCTGTAGCTGTGCTATCTAACATGAAGAAGAACCTCTAGTTTTCAAAAGCACTACCAGAAAAAGTAATAGTCCAGTTTCCCCCTTTTAAAAAGAAATAGATGGAACACACAAATGATAGAAAACAAAGTCAATGACATTTGGTATGCATATTTGAATCCCCCAAGCAACACTGGCTACTAGCACAATGATAAAAGGCTATGATACAAATGTTTAAAAGACACAATGAATATTCATTTTAAAAATGGACATAGTTTTGAGTTTTTTCCACTATTGGAACCATGGAATACAAATCCCATTATGTAACCATTGACCATGCTGACTGAGGTTCCTTCAAGTTACAGTACAAAATATTTGGAGGTCACCAAAAGTCTTTTCTGCAGCATTGCATCTCCTGAATATTACTGATTATGATCTGAAGAATAAGACTCAATAAGCAGTGTATGTATATATGCATGTGTGTGTGTCCATGTCTATCCCTGTATGCAATAGAGTATATGCATATTTTTCTAGCCTGGACAGATGGGCAAAACCTTTACCCTCTAAAGATTTAGCTTGATGACTAGATAATTTGCCATAGTAAATATCTGCACCCTTCCATAATTTTGCAACAGCTGAATATGAACTGAAGAACAAAAAGTCATCTGTCTCTATAGCACTCTCTCCTCCCAAACATACTCTTGAGAGCAAATCTGTGCTCAACATAAGTAGGGTTTCATAACCAAATTAAAAGAGTGGGGTGAATAATTGTGTATAAATATTATCGTAGGAAAGGAACACATGGAGGCAACAGCAATTTCTGAAATTAGCTTTCCTTTTCAAATTATTTTTGTTCTGCAAAAACATATATAAGGAAAGGAAAAAAAGAAAGCAAAAGAAATTAAAGGGAGATATGTAACACAGGAAAATAATGTTTTTCTTCTCTTTTTGCACATGTTTCCTGTCTATTCTTCTGCTATGTTAGTTGCGAAGCAGTAATCTGTGGTTATTATTTTTTCCCTTTCATTGATTTTACCATGCCTACTACTACTATTACTACTACTACTACTACTAATAATAATAATAATAATAATAATTTTTGTTGTTAAATGCCATCAAGTCATCCTTTACTGAAGGTGAATCTGTGAATGCAACACTGTCATACATCAGCATTGTTTGGTTTACAGGAATTATACTTGTATTGCATTAAGAGTCCAAAACACATTGCAGAAGTAATCTAGTTTGAGACCAGTTTATCTGCCCTGGCTCAGTGCTAGGGGATCCTGGGAGTTGTAATTTATTGTGATATCAGAGCTCTCTGACAGAGAAGGCTAAACATCTCACAAAACTAAAGTTCCCAAAATTCCCTAGCATTGAGCCAGGACAGTTAAAACAGTTTCAAACTGGATTATTTCTGCAGTGTGTTTTTGACCAAGGAAGTTAGAAAGAAACAGGTCTCCCTCCCATTCAATCTGTGTCTACAGCATGTGCAAAAGTTTCAAAATTTCTAAAGAGGCGAAATACACAGGATGTATGTGCATTTCTTTTTTTGGGGGGAGAGAGTGTCTTTCTGTGTTTATCTGCAAACTTACCAGTAGATTTGATGGAAAGTCCTTGAGATATTATTTTAAATTATAGTAGAATAAAGCAAAACTGACAGAATTACCCATTCAGAAAGAGGAATGGATCCCTTATATGGTGTTCGGTCTGTGTTTGTGTTATCAAATTAGGGTTGCCACCTCATCTGACAGTCTCCCATTGAATTTCTCCAGATCAAATGCAGGGCAAGGCAATTTCTTCAGATGAGTAGATGGGTACAAACTGCTTTTGATTTATTTGTAATGCATACATGTGAAGGATTTTCTTTAAAAATAATAATAATGCAACTGGGAAACATTTAGCTGGGAAACATTTAGCTGACCTATTCATCTATCTCTATTTAGAAAGTCTTCACTGTATAAAACCCACAAAGTTTTGCATTTCTATGGCTATTCATACAGTCTTATTATAAAAGTCCTTCCTGGGCACCAGTTCACTGCATGCATTTGAAGAAGTAGACCAAGTCTACAAAATGTCTTTTGCTCATTCTCAAAGGTAAAACAATGTCCCTTTGCATACTGATAGTCCAGACTAATATGGCTATGTCTCCAAATTCACTAATTAGTCCCCCATTGTATTTTTTTTTTTTTTTTTTTTTGTCTTCGTTTGTGGGTTCAAGGAATACAGTACTCATGCTAGGAACCCATAGGTTCTTCAACCAGGTCAGCACTCAGTAGGCACAGATAGCATGATGAACAGGTTTCTTACCTGTTAAGAACAAGACACAGGCTGTATTTGCACTGCAGAAATAATGCAGTTTGAGACAACTTTAATTATCATGGTTCACTGCTATGGATTGCTGGATTTTGTAGCTTGTTGTGGCACCAGAGTGCTCTGACATATCTCACAAAGCATCTCATAAATCTACCAACCCCAGAATTTCATAGCATTGAGCCATAGCAGTTAAAGCAGTAACAAACTGCCCTATTTCTGCAGTGCAGATGCAGCCCCAGAAACATAGCCAAAATAAGCTGCTCCTGAATGTACTGGGAATAGTCACCAAAGAATGGAGCAAAACCATAGCTAGACTCAGTATAAATCAACCATACCAGGCAAGCACCAGAGAGGAAACTGTGCTGTTCCACTGGAAATCTTTTAAAATGAATCCACTATATCTCATTTAACAAGAACAGTCCTCACCATACACAATCATCAAGGTGATTTTTGCTTCTCCCACTGCATGACACCAACTAAACTGTGAAAAACCACTATCAAACTATTTCAACATTTTTCACAGAATTTCATCACTACAGGAATGGTGACTAAAGGCAGTGGAGCATTTAGAAGAGGAAATCTGATGCCAACACATCGATAGATTTTCCATCCCTTATCTGAAACAGTTTGGTTTCAGTGAATAATGGAACATGTCAAACTGTAGAATCAAAGGCTTCATACTCCTTGACTCATCGCTCCAGCTGACATCTCAGGTGGATGCGGTGGTCAGGAGTGCTTGCTATCAGCTTCGGCTGATACGCCAGTTGCGACCCTACCTGAGTCGTGGGGACCTTGAAACTGTTGTACATGCTTTGGTAACCTCTCGGTTGGACTTCTGCAATGCGCTCTACATGGGGCAACCCTTGTACCAAACCCGGAAGCTGCAATTAGTGCAGAATATGGCAGCTAGATTGGTCACTGGTAGATCCAGGTCAGACCATATAACACCGGTCTTAAAAGACCTTCACTGGCTGCCTATTCGATTCCGAGCTCAATACAAGGTGTTGGTTTTAACCTATAAAGCCCTAAATGGCTTGGGCCCAGGGTACTTGAAGGACCGCCTCTCCCCACATAATCCGCCCCACACACTTCGTCCGTCCGGAAATAATTTGTTAGAGGTCCCCAGGTCTCACCTGGTAAGGACCTCCCAGAGGGCTTTTTCCATCGTTGCCCCCTCTTCTTGGAACAAGCTTCCTATAGAGCTCCGCTCCTCTGTTTCTTTAGCCTCTTTTAAGAAAAATCTAAAAACACACCTATTTCAATTGGCTTTTTCATCCCAGTAACGGTATTTTTTTTTCTTCTCCATGTACCACTCTGTTGTTTTTGGATTGTTTTCTGTTTCTCCCTGTTATTTCATGATTTAGTTGATTCCTGTTTTCTTCCTTGACCAGTTTCGTATTATATTGTATTGTATTGTAGTATTGTATTATATTGGCCTTTTTAACTTTTGTAAGCCGCTTTGATCCTTTTTGGAAAGGCGGGGTAGAAATAAAATATTATTATTATTATTATTATTATTATTCATTAAAATCTAGGTTAGAGATAGCTTGTGCATTGGTTCCATATCATAAAACTTACTTTGCAGCTCTAAGAGGCTGAGCAGATGGGATAGGATAGCATAGGCTCACTCTGTCCTATCATGGAACCAGTGCTCACCCAGGTTGGTCCCCAGGTCAGTGTGGATGTTTACACACCTGTCCCTGCACCAACCTGGGGCCCACTATCAACAGGCACTCCTTACCTTACTGTTCCATTGATGTCATTGAGAAGCCCCCCATTACCACATCTAATGTGGAAGCGGGATGCCATGTGGCCATCACAATATCAGATGTGGCAATGGAGAGGGGGCTTCACAGTAATTGCAATGGCATGGCAAGATAAGGAATGGGGGCATCTAAACAGCCAGATTTGCTGCAGAGTTTCCAGGAAACTCAGTGACAAATCAGAGGTCAAATTGACACAGGGTAAAGGCTGTTTATCCCAGGATAAGGCTGTATTCACCAGATCTGTGTCTAGTTTGGTAAAACTGGACCCAAACCTACCCCTCTTAACTGGACAACACTATATGGACAACCCCTTTATGAAATAGGAATGAGTGGGCCATCTTAAAAATCATTTGGAATAAGAGGTGAGTGCCAAAAGTCTATTTTCATGGAAGCACAAAATGGAAATCAAATTATTTCACCTGTAAAAATGAGTAACATATTTGGTAGCAATTCTAACAGTAAGACAGTACTGATCAAACAACTCAGAAAGATTCTCATCATTTAGTTGTTTTGCAGGCTAAAATTTCCATGCTTATTGCTGTGATTAAAAATTAATTTCTCACATTAGAATATACCTTCTAGTACTGAAAACATTTTAAAACATTATTTGGAAATATACTTGATACTCTTTTCAGAAACAACTTAGAAATGCTACAGATATAAATCTTCATATCTAATACATGTAAGCAAAAACAAAAAAATCTCAGATGTTTCCTTGTATTCAAGGGGCAATATACTTGAACATTTCATTGTAGAGTCTGTTTGGGGAAAGAGGGGTAGGGTAGGGAGAGATTTCTAATCAAGTCCACTGGAACATGTTTACAGCATCTTGTAAAATGTGTATTAGTAGAGAATTATATAGTAAATTGATTCATAAAACAACCTAATTAAAGAGGAAAAACTAAGTGTGTCCTTTGGGATGGATAGTCTTATACCATCTTACTAAAAATTCATGGCTACATATTTACTATTCACATCTTACTTTCCCACATGGAGATTTTGACTAATATTGAGGAGAAATGTTGGTGGAAAAATAAGGTTTTAATTCTCCACATTCTGAAACACAGAGGCTGCAACTTAATGAGCTCTTCACATGCATGGTAGTCACAATGGGGTGATTCCTACTCCCACTCATCCACTCCACATTTTTAATGCAGTACATTATTATCTAACATACATATCATTAGATAGATAATGCTGCCTACACTAGCTAGCATACATACCATACAGACAGTATAGTGTAGTAGTTTGAGAGCTGGACTAGGATTCTGGGAGACCAGGGTTCAAATTCCCGTGCATCTATAGAAATCCATTGGGTGACCCTGAGCAAGTCATCCAGATCCTAGGAGGAAGGCAGTGGCAACCTCCTTTTAAACAAATCTTGCCTTGGAAATCTCATAATAGGTTTGCTTTAGGGTCAACATAAATCAGAAATAGGGTCTGGAAAGGCACCCCACTCCTTTGAGGTTCAGTGGAAAAGGAGAAGCTTCAGTGGAATCAGCAGCCGTTAAGTAGGTTGTTCCATCCATAATCAGCCACCTTGAAATCTCCCAGTAGCTGCTGTGTTTATGTGCTCCCTGGAACTCTTGATTGACTACATTTAATTACTCCTTGACTCATCCCTTTTTGACTTTGCTCATCTGGTTATCTACTGGCTTTCACTAATGACCTCTGGACTGGTTGAGATCATGTCCTCGTGTCTCTCTTCACTATAGCTGCTTAAAATGGCCTGTCTCTTTGCTACATAGGACACCAATCTACATTTGGATACCAATGGAGCTATCCAAAGTGCTGAACCTATATTGGAGACAAGGCTCAGCACCTAGAATTGCTCCTTTGGTCCTTTCAAACTAATTTACTACTTGTAGACTAAAACATGGAATGAATTCAGGGCCCTACTGACTTGGGAACCATCTGATGCTACTGCAAAAAGTAATGACAACACATCCTTTCTGCAACAAGTTG
This sequence comes from Phrynosoma blainvillii, assembly GCA_026167975.1. Taxonomy (NCBI): domain Eukaryota; kingdom Metazoa; phylum Chordata; class Lepidosauria; order Squamata; family Phrynosomatidae; genus Phrynosoma; species Phrynosoma blainvillii. The sequence goes on along the minus strand of JANUYF010000007.1, from coordinate 8,749,364 downwards.
CAATATTAAGTAATACAAATAATTCATTTTTTAAAAACATAAATAACTTTACAAACTTCCCTTAATATGACATACATACATATATTTTATTTGGCTAATGACCAGCAAGATTTTAAAAAGGAATACAAAGTACAGTTAATAGATACAATAGTGAACAACAAAGTGACACACAGTAATAAAACTGTGATTTTGTTAATACCTTTGCTAACTTATGGTGAAACTATAGAATTATATAGATATTATATAATAGAATGTTATAAGATAAAATAAAATAAAATACAAAATTTGCATTTCCACTGACAATCTTTCAATTAAAAAATTCAATTTTCAAGTAATAATAATAAAATAGTACATTTAAGATAGGGAGATATTTTTTTTTTTGTCTGAATTTGTCTTATTTTCATTGCAGCAACACAGAATTTAGGAACTGCACATGTAATATAAGGATTTAAATCCTGCCTTAATATGACAATCATCTTGGATCCCATTTTGGGAGAAAGGGGGGGATATAAATCCCATAAATAAAATAAAATATGTTATGTGTTAGCTCTGCTATCCAATTTTTTATATCCTCATTCCTCTCACTTATTCTTGATCAAAACTTTCATCCCTCTCTAATCCTTTACAAAGGTCTGGCCATTTGTTTTGAGTTGGAGTCTTCTTAGCAGATAACAATATATTCTTTATTATGTTTTGTTTTAAATTTACTACTTGTAGTATATTCTGACCACCACTACCTGCACAGAAAGAAGAAGGAAGCTGTTTCTTGGTGGCCCTTTTAACTGGGTGAATTTTTGTTTCTGAGGGGGTGCGACTTCTGTGAGTCACTTCTGTGAGTCATTGGGGGAGGAGCTAGCAGCCTAGCTCTATATAACTGCTGCCAGAGGCTTTCCAGTCCAGTCTCTGCACAGGGAGAAGAAGGAAAGCTGTTTCTTGGTGGCCATTTTGACTGGGTGAGTTTTCATATTTTTTTTTTTAATGGGAGTATGTGTGTGTATGTTGCTGAAGGGGTGGGGGTTCTGTGAGTCACTTCTGTGAGTCACTGAAGGTGGAGCCAGCAACCTAGTTCTATATAACTGCTGCCAGAGATGCATGTTTAATGGTACACAAAATTTCAATCAAGGGAGACTCAGAGCACAGAGCACAAGGTGAGCTGGGAACTGTGTTTGAGAGATTCTCCTTTATTTTTTGACTTTTTTTTTTCTTTAAGGGGCTTGTGGGGGGCTTTTGCTCAGAGAAAGTGAGTTAGAGGCTTGCTTCTGTAAGGAGCTAGCAGCCAGTGTTATGGGTCTCGAGCTGCAGGACTGGGACCTGGAGGAAGAATATGATGAGGAGTCCAAGGAAGGGACCCAGACAAGTCTTCCAGACAGGGAACAGCCTGCAGCTCTCCCTGCTGAAGAGCCTCAACTAGCTCATCTTGTGGAAGTGCAGCCTCAGCCAGCGGGACAAGGGCAAAACTCACCTGCTGATGAGACAGAGGACATAGCTGGGGTCTTAAGTCTTCAATCTAGTAGGAGGGACAAAAGAATAAAACAGGATGCAACAAAGACACTCAGCCAGGCTGCAGACAAAGCAGCAACAAGCCAGGTCTGATTAGAACCAGGTGGTGTCTGGCTATTTAAGAGCTGAGTTTGCTTCAGATAAAAGCTGGAAGTAACTTGTCTTTTCCCTGGCCAGCATTCTGTTCCTGATGCCTGTTTCCAGACTCTTGCATTTCCTACTTCAGACTTCCTGGCTTTCTGACCCTTGGACTGTGTTGACCTTGATTCCTGTTGTCTCTTTTGACTTGGACTGCTTGACCAATGCCTTTCTCTTAACAGACTCTCACAGGCAAGGACACTTTCTAGCTGCCTGTAATTCATTGCCTCTGCCTGTATTATTAGTTCCCTCCCAGACAGCCTGTGTGGGTGTCAGCCAGGAGCTCTTTACATACCTATAGCCCCAGTCACTTGAGCTCACTGACAAAGCTTGAGGACAAAGGATAGGTCAACAGGGGTCCTTTACATGGGTGTTCAACAGGAGACATATTGAGGGGGAAGCCCACAGTCCTGTTTCAGCTTACTTAAGACTTATCAATATGGATACTGAAGGAGCTGCTGCAGTCACCTGCAACACTTGTGGGATTTTTGTCTTCTTCCCTATGGATGTGGGGAACTTCACCTGCATCAAGTGAAAGTTGGTAGCTCTGTTGGAAGAGCTGGAGGCCCGGGTACCTACATTCAAGCATATTAGGGAGCAACAGGTTTTCCTGAACAGAATGGAATGGTGGTCTTGGATGGGGAACACACAGGGGAGGTTGCTGGGGAGGAGGTCACTTCACATACACAACAGTTAGACAGTTGAAGGAATGCCACACACAGGAGTAGGAAAACCAGGGATCATTTTGGGATCCTGCAGATACAAAATCAATTTGAAGCTCCCCCTTATCAGAGATTATGAGGAAGATCAGCAAGGACAGTCCTCAGGGAATGTGCAGGGGACCCTGGGAGTACTACCACAGGGAACAAATGCTGCTAAGCCTTGGAGGAGATGTGTGGTGGTGGTGGGTACCCCTTGCTAGGGGTTGCAGAATCAGTGGGTTTTGGACCTGATAAGATGTCTTGGGAGGTACATTGTGTCCCTGGGGCAAAAATCCATATGGTGTGACAGTGAGGCTGACAAGACTTGTCGTGTACTGACCATTATCCCTTCCTTTGGTTTCATGTGAAAATCAATGATAATGCAAGACATAGCCTTCAGAATATCAGGATTATGAGGCTTCAGGTAAGAACCTGAAAGAGCTGGATGCAAAGGTTGTCATCTCTTCTCTTCTCCCAATTGAAGGACATGGTCCAGAAAGGGAGAGGAAAATAGTGGATGTGAACAACTGGCTCTACAGATGGTGACTGGTTCAGTTTTTTTTTCTTGAGTTTTAGTCTTATTTTTGATATAAATGTGTGATCTGTACCACAGTCAGCACCTGGTCTAGTCTTGACCACCAGTATGGAACTTTGCCATCTTTTACTTCTGATTATATAATGTATTTGGTTTGTGTGTTGGCCATCTGTTGATGTCCATGTGTTTAACCTTCTTTCTGGTTGTATGAAAAATGTGTTTGCAATGAATAGGTTGTTGGCTTCACAAAAATCTATCAAACACTCGCTTACTTCATTTCTTTTGCTTAATCCCAATCTGCCTACTGTTTTTGATTCTTCTTTGCTTCCAGTTTTTGTATTCCAAGCTCCAATGATTAGCTTTACATCTTGTGCTGGTGGGTTTTCAATTTCTTCCTGTACTGCTTCATAGAATCCATCAATTTCTTCCTGTTCTACATCTGTGGTTGGTGCATATACTTGAATTATGGTGATAGTCATAGGTTTACCATATAGCCTTATTGAGATGTTTCAGTCTGATTTTGCATTGTGTCTTCTGACAGCTTTTGCTGCATCTCTTCTTGGTATGAAAGACACCCCATTTCTTCATATATTTTCATACCCTGAACATATTATTTGAGTATATTCTAGCCCAAATGCAAACTGGAAGTGAAACATGTTTTGTGAGGAATATTTCTGATGGAGAATTTCTATCTGGGTGATTTTCAGGAGATGTGGCCTTCAAAGGAGTTAAAAGGGAGGAAATTGGCCTTGGCCCTCCATGCAATGAAGCCTCTGGGATTGAAAGTGAAGAAATATTTTATAGTTTTGATTTCCATTAGAGCAGAAGAAGAATATTTGGGTTTCTAAACTGAGTTCCTGAAGTAAAACTTTGAATAATGTCAATAGCATTCCTAATCATAATTCCCATTAATACCAACAGAACTAAAAAACAGTATGGTGTTTTCCTCAAAACTTTGTATCATTTGTTATAAAACATTGACATTGAATAATCTAATTCCACCATTTCAGCTTCATTAATACACTAAACAAGTACATGTACAGAAGAAACCACAAATATATTCTACTTGCAAGCTGATTTACTTCCTTATGTGTTGAACTGAAGAAGGCTGAACAGTAAATATTTCAGTTTTCAGATTATAAAACATTGTAAACAAGAATAAGAGAACTTAATTTAAAACATGAAAAATATGGAAGTAAAACCATTAGGAGGAAAAGCCAAATTACCCTGTACCTGCTTATTTAGAACTCTTGAAAGGAGAGAATCCAGAAAGTTCAGTTTACTTAAGTTCTGTTTTTCCTCTTCCAGATTGACAGAGGCCTACAGTCACCACTTAATTACATTTTCAGTCATTCTCAAATGGTCCTGACCAAATACAAATCCCAATGAAACTATTTGTTATCCAAAATTAATAAGCATACTGTGAATTAAATGTCAGCTGGAATAATCTTTCTCATTGCTTAAAGCATCAGTCTTTAATATTAAACATGCTACAAGGTAGGCTTGAGTGTTCCTGGAAAGCAAATATGTCACCAGCAATCCTCCAGCAGACTAAACCATTAGAGTTAACAGTTTAAATAAGAACAAGTAAAAGAAAGTGCATATGATGCTCTGGAAACAACACAGTTGCTCCTTCTAAAGTTGCCTTGAAATTCTGTACATAAACCTATTGGGTGAAGTCAAGAAATAGAAAGGAAAAACAAAGGACTACCAACTTGATCCCAAAGTACTATAGCAGCTCCAAAGGTCAAGACATCTGAGGGAAAACTTACATAACTTTTAACTAAATGTTGAAGACATTGAAATAGTTAAATATTTTTCCCTTGACTCAGTCATTAGAATGGAGAGTGCAGCCAAGAAATCCGAAGAAGATTCTGAAGTGTAAAAATGCATAATTGAAAACAAAAGTTAGGCTTGTCCATGCTATCATATTTCCCATTTCCATGTATAGTTGTGAAAGCTGGACAGTGAAGAAAGCTGAAATGTGATGCTGGGGAAGAGTTCTACAAATACTGTGGACTGCTAAACACACCAGTAACTGGGTCATAGAGCAAATCAAGCCTGAACTCTCTCTAGAAGCCAGGATGATTTAACTGAGACTGTCATACTTTGGCCATATCATGAGAAGACAGGACTCACTAGAATAGACAATAATGCTTGGGAAGGTAGAAGGCTGTAGGAAAAGAGGAAGACAACTATTCCAGACTGATGAAGCCATGGCCCTGAGTCTGCAAGAGGATTAGCAATGGTAAAAATTTACATTGGGCCCACAATATCTGTGAGGATTTGGCTCTCAGACCTCAAGAGGATACAAAAATGTGCTGGCGTAAATGGCAGTGATATGAACATGAAAGTTTCAACATGTCCATATTAATGTCACCATCGTTTAATAATACGAGGTGGAATTAGTAGATCTCGAGCCTAAAGATCCAAAAGTCCTCCAGTATTTATATATTTTGCTAACACTGATGTTTTACGCCAAGCAGCTGCAGTACTTCAGAATATTGGAATTAAATTAGCTGAGAATACCACACTAACTTGCAGTGGAAATCATTTGTTATAACCCAGTAAGATATTTATCACATTCTCTTCTGTAGTTATTTTATCAATGTCATTCTGTGGCAATGCATTGATTCAAGCATCTCCCTTTTTAATTTGAGCAGGAGTTCTGTGAAATGTCATACAATTGTAACAAATGGAGGAACTGTCAAACAACATTTTCTTCATTTGAAGAAAATGTAACCTTGATGCATGTAACTTTGAAATTCACAACCCATCATGTCACAAAAAAAACAAAAAACAGGAAAGAACAAAAAGAAAATAAATAAATAAAAATAGAAAGGGTTAGAGATAGTTGAAGCTTGATTGCAGAAGAAAATAGATTGGACCTGGTTTTAGTTATACATCATGTCATGCATCATGTAGATCTACTGAAATCAAAGAGATTTGACCAGGTAATCATGACTAACATAAGTTCTAAGAGCCAGTGTGATGTAGTACTTTGAGTGTTGGACTAGGACTCTGGAAGACTAGGGTTCAAAGCCCTTCTTGGAAACATAGGAGATGCAATATTCTCTCAATCTCAGCAGAAGACAACAGCAACACCCCTGAACAAATCTTGTCAAGAAAACCTGACTTTAGGGTCACCTCAGTGTCACCTTAAGTCAAAAATGACTGGAAGCCACTCAACAACAACAAACATAAAATCTAAATTTCAAAGAGTCCACTATATGTAAACTATAAAGAATAACCATTGCAGGTTGTTGTTCAAGACTATGTACTCAGACATCCAAATGCATGAAAAGGGTAGTTTTTTTTTTTAATTTTAATTTTTTGAAACATCACTTTCAACAGGACTTACATTCTTGTATATATATATATATATATATATATATATATATATGAGATTGAAATCTTAACTGCATTCTACTAAAAATTATACCAAATAGGATTCTTTTAAACTTATTAGGTATGTTATAGATATCGCCCAGTGGCAGAACACACCTTTTTCCTGAAAGGTTTGAATCTCTGGCATCTCCAAATAGGATTCCTTTCTGAAACCCAGACAGGATCAATGAATGTTATACTGGCTTGAACAAATATTCAGTCCAATTTGAAAACATTAGCTATTATTAGCTTTTTAGCCACTTTAGAAATGACTTCTTTAAAAAGCTGTTGTCATTACAAAAGAATGATCACTGCATTTAAAAGACATAGGGAAGGATCCTCTCTTTTTCTCTTTCATGTTTTGTCAGAAAATAAATAAATAAATGCTAGATGCAGTTGTGTTGTATTTCATGTAAACTCTTCTACGCCAGATGGATACAAGAGGCTTTTAAAACCATAATGCTCTGGGAAACTGCAAGAAATATATTTAAGGTTATTGCTAACTGAAAGGATGGAAGGCCTTCTGATTTCAGGGCATCTCTTTTCTTTATCTGCTATTGGTTACACAGTCTGTATTTTTTTTTTCATGGACACATAAGTGGCCACTTTTTTCTTTCTGCTACATCTTGCAGAGGGAATCTTAGACCGGTTAAATCTAAGTTCTAATCATATGCTTCTGGCTACAGCTGCTTCAAGCTACAGCTGGGAACAACTGAATTTCCCAGCATGCAGTGATTAGCATTTGAATCTTGACAAGAGCTTTGCTGTCTGCATATCAGTGGCTGAGTGACTCTTACTAGGAGAGGCTCAAGCATCCAACAGTGCTTACATCCCAGTCTGTCTACTCTGGCATCTATAAAAACACTTAAAACACTGAAATTTCAATTATTTTTGGAAGCGATTTTAAAAAAAAACAACCTTATATATATTACACACAGTGATAGAATGCCAGTGCTAAATAGCTCAGACAACAAATGCCACTGTGAAATAACAGAAGTATGGAAGATCATTTAAGAGTCAGGAGTTACAATCTAATGCTAGTGGTGTGATTTGCTGTTTCCATCCACATGCAAATTGACAAGTATTTAATGTGTAAGCAGATAGGATTTCTAATGGGAAGATTAACATAGCTTGAGAAAAATCCAATTACCCTTTCCTTGGATGTTTGCCCTCATTATCGTTTTCTTTTCTTTCTTTTTCATTTTTTTTTTAAATGTAGAATTGCTTATAGGACCAATATGAATGCATTTTCAGGGTTCATGAATGTGTCAGTAGCTGAGAAGGGCATGGTAGCTTAAGTATGTGATAAGTAACTACAGTGGTACCTCCACATTCACTGGGATTAAGCACAAATAAAAAAGCACTATACTTTTTTACAAAAGAGAACACCTCTTTAGGAATCTCCATGTCCTCCAGTGAAACTTTATGGACAACATTTGCCAGAGGTTGATCAGAGAATCATGTGGGAGGACCTACAAATGCCTAGAGAAATGTACCTCTAGGTTCTCCAGCACAACTCTAAGGTCAACTTCTGACAGAGTTGTGCTAAAAGAACTATAGATTCCTAGGGAAAATGTATCAAAACTGCAAATAATCAAATCGGCAAAAATCAAAGCCATGAATGTGTAGGGACAACTGTATTGTCTTGAGTAATTGACAAATTTCAACCTATAATTCTCAAGTGATCCCCTTCAAACCTTTATGGTAGGAATGGGCACACTCAGGGTTTCAGCTCCTTTCAGTTCTGCATGTGCTGCATTGCTGCCATTTTCCAAAACTGGAAGAGACCCGTCCATTCAGTTCTAGTGGTGGTTTTGTCTGTTTTGGAATGTGGGCCTCCTGAAACAGTATTGTACAGTCAAAACATGTCTCCTAGACTCATTTTTTTTTTTGCCTTAGAATGATGTTTCTACAAATTATATTTTGTTTGTGAGATGGCATATCTAGAAGGCCAAGCATTACTAGAATTCCTTCACCCAGCAGATTTTTGATCATGGATGAAATGTCAGAGTCAAAGGCAGCAGAGAACATGAGTAAGACCAAATCCAATGTCTGTATAAACTTAGAATAAACTATTAGTATGTAATGTCTTAGTATATACTGTCATTGTCCAGTTATGCAGGTTTATTTTCATCTACATAGAGAAAATATAAAGTTGAATTTAAAAAATTTAAAAGAGATAACTTCTTAGTAGACAGGACACTACATATGTTCTAAAAGTAGTTTCACATTAAAGCAAAGCATCTCTTTTTACCTGGCATGGGAAGTTCCTATGAATTTGAGGGGAATATTCAAGAGGGTAATACAACCAGCAGTGGGTAAACTTTAAACAATTACCGAAACAAAACCAGCTATATATTGCATCCCCATAGCTATTGATATTGTTAGTACTATCAAGATCCATGTATTGTGATTCAGTGGGCCCTTGGTATCTGCTGGGGTTTGGTTCCAGGACACCCCCCCCCCCCGCCCATGGATACCAAAATCTGTGTATGCTCAAGTCTCATTAAATATAATGGTATAGTAAAATGGTGTCCCTTATATAAAATGGCAAAATCAGAGTTTGCTTTTTGGAATTTATGTATTTTACAAATATTTTTAAGCTGTGGATGGATGGTTGAATCAGTAGATATAGATCTGTGCATATAGAGGGATGACTGTACTTATCTCATCTTCTTTTTCTCTATCAGATAAGATGAGGAAGCCATCCCCTGTGGATTTCAGAGAGTGTCTTGGATGTCTTGCTGTTTGCTAGATAGTGGATAATGGAGTGAAGAATTTGGGGTGGGGGAATAATTTGTTTAGAACACAGCCATTTTGGCAGCCTTTGAAGCCCTCTCCTCCTCTCAGCCACCACCACACTCAGTGGCACCATGGTAGATTTTTTAAAAATATTTTTTTTCCTAAGACCTTTACTTCTCTTATACAGCACCATTAGCAATTTACCACTTTAGATAAAATTAAGAGAGAAAACTATCCCAATAACTACTGAAAATGAAACCTATATACCTATTTCAGCTTCAACACATCAAATTAAAATTTGCATTTGGGAGAACTGGAAATGTATTCCTGTCTAAACAGAAAAGCAGCTAAGACTACAGCCCCAAATGCTGTTATTAAATCTCCCTTTCTGGGTATAAAGCAAATTTCATTTCAATCTAAAAGTGGGATAAGTGAGTGTGTGTGTGTGTGTTTAAATCACCATCATTACTATTAAGCAACACATATTCTTCTTTTCCTGCCTTGTATAACAATGGCTATCCCAAACATTAATCATTGTAAAAGCAAGGTTAAGGCTAATCTCTTTCTTTCTGCAGATAATAAATGTCAGTTCTTGGCAGGAAAGTGTGAAAAGGTGAAAATAAGGGTTAGTGCTACACGTCTTGATGAAAAACAACTGTCATATTCTTGAAATGATCTTTGCTTTTTTCAAGACATAATTTTATCTTCTCAAAACAGAACTGACGGGGGAGGAAAACACAATAAGAGAAACATTTTAACCTTTTGCTTGGGATTGTTTCTGAAAGGAAATGGCCAGGGCATTCATTTTCTATACTTATTTACTTATTAGAAATCCTTTAACACTCAAAATGTAAATGCCTCATGGATTCGAAGATTTTAAATGTCCTACTCTTTTGTTGCTGTTTTCAAGATTTTAAGTGGAAGAGACATGAGTTCAAATCTCTTTTCAGCCACAAAACTGAGTAGGTGACCTTGAACAAGTTGCTGTCTTTCTGTCTAACCTGCTTCACAGAGATGCAGTGAAAATAAATGGCAGCGGTAGAGCAATACACATGGCTTTGAGGTCCATGGAGGAAATAAGGGATACAAACCTGTCTGAAGAGACGCTTGTGAGGAAGCATGTATATTCATATCTTCTCATGAATTAATTAATACTATACTTTTATTTTGGGAGCAGAGCATTGCTTATTCCTGTACTTACTGCATTTGGTGATGAAGCCATACCTCAGTGAGAAAGCAGCACAAACATTACATGCAGAAAATCTGAGTTTCAGTTTAATTCAATTCCCAAGCTAAAGGACAATTGACAAAAACAGTCAAGATTATGTGGGTGCTTCATCACTGTCTGGTGCCATTCATCTGTTACCCTGGAGAAATGCTATCCAACAGGAAATAAATACTGTATTGAATGAACCAATACTATTTCTCATCATACAACAGGTCCATCTGTTTATATGAATGGTCCACTGATGTTGTTAAACCAGTACAGAATGATTGTGCATATTGTAGCATAAGAAAAGGAACTGAATAGCATGACAAAATGGCTTCCTAAAACCATTGCTGTTACTGACTGAAGAAATAGCAATAGCATTTACATTTCTATACCACTCATCAGTGAACTCAGCAATCTCTAAGCACTTTACACCCCCAACAAGCTGGGTACTCAGTTGTTGTTACAATTTGCTTTGTTCAAGCTGGTGGTCACATTTGCTTTAGCGGCAGATATTTCTCAATTCATTCTGAGCAAAAGATGGTTCAGTTTGAATGGCTACCTCTATTTCTTCTAGGGAAAACAAAGGAATCTAAACACGTCTATAAATGTGTTAGATGTTTGAATAGAAGGCATGCTTATAAATTTGCAGATGGCACAAAATTAGGAAAGGTAACAACAACCCCAGAGGACAGAGTCAGAATTCAAAATGATCTTGACAGATTGGAGAAATGGGACAAAAATAACAAAAATAGTTCCAACAAGGATAACTTAAGTAATTAAATTTAGACAGGAAAAATAAAATGCAAAACATCTCTCTTGAAAACAGGATGTGAGAAGAGGACCTCGTGGTCCTAGTAGAATACATGCTAAACATGATCAGAAAATGTGATGCTAAAATAGCCAATGCAGTTCTAGCCTGTACAAATAGAAGCATAGTGTCTAGATCAAAGTAAGTAGTAGCACCACTGTATCCTACCTTAGTCAAACCTAATCTGAAATACTGTGCCCAAGAAAGTTCAAGAAAGATATGAAGAAACTATAATATGTCCAGTGGAGTTTGAACAGAATGGTAAAAGGTTTGCAAGGCTCTAAGAGGAATTACTTTGGGACTGGTGTGTATTTAGTTGGCAGTAAAGAAGTGATATAATAGCAATATTAAAATATCTGAAAAGATTTCATGTAGAAGGCAAAGCAAGCTTGTTTTCTGCTGCTTCATGGACTAGAGCATAAGCAATGGATTCCACCTAAATGTTAAGAAGACATTTTGATGATAAGAACTGTTTGACAATGGAACAGATTTCTCAGAAGAAGGTGGGCTCTCTTTTGGAGGTTTTTAAACAGAGGTTGGATGGACATCTCCAGTGGGTGCTTCACTTGAGTATTTTTGCATGGCAAGGTTGGATTAGATGATTCTTGTGGTCCTCAACTCTTTGATTTTATAATCTATTAAGAATTCTTTGGATTTAAAAAAAAAAAACAATAGTACTACAATCTGGATAATACTGGGTGTGATCCCTTGGTCAGGAATAATAAAATACAAGGGAGTTCAAGAAAGATAGGAGTTTCTTAAAAGAAGATCCTGAGGGCACCGTTTCGCACAATTCCAGTGAGAAGGGAAAATGGGAGGTGTCTCAAGAAACCAGGATAGATGACTAATGCATTTTCTACTGAGTTAAGTTTTAAAAGGGCCAAGTATAAGAAATGGAAAAAGGGAGAAATCATCCAAGAGGAATTCAAACAAATCATTTGCATGTGTGTGGTTGGGTAAGTGGGTGGGTGGGGGGAAATCAGAAAAGCTACAGCACAAAATGAGTTCAGGCTTGCTAGAGAGGGCTTTTTTGTTTTGTCCACAGCAGAAGATAGCACAAGGGAATGGTAGGGCCATTGCATGGAAAAGATGTCAAAATACTAATAGGAGGTTGAGAAAAAGCAGAACTACTCAACATCATCTTTGCCACAGTCCTCTTACAAAAGGAAAAGGATGATCAACCTGATGAAAATGAAGCAGAGGATAAAGTAGGGGAAATGCAGTACATAATGAGTAAAGAGATAGTACAGGAAAACCTAGTTAATCCAAATGAATTCAAGTCTCCAGGGTCAGATGAACTATATCCAAGGGTATTAAAAGAACTGGTAGAAGTAATTATAGAGCTGCTGTCAATAATCTTTGAGAATTCCTGGAGATCAGAAGTTCCTACAGACCAGAGCAGGGCAAATGTTGTTCCCATCTTCAAAAAGGAAAAACAAAACAAAACACCACATTCAATGTGTTTGGTAGAATCAATGTATAGTTTGCAATCAATTATCTGTAATAATTTTGCTTACTAATCAAATCAAGATATTAATTAATTGATTGGATCAAGTTAAGATTAGGAATTAATTTGAGATTGGTATACTAATTGTTTATTTAATAACAATGAGTTAAAATAAGAAACATGATAAAATCAGAACAAAATTAAAGAAGAAATTGCAACACCAAAAAGGACAATGATGGTACAGACACAAATACAAACACAAAGAACATCCTTATTGGAGACAATTCCAAAACTGACTGACACAAATTTTAATCTTTTTTGAAGAATCTAAAAGACTAAAGGGCTATGCAGATGGACGGCTCAGGGCTGCCCCTGCTAGATGTGGATAAAGGCCTTAGGAACCACATGCCACAGCACCAATCCTCCCTTTTGCCACCCCTGAAAGAGTGGCAAAATGCCACTCCTTTCAGGGGTGGCAAAAGGCCACCCTAAGAGCCAACACAGGGCTCTTTAGCACCCTTTCTGGTGCAGCACATCAAAACGCTGTACCAGAAGAGCATCCTGACGCTGCATGCCATGTTTTCCTTTCATCTCCTCTCTTCATCCCTGTCTTAGTTTTTAAGTCAGTGTGGGGTTGGGGCAGCTGGTGTGCAGCTGCTCCACCCCATCTCTGCCTCAGTTTCTGTAAAGGGCCGGCCTGCAGAGGCCCTAAGTGAAGAATCAAGAGAAGAGATAAAAGCAACAAGAGATGAGAGGCAAGACAAAAATAAGACAGGAATGAAGAGAGGAGATGAAAAGAACAAGAAATAAAATTAAACATAAAAATATAAAAATCGATACGAAAAGAGAAATGCAAAACTTTGGTAAACTATTAGATGAAATAACTGAATGTCACAAATGAACCTGAAAATAGAAGAACTAGAACAGAATACAAATCAGCTACAGAAAATATCAGATAAAATCAAAAAGACTTAAGAACAGAACCAGTTAGCTATTCAAGGGATGGAAATGAAATTAAGAGAAAAATGCATGAAATTAAGAGAACTGTCTGAAATAGCAAATGAAAACTTATATGAATGGATAATTGGCAGAATTTATGGATTACACAAATGAAAAAAATGGAGGAAGTAGAAACAGATACAATTTTTAGGATAAATGCTCATCACTAAAAGGAAAAGAAAATATTACAAGATATGATGTTATCTATTTTATAAAGGAAAGAACCAAGGGTATGATTATACAATGGAGTTACACTTCATTCCTGGAAATAGATAATAGTAAAATTACAATATTTAAAGATGTTTGCTCACAGATGTTAAATAAAGTAAGAGATCACAGATTTTTAACCCAGAATTTGAGGGAAAGGGGGGTTAAATATAAATGGGAAAAATCAGAAGGTATATCTTTTTATTTTCATCAGATTTTTTAAAATTAATATAGTTTAAAAGGTGAATGAATTCTGGTCAAAATACAAAAAACAAAAAAACAAACAAAGATTGGGAAAATAGATCAGTAGAAGAAGACAACAAATAAGGTGAAGAAGTACAAATGGAAACAAGAAATTTCTTTAGAAGGAGTATGGAAAAAAAGCTAAGACAACAGCAAATAATGAAATAGCCAAAAAAGATATAACTGAAGAAGATTCAATAGAACCCAGAACAGAAGAAGATATATTAGGATCAGCAGCAGAAGAAGAAATTTGAAATTAGAAATGGCATTAAATTTTTTATCCTGGAATGTGAAGGGATTAAATTCAAAACACAAAAAAGCAAGATATTTCATTATATTGGAAAAATAAATAAGATGTGTAGTTGTGTGTCTCAAGGAAGCACATACCAGAGAGAAAAATAAGAAATGATTGAATCATGAGAAACTAGGTTCAAACTTCACAGCTGCAAATCCAAAAAGAAGGAGTAATATATGTCAACCAAAAATTGCAAGCTAAAGAATTTGTTGCAGATACCAAAGGATTCTATGTTGGGGTCTAAATTCAGATACAAGTTCTGAAGAAATTAATTCTTGAAGTGTATATGCCAATAAAAAAGAGATATATTTTTGTAAAGAACTTTTAGGGAAAAAATCTGAATATTATTTTGACAATATTATGGTAATGGTTTTACTTTCATTTTTTTCATTTCCTTTCCTTTTTTTTCTTTTTGGATCGATATTATTTGATGTCTAGAATTGATTCAAACCTACAAGATGCAATCACAGAAATTGACATTTTACCTAAAAACATATTGGACCATAACTCAATTATGATAAAGATCGTCTATAAAAAGAAAGAATTCAGTTGGAAATTAAATTATGCTTTATTGAAAAATGAACAGATTGTAAACAAAGCAAAACAGACATTAAAATTTTCAAGAAAACATAAATGGAAATACTCCTATGCATATGATCTGGGATGCAACAAGGCTGTTATGAGGGGATACTTTATATAACAAGAAACAATTTAACAAAGAAAAAAATGGTGAAAAATCAGAAAATAACAGAAGCATTAAGAGACAAAGAACAACTAAATGAGGATTTGACAAATAAAATTTTAAAGAGATATCAAAATTTTGCAAAATCTGTAGATGGTTAATGAAATTGATAATAAACTAAAATATGGAATACAAATACAGACAAACTTTGAATACAGAAACAAACCAGAGAAATGGTTAGTGTGGAAACTGGGGAAAAAAAAAAGGGGGGGGGGAGGAAAAAAAATCTCTGCAATAAACCAGGGAAAGAAAATACAGAACAACAACAACAAAAAAATCAGAATATTTTTCCAACTTATTTAAAGAGAAGCAGAGGACTGAAGAGCATCTGGTAAAACTGTAGGAATATTTAAAGATCCAAGATGTTCCAATTTTCACAGAGGATCAAATAAAAATACTTAACTAATCACTATTGTCGAAATCATAGAAACAATTCAAAATCTAAAACAGGCAAAACACCAGGTCCTGATGGATTTATAACTGAATATTACCAAAAATTTAAAGATGAACTGATAATTCCATTTCAAAAAATGTGTGATCTCATAGAAGAAAAGACACCTGAAAATTGGCAGAGATGGGCAGAGATATATATAATAAAGGTATTCCTTGTTGACAAGGTTGTCAAGTTGTATCCATAGGGGGAGGTGCTCAGCATTGTCAGAGACTACTCTGTGATCATGTGGCCAGCATGATTGCACTGAATGCTGTTTACCTTCCCACTGGAGTGGGACCTATTTATGTACTTGCATTTGCATACTTTCGAACTGCCATATATAATAGATGGAAAAAATAAAAGAAAAAATATATGACAACAGTAAATCACTTAGGAAAAGAAAGTCAAGTATATGTTCATATTTTGCTTTTAGTTTAGAAACAATAGGTTAAGTATTGTGTTGTCTAGATGTTGGTATATGATTTTGTCAAGTCTTTATTTGTCATAATAGTGAAAAATATTATATGTTTTCACAAAATATTAAGGGGGGAAGGGGGGGGACCCAAACAATTACTACCCAGTTAGTCTGACATCAATACCATGAAAGACTCTAGAGCAGATCATTAAACAGAGAGTCTGTAAACATTTAGAAGGGAATTCCATAATCACAAAAATTCAACATGGTTTTCTCAAAAACACATCATGCCAGACTAATCTTAGCTCTCTTTTTTAAACAAAATCAACAGTTTGCTAGATGAAGGAAATGCTGTGGATGTAGCATGTCTTGCTTTCAGTAAGGTCTTTGACAAGGTCACCCATGACATTCTTGCAAACAAGCTAGTAAAATGTGGGCTAGGGAATACAAATGATAGGTGGAATCATAATTGGTTGACCAATCAAAGGGTGCTCCTGAATGTCTCCCCTTCATCCTAGACAGAAGAGACCAGTTTCAGCCCTTAGTCATCAGCACTGTATATAAGTGCTCTAAAACCCAGGGCTGGTGTGAGTTGAAGTGCGAAAAGTTGTGGTTGGGGTGTTGTTTGTAGAGAGTGGACTGCTGTGTATCAGACAGTGAATGTTGGAGAGAGTTTAAGAAGAGTTTGTATATAATGTGACATATTGCAACAAGTGATAAAAGCCTCCAAGGACTTTGGAAGAATTCAACTGTGCCTGTGCATTATTCAAGGTTTGTCAGTGTAATATTACCAAATACTACAAACTGAGCTTATGTTTCCACACTCTGCTTCAAATAGCTACTGTCGTGGTCACGTGCCTCAGACAGTGCTGATAGTTGACTTCTCTAGTGGGCCTAGTTTTTATTTTTGTCACTGCACACCTGCAGAACATAGAAGAGAGCCAACAATGGGACCTTGATATCTGCTGGGGTGTGATTCCAGGACCTCCAGGGGACACAAAAATCTGTGAATGTTCAAGTCTCATTAAATACTATGGATAGTAAAATGGTGTCCCTTATATAAAATAGCAAACTCAAACTTTGCTTTTTGGAATTTATATATTTTTTGAATATTTTCAAGTCATGGATGCTTGAATCCCTGGATGAAGAATCTGTAGATGCAGACAGCTGACTGTATGTCATTTTCTACATAACAGGCCTCAAGGCATTTGAAGACTGCTGTCTCCTTCAATTGTCTTCTGCAGGCTAAACACTTTAATTCTAGATGTCCTTCATACACCTTCTCTTCTAAATGTTAATTTTTGTTTAAAAGAAAATCTATCTATAATTACAGAAACTGCTAATATGAACTGCTGCAGCAGCAACCATATTCAATTGACAATTAATAGAGCAGTTGAAGGGAAATTAAATCCCAATTGATTGTTGGAAGAAGTACCTATTGAGGTATAAGTATGTAAAAGATAAATCTGCTTGCCATGTAATTAATTCAAATCTGCAGAACCAAATGAGTGTGCAACTTGGTTCCTATTATTGCACTGCACTTGTGAGGAATGTTTAGCAATTTAATTACCATTTAGCCACACAACTAAAGGAAATTAGATATTAAGCATGCTATCTAATTAACTTGGTATAGATTGCTTTCTAAACAAATATTACACATATCTAAGCAATTTGTGCCAATTACAGGCCTCAACATTCTTAAAGTTTAAAACATTAATACTCTAATTAATTATGCATTCTGTAATATGCAGAGGATATGCAAGCAATAATTTTGTCCCCTCTCTTTTAGTTGGAAGTAGCCCATAGGATTTAATTAGCAGTCTAGAAAAAACTGTGAACTTTCTCCCTGCCACCACTTTCATCCTTTTAAGAGCAAAATAAACCTCCTGATGGCTGTAGTTCTTAAATGAAACTAGTTCTTCAAAATCATTATTATGTAAAGCATGAGTCCATAACAATTTCCTTTAAAATGCTTGTCTTTCCAGCTATCAGCTTTGAGGACACAATGCTAGCTTCTATTAGTGTTTCCAACTGTAGGATGTAATGTATTATGTGTGTTGTTGATCTCATGAGTTTTCCAAAGGCTTTATGTGTAATTTCATTGCCAACATGTAGCAGAAGTCTTGTGAAATTGTATTTCCATCTCTAGCTTTTTGAAATAACATCTTAATTGATAGGAAGTCTAGAAACCAAACTGGTAACCTGTGGGTGATTGTTTTCCATGTTGTCTGCCTTGCTTGAGTGGCAATAAGGAAGCAGTTCCATTGTTCCCCTTGAATAAGCCCACAATATAGTGAGCCACCAAAACAAGGGGCCCATTCACACTACATTTTAAACTGGTTTGCAGACTGGTTTAAATTGGGGTATTCACACACATTTCATTTTTTATCTTTCTCTATTGCACGACGTTGTGACTCTACCATTTCTGCATAGCATTAATGCAATTGTCAGGGTCAATACAATAAGAAGGCGAGCCCTTCCTCCAGTCCATCTGTGATGGTCCAGTCCTCAGAGGGAGAGAAAAAACTGATGAATCTGATTCCCTTCCTCACTACCATTACGTTCTCCTTTTGTGTCTTGTCTTTTTAGACTGTAAGCCTCGGGGTAGGGAACTGTATAATTAACCATTTGTAAGCTGCTCTGACAGCCTTTGTAGTTGAAGAATGGGGTATGAATATTGCAAATAAATAAATACATTTACCTTGGCTTCTAAATAGGAAGCAATCAGTTTTCATGGAATGGGTTTCAAAGAACAGTTTACTGTTTTCAGTTCTATCGTCATTTATATGGGGTGGCAAGAAAAATGAAGAAAATAGTGATCTATATATAAATATATATTTATGGCTTTAATCTGAGTTTCAACATTGGTCAAATGCCTCAAAGACAGTAGTGACATCTGAACTACAAAGCTGAGTTGATACCTCAACTATTGAACAATTTATTTCTAGTTGTCCAGGAAACTGAAGAGTGGTATTTTATATATTACAACAGAAAAAAAAAATACACAGAAAAATCTGCTAAAGGCACGGTTCTATGCAAACTTACCTGGGGGGAAAAAACCATTGTACAAAGCGTAATTTATTTCTTAGTAAATAAGGGGTTATGCAGACGGGCAAAGGTGACTTGTAGGTGTGGCCTGTAGGTGTGGCCTTTAGACGACACACACCTAAAAGTCTCCAGGAAAGTGCCCTCTAGCCATTGTATGCCGAGAAAAGCCACACCAAAAAGGAGCCACTTTTTTCTGCTTCTTTGGTGAAGATGTGCAACTTCACATGTGTGTATATATGCAGAGACACTGATGCACCAGAACATGGCCATATAAATGCACCATTGCATGTGCAGTGGAAATTGACAGAGATTCAGAGCATGTGCCCTATGATGCAAGCTTTAATTTAAAGCACCCTATGCTTCCAGGTTTGGATGCCCTGCCGCAGGTGTGCTTGAATATTAGAACCCTAATCCTAACCCTAACCCTAATTGTAACCCTCCACATTGTGCCTAGCAACTGTCCTCTGTTATGACAATAAATGCATTCTGTTGCATGTACGCTTACTGTCAGCATGCACAGCAGTTTGCATGAAAGGGGTTTTTGTGACCTCTTCTGTGCAGGTGTACATAAGACCTGCACACCACTTCCTGGTATGATGGGGGGGGAGGGGGCTCCTGTAGTAACATTTGTCCATGTGTCCTGTTGATCATGTCCTTTGCATGACCACCAGCTGCATGTATCAACTTTGTCACACAAACCTCCCTTGAATGTACTTCTCCCCTCCCCCCGATCTGTGTTGGACATGTTTTATGGAGGACGATGGAGCAGGTATCTTTTCACTTGACAAACTCTTTTCTTTGCCCAAAGGGTAGGCCTAAGTCCCCATTTAGGGCAACCTCTGGGCAGGCAGTGCGGTTGCTGCAACTTAGAGAAAAGGCAACTTCAGGTCACCTTTTCCTGCCTTACCCCTAAGTCTTACCCCTAAGACTTCAGTCTTAGCAACTCATATGCAGGACTAGTCTATTCATTGTCTCTAGACATTTTCCATGCGTTCATAAGTAAAGTAATGCTGTCCTATTTTGGCAGTATTCTGCTTGTTTTGTTTTTAAGTACAAATGTACTTGATTGTATATTTTGAAAGTATTTTCTCACATATTTGAACATACCTTATCCTCTATAATACTTTATGATACTATTTTCATTTTTGGTTTTAGCTGACAACTGCATCATAAAATTCAGAAAGGACAATTCCAAAGTGTAAGTGCATTCTGAAAACTGGGGTGGGGGGTATATTTGAATAACTCAAACCAGAATTAAGTCTTCTGAGTTAATAGAATTAACTTTTAAACAAACACACATGGAGAGAATTTATTCATTTAATCTGAAATATTCATAAATATTTCATAGAAGTTTACAAATATTACACAAGCCATGAGGTTAATATTAATATAATCCAACCACAATAAAACAGCAGCAGTAACTAAAGAAATAATAGTATACAATACAAGAGTGCCACATGCGATAAAATAATATTTCCAGCTGTCTGCCTACAGTGCGAGAAAAATATACTTGCAAAGTACTTTCCTGATATTTGCATGTTAAAAAGTGTGTCATGGACAGCCAGGTTGAGGACAGGGAGGACTCTGAGGATGAGGATGCTGAGCCAGGTCCCAGCTTGGTGCTACCAGCTCCCATGGACTTAGTGGAACCTGGGTCTAGCTCTGTAGGACCCACTGAGGCACAGCCCCCGCTTCAGCAGCCTAGTCTCCTCCCAGCAGAAAGCCTCCCCCCAGCAGAGGTTTCAGGCCTGGAAGAGAAGCAGGACATGGAGGTGCCTACCTTTGCTCAGAGGAGGACAGAAAGGGCATGTCTCCGGCATTTTTGGAGGTTATCAGAAAAATGTGCAGCTAAGGCCAAACAGCTGTGAGTGGGAGCTGTGCTATATAAGCAGCTGAGGAAAGCTGAGTTCCTTGTCAGAGCTTATCTTGGGATTCCTAGTGAAAGTTTTTGACTCCTGACTCTCGGCTTGACTCTGGACTGCTTTGGATATTGTGACTTTTGGAATGGCTTTGGACTACCTGCTTGTGATAACCCTAGACCTCGGACTGCTCTCTTTGACTTGCCTTTTGAACTCTAGACTCACTGTTTGGCTTCTTGAAGCAATCACTGGTATTGTACTTACATCTGTGTTTGTGTGCTTGAGACGGACATTGTTCTGATGAGCCACGCTGTTGGCAGCTTTCCTGGACAAAGTGTTTCTGAGGGATTATTCTGCACAGAAATACATATAGAGTTTCTGTGTATATATATATATATATATATATATATATATTTCATCTTGATATATATATTTCATATATATTTAACATGCAAACATATTTCATATATATTTAACATGCAAATATATATATATATATATACACATGACATTTGCACAAAAACACATTTTTTTGCACAAAATACATGCAGAAAAAACAAACCGATCCTGTGCAACTATGGTCTAATCTGCACTGCAGAATTAATACAGTTTAACACCACTTTAACTGCCATAGCTCAAAGCTGTGGAATCATGGGATTTGTTGTTCAGTATGACACCAGAAGTCTCTGACAGAGAGAAAGCTAAATATCTCACAAAACTACAAACTCTAGAAGTCCAGAGCATTCAGCCATGACAGTTAAAGGGGTGTCAAACTGCATTATTTTGGCAGTGCAGATCAGGCCTATGTGGGCTTCTATTTATGGACAAAACTCGCTTGCATTTCTGTAGAGGAAAATATCCTGGAAAACACAGACAAGCATGTTTCAATGGTCTTCAATATTTGTTAAAAGATGAAATTGAAAAAAAAGTTCATCTATTTGGAAAAATAGCCAGGAAGACTGCATTTGCAAGATGGCTGTTTTCGCACCAAACTAAAGTGTCCTGTACTTCCATATCTGTGTTAATTCTGTGTCCTGCATAAATGGTATAATTTTTTAGGGTCTTAACTTGTCAATTTCCTCACTTGAAGCTGAGGGAGCCTAGGCTCAAAAACAAGTTATTGATTAATTCTTGTGCTCCAGAATGTTACAAAATATCTTGATAGGCAAAACATTAGGATTCATTCTTGGGAATATTCATTTTATTCCACTTATACACTGAGGTTCAGTATGAATTCTTAATTTTTTTCCCCTCAGAGAATGCATGCACACTCCAATATAGTTTATTGGATAAGCGGTTTTATTTGATGTTCTGTATAAAGATGAATAACAACATAAAATTGCCAGTTGTCTCTTCACTTTTTACTGCTTGAAGAACTCTTTTTTTTTTCTTTTTAAGAGTCTCTCTCTCTCTCTCAGAAAAAGAACCTGCAGTGCCTCTGTACCAACATATTACTGTTGAGCCTAGTGAGTTATAGTAATTAGACCATGTCATAAGGAACAGTTTAACTTTCAGCTTCTTTCTGTATATCGATTTCTTTCTTTCTTTCTTTCTTTCTTTCTTTCTTTCTTATTTCTTACACAAAAAACTATGTCAGGATGGAATGCTAACCTACTACAGCATATTCAGTTACTTTTATTCTTTAATAACAGCCACATCCCATGGCTGCAGGATAGCATGCTTTTGAAGCTATTAATAGAATAGAGAAAGAACCAAATTGTGAAGCTAGTTAAAATATTTCAGCATTTCACAGTTTAGCCCATTTCAAATGGACAGAGTTTGGTCCAAGCCTGCCTGCCTGCCTCTCTTTTCTTTTCTTTCCTATACCATGGAGAGGTACAATCCAACCAACCTAAAGTAATTTAAATCATTTAAACATTCAGGCAATGTAAAGCAATTCTAAACAATTTGAATAAAAATGATTTAATTCACTACAATTTTGCCCATTCTCTCCTGTCGATTTGGGCATCATCCTGTTTGGATGGTGCAAGGCCCAATCCCCAGTTCTGGTGTGGGCAATCCAGATGACATCCAGCATGTCCCGCATCAAAACTGGGATGTAACAAGGTTAAGATGAATTAAAATATCTGTTACACTGAATCTCCCAGGGACATACAGATGACACAAAACGGGGATGGGTTGCTAATTTCCCAGAGGACAGGATTAAAATTCAAAATGAATTTAATAGATTAAAGGGCTGGGATAAAGCTAACAAGATGAAATTCTAATGGGAGAAATGTAAGGTCCTCCATCCAAGCGGAAAAAAAAAATCAATTCACAGATATAGGATGGGATCTTGGTTGCAACAACAGGAGTATAGTGTCTAAATCAAGATAAGTGATAGTGGCACTGTATTCAGCTTTAGTTGTTGAATACTGTGTCCAGTTCTGGGCACCTCAATTCAAAAAGGATGTTGACAAGATGAAACATGTCCAGAGGAGAACAACCAAAATGATAAAAGGTCTGGGAGTTATGCCCTATGAGGAGTGGCTTAGGGAACTGGGATTATTAGCCTGATGAAAAGAAGGCTAAGGGAGGACATGATAATCATGTTTAAATATCTGAAGGGACGTCATATTGAAGAAGGAACAGGCTTGTTTTCTGCAGCTCCAGGGACTAGGATAAGTTACAATGGATGCTAACTACAGGAAAAGAGATTCCACCTAAATCTCAGGATCTGTATTGGTTCTGTGCACAAAGAGCAAAGGGAGGTTGAAGGTGAGCACAGTTCTGCAGCACTTAAACTTTGTGGTTTCTTTCCCACTCAAATGGAAAAAGAAAACCCTCTCTTTTTATTCAAAGGGTGGAGGAATATTTTTTATGTCAAGAGCTGCATTCTCTCAGGCTTAATAAATAAGTGGATATCAGTGAGGGATAGGGTCAGAGCAGACTTTAGAAAAGTAATTTATTACCATCTATAGATTCCTCCAGCCATTTATTTTTTTTTAAGCTGAGAGCCAGAAGTGAATGGAACCAAAGCCCAAAGTTCACATGTTTCTCAAATTCAAAGCTATCTTGTACGGAGTGAGGTTATTGGTCAATGTAGTCCAGAATTGTCATTTTTGATTGGCTTTCTGGGGTTTCAAGCAGGATTCCTTCTACTTGGAGATCCAAAATCACATGAAACAGTGTGTGTTCATAGTGGCATGGTGGTACTTATTCTGGGATTATACAACACTGTCCCATTCAATCCTAATCACAGTTCAAGCCAGTTTCAGACAGACTTGATAGTTTATAGATGATTTTGTGAAAAGGTGTAATTGGAAAACATTGTGCTTGAGGTGAGAGAATGGTCACATGACATAATGTGAGGCAGTGGCAAATACAGTAATCTGTGAATAGTCAAATCCATGAATGCTTAACATAAAAATGTGGAGGAATAACTGTATAACAAAGACTCCCCTTAACCAGGTAAAGTAAATAGGACTCAGAAAGTGAATTGCTTAAGGAATGAATTCTGTCAGTGTCTCTATAATTATTTAATTAATTGCAGATGAAAGGTGTGTGTGTGTGTTTTCCTTCTACATGTCCATGAGACCACATTTGCTTAATTCTGAGTCTTTTTTTTTAAATTAGGTTCTTGCTGTCTTTTCTGCTCTCATTTCCCCATTCACATTATATTTTCTATTCACCAGCTCTCTCGCTCTCTCTGAACTCTTTTCTGCTTCCTCCTTGTGTCTACCCCATCTCTGTTGATGCTTTCCCATGACTTCTAGTGACAGGTCTACACTGCACAGAGCAACAAAATGAAACTGTCAGGGAACAAAAATAGAACTCTGCAGAGAATGTTTTGTATAATTGTGGAAACAACTGGCAGCAAGAAATACCAAAATCTAGGCAGTGAAAAATAGACTTAAATTGAGTCAAGTGAATGGTGTGTCAGAGAAACATAAGTTGATGGTGCAACTGAACTAGTCTAGGACACAGTTCACTCCCCAGCAAAGAAGAGGCTGATAAGCATCAAATGGGTGTGTACTGCCATCCCAATGACTGTGTCTCATAGGATAATTGTTCCATTTTGCTTGTTGTTGTTGTTGTTGTTGTTGTCATTGTTTGCAGAGATATTTCAAAACCACCTGAAAAATGGTGTCAGTCTCTTCAGATTCCTGTAACTTGCTCAGGCCACAGTCCAATTAAGGAATCTTATGAATTATTCATTGCATATTGAGGATCTTAGTAAAAATAATTCTGTGGCTCAGATCCTGCATTTGGAGACATATGTGTATCATGTATCTATGTCTGTTTAGCTATGTATCCTAATACATAGTGCAAAACACACTTACTTTGTAAAAATTTCAGCCATCCCAATACAACTGTTTTCATGTTGTCAGAGAGTGAGAGGATGAACAGAGATGAATCCAGCTATTTTCCAATGTCTAGAAGTCATGCAGCGAGGTTCTAAAGGTGTGGTCTGCAGATGAAATCCTTGGTATGTTTCACATACAAGAAAATAGTTGGATGCCTCCCCACTGATCCCCTTGCTCTCCAGCATCATAGAAATGACCATACACTGCTTGCAACATGCATTGTTGTCTTTGATTCAGAACAAAATTCTAACCTATACAACAAATATAAAAGGTGTGTAGTTGTGATAGCATAAGTCTGACTTATACCATTATAATTCACAAACAGAATGCTGGCCTGTATATGCTTTTTCCCAAGGATGAATCTGCAAATTTGATTTGAGGTTTACTTTAAGGGGGGAAATTGTATTAGATGAGTAAAATGGTGTGTGTGCAGGTAATTTAAAAACAAACAACACTTCTACAAGTTTGTTCTGGATCCCAGAAGGATGCAGCTGATCACTTTAAATATATATTTGAGTGATTGGCAAACAGTATTTTATAAATGAATTAGCAAAGTGTTTGGCTTCAGACTGCAAGCATTGCATTACCTGTATGAATCTTAAGATGGTATTCAGTTTCAGGATCCCAGTAACTGATAGGATCTACTATATTAAATGAAACATCACTTAGAGATTTTGCAATTGTAGCTATGTGATTCAGTGCAGACATACAGCATGTGGGGGAATCTGCAGTCTACAGTTGTTGTTATGTGCCTTCAAGTCATTTCAACCTATCATGGTGTTATTTTGGAAAGTTATGTTCAGAAGAGGTTTGCCATTACTTTCCACTGAGGTTGAGAGCATGCAACTTGCCCAAGGTTACCCAGTAGGTTTCATGGCCGAACTGGGAACTGAACTCTGGTCTCCAGAGTCATAGCTCAACACTCAAACCACTATACTGTAAAATTTGTAGTACTGATCAGTACATTGAAAGAACCAATAGCTCAAAAGGAACTTGAACCATCATGGCCTCTCTAATTTGCCTTTGTTTGGAACTGAGATGCCCTTTCCTTCAAGTATTTTTGCTAAAAACATGCTAGGCTCATAGACATAAGATTTTAACACCTCATGGTCCCAACATAGATTGCTATATTTGATGCCATCTTCCCTTTAGGAATGCTGACAATATTCAACAATGAGTGTTCTAAATTGCCACCTTGGATACAGCTCACTTCAATTTTGAGCAAGTGAAGAAGGTAGAAGCTCTCTAAAACATGTTTTCTGAAAACATTTATGGAAATGTTTAGATCTTCAGATGTTGTTGGCTCCAATGCCTATCTCCTCTTGCCATTACTGCCAGTAACAGTGGTTACTAACAACATCTGGAGAACACCAGGTTCCTCACTTCTATCTAGTGGCATCCCCACACCTTGTCACCTGGTTCAAGAGGGGGCTGCTGGTGGGGGGGTGGCCAAAAGGTCCTATGCTTTGCTGTGACAGCAGAGGTCTCCTTGTGAGGAGGCCTCCACTGCCATGGAAAGTTGGGAGGGTCCAACCATGTATCACCCCTCTTCTGGGGTTTCACTCCGTGCAGGCCTCACCCCCCCCCCATGCTACTACTCTTACCTTCAGTCAAAGGATGTCAGTGCAAAATACTATTTCCCCAAACTTTCATTCCTCTTTTAACATGAACTTTTTTCCCCCCTAAAGGCATTGTGATTATAGCAATACAATTTTTCTCTCTTTCTCCTCTTCTCCATTATTCTTCTCTCCCTTGGTGTCTGTGTATGTGTGTGGGGAGATGGGGGAAGAGAGGGAAGGTTATGATTCTATATCTGATATTAGGAAGGCACAATATGATATGATGAGAAGATGTCAGAGTCTAAATGAATCTGTATGTTTTGGGTTAATTTGTTATATTGGTTAATATAGTATTATGGGAGTATGAGAGTGTGTAACTTTTGCTGTTGGAGAATGATGGGAAGCATAGTGCTGGTTTACACTTAGTAAGTGGATCAAAGTGGAAAGCATTGCCTGGGACAGGAATGTGAGAAATGTTAGGGTGGGGCATTGTTAATTTTATGTCAATGTTTGAGGATGATGACAGTTCTGTCTGCAAAAGTCTTCTTGCTAACACCTATGGTTACTGGGGAAAAAAAGTTCTTGCCATTTGAAATACAGAAGGCTGCTTCACTGAACTTTGGGACTAAAAGGGAGATTCTTGACAGAAACCTTCCCAAAAATGAGATGGACTCACAAATAATATGTAGGTCTACTGAAATTAATGGAACTTAAATTGTGTATGGGCAGCTAAGCATTATCAATTTCAGTGGGTGTTCTGCAAGATGACAGATTGTAATCTCCAGCAAACAACAAAGGGATCCCACTTATCTTTGATGTCAGCGTTCTGGAGGTTCTCACTGGCGATTCCACCCAAGTGCAGTGTTTGGGGAAAAAACAAAATGCACATTGATCATCATTGTGAGAACAGCATTAATTCTCTAACAGCATCAGTCTTCAAAACAAGTAATAATTAATAGACCCCAAACTTTAGAACTAATAGCTAATTTATTCTGCTCTTTGATAGTGTGACTTTGACTAGTGTGATATCTGACCTCACAGTTGCACCTGAAGAGGACGTGTTCTACCCCTTTGACATATTTCACTTTTGAGAAAGAAAAAAAAATGCATCCACTTCATATGAATTTAAGTATAAGCACTTCCTTTCATGTCAGCCTTTAGAGCCACTGCATTTTGTCAGGAGTCTATGGAACTTAGCCTGGTGTATGGCATGGTATAAATCAAAAATAAATGGAGAGGAAGCACATATAAAAAGGATTCCCATCCCAGGAGCTGCTGCTGAATGCGAACAACTGTGCCACTGTTGTATGCTAAGGGAGGTGTACTCTCTAGACTGCTTGAAGAATTATAAAGCATATCTAGAAGACGTCTCAAAAACAAATTAAAAATTAATGATGAACAAAATCAAATTTTCTTTTTGTGACTGATATTCCTTCACCTGCAGATAAATATAAAAAGCCATCAAAGGAAGAAATGCATTAGTTTCTAATTTAATGTGACTTACGGGAAGAAAATAATCACTAAAGCTCTAATGATAGCTTTTTGACAACTTCCTAATCCTTACAAGTTGTTGGTAAGAGCTGCATCAAGCCAAGCTGATTATCAATCCTGGCTTTCTCCCATGAGTAATTCAAAGAACCGTACAGCCTGTGATCATGTAGATGAAATTGTAACTTTTAAAAGCCCATCAGCAAAGCAAGCCTTGCAGTGAAAAACAGAATCATAGCTTCTGGCTTACTTTTCTCATCAACATTACATGCAGTCAATTCTCCTGCAAGCAAATAGCAATAATAAAAATAAGAATAATACAGGAAGAGAAATGTTGGATATCCCATTTTCAATGAACTTCCTCATCTGGCTTTGGTTGTGTTCCAAAGAAGTTAATAATTTTTAAACTTATTTTATTTAATATATGTTTTGCCTTTTTTCACAAGGATCACAAGTGGCAAGCAACCTTAATTTAAAATAGTTTCTCTCCTTCCCTTTTCACACTTGTAGCCTTAGATTCACTTAACTTTTCTGAGACATTTTCTGAGATATTTGTCTCCTACTGTAACTTAATTGAGATTGGGTACATTGGTTGTTCCCAAGTTGTAAAACTCCTTTCTCTGGGAGGTTCTGTTGTCCCCCTGCCTATGTATCCTTCCACCCACAGGTAGAACTTTTTATTTAGGGAAACATTTTAACTTTTTGTTTAGGGAGGCATTTGTTTTTTTTAGTATGCTGTGGCCGATGGAGCTTTTAAGGGGTGGTGCTGTGCTTCTATTTTATTTCTATTTCTATTTTCTGATGTATTAATTGTTTTTTTTCTAAAAATACTTTTAACTTGTACTTTCACACAGAAGTTTGACTTATTGGTGTTTTAACTGTTCACTTCAGTTTTTAATTGCATAAAACCATAGGTCACCACAATATATAACAAGTATGTTCTACAAATACCAAATAACAAAATCTAAGATATAATATGGAATTTGCAATAAGATTTCTAATATTACTAAACTTACAGGTAAGAATTAAATATATACAATGAAACTATAGGGGCATTAATATATCAAACTTTTGGGAGTGTCTTATAATAATTTCTTTTATTTGGCAGACAGACCAATTATTTTTAATAAGTAAAAACCCTACAAGTACAAAGTTTTTTTATTTATTCCATTTGACAAAAGACAACTAAACAAATAGTGGGGGAAGTCCTCAACTTCATCCAGACTACAGTGAGAACAGTATACATCATAATATCATAGAATCTTAGAGTTGGAAGAGACCACAAGAGCTATCCAGTTCAACCCCCTGCCATGCAGGAACTCACAGTTAAAGCATCCCGACAGATGGCCATCCAGCTTCTGTTTAAAAATCTCCAAAGAAGGAGATTCCACCACACTAGGCAATGTATTTCACTGTTGAAGAACTCTTACAGTCAGGAAGTTCTTCCTAATGTTGAGGTGGAATCTCTTCCTGTAGTTTGAATCCATTGATCTGGGTTCTGTTCTCTGTAGCTGCAGAAAACAAACTTGCTCCATCTTCAATATGGCATTTTTAAAAAATATTTAAACAGGGCTATCATATCACTTCTTAACCTTATTTTCTCTAGGCTAAACAAACCCAGCTAAGTCACTACTCATAGGGCATGGTTTCCAGACTTTTCACCATTTTGGTTGCCCTCCTCTAGACACACTCCAGTTTGTCAACATCCTTTTTTGAATGATAAGGGAGTTTAGCTAATCAGGCATCCAGAATTGTGGAAGTCATTAGCTGAGACAGTACCAATGGTAGCTCCTTTCTTAAATGAAGCTTTTCCCCTTTTAAACAGATATATCATGAGGACATTTGAACTGAAGGAAGAGATGCAAAGTCTTCTGATTAGCACATTACCTTTCTTTCTTTGCTGATAAATTATCTTTCTGGGAAAATACATTTCTGAAAAAACAAATTTATGAAAAAGGGTGTTCAACCTGAGGAAAATGGAGCTTCCTGATATTGCTTCTTTATTGCTTTAAACAGATGGCATCAACTCTTATCAGTTTCTCTCTCTCTCGGTTTCTCTTATCAGGAATCCCAAATACCCTACTATTGTTATCTGTAGAGTCCTCCTTCTAGGATTGTGTCTTCTCTAGTAAATCTTTGTTTCTTGTCCCTTTCATTTCCCCTTCCTGAATTATATCTTCAATCTGTTTGTTGTATTTAATCAGCTTCCAAGGCAGGAGATGAAAACAGAATAAGAGGAGAGTTCAGGGAGTAGAAACAAACACATCCCACTACTCTACCACCATGTATCAATCTGTTTTAACTTTTACACTAAGAGTTTTTAAGTTGTATTGGGTTTATATAAAGTAGTACACTGACTTGAATCCTGTGCTGGAAGAGAGATGGGAAATAAATTAATGGATAAATACTACATCAATACTAGCCACAATTATGGCCAGAATCTGGTTGAAGACTTACATCTTTGGGAATGAAAACTGGGCAGTTCTGTAATGTCTATAACCAGTAGATGACTGCTGTTACGTTACTAAATGAGGGATCCAGCAAAATGACCAATGCACATCAGAACTGATGCACAACAGGACCCACTGCACAGTAGAACTGATGCACATTGGAATCAATGTGCTTCATTCCCATTGTACTCTGGACGTTGGCTAGGGAGTGTGGTGCATATTCAGAACACTTCTTCTGATGTCCCATTATGCATCTTCACTAACAGGTTCCTTAGAGTCTCTGCTGTGTAGCTAAAATATGTAATGGATTCTGGAAAACATATATATATATATATAGAGAGAGAGAGAGAGAGAGAGAGAGAGCAAATTTCTAACATGGACAAATCTTAGGCCTAAAACAGACAGGCACAGAGGAACAGTGACAGTGCAAGGTTGGATCCATTTGTACTGGGACCATGGCACTTCTCTGGTCTCAATCTGGACTGCTACTGCTGTCCTGAATACTCTATACACTCCTTCTTGGACCAATTATTTTTCTATAGTGCAGCCTTGGCACAGATTCAAGCCACATAAATGGCATGCCCCCAACATGGCCTGAAGCTACATCATTTTGCCTGTATGTTTCAGGTCCTATAAATCTTGTAAGAAAATTGAAGAAAAATCATCATTATATTATTAAATTTGTAGAAAGAGGATTAATGAAAGCTGTTTGTTAACCCAGGGAGTCTTTCCTCCAAAACAATGCAGAGAGCCTGGACTTTCCACTCTAAACTTTCTGCAAAATAGCTAGATATGTTGTATTTTTATCTGTACACATGGCAATAAATTAACGTGATTTAGGATTCTGGATTGGCAAGCATTTCTCCTATGTGAAATTATTGTCCTATCCATAATCCTTATCAATGTGTAAATGTGCAAGCTAGGCATTAGAATACTGGTCTTCATTTCTTGTGCAAGCTAGGCATTAGAATACTGGTCTTCATTTCTTGTAGTCTTTCAGTCTTCATTTCAAACTTCTCATCTTTTATGTCTTCTCATTGGCCAATCTTGTTCTCTTTATCCTGGAATGTTTATCTTCCATTGTTTACCACAAACTACTAGTCTCCCCTGCTATTACCAGAGAAACCTTTCAAATGTCAACTACATGTAGGAGTAGTTTGCATAAGGTATTTCTTTATAAGGAGAAGTATTTTGTTTGTCACACAGGTAAGATATAACAGGTAGTCAGACTTAATGACACCATATACATTTGCAACATGAAAACTTTAATCCTATTGGTTAGTCTCAAATAGACAAGACTTGGGGGGAAGCAGACAGTGCAAAGCGCCATTTTGGGACAAGGAAGGGGAGGGGCAGCTGCACGGTGTGCACCCCAACCCCTTCCCCAAAATGTTCTCGGAGCAGCCGGCCCTCCGCACAGCGAGCACTTCGAGGATGACCTCCCGCTGCAGTGTCCGTACACGCTGCAGCAGAAGAGTCGCCGAAGGTGCGTCGGCAGCCTTTTGCAGTGCACCTTCGGCGATTTGTGGAAGGAGCCCTATTTTAGTGCTCCTTCCAGGGTTGGCGAAGCTGCGCCGTGGGGCTGAGGTGTGCGGATACCTCAGCCCCACGGCGCAGCTTCCTGGAGCGGCCCTGTGCCACCCGTCTGCTTTCCCCCATATTGTATAAATTGTTGAAGGGTGAGTTATCTTGTAGGTAAATCCCATTTATTTCATGGATCTGCTTCAAATGGAATGAAACAAGTGATCTGAAAGTGCCTAACTAAGTTCCATTCCCAAAGACAAATAGGGTTGAGTCTTGTCCACATCAGTATGTGAGATAGCCTGGGATCCCCACCATAGAGCTAGTTTGTGGAAAGCAAACAGGACTGAAGAACTCTGCTCCTTCCCCCATAGTCAGACAAATGATGACTACAATTACAGTGAAATTGCCAGAGGACTCTGTTGGATCTCAGCACTATTACCATTACTGTGTGTCCAGCTATGGGGTGGTAGCTAGACACTGTTGCAGTCCTGTCTTCTCTCCATGAAGCACAGAATGGTCTTGAAAGGTAGCTTCAAGGTCTTTATGGTAAGTTGGGGTGGGGAGCTTTGGCCATTGAGGAGTGATGAAGGTAATACCGACCCCCTACCATGCCCCAAAAAGGGTCTGCACACATAAAGGACACTTACACATGTGTATATCTCAACAGAATTCCAGACACTGTCTGACAAGGCATGATGTATTGAAATTTAGATGGAGGGATGAAAAATTATGAGAAGAATATGAACTATGCACTTTAAAAATAGTATCTTTGAAGATTTTTTGTTAAAAATAAATAAAGGGAAGTTGTTTCTAAATTAAAATAAACATTGTGCTCAACTCAGTTTTGCTTTCTACAGAGATAAATTATCTATACCAAAGTGGTGGGGAAAATAGGGCATAGCAACATGAAGAAAAATAGGAATGACTGTAAAGGGGATAAAAAAAAAATCTTTCATGAGCAACACAAGCACACTTTTATGTATGCCTCAAAATGAATATGGATCTCAGTGCTAAAAAGTAGAAAACAAAATCCCACTGAGGATGCCTTTAAAAGCAGCTGGAATATTGCAACTGAGCACACCTGCTGAGGCAAACATTCTCAGTATTTACTTAGACTAGCTATGATTAGTGAAACATCAGGAATATGGAAATTAAAACCAACACCTTGAGAAAAGATGAATCCTAGTACCAGGCTGCATGGCAGGAAAAACTGTGTAACTTATTTTGAAGGTATTTTCCTTGGGGGAGGGAGTTGTCTGGCTTAGTGAATTGAAGTTGAGTGAACTGTCGTATTCCAGTATACAGTGTACATTATGTATGAAAATATCAATTCCCATAAGCAAACTCATCCTAGATTGTATAACTTTAGATCAGTGATTCTCAAACTTTAGTCCCCCAAGTATTTGGGACTTCAATTCCCTGAAGCCCCAACCAGCTTGCCAATTGTCAGGAATTCTGGGTTCAGAAGTCAAAAATATCTGGAGAACTAAAGTTTGGGAACCACTGTTTTTCATGATAGATCTCTCTTTATCGAATCCCAATCAAACATGTGAAAGTGGGTGAAATCAACATTTAAGGAAGGGAGCTCCACTCAGAATTGTTAGGATATAGATGGGCTGTGCAGTCAAAGGTGAAATATAGAGATGTGTGTGTGTCTGTAATTTTCCACTTGAGAACAGCTTCTAGGCAAAGCACAAACAACATCTAGAAAAACAAAGTGAATGTAACACCAGATGGCCAACACAGACATCAACATGAACTTTCCCAAAGATAGAATTCATGGACACAGACTTTGGGGGGATGCAGACCAGGGCGTCGGGGATGCCCTGGTCCGGAACGGTGTGGGACCACGGCAGCAGGACCGCGGCGCTCCTGCGGCGACCCTAAAAGGAGCTCCAAATTGGCGCTCCTTTTAGATGTCAGGGAAAGTGCGCCCTAAAAGCGGCAGGCGCACTTTCCCTGACTCTTCCGCCGCAGCACGTCTGGTCGCTGTGGCGGGAGGTTGCCCCGGAAGCGGGGCAGCTCCCAGGGTGACCTCAGGAAGAGGAAGGGACACCACACGTGCGGCTGCCTCTCCTCTTCCAGGTCTCGGAGACGGCCCTATTAGCCATCTGCCGAGGTCCCTAGTTATGGGTAGCAATAGATATCCAAAAAGGTAAATAATCGTTAGCTTGGGGAAATAGTCACGTGGTGGATGATGGACAACAAGAGGTTGGGTTAATATACATCATACCGGCATTATCCAATTAACATAAGGTTAACACCTAGAAGGTGGAGTATGGGAAAGGCCTAGAGAATCCTTTGTCTAGAAAGTTATTGTTCAAGATGTGAGCACGCGTGTGCGTGCATGCCTGTCTGGCAGCAGTGGTTTTAACTGCAACAAGTTGAGATGCTAAGCTTTTGGGATTGTTAAAGATGCAATCTTTCATGGCTGAACTGGACAAGTTCATCACAATGGATTTTACTTAGTTATCTTATTTTACTTTTATATGCATTAATAAAACTATGCTTTTGGACTTTACAATGTGTCTTCTTGACTGAAGAAGACAGGATTCTGAAGAAGGGAAGCTGAGCCAGTTGATGGTAAGAGTTACAAAGTAGCTGTGGATCACAGCAGCCAGTTTGTCCTGCAGATTCTGCTGGGTGCCAAAGAGCATCACTACAACACTCATCATCCACTCACTGACAAGAATATGGATTTTAAAGCATTCTAATTCAGGGCTTTTGCAGACTGCCAGTTAGTGCTAGGGAGTCATGGATTTTTTTTTTTTTCTGAGACATTGAACTTTCTCTGTCAGAGAGCTCTGGTGCCTCAATAAAATACAGTTCCCATGATACCCTAACCCTAACCCTAACCCTTAAAGTGGACTCAGTTTGCACTATCTCTGGCAGTCTGCAAAGGCCCTCAGTGGAGGTCTTTCACAAGTTTGGTTTGCCAGTTCAAAAAAAAAAAAAGTGTTTAGGACAGCAAATGAGGATTTTCTGTAACATACCTCAATTAACAAAGCCTCTGTCAATGAATTCCTTTTTACAAAGGCTCTTTACACCTACTCAACTACAATTTTATCCTATGTATAGTCTTTATTTTTATCCTATATAAAATCCTACTACAGCTGCATATGCCTGCTGGCTCTGGTAGCCAATTTTCTGTTAAAGAAGTACCATGTATATTCAACTATAAGTCGACCTCATGTATAATTTTGGGGCCGAAATTATGAATTTTGATCTGACTTGTGATTAAGTCAAGGGTAAACCTTAGGGGTATGTAACATAGGATGAAAAGGTTGAAGCAAAGGAAAATGATGCCAAAGAACTTACACAATTCTGGCAGGCATAAGTTATGTGCTTATCCTAAAGGTTGGATGGGTAAGGAGGAAGCTTTTGATGTTGTTTGTTGATGTTGTGTGCCTTCTAGTCATTTCTGACTTATGGTGAACCTAAGGGAAACCTATCATTGGGTTTTCTTGCCACTTTTTTTCAGAGGGAGTTTGTCATTGCCTTGCTCTGAGCCACTTGCCCAAGGTCATCCAGTGGGCTTTGATGGCCAATCTGCATTACAAACCCTGGTCTCCAGAGTCACAGTCCAACACTCAAACCAGTATACTATGCTGACTCCTTAAAAGGAAACTACCACTAGCATTTTTTTTTTCCAGAATGTAAGGCCAGAAGCAACCCTATGGTGGAGAGAGTAGATTGGATCAGTACTTATTTTAGGTTCTCCCAGAATGGACTAAGGTCTCACCTTTCACCACTCTACTCAGAGAAAGGGATGGCTCCTTTTTTTTTTTTTTTTTTTTTTTTGATAAGAGTTAATGTACAGTACGTACATTGACCTGTGGATAAGTTGACCCAGTTTTGGGGGGTCTATTTTTTTACTATTTTTTTTTTTTTTAGAATTAGGCAGTATATACAGTAAGATTTTTAGAGTATATACATTAATGCTCAGAAACACACCAGCTTTGTTAAATGAAGTAATACCTGTGTAAACTACTACAGACACACCCACACAGAAAACACATGTAGGAAAACTACATATCTATATTTTTGCACAGGAATCTCAATATTTAGACAAACTGCATAAACTTGTGCCATTTAAATAAAATTCATGCTATTTGCCAGATGTCAGTCATGGGATGTAGCAACTGAAGGGATGATTTGGATTTCCATGTAGTGGCTTAGGGAACATCTGCTGTAATGTCATAAGGGATGGGTGGATATGTCAGCTTTAGTTTCTCTTACATTTCATTTTTAAAAGACACATAATATTCTGTCCATCTGATTGAAGAAAAAAATGTGCAGACTGTGTGTGTGTGTGTGTGTGTGTGTGTGTGTGTATGGGGGGAATATCTTTTTAAAAAGAGCTGTCAAAAATATTGCCAAATTAAACTGGGCAAATTCATTATGTATAGCTATTCCTGGCTTGACCCTACTTATCGTGTAAACATGAAAAGGCTCTCATTTAAAACAGCAACAAAGATATGAAATTTTAATTCAGCACTATTATAGATGATTGCATAGGGATTCAAGCCCAGATTTGGAGTCCTCAATACTCCTCTGTCTCTAGATGAACAAATCTATCTGGTCTTTCTCACAGTTAGGTTTTTGCTTTTGTTTTTAAATTTCATATCTCATCATAAAAAAGAAAACATAGCAATTTTTGATACAATATTTAAAATGAATCAAAAAAAATTCTCACCCATCCTTGATTTCCATGTTTACATTTTTGAAGTTATTCCTTCCATCCAGCTGCATCCATTTTTGTCAAAGTTGGAAACTTTGACAAACACTGACCTGTCCAGATCCATCCTCACTATTTTAGTGCAGAGTCATTTTGCTGTAGGAAAGCACACTGGGCAGGTGATCTTCAGAATTGATCCCAGTCTTTCTGTTCTTTGAATCTGTGATAAGGCTTGAAGCATGCTTTCTCATTCCTTATTGCCTCACAAGGCTCAAAAGTTATTAAGCAATCTTTTCCCACTTTATCTGGAGATGCTGACATCAAATGTAATATAGGTTCACTATCATGAGCATATAATGCTGGTCTATGAAACAGTTTCCTTTTAACTTTTTACTGCTTAGCAATGGATACACTGAACTCACCCCCACCAACGGTCACACTGGAAAATCCAATTTCCTGCACCAAAGGATAGATATTGATAGATGCAATTCCACTTGATAGATCCATAAAAACCTGGTTCACTCACTTATAAATAAGATACTATGTTCATATAACTAGAGCAATACATTCCTCAGATTGAGCACAAAACCAGAGTTACAGAAGTCAAGAAAAAGGAGGTAAGTTACATAAGAGACATTGTAATCCAATCAACTGGATGCAAGTGGGGTTTATTACTGAAATACTTTCTTGGGTCTCATGTTGAATGCCAAAAATCAACCATAAAAATTTCATGTATGGAATAAGGGTACTTTCTGCTTGTCTTTAATGAGTTGAGCTATATAGCGAGCCAGCATGGTATAGTGTTTTCTGTGTTGGACCAGGACTTTGAGGGATCATGGTTTGAATTCCTGCTCAGCCATGGAAAACCTGGAGGTGAGCTTGGGAAAGCCAGCCTGAGCCTCAGAGGAGGGCAATAGCAAATTTCCTCTGCATAAATCTTACCAAGAAAACCAGAGGAGAGGGACACCATAAATCAGAGCTGACTTAAAAGTACATAACAACAATAATACAGACAACAGCAGAATTAGGATGGTGAGGGAGGACTGGAGAGATACAGACATCCAGTGTCAGGTTGCAGAAGTGTATCTGCAGTAAACAGTGAAATAAAATTTTAGTTGGAAAAGAAAGGGATTGTACTCTACCCAGTCTTACTGTAGCTGTGTGCGCCAGTCTACAACAGCAAAATAAACAGCAGCTAGCTGAGCTTCAGAATCACTTACTGAGCATGTGTGAACAGCAGAATAAAGAGAAGAAGGGAAGACAGATTAGCCAACCTCACCAGCTACCAGCTCATTGGTATATTTTTTTTAAAAAAAGCATAGTTATATAGATCAACATGGAAATCATAAAAAAAGTGGAACCTGGTTAAAGAGAGGTGGGGAAAAATCTGGATACTTTTCAGAAGAACCTTCCAAGTAAATTCTAAAAGGCTCCAAAAGAATTTTTTTTTTTCTTATGCAAGTTTTTCTTGACCCGGTTGTTTCATTTGACACACAAAAATTTAGTTTGGATAAAAAAAGTTTACTGAAGCATGTTGAACTGTTCTTTTTTGTGGCATAGGAAAATGACCTTCATTTGCTGTGCATTTGGGTTATGTGGAGGATAATGGTTGTTTCCCATGGCTAAACTCCCCTGTGCCCAAACCCGCTGGCTTATCAGCCAAATCTTGATCTCGGGAAGTAACTGTAGGAACTTTCAGCAACTCCCCTCAATTCATATAGCTGTTTCTCTTCCTGCAGCCTATTTACACTATGGACTTTGTTACACAAGGATAGTAAGTCAAAATTACAGTAGGATAATAGCAACTTTATCCTACTGTTGTTGTTGTGTGCCTTCAAGTCATTTCCAACTTATAGTGACCTTAAGATAAGCCTATTGTGGGGTTTCTTAGCACATTTCTTGGCACATTTCTTCAGAGAGGGTTCACCATTGCCTTCTCTGAGGTTGAGAGTGTGTGACTTGTCCAAGGATTTAAATGGCTGATCAAGGATTATAACCCTTGCCTCCAGAGTCATAATCCAATGCTCAAATCACTACACCATACTGGCTCTAACAGCTCATTTTGCTAGTACTTATCTTACAGACAGATGTCTCTTCTGTTGTAGTTTTTCAGCCTCAATAGCATTCAGGTTTTCATTGATGAGGAAAGAAAAACATCAGTGGTTCCCAACATCACTGTTTTTCCACTACTGCATCTAGTGTGATAGGTCCTTTCTGCTGCATTCTGAAATACCAGCAGTTATATGGTATGAGTGAGTGTGTTTCTCCTCCTCTCTGACTCCCTCACCCATTCCCATGTAGGCTGGAGTTGCTTTCACTTTGTTTATTTTTACTTTTTCTCGTCTTTCTATTTCTTTTTATTTTATTTTGGGGCAGGGGAGAATCACCCACCCAAGCACTTTCCTCTGATGGTAGCACAATGAGTCTTCTTGAACCCACCACTGCCACCAATTATATGAAGGTGATGGCCACTGTCCCACCAATTCTTCACTGCAAGACTTGAATCCAGGACTCTTCCAAGTGTCTCCTGCACTACAACTCTCCCCAGATGCCTGCACTTTCAAGTTTCAAGTTTTTTTCCCTCAGCTTGGCAAACTACTGTTCGACAGCCACACACTCAGTAATGTGTCCTAAACCTAAAAGACTTTTCTCAATGTTGGCAGCATTTTCAATGTGTTTCTGAAATCACCCCAGACAATTGCCCATTGAAACAAAGTAATAAATTAATCTACAAATCAGGCTGAATACATCATTTCCTCTAGTAGATGGTGTTCACAATGGATACAGTGTATAAATACATTATTAGTTACACAGTTTAACAGTTTCTTTAGCTTGTCTTTGGAATGGTTTCTTTATAGCTTTATATATGTTCACAGAACCTTTACTAAACTTTTGTTTCTTATAACCCTTCTGGTTACCTGTGACTCCACTAGTCACCAAACACTGTTTCCTGCAGGACACTACATCAATTTAATTAATTGTTCCATTCTTGGATACTTAAAAACCTTTCTAACTGCCCCTCACGCCAACCTAACCTAGCCTCAATGGCTCTTCACCGCTTAGGGCCCAATAAACATCACCCCTTTCAAACCTGCTGCTCCCTCTTATTTGGTCACTCCTGGGAGCAGCCCCCATCTTTTCCTGGCTTTGATCCCACTGGCTAGTGGCAAGGTTCTAATCTGCCTGTTATCTCCACAATTTTATTTTACAGTTTAGTTATTATGTGCCTCTGGGGGGTTGCAGACTGCCAGAAATAGTGCAAATTGAGTCCACTTTTAGGGTTAGGGTTAGTGCTAGGGAATCATGGGAACTGTATTTTATTGTGGCACCAGAGCTCTCTGACAGAGAAGGCTCAATGTGTCAGAACAAAAAATAATTCCCATGATTCCCTAGCACTAACCCTAACCCTAAAAGAGGACTCAATTTGCACTATTTCTGGCAGTCTGCAACCCCCCTTAGTTTCATACGTATGGCAAGATTGGTCAAGTGGAGGTTTGCCTTTGTTCAGCAGAGGTTTACCAAATGGGGATTCAACACTTGGTCTCCAGGGTCCAACAAACAAACCACTACACCACACTGGCTTTCATCTAAATAAATAATCTGTCCCCAGTCTGGTTCTCCCATGGATGTCCTATGATTTTGCAAAATATCAAAAAGAATTTTTAAAAAGCACTTTCATTCTTCAATTTAGCCTGGCAAATATGTAAGAGCTAAGAATTTGTGCAATACAATACCAGCTGGAGAATGTCCACTCAAGTCCTAGTGCTCTCTAGGTTTCCAAGTGCATTGCACAAAAGACAGTAAGCATTGTATCAGTAAGTGAACAATAAGGGAAAGAGGAGTAAAAGGAGAGAGTGGATGGCAGAAGAAGGCAGTGCCTGAAGGCCATGAAAGAAAGCAGGCAGTTTCATCTGAAAGAAAGAAACTCAAAAAAAAAAAAAATAGATTGGCTTTTGAGGTGGGGTGGGGTGGGGTGGGGTCAAGAAAGCCTGCATCTTGAAAGGCACACATGCACCATGCAGGGCATATATGAGGAGGAAGGTAAGCCATGTGGTGCAAAAGAGCAAGTGTGGGGCCATGGATCACCAAAACAGCAAAATAGCAAGATTGCTGAGATGTGTGATAGTGATTGTTTTCAAAGTAATATGTTAATGTTTGCTTTAACAACATGATTACTCCAAGACAATAGGCTGGTCTGATAAAGTCCATGATGTGATTATAACACTATTATTCCTCTTTAACTGCCATGGTTCCATACTATGGAGTCCTGAGGTTTCTGGTTCACTGTGGCACTAGAGCTCTGGCTGAAAATTATAAATGCCCTACTTTAAACTGAAAATCTCGGGATTCCTTTTTAAAAAAATCATTTTTATTAAACAGAAATAACACAACATCAATCAGAAACAGTGTGTGTGTGTGTGTGTGTGTGTGTGTGTGTGTGTGTGTGTAAATAGAAAGATAGATAGATATGACTAAAACTACCACACCAAAGTTACAAATAAACAAAAAACAATAACAATTCTAACATAACACAAACAGCAACAAACTGACTTTTTCTCCACCCAACCTGATAGTTATTTCCCTCTATTGCTAAACTTCCTTTAATTCATAATGCAAAAGGCTTCTAATATTTAAGCCAACTCAGGGGTGAAAAAGGGTGGATTGGGGCTGCCCCAGAGATGCAGCAACCACACAGCCTCAATCTCATCCATCACTGCTGTTTCAATGTGGCCTCTGAAAAAGAGTAAGAGCCTTGGTGGTAGAGTGGTTAAATGCCACTCACTCATAGACCACAAGGTTGTGAGTTCAATACTAGCCAGGGCTCAGGCTAGACTCAGGCCTGCATCCTTCCGAGGTCGCTAAAATGAGTACCCAACTGTTGGGGGGCAATGAGCTTACAGTTGTAAACTGCTTAGACATCCCATAATGTGATATGAAGCGGTATATAAATGAAGCTGCTTTTGATTTTCAGGGCAGCTTTTCTGGGTTGGGACAACTTGGGGGCAGCTTCTGAGCAGCTGTGGGTGTGCATAAGGTGATCACCATGCCTCCAAGCCATCCAGAAGTGAGCTTTTTTTCACCCATCTGTTTTGGGCCTCAGTTCACTTTACAAAATCTAAAGCTGTTAACTGATCTTAGAAGGAATGCATGTAAGAAATAAACATTTCACTGTGTTGCTGTTTTTTTTAATTGTCAAGGATTTCCCATTAATAAGACTTGTCAAGCTTGTTCATTTCAGCAACTTTAACTATTTTCACTAACCAATCTTTTTGAGTTGGAGTAGAAGCTTCCTTCCATCTTTGACATCTCAGGATAGATGGGCAGAATCATAGCATGGAGTGAAATAACAGCTATAACGGTGTAATGGAATGGTCTTTGGTGTAGTGATTGTGATGACATCATGTAGCAGCATGTCTAACATCTTGAAGAAACTGTACACAATACTATTCTTCCATTGCCCTAGGACAGGGGTAGGCAACCTAAGGCCCGGGGGCCAGATGTGCCCCCCCGAGGCCTTTGGACTGGTCCTAGGCCAGGCCAGCCGCCACTGCCGCCGCCACCCCCCACCACCCGCCATGATGATATTGATTATTGTTGTTATTACTTGTTCTTGGGGTTTTCTTGGCAAAATCTCCAGGGGGTTTTGCCATGGCTTTTCTGGGGCTGAGAGAGTGTGCATGCATATATATATATATATATTTAATTTTTATTTTTTAAAAAATATTTTTATATTTATTTATTTATTTATTTATGGTGCTTTGGCCTCCCAATTGTTTGAGGGACAGCAACCTGGCCCCTGTCTCAAAAAGGTTGCCTACCCCTGCCCTAGGAGGTGCAGATAGATAAGAGTGTGTAGTAAAATCTTCACTTTTTCTGTAATTAGAAGCCTTTCTTCTATCATTGGCAACTCTTTCCTATTCTATTTGACCCCAAACATATCAGTGTAATTGAAAACTAAGGTGGCAATTAGACTTAATTAGTAAACTAATGGCCCAGGAAATAAGTCTTGCTCTAACTTATTTTGAGAGAGGTAGGATTGTACAAGATCTTTTCCATTAATCCTTTTATTCAGAAGGAGTGTAACCTTTTAGGAGGAGTAGCTAATACCCCAGAGGGCAGGACCAAAATTCAAAATGACCTTAAATAGATTAGAAAGCTAGGCCAAACTAACAAAATAAATTTCAGCAGAGAGGTACTACACGTAGGCAGAAAAAATGAATTGCACTGATATATGATGGGGGACACCTGGTTTCACACAGTACATGTGCAAGGGATCTAGAAATCCTAGTAGACCTTAAATTGAACTTGACTCAACAGTGTGATGAGGCAGCTAAATAAGTCAATGAAATTCTAGGATGCATCTATAGAAGTGTTGTGTCTGGATCAAGGGAAGTAATAGCACCACTCTCTTCTGCTTTGGTCAGGCCTCACCTGGAATACTGTGTTCATTTATGGGCACCACAATTCAAAAAGGATGTTGACAAGCTGGAGTGTGTCCAGAGGAGGAGACCAAAATGGTGAAAGGTCTGTAAACCTTGTCTTATGAGGAA
The DNA here is from genome assembly GCA_026167975.1 of Phrynosoma blainvillii. NCBI lineage: Eukaryota > Metazoa > Chordata > Lepidosauria > Squamata > Phrynosomatidae > Phrynosoma > Phrynosoma blainvillii. The sequence continues at coordinate 8,706,095 of JANUYF010000007.1, read as the reverse complement.
TGATTTAGGGAGCTGGGTATGTTTAGCCTGGAGAAGAGAAGGTAAAGAGGTGATATGATAGCTGTGTTTAAATTGAGCTATTATTTGAAAGGTTGCCATAGTGAAGATGAACAAAGCTTGTTTGCTGCACCACCAGAGAACAGAACCCAAAGGAATGTATTCAAACTGTAGGAGATTCCAGCTCGGCACAAGAAAAACTTCCTGACAGTAAGAACTGTTTGATAGTGGATCACATTCTCTCCAAGTGTGGTGGAGTCTCCTTCTTTGGTGGTTTTAAACAGGAGCTGGATGATCATCTGTCAGAAGTGCTTTGATTGTGTATTCCTGCATGAGGGGGTTGGAATGGATGACCTGTGAGGTCTCCTCCAACTCTATGAGTCCAAGTGATAATGGAGACTAATTTTAAACTTCAAATAAATGGTTGTTGAATGAATGAACTGGAACTAATTTGGGCTGTTTCACAGATCTATGTAAGACACAACATGAAAATGTATGTTTCCTAAGGAGGGAATGGAATGAATATTAAATATTGCAGAAACACAGGTTTTGTTTGTTTGTTTGTTTGTTTGTTTTGTGGGAAGGGGGATGTTTGTTCATACGTTTGCTTGTTTTTGGCGATGTTATACTTCCAATTAAATTCCTAGGCTATGTGTGTAATTGATGGTTGTTTAAATTCCCCATCACATTCTCATTATCATAGAACTGGTGACAGAAGACCAGTAGACTTCAGCCTAATAAGGAACAGCAATAGTTCTATGATTTTACACTGACATGAAGGTTGGTTTGTTTTTGAGATCAAAGTGTTTGAAATAAAAGAATGAGTGTCATTTCTCCTTTATCTAAATCATCACAAATTTCTTTTGATGTGTTGTTTTTGTATTTTATCATTTTCAGCTTCCCCTATGCTATCAAGAAACACAGAGTATACAATTGTTATTATTAGTGGGTGGAATCCTGTATGGGAGTTACATCTTTGTAAGTAGCCTTATGTATGCAGGAATTAGAACTGGGTAGTTTTGTAATGTCCATAGACATTAGATATCCATGTTCAGCTGTAACATTATGATGTAGAACATCTGGAAAAGGGACTGTTGTGCAATAAAAATGATGCACAATGTGACTGGTGCACATCAGACAGCAATGAACATTGGACACTCATATTAGTGTCCTGATATGGATCTTTGCAATTCAGTGGCAGAGTTTCTTACTGCTAGATAGCTAAGTATATGTAAAGTTTCATAATATTCCTGCTGATGTAGGATTCCAACCAGTAATATTAGCAGTATTGGTAGTAATTATGTTAGCTTCGTTTTACAGTCTACCAAGTGTTACTGTCTGCAATTATTAATCATTAGTTATTTGGATTATGTACTTTACTACTACTACTACTACTACTACTACTAATACTAATACTATCCCTTGGTATCCCTGGGGGTTTGGTCTCAGGACCCCTGTGGATAAAAAAAAATCCATGGATGCTCAGTGGTGTTCCTTATATAAAATAGCAAAATCAACTTTTGCTTTTTGGAATTTATATATTTTCAAAATACTTTCAAGTCATGGATGGTTGAATCTATGGATAAGTAATCTGTGGATATGGAGGACCAACTATCTTAGTCCTGAAAACCTGGGGCAACACTCTTACACCTAGCTCTTGTGGAGTATGAAATGAAGCAAAGGCAAAAGCCATTATTCCAGATAGTCAAGACCAGGGGTAGGCAACCTTTCCCCTTTAAGGGCCGAGGGACTTCAATTCCCAGAAGCCTCAGCCATGTTGGCCAATAGTCCCATGTTGGCCAATAGCTCCTGGGATTCTGGGAGCTGAAGTCCCTTGGCCCTTAAAGGGGAAAGGTTGCCTACCCCTGGTCAAGACAATTTAAAAAAAAAAAAACTGATGTAAGCATTTTTAACGATATAGAGAGATTAGATAGCCTTACTCTAGTGTTGCCTAAGGCAAAAGATAGGATTTCAATGATTGGTTAACTTTTACTACACATCAGGTGACAATTTCATATTCTCCACTGTTTTTCAAGAGAGAAATTTAGAAGGAGGTGCTGAACAGTTCTTGGCCTGACCCAAAATCTGAGCATAATTTTGTCACTGTGGCTTGAAAGAGTGTTCTTTTGTACTGTCAATCTGTAAAACTGTAGCTCTAATTTCTGGATTTTATTCCTCTGATCATTGATGGAACCATGTCAATGAAAAGTGTGGAATTTCCAAGTGCAGAACTCCAGGTTGAAGCTCATGTTCCTGCAGAAGAAAATTCCAAAAGAAATCAATGAAACTATGATGAAAACATTGAATGGCAAGTGCCCATTACACTCCACTGGGAATAAATGGTGTGCCAACTTTCAGCATGGAGTTTTTGAGACCAAAGATGCAGCAAAGTCTGGGGGTATCTTCAACAGTATCAGCTTCTGAAATTGTTGAGCAAGTTCATGACCTGATTTTGGCAGATAGACAAATCTCAGCTAAAACAATTGCTGAGACACTAGAGATATCCCAGGAATCCATTTGGCTTATAATTCATGAGCAGTTGGCTATGCAGAAGCCATCAGACAAACAGGTGCAGAAATGTTTTAATTCTGAAAAGAAACAAAATGATTCAGAGACAATAGCATCACCTTCTTGCAGCTGAAGGTCCAAAGGATAGGTCATGTGACACACAGAGATATGTTTGCTCTTTGTCCCTCAATTTGTGCTTCCTGAGGCAGTTGCTTCTTTCTTCCCAATGGTAGTGTTTCCCCCCTCACCATTTTGATCCTCAATTTTTTACACCAAGATTTGTTTTTAACTGCCCTCAAGTTGATCTTGACTCATGGTGACCAGAGGGATCTCCAAGATCCTCTATTCTCCACTGCTCCACTTAATTTCTGCAACCCCATACCTGTGAGTGCCTTACTAAAGTTTAATCAACTGGCATGTGGCCTTCCTCTCTTCCTACTTCCCTCCACCTTTCCCAGCATTATTGTTTTTCCAAAGATTCCTCCCTTCTCATGATGTGTCCAAAGTACGACAGCCTCAGTTTGTTCATCTTGGCTACCAAGGAGGTTTCCAGCTTAATCTGCTCTAGGACCCATTTGTTTGTCTTTTTGGCTGTCCATGGGATCCTCAGCACTCTTCTCCAGCACCACATCTCAAAGGAGTTGATTTTCTTCCTATCATTTTTCTTAACTGTCCAGCTCTCACATCCATACATGGTAATGGGGAATACAATGGCTTGTCTAATGCTAACTTTCATGCTTAGTTGCATGTCTTTGCATTTTAGGATCTTTTCTAGTTCTTTCATAGCCACCCTCCCCATTCTTAATCTTCTTCTGATTTCCTGCCTGCAGTCCCCATTTCTATCAATGTTTGATCACAGGTATGGAGATTCTTTTACTATTTCTATTTCTTCATTATCTAGGTTGAACTTGTGAAGGTGATTGGTGATAATTGTTTTTTGGTTTTTTTATGTTCAACATTAAGCCTGCCCTAGCATTTTCTTCTTTGATTTTCCTTAGTAGTTTTTCCAGGTCTGTAAGGTTTTCTGCTAGTACTATGGTGTCATCTGCATATCTTAGATTGTTGATATTCCTTCCTCCTGTTCTGTTCTGAAAGTAGCCTCTTGTCCTGAGTACAGATTCCTCAGCAAGACTATCAGATGTGTTGGCACTCCCATGTCTTTAAGGGAATTCCATAGCTTTTCATGATCTATGCAGTCAAAGGCTTTGGTATAGTCTATATAGCACATGCTCATTTTCTTTTGGAATTCCCTGATGTGCTCCTTTAACCAAGATATATTACACTAAAGTTCTGATAGGAAGGAGAATTTTCTTCTCTGACTGAGAAGTATAAGGAAAACACAGTGGGATAAAGCTAAAGTTGTTATATATGGCAGTTTGATTGACCATTGGACCACTGTGTTCCCTTTGATAAGAGATATTCATGTTCAGCTTATCCACAGAATTAGTGGATTTGTGTTTGTTTGTTTTAATGTGCTGTGTTAACACCCACTGTCATGAATTCATTTGTGAAAAGATTAACACAACTTGGAAGGGATGAAATCTATCCATTTCAGTTTCTCACTTTCCTAATCTTAATTTTGGTTTATCCTTCTGTGTGCATGTTTCTTAAGCATATGTATTGTGTATCCATATTCTTTTTAAACATTAGAAAATATGGTTGAAAATTTTGAAGGATAAGAAAGTTTCAGGCCATGTATTGTACTGGTTCAGAATCAGAACAGTTTGCATCAAAATATTCATCAGATATTGCATTTGTCTTCCATTCTCACAACTTGCACATGTGTTTCCTTTTTCTCTCTGCACATTCTTATCTTGTATTTTGTCCAGAGATGAAAGCATATAATGATGAGGGTAGGGGACAGCAGACATGATCCTTCAGCTATCTCCTTTATGTTTACCAGCTATTCAGAAATGGCTTGGGGATCTTTTCCCTCTGTGGTGTCTGCAGAAACTGAAGTACAGGGAGTTCCCATTACATGTGTTGAATGTATTGCACTCATAGATAAAAATGAGAAACCCCCTCTGTGAGTTCACAGCTGGAGCCACTGGATTGCAGCCAATTTGTATAACAGATTTTCATGAAGCATCAGCTCTTTTAATTCAACTCATTAGTTCTTGATATTATTTGGTACTTATGGAAGATGAATAAATCAATCATAGTTTTGCTTCCTTACAGTGTAAGCAGCACTTCTCACAAAACATGCATCAGTAGATCAAAAATCTTTGGTGAAGTATATACATGAAACTAGTATTTAGAGTTTCATTGCAGACAGTAATTAGTGTACCACTTGTCATTTCTAGTGTGCTGAGAAATATTATGGCATGTTGTGACTTTATTTTATGGAATCTGTTACATACCTGTCACTTTCATTCTGCCAGAAAGCCTCCTTTATGACAATTCATATACTATCATAAAGTCAGTCAGTCATATTTATTATGCAAGCATTGCATATCTCAATGCAGAGACTAAATTGTAAAAGAGATAGGGAAATTTTCCCATTTCAAGAAAATTAAACAAAATATTGAATGAAACAGAAAAAAATGTTGTTGTTTTTTCTTCACATTTGTCAGTAGCCTTCTTGATCTCTTGGCCATGAGGAAGAGAGAGAGCATAGAAGGCCATTCAAAGCTCAAGGCAGATACTGCTTCATTTGAGGGATACTGAAAGCAAGAGGGGAGGGAGTGGAAGACACATCCAGCAAGGCAAAAGAGAGTAGATTAATGTTGCAGAAGGGAGAGAATAAGAGTGGATGTACGTAATTTACAGTGCTATCCTAAGCAGAAGGAAATGGTTGAAGAAGAAATCTATTCTCATTCTGTTCATCACAACTGAATATATTCCATCTGCTTCATTTGAGGGATATGCAGGATACCTCTAAGCAATTTCCTTAGTCTGATCAAAATTATTTTGACTTGCTTTGATTTCTTGAATGTTTTTCCTGCTCACTGAGCTTCACATTTCCCTTCAACTTTTCTTCCCCAGACTTCTCAATGTTCCTAACTTTATGAAGAATACTTTAGAAGCCACCAGAAGATGAAGAGATGGCTAGTAACGTAGATGTCTATAAATGGAGGTTTGACAAATTTCTGGAGGAGAAGGCTAATATTGTGAGATCCTGAGCAGAGGACCTATTATGTATCAAACCCTGCTGAGAGGCTAGTTTGGTGAATTCCCTCTTCTGTCTCAAGGTACTATATTCCACTAGCAAACAGCTCTTACTCTCAGGAAGTTCTTCCTAATATTTATGTGGAATTTCTTACAATTTGAATTCTTTAGTTTGTGTCCTAGTCACTGGAACAATTGAAAACAAGCTAGCTTATATCTATGTGAGTGTCTGAGCTACGTCTATAGGATTATAGTGTCCAGATCAAGACACATAGACCTCACTTGAAATATTGTGTTCAGTACTGGGCACCACAGTTCAAGAGAGATTTTGACAAGCTGGAGCATATCCAGAGGAGTGTAGTCAAGATGATCAAAAATTTGGAAACTAAACCATATAAGGAATGACCTAGAAATCTGGATACATTTAGCTTGGAAAAGAGAAGACTAAAAGCTGATATGACAAATATCTTTAAATATCTGAAGAAATATGGAGGATGCAGTGAGTTTCTTTCCTGCTGCTCCAGAGACTTGAACATGATCCATTGGATTGCAATTATAAGAAAGATTCTACCTAAACATTGGGAAGAACTTTTTTTTTTTTTTTTTTTTTTTTTTAATCAGAGGCTGGATGACTGTCTCTCAGAAGTGTTTTAGTTGTGTATTCCTACATGGAAGGGGGATTGGAATGGATGGCCTGGTGGTCCCTTCCAATTCTATGCTTCTTTGTTAGTTGTCCTGTGTAGCAGTATCTCAGCACTCTTGGCCTTTTAAGGGACACCCATGTGAAACACCTGTTTTCCTCTCCTGTTCACAAACTCCAGAAACCGAGTGAGTAGCTATTAGAGTTAGTGGCAATTAGCTATTTGCTCTATCTTCAGCAAAATACTCACCTTTTGTCAGCAATACTCGGTAAGTACTCAGCACTCACCTTTTCTCAGTACTCATGTTCTTTCATAACCCCCCCCACCTCCTTAGATCATGTATTCAGGAACACATGAAGCCCACAGTCACAGAAACTTGCAGACAGCTCACTCAAAGAAACTTCCTTAACTGTGAAAACATATAAACTCACCTCTCTTTCTCCAATTGCACATAAAATGTCCCTGTTTTCCTTTCTCTGTTCTTGCAGGTCCTGTTTTACTGATCTGCAGAGACTGAGAGAGTAACTGCAGAGTGCTAGTAGCTCTGTATATCATTATTAAATTCTCAAGTGCACAATTTATCCTATCAACAGTTACGAAAACATATGATATTTCTGTTTTACTGTGTAAGAGTGTGTGTCCTTATCTTTAAAAAAATAATAATAATAAAAAAACCTGCTCCTGTTTACAGTTCATCGGAATGCTGAACCATGAACACCCTAACCCACTGAGGGAAAGTGCCTCTCTATGTCATGTCCTCTTCATGATGATGAAGCGATACGCAACAGAGTTCCAATGAGATCCTCAGGGAAGCATATTCTCTTTCTGCAACACACTTATCACAATGATTTTGAGGCTCATTGTGGTGTCTTTGATTTGCTACCTCCATTCACAGCTCCTTTGCTTCCTTGACCAACTCCCCAACCAGCTGTGTATTCTTCTCCTCCTTTCCAGTTTCATAGCAGCTGTTTTTGACACTTCAGCAAAAAAATATACAGTGAAGATTTGGGAGACTATGAAGCAGTAGCATAGATGCTCACAGAATACGTTAAAACTAAAGTGCTCTCTGTGAGAGCTGGGGAAAATGAAAAACATTTCTGATAAAATCTGTATGCCAATAAATTGTGGAAGTTCTCAACATCAAAAGTTTGTGACACTGAAAAAATCCAGGCTTTGTTTTCTATTTTGTAAATGTGTTTGCTATGTTCCATGCTGTCTGTAATATATATTTCCAGGAAAAAAGAAAAAGTCTTGCTTGTGGTCTATCTCTTCCCCTCTCTCTTCAAAAGGTTAAATAGAAAGTAGAAGAATTTGAATTCTTTACCAATGTCTTTGAACATTCTCTGTATATATATGGGAATTGTTGCTGAGATATGCCTTCAAGTCATTTCTGATTTATGGTGACCCTAAGGTGAACCTATCCGATGTTTTCTTAACAAAATTTGTTCAATTTATCTTTGTCTTTGCCTTCATATGAGGCTGAGAGAATGTAACTTGCCCAAGGTCACACAGTGGGTATCCATGGCTAAGCTGGAACCCTGGTCTCCAGAGTTGTAGTCCATCACTCAAACCACTACATCATAAAAATGGGAATGAGATTCAGTTAAACATGCAAATTTATAACCTTTATAACACAGTATCAAGTGATTATTGGTATGTGTGAAACTACCATTACGGATCAAAGAACTTGCAAGCATGGATGATGACACTTCATGTCACTTAAACACTGCACATTTCAGAAATAGCAGTACAAGATTATGAGACATTTCTCACTCTATTCAGATATCTTTTTGATTAATGTGTACAAAGAGCATGGAAATAGAGTGAACTGTGCTTACTTCTCATTGTAGATAAGCTCTATAAATATTGTGGGGTGCAGCCAGACAGAGAAGTGATGGGGAGTACTGTCCCAGCACAGAAGATTCCACTCTTCACACAATGTTATTGAGTAAATAATTCATTTATAATTTGTGATTCCTGCAATTTATTTCTTTGCTGTATTTAGTTGCAGAAAAAAAATGTTAGGTGTAAAAAAGCAATATTGCCAACAATCCATTGACACAAGATCATGTGCAGGATTTCATATATTTAACTGGAATTGCAAAGCAATGCTTCTCAATCTGACTTGCCAGAGGGGCTAATTTATTTATATTCCTTAGGGTTTCACACATAATAATAATAATAAAAGTTATTTATATCCCACTTATTGGCAACAATCCAAGCGGCTTACAGTAAAAAATCATCACAACATTTTATCCAAACCAACCCTAGCCCCCTAAAACAGCATTAAATAGCATATAATTAAAATTACAATAGACATAAAATAAAACATAACAATATAAACTAAACCTATTTGGGCAGGTACGGTACCCGAAAACCACCTCTACTGCATTTCCCATCCATCAACATGATGGGGCCACGATGGGGATGCAGGAGTCAGAAAGTCCTAAAATTCTGGCCAGGATAATTAGTCTGGAAAGGCCTGCCAGAAGAGATCCATCTTGACAGCTCTCTTGAAGCTGTCTAAGGATGTCAACTGACGGATCTCGTCTGGCAGGTCATTCCAGAATTTGGGGGCAACAGCAGAAAAAGCCCTCTGAGAGGTCACCGCAAGCCTAGATTTTAGGGGCTGCAGCAAGTTCCTCCCAAATTGGGTGCAAGGCCTCCTATGGGTCACAGTTACTATTTTACTGGAAGGATTACTTCACCTACCTGAAGACTGATAGAGTGAGGAGACATTCTTTGTTACCTTATTGAATTACCTATGGAAGAGATGTCCCAGTCACTTTTCACTGCCATATGTATCAGTTGGTTTGTTTGACTATAAGAATTCCCCATATAAACACAAACCACTGATTTCTAGTCTATATAGCTTCTGCTTCTGTTCCTCCATAAGTATACTTTGTCCCATTGGAATAATGATTAAACATATGAGTAAGATCAGTCATGTGGATCAGCAGATACGAAGGGCCTCTACAGATGGCACTTTGTGCCATCTTGAAGGCAGGGAAGGGGAGGGGCAGCCACACAGCAGGCACCCCAACCCCACGCCAAGGACGTCATGACGGCATCTGCCATTACGCATAGTGCGCACTGTCAAGATGTCCTTCTGGTGCAGCATCCTGACGTGCTGAGCGAGAAGGGGCACAGAAGAGCCATGCAGTGGCTCTTCAAGCAGCCTACTTGCCACCTCTGAAATGACTGACATTTTGGTGCTCCTTTCCAAGGTGGCAAAAGGGAGAATCATATAAGATCAGTCATGTGGATCAACAGATACGAATTGGGGCCGCTGCATGTGGTGGTTTATGTATTTTAATTTTAACCTTGCAAAAAGTGTGTGTGTGTATATGTGTGTGAGAGAGCAACCATCAATAGATTTTTTTTTTCTGGCCATGAGTCATAGCTGCCATAGATAAATGAGGACATTAGGGACATGCCGTGAGGTATACAAAAATGGCAGGACCTGGAAACATTATTTTTTAGGACTGCAACTCCTAGAGTCTCTCAATCATCATAAGCAGTGGTTAGGCTAGCTAGGAATTATGTAATTCAAAAAGGTATTTTTGGTAAGAAAAGGGAAATGTTAAATGTGAACAGGGAGGAGCTCATTCCTCCCCCCTTCTTATCTTTAAGGATAAATAAATGCTTTATAGGGAAAGGACAACATCAGCACAGCATGATAACATTTACTAACAATCAGCAGTAGAGCTGAAGATGGGAGATTGCCACACCGGATGGAACCCAGAAGTAAGCATTCAATTGCAAATTCATATATATGTGGGACCTACATGCATTGCTTGCTTGGTTCTCTAAAATATGAAATCATGCCAGAAGGGAAACTGAAGTGGGAAAGAGGCCTACACAGGCAACTGATACCATCTCTGATTCTTGTAATACTACATCTTACCATTGTTGATCATTAATTGTTCTATTTTCTCTCGGTGAAATAAGGCTTCCATTTCACATTGCCCTTACCAAAATATTCCATATATCAAAAACTAAAAGTATTTGCAATAAATTCTAATGAAAGGAAATAGAATTTTTCCTTCCAAGAAGAGATTCTGCAGTATATTATGGCACTTTAAAATAATGTGTGCTGTAGATTAATTTGATGAGTCTTAACAACATACATGGGATTTGAATTACTTAATATTATACTACAGTTGTAGACTCTGGGCCACTTTGGAGCTGTTATAATATGGTTATTTCCTCCATAAATGTATAGTGGGCATAATCAACATATCCAAGACAATTGTATTTGTCTTGCAATTCATTTTTATTAACCTAGGCTGGGATAGTGGTGAATCTACGAACATAAAATACTGCTCAAGTCTTGTGAATGAGATATTGCTAGGTTTATAACTTGAATTAAAAACCTCTGTTTCGTGAAATTGTGGTGGAAGAAAAATTATGTGTAATCGGCCCTCCATATCCACCGATTCAACTGTCCATTGAAATATTCAAAATAAATTACAAAAGTAAAACTTAATTTTTGTCATTTTATATTTTACTATGCCATTGTATATAATGGGACTTGAGCACACATAGATTTTGGTATCCAGAGTGGGTCTTGGAACCAAACCCCAGCAGATACCAAAAATGGCAAATAAATTTCAGTTCCCTTTGTTTTCAGGTCGAGCAGAAATACAAAGATTTGGCCAAGTACTTCAAATCTATTTGCAAAATTTAATCCTCCTCCAGGACTTGCACAGTTGGCCACATCTCTTACTCTTTGTTAGGTCTGATATGATCCAAAGTTTTTTGGATTTTCCCTCTATTTCATTCTTTTATACTTATATTAGCAAATAGAGTTCAGACATTTAAGTTTCTGTACATAAGCTACATTTTATATCTTGTGTTCTGCAGCAGGGCATGTCAGCATTTTTCTCTCTCTCCTGTGCACAGACAATGGAGACATCTGTCATTTCTGTCTTCTTCTACATTTTTATTACATGTCCTCAGAGCAGAAAGAAAATATAAATAAATTTTATTGAAACCATCAGGAATAATTTAAACAACCTAAAATATATTGGGCAACTTGGCAATTAAATTAAATTGAATTAAAATAATTTCAAGTTGGCAGAGAGTTGGGCAAAATCTCTGATCCAAAAGTTAAATCCTCTGATCCCTATCTCTCATTCAGGTAGTGGTCTCAATAGAGTTAACACACATGCCCACTGTTTCTACAGAATGTCCCTGTCACTGAAGGTCTGTTACCACTCTCCATGCACTCTCCCACCAACCAAAAAGAGATAATGGCCCTTCAGAAGGAATATAAATAATCTGAGATATGCAGATGGCACCATACTACTGGCATAAAATATCACAGACCTGGAACAACTACTAAGAAAGATCCAAAAAAAAGTGCAAAGGCAGTCTTACTGCTCAACATAAAGAAAACAAAAATAATGACCCCAAGTTTCAATACCTTTAGTCAAACATTGATCAGAATGGGGACTGCAGTCAAGAAATGAGAAGACTAGGAGTGTGGAGGACAGCTATGAAAGAATTAGAAAATATCCTAAAATGTAAATATATACAACTGAGCACAAAAAAATTAGAATCATACAAGCCTTTATTTTCCCTATTACCATGTACAGTTGTGAGAGCTGGACAGTGAGGAAAGTGGATAGTAGAAAAATCAATTCATTTGAGATGTGTGCTAGAGAAGAGTGCTGAGAATTTCACAGACTACCAAAAAAGACAAACAAATAGGTTCTATTACAGATCAAGCCTGAAATCTCCTGGAAACCAAGGGCCTTTGCAGACTGCCAGAAATAGTATAAATTGAGTCCACTTTAAGGGTTAGGGTTAGTGCTAGGGAGTCATGGGAATTGTTTTTTTTTTTTTTTTTTTTTTTTTCTGAGACATTGAGCCTTCTCTTTCAGAGAGCTCTGGTGCCACAATAAAATACAGTTCCCATGATTTCTTAACTCTAACCCTAACCCTTAAAGTGGATTCAATTTGCACTATTTCTGGCAGTATGCAAAGGCCACAAGATGATAAAGTTGAGGCTGTCATACTTTTGTCACATCGTGAGAAAGAATGACTCATTAGAAAATACAATAATGCTAGGAAAGGTGAGTGATGTAGAAAGAGAGGAAGTCTGCATTCTACATGGATGGACTCAATAAAGGAGGTAATGGGTATGAGTTGGCAGGACCCGAGCAGGGCAGTGGAGGATAGCAAGTCTTGGAGATGTTTCATCCACAGGGTCACTATGAGTTGGGTTCGACTCAAGGGCAGTTAACAACAACAAGGCTTATTAAAAGAATGACCACTATTCTTGTCCTTTATGGCATATATACCACCAGTGGGTAGCTTTGTATTGCATCCTTCACTACCCCAAAAAGTGAAAGATGCCTGATCATCACTCAGCCCAGATTCTACAGAAGACAGCACAAGCCTCTGTCCAGCAGGAAAACTGATACATTGATCTCCCCCTCCTGCTGAGTTAGCTGAAGACACCTACTGTTGATAAGCTACTTTCTAAGAAAGTTAGTGGCTGCATCTGCCTTTATTATTTCTCACCACCCATAAAAGTAAAGGTCTAGGGATTGAAGGAAAAGCTGGTTCTGCTCAGCAATCAGTCGTGGTTATTCTAAATCCAGAAGCAATTGGGATTAATTCAAAAACCTTTTTCTTCTTGTTGAGAAATGTAATGAAGGAAGAATACACACTGATGTGCTATGAAAAGGTATCTCAAAGTTGTTATCAGAATAAAACAGAAGAAAGTTGTAATGGATGCTGAGCATTAAAGATGAAGTCTGAATTATATATAATAACAACATAGCTACACAAATACCAAGCTAGCCTTACTGAAATGAAAGAAGAGATATTATAAAATTAAGACCCATCACTTGACAGGCTTCCATGGGAAACTTTGAATACAAAGGATTCCTTAAGAGCCATTGAAACGTATTCTCTGAGGGAGAGGCATTAACTCTAATGATACACCTTCAAAAGTAAAACTTTTAATTCAGTTTTACTAGTTTCAACTTTAGATTTGACAGGTGCATTGAATCAAGAGAGAATAAGCCACTCTGGATTGTTACAGAATATGAAATTAGAGCCATTTCATGTAGATGATACCTTCATCTTTCAAGAATCACCAGTTTTATTGTGGAATTGTTGATGCATTATTGGGACCTGATGATGGATTAATATGCAACAGCTGCTGAAGCTTCATAATAGGTAGATAGGTAGGATTGGATTATTTCTTTTTAATTGTGCCATTCACATTGTAACTGCTAATACCTCCTCTGTTCAAGATCAGTTAGATATTGAATTGCTTTTCCTAATAGGCATGATGTGAGCCGTGATAATTTGGATACACCTGCTACCAAAAACACATTCTGAATAAGCGAGCAATAGAAAAAACCCTGATTACCAAGGTGTATTGTTACAGATTTTTCCCCACCATAATATGTAGCCTTGCATGTTGCCATTTTCTAGTGGTTAAGGATCCTTACTATCCACTGCCTTTCCTTTTCATACCAGTGACTAGTTTAGCTTTTATATCCCTCCCCACACAGGAAAAGGAACTAGTCCTGATCAATACTGCTGAGTCTACAGAAGAATCTTTTCTGTTTTTGTTCCTAATGATGACCTCTTTTAATCCCACATTAGCTGCTGACATCAGTACCCAGAGTATATTTTATCAGTGTAGGCTGGTTCACTTAATCTTACCTTTCCTAGAGAAGAATGACCTAGCCATGGTGATTCAGTTTACATCTAGGTTTAGAAGATTGTTGCGTTAGTTCCACTGTTGGCATAGACCCAGGATATACCTTTCTTAAGGCAGAATTTATTGCATTCACCCATTGCCAGGCAGTATGCAGCCCATATGCAACCCAGGCTTCTCCGGGCTTGTCCCACATCTTTTCAAGAACAGGAAAATCCCATTCTTGAAAAGATGTGAGAGAAGTCTGGGTTTCAGGGTAACACACAGATTTGCCATGTACCCCCACCTATGCTTTGAGAATTTTCATTTTTATTCTGTGAAGTGTCATTTACTCTAATTGCACCAAATAAACAAATAGCTCTGATATTTGTGAATCAATCATCTGAAGTGGAGTAACTAGTGATGTAGAACATGTTCTTCCTTGCATTGGCACCAACTCTGTGGACCTTGTACATGTCTTTTCTTTATCAACTTTTAGATTCTCCTTCAGAAGATCACCTTTCCCAAAGGATTTTAGATTGCTCTGATTATTTCTAAATTCTAAATTCTCCTTTCTGCTACTCTAGTTAACATATTTATATGATTAGAGCAATCTAATAAAATTTGCTGTCTGAAATGAAGTTTATATTTAAAAGCTTGTATTTTTTTAATAAGTGATTTTAATAGTTTGGATCCAAACCTAATCATGCTTAGAGTAGATGCACTGAAGCATTCTCCACTGAGGTTAACTGGAACCCAATTGACTAGTGGGCCCCATTCAGTTCAGCTCGAACCCTCTAAGCATCCCTGAAGTCAACCCAATATGAATAAATATAAATATAAATATTTGTATTGCAAAGCAGCTTCATTTATATACCACTTCATACCACGCTATGGGGTGTCTAAGCAGTTTACAACTGTGAGCTGATTGCCCCTCAACAAGCTGGGTACTCATTTTAGCGACCTCCGAAGGATGCAGGCCTGAGTCGAGCCTGAGCCCTGGCTAGTATTGAACTTGCAACCTTGTAGTCTATGAGTGAGTGGCTGCAGTACAGGCATTTAACTACTGTGCCACCAGGGCTCCTAGTAATGCATTTTAAAAGGGATTATCACAGTGCTGGGTACTGTACCAGGTCAATGTTAGTGCAGGGAAAACTGAGTCCATATGCATAATAATAATAATAATAATAATAATAATAATAATACTTTTTATTTATATACCGCCCTTTGGCGAACCAATCCGGGCGGTGAACATAATAAAATACTGCATACAGTGATACAATCTAAAACACATCAGTCCCCCCTCCCCCCTTAAAAAAGCATTAAATCAAATCAATTTAAAATAGAATACAACTAATAGATTTTAAAATTATACCAACCAATAGCCCTGCAGAAGACAGACAGCCAGGAAACAAATTCAACTGAAGAGTTTGGAAGTAGTTGAAGAGAAAAAATGCCTTCTGTTGAACAGAGTTTATGCACAACTGTTGAGGTTCTTCCAAAGAAGTTCCTCCCCCCCCAATTGTAGCTGCAGCAAATATTTACAACAATACACCAATATTTACACCCTCTGACACAATGCTCCATCACAAACCAACATCCATCTAACCACAATGCATTGGAACATTCTTCTTTACATATACAAAATCTGGCTAGGATTCTGACCCAATCTCCTGCTAGTGTTTCATCATTTTCCTATCATATGTCCAAAGTGACTATGTAGTTTTGAACTGTTATTACACAACTTCATGCTGAAGCTTCACCAGCTTCCTCTGAGTCAGCTTTTCTCCTTTGTGCACATTGCATGCACTTGAGACATTTTACAGCCTTGGACAAAGCCTCACTGACACTCAAATCCTTACATGATCCCAAAGCTATTTTTGCATTTTCCAGCTATCTAAGTGCATATCCAGACTGACTGAAAAGCCTCAGATTTTGTTCTTGTTCTTTCTGATTTTATACTGGGTTGAAATAAACCAACATGGTGAGCTGGTATAAAAAGTCCCAGATTGTACTAGGAGCTGACAGAAAATATTATGGAATAAACAACATTTGTATGGATCTCCAAAATAAAATTTGAAAGAACAGGAACAAAACATGACACTTTCTTATCTTTTTATCAGTCTAGATGTGCCCTTATGTAAATATTCTTGAATAAAATATGGGCACCATGTACATTGTATTGGGGGAAAAAAAGTAATATATAATGAAATGGATGACTTTTATAGGAAGAGGAGACAGGGAAAATCTAACATTTTTTTTTCCTTTCTGTCCAATTTGAGGGTGTTTTTGTTTTTGTTTGGATCTCAAGCTCTGCTATCTCATATACAAATCCACTTGTTATTCTATAAAAAAAAATTCAAAAATGGTTTGAAATAAATTTTTGACTTTTTTCACCAACCCAATTCAATAGGTACAGCTAGTGACACCATAAAAAAGAGCTGCCTGACATGTAAGTGTTGAAGCATAGTGCCTCTTAGGCTGCATCTACACTTCCGAATTAATGCAGAATTAATAATTGACACCACTTTAACTGCCATGGCTCAATGCTATGGAATTCTGGGGTTTGTAAGTTTGGGGAATATTTAGACTTCTTTGTCTTAGAGCTCTGGTGCCACAACAAACTATGAATCCCAGGATTGTCAAATTTCATTAATTCTGCACTGTAGCAGCAAACATACAAAACAGGTGTCAAGCCTTATGCAGTACTAATGTCATGAAGGGATTCAAACAAAGATTCATACAGACCCAGGCATTAATAGTCAAACACTGAAGCTTGTATAGATAGATACATCAATCTGGGGTTCTCTCACATTGATTTTAAAAAAAGGCATTTTCAATTTCAGTGTGAAGGCATTCACAAATCTAAATGAACCAAAACAACATTTTCATTGGTCTCTAGTGTTAAATACTTTGAAAGTGGTTTCTGGTGTATTGACAACCATTTACAATGACTAATAGCTTGGATTTGTACAGTATTGTATTGGTTTATTTATATCCTGCCTTTTCACCGAATCTAGGTTCAAGGCAGCTTTGATTCATACTACAATTTCCTTCTTCACCTTGTCTTGCTTTTTTATTATTATCATTTTTTTTTATTTAGTTACAGACAGATTTAATCATCAGGTATATAATTATTTAAAAAAACATACAACAACAACAACAACAATCCACAACTCACCAGTGTCAAAGTGGACAGATACTTTTCATTATTCAAAGAAGACAGATCTAAAAGAATAGAGTTAGATGGATTCTCATGGTATGTGAGAGAATGTGTTTATGAGTCTGGAAGTAACATCACCAGAAACATAATGTTTCCACTTCTTTACTGGGTGCAGATAGGTTAATTATCTTGCTGAACAAGTTTGGTTCCTAAAATTAAAAAAAAAGAAAGAAAGAGAAAGGCACATTGTCAGCAATGGATAAGCTAATGAAATAAAGGAACTGGCTTCTGAAAAGTTAGTTTGGAGAAATGAATATAAAGAAGAGTAAGATGTTGTACAATTTATCTATTTGCACTCACTGAAGAGACAGAATTACATTCATCGTCTGAGCACAGCCTGGTACCATTCACATTTGTGAGCCTATTGGGATTTGAGAATGGATCATAATAGCTAACAGGCAGCTTCTCAAGAGTGAGATGGGGAACAGTGTTGACACACCACTTAGCAATTTTCTTTCTGTTGTTAGAAAGTCTTCAAAAACCACTCTGTTTTCAAAAGCTTTTCACAATTCAGGATGTATTCTATGAAAAATTATCATGTGGTTGTTTTACACGTTAAAGGACGTTTTCTGTCCAAGAAACTGCATTTTGTGCACAAAAATAATATTTCTTTGTATAAATATTAATCCTGTGAAGAAAATGCTGTTGTCTGTGCAAACAACGGCATGCAAATTTTGTGCAGAATAAGTCTCAAGCTGCAAAGATTCTTTTCAATCTAGGGCCCTGAGCAGACAGGCCAGGATAGCATGAGACAGTGTCCCAACCTGAATTGGTTCTCTGGACTGGTGCAGGGACCTGCTACCACTGCATGTCTCTTACTTTATTCAGCCATTGCCTCTAGTGAGAAGCCTAGCATCATCTGATGCGGCAACAGGGCTCCTGACCATGTTGTTGCATCAAGGTTGACTCAGCCTTACATCATTTCATAGGTTGGTAAAATGAGAACCCAACTTGTTGGGGGCAATTGGTTTACATGTTGTAAACCTCCTAGGGGCTGCTTTGTTCAGTATGAAGCAGTATAGAAATGTAAATGTTAATGCTATTGCATCCAGGCACCTGGTTTCCATTTCAGACATAATGATGGGGGGTTTCTCATTAGCGGCAATGGCTTGAGTAAGATAAAGAGCACATGTGGCTTTTTGTTCTGCTGGGTTGTGCTGCAGAGTTGCCATAAAACTAAGCAGCAAACATTTGGTCATTTATCCCATGTTAAGGCCCCTTTGGCCTGGAATTAGGCCAGATCCACCTAACTCATGTCCAGCCGGCTGCATCCTGGCCCAATCCCATCCCAGGCCTAATTGCCTGCATCATCCAAACAGAATGATGTGAGGCTAGGGGAGACATTGGACTTTCGGACTATGTGGACACCCCCTAAGATTCTTGTCAGGATTGCTCAACACTCAAAAACATGTTTTTCAACCATTCTTGCAAATATTTTCAAATATTCTTTCTATTCCTAGTCAGTGCACTGTTGATGATGTGCTCAGACAGGTTTATGTATTCCTTTATGTGCCTTTACCCAAAATGACTTTGGGTTTTCAGTGTTAGAATCTTCCATACTACATACTTACAGAACCTTGAAACCACTTTAATTACCATGGGTTCATCCTATGGCATCCTGGGCTTTGTAATTCATTAAGGCACTTGGAATTTCCAGCCAAAGAGTTCTAATCTTTCACTAAACTACAAACCCCAGGATGCCATAGGATGTAACTATGATAGTTTAAATGGTATGAAAGTGCTAATAATTTTGTAGTGAAATGGACCTTAAATCCACTTGCTAGTCCCATTAATGTAGCCTCATGGAAACAAGAGATTTACAGAAGTGTTAATTAAGCAATTGATTTAATGGTTTTATTCTTACAATTGGATTTAACAACATTTTCCTCATATTTTGCTAGTTGTAACAACTGGGTTTGGCAACATTTTTCTGATGTGAACAAACATGTAAAGCCAGCAACAGTAACTAAGGGCCTCGGCAGACGACTAATAGAGTCGTCTTGGAGGCCAGGAAGAGGAGGAGCATCCGCACGTGCAGCACTCCTTCCTCTTCCTGAGGTTGCCCTCGGAGCTGCCGGCCCTCCGCACGGCCGGCGCTCCGGGGGCAACCTCCCGCCGCAGCGCCCGGACACGCTGCGGCGGATAAGTCAGGGAAAGTGCACCCTATGCATTTAGGCGCACTTTCCCTGACTTATGAAAGAAGCGCTATTTTTGCGCTCCTTTCAGGGATGCTGTAGGAGTGTTGCGGTGCGGAGGCTGCAGTCCCATGGTGCTCCATCCGGTGGCATCCTGGAAGCACTCGTGTGCTTCCCCCCTAAGGGCCTTTGCAGACTGCCAGAAATAGTGCAAATTGAGTCCACTTTAAGGGTTAGGGTTAGTGCTAGGGAGTCATGGGAACTGTTTGTTTTTTTTCTGAGACATTGAGCCTTCTCTATCAGAGAGCTCTGGTGCCACAATAAAATACAGTTCCCATGATTCCCTAACCCTAACCCTAACCCTTAAAGTGGACTCGATTTGCACTATTTCTGGCAGTCTGCAAAGAACCTAAGTTGTTTAAATAGTTGCCTACATAACCCTGCCACCTACACATGTTGATCACCTACCTAGGCCCTGAAATATCAAAAAATGGTCAGGGATATCATTGTGAAGATAACACACACCTATACTAAGCTGTAGGATGCAAAGGTATCCCCCATTACATTTCATTATTGCTCTGCAGTCTGATAGAACTAAATTCTGGTTTAGCTAGGGTAATATCTAAAATGAATAAATTGAGCATGCACAATTTTAACTCTCATTTTTATAAGTATCTTCCTCTCCATATGTTATTAATGTGCATGTGCATATTAATAAATCAGTCTCAACAGGCTTGCATGGCTGCATAATTATTATTTGTGCTGTATTTTCTCAACATGGACATGAACATTGCCAAAACTTCACACATAAAGAGTAATGATAGAATCATTCTTGCAACTGCAGCTAGATTGATCCCCCACCTTCTTTGGAAATATTTCAACAGTATGCATATGGTAGCATACCGGAAAGGCAGTTTGACACAAACTAACCAAAGAAGCTGAAATTGGTGGCAAACAGTGCAATCTTGTACACAATTCAGAAAGTAAAACAAAACATAATAGTAGTTTATTCCTAATGCACAGATTCCTATTTAGAAATGCACTTATTACTTATTCGAAAGATTTATATGGTGCCACCTCACCTCTCTGTTGAGTGATTTTCAAGGCAGTTTGTGAGCAACAGTTTCCAGTGATACAAAATCTGGGTTACACATACTCTCCTTTCTCCCTGTCTTTCTGTTTCTATGATGTACACAAGGAAACATACACAGAAAGAGAGAGATGGAGCAGCTCTTAGACCTCTGTACTTGAAAGGGGCTAGAACATGTCCTCTTTTGGTTCTGCAGTCTGAAATGTACTGACAGTTAGAGTCAATGCTCTTTCTGGCAAATAGGGAAGAAGTTAGTCCAGGGCTTCTGTTCTTTCTCCTGTTGAGAGACAGAACATAGCTAGTCTTGCTCATGCCTGATGAGGTTTTTCCTTAGAGGTGGGGTGTGAAACCACTCAGTGTCCCTGAAAAGTCTCCTGGATGGAAGCAAAGGGCCAAAAAGTGCTTCCATCCACCTTTATTGTCTGAGGACAAATTATCTGTAATGTGTAAAACCAGGCAATTCAGAATTATTAAAACCAGAAAGGTTTTAATAATTCAGATTGGGTGAAATTTGGTACCATCTTTATGAAAGTGAATAACAAATCATGACACATTGAAGTATTTCTGCATCTAAAAATTAAAATAAGAAAACAACATTGTTTCAGCATTATTCATGTCTACTTGGGAGGAAGTCTCAATGTGTTCAGTGAAACCAGTACTGAAGCTTTAAAAGTTTTAGCTCTTTACTGCTCTGCCCTTTCCCCCACTTCATGTCTTGCCTAGGTAACAATTTTGTACAGTTTGCTTTAATAGTCATTTAATGTTATTATTACATTATTATTATTACATTCTATGCTAGCCACATTTAGTGAAGGTGCCTAAATTGCTTTGATTCACCTCTAATAACAACCATAGTTAATTGTCTGCTCTTTTCCCTCCTGCTTGATTACTATATTGGGATATGCCATAGATCTAATTAGATTTTTGCACTTAATAAATAAAGGTTCTATTGAACCTTAAGGTAGCACTGCCATTTGAGACCATTTTACAATCATCATGGCAACATCCATTCATCATTATAGAAAGTGTAACAAAACAATTTGTCCTCCAGCAAACATGTTTTTTCCTCCAGCTCTTTAACCACTTCTAATTAATATGAACACATAAAGAGCTATTATTGCAGTCTCATGAATATAACCCATAGTTGACTTCTTGCTCCTCTTTTTAACCATTTTCTAAGCCTATAATGAAAATGTTCTGCTTTAAACTTTATAATTAGTTTATTCTTTTTAAACTAATGATATTGAATTGAATGTTAAATGCACGTTTTCCTGATTTCCCTTATTCTCTCCCATTTTCCCTTCCAGACTGTATTGTTCTTGAAGACTCCCTCTCCCTAAATCATCATAATGTAACAGCATTCTGAAGGATCTCCACATAAGCTCCATAATGTAGGTCTCTATTATGCACAATTACAATTAAGTAGTATTATATTGAATAACAAATACCTGCATAGATGAAATAAAGAAACCAAACAAACTAGATGTAATATGTCATGAACTGAGAAAGTCATTTTGGGACATAGAGTTAACAATGCTCTTCCAGATATTTTGCAAACCTTCAATGAATATTAATGGTGCCATGTCATGGAGAATTAAAATACTCAGAATTGCTTATGACATACTCCTATTTGGTTCTAAATCCAATTTTAATCCTCGCTAGACACATTGAAACCAATGTGAGTTTACATAATTTACAAATCAGAATTTATTTCTATGCATCTACTCTAGCTGGGGCTAAAATTGTATTGAGTCCAAAGTGTTCCCAAAAGACTCCCACCTTAACTACCATTTTGAATATCCTCTAGGGTTTTTTTTAGGGGGTTTTTTGCTCCATTTTATATGGAAAAGTATACAAGCAAACACTTTATTTTATTCCTCCCCCCCCCCCCAAAAAAAAAAAAAAAAAAACATCAACAACCCACCCCTGCTTAGCTGGGCCACATGCATCTCTAGGTATTTTTTTTTTTAAATGATAAAATTGACAAACCTGCAAATCCCTGAACCTGGTGACAGTGAGTGGATCTTAAATCAGTGGCACTGATATGTGAAGTTGCCATGGGAGAGAGAGAAATTGTTGTTTTCCAAAATGCAAGGGTCCCAAGAAGGCACCCACAATTAATATCCAAATAGAGTAAATTTATTAGTGCAAATGACAGCAGCTGAAAGGGTTCAGGCAAATAAAGCAGGAATCAAGCCTGTGTACAACAGTTCCAAGAAACAGAACTCCAAAGTACAGGTTCAATGTAATTTTATCTACAATCAAAGGAAATCACCATACATGTGAGACACTCACACACACCTTCAAGAACTAACAATATAAAGGTGGTATCAGATAGCAACATAAAGGTGTTTGCAGAGGGCAATACTATACCAATTCCAAATGTATAGCTTTAATGGGGCGGGGGATATTGTGAGATGGAAAGTAGCTCAACAGCTTCCTTAAAATCATGGTGTGGCCAGCTTATGCTGAGGAATCAGGTGAGATTCAGACTGAGTGCTGCTTGACATCAAACAAGATTGAATTGGGGGGCGGGGTGGGTAGACATATTTCTGGGGCAAAGCATATCCCAGGGCAGGCTTTGGGACATGAAAGAATTTCCAGGATGGAAGAATGAGCAAGTAAGTTGAGAGTATCTGGACAATCAGTCAAAAAGTCCTTGGACAAAGGAGTATCACACCCGGAGGGGAGTCTACTTGGATTTCCATTCATGTGTAAACACCAGATCTATTGCCCATCATCACTCCTATCCATGCAGAGATTATGCAGATTCCAATCTTGATCAAGATATCCTGTCTACATGCTCTTGAGTGTGGAAATGAAAATGATAACTAGACTAGGTGTTCTTTCAGTTCTAAGACTTATTCCCCACCCCACCCCCAGCCCCAGCCCCGATAGTCAATGTGTATCTGGTCTGAACTACTTCAGATTGGAGGAGGATTTTCTCATGATGGAATGAGTTTTTTTTTTTTTAAATGTCCCTTTACCAATATATATGAGATAATTGATTGGAATCATTTACTTATTTGTAGACCATGCGGTTTTCCTGGGTTGCACAGTGGTTAAATGCCTATACTGCAGCCACTCATTCATAAACCACAAAGTTGCAAGTTCAATATTAGCCAGGGCTCAGGCTTGACTCAGACCTGTATCCTTCTGAGGTCGCTAAAATGAGTACCAAGCTGTTGGGGGGCAATGAGCTTACACTTGTAAACTGCTCAGACACTGCATAGTGTGGTATGAAGCAGTATATAAATGAAGCTGCTTTGCTTTATTTTTGTTTTGCAGTGTTGTAATCAGTTATGTCACTAAATAAAATGGTTATAACTTTTGTCATCTTTCCCCCCAGCATAGAGGAGTTTGCCCCTGTGGAAGCTGTTTTCGTATGCATAATTTCATTTAGATGCCTTTTTTCCTGGTTATGAAAATAATTATGGACACCCCATCTTCCACCCCAAAAAATCTACTGCAATGTTGTACAACTATTATACTGAAGAAGAGACAAACCAAAGGTGTTTTTTTTTTTTTAAATGATATTCTACATTGGCTACTTAGTTAAATATGCATTACTAAGTAGCATCTCCTGGCCTGAAGAACACCACACCCCCACACATCTTAACAATCAGTAGCTGCATTGAAGAAAGGAGGTCTATTTAACTGCTTATCAGGACATAATGAGGATAAGATTTCCATCTCCTGCCCATTGGTGAGTTAGACACCACAAAGAATTGTGAGAGTGGTCCTGCTTCTGATTGTCACACTCTTGCTTGCTGGTAGGAGAGGACTGGAAATCTCATCCTCCTTATAACTATACCAGCAACCAACAGACCTCTTTATCCTGATGTGGCAACTGGCTGCTAGCTTCATAGTATGGTTTCATAGTCTGCATCTACCCTGTAGAAATAATGCCATGGCTCAATGATATAGAATTCTGGGAATGGTAGTCTGTTGTGTCTTCAGAGCTCCAGCATTGAATTAATGTGGTAGCCATTCTGAGAAGAAGAAGAAGAGAGGAGAAGATGGAGTGTTGTCCTTCTCAGTAGTGGCAGGAAAAAGCAAACTGCTGCAGCCCTTTCTAGCTTGTGTGTTCTCTAGTATCTGGCATTGATTGACCACATGAGCTCTGTTTTTCATCTGAGAGATGTTAGATACTATGCATTATCAGAATAAGAAAGCTGATAATGACAGCTATGGGAGAAGACAGGTGCTAATTCTGAGCCTCCTGTTTCCACATGCCTGGCTTTGGAGGATGAGGTTTGAAACTGGGATACCCCAGGAAGGATGGATGCATGATTGTCAACTGACTGTCTAAGCCATATCTATCTTCAGAAGAAAGTGGCTAAGGGCCTTTGCAGACTGCCAGAAATAGTGGAAATTGAGTCCACTTTAAGGGTTAGGGTTAGTGCTAGGGAGTCATGGGAACTGTATTTTATTGTGGCACCAGAGCTCTCTGACAGAGAAGGCTCAATGTCTCAGCAAAAACAAACAAACAAACAAAAAACAAAACAAAACAAAAACACTCCCATGATTCCCTAGCACTAAACCTAACCCTAAAAGTGGACTCAATTTGCACTATTTCATGCAGTCTGCAACTCACCTTAAGTAACTTCTGAACCAGCTGTAGGAGTAGCATGATTGTCTAAGATGGCGTAACTATATAAAGGTCTGAAAGGTAACTCTGAATTAATATTATCAGTCCATAATGAAACCATTGTCATATGTTTAACTTTTCATTTCCACCAATGTCTACATCACTGAGAAAGCATGGAAACTTCACACTCGCAATGAGCTGTCCATGCATTGAGGCTATTTTTGACAAATTAGAATGTATCTCACTTTAGGCTGTTGGGCAAGGAGGTTGGCAGGGTCAAAGATACTTCTTTTCAAGGTTGTGATACTTTCGACACCAGGGAAGCAGACTGCAAGCAATTCTGTACTTCTGTTTCAATTCATATCATATAGTCTTTATTTAAGAAGAAATTATGACAGTCATACTCCCTTAGAGATAGTTGTGGATGCTGAGAGATTAATTTGGCCATATCAGAAAAAGCAGTCAAATTCAAATAATTGTCAGATTTACAAACAGATGCAGTATATCACACAAATATATATATATTCTTAATTTGTGACCTGTTTCTATATAGAAGGACACATTAAAATGGAAAATGTGCAGTATGCTGTTGAAATGAAATGAGCTATTAGTAAAGCAGGTTCAGTAGATAAAATAAAAATGCAAACACATTTTTAGAGATGTTTATTTGAAAAATATAAGTCAGAATGGAGGGTATAACTTTATTTGTCCCATGCTCATTATATCATTTGATCAGATTTTAGTCTTCTGCTTCCATTTATTTTGAAAATAAGTGACATGTGACAATATGCAAGACCATGTCATTCAGACTCCCAGCTAGCAAGCCATGCCATGTTCCAGAATATTACATTCCATTACCTTATGTCCCCCATAGATCAACCTGAATTCCATGCCCACTGACCATGCTCGATTATTTGTGGCTATTTCCCCCCTTCACTGCAATCCTCATAACCTATACCTCAAGATCTTGTGTAGTTCTACCAGCCTTGATGTTCTCCTTAGTCTGGTGTAACACAGCTTGGAAAAGCTTATTTTTTTAAAAAAATGCTGGAATTCCTGCTGCCCTTTTCCAGAATCCACTCTAGGTTATTTTAATGGGAACAATATGCTTTTGGAAATGGGCAAGCATGTTTGTCTTTGAATCTTGGGTAGCATGTGACCACAACCACATAAATTCCTTAACAAAAAAGGCTTAGACCAGTGGTTCCCAACCTTCAGTCTTCCATTTGTTTTGGAGTTCAGACCCTAGAAGCCCCATTCAACTCATCCAACAGTCAGAATATATGGGAGTTGAAATCCAAAATGTCTGGTCAACCAAAGGTTGGGAACACTAGCATAGACAGTTCTTAAACACTCAATAGTAGAAGATTTATTTTCAAGGCTTCTCTTTCAACTTTAACAGTACCAGACTGGCTCACTATACAAATGTATCCTTTCTAGTTTTTATTTGAACTCTACCACAGTTCCCACCTAACTTCTTCTACTTGCTGGTCTGTTTAACTGCTAAACAGGGTTTTCTATCCATCTTCCTTTTCTCCATCCCATCTCACTACATTCTGAGGACTATAAGAAGTGGAACCCAGAAGATGTGGACATCAACTTTGTCCATCACACCTGGTGATATATACTTCTTACTCATAAATGGCTTCATCTTGGATATATAAAAACAAAGTCACATCATTGTTAATACAGGGGAATACTATAAGGGTTTACCATTAAGTTTTATTTCTGAAAAGAAACATGTCTTCAGTATTCAGGTTTCTACCATAATAGTCTTTTTTAAAAAAATGAAGCAATAATTCAATCTGGACCCGTGGTTTGTCATGTGCTGATGTACCAGCTCTCTACAATCTGATTTGAAAGCAACAAATACAATTCTGGTATGTTTATGTAGAATTGTAGGTGCTGGTGTAGATAAGCATATATATATTCACTGCTTTTGTTTTAGTGTGCCTTTAAGGACAGGAAGGTCTATATAATGAAATGTCATCCATATTTTCCTCTAAAATGACCTTCACACTGTATTTGTGGAGGTATTTCATCAGGAAAAAATTCTGAGGAATTCTGATGTAAAGAATTTTCTTAGTTTCATTAAAGCAAAATAAAGGATAGATTCAGGTACATGTTTTCCATTTTACAGGACAATGTCTTGTGAAATAGTTTACTCAAAATTACTAACATGAGTTGTCACCTGAGAGGAGCATTTTTTTCCCCTAGAAGGTATTTGCATGGCAGTCCTGAACAGAGGCTCAGTGGCTGTTTATTAGTGTCCTAATGAGTGATTATTTAGGATTTCCCCCCTTAATTGAAAAATTGTGTCTTTTTTTATTTTGAAAATAGTTACATAGTCCTTCATCAAAGATTCCAAGAAATTTTACAAAATTCAAAGCCTAATGCACATAAAATACAAAAAAAAAAAAAAAAAAAACCCACACAAAACTCATTCATAGAATTATAGACTCATAGAGTTGAAAGAGACCACAAGGGCTATCCAGTCCAACCCCCTGCCATGCAGGAATACACAGTCAATGCAATTCAAAAAGATTCAACAGGAGAAATGTCCAAGCATGTTCTTAGTATATTTGTGAGGTGTAATCTTATGCAAATCTAGTTACATACAAGTTCCTTTCACTTCAGTGGAACTAACTCCAATATTTGGGATATTGGGCTGCAGGGATAAGTGAAATTTTATTTCATTTTTTTACTAGAAGTTATCAAATATGAACCAAATCAAGATCTGAATGTAATTTATGGGTGGAAGTCTACATTCTTGCAATTTTGTCAGCTTAAAATGATATTTGGGAAGAAAAAACTAGCCTCTCTCTCTCTTCTCTCTCTTCTCTCTCTCTCTCTCTCTCTCTCTCTCTCTCTCTCTCTCTCTCTGGGTAATCTTGAGCACTGCTGATTAATTAATTATTTTTAGTGAATTTATATCCCACATTTCTCCCAAAGTAAAATAACTCAGAAAATATCATGCTAAAATATTGACAAAAAAATCACAATATTGTTTTTTTAAAAAACATAATTGATTCTATGCTGTAATGCTTTATTTTGTTTTTGTTTTTTTAAATAAAAGAGCTGATACTCGGTACATATGACATAGGTGGGGGTTGATATAGTATTTTAGAAGAACATTTTATATTCTGTGCTGGATCTGATATGGAATTTTAAGAGAACTTTACCATGCTACCTGCTGCCTTGCTCTCCAGGGAATGGTTAGATTAGAAATTTAAATAGACATTCTCTTTCATACTTCTGTACACCTTCTTGACTTTTTCAGTCTAAATCCAGAATAAATTCTGCCTCGTTTCAAAAAGAATTTGGTTGGGCTTCTAATTAATAGTGGTTTGATTGAAATCAATGATTCGCTCACACTTAATTTATTGAGACAAGGCTCAGGCAGTATAAACCTTCTGGCTATTGTTTTCGTAAATCAACTCTGTTTTAATTTGCATGCATCAATTTTATAAGATGGCAACAGAGAACTTGGCTGGCTCCGTGCATTTTCTCACTCCTCTTTTACCATTTTCTCCTTGGGAAAAAAGAGATTAGACACGCCAAGGCATGTTAAATGTAAATATACATTACACACAGACACAGACACACACACACACACACACACACACACACATATCAAAATATATATGATTTTGTAGCTGCTGCATGCCACTCCTTTGTATCTCTTCCTGGCAGACTTCTCAAGCAGCTGTGTTGGCAATTGTGAGAGAATGTATTATATGAAGGCAGTTGATGAGCTTTTAGACTTGCCTCATTATAGCCATAGTGCATATTCTTTGTTATTCACAAGGTCTGAGGACTTCATGAATGAATTCTTACCCAAATCCCTCATGAGATCTTCAGGGGGAAAAGTGGCTTCTTTTTATTATGCAAATATACACATAAACCAGCCTGCGGTGGCTGAATAGCCATTTTAAACATGAAAGGCTTTCAGAAAGCAAATGAAACCTTGTCATGCACACTCCTTACTATCTTGCCAATACAATAGCATCCAAAATCCACAAAAGAGTGATAACTTTATTGGGAAAACCAAAATGCACAATATACATGTTGCAATGTTTCAAAGCTCCACTGGCTTCTTCATCAGGCAAAAACTGTTAAAACCATACAAGAGAATGGGGAGGTGACAATGTAAGTCATAGTTCTGCATTTGATCAAAATGTTGTGATTGTTGTCCTCAGTTCAGATAGCATGGAAGGGTATTCATGTAAGCAGGACCCTGGACTTTAAGAATCTCCCAGTAACCCATAACAGGCCTATGACTAACATATTATCTTCCCCCCTCCCCTTTTTCTTTAGAACTACAAGAATCTGTTATGACCCTAGATAGATGACTGTGACAGATGCTCAGGGGAACTCACTAAAAAAGGGCATTATCCCAGAAATCTTCTGAGACCTTATGAGTGGTCCGGGTGTTCTGGACTTGCTGTTAACTTTATCCTTTTTCAGAAATTCTTTGAGTTTTAAATCTCCCTATTTGCTTAATGGTCAAGGGATGAGAAATATGTCATCCTTGCTACCTACATCACAGGGCTAGTGAGACAGATGTCTGCCTACCAGTCCTACAAAATAGGGATAGTGAGCACTAGTTTGGAAGACTAGTAAATCTAATAAAGCCACAGGCTCTGGCTTATAGTTAGAAATAACTATATTATATAGTTATTAGATGAAGCCTCCTCTCTTCTCTGAGTTCTTCCCTGAACAAGATGTGTGGCAAGGCCTGACATCTCTCTCATCTCTTGATCAACTGGGACTGATGGGAACTAGAGTCTAACAACATCAGGAAGGATGCAATTATTCTCAGCTTCAAACTATCTCTCTGTGGCAAAGCAGACCAGCAAAAAACTCCAGCTTCAGGGTGGTGTGGGGGCATGTGTAAGCATGATGAATGCCCCAATCCCATCATGCCACCCTGCTGACCACACAGTGGGCAGAATCACAGTGTTCTGGATGTGCCACACTGCAGAAACTTACATGTGCCACACTGCAGAAACTCCAAAAACCTGCCACCATGGTGGAAAGGGTGCCTTTTTTCCACCCCAAAAATGAGTGGCATTTTGCTGCATCTTTTGGGCTGGAAAAATGCTGGATTGGGGCCACAGCATGTGGTTGCCACAGCCCCGATCTGACGCTTAAAGGGGCAGCATAGAGCTGGACTTTTGGGACTGCCTCTTTCACCCCACAGTCCTCTTACTGACAATTTCCTATCTTGTTAGAATTTTTTATTTGCTATATTTGTTGTATTTGATATTACTTCTGAAGTTTTGTTATTTTTCCCCTTTTTTTAAGACAGAGCAAGGACTGTCTCATGCCATATTTGTGCAAGACATTTTTTTGGCTAAAATCTTCACAAGATCCTTTTAATAATTAAAAAAACCTGAATATAATAAAGATGTTACCCATTTTAGCCATTTACTGTAAATGGAAGGGGAAAACAAAGGGAGATTATGCGTTTTAGGTATTGCCTCAAGCAGTATGCAGAATTTCTGTGTGCATTACATAATGGAAGTTCAACACTTTGTGTCTAAGGTGCTGTTCTTTTCTGTATTATTCTTTTCTGTATTATTTCTTTATACTGTGCTAAATCTGAACGAAATATCATTAATGTTAATTGGCTTGCTATAGATGAATGCTGCCTTAAAAGGAAGAATTTTCTGACTTGTACATACTTCTCTTGTGCAGATCTGAATACATTTGAGAACATTGGGTTATATGTCTGTGGTGGGAGAAGTGGCCTCGAGAAAAACCCTCTGTAAAGATCTAATTACACATTATATTAATAGCATGATTTGCAATCAACATCGTCTTTTTTTATTGGAAAAACCAAAAAAAAAAAAAAAATTAAATACCAGGTGTTTTGGGAGGGAATTATAATCAGCACTTCATCATTTGTGGAGGGGAAGTCTACCAAGCTCACAAAAAATGCTATGCACATAGATGACAGTTAGCATCAGGAAAACAAATCCCATTGACTCCAGTAATTAATCCTCTAAAACTTATATAATTCTCCCACCAGAAAAAAAACCCACACAAAACATTGCTTAAATCCCACCAAAGCATGCACATACACACAGTTTGGTGGCTTCTGGCTGGACAAGTATTTTCAGCAAACCCTGGTCAAAATGTTTCCAGGTAGTTTGGCTGAGACCTGTCAATTGGAATCATTGATTCTGGGGTTAGATGCCTCAAGTCTGACTGAGTGTTGTTCCCATTTTATCCACCTTACAATCACAAACCTTATCCTGTTTATGAGAAAATACGGGCCAAGAGATATCTTAGTGCATACAACCTAGAGACCAGTCAAATTTGGCAGTATGGGATATACCTCAAATGGTGTCCAAATGGCCACTTGAAATTCTCCATTTTATTTATGGAACAGGGACATTTTGATACCTTTCTGCCATATTCCCCCAAGATTAGAAAAAAAAATTCTCCAGCAGATTTAACATTAGGAAAACAGAAGTTCTGTGATTTTTTTTTTTTTTTCTTAAAGAGAAAAGGCAGTGACTGTACTGGCAGCCTGGTCACCATTTTGTATCCTCTACAATGCTTCAGATCTGGAATCATTCTGGGAGATGGAATATGTCAACAAGATGACACTGAAATGGCAGCCCTCAAAAATCAGGGAAGAGATAGTGGCAAGGAGGTGTATTATTTTCAGATGGTGAATAAGAAACCAAAAAAATCTCAGAAATGTATTATGAAAAAAAAATAGCTTTTGATGCATTTAACCGTAATTCTATGTCAGATGGACCAAATGGAACTCCCTCTCATCTTTTCTTCTTCACATATTGAAATGCCACCATTCAGCCCACTGACTTCAATATGTTTGCCTCCCTGGGATGTGTGTGAGAATTTTCACTTCAACACCCACTCTCTTCATGGAACCTTATGGACCTTGACATTCTCATTCTGTCAGAAATCCTAAATGTGTTCAGAACATCCTGAAGCTAGTTTTGTGCCATTATTGATTTAATTCCGTAGTCTGAAGCAACAGAGAAAGAGAATCACTGCATTTTGATGAAAGTGAATATATAAAATCCCACTTAAGGTTACTGATGAATTCTGTTATAATAGGACATATGTTGGGGAAAAAATCATCTCCATTTAAAAGGATTAGCATTTTCCTCCTTCCTCTATTGATGCTATGCCTTCAAGTAATTTCCAACTCCTGGTAATCCTACAGTGAACCTATCATAAGTTCTTCTTGTCAACATCTGTTCAGTGGGGGGTTGGCATTGGTTTCCTCTGAGGCTGAAAGAGCGTGACTTGCCTAAGATCACCAAGTGAGGTTCCGTGGATGAGAAGGAATTTGAACCCTGAGTTTTGGAGTTCTAGTCCAATATTCAAACCACTCCATCACACTTGTTCTCATAAAACATACACAAGTTTGTAACAGAGATTTTGCCAGAACAGTCTGAGATATACATACGTGCATACTTAGTTGAAGTGAGATTTTGGAATGAACAAATCAGCCAACTTATTTTGGGGCATAAACCAGAAAATTTCACAGCCAATCCCCTCCCCACTCCTGAACAATAATAAGTAAAATATTTAATACATTAAATCACTAACTTCTTCATGACACTTAAAACCCTAAGGCAGCTACCACAGACAAAAGTGAACTGAAAAGACTGTAGAAACTTTGCCTACCAGTTTACTCATATATAGTCTTTTGGCTGAAAATCTGGTGATGCAGTAAAATTGCATATGCTAACAACTTTTTGATGATACAGGCTTCAAGATGACAAAACCCAGGTTGCATGTAAAATTATTGAGGATCTTTATTGAAATTGAGTAATTAAAGATGAGAATAAAAGGCAACACAAATAGATCCATCTCTAATAAGAATGAAGAAAAATTGTTTGTGTGTGAAGAGACTTCACTGATTAGAGCTTTAGAAACTGGATTTCAAACCAAGTTTTAATAAGCTACCAAAGAAATATTTTTTTCATCATCATCATCAACATCATTTATTTAGATAGCACTATCAGTGTAAATGGTGCTTTATATGAGTGGTTTACAACTGTTAATTTGATAGTTCCCTGCCTTCAGGCTTACAATGTAAAAGGAAAAATAAATATGGTGATGGCAGTGGAGGAGGGAATTAAATCCAACAGATGTGGGCTGTTCTTTTCTCCCTTAGAGGCCACAGCAATGGCAGTTAGGATGGAAGTAGGGCCTCCCTCAGATACTGGGCCTAGGCACAATGGCTTTGGAGATTATCACACTCAGACAGGATAGGGAAGGGATCATTCTCCCGTCCTTATCCTGTCCGTGGGGGAGGGGGAGATTGTGTGAAAGCCTTTCATATTGTACGTGCTGATCCTGTCATTGTCCTTCCACATTAACATGAACTCCCATTAATGCAAAATGCCAGGGCAATGCCACTTCAATGATAGGACAAGATCAGTGTGATGTCATTTGAAAGACTTTTGCACAATAACTGTCACTCATGTTTTCTGGATGAGACAATGTCTGGATGAGCACAGCGTCATATAAAAGTCTTTCCTGTGATCATGTGGGAAGGACTGGATAGGAATGGGACAATAGCATCCTGTCCCTTGTGTGATAATCTCCTATGTGCCTGACTGTTTTTTTTTCCTCTGAGATACAGCAATGGCAATTAGATTGACATTTTGTCATTTTGTCAGGTCTAATGCAGATACAAGGCACCTGTTTTTTCCCCAACCTCACATCATCTAGATTAGACAACACAGGACAAAATACCCAGGGTAGGATCAGGCCTGATCCTGCCTGTCCAGTCACAGATCTAGAGGATCCAGCCTGACCTAGGGGTAAAAAGCCTTTACCCTGGGGTAATTAAGCCCTGGTTTTGGACAGCATTTCTGAGAAACTGTATGGTAAAACTGGGCTGTTTAGGCAATCCCTCCATGCACCTTACCTTGCTGGTCATCAATCTAACTGAGAACCCCCCCCCCCCATGTCTGATGTGGAAATGGGGCATCTGGGCATGTGGGTGCACTTGACTTTGGACAAGTGACATGCTTTCAGCTTCTGGCGAAGGCAATGACAAACTTCCTCTGAACAAATGATACCAAAAAAATGTTGGGAACAATGTCCCCTTAAGACATTGTAAAAATAGTTTTACAGCTGTAAATGAGAAGTAAAACCAGATTTCAGACCTTAGTCATTACCACTGTGTATAAGTGCTCTAAAACCCAGAGCAGGTGTGGGTTGAAGAGAGAAAATTTGTGGTTGGTGGGTTGTCTGTATAGAGTGGATTGCTGTATATCAGACAGTGAATGTTGGAGAGAGTTTAAGAAGAGTTTGTATATAATGTGTACATATTGCAACAAGTTATAAAAGCCACCAAGGACTTTGGAAGAATCCAACGGTGTCTGTTGGTCAGTGCAATATTGCCAAATACTACAAACTGCACTTCGCTGTGTTAATAGCTACTGTTGAGGCCAATCACCTCAGACAGTGCTGGGAGTTGGCTTCTCTAGTGGGCCTAATTTTTTGTATTTGTCAATGCACATGTGCAGGACATAGAAGAGAGCCAACAGAAAACTCTGTGATAGGTCTGTCTTAGGGTCACCATAAATCGAAAATGACTTGGAGGCACACAGCAACAAACAAAAGAGTGGGAAAGTGACTACATCCCTACAAAAGAAGATTGGACAGTTAAAGTTTATGAACTGGCTGAGACAGATAAATTAGCAACACTGCTCAAAGAAAAACCACTAGGGTCCAAAAAACACTGCAGAAATAATCCAGTTTGAGGCCTCTTTAACTTCCCTGGCTCAATGGGAATTCTGTGAACTGTAGTTTTGTGAGATGTTTAGCCTTCTCTATCAGAGAGCTCTGGTACCACAATAAACTACAATTCCCAGGATTCCCTGGCACTGAGCCAGGGTGATTAAAGCAGTCTCAAACTGGATAATTTCTGCAGTGTGTTTTGAACCACATACAATAGAACACTAGTGTTAGAGTTCAGGAAGCTATTGTATTCCCTGTTACCATGTAGAGATGCAAGAGCTGGACAATGAAGAAAGCCCCTCCCCTCCAAAGCCCAGGCATGTTAGGCCACAGAAACCCACTGGGTAACCTTGGACATGTCATACTCCAGGGGTAGGCAACTTTTCCCCTTTAAGGGCCGAGGGACTTCAGCTCCCAGAATCCCAGGAGCTATTGGCCAACATGGGACTATTGGCCAACATGGCTGAGGCATCTGGGAGCTGAAGTCCCTTGGCCCTTAAAGGGGAAAGGTTGCCTACCCCTGTCATACTCTCTTAGCCTCAGAGGAAAGCAAAGGCAAATCCTATCTGAACAAATCTTGCCAAGAAAACCTTGTGATAGGTTTGCTTTAGGGTTGTCATAAGTCAGAAATGACTTGAAGGCACACAATAACAATAACAACTAGACCCATGTGAGAGACAGACACAATTGGATTCCTGCTGTTAAACTGCTCAAATTAATACCAAAACAATAAACCCATAAAACCATCCAGAACATCAAATTTCAAATGGGCATCCTTGCCCATTTAGTTTATTTGCAAATTAACCATTTGAAGATTCTCACATCTGGCCTGAGGAGGTGGCAAATTTCTCAGCTCATAAATACAAATTTAAAGGGCATGAGAAAACAAAAATCTTTATGTTTATCAAACTGCATGGAATGATTGTCATGTCCTTACTCTTAGTATCGCTTGATGCACAGCTATAGCTCTACAAAATATACTTTAAAGTCAATAGACGTTTCCTAAATCCTAAAAGAGATTTATATTTCTGATTATATTGTTTTTTGTTTTTTGTTTTTTAATCATCTATCTAGATTTTATGGACATCGGACAATCAAATGTTTGAGAAAGCTTTGACTTGCTTTCGTGATACGCAGTGATGAAAACCTAGATTTTTATTTAAAATGGTAAAATACATATAAAATGGGAGAGTTATATTTATTTGAAAATATAGTGTGCTGTGCCTCTGAAATTCACTACACAGCCCTGATTAGCTTCACTTAGAATTGAGTAAGTACACCCAAGAATAGGATTTCGAACAATGTATGATTAGTGTATTTTTTAAAATTAAGAGCTTGATCTTGTGTCCACTGTGTGCCTGTACTATCAGTAATTTCAATTAACACTGAACCATGTATTCAGCATTTATTTCACTAAGCCTCAAAACAAATTAAACAGATGATCCTTCACATGGCTTTCAAAGAAATACATTCTTCCAATCTTTAGAACAGAAATGGAATTATCTGAGATCTTCCAGATTTACTCAAGTTTAATGTTAGGTTATGGCTCATGTCATCAATAGGCTGCCTATGGGCTATGTTATGTTATCAGTATTCCATAAGCTTTTTATTAAAAAATGTAGACTTCTCTATAGCCCTATTGCAAATAGGTTTAAACTAGATGTATGAAAAAGGGCAGCATACCAGTCCTGCCTTCTCCATCATCACTCCCCTAGAATGAAGAGAAACAGTCCAAAGAAGAGAGCCATTGCTATACATGGATGCTCTTGCATTATGAAGAACCACCTAGAAAACTATTTAGAAAGCTTCCTTCACAATTTAGAGACAGAACTTGTATCTCACTTCAGAATGATAGCAATTTGAAACAGGTTGAGTCTCTCTTATCCAAAATGATTGAGGCCAGCAGTGTTTTGGATTTTGGATTTTTTTTGGGTGGGTGGGTGGGTGGGTTGTTGAGATATCCATATTTGCATATACATACAACATGAGATATCTTGGAAATGGCACCTAAGCCTAAACACAAATTTTGTCCATGAAACAAAGTTTGCGTACCTTGAACTATCAGAAAGCAAGAAGGGAACTGCATGGTTTCTTGTACACCTCCTAGATGAATCTACCGGTACCTAGCCATCAAGACAAAAAGGATGCTGAGGATGTTTAGTCTGATTCAGGAAGAACTGATGTGTGTATAAAATCAGAAGATAAGCAAGTAACAAAAATGTCATAATTTTTAAATACAAATATCTATACAATTAATGTAATCTTACATATGAAGTTGATGGAATCCAATTTGCTCAGCTTATACTCAGAGAGAAAAGCTTCCACATTCTATATTCCATATGCATCCTGAGCCTGTGTCAATTTCAGTTTGGCAATAGCCATTTTACGGGACCTAGTTCCTGCTCTCTAGTATTAAAAAAGGTAGCAGGTGTTCAATCAAAATTGTTAATTTATTTGCAGTGGATCTCATATTCTTTAAAAGCAGGTAATTAGAATTATCCACAGATACTTTGAGGACATGAATAATTCATTTCTTGCACATCAATAAAATAATTATTACATATCATCATTCTTAGCTTTGTACTTCAATATCACTCACATCATGTCACTGTCAATGTAATGTGACCTTTTTTATATACCGTATTAATAAAAATCATTAATACCATTGGAAAAAGTGTAAGTATCTTTGCACCAGTCTCTTAGGGCCGATGCAGACTGGCACTTTAGGCTGGCCTGGGGGTGGAGTTGGGGTGGGGCAACTGCACACCGGCCACCCTGACTCTGCTCTGACGCAGTGCATCCGACAGCATGGCATGTGGTGTCAGGGCACCCCGTTGGTACAGCATGCAGACACGCTGTGCCAAAGGGGTGCAAAAGAGCCACGGCGGTGGCTCTAAGGATGGCTTTTTGCCACCCAAAAAGGAGTGGCATTTTCCCACTCTTTTGGAGGCAGCAAAAAGGAGCATCAGGGCCAAGGAATGTGGTTGCCACAGCCCCAATCCACCCCTCCCAAGGGCAGCACAGAGCCACCTCTTACAGGCCATCTGCATTGGCCCTTAGAGAGGTAGTGACTAAAAATTCTTACTAATCATGAAGTAAACATGTAGTATTCAGTAGTCTTAAAGCCCCAAAGAATGTAAGCTTTCTACAGACGTTTCAAGACAATTTTGCCTTTATTCTTTTAAGGAACTAATTTTATGCTAAGGATGTGGAGGTAATTCCAGTGTGTATACATGTGCATTCCTAAAACTTGTATAGATCTCAAAAGGAGTGAACAAGGAAAGTGTTCATCCTGTGCTCTTCCAGTTTGTTCCCTCCCTTGGATTTGGGTTATATCATGCTACAAAATCAGGCTGCAAGAAATAGGTGAGAACTGAAAATGTTGGTACATGTTTGTGTATGGAATTGGAAATAAAGATATGAGAAACAGGATTAGGGCAAAATCATGGTTACTGAGCTATTACATATAATGATGTGTCTGCAATGGTATGGAATAATAATTCACTGCTTCTTGACTCTTTCTCATCCCATATAACTATAACCTTGGGCAATGACACTGAATGGCTTATCCCCCAATTTTCTCCCATGATTTAGGTTAGTGCATCTCAAGCTGTCTTCAGGAAATTACTTTTTCCAATATGCCAAGGATAGGTACCATATTTATGTCCATCGGCTGCCATTGTTTCTTGTTTCTTTCACAATTGCCAGGACCAGCAGCCAAAGTCTCGGGGACTAGCACTGGTTTATGGACTACCACTTTGAGTAACACCAATTTCTTCAATATATTACTCCCCCTACCTTTAGTTGATGAACCTATTGCCTTTTTCTACAACCATCATCACCTATGCCAGCATGGTACAATAACATTCAAAATCCACAAAACAGTGATACATTTATTGGGCCAACCAAAATGCACAAAAGACATGTTTCAAGCTTTCAAAGCTCCAGGAGTTCTTCCAGTACTAAACACTGACACACACTATAGCACAGGTTTTACAGGTCATAAATGATAAAATAGATAGTTCACAGCAGAGATATATTTTGGCTTTTTTGCTGATGGGGGCCTTGTCTGTCCTGGCCAGGATACTCCAGGGGCAGGCCAAAGTATCCTGGCTCTGTAACTGAACCAAACTACCCTATTCCATTGACTTCCATGCCTGTGCTGTGTCCATCTTTGTGCAGGCATCCCATTGGGTCACCTGGTACATCCACCACTGCCTCAGATCTCTCACTTCTGAGGTCAGAATGAGGAAGCCAGCAATGCTTCCAGTAGTAGCCAGATCTGATTTCACAAGGAACAGATGCACCTGGAGTGTTAGTCTTACCTGTGAAAATGCACTCCTGGCCGTAGCAGAAACCTGGACCATCTAGATTCAGAGCTGAGCCCAGGAGCACACACAAGCTACAATCCTGAGATTTCAGGGGGAGTGTAACCTGTCTAGGACAGGCAGAGTTACTATTCCATGTTCTGCCTTTCAACTGACCAGGAGCACCTCTGTTTTGTCTGGATTACATTTCAATTTGTTTGCCCTCATCCATTCCATTACAGTACCAAGACTGCTTCCTTGGAATCAGATGGGAAGGAGAGATAGAGTTGGGTGTCATCAACATATTGGTGACACCACACACCAAAACCGAATGACTTCTCCCAGAGGTTTCATGTACATGTTGAATAACATGGAGGATAGAACCCTAGGGGACTCTGAAAGGCAATGGCCAGGGCATTGAGCAGCACCAGCTTCTGGGTCCACCTCTCCAAGAAAGACTAGAACCATTGCATAACAATGTGCCCAAGTCTCATCCCAGAGAGGCAAGCCAGAAGGATACCATGGCTGATGGTATTGAAAGCCACTGAAAGGTCTAGCAGAACCAACAGGGACACATGCCTCCTGTCCAGTTTCCCACATAGGTCATTAAAGAAACCAGAGCTTTTCCATTCCATTATTAGGCCTGAATCTAGATTGAATTGGATCTAAATAATCCATCTCATCTAGAAACCTCTGGAGCTGGGAGGCCACTACAAGTTCTAGATTTTTGCTCAAAAATGAAATATTAGAGACTGGTCTGTAATTATTCAGAATGGTAGGGTCCAGGGGGTATTAATTTTTACTAGTGAGCTTACCACAGCCTCTCTGGAGCAAGATGGAAACTTTCCTTGCTACAGTGAGGCATTTACTACTCCTCTTGCCCACTTGACCAGTCCTCCCATGGCTGCTTTCAAAGGCTCAACATTAAAACAAAATGTTGCAACAAAAATTTTGGGTTTCCATGGATGAACAGAGATTCAAACCCTTGTCCAACACTCAAAACCACTAAACCATGCTGGCGCCTACCATTTTACAGCACCATTTTACAGTTGCCACCAAAACAACTAGCCTACAAATATGAATGTATAGAAGGAAGATACCCAACCATAAAGCTTTTTGTTTGTTTATCTTTAAAATAGTACTGATTTGTGAAGACCAGGCCATTACAAAAATCTGACTTCTGTCATATTGCCAACATTGTTCATAGACTACTAGGATGTCTTAGTACTTTTTTGGGGGGTTTGAGGTACTGAATCAGTACTCATCTGATTTATGCAAACCATAGCCATGAGGAACTGAATATTTTGCCCATGAGGGGTTTCAGATCAACAGCCTACTGAATAAGTTTTAGACAGAGAGTGTCATAGAGCTGCCTTGTTTTTACCAGCGGCGATTGCTTTGTTCTCTGGGTTTTTTACATGTTGGAGTGTGTTATGACATGACAGACCTGCCCCAATTCTTTCTGCATAAATTGACTACCCCAATGTTTCTGTTGCATGTGGGCATTGCCACCAGCACAGTCCTTGACTGATAAGTTTTTCCCCACCCTGCATTTCCAAGGACTCTCTAGTTTTGTGAGTTGGTTTCCTATCACTTTTTTACCATTTAATTTCCATCTCCCTCTCATCTATCTATCCTCTATCTCCCCCTCCGTCCTATGCATAGATAGGACAAAGCATACAAAGAAGATAATCAATAGGTTATTTGGTGTGCAATCACTACAATGGTTGTATCACTAGACATAGCATAATGTGAAAATAGGATTGTTCTGCCTGACAAAGGTTTGCCAAGAGACAATTTTCAAATCTATCTAGAGGAGGTGGAATTTAATTTATGGACTAGAGATTGAAAAAGGTGAAATTTTTTGGTACCAGCCTATAAGTAGGGATAAATAGATTTGACAAGTCAGTTTCCATAGTCTTCTACTTTTCCCCACTTTCAGGTCTGTTCCATGCCAGTTCAATGGAGATTTTCTTCTTCAAATACACATCATAAGTATGAAAGGAGTGGCTATGTAACTGCAGGTTTTGTTTATTTCTTTTTGCCAAGAAGCACAGACTAGGTAAATCATGATATATATATGAAGCCTCAGTGAATTAGATTTCTCATATATTCCTGTGTATGAGCACCATCCCTTTGTTGTTTCTAGATAATTGTCTGTTGCAATGACATGAAGCTTTTCCGGTGGCCATTACTATAAAAGTAGAGATGTTGGAAGCCTGAGGCTTTAACTAATAAAAACAATGTAATTGTTAATCTGTGTTTCATAATTGAGAACAAGTAAATGGCATTCCTGTTTCAGAAACCACGCAGTTCAAAAATAGTATTTGTTGAAAACAGTCTACATTTATAAACCTCCTATAAATGCTGCAGATTTTTATTAGGTCATGGTAGAATCTTAACTCAAACTTACTTTTTTTTCTTTCTCCTTGTCTCTACACCTCAGCTATTCAGAGGTTTTCAATATAGATACAATAAATGAATGGAAAGGAGACTAAAATTA
Organism: Phrynosoma blainvillii; assembly: GCA_026167975.1. Classification (NCBI taxonomy): domain Eukaryota; kingdom Metazoa; phylum Chordata; class Lepidosauria; order Squamata; family Phrynosomatidae; genus Phrynosoma; species Phrynosoma blainvillii. Next base: position 8,664,588 of record JANUYF010000007.1, on the reverse strand, counting down.
GATTGCTTGGCCTCCCAAAATTAATCTGGCTTTCTCCTTAGAATTACAGAATCTTATATGTAATATGATACCTAGAATGTCCAATAGAGTTGAATGACTTCAGCCTGCAGTGTCTATCTTTAGACTGAGGAATCTCTTTGTCACTATCACCTCTGGCCTCTACAAACTAGAGGGTGACTTTCTTATTCAAAACCAGGGCTCTAATGGAGTTTACATGAGTGGAGCAGATTTTTCACTGCAGTCACCTTGGTGATGGAAAGGTTGAAGCTAATACAACTGTCCTCACTCACCTTTATGTGTTTCTAATCATGTGAGAGAAATTAGGAATGCATGAATCAGTATATATTATTCTGTAAAGAGTGAAATGGTTCTGTATACTTAGTTTCAAGAAGCACCAGTTATCTGCTCTGCATAAATTGTTTAGAAATGATTGGCACATGTTAGTTTATGGTAATTCCATCTTGAAAGGAGATGTGCAGATTGCATACAGCCCTCAGGAGTTGTGGTTTTTTGTTTGTTTGTTTGTTTGTTTGTTTGTTTGTTTTTTTCCCTATCCTATGGCTCCCAGGATTCTACTTCCTGGTCAATTTTTTTTTCCAGCTCAAAACTTGATTTTTATGTTTCCAGAAGCAGCTGGCAAAGGGGATAAAGTATCCCTAACCTCTTCCCAAAAAAACAAACTATGAAATGGAAAATAGAGTTCCAAGCTATTAATATTTCCTTTCTTCCATTTTTCTTCTGTATCAGGGCTTGCCAAAGCCCACAGGAAGCTTTCCACTTCTAGTCTAGAAATCCCAAGGTTATATTTATCAATTAAAATTGCCTAAGGAAGTATCAGGACACATATTGGAATAGAAGACCACAGGTTTGTTAAGTGAAGAGATATCACCCTTTTACTGAGAACTAAATTCAGTAGTTATACAGAGTTCAGTCCTGATGGAATGACACTGGAGACTATATCCATGTTGAGAGAGATATCAAAAAGATGGAATGTGCCCAGAGAAGGTGTTCAATATGTTCAAAGGTCTGGAAACAAAGCTTTATGAGGAATGACTTCAGGACTTGTATGTGCTTATCTTGTAAGATGGAGAGGGGGCATGAGAGCTGAAGTAATGTCATGTAGAAGATGAAACAAGCTTGTTTTCTGCTGCTGCAAAGTCTAGAACATGAATCAGTGGGTTCAAATTGCAAGAAATGAGATGCCACCTAAACTTTTTTTATTGTGAGAACTGTTTAACAGAAGAATAGACTGCCTTATCTGATGGTGGATTATCCATCTTTGGAGGTCTTTAAATAGAGGCTGGATGGGCATCTTTCAGGAATGCTTCAGTTGTACATTCTTGCATGGCAGGAGTTTGGGCTGGATGCAAAGTTGTGAAGTTAAGCTAGATATCTAGAATCCAATTGGACTCCAGATTGCTTCTTAGATGTTCAGTACAATTCAATGGCTATCTGGACTCTGATATGCACATAGACCTTCTCATATGATGGCTCCCCTTTCACTTCCATGGGAAAATGGCTATGTTTTTGCATTCATGGTGTGTAATATGGTGTACAATATTTTCACCAGAAATGTGTTTTATTTGTTGCCCTTGTATCCTATGCCAATGGACTGAGGTATATTCCTACTTTTAGTCACACAATAATACTGTGACATAGGCTGGGTTAAGAGAGTGATGGGTCTAAGGTTGCCCAGCATAGAATCATAGAATCATAGAGTTGGAAGAGACCACAAGAGCCATCCAGTCCAACCCCCTGTCATGCAGGAAATGAAAATCAAAGCATCCCCAACAGATGGCCATCCAGCCTCTGCTAAAAGGCCTCCAAAGAAGGAGACTCCACCACACTCCAAGGGAGTGTGTTCCACTGTCAAACAGCTCTCACTGTCAGGAAGTTCCTCCTAATGTTGAGGTGGAATCTCTTTTCCTCTAGCTTGCATCCATTGTTCCAGGTCTTGTTCTCTGGAGCAGCAGAAAACAAGCTTGCTCCCTCCTCAATATGACATCCCTTCAAATATATAAACAGGGATATCATATCCCTCTTAACCATCTCTGAAAGCATGTTTCAGAATTGAGCAGTAACTTGATTATGCATCCTCTATATCTCAGTTCAAGACTTTAACCACTAAACCACACTAGATCTAAACTGAATGGAACACACATACAGTAGTCCTATATGCCCTGCAGAAGAGACACCAAACTGAATGGTACTGATGAAGCATTGTCTGGTACTGTAAAGGAGGGGTGGAAAGAATATTCAAAATATTTGAGGGAAATTGTTTAAATATATTGTTTTTGACTGTTGAGAAACCCACGAAGAGGTTCCAGAAGAATCCTGGATTGATGAGAATCTTATTCTTATTTTGCACAAAATTCACATGTAGATTTTTTTCCTTCACAGAAAATGCTGTTTTCTGCACAAAAAGGTCTTTCCCCCTTCCCAGAATAAGTTCTGAATTGTGAATAGAAATTGAAAACTGAATAGATGTTGAAAACTGCATGGTTCTCAAAGACTTCCTCACAATGGGAAGAAAATTGCTGAAATTATTCATTGCTACTTTCAAGAAGAAACTTTGTGAAGAATTATATCCCTAAGAATCATGCATCATCTTCACATAGATCTTTAGGGATACACAAGAGTTGTGCAAACAGTATGGGCTGGAAATTATTTATCTGTGTTTTAGCATAAACACAATTCTTTTTATTTTTATTTTCCATTTTAAACAACAGAGTCATTTTCAAATGAGAATTTATAGCTCTTGTCAAGCATGCATGTCAAGCGATAATGATGATGAATCATTTTGTTCAAAAGATGATACTGGGAATAATTTGTGCACCAAGAATACCACAAACAGCCATCCTTTGTAACTCTCACAGCCACAGTTATCAAGGAAGCTGAGGAAACATGGGGCTATTTCTTGCTTGACAGTTTATATTTGAGTATGGATACCCAACAATTTGGATTTTCTTGGCAAATTTTATAGAGACAAAAAGGTTAGTTGTCCAGATGTTTGAGATTTCATTTCATAGAATCCCTGACTATTGGCCTTGCTAGGTCCTGAGATTTTACTTCCCAAACTTCTGCAGAGCCAAAGGTTAAAAACCATTGGCCTAGGTATTTTCACAGTAGCTGCTTTACTGTATTTCATGAGTAAAAGTTGGGATTTATTCTCACAGAGAACACAGATCTCCATGGCTTCTGGTCATAGGGGTTATATATTATCACCAGTAGTAGAGAGGATGTGCTTGGAAATACCATTTGCTGAGCAAGGTGTGAACCCTATTGTTTTGATGCACTGCTTGTGATTTTTCTATTGGCAATTTGTTCACTATTATGACAAACAGAATGCTAGACTGTATAGGCCTTTGGTTCTTGGTACCCTAAACAAATAATTTATATGCAGGTTTTTGATATCCTCAACACAGAGAGTTAGAGAACTGCATACCCTGTGATCCTTGCAATCCTGAAGTCTTGAATTGTTTTCAGAATGGGACAAAGAACAAAATGCATTATTTTAATGGGATCAGGAATTTGCTTAGTTTGTTGCGTCCAATACCTAACAGCACCAAATTTACCAATTCTATTACTAATTATTACTTATCCTAAACATTTTAAAATAATTGATTCAAAGCAGGAAAGAAGACAAGAACAAAAATAAACATGTATCTCACTTTTTAAAAAATGCTATTTGGTTTGTTATTATTAATATGTTCCCTCAGACAAATATTCTCTTTTGGTAATTCAGGTTTTTTTTTAACATCAGCATTCTGCAGAATCAGCATATAGTGTTTCAGTTTCTTCATTAAAATTTATGTGATTTTTGAAATTACCAATTAAATCTCAATTACATTAAAATAAATTACATTAAACTAAAATCTAATTATTTAATGACACTAATCAATATCCTTTGCCAATTTCAGTTGGTGTGCCTTGTGCCTGTCACTCTCCCCACTCCATAGGATTGTTATAAGGATAAAATGGGGAGGGGATCCATATACAATACACAGCTCTGTGGAGAGCTATTTGGGAAAGAATGGATTAAATATTGCATGCACCACATTATGGTTTCCTCAGAGGAATTGAAACATAAATAAATCAAATAAATTAATATGCTGCATTCATTTACTCTACATTGAAATATATTCCACTAATATAAAGATACAATTAAAAAATGAAAAGGTATACTAGGAAAAAACTCAAGATCTGTACATCTTACAATGAGTCGTCATCTCTTTTCCAAATATTCTTAAGCAGCTGCAGCATGTCATGGCAGGCATTGCAGTGCATTGTACAATAGATCTATGTTCTTATGCACATATTTACCTGCATCTGCACTAGAAACAAGGCACATCTGCCACATAATCAGAATGGCATTTCCAAGAATCAAGAAACGGAACCCTGAAAAGAGGCAATGCAAAAATCAAATGAAAAATATTTTAATACACTATGTAAAATAAGAAGAAAAATGTGGACACCATGCAGAGGTCACTGTGTCCTCCCGCCCATTTATTACTCTTATACCCTGACTTTCCTCCATTGAGCACTAGATAACATGTATGGCTCTCTCCTAATTTATCCTCACAACAACCCTTAAATCAGGGTGAGAAATAATAACTGGCCAAAAATGATCCATTGAGATTCTAGTTTCAATTGAGTCTCAGCAGGGACTTCAACTGGACAGTAACCACTATGCACACTAGCTCTTGAAAGAAACTGAACATGCTGGATCATATTTTATGGTAAGCCATTTATGATTTAACATGCTTTTGAAATACAAACATTCACCTACAGATTTACATGTATCCTAAAGTTTGGAGAGTTGCAGAAATATCTTGTTCTTTGGTTTTCTCTATGGTTTCTGATATCTGAACATTTCAAATATTTTCCATTACCAGGAAGAATGAATTCATATTGATCTATGTGCTCTCTAGAGCATCCTTTGGAATATATATATATATATATATATATAGGTATAGATGAAGCAATGTTTGCTGCAGCACTGTAACAATTGATTTCAGATGGAACTCAGAAGGGTGACTCATTATAAAGAACACAAATGTAGCATCTTTGCTTCTGTCTCCCATTATCTGTTGAGGTAAATTTTCTTATTTAAAACTTGATCAAGGGGATCAAGGGGGGGGGGAATTTTCCTAAATTACAATATATATATATATATATATATATATATATATAGGAGGCTGTACATGACAAGCAGTCTTCTATTACAAGTGTTGCTATATGTTGCTATATAATTTCCTCATATGAGAGAAAATCAGAGATATTTGAACATGTGTAAATACATTGGATAGGGTTGGTTGATTATCAGAGAGAGATTGAGTAGAATCAGCATGGTTTGAGCACTGGACTGTGACTATGGAAAATCCCATTCTTTAAAAGCTGCTGAAGAAGCTCAGGTTACATACAGGCTGCCTACTGCCCAGGTACAGGGCTTTGCAATAAGATCCAGAGGAGATGGTTAAAGCCCACATGTAACCTGATTTCCCATGCAATAATCTCCTAGGAAAGCAAGGTCAATTGATCCTGAGAGAACATGTCTAGATCAGTAGACACAAGGAAAATAATGGAGATAGTACAGTTAGTAGTGGGGAAGAACACGGTGGTTCACTTGTCTTAGATATATGAGAATCATGTTTTCCTCTCCAGAACCTATATGACTTGCAGAAGACTGGGAAGCCACAAGAAGCATGCATGGATTACACAATTTCCATCAAAGAGGTTGGCATCTGGACATAATCAGTAGCAGTGAATCTGCCAATCATAAGAAGGAAAAGCAAGAATATGGCATGTCATTAATATGTTCTAGTCCAGTAGCTTCTGAAACAGTAAGAAAACAAAATTGGGTCAATGGAGATCCTGCACCACAGAGAACATTCTCTGGGCAGAAGCCCTCATGAGGTTTTCACAATAAGAAAAAAATATATAGAACAACATTTTGTAGGACCTTCAACAGGCTACTTGGTCTTACCATGAATATCCAACTTTTTCAAAGCAGTATTAGATCACAGGTCAGCAAATTTACATACCCAGGGCTCAATGATAGGATAGGCTGGATCATATAGTTTGCTATTACATTCTGCTACATGACAATTTACATTCAGATTTGGGGATCATGCAGAAAACTTTGGAAATGTCCTTTTTTTTTTTTATTCAGTCTTCCAGAATGCCCTAGTTAGTAACAATTTATTCCTTTTTCTAAAAGCTTTTTGAAACATCTTTGCCTGATGCCTGATGAAGTCCTGCTATTTTGCAGAGACTGTCGTGCCTTTTTCATTGACCTTAAAAAATAAAAAAAAGCACTACCACAATATGAATGCATACTTGAATCAGTTTTACATAGGCACACCTGTCTCCTGGCCTCCTTCCTTCCTTCCTTCCTTCCTTCCTTCCTTCCTTCCTTCCTTCCTTCCTCCTTCCTTCCTTCCTTCCTTCCTTCCTTCCTTCCTTCCTTCCTTCCTTCCACATTCATTCAGCTTCCAAACTGGTGAATGAGCTAGCAATTGTAATCTTAAGCATTTTTAGGTTTATCGTAGACAATGTATGAAGTATTTGCTTCAATTTTTATTATTAAGAAGGGGAGAGGAACGTCTTCCTCAAGAAACAAATAAGTAGCATATGTAGCAAATGAGACAAACCACAAAGAGAAAGGTTTGCTATTTTTTTTAACAGCTTAGAATAAATCATGAAATGTCAAGCTATAGAAATTGGCTCAGATAAAATATGATCTTTTCTGAATTAGTCTGCTAAGCTTTTATCCTTCCCAAACACTTTCAGTCAATCCTAAATGTGTTAAGTACCTGCTTTAATATTGAACAATTATGCTATGACACTTATATAAAGATTGAGGTTAGCAGTTGGTCTTGGTGGGGAACAGGCTTGCTTGTCTTCATTTTGATCAAAAGGTTTTAAAAGATGGAATATTTAGAAAAAATGAGAATGAGGCACTGAGGTAATTTAATTTATCTGTATTTATTTTCATTCACATGGTGGGGGAGACTACATCATTTGTAATCTGTTTGGCTTCTTATGTAAGGTTTTTCTAAAGCCTGTGATCTTATTCCCATTAAATTTTACATTTGCACATTGTATGATATTGTATCAAGGGTGCTTTAATATTCTTACATTTCTATGCTAAGATTCATAAAGCTTTAGAACACTGAATGACTGTGATGCCTTTAAAGAGGTAATATTTTATACTCCATTGAGAGAAATTAAGAGTTAGCTGTTCTAGTTTAGGGAGGAAAGAAAGTAGGGAGGGAGGGAAAGAGAGAGAGAAAGAGAACATTAAGTGATAAAATTGAACAGCTAAACCAAAATTTCTTAGAAGATTTCCCCCACCCCCGAGAACAAAACCACTTCTGCTTCACTTTGACTCAACTTGTGGTGTAATGATGCTGTAATGCTATGAAACAGGAGACTGAAGCTGGGGCTGCATCTCCACTACAGCAATAATCCAGTTTTACACCACTTTAACTATCACGGCTCAATGATCTAGATTCTGGGAATTTTAGTTTGTTGTGGCTCCAGAGTTCTCAGACGACAAAGCTAAATGTCTCATAAAATGGCAGTTCCCAAAATTCCATAGCATTGAACCATGACAGTTAAAGTGATATCAACCTGGATTATTTCTTCAGTGTAGATGCAGCCTGAACCTTAGTAAATTGGAAGCTCTGTGGACTGGTAGTTCCTGTGTCCAGAAATTGGATCAGCAAACTTCTTTTGGGGTTGTATCCCCCCTGAGACAGCAGATACATAACTTGAGGGTACTCCTGAATCCATCTATGTCACTGACAATCTAGGTGGAATCCATGGGTCAGACTGGTTGGGACAAGCTTTGACTAGCACAGTGATGTGCCTTTTCTAAACAGTGATAACCTATCTACAGTATTTCATATCCCAGTAATTTCCAAATTAAACTATTGCAATGCATTCTACATGGGACTGTCCTTCCAGATGACTTGAATGTGGCAGCTACTTCAAACCACAACAGCCAAGTTGCTGACTGGAATCATATATTAATCACATAGAAACTATCTAACACTGGTTTTAGAAGAACTGTATTGGTTACCAATATACTTCCAACCTAACTTCAAGGTGCCTGTAATAACATTTTATGTCCTAAACAGTTTGGGACCTTGGTACATGAATGTGCCTCTCTTCATATCCATCTTCATATACATAAACTGAAGTGTGCTGGAAGAGTCCTCCTACTTGTCCAGTCAATAAGAGCAATACTCAGTGTCAAGATGTGGCAGAAGGCTTTTTCTGATGTTGTGTCTTTACAACCCCTAGGAATTATTTGTTTGGCCCAATAAATGGGGAAAACTCTAAAGAAAGATTGTGGGACAGGGCAAACAGTCTCATCAAAAAATGAATCTTGGATTTCAGGACAGTTGATTTATCAAGCTCAGGAAAATGCTGGGCATTTTTCATTGTTAAAGATGCTTAAAAAATCCAGTGTGGCTGTACAGTAAACTAGAGGAGGAAGTGAAAAAAAAAAAAAAGAATATGGAAGAAAAGATGAATCACCAAAGAATATAGATATTTAGTCCAAGGTTGCAGGAGTAGTATAAGGAAAGTTAAACCTCAAAATGAACTGAGTACATTACTGTTCTATCTCTGTACAGTGGGCCCTTGGTAGCTGCTGGGGTTTGGTTCCATGCTTCCCTGTGGATATCAAAATCCATGGATGCTCAAGTCCCATTAAATACAATGGAATAGTAAAATGGTGTCCCTTATATAAAATATATGTGTAAGAAACTGAAATTATGTAAACAAACAACAAACAGAGGAGACAAGCTGCACATCCTCTAAGATGGCCAATTGTTTATTCCAGGGGTAGGCAACCTTTCCCCTTTAAGGGCCAATGGACTTCAGCTCCCAGAAGCCTCAGCCATGTTGGCCAATAGTGCCATGTTGGCCAATAACTCCTGGGATTCTGGGAGCTGAAGTCCCTCGGCCCTTAAAGGGGAAAGGTTGCCTACCCCTGGTTTATTCAGTGTTTATTCAGTGTTTTAAAAGCCCAGTGTGTCTCAGCCACATTAGGCCTTCTTCAGGGTTCTTTGAGAGAAATCACTGGAGTTGTAACTACTGTCCAAATTACAGGACTATAGAGATGTAAAGGGCTGTACACATTCATTAGAAAAAAATGGAGAGCTGAAGAGGAGAGGAGCTATAGTTGCCAGGGGTAAGGATAGGTCCTTTCCACCTTGAATGAAGTAGTGGGATTTTAATTTATATATTTATGTGGCAGCAAAAGGGTAATTTATTCACAGTGGACTTTTTGTATTGTATTTAAGTCTATTTTATTTATTTTATTTAGGACTTTAAGATTGAATCCAAATGTTTGAATAACATTGAACAGCACAGGAAGAAATGTCCTGCATAAAAGGCCTGCACTGGCATGGATTTGGATGCACAGAACTTTTTGGCACAGTATATGTGTGATAAAATTAAATATATAATTTGTTGAATTGTTCCAATGCTTTCATACTAAGAAAAGATGACACAAAAGCAGTCAGAGAATACAATGCAAAATCAGACCAAATCATTTCAGTAAGGCTCCATGGTAAACTTATGGATATCACCATAATTCAGTATATGCACCAACTATAGAGGCAGAAGAGGAAGACATTGATAGATTATATGAAGGATTACAGGAATAAATTGACACCACACCAACACAAGACATCAAGCTGATCATTGGAGACTGGAACACAAAAGTTGGAAGCAGAATCAAAAACAACAGGCAGATTTGGATTAGGCAAAAGAAATGAAGCAGGTGAATATTTGATAGATTTTTGTGAAGCCAACAACCTATTCATTATAAACAAAGCTTTCATACAACCAAAAAGAAGACTACATACATGTACATCACCAGATGGTCAATCACAAAAATCAAATAAATAATATAATTGGAAGCAAAAAATGGTGGAACTCTATATTGATGGCCAAGACTAGACCAGGCACTGACTGTGGCACAGATCATGAATTATTCATATCAACAATAAGAGTAAAGGCCTAAGCAGACTGCCAGAAATAGTGCACATTAAATTGAGACACTGCCCTGGCTCAGTGCTAGGGAATCATGGGAATTGTATTTTTTTTTCTGGGACATTGAGCCTTCTCTGTGAGAGAGCTCTGGTGCCACAATAAAATGCAGTTCCCATGATTCCCTAGCACTGAGCCAGGGCAGTGCCTCAATTTAATATGCACTATTTCTGGCAATCTGCTTAGGCCCTAAGACTCATGAAGAAAACAAAACTAGTGATTATACCACAAAAAAAATCTAAATAATATCTCAACAAAAATATCTTTACTGACAACATAAGAAACAAATTTGCACTACTAAGCATAATAGACCAAGAACCAGAGGAACTATGGTCTGAAACCAGGGTCATAATAAAAGAAGAATGCAGACTGACACTTTCCAAAAAAAAGAAAGAAAGAAAGACACAGATGGCAGGGGGGGGAAACCCACTTCAATCAATAAAGAAAAGGAGAGAAGAAAAACAAAAAGGAGATAGGAACAAACTAAGAATTATGGATGCAACAGTACAATGGTTTGTGCAGAAAGATAAAAGAAATTACTACAATGACCAATGCAGAGTAATAGAAGACAACAATAAAAAGGGAAGAGTAAGAGATCTATTTCACAAGATCTAGGAAATCAAAGGAAAATTCAAGCCAAAGACCAGGATGCTCTAGGACAATAATTATAACATAATTCAAGATCAGGAAGGAAGAAAAATATGTTGGATGAAATAAACAGAGAAATTATTCAGAAGAGATGACAAAATGAAGGACTCATGGAATGAAATGCCAGATGAAGACAAACCCCAAATTCTAGAAAGTGAAGTGGAAACTAAGATTAAGTTTCTGGATTAAGTCTGGATTAAGTTTCAATTTGTTTGTCCTCATCCAGCCCGTTACTGGCAACAGCTTTATGTTGTGCTGTACATAAGATCAGTAACAGCTCATAATCTCCATGGCCTTGCTCCAAATTTTAGTCCAGACATTAAAAAAAAAAAAAAAAAAAAAAAAAAAACTATTGAGGTGGCTGAACTTTGTTTGGTAAAACCACTAACAATCACTCTACAAAATTTTGATATAATTCTGAAAGATTTGTTGTTCTACATATTGTATCTGGCCATGGTTACACACATTCACTGTAAAATATTGTAAACAGTGTTGCCATATGGAGATATACAGAAACTTCATCTGGCCCTGTATCTTTCTGCAAGATTATTAACAAGGCTGTTTGCAGAGAGCATATTATAGTGTTCTGATGACAGCTTCACAGGCTACCTGTGTGTTTGCAGGTACAATTCAGAATGTTGGCTGTGAATTATATAGCCTTTTAAAACTCAGCTCTAAGCTAGTTTGAAGACTGTATTCTCAATATAAGGCTATCAGGGTTTTGAAGATTTTTCACTTGAGTTTTTCAGTGGAGTTTTTGCTTGTCCCAACAGCCCCTGAAGAATGTCCAATGAGAAGTAAAAGAGAGCTTTTAGGTTGCAGCACCTAGTCTCTGAAACACTTTCTGAGTCTGGGTCCTGTTCAAGGATCATCCAGTCCAACCCCCTGCCATGCAGGAAATCAAAGCACCCTCAACAGATGGCCATCCAGTCTCTGTTTAAAAACAGACTTCCCATCTCCTCCTCTGCCTTTTGTTAATTAAGGAGGCCTTTCGTTATTTAAACTGAAATACTGTTTAACAAGTTATTGTGGAGTTTTTCCACTATTTTTTTAAAAAAGATTTTTCTGTTTGCAACTGTTTTTATTTTGATTTTAATGAAATGTAGCTATTAGCTGCCTACAGCGTCATAGTGTAGCACAAAGGCAGTATATTAATTCATTTTTTTAAAAAAAACTAAATAAATCTGCATATAACATAGGAATAAGATACATTGGAAGGAACTGATGTGGACCAGATGACTTGCTGATTTATATGATCTCTTGTTTTCTTCTGCTTATAGTCTGCCTTGTAGATTCGTAAAGCAAATACCCTCTTGGAGTAGAATAGAAATGGCTTTCACACCTGCTGGATCATAAACTCTTTCCCCTTCCTCATTATTTTTGCACTGAAGAGACCAATATTAAAAACACAGATGATGATTCAACAATCATCAAAATATTTCCCCAGATAACTCAGCAACACAATTTTGTTTTTGTTTTTTACACCATCTGTATCTTCCCAAAGGCTCCCATCTGAGCATTAGCAGTTAGAGCCTTCCTTCACATATCCTGTCAGAAAAGAAAATCCTTGGCATATGATGGTAAGAGCATCAAGCAATAAATTTTGCCAGTAGAGTCATTATGATAATTTGACTCAGTGCATTTTAAGACCTTATAGAAAAGTAAAAAAAAAAGAAAAAAAAGTAGGACATATTTTTCTGCAAAACTGGAGTTGTAATACCAGGAGCATACATTAATCACTAACATTGCAGAGTATGCATGAGTTTTTAAAATAAAAAGTGTGGTCCTCCACATTTCCCAAATGATACACTTCCTGCTCTAACCATGGGAGATTGTCATGATTTTATTATAAGCATTACAGAGAAGGAAACTTCCAGAAAGGTATCCTGTAGTATAGAGATAAAAATCTTAATTTTCTTCTCACATGCCAGATTTTTACAAAAAAGAAAGTCTCCCCACATCAGTGGTGGAACTAGGTGGGTGCAGGGGGTGCAGATAGCACCAGGTGACACCTTAAGGGGGGGACACCACTGCTCCTCAGACTCCAACCTTTTTGCAGAAATGGTCTGCAGTGTTCATCGGCTTCCCTTTAAAATGCTTTAAGAGATGGTGGGAGTGGGGTGAAACTCAGTGGGAGGAGAAAGGAGAAGCCCCAGGATTTTTTAAAATAAAATTTTCAAATTTCACAATTTTATTTTTCATTCTTTTAAAATTTTCTTTAAAAACATAACATCTTAACCAAATCTTCACTATGTATATGTAAATACAATTAGGTTCTGTGTATGATATTGGAATTTGATGGTATAATTTAAATTTTGGTAGTTTTTATGTCACAACTATTAGCATTACATTCTGTGGTATATGAGAATTACAATTTATGAATAGCATTAGTGCAAAAAAGCATTACTAAGAATTCTGTATGTTTTGAATCAGGAGGAGGTCAATTGAGATGGGTGACACCATAAATTAATGCACCAGGTGACACCAATCCTAGAGACACCACTGCCCTCACTTCACTGAGTGTGTGACAGTTCGGTAAGAGTACAAGATTTTCTGTGCAACCTACTTACGTACTTACTTAATTTTCTTTTTTGTCTTCTTTTTACATTTCAGATCTTCTTCTTCTTCCCCCCCCCCCAAAAAAAAAAGAAATAACATTTTCATCCATCCACTGACCAAGAATGAAGTAGGAAAAATTATTCACTTTTTTATGACAGTAAAGTATGTTGATGAAATTTGCACACAGAGTTCCTCACAGTATTATTTATCAGTGGCTTGCAAAAATGGTGCCAGAGTAAGGAAGAAGGCCTTGACTTTCGAGTCTCCTCGTAGTCTGCTAGATCAAAATTCTACACAAGGGGGTTGTCCACATGAAAAAAAAAAAGATCAGTTCCACCCCATTTCAAGTGTTAGTTGTTTACATGATGCATGAGGGTAAAATGGAGAGTAATGGAGACAAAGCCTTGTTCCAGAATTATAAACCAAAGCAAAATAATGTCTGTTTGTTCCACTTTAATGTGGAAAGTGTGTATTACTACATTGGCATATAAACAGCATCACAAATGGACACAAATAAATATGGACTCATATGTGGGCAGTGCTTAATATATAGGGCTGTAATTGTTCATTAGTTTCCTTCCTGAAGGAAGCATTGGATAGCTTTCTACTTCAAGAAAGTAATTGAAATCTACACAGCTTTTGAAGACTGTTGGAAATTTGGGATTTTTATTCTGTGGGAATGAGGGAAGGCCCAGGCAGCATACACAAGCAGTCTGCGCCCTGGTGGTGCAGTGGTTAAATGCCTGTACTGCAGCCACTCCCTCATAGACCACAAGGTTGTGAGTTCAATACCAGCCAGGGCTGAGGCTCGACTCAGGCCTGCATCCTTCTGAGGTCGCTGAAATGAGTACCCAACTGTTGGGGGCCAATCAGCTCGCAGTTGTAAACCGCTTAGACATCCCATAGCACAATATGAAGTGGTATATAAATGAAGCTGCTTTGCTTTGCTTTGAAGCATGTGCCCTAGGTCTGGTGACACGCAGCTGCTGGTGCCATTGCTCACCATACACTGTTTTTAATTGTCAGGGAACATGTGTCTTAAGTGTCAAGAAACCCTGATAACATAAACCCTGGACTGATGACGATTTTAACAGTTCAGGACCTAGTCTATACAAAATATTGTTTGATCAAAAAGTGAATTTTATGAGCTGAAAAGAGAATCTTTTGAGCAGAAAGGACATTCTCAAGCTACAGTATTTTCTGCACATAATTTTCTACACTTAAATTCTAGGATTTTTGTTTGTTTTTGCAATATACACATTTAGCACAGAATTAAAGTCCCAAATTTCCAATAGTCTTCAAAAGTTGTGCAGATTTCAATTACTTTCTTGCAACAGGAAAAAAAAAATTGCTTAAGTTATCCATTGCTTCTGTCAAGAAAAATAATTGTGAGCAATTGCAGCCCTATATATTAAGTACTGCCAAAAAAAATGTCTATATTTGTGTGTGTGTGTGTGTAAAACACATATCACATTCATATATATATATGAATGTGATATGTGTTTTACACACACACACACACACACACACAAATATAGACATTTTTTTTGGCAAAAACTACCAATATATATATATATATATATATATATATATACACACACACACACATATATATACATTTCTTTTTATGGGTCAATAATTCTGTTCAATGTTTATCCCCTGGAATCCAAACATGGTGGACTTTTAAAGCAACAAAGAGAAATGCCTTTCACAGAAGTCATTATGAAAACTTTAGTACGGTGAAAAATGAAACAAAATTGTCCTTTAAAGACAGAATCTATTTTAAGTCTTTATATTTCAAAATAAAATCTCCTCCCATTTTATCACAAGCAATAATTAATAATATCTAAAGTAGAGGAACAGAACCATTGAATAGCTAAAAAAACTGGACCAGCAAAGCCAGAGTTAATGGCAACATTCTTCTTCTTTCTTTTCTTTCTCTCTTTCTTTCTTTTTAAGGTTAGGGGATATATCTATACTACAGATTTAAAATAGCCTGAAAGTTGGTTGTTACTGCTTTCACTCAAAGAAAAAGAAACAGGCACTATACACACTTTGGACGTTTTCATACACAAACATCCAAATCCGCCTGGAGCCATTCCGGAACGGAGCCTTCTGCTCACTCCAGAATGGCTCCGGTGGCAGCGACCTAATTCCTTTTAAAAAAAGGAATTACAACTCCAGCACTGATGCCGGAGTTAGCGCTAAAGGGGGCGGGGCTTGCTGCGACGTCATGTGAACACGTGCAGCAAGCCCCGGACTGACGCCGGCTAGCGCCGGGGATGGCACCGGAAGGGGCGGGGCTTGCTGCGACATCGTATGAAACATTTGACATTTTGCCGGAGTGGGGCCGGATGGAGGCCGGACAGAGGCCGGCTAGCGTCCTCCAAAAGCCCATGTGAAAACGCCATTTGTTGGGGAGATTTTAATTCCTTTCACAAATTCAGCCAGGATTTCAGGGGGCAGATTTTCATGGGAAGGGAACACATATCCCAGAAAAGCACTTGCTTTCCATTCAGGAGGTCCCAGTGCAGTCCCTGACATTTATAGATAAAAGGGATTCATTCAAGGTCATGTAAGTGACTTCTTTCTGAGACTTTGAATAACTGTTGATACTCAATAAGTAATAGTGGAGCTAATAGAATTCAATAGTAGTGCCTCCTGTGTAGCAACTCAATTCTTCCTCCAAAACTTCTGGTATATGTTGGCATTCAAAACTACCCCTTTTTCCCCCTTTACTTTGAAGTCTAAGGAAGAATGTGATCTAATGGGTTTGTGCTGTATTTCATGCATCCTCTGAATTCAGATGCTATACATCATGGGATGATTTATTTTTTTTAAAAAAAACCAATGTATATATATTTTGAACTGTTGTGTTTTTCTTGTCATGTAGGAACCTGGTAATAGGTTCCTGGAGTTTCAGACTATTCACAATCCATGCACAGTGAATTAATGTGGTAATTTCAGGAAATGTAAAGTCTCCCTGAGGAACCATAAAAATAATATTTTATAGCACAGAAGAAGCATATAAAGAATGTGTGAGAGAGAGACGGGGTAGAGGGAGAGGGAACAGGGGAATCTAGGTGCTTTAACATTTTTTTGGAGTGTCCTTCATCATATGGATTTATATCATGCTACCAGTATACGGAATGTCTACCTTAATAAAGGTACTCTATGACAGTTCTCTGCAATGCCATATAGATATTTCTCAATTGTAATTTTGCTCCAGATCCCATTTTATCTCATCTTTCATTTTTAATGAGAGAGTTTAGGTGTTGTTTTTTTTAAACTTCTTGCAAGAAAATGTACATGGTTTCCTCCATTTTTTTTTTAAAGTACAAATTTGTTCCCTCATTTCTATATATCATTTTGTTATGGATTTTCCCAATCGGCTTGTCTGGGAAAGCTGCCAACACATGGCTGATAAAGACAGGGCCTCTTCCAAGACAACAACCCAGTTGCAAGTGACGTACCACTGTTTGTTTGCAGCAGGCAACCAACAAGTCCAGAGTTTCAAAAGGCAGGTCAGAGAGCAATCCAAGGTCCAGGGTTAACGCGAGCAGATAGTCCAGAGCCGTTCCAAAGGTCACAGGATATAAACAGTCTAAAGTCAAGCCGAGAGCCAAGAGCTTTCACCAGGGAATCCAAGATAAGCCTTGACGGAGAGCTTGGCTTTTCCCAGCTGCTTATCTAGCCTCAACTCCTCTCTCCCAGGTGTTTCTCTTTAGCTGCACGTTTCTCAGCTAACCTTCGAGAACGCCGTAGCCCCTCCCTATCTGTTCTCCTCTGAGCAAAGGTAGGGATTTCAATCTCTTGCTCCTCTGCTTCTTCCTGGCCTGCAACCTCTGCTGGGGAAAGGCTTTCTGCTGGAGGAAGGCTAGGCTGTTGCTCAATGGGCTCCACACAGCTAGGTCCAGGTTCAGCCAGGTCTATGGGGGCTGGGAGCACCAAGCTAGGATCTGGCCCCACATCCTCCCCCTCAGAGTCCTCCAAGTCCTCCACCTGGCTGTCCCTGACATGGCTAAAATCTGTTAGCATATATTTTCAAGTTCACAGATTTTTAGCTGTTTGCGTTTATAAAACATAGATCATACCAACCGAGCATAAAACACTATAAAGCATAACTTTGTTCCTTCTGACTCATTGTGATGCTCACTCATCTATCTTATGCTGGGTGCCTCTTCCATGATCACACAGAGACTTGGACAAAATAGGAAGCTGACAGGTAGTAATTGCCTGAATTAGAACTCATGAAGTTTAATGGAGATACCTGCTTCCCTCTTTCCTCAGTCACTGAATGGCAATAGAGAGGGCCCCCACAGTATTAAATGGGTGGGTTAGGAGCATGGCAGACATTGATGATGAAGGTGCTGGATGTTATCATCTACAAGAACTATTGAAAGAAATGTGCAGGTTTAATGTATTCCATTGTATTCCAACCAGGATCCCAGCCAGAGTTTTATGGTTTTCTACATAGGTTGTTTTGTCAAGTTATGCCACGAGCCCAGCAGATGTGTAGGTGTACTCTACAAGGTGTGTTCTACAAGGTGTTTCACGACAAATCTGTAGAGGTGGTGAATAGATGCTTACACTGAGAATTTTAAGTCACCAAAAACATTTTTGCATCCTCCCCAAACCTCAGCTATGATGGGCTAAGCCAAGAATAATGCTGGGTGACTGGAAAAGTTCCCTAAGATGGTGCATTAATTTCTAGGCCTAAAATATATATATAGGAACCTGCCTTAACCAAGCCATTGGTTCAACTAACCCATTATTGCAATGTGAAAATATTAGTCTCAGTTTTGATGAGTTTATCTGAATCACATATACATTTTATCTCCTCTTCTTGGATTTGAGATTTCATGTTTTCTGCCAGTGCTGAAATTTTCTCATTT
The DNA here is from genome assembly GCA_026167975.1 of Phrynosoma blainvillii. Taxonomy (NCBI): domain Eukaryota; kingdom Metazoa; phylum Chordata; class Lepidosauria; order Squamata; family Phrynosomatidae; genus Phrynosoma; species Phrynosoma blainvillii. The sequence goes on along the minus strand of JANUYF010000007.1, from coordinate 8,646,418 downwards.
TTATTTATTTCCCCCAATATTCACATTTGCTTGCAGATGTCATTTAATTGTCTTTGCCCTACTGACAAAAGCAATAGACACATTTAAGCATTTAGTCTGTGTTTACAAGAATGTGTATTGTTTTGGGTACTCTTTATTTCTCAGAAGCATCCTTGCAAATGTGTTAATGTTGAGGTGAGGTGCACATTTTCTGATAACAAGCCTTGGGAAATGATTTTGCTTAGGCTGAGTAGTCAACCAAATACCTTTTCATCTATTTCTAATTGCCATTGGCCTTCAGTTGATAAAAGGTGGGTCAGGCCTCCTTCCAGTGTTACAACCTAAGCTATGATGGATTTCAGAATCAGTGAAGTATGGTGGGGGGGGGAGGTATGTTAAACAGTTAAGGTATAGTAAATAATTAAGAAGTGAGATTCATAAAGGAAGGTGGACTGAAGGTGTTTACAGAATGTGAAAATGGCTCAGACTATCAGTATTATCAGTGGTTCTCCAAGATTTGAGACAAAATTATTGTTCATGACTATTTTTTGCATGATTAACTCAGATTCCTTCTTAACCCAGCATTACTGCTTACACATGTCAACCTTTGTTAGGCAATGCTTGGTCTTCTGACCTACAGGCAAAAGTACAAAAAGGAGGTCACAGAAAAGCATTTGCAACTCAGAAATGCAAGGAATGAAGAAATATTTTTGTTCATTAAAAATAATTAATGAATGATACTCAGTTCAGATTTTTTTTTCTAAAGGGGGAAGTAAAATGCATACATAGGTTGGGCAAATTATTAGAAAAATAATTTAACATTCTAGTAAAGATTTTGGGGGGACGCAGATTGGCCTAAAGAGTTGGCTAGGGGTAGAGTTGGGGTGGGGCAGCTGCATGCTGGCCGCCCCAACTCCACTCTGACCCCATTCTGATGCCGTGTGCCTATCTGCATGGCATGTGGCATCAGGACACTCTCTTGGCACAGTGTGCACACACATTATGCCATAAGGGCACAAAAAAGCCACGGTGATGGCTGAAAGGGCGGCCTTTTGCCACCCCTAAAAGGAACAGCATTTTGCTGCTCTTTTGGGGGCAGCAAAAAGGAGGATCGGGGCTGTGGCATGTGGTTGGTATGGCCCCGATCCACCACTCCTAGGGGTGGTTTTGTGTTACCTCTTTTGGGCCATCTGTATCAGCTCTTAGTTATAAACATCACAGGTAGCAATTAGCTCAGGGCAACATCAAATTAACTGCTATAATGAGATGGGAAAAATGTAAGTAGAAATGTTGGAAAATAAACAGTGCTATGTAAATATACAGCAAAAGAACTGTGGCTTTTAAAATAGTTGTTAGATGGTCCAAGGAAAATTCTGTGTTGTTTATTATTATTATTATTATTATTCTATACTAAATAATTCCATATACAATTTGAGTCTCCCTTATCCAAAATTATGAAATCTGAAATGCTCCACAGTTTGAAATATTTGGAGCTACAACACAACTAACATGGTATTATAAGACTGGAGATAGACATGAACGAATGAACAGGAGTGCTGCTGCCACCATCTGAAATAAGAAGTTATCTCCAAGGTGCATCAAGAATTTGTTGAAGAGCCTATGCTTAGCAGAGTCAGGGCCTCGGCAGACGGCTTAAAAAGCCGTCCTGGAGGCAGGGAAGAGGACGGGCAGCCGCACGCTCGGCGCCCCTTCCTCCTCCCGAGGTCGTCCTCGGAACCACCAGCCCTCTGCACGGCTGGCGCGCCGAGGGCAACCTCCTGCCGCAGCGTCCGTACACACTGCGGCAGAAAAGTCAGCAAAAGTGCGCCGCAAGCTTTTGAGGCGCACTTTTGCTGACTTGTGAAAGGAGTGCTATTTTAGCACTCCTTTCAGGGGCGACGAAGGTGTGCCGCAGGATCAAGGCGTGGGGATGCCTCGGCCCCGCGGCACAACTTCCCAGGGCGGCCCACAGCTGCCAGTCTGCTTAGGCCCTCAGTCTCCCAGCAGTATCAGGGTAATTGAAGTCCCTAAAACTACTAATTCTTGAATCTTCAAGATTTCTGAAATTTGTTTCTGAAAAAGCATCATTTACCATCTCTTCTTAGTTTTTGGCCTCTGGTAAACCCATACCACAATGTTGCACCACCCACATAGCTAATCATTTTAGATACTTTTAGTATCTTCCTGTCCTTTTGTAGTCTTCTATTCTTCACTGGTAGAAATGATAAGAATACCATCTGGCCTCAGACTCCTTCAGCTTCCTGATCCAAGCTTCAAGTCAGAGGCGATCTACTCAAATTTGTTATTGGCCATGTTGTTGGTAGCCAAAAATTGTGTTCTCAACAAGTTTTTCCAAGGTGTCAGTGACATTCCAAATGTATGTGCTAGAAGGACAACACAGTTCTGGATTCATTGTGTCAGGCTGGCACACAGGGGCCTCTATAACCCTCAGCAATGAGTACTGAACCACCAGCATCTTTATTTTCTTCTTGTTGCAGTTGGTGGTTGACTCCTTCTTTGGCATGCAGTATCCCTTCTTGCTGCTTTCCTTTTTATGTATCTTTACTGTTGCTATTCCTCTGAAGATGTAGTAAGTGATTGGTTAGACGGAGAGGTTCTGAATCTCCTGTATGGTCTGCTCACTGTTATAGTTCTCTTCATTTTTGTTGGCAGTTTATTCTTATTTATTTTGTATGATCAATTCTCACTGTGTTCTATCCAGAAATTCTTCCTGTTTTTTAATGCATTGAAGAGAAACAACATGTTGCTGTAGCACAGGTGTAGCTGATAATGTTTCTGTCAGGAAGACAAAAACATTGCACATACATTGCAGCAGACAGTTATGGACCTGTCTGCCTCCATTTCTGCAGTTATTTCTCTCCTCTTGCTCCTTTCTTTGCAGAGTTGCATTTCTTCTAATTTTTCCACCTGTGTTCTTTGAAACTTCCCCCCCCCCCCAAGACAGCTCTGCCATTTTTATGAAGTTTAGCAGTACTGAACCATTTGCTCTAGGGCTCTCCCAGGCAGGGACCTGTACTGGTGGTTGGGCCAATACTGGTGGAGATAATTGGGGCAGTGGTGCCAGGACTGAGGCTGTTCAATCCTCTGCCTCCTCCTCCTTCACCACCACCTCTCTTCTACTGCTATCACCAGGCCACTAACCCTGCTGCCTACTGGTCACTGCCACCACCATTCTGTGTTGCTCCACTCTGATATCAACCATAGCCTTCACTGACAAAATATTTTTCAATATTTTCAGGGTAGCTTTCTCTTTGTTGAACTTCCTTTTTGCACCCAAGTCATACCTTACCCCTCAACTTTGTATCTTTCTGTGTCTACCTTTGTAGTTAGAATCATAGAATCATAGAGTTGGAAGGAACCACAAGGGCCCTCCAGTCCAACCCCCTGCCATGCAGAAACTCACAATCAAAGCACTCCTGACAGATGGCCAACCAGCATCTGTTTAAAAACTTCCAAAGAAGGAGATTCCACACTCTCTGAGGAAGTGTTTATTCTACTGTCAAACAGCTCTTACTGTCAGGAAGTTCCCACTAATATTGAGGTGGAATCTCTTTTCCTGTAGCTTGCCTCCATGGTTCTGGGTCCTATTCTCTGGAACAGAAAAAAAACCCAAGCTTGCTCCATCTTCCATATAACACCCCTTCAAGTATTTAAACAGGGCTATCATATCACTTAATTGTTTCTTCTCCAGGCTAAACATACTCAGCTCCCTTGGTCTCTTCTCATAAGGCATGGTTTCTAGATCCATCACCATTTTGGTTGCCCTCCTCTAGACACCCTCCAGCTTGTCAACATCTTTTTTGAATTGTGATGCCCAGAACTGGACACAGTACTCCAAGTGAGACCTGATCAAAGCAGAATAAAGTGACACTATTACTTCCCTTGATCTAGATACTATACTTCTATTGATGCAGTCTAGAATTGCATTGGCCTTTTTAGCTGCCACATCACACTGTCAACTCATGTTCAACCTGTTGTCTACTAGGACTCCTAGATCCTTTTCACATGTTGACTGTTAAGGCAAGTGTCCCCCATCCTATATCTATGCATTCCATTTAAAAAAAAAAAAAAAAAAAAAAAAAAAAAAAAAAAAACAACCTAAGTGCAGCACCTTACAATTCTCCCTGCTGAAATTCATTTTGTTAGTTTTGATTTGGTTTTCTAATCTATTAAGATTATTTTGAATTTCAATCCTCTCCTCTAGGGTATTAGCTATTCCTCCTAATTTGGTGTCATCTGCAGATTTGATAAGCATTCCCTCTATTCTTTCATCCAAGTCATTGATAAAGATATTGAATAGCTTTCAGCCCAGGACAGAACCCTGTTGCACCCCACTGGTCACTTCTCTCCAGGATGAAGAGGAGCTATTGCTGAGCACCCTTTGGGTTCAGCCAGTCAACCAATTACAAATCCACCTAACAGTTGCATTGCCTAGCCCACATTTTACTAGCTTGTTCGCAAGAAGGACCCTGTCAGAGTCCTTACTGAAATCAAGATATACTATATCTACAGCATTCCCTTCATCAAGCAAGCTAATAATTTTATTAAAAAGATTGAGAGAGAGAGAGAGATCAGATTAGTCTGACATGACTTGTTTTTAAGAAACCCATATTAATTTCTTATGATTGTGGCATTCCCTTCTAAATGTTCACAGACTCTAATTATCTTCTCTAGTTATTCAATTCCACTTTCTCCCTGCTCTCTACAATTGCATTCCTTCTTGGTTTTTCCCATATTCCTTGAAACTTTCATCTACAAAAGCTCTGTCACTATGAGCCTCCTGTTTTGACAGAACATTCTACTAAGCTGACAGTGGAAAGTGCCCTGTTGTGCCTCTCACTTAGATTTAGCCAGATAGAAGTATAAACTGCCATCTCTTTAAGACAACTAGTCCCTCATCATTCTACAAAGCATAGAAATGACATCATTGAACATTCAGGAAATTATATGAGCTGATTGTATAACAAGGTTGTTGCCAGCAGGAACCCAGGCTAGCCTCCCTTAAAAGAAAGTTTTACAAAGTTGGGAACAGGAGCATCTCAAACGTATAACTAGATTTCAGAGGTTGTTATTATTGTTCCATTCTATCTTTCTCACTTCTTTATGGTGCTGTTGTTTTAGAGATGTCAATCTTCACTTGTCAAATCCTCAGAAATGAAGATTGGGAACCACAAAATCATTTGCCTCAATCTGGCTGATATGACAGATCACAAGAATTTCCCAGAGCACTGTCAGTTTACCACCTGAGAGTGACTCCAAAGAGTGACGTACAGTAACATTCAAAACAAACAAAACAACATTATTATTATTAAGGGATAATAATAATAATAATAATAATAATAATAATAATAATAATAATAATAATAATAATTTATATCCCGCCCCTCTGCAACACAATCGGAGTGGCGTACAACAATTTAAAACATCACAAGAAGTTAAAATAAATCCAAAACCCCATTCCCAAACCCATCCACCCCTTAAAAATATATTAAACTAATACAAAATTAAAATACCAATGACTAAAACATACAATACAACCAGAAATACAACCAAAGTTTGCAGTGCTAATAAACAAAGTGGGAGGAGAGCAATGGCCAGGTCTTTGTCTTCTGGGCTGGGATATTATTCAGGAAAGGCCTGCCGGAAAAGATCTGTCTTAACTGCTTTTTTGAAGCAGTCAAAAGTAGAAATGAGATGACCAAAATGCACAAAATACATGTCACAAGCTTTTGAAGCTCCATTGGCTTTTTCATGAGACAAAGATATTAAAAATCAAACAGGAGAAGGGGGGGGGGGGGAGATGATGATGATGAAGTCACAGGCCTGCATTTTGTCAATATTTGTTATTTATTATATTTGTTTTGATTTTAAAAGATTTGGGAGAGAAGTTTAAAGAGGGAGCCACTTAACTCTGTGTTTTTTTGCTCTTTTAAAAAAAGGACTATGTTTGGTATGTTTTACTTAAACAGCATCTAAAACACTACCAAATGCAACAACACAGAGACATCTTGAGAAATCTAATGTTTTCTGCCAAAAAAGGGGATGGGTAGAACAAGACAAATACAAAATTGATCTCAATGGAGGTTTCTTTTTGTGTTGCTAATAGACTTTAAATTCTATTTCCTGGAGTTTATAACCCTTTGTCTCCCCAACCCCACAAGGCCAAGGAGGAGCAGTGGCCTCTGCCACATGGATATCTCTCCATACCATCTTAACTGGGAACAAATATAACAAAATGTAAACCTATGACTTCAACATTGTCATTTCCCCCTTTCTCTTGTTTGATTTTTAACACCTTTGCCTGATGAAGAAGTCAATGGAGCTCTGAAAGCTTGTATCATGTATTTACCCAATAAAGGCATCACTTGTGGAGAGCAGGCAGAATTATGCCAAACTAGCATTAACCATCATTCAAGTAAAGTTTTATTGTTATTTAATTACAAGCTTGTCTAACTCTGGGTTGAATTTCCATGCTACTGAGAAATAAAGAAACTATTTGGAGAAGAAACCCATAGATATAACAATACCCATTGGACTGCCACAAAACAAAAGTAAGCAGTGCTCATGACATCACTGTTTTGTGGATTTGGGATATTATTGTACTTTGCTGTATGGCCAACATGGCTATCCTTGGATATGTTTTCCAATGAGTGAGATTGGGATATGCACTCCTGTCAAATTTGCAAGTGTGCATCTGCAGACATCCATTTTCAACACATCTGATCTATACATGCTTCCATCTGGTTTTGTTTTGGATTTTTTTTTTTTTTTTTTTTTTTTTTTGGTCAGAGTCATGCAAGTATATATATATATTCCTATTCTATACATTGCTTATATTCATCTCCTCACTGATAAAAATGTGCTCATGTTGTATGTATATTTCCTCAGATCTCAAATCTAAACTTCATTTTTTATATTTATTTTTCAAATGTGGATAGTTTATTGGACATGTCTTCACCTTTCTGATTCCAGAATGCAAAGTTCTTCTGGTCTACGTGTTCACATGCTCTGGAGAAGTTTCCTTGCACATCTATTGTCTACTAGCTCTCTCTCTAGGAAGGAATAAGAAGCTTTTCTAGAACTTCAACTTAGTAACTTTAGGACTCTGCCTTGGTACTGAGGCATAATGATTTTTGGCTTGCTGTATGATTGTACCCATTTTGCTCTAGAACTTCACCAATTGCAGGTTTGCAATAGTTGTGTATGACTCAGCTTTTACAAGCAGCTTGGGGTGTACTTTAAGAGGTTTCGTGTTTTGCACTATGTGGTCTGAGGAGTTTGCCCAAATATACCTTCTGTGATGGACTGGTGCTTCGTTAGTTTTAAAATTTATTGTGTTTTTGACTGCTGTGGAAGCTATAATCAAATCTTATTTTTCTTTATATTGACCATCCAAATTAAGATGGCTTTCTTTTCTTTTCTTTTCTTTCTTTTATAAAAAGAAAGAAAATGTTTATTACAGTCTTTCACTTTTAGAACAATGTTCTATAATGCCCTACCATGGAATAAGGACACTTTTAAAAACAATAAAATATAATCTGTCAGTTTATTGTATTTCAAACAAACAGCCATTTTAAACAGATACCTCCCCCCCCCCAAAAAAAAAAAAGATGAAAAGAGAGCAGCTTAAAATAGAAATAATGAAGCTTTATGCATAGGGTCATTTCCCAAATCCTTCTTAAGATTAGTAGTGCATATTTGCATAGCCTTGGCTAAAAAGTTAGATGTTCTAGAAGATAAAACTATAAAATATAAAAGAACCCAAAGGGAATCTTTGCATTGTATAGCTTTGGAAAACTTTTTTTTTTTAATCTCATAAGAATCTTCATCTCCATAACAAAGATTTTTGTTGTTGTTACCATCCCATAACAGATGGAGATCTGATCATTTCCCAGCATCTAGCAATGCAGATTCTGGCAGCAATTAAAAGAATTAAAAGAATATCTATGAGTACAGAACAAACAGATTGAACATAACCTAAAGGAAAATAATCAGTAACAGAAGGTTTATATAGTCAATAAGAGTCCACCTTGTTCCAATATTATAATAGTTCAGTACACATTTATTATGAATTGAGGAGTTCCAAAGAATTGTGTATCCTGTGTATAGTTTAATTCTAATAAGTAAAGCTCTGTGATGTTCAGCATGACAGAGGAGAAATATATAGAAAAAACAGTGAACCTCAAAATATTTTTCTTTTTTTTTAATATTCAGTCTCCAACATGTTTTTGAATGTTCAGAAGGCATTTTTTTTAATTTACTGGAATCATATATCAATCCAGATTCTAAGCAGATTGTTCACTAAACTTTAAAAGAAAACAGTGAATATATGCCTGTCTCCTTCTTTTGAAAAATGTGTTTTGTATATAGTTAATTTCACACTTATTTGCACTATAAAATTAATTTTTCACTTATCATTATAGCACAGAAATAATTTGGGAACCTCCAGCATTACATGGAGCCTTCTTAATGGCTGTTCTAGGCAATCTATATTTAAAAGTAATAGCTAATTAGAAAGCTGGCATAATAATTCAAACGTGTTTTTTTTTTCTATTATTCCAAATGGAAGGACCCTAATTAGTCATTACCATTTAATCAAAAAGGAATCAAGCACATTAAACAAAATGCAAGAACACTGTCTAAGAGAAGGAGAAGAATTATCTCTCTTTTACTGGTTGCGATTAACTCCATTTATTGGTTTTACTTCTGATAAGCATATGACCCACATCTGATATTAAGCCCTGTGTCTTGCACAATCTGAATAGAAAGAAGAGGAACTTGCAACATAATGATGCAGTATGATGTGCTTCTGAGGCTCAGACAGACGGACATGCTATTTCCCATGATATACCATCTCCACTCCGTCTCTGGTTTTCCATCCTTCAACAGATGCCATGTTGAATAAACGGGGGGGGGGGGGGGGTACAGAGAAAAGATGGGAAAACCAACCCCTGCATTGTCCAAAAACAGGCATGCACAAGTATAGCATGCCACTATCAGGATAAAAGCTTAGTTTCCACTTCAGTGTATGTTATTCAGAAATGGATATCCCCAAATCCATGGGAGAACCAACTTTTTTTTTTTTTGTCTGCAGAGAACCTACTGAAACTAGTATCTATTCTAAACAAATACAATAAGCTTTCTCAAGTAAGAACATTATCACTTGAAGTTTACATTGCAATGCTTTCAATATGAGTTTTATTGAATTTTTAATCATAATTCTTATTTATGGTTCAAAATAAATATTAAAGGACCAAGATATATGGCAATACTGAAAAAGAAATATCCTTCCCCAACAATTCTAACTGTATCACTTAAATCCACAACAGAAATCTATTAGATAGGTCCATAGCAGGAAGCTCTCTACTGTCATATTTATAATAAAGTGCATGTGGATATATTGTGGAGCAAGCTGTGTTCATTCTCACCTCCTGCTACCATTCTATTTTCCCCTCCAGGATATCTTTCTTTTCCAAATGTTTCAAGTGAGTGAGAAGATTCCTTCAAGTACTAAATAGTTAGAACCAAGCAAGAGTTCTCTGGATATTTTTTTCTGGGATGATACAGTGTCAGGAGGTGCATATGCTTTTGTCCTGTCATAATATAGTGATGAGATATCTAGTAGTTTTAGAAATATTTTAGAACTATGATCTCAGACACAGGTGCTAAGATAAGCCAAGAAAGGAGGCAAACTCAGTCAAGGTCATTGGTAAGAAAATGTCTGGATAACATAACAAAGAGAAATGAATGGTGTGAGAAAGGAAAGAGAAGTGTGTTTATTAATATTAATGCACAAAAATTTAACCCACCTGAAGTTTGAATTGTGTGTTGTTTAATTACATGGTCTGCAATGGTTGCTGGTCACTTCTGACAATGAAAGACACTAGAGTGGACCTATAGTTTTCTTAATAAGGTTTTCTGTGTTTTTACAACTTAATCTGAATTTCTGAACTTTAGTATCCTGCTGGATTTGACTTATAGGGGCTTTTGTTGGGGAGGGAATATGTCCTCTAAAATTCTCAGAATCATAGCACATTGGTACACTAATACATGCAACTTCGATCAATTGAAGCCCCATAAACCATTTTGTTTTTGTTTCAGCCCTTTATTTTCCTGCAAGCTGTGTCAATTATACAGTTCAATTTTCATGATGTGACAAAATCATGAGGGATCACAATGTGTAATTCTTAAAACAATTCAGAGTTAAGGTAGTTGTCACTGAATAGGAATGTCACTCACTCTGATCCCTCTTTAAACATTCTCCTTACATACATGTTTTGCAAGTCAGGTAGGGTGTGGGAAAGCCTATTAGTTCTATGATGCTTTCTTCACTATTCATCTTCCCCTGTATACATAAAGGCTTGCAAATGAGATACTCTTTTGTCCATGCACAATTTCCTTAGCATATTAGAATCCAAAAGAAAAAAAAGAAAGAAAAAGAAGAAGAAGAAAAATATTTTGAAAATCTCCATGAGAGTTTCCTCCTACATATAGAAGAAGATCTCCTTTGCAGATAGCTGGCCTCTCCATATAGCAAGTGATGCAAATAAGGGAGGGAACTGAAGTTTGCTTGTTCATTGCTGTTCCTTTTCTTTTATGTAGAGCTCAGATGTGAGAGGACTGTTGAAACAGAATAGTGGCATTATAAAGCCAAATCTAATGTGACAACATTTCTGTTGCTGAGAAGTTCATTCCTCCTCCTCCCCCCCCCTTTACCAAACTCATCATAATGCTGAAGCTGCAGCCAACCAGATTTATATGGAGGTAACCTATTATATGAACAATAGATTACTTCTTACAATAGATTACTTCTTCAGTTATCTGAATTGTAAGGGGAAGGGAATAAATACCTGGATAGTTGTCAGAAAGTTGATACACATTATATACCCTCCCCCTCTTCTAAAAAAAATGAACAAAAAATCCTTCAAAATCCCTCCAAAAGGAAGAAGTTACATTTCTTTGATTTGCATAGTTTAGCTGAGCCCTAGTGAAACTGATCTACTTTTTGACATTCCCATCAATGGAAAGATGAACATTTCCCACCCACTAGGAACAATGATACTGGACCAAGAAGTAGAGGTAAGTATGTGCTCATTTTATTTATATACAGTTTGCATTCCATATTCCAAGATATCAGTATCATCCTCAAATTGAAGTACCCACAGTCTGTAAAGATATTTTATAAATATACATTCCAAAAAGCAAACCTTGATTTTTTGGGGGAGGGGGGAGCCAGCCAAATGGCTGGATAGGACTGTTCTGAAACACCAGGTGCTTGGAAAGGAAGACCTGTAGTGAAAGCAGACCCCAAAAGAGGAATTTACTTCTACGGAGGTGGATCCATGAAAATAAATATACAAGGAATGTGTTGAGGTAAAAGAGACTTTACTTTTTGAAGAGGTAAACACAAAAATCCTTGCTTCTAATTTAGATGTGCAACTCGGAGTGAAGCTGGCAGCCATGACAGATTTATGAGACATCCAAGAGGTTTTACGAGTGGAGAGAAACAAACTAATGAGCTAAGATGTGTTACATTTATTTTAAGCTTGGGAGCAATTAAGCTATAAATTGTAGAAGAACTCTATCTAAAAATGTGTTAACAAGGAGTTAAGATAAGTTGTGTGTTGAAATAAACAGAGGAAAATCAGAAGGAGAGGCAAGAAGGACAGACTTAACGTGAAAAGGAGAACAAAACAGAAGGAGAGAAATTTTAGAAAAGCTAAACCATCAAATAAATCTTTTTGAAGGATAACATGTATAGAGGAAAAGACACATTCCTTACATGAATATAAAATGCTGAGAAGCCCCCCCCCCCAAAAAAAAAAAACCTCTATTATACAAGTCTTACAGGATCCAAAACCTCCCACAGCCATTCTAAGCTCTGATGGGGCAGGAAGGGAAGGAAGAGGAAGAGAAACTAAGGGGAAACAAATGGATTGTGAGGAAATGATGAAAAGACTCACAATAGTCATAAAGGAGGAAAATGATTTTAAAAAATCCTAGAGCTTAATCAAATGTTGGAGAGAGAAAAAAGAAATATGAAAAAAGAAAGGAAGAGAGAGAAGATTTGATAAAAGTAATATAGAAAGAGAGAGAAGTTATGACAAATAAATTCCAACAACAAATAGAACTCGAAAGGAAAAGTTCAGATGAAAAATTGAGTATGCAAAAAACAAACAAAGAAAGAAAAATTAAAAAAAAATCAAGGGGATGTTCAAATTCTAAAATTGGACCTCAAATCATGTAAAGTATTCAAGAAACACACCAGATGAAAATTCAGGGAAATAAAAAGAAGCTTACTGAGATGGACAGGAGACATATACCTGCAGGATTATCAGGGAAGATCAAATTTAATTCCTAAAAATATACCAGAATCTGGGAAGGAAGATAGGAGAATTGATTTGAAAATGGAGATATTAAGATGGTAACAACAAATCTCCCCAACCCTAAATTGGACTGAAGCTAACTTGGTATATGTTCATCGTACTGCATAGGGGAGGAATAGAGTTACACCATGAGATGTGATCATGAGAATTGTTAATTATAATAAGAAAGAGGAACTGATGCATATGATGAAGAAAAATCCAGAGAAATTAAAATTTGGAGAACTAAAAGTGGAAATATATAATGATTATTGCCCACAAACGAAGCTTTGGAGGATATCAATGAAACCATGTATCATTTTATTGTTCAAGGCCAGGATTTGTTATACCTGGGGGCATCCTGTGTTTTGAAATTTTCTATGAGTAGGAAGTAAATGCAGGATTGAATCTGTGGAACAAGGATCTGTGGAACAAGAATTGGGGACATACAAGGAAAGAACAAAAACAGCTGGAGAATCCATAGAAACATCTGGAGGAGCAGGAGCTGGACAAGGTGGGGAAATATTTGGAGGAGTCAGAGAAGGAGCTGTGGCTTTAGCAACTGGAGGAGAAGAAATATTGGGAAAAATTGGTGGTGTTTGAATTCTATAGATGAAAGATAGAATTACTACAATCAAATTAAAAGGCTGTTTATTGTTTTTTATGAGCACATGTAGGGAGGGCATGTTCAGACTTTTTGGATGTCTTTGTCACCCTCCCCACATGGGCAGCCGGGAGGGGGGATGGGACTAGGGCAAAATACCCTAGTGAACAGGAATAGGGAGGCAAATGTGGTAAGGGAGGGAGGGGGAAAGGGAAAGAAGGGATAGGGGAAAGGACATGGGAATGGGATGAACCAATTGGAGCCATTAAAATAGAAATGAACCATGTTATGTCAAGTAAACTAAAAATTTCAACTTTAAAAACCAAAGGTCTGGGTTCAGTGGTCAAAGAAAGGAGAACTGAAAGAATACTGAAGAAAGATGCAGCTGATATTATATTTCTACAAGAGACTCATCAAGAAAAGGATGGTGTAAATGAATTGAAATTTAATTGGGCAAGGATTTATGAGAAAGCATATGGAAATTCCAAATCTAGAGGTGTAGTAATAATAATTGCAAAAAAAAAAAAGTAATTTTGCAATAATCCATGTGTTAAGAGATTATGATAGATGATATATAATAATACAAAGAGAATTAGGGGAGGACAAATATGTATTGGTAAATGTATATGCTCCAAATGAAAAGCAGGAAGAATTTTATGAGAAAGTACTAAAGAAAGTGGAAAATATACAAGAATAATATGTGGTCCCTGTAGGTAACTTTAATATGCAGATGGACAAGATAAAAGATAAATCCAACCCATTAGTAAATGATAGATGTGGTAATATAACAAATTTAAATAAAACTAAGAATAAAAGGGAATTGAAAGATGTATGAAGATTAGTAAAAGGGAATGAAAGAAAATATACATATTATTCTGTGTTACACAAGACATATACAAGAATAGATTACATTTTTATATCAAAATATGTTAAATAAAATCTTGAATATCAAAATAGGGAAAATAAGGGTATCAGGCCATGACTTGCTGAATGTAGAAATTATTGTAAAGAAGAATTATGAACAAGTAAAAAGGTGGAGGTTAAACACTAATATATTGAATTATAAGGAAATAGTTGAAAAAATTGGAAAGGAATGGAAAGAAACATAGGGAATAAATAATAAAGATGTGTCAAAAGGATTATTATAGGATACTGTGAAGATAGCTACAAGAGGAATATCTATAAAGGAAACATGTATTTTTTTTTAAAAAAAAAAGCCAAGGAAGGAAGGAGAAATTAGAGGTTGATATAGAGGTATTGGAAAATAAATATAAAGTAAATAAAGCTAAACAGATATATATAGAACTGAGGGCAAAAAGAGAGGAACTGAGAAAATGGAGATAGATGAAGTACAATAAAATCTGATTTACTTAAAAAGAGAATGTTTTGAATATAGTAATAAAAAAATTAAAATGCTGGCTAGATCCACACAAAAGAAGAAAATGGAAAATATGATAAATATGATTATAGACAGATCTGGTAAAATATGTAGAATGATGAAGAAAAAACTAAAAATCTTTGAAGAACTTTATAAGAATTATATCAATCCTGTGGATAAAATAGAGAGGTATGTGGGGAAAAAAATGAGAAATAAAAAATAAAGGAAGAAGATACAGAATTACTAGAACAACCCATTAAGAATGTAGAGATAGAAGAGGTAATTAAAACATTGAAAAATAGGAAAGCTCCAGGAATTGATGGATTGGGATCAGACTATTACAAAGTTTTAGGTAAAATGTTAATCCCAAAATTGTTAGAATTATATAATGGTATAATAAATGGGGAGAAGATACCAGCATCATGGTGCCACTCATTAGCAATTTTTATTACCAAAGGTAAATAAAGATTTAATTTACCCAGGATCATACAGACCTATATCATTAATAAACCAAGATGCAAAGATTTTATCAGCTATTATTGCAAAGATAGTAAATAAATGCATGTATAAATAAATAGGAAAGGATCAATGTGGACTTGTGAAAGGAAGACAAATGTCAAGCCTAGTAGGAAGAGTATTCTTAAAATGCATGTAATGCGGGGGGAGGGGCGGATAAGCAAAGCAAAGCAGCTTCATTTATATACCACTTCATATTGCACTATGGGATGTCTAAGCAGTTTACAACTGTAAGCTCATTGCCCCCCAACAGTTGGGTACTCATTTTAGCGACCTCAGAAGGATGAAGGCCTGAGTCTAGCCTCAGCCCTGGCTAATACTGAACTCACAACCTTGTGGTCTATGAGTAAGTGGCTGCAGTACAGACATTTAACCACTGCGCCACCAGAGCAGGGATACTGGCATTGGATATATTTAAAATGTTTGATTGTATCGAATGGCCAATATTAAAAATAATTATGAAAAGATTTGGAGTGGGGGATAAAGTAAGGGGTAGATCAACCATGTTCTAATAATTCAGCAATAGTAATGGTAAATGATGGGGCAACAAATATAATAAAGGTGACAAGAGGTACTAGACAAGGATGCCCATTATCACTAATACTATTTGCAATGGTGATAGAGATTTTAGTGAATGTTATAAGAAAAGACAATAGCTTAGAAGGAGTAGGATTGAAAATAAAACATAAAATTAGCTTATTTGCTGACAATATATCATTAACTATTAAAGATTTAATTGAAAGATTGGGAAAAATAAAGGAACATTTAAAATTATTTCATAAGATAATAGGGTGACAGATTAATTGGGGAAAAATCAGAAATGATATTATTTAATTACACAAAGAAGAGGAATGGGATTTCATAAGGCAAAGAAGAAGTTTAGAGATATGATTTAAAATAGTTAAATACTTAGAAATAACTGTAACTAAGGATTTAAAAAAATGGAAGAAATTTTTTAGTGGTATTAAGGAAGGGAGTGGAGAAAAAACTAGTAGAATATAATATTCAATTATCATGGTTTGGAAGAATAGCATTAATTAAGATGAAAATATTCCCATTTTTTTTTTTTTAATTTTAGAATGCCACCACTGAAAGTTTTGGAAACTGAATTGAATAAATGGCAACAAATATTGAATAAATATTGTAATAGAGCGAAAAGAAGTAGATTAAATAAACAATTTTGGTATAAATCACAAAAAGATTGAGGGTTGAGCCTTTCCAATATAAGAGGATATTATGAGACTATCCAATTGAGATATGTTATAGAAGGTATGTTTGGTATGGGAGACTTAGAATTAGGGTTAGATTTGGATAAAATAGATTTGAGAGTAGAGAATTTACTAGGAAAGAAATTAAGATATTGGAAACCCATTAATGAAAAATATGTTAGAAATATGGAGTAAATATAAAAAAGAGCTAATGACTGAAGATTCAATAATAACACCAATAATAATGGAAAGGAAATTTCCAAATAATCTGAGAGGAAAATTAGATAAGGAGTTAAAGAAAAGGAAAATAGATAAAATAGAAAATTGGGTGGACTTAAGGTATAAAATATAAAGGAAAGTATAAAGGAAAACTTATGGGGATAGAAATTTCATGGCTTCATTGTATGCAAGTAGAACAATGGATTAAAAATTGGGGGGAAAGGAATGTAGAAAGAAAAAAGTATACACAATTTGAGCAATTAATATGGAAAGGATGGGAAATTGAGGAAAATTAAAACTTGAAAAGAATAATGTGTAAAATGTATAAAATGCTGATGGAAAATAGTGGGGCAAAACAAAGGAGAATATTTTGAGAGGGATATGGAAAGAAGAATTAGAATGTAAAATCTGTGAAAAGGAATGGGATGGAATTTGTGAAAAAAGACATCTGAAGAACTTATAGGTGTAGATTAAAGAAAATTACTATAAATTGATATGGAAGTGGTATTTGACACCATTGAGACTACATAATATTGATAAGAATAATTTGAAAAATTGCTGGAGAGGTTGCCAAGAAGTAGGGATATATATGCATATGTGGTGGCAATGTATATATATACAAATTTTTTTGAGAAAAGGTGATTATAGAAATAGAAAATATTATGAATATAAAAATAGATAGAGGTCTGAATATAGTATTATTATCACTATATGATACAGAGAAATGAGAAAAAAGAAGAATAAGATTTGATAAATCTGCTCACAGCAGCAAGATTAATTAGAGCAAGATGTTAAAAAAATAAAAATAAATGTACAATTAGAGGAATAGTGTAATGAGGTGTGGAAATTAGTAATTAATGATAAATTGACATGTAGAATGAAAGTAAAAAAAAATGGATTATGGATGATTTTGATGGAATTTGGAAAGAATTCATTGAGAAAGTATTGAGAAAAGAAGACAGAAAATTACCTGCATGGGAGGAATTGAGATTTTGGATGGAATACAAGGGCAAAAATGGCTCTGGGGAAGGGGAACACTGAGGTGAGATATAAAATATATCCAACTAAGCTGTAGTAGATGGTAGAAAATATATGTATGGAATTATGTATTGTATAAAATTTATATGTATGAATAAAAAAAATAAAATAATTTAAAAAAAACCCTTGATTTTGCCATTTTATATAAGGAACACCATTTTACTATGCCACTGTATTTAATGGGACTTGAGAATCCACAGATTTTGATATCCACAGCAGGGATCTGGAACCAAACCCCACTGTATTTACACAAGTGCAGACCACTTCCTCAGCCATGCCAAGTCAGCCATCCTTGTCCTGACTATATGACATTCCTAATAGCTTTCTCCATCTAGCTAGAAGTTAAGAAAAGCATGGCCTGTACACACCTACTGCCAAGTGGGATATAATTTCACCTCACTAAAAAACCCAGGATTTATCTCCACATGTGTCTTTGTCGTGGATCTCTTTTGGATTAGTAAAGAGTAATATGAACATGGACTCCCACAAAGTCATGTGGGAATCAGTGAAACCCTACCATCTAACCCAAAAAATCAGCTACGAAAAATATCATCAGCATTGCTGAAACTTGATGCTAGGCTGCTGCTCTTTCTCCAGTCCTCCATGAAGTTACCATTTAGTACTAGTTCAGTAAGATCCATCACAAACCATACACTCATTCTTATATCTACATAAGAATCACCTTCATATCCTCAGATTGTTAAACCCCTAGTAAAATATTTTTTTAAAAAAAATAATAAATCTAAACTCAACCACAAAGTTTATACAAATATCTAAAACAAGTATAAGCAAACAACACAAACAAAATAAACTTAACTGTACCACAAGACAGAAACAAACAGACACTATAGATACACACTAACAGATGCTTTGAACCACTTTCCCTGCCTGCAAACCAGTAGTTGCTTACAATGTAATGCTGCAGATCAGATATTATAATAGGATGACAGCTTTTGATTATAAGAAACATATCATTAAAAATTGGGGCTGAGTTTTCTTCTTTTCCTCTTCCCTCCCCACCTTTTGTTCTATTTCTGTTGTGCTTTTGTAGACAAGCTGTAGGGTGAGAAATGCCTTGTTTCACTAACCTGTTTTGAAAAATGTTTAGGCTGATGAAGAGGGCACAAACACTTTAAATAAATGCATACATATACCCACATCTAACTTCAGCTTTTTCCTTCCTAGAAGATAGTGGAAATTTCAAACATCCAGACATAATGTACAGGTGACTTTATGTGTGGCTGGGGGGGAACTTGACTCTATCAAATAGTAGGAGAATTGATTGGATGGTTATTGTGTAGTTCTCACAAGGTTAGCAGTTCTTCAGCTGAATGTGGTAGATAATATTCTAGAAAGGAAAAAAAGAAAAAAAAGAAAAACCCCAAAAACACCCATTATGTGTTGAACACAAAGACAGCATTTTGTGATCATCCAGAAACTCAATCAGTAGCTAAAGTGTCATTTGTAATAATATGGCTTTACTTCTTTGGCAAGACTCTTCCCCTCACCACCTATGTTCAGAATTTTTGAAGGAGTACTAAGGAGTTCTTATTTACTTGTATTATCTATTTAAAATATGTCTATACAATTATCCACTGGAATTCCCACAGGATTTTAAAACATGGAACACAAAATGGCACCCCGGAGGACCCCTGCAGCCGTGAAAGGCAGCAGCGGCAGGATTGGGAGGGACCGGCCGGCAGGCCTCGGCGGGCCAGGTGCGGCCCGTGGGCCGTAAGTTGCTGACCCCTGATGTATAACAAGCAAGGTGGAACAAACCTGTTTTCTTAGTACTGCAGGAACTAGGGTCTAATCTACACTGCAGAGTAAGGGGGGAAGCAGATAGGCAGCCGTGGGCTGCCCCGAGAAGCTGCGCCGCGGGGCCGAGGTATCCCCACACCTTGGCCCAGCGGCGCAGCTTCGCCGCCCCTGGAAGGAGTGCTAAAATAGCACTCCTTCCACAAGTTGCCGAAGGTGCACCGCAAAAGGCTGTTGGCGCACCTTTGGTGACTCTTCCGCTGCAGTGTGTACAGACGCTGCAGCGGGAGGTCATCCTTGGAGCGCCAGCTGTGTGGAGGGCAGGCTGGTCCGAGGACATTTTGGGGAAGGGGTTGGGGCACCCACCTGTGGCTGCCCCTCCCCTTCCTTGTCCCCAAAACGGCACTTTTTGCCATCTGCTTCCCCCCTTAATTCAGTTTGACATTACTTTAGCTGCCATGGCCCAATGCTATTAAATTCTGGGATTTGTAGTTTTGTGAGATACTTAGCCTTCTCTGTCAGAGAGCTGTGGTGCCACAACAAATTACAAATCCCAGGATTTCATAGGGTGGAGCCATAGCAGTTAAAGCAGTTTCAAGCTGCATTACTTCTGCCAGTGCAGATTAGACCAAGGACTTGCACTAGTAGTTTCAAATTACAAAGAAAAATATTAACCAAAACACTAGGAAGATTTTTTTTTTCTGATGGTAACAGCTGTTTAAATAGATATTAAGACACAAATCAGCAAATTAAAATTGCAGGAAATTCCCTTTAAACATCAGGAAGAACTTTTTATCTTTTCCTTAAGTCTTCAGCAAAGACTTGTCTTTTTTGGAAGTTCTTAAGCAGAGATTTGCTGTACATCTTTCAGGAGTGCTTTGGCCATGTATTCCTGTACAGCAAGGAATTTGGTTAGAGTTGCCTTCTCTTCCAACCCTATGTTTCATAAACATAAACTGTGTTTGTGTAGATACCATGCTGGTTCATGTTGGGCAGGCTCTTTTCCTAGAGAGTCTGCTGAAAAGGATACTAGGGTCAACAGAAGTCAAGAAGCATAAGTAAGGAGGTAATTCCCCTGTTCATCTCCCTCTGTAAATGATCCAACAGGATGGCTGAACCACCTATGTTTGTTGCCAGTAGCAGGGGGAGTCTAACCTATATGAATCTGTCACAATGACAAAGTGTTGAAAATAGACACAGCTTTATATGAAAACCCAAGTTTTCTAAAGATTTTACAGGAAATCATTATTCTGTACAAGTAGAACTCTCGTGTTAATAAAACTCAAGAGCTGTGGTAAAACTGAACATCACTCTTTTTTACTTCTTCCTTTCTTCAAATGGCTCAGTACCCACAGACACCCAAGAGAAACTAGTGACAAAACTCTAGTGCTAGATGGATTGAATTTTATTCCTATAAATGTGTGTATTCAGGTAGAACCCCAGAATCTGATGTATGAGAAAGATGCCCTGAAGCTATTTGAAGAAGCAACTGAATAATGAGTGAATAAGTGAAATAATGAGCAACGAATCAGTAAATATACTTGTGCAAATACACAGGGTACTACACATTGACAAAGTATCCTAAAAAAATATCTTTTTTTTAATTTATTTATTCAAAGGGCACTTGTAGTCATCACTGGTACCACAAGCTTTCTCCAGTGAAGTTTCTCATCCCGCTAAAACACATTGTTTGTTCACAAGAGGGTTCAGAGAGGAGAACTGCTGGCTATTTTGGGGGTGGGAATGTGGAATGCAGCAGACGTATTCCACAACCACCTAAATTGTGCAAAACAACAGGAAGTAGATTTCAATATTATTTCAATGTAGTCTGTGTCTGTTTTCTTCCATCTGCCATCAAACTAGAGGTAGCTAAAACAAATTATCCAGTGGAAATGATCCAGTGAAACAGATTGGAAGTAACAGGAATACTTCTTTAATCTTTGGCAATATGGAGAGGTAATGGGGATGTAAGCTTTCCCTAAGATTTTTTTTAAGTAAATAACAAATACATTAAGCAATTTTATCCCCACTGTAAGAATGTCTTCAGAAAAATTTATTCTGTGCAGAATTATAGGGATGTCTTGCACAGGAAATAGTATTTTCTGTGCAGAGAATATTATTTTTCAACAGAAATATTATTACTTTTGGCATAGGAAATCTGTTTTATGCAGAGAAAGTGCTGTTTTCTATGCTAATCACCCATATATGAATTTTGTACAGACTAAGTCCTAATTACATCATATTTTCTACTGAAAATAACTTCATCTAAAGAAGAAATAATATTTATCAGTAAGAATGTTCTGTGTGTAAATAGTGTTCTATGCAATCAAGCTGGCCACATGGCCACAAAGCAGTCTCTGACAACGCTGGCTTTTCGGCTTAGCACCATCCCCTATGGTTGGACACAACTTGACAACCTTGTCAATGGGGAAAACCTTTACCTTTCAGTCCTAATTAATCATATTTTCTACCAAAAATAGCTTCCTCTACAAACGTTATGTCCAGTGCAGAAAATGTGGTTTAAACAAGCAGCTGGACAATGAGTGAGTTATTGAGGGAATGAGTGAAATAATGAACAACAAATCAATAAAGTTCTAAATGTTTTAGATGGTTGACATACAAAAAGAAAAGGGCTAAGATTCTGCAAGGGGGTACACAGCTACATTGTCATAGCTACACTCCATCTCCTTTTATTAAAGCCCATCTGAAAAGCCAGGTTAAGGAGTTCTGCAATACTGGTGAGTAAGGTGCTGTAGGATGATGTTTCTAGATCACTCCTGACAATAAGCTGCAGTACGATGAGGAGAAACAGGGAACCCTGAAAGGTGTTTTTTTTTTTTTTGTTGTTGTTGTTTTTTGCAACTCCTAATCACATCATTGCTTACTTGCAGGAGGCAGCTGGATGTGTCATCCTTCAGCATGCTGCTCACCAATGCCTCAGGGCTCCTTTATTCAGTATGATTGCTTATTTTTTTTTCCAGGTGGAGTTTAGGCACATTTGTAGTTGTGGCAGTGGTGTCACAATCATCAGTTATGAGGTTGTAAGTCTAGCTTACAATATCTTAATTGCTAAAAAGGATGACAGTCAAAATTAATTTGGGTCAACTGTATAAATAGATCTAAAGGCTCACATTTTAAGCTCAAATGGAAATTTAAAGTCTGATTTTGATAAAAGAAAGTTGTTGTATGAACAAAATCACCATGCCAAAACAACACAAAGCAAAAAACTGAACTCATCCAGGACAAATAATAATAATAATAATAATAATAATAATAATAATAATAATTTTTTATTTATAGCCCGCCCCTCTGCAGAGCAATCGGGGCGGGTTACAACATATTAAAACAACCAAGTTAAAACATTCCCTCGTCCCATAATCCCACCCTCCCATCCCCTAACAATCACCTAACAATCTAAAACTCTATATCTGAATCTCAGCCAAATTCAGATTTATTAATTCATTGTGACTTTTTAAGCCCTCTGTTTCTTGAGAGTTTGGATTATTGCCATTTTCACATAAGCATTGTGACTGAAGAATTATAGATGCCACACAGGAAATCAGAGCCTCAGTTTTTAAAACTGTCATCAGAAAATTAATGGTGCTTTTTGGTCACACAGAATGGATTTCTCAAAATAAAATGTCAACAACTCTAAAATCTATTCTACATATTGCCCACATTAGGTATCTCTTGAAATGTATGGTCTAATTAATTGAATAAACATCCAGCCTAACAACCAGCAATATTTCTTTTGGCTCAGAGAGCCTCAAAGGAAAACAATGATGAAAATGGAAAATGGAATGCATTAAGCAATAGTTTAAAGAGATGTTCCATGAACACTGTTATATACTCAATATGATAATCAGGATATTCATTAGATGAGAGTCATTCGCTCTAAAAGACAAACAGCAACATGTCACCAAGTACTTAACCTGAGAAGCTAAATAGTGTTTAAACAAAGTGAGCCACCTGTTTAGTCTTTCATGTTTGGCAGTCTGTGGATGGAACCCATGATTTTTTTTTCTCACAGGAGTCTTATGATGTCTTGAATGTCTGCTATAAGACCTTAAACACTAGAGCTTACTAAATAATCCAGAGAACCAGCGTGGCATAGTATTTTAGTGTTGGACTACAATGCTGGAGACCAGGGTTTGATTACCACCTTGGCTATAAAACCCCCTGGGTGACTTTGGGCAAGTCACATGCTCTCAGCCTTAGGGGGAGGTAATGGCAAACCTCCTCTGAACAAATCTTGGCAAGAATGCCCTGTGATAGGTTTGCCTTAGGGTTGTGATAAGTCAGAAATAACTTGAAATCACAAAACAATAACATGGTCAGAGATGTTACTTGCTACCACCTCCCTATTAGAATTAATGCAGTACTAAGACACCAATAAGAGAATAAACTAAAGTCTTTATTATAGGAACTACATTCTAAGATAGGAAAGTTACTGAAGGAGCTATTGTAATCTAGCTACATCTCTAGCGTTCAGAGAAGATTAGGGTGAGAAGAGAAATAGAAACATCTCTAAGTATCTGTTTACAGTGCAGACGGGTCAGTATAAACAGGCATAAAGGGAGATCATGGCAGATCACTCAGATTATCGTTACTGCTGCCCATTCTAAGGCATTAACTCTTTCAGAGCAGAGTATTGTTGCACTTCCAGATATAGTTACCTTCAGCCTATCAAGATCATTGACTACCTCCTGTCTACAGATGTAAAAACTCTCTTTGTTGATTTCATTGCACCACTCTAGACTCACCTGCATTGTTGTCCCATCTTTTGTTGTGTTTAGTCATGAGATTTTGTTTTTCTCTATTGAAATGGAAACTCACACTCATTTTCCATCTAGATTTTCCATAAATAAAACGTGCAGTGATACATTTTATGTAATGTACATAAATTACATTTTATGTAATGTACACACTTCTGTGTGCATTTCCTCCACTGATTAAAGTGTGTATGTATCTATTTTTGATTGTACACATTTTAGGCATCCACTTTTAAAACTGTATGCACAGTTTTCTGCATAATTTTCTTTCTTCAGTATGCAAAGCTAGCCTTAAAAATTACATGGATTTCTCAGGCAATGTGTGATTTAGCTCACACTGAGGGGCCATACAGATGGCCCCTGAGGGGCAGCTCTGTGCCACCCCTCAGAGCACCGGATCGGGGCTGCGGCAACCACATGCCACAGCCCTGATTCGGCTTTTTGCCCCTCCAAAAAGAGCTGGAAAATGCCCCTCCTTTTTGAAGTGGCAAAAAGCCACCTTTACCACTGCTGTGGTGGCTCTTCTATGCTCTTTTGACATGTCACACCATGTGTCTGGTCTGTACAGTCTCAGAAAGCCTCATCAAGAATCTCAACTCCAATAAAATTATTTTCTATCCTTAATTTCCACCACCTATTCATAGTTTGTCACCTTTTTCTCCTTAAGGATGTTTGATGTTTCAGGGACGTCTAAATCAAATTAGAACATTGCATATATTCATCAAAATCTTCTCATATTTATAGGTTTCTGAATACCTTAATCACATAATAACCAAATGGGTGATTTGTTCTTTCCAAAATCATACTTCAACTAAGTATCCACTCCGGATGTATGTTAATAATAATAATAATAATAATAATAATAAGTTTTATTTATAACCCGCCCCTGTGCTCGGCAATTGGGGCAGCATACAACAGATTAAAAATACAACAGGTAAAAACATTCCATTCTCCCACCCCTAACCACCCACCCCTTAAAACAGGATTAAACTATCATGGAGTTAAAAATAGATTCACAGATAAAAAGAAAACAATACAGTCCAATTTGGCCTGCATATGAAAATGACGGGAGAGGTAAATGGCAGATCACCTCCACTTTTAGCTGGGTGGTTATTCCGGGAAGGTCTGCCGGAAGAGATCCGTCTTTACTGCCCTTTTGAAGGCAGCAAGAGTGGTAATCAGATGGATCTTGTCCAGCAGGCCATTCCACAGTCTGGGGGCAGTCACAGAGAATGCCCTCTAGGAGATCTGCAAAAGCCTGGTCTTTATTGGTTGCAGCAGATTCCTCCCAAAGGACCGGAGTGCGCGGGGGGGATCATACGGGAAGAGGCGGTCCCTAAGATGGAGCCAAGCCATGTAGGGCTTTAAAGGTAAAAACCAACACCTTGTACTGTGCCTGGAAACTAACTGGCAGCCAGTGGAGGGATTTAAGCACCGGTGTTATGTGCTCCTTCTAGATGTTCCAGTAATTAACCTGGCTGCCATATTTTGTACTAGCTGCAGTTTCCAGATTAAGCACAAGGGTAGCCCCATGTAGAATGCATTGCAGAAATCCAGATGTGAGGTTACCAGAGCATGTACCACAGTTTCCATATCCCTCGTGTCCATATAAGGGCGCAGTTGGTGTATCAGCCGATGCTGATAACAGGCACTCCTGACCACCACATTCACTCAACTAGTCATGTGAAGCGACAAATCTAGGAGTACCCCCAAGCTGCTAACACAGTCCTTAGAGGAGAGTGCGACTCCATCCAGGACTGGAGACTGTATTCCCAGATCTGGTTTCGGGCCCATAACTGTCAGTACCTCCATTTTGTCTGGATTTAGTTTCAATCTGTTTTTCCTCATCCAATCCATTACTGCTCTGAGACAGGAGAGACACCATCTGAAGTCTGAGCCGATGATCTAGTCATGGAGAGGTATATTTAGGTGTCATCAGCGTACTGATGGCACTGCGCTCCATGCCTCCTAATGATCTCACCCAGCGGCTTCATATAAATATTAAATAGCATCGGGGACAGGATGATGCCCTGAGGAATGCCACAATTAAGCTTGCTTTTGGAAGAGCAACTGTCCCCGAGCCTCACCCTCTGGGATCTGCCCGAGAGAAAGGAACAGAACCACCACAAAGCAGTGCCTCCAATTCCTAATTCTCTCAGGCGATCCAAGAGGATGGAGTGATCTATTGTATCAAAAGCTGCTGAGAGATCCAAGAGCACCAACAGGGTCACACTACCCCTGTCGATACCCAGGCGGAGGTCATCGGTCAGAGCAACCACGGCAGTCTCCACTCCATAACCTGTCCTGAAGCCAGTTTGAAATGAATCAAGATAATCAGTTTCATCCAAGACTGTTTGGAGTTGGGAAGCAACTGCCCTCTCGATCACCTTGCTTAAAAAAGGAAGCAAGTAGACTGGTCTATAATTATTTCTATCCAGGGGGTCCAGGGAAGGTTTTTTCAGGAGTGGCCTAATGGCTGCCTCCTTCAAACACGATGGTAAAACACCTTCCCTGAAGGACGCATTGATTGTATCCCATAGGAATACTCTCAACGGGTTCCCCCCCACCGGACGACCAGCCAAGATGGACATGGATCAAGAGGGCAAGTCATCTTCCTTATTTTTCTAAGAAGCTTGTCCATGTCATCGATACTCACAGATTGAAACTGATCCAGTAAATTACCATCAACGGAGTTGCTGGACGCCTCGTCTACGGATTCTGTTGAAACAATGGCGTCCAAGTCGGCTTTTATCTGAGAGATTTTATCTACAAAGTAGGTATTAAACACGTCACAGCAGGCTGTCGTTGGGTTAAGTAGGGGGCTTGGCACCGGAGGAACCTTTGTCAATTCCACCACCACCCTAAACAGCTCTGCTGGATGGGACTCTGCAGACGCAATGTGTGCAGAGCAGAAGGACCTCTGCTCTGCACACAAAGCCTCCCAATAGGAATCAAGATTCCTCCTATGGCGAGTTCTGTCGGATGGGAGCCAAGTCTTCCGCCATTCGCACTCTAGTCATTGTTCAGCTCGCTTCATCCTCCTAAGTTCCTCTGTGAACCAGGGCTTACGATTAGAAGTGGGCTGGAAAGGATGCTTGGGAGTGATTGTGTCGATGGCCCTGGTAAGATCAGTGTTCCAAGTATTCACCAAGGCTTCGACAGAATCACCGGCGTTACCAACCTTTAAACCCTCTAAGCCCTTCTGGAAACCAGTGGGTTCCATGTGCCTTCGAGGGCGGACCATTCTCATAGGTCTGCCACCCCCAAGGGGGCCAATAGTGGCCTATAGCTCTGTCTTGACCAGGAAGTGATCCGTCTATGATAATGTGGAGGGTTTTATAACCTCCAGCCACAGATATTCCTGTTCCGTACTAAAAACCCCATTGAGGGTATGACCAGCACAATGTGTGGGCCCATCAACCAATTGGGATAGGCCCATGTTTATCATGGACTCCATGAACTCCTGAGCTGCACCAGTTAGATTGGACAAGCCAGTCTCAAGAGGAATGTTGAAGTCACCCAGAACCAAGAGTCTGAGCGACTCCAGCAATAGCTCTGAGACCAGCAAGGTCAGCTCAGTTAGGGAGTCTGTTAAGCAATGGGGTGGCTGGTATACTAACAGAATCCCTAAATTATCCCTGGTTTTCAGGCTAAGGTACATACACTCGATATAAGTTGTTTTCCAGATAGGCTTCCTGGTCAAGGTTAAGTTGTTTCTATGAACCAAGGCCACCCTCAAACTTTTCTGGCAATGTCTATATTGCAAACTTATGAGAACTAGTGTGATGTAGTGGTTTGAATGTTGCACTAGGACAGGGGTAGGCAACCTTTCCCCTTTAAGGGTCAAGGGACTTCAGCTCCCAGAATCCCAGGAGCTATTGGCCAACATGGGACTATTGGCCAACATGGCTGAGGCTTTTGGGAGCTGAAGTCCCTCGGCCCTTAAAGGGGAAAGGTTGCCTACCCCTGCACTAGGACTTCAGAAAATCAGGGTTCAAATTTCTGCTCAGTCATGGAAACCCATTGAGTGACTTTGAGCAAGTCACACTCTCTCAGCCTCAGAGGAAGGCAATGACAAACTTCCTCACTCCAAATCTTCCTAAGAAAACCCTGTGATCAGCTTGCCTTAGGGTCACCATACATTGCAAATGACTTGAAAGCACACAACAGCACAAATATATATATATATATATATATATATATATATATATGGTATGATTTTCTATGAGAAAATTAGAAATTTCTCAAAAGAAATTAGGTGTTTTCTGTTTTGCTTCTAGTGACGGTACTTAGAATACTCAGTACAAGAGCCTCTAGCCTATCTCATACTGTCTTACACATGATTCAATTTTAGCAACAAATCCTCCCATGCAATAAATAAATAAATAAAACAAAATTAAAAAATGAGTTTAAATGTGGAATGTTCTGCTTGGAGAATGGGTGTCCCAAAGTGGGGAGGAACACAGTTCCAAAATATAAGTAATACATGAATAAAAGAGATATAAATATCTCTATTATTGCATTTGTAATGTGTCTATTTGGGAGAAAATAGATGAGATGGAAAGGGTGGCTTGAAGTTACCCATTCCAAAGACAGATTGGGGCCATAGCAAACATACACCATGGTCCCAGTCTGCCTTGAACTCAGCTGAAAAAGGAGTAGATAAGATCCACTCCTTATTTGGCCAGGGAAAAGCTGACTTTGCTGGCCTTGCTGCAGCCCTATGGCAACTTCATGATGCTCTGGTGGCATGTGGCATGTACACTTTGTGACCCCAGGGCATCATGAAGCTGCCCACAACCAGAACTGTGGATTCTGGAATTTATACACCACAGAATACATATATAAGATATAACAACTGAATAGTATTCTATAATTCAAGGAAGAAAACACTGAAGCAAATTGTCATAAAAATAAAGGAAACAAACCCTCTTTAACTTCAATAAAAGCTTGAAAAGCTGTTTTGGCCCAATACTGTGCTTTGGTAGAAGGATGTTTAAGAAACTATGTGCCCATCATTTTCTATTATTGCCAACACATCTGGTGGTACTCCTGTATCTGCTAAGACAGCAGCTGCTGTTGCAGCATATTTTGTCTGCTTTAGAAATCATTGAATGTCAATAAACTTGCTTTATTCTTTCTGAAATTTGCATGATGTCAGCTGTGACCTATGTAAAGTGTCACCACAAGACTGGAGGTGAATGCCTAGGAAGAATTGATCGCTTGTATCTTGCCAGCATTTTACACTGTCTTTGCAGTTTCTAATGCTTGTTAGATTCAAAGACCCATTTTTCTTCAAATGTGATCTGCTTCACTAACAGCATTTATTTATAGTTTAAATATTTTTAAAGCAAAGCCTTCTTAAGATATAATTGGAGATCCTAGAAACATTTCTAGCACACAACAAAATTACCTAGGCTATTTTCATATTAAGGAACATTGGCTGATGGAAACTGTAGTGTAAAAATCACAGCCTCTCATTCAATACAGAGTGTACATAGTAGTTCCAATAGTCAAGTAGAGAAGCAGCTAATTATAAATAAGGTAAAGGTATTCCCCATTGACAAGGTTGTCAAGTTGTGTCCAACTATAGGGGGCGGTGCTCATCTCCGTTACTAACCCAAAGAGCCAGCATTGTCAGAGACTAATCTGTGGTCATCTGGCCAGAATGATTGCACAGAACATTATTTACCTTCCCACCAAAGTGCTACCTATTTATCTACTTGCATTTGCATGCTTTTGAACTGCTAGGTTGGCAGAAGCTGGGACTAGTGACAGGAGCTCACCCCATCATGCGGCATCTGGGCCTCGAACTGCCAACCTGCCGATCTTGCAAACAACAGAGTCAGCATCTTAATCACTTGAGCCACTGCATCCCAATATAGTGTCTAGATCAAGGGAAATAATAGAGCCAGTCTATTCTGCTTTGGTCAGACCTCATATAGAATACTGGGACCAGTTCTCGGTATTACAATTCAGGAAGGATATTGATAAGCTGGAGCTAGTCCAGAAGAGAGTGACCAAAATGGTGAAGGGTCTGAAAACCATGTCTTATGAGGAGCTCCTCAGGGAGCTAGATATGTTTAGCCTGGAAAAGAGATGGTTAAGAGGTGATATGATAGCCCTGTTTAAATATTTGAAGGTGTGTCATATTGAGGATGGAACAAACTTGTTTTCTGCCGCTCCAGAGAATAGGTCCGAGAGCAATGGATTCAAACTACAGGAAAAGTGATTCCACCACAACATTAGGTAGAACTTCCTGATAGTAAGTTCTGTTCAATAGTGGAACACACTCCCTTGGAGTGTGGTGGTCTCCTTCTTTGGAAATTTTTAAAGAGAGGCTGGATGGCCATGTGTCAGGGGTGCTTTGCTGGTGAGTTCCTACATTGCAGGGGGTTGGATGAGGTGGTCCTTGGGGGTCTCTTCCACACAAAAATTCTCAAGATTTTTTTTTTTACCACTACCCAGTCTCTTCCAACACTATGATTCTATGATTTATATTAAACTGTTTTGTTGTGCGCCCCACTTTTATTCACTATGCAGCTGAGTAATTTAAAATTATGACTATAAACATATGAAAATGTCAGAGCAGGAGTTATTTCTGTGGAAACTGGGTCTGAAAATGCTAGAATCAATTCCAGTAACAAAACAAATTTACTCTAAAAATGAGTGGGATCAAGTCTTCAAATAAAAAAGGGAGCAGGAGATTGCCTGAGTTCTTTTTTGTCAGTAGAATGAAAGCTGAAAATAATAAACTGGAGTAAAAAGAATACTACTGAGAGGAATCTACAAGAATTAATAAAAAAGAAAAATGCCAGTCTCAAACATTGTGCCATCATAAACTTCTTCACATCTAAGATACTAAAAATTTATTTGAACTTTCATTGTTCATATTTTTTTCAAATGTTGTCTGCAGTTCAGTTATATTGAAAACTAAGGCCATATTGCTATTCTGCTAGTATGTCTTATATGTATTCGTAGGTAGTATCAAACTAAGTTGCAATGTTTTACATATTTATATTTACCAGGGTGTATTTTGCAAGCATTTTGATCTATTCTTCAATAGAACACTATCATAAAACAGTTTTAAGAAGTGGAATATCTTATGGAGAGAATTTTGGGTTCTCCATCTAAGCCTTTCTCTACCTATTTTGAAATATGTTGGCTGCTTGCATCTCCAAAGAACATGATAGATTTTCCCTCCCACACACACATTAATACTGAATGCAAGAATAAATGACAACATGAAATCAAGATGTGTCCTGAAGAAATGTATAAGATGAACAATTTATTGTTGGATACTTCCGTTTATTGATATAATGAACGTCCCACATAATGAGAGGTATAGCCACCCCTGCAAAAAGAAATTGATTATATCTGCTTACTATGTTTTAACAATGGAAAACATAAACCTTAAGATTATGCTTCAGAGTAGTAATCACTGTTTACTTCATGGTTTGATTATATATATATATATATATATATATATATATATATATATATTCTAGAGAAAGGGAGGGAGGGAGGGAAGGAGAGTGTGTGGGTCTTTTTCTATGGAAACCCATTGGGTAACCTTAGGCAAGTCCCACTCTCTCAACCTCAAAGGAAAGGAAAAGCATACACACACTCAATCCACTGAGCAAATCTTGTCAAAAACATGCTGCAATAAGTTTGGCTTAGGATCTTCATAGGTCAGAAATGATTGGAAGGCACACAAGAACAGGAACAACAAACAACAACAACCAGTTTAAGGTGGTTACAAACCCAGTGTTAGCTGCCCAATGGCACCATGTTCAGGAATACAAATCCACCACTGATAGCTGCCCTGAACAAATATCCCCCCTTCCCATACACACAGTATCCTTAGAGCTAGGACCTACATTTTACTTACTCATTATGTCCCTAATGTTGATTTTGAGGAAATCTAAAATGATGGCTGTTACATGTTGCTGTATCTGTTGCATGTATGGTTCCATAATCACCAGATAAACCAACCAGGACATAAAAGCTCAGCAGGCCCATATATTTTGCTACCTAAGAGAAGCCTCTCCATTAAAGTTGACCAGGGTGGTTATTGAACCCTTCTTCAATTGTTTCCATGTAACAACCTCATTTGACACACCTGAGGACAACAAGATATCTTGGCAGTGTAGGGCAGACTGTGCCAAATGCATAAGTTTGTTCTATAGTGTTTGACTACATATGGAAGAAAGAGCAAGCTTGTTTTCTGCTGCTCCAGAGAATAGGAACCAGAGAAATGGATTCAAACTAAAGGAAAAGAGATTCCACTTCAACATTAGGAAGAACATCCTGACAATAAGCTGTTCATGAGTGAGACATGCTTCCTGGGACTGTGGCAGAGTCTCCTTCTTTAGCGGTTTTTAAACCCAGGCTGGATGGACATCTGTTAGGAGTGATTTGATTGTGTCTCCCTGCATGGCAGAAGGCGGTTGAACTGGAAGGCCTTTGAGTCCCTTCCAACTCTGTGATTCTATGGTTTTGATTCTATAATCTGACCACGGCCATGGAGATTTCCCTTCTTCATTTCCAAAACAAAAACTCCTAATCCCAACACATTTCAGTAGTTCAAATGTGGTGTTACCAGAACATAGATAAACAGGACCAGCCAATCACTGTCCAGGAAGGGCCAGTGTTTTGGTGCCCCAGGTTAAATGGACAGAAAATACTATGTTGCCCAAAGCCACTTAAGTCTACAATAACAAGACCAGGTTTAATTACAAATCAAAATGATGCACTTGATACTACACAGCTCCAACCATAAACCAGATACACAAAAATCTCTGTTCTTCTAGTATATTATGAGGAAATGTCTGGTAACATGTACAATAAGCATAGCATATATTCTGTCTAGACAAGACAGCAATGTTTCTGATCAGTTGAAAGACAGATCAGATAAGAGGGATTCAGCCTGTGGTGGGTGAGGTTACACTCTCCCTGGTGATGCAGAACCATAACTTGAGTATACTTCTGGATTCATCCTTGAACTTGGGTACTTACATATCTGGGGTGGCCAGGAATGCATTTGCACAGTTTGCACAGCTTGTGCAATAGTTGTGCCCTTTCCTTGGGGTGCCTGATGTGGCCATGGTCCCAAAAGCAGCATCCCAACTGCTAATGGGTGCTGGTTACAGGGAGTTCACAATTCCCTTGTTGCAACAGCTCCACTGGCTGCCGCTCTGTTCCAGGGTCCAATTCAAAGTGCTGATTTTGACCTGTAAAGTCCTATATGGCTAAGGCCCAGGCTATATGAAGTTTCCAAATGAGCTTTAAGATCTGCAAGAGAGGCACTGCTTTCTTCCACTGCCTTCACAGGTATAGAAAGAGGAAGAAGGCCTTTCCTGTGGTCACATCAGCACTTTAGAATTTCCCTGTAGAGAAGCTAGGATAGCTCCTCTGTTGTCCTTTAGGCAGCGGCTTTCTCTACCAACAAGCCTTTGGAAAATGATTCCTAACAAGAAGAGGACTTTTTATGGTGCTGTGCTGCTTTTAATCTTTATTTTCAAGTAAGATTTTAAAGTGTTTTAATCATACTTTTGGATTTTTTAAAACTATGGCTGCATCCACACTGCAGAGGTAATCCAGTTTGACGCGACTTTGACTGCTGTTGCTCAATTCTATGGAATTCTGGGAAGTGTAGAGCTCTGCTCTGGTGCTACAACAAATTATAATTCCCAGAATTTTAGAATTGTCCCAGAATTTTAGCAGAACTCTGGTGCTATAACAAACTACAATTTCCAGTATTCCATGGTACTGAACCATGGCAGTCATGTCAAACCAGATTACTTCTGCAGAGTGGATGCAGCCTATGTGTTTTTATTGTGGTTTATGCCTTTCAGAATCATGGGGTGCATCTGCACTGTAGAAATAATGCTATTTGACACCACTTTACCTGTCATGGAACCATTTTACAGAATCTGGGGATTTGTAATCTTGTGAAGCACTAGCACTCTTTGGAAGAGAAGACTAAAGACCTTGTAAAACTACAAATACTAGGATTCCATAGGGTGATGATGCTACAGCACTTAAAGTGGTGTCAAAACCCATTATTTCTATAGTGTAGATGCACCTCTACTCTGGGAGAAAGGGGAGAATATAATAAAGGGAGGGAGGGAGGAACTGATACATTTCTAAAATATATAACA
This sequence comes from Phrynosoma blainvillii, assembly GCA_026167975.1. Lineage (NCBI taxonomy): Eukaryota > Metazoa > Chordata > Lepidosauria > Squamata > Phrynosomatidae > Phrynosoma > Phrynosoma blainvillii. The sequence goes on along the minus strand of JANUYF010000007.1, from coordinate 8,612,400 downwards.
ATGGCTAAAATGCTTTATTCAAAAGGGATGTGAATCCATTAATTCACCCATTAAAAAGATACATACATTATTATATTTATTTTTCATTTTAAAATCTTTAGATAATATTTTAAAAATTCTATAGAGAAACAGAAGGGGGGAAAGGAAAAATCTGAGGAATCAAACTTGAGAGAAATACCCACCTCTACAAAGAGTGCAACCTCCATCAGGGTCAGGTTGAAACTCATCTGACAAGCCAAATGAATTGCCCACCAACAGTATCTTCATCATATCTGATTGAGTTGCAGTGTATCAGTTTCAAATAAATGTGTGTGTGTGCACATGCTCACACACAAGCAACCATCTATATGCACAAAAAAGGGAGAATGAGAATTCATACCATAATGCCATATTGAAATACGATAGAGCATATCCCATTTTCTTTCACAATGTTGCTTTTGAAGGTCACTAAGAAAGAAAGAACATAGTAATTTTCATAATAAAATCTCTACATTTTCTGTGGTGGCTTAAATACATTTCCCACCTTTCTGGATGAAACAAAGATTAGTCCTCCTGATTCTATTTTCAAGCCATTGAGCTAGAAGTGTTCACAGTTGGTTGCACATGCCACCAGTTCAATTGAAAGCTGAAATAGAAATTCCAGAATGGAAAACTGAACCATAATTTCTCTTTCTCTATTGGAAAAAAAGTTGAGGGTATTGTTTCAAAAAGGCAACCAGCAAGCAATTTGTACAGAAGTCATTAGTCACCAAACTATTCAGTAAAGTAGGATAGCACTTCTGTAATTTATTAGAAGTTTATTTCATTCAGTAAAGTGAGTGCAGATCAAGGCTGAATCAAAGAATGCAACTCAATGAAATCTGTATCCAGATAGACTGTAACCACATTCAGTATGGGATGAATTCATATTCCCTGATCTGCCATTTCACTGATGAGAATCACACCAGTGTTGTCTGGATTAAGTTTTTTTTTTTTGTTTGTTTGTTTTTGTTTTGCCCTCATCCAATCCAGTACTGACACTAGACACTCATTTAGAATTGAGATTCCTTTTAATCTGGTAGAAAGGGAATTGGGCTGGGTGTCATTAGTATACTGATGGCATGAGGAGCAATTTAGAGAGGTGGGGATGTTTAGTCTGGAGAAGAGAAGGGTAAGAGTTGATTTGATATCCTTGTTTAAATATTTGAAGGGATGTCATGTTGAGGAGGAAGGAAGCTTGTTTTCTGGAAATGCAAAACAATCCCTCAGAGTGTGGTGGAATTTTCTTCTTTGGAAGTTTTTAAATAGAGGTTGGATGGGCATGTGTTAGGGGTGCTTTGTTTGTTTATTTCTGCATGGCAGGGGGTTGGACTGGATGGCCCTTGAGGAATCTTCCAGCTCTATGATTCTATGAAACTAGAGTCTGACCAGCAACATGAGTGGGGCCAGATATTACTTGGGAGAGACCCATGGATGTCATGGCAGATATGAACGCTTAAACTGTTCCTGACAGGGCAGCCTCATCATGGATGTTTAAGTTCCTAAGCCCTACATGCCAAGGAGACTCCAATACCAATTCTGAAACCAACCCAACTAGTTCAGCTTTGGAGGGACGCTTGTTTCATCCAATGAGGCACATTCAAACCAAATAGGCTCTAGGGCTGCATCCACACTGCAGCAATTAATGCTGTGGAATTTTGGAAATTGTAGTTTCTTGTGGCACTAGAGATCTGCTCTGGGCTTCTGGGAATTGCTGTTTGCTCTGTTGTCACAACAAGCTACAGTTTCCAGCTTCCATAGCATTGAGCCATGGCAGTTAAAGTGGTGTCAACCCGGATTATTTCTGCAGCACAGATGCAGCTTCAGTAGGACATCTGGTCAGGGGGTGGAATCAAGGCAAACCACTGTGCATCTGCTTACCTGCCCCTCAGGTCGCACCTTCTCCCTCAGAAAGAAATTTGCTGAGCAAAACTGAAAATGATTCTCCCTCCTGCACACACCTCATCCAGTTAGTCCTCAGTAATACAAGTCATGTCAGTATGCACAACCAGAATCAAATTGTAGATAGCTAGAGTAAATTAGGAGTAAGCATTTCATAGTATTGTGGGAGCAATTAGAAGTGAATGCAAACAGCTTCTCTATATTCTGCAACATATCAGGGAGGGGATATTTACTGTGGCCTGGGAATGTGTGTTAATGAACTCCCCAGAGTTAGGGTTACAAATCAAGTACTGTTTTGTGTTTTCTGTGTGGTCATTCTTAATAAGATAATCATTGCTTATACTGTATTTTATATATTTCATTTTTCTCAATTTTACTGTTAATATTACCTTTCCCTTGATTATGGGCAATCAGAATAATGTTTCACACATCAGATGAAGTAGACTTTGGCCTGATATGTTCATGTTAAAATATACCATAAACCAGTGGCATCCCTAGGGTTGGTGTCACCCAGTGTGGTCAATAATGATGGGGGGGTGGAACTTCAGGGATCAGACTTCCAGTGTGTGTGGGGGCACATGCAGCTGGAGATGCCCACACGACCCCAAGGAGCAGCTACGCACCCCCAGGAAGGGCCGGGGAGAAGCCTCCAGGACCTGGGAAAGGCTGGAGGCACCCCACTTGCAACCTGGAAAGGTCTAGGAAGAAGCCTCTAGGCTCCGGGGAGGGCTGGTGGACCAAACAGGTGTCACCCCCCTCTTCTGGGGTGTCAACACCTTCTGTGGTGTCACTCAGTGTAGTCTGTAACCCTTGTGTAAGTTATATTACGATTTATGCCATAATATGTCTTTAAAGGAAAGGGCACGCAAATTAGTGCCCTTCATAAGTTTTGGAATATAATTCCATAATGTCTAAGGATTAGTCGTGGGGATGATGGGAAGTTCAGTTTAAAACATCAGGGGGGTGCCAGGTTATTTAACCCTGCTTTGCCATGCCACAGATTATGTTAAGCATGGTAACAGTTTTCAAAAATGTACAGATCTTGCTTCCAGCCTATGGGCCTATAAATGCATGTACTTGAAATGCACCATTTCTTGTTAACTGCTGAGTCAATCTTGACCATGGTGACCCTATGGATAAGGCATCTCCAAGACCCATTACTCTGCTTAATTTCTGCAACCTTATACCCATGACCTCCTTAATAGAGTCCATCCATCTGGCATGTGACATTCCTCTCTTCCTACTTCCCTCCATCTTTCCCAGCATTATTGTCTTTTCCAATGAGTCCTACCTTTTCATGATGTGTCCAAAGTACACCTCAGTTTGGTCATCTTGGCTTCCAGGGAGGTTTCTGGCTTGATCTGCTCTAGGACCCATTTGTTTGTCCTTTGGGCTGCCCACAAGATTCTCAACACTCTTCTCTAGCACCACATCTGAAAGGTTTTCTTCCTATCATCTTTCTTAACTGTCCAACTCTCACATCCCTACATGGTAATAGGGAATGCAATGGTTTGTATGATTTTAGCTTTTGTTCTCAGTTGTATATTTTTGCATTTTAGACTATTTTCTAGTTCTTTGATGGCTGCCCTCCCCATTCTTAATCTTCTTCTGATTTCCTGACTGCACTCCCCATTTCTATCAATGTTTGATCCCAGGTATGAGAATTCTTGTATTATTTTGTATGCCGTTGACAGGCTTATCTTTATCTATTTTTTATCTATTTTATTGACTGTATGTAGAGAGCTGTGTAAATCTACAACACTATATAACTAAAGTGTAATAATAATAATAATAATAATTTATTCATTTGCCAGATTGCACTTGTGAAGGTCCTAGTGGGCACCATATGACACTGCTAATCCAGGCAAAGAAACTGAAATTTCTGAGATGTATTTGAACAACTGATAATAAATTTGTGGGTTTTTGCCCTCTAATATATCTTTGATGAAAATTTCCTTATAGCTCTGAGATTACTGTGGGGTTCCTTACCACACCCTCCATACCTCATGCTGTATTTGGAGTCCCCATATTTTCATATTTGAAACCAGCACATTCTTGAGAAGTCATAACAACCTTTAAGAACACTAGGTCATGTTCCCAAGAGAAAAAGAGCAAGACCCAAGACATATGGATGATCCAGGTAGTAATACAAATCAAAGCTAAATGGGTGTACTAATTCCTCCTTCCTTACCCAAGTCATCTGCATTTCCTTTTGCACCTTGTAACAAAGGGTCTCCTTGTACCCAAAACATAAATTGACCTCAATGCTTGCCCCCTGCTGTGTTCCCAGCCATTTCATCCAGTCTTTATACCCTGGGATTGTCCCAATTCAATCACTGTTTTTGTAACTCTAAAGTTAAAGCCATCAACCAGTCTGGGATTTCATTGCCAATTCCAGGGAAAGAATATTAAGCTATTATTACCTTACAAGATAGCATGTCACTAGTTTCCAGATATAAATACACTCACCCCTCTGTTTTTGTGGACTTTGGATCTGCATCCCTTGCTTATGTGCGAGGGACAAACGGAGGGACATACAATGGGGTGTGCCCCCACAGCACACACCCACACACCCCACACCTCTATTCAAGCTTATGGGGCTTGAATATGCACAAGTTCCCATTTTTGCATGGGATCCATTCACAGAGGGGCAACTGTATTGGTCTCAAGAATCCTCTGCACACACAGTATGAATACAGTTGTCCTAGGCTACACTTTGTGTATGTTCTGTGTCATCTTCAGATCCCAGTCTGAGCCACTCTTGCTTTCTTTAGTCCAATCTTTGTACAGTTAAATATCACCCTCCTGAATCCCTTCAGGATTCCCTTTTCAAATCCCCTTTGCTACCCCCTTTTCAAATCTCATATTTGGCTAACTCTGAATGTGGTGTCTATGTGACTTGCTATAATGCATGTGTGATTGCATTCTTCATAAGGCCTTTACAGACTGCCAGAAATAATTCAGCTTGAGGCCACTTTAACTGTCCTGGCTCAGTGCTAGGAATCATGGGACTTGTATGTTTTTCTGAGACATTGAGCCTTCTCTATCAGAAAGCTCTGGTGTCAAAATAAACTCCAGTTCCCATGATTCCCTAGCACTGAGCTAGGACAGTTAAAGTGGCCTCAAGCTGCATTATTTCTGGCAGTCTGTAAAGGCTCATAGTTTCTAAATAAAACCCTCTTAATTCACCCAAGCCTGGAGTTTACCTCAATTAATACTGGTATACACAGGTGCAAATGGACCTAAAGGTTACTCAGCTGCTTGTAAAACTAATTTCCCCAACATTTGAAGTAATGCTGACATACTTGTTGAGGACCCTCCAGATCCCCACCTTTCTTTGGCTAACAGAGATACAGCAGGCATACCCATGTAACCAAATAAATACATCAGAATGAAGCAGTTGCCTCAACCATATGGTAAGATAAGAATGTGTGATGTGCAGGAAGTGATACTTAATATGAGATGGGAATGCTGTAAGTATATCCCTATATTCAGTGAAATACTGAAATATATGCAATATTCTTGAAATCAATGATAGTGAATTTCTGGAGAACATATGTAGAATTAAATAAATCTGATTCTGTTTAAAAGTGTGGCTTATCCTTAATGCTAGGATACTCTCCAGGACTGTAATGACAAATATTTATGTACTCTTATTGAAACATTTTACTTTCACTGAAAGTGCAGGAGAACTGGTTAAATTGACTGTGTAATTTTTTGTTGTTAAAATTTAGTGGTCTTACTCATTATTGTGACAAGAAAAGATTATTCATTGATATGATATATTTGCTTTGTATGTGTTCAGCTTCCTACAATAAGACATTGTTTCTGTATTCCTTTTGCACAGATCTCCTTACCTCTTGCTTCTGAAATTTTATTTGCTCTTTGATTTTCCTGCTTTCTTATACTTTTTTAAAAAATTCTTTGACATGTTAAAGTTAATGAAAAGGGAGTCACGATCGAAAGACCTTACCCCAGCTGGCACGGAAATTAAAAAATGCAGATTCCAAAGGACTTTCCTGCTTCATGAAAACATCTCTAATGAAACAGATGAATATATGAATGGCTTCTAATGAGCTCAGCACTGTCTATTTCCCTTAGTTTAATTTTATAAGCCTTTACAGATATTTTGTGTTAGGCATACTATGAAATAAGAATCAGCCGCAATTTGTGAGACTACACTACAAAACTTGAGTGCTTTCATTAAGTTTTTAGTCAGGAGTTAAAGCCACAGTGAAATGCATTTCATTCTGTAGGCAGCTTTTGCAGTGCTTTTAGTCTCAGAGGCCATATGCAAATCAAAACAGTTGAAAACAATCAACTATTTGTAAATAAATTATTGGTAAGTGGTAAGAAGAGGTGTGCAATTATTTTTGTTTCTAATCATTTCATACATGCCCATAATCAAAGTTCTGATTGGATCATAGTATCATAGAGTTTGAAGGGATGGCAAGTCTCACCTAGTCCATTTTTTTTTCCATGCAGGAATACACAACTACATCACTCTTGAAAGATGACCATCCAACCTTTGCTTAAAAACCTTCAAAGGAGATATCACCATCCTTCAAGGAATTCTATTCCTCTATCAAAAAGGTCTTACAGGAAAGAAATTCAACCTAATGAGTTACGAGAACCAATATCTTCCATATTTTTGGAGGTATGCGGGCTTTCTGCTATGGCCCTAAAACAGAACTGTAGAATCCACCATGAGCCTAGAAGTGGATAGACTATGTACACCAGCTGCTAATTTACACATCAAAGCAGCTAGTTTGAGGAGTTGCAGTCAAGAAGATTCACACCTTCAAAACAGGAAGATTAGGAGATTTATGGGTCTTGATGTTTGCTGGCAGGGCTAGGAAATAGCCATTCTCACCTCTGAATCTAGCTATATCAAGGTAATCTTTGCAATGTAAATCGGGCATCGTTGAAGTATAGTAAACAGCCTTCACCTCAGGGCTAGTTCTGGTCTATTTAAGGACTTCTGAATCCTTTGTTTAGTGTGCTGGTTGAAATTCCTGGTGAATCCATGTCACTTTGAATTTTTACTCAGCTCCGACCCGTTCACCTCCCCTGTCCCTTCCATGCAGTTTGGGTCTAAAATCATTATCTCATCATTGGAGCAGCTTCATTCAGGTAACTATCATTATTAGAAGGCCTTTTGTCTTTTCCAATGCTAACTGCATTATTCCTAAATTCTTGTATGTGTGAGTGAGTGAAAGGTTGTTTTAGAGTGTGTTTCTCCCAATAAATTTTCAAACATTTGAAATACTTTGTCTCTGCCAATCTATTATTCCTAGCCAACATCATATAAATAGGGATGTATCCTTGCTAGTTAATTGAGCTAATTATAATTGGCCAAGTCCAAGGTCCCTCATAATCAATGTAAATGTGAAGTTTCTCTTCTTGTAATTGGAATCCATTGGTCTCTACTCTCTTGAGCTCACTCCATTGTCTGAATGACATCCTTTCAGATTTTTAAAGATGGCTATCATATCACCTTTCAGTCATCTTGTTTCCAAGCTAAGCATACCACCTTCCTAAACTATGCACCATTTCACCAGCAAGAATATCATGGGAGGCCTTGTGAAAGGTATTACTGGAATTAAGATATACTATCCACAGCATTCACCAAATCTGTAAAACTTTACAAATATTTATGCTCAAACACAATCACTATAAGACACAAATATCCAATAATATTAAGGGGAACAACAGCAGAAGGAAGTTGTATTAGCAGCTTCAAGATTTATTTTACTTGCAAATACTAAAATGAATTGAACTGCATTGACTGGATATGTATGTGGGGGAAGGAGTTCTTATTATCTTCAGTTTTGTTTACTGTGTCCCAATACAGCCGATGAATAAATGGTAAACTCATATGTCAAACTGAATATTGATTTGAATTGAGGTCAATAAGAGGAAAATAGAAAGTACCTATATGCCAAGTCAGACTGTTGGTCCATGTAGCTACGTCCTGACAGTACCTCAAAGATTTCAGTTATTATACCTTTGAAGTCTGAGGGTGACTTCACATACTTCTCTGCCTTTGCAGACTGCCAGAAATAGTGCAAATTGAGTCCACTTTAAATTGAGGCACTGTCCTGGCTCAGTGCTAGGGAATTATGGGAACTGTAATTTATTGTAGCAGCAGAGCTCTCTGACAGAGAAGGCTCAATGTCTTAGAAAAAAATACAATTCCCATAATTCCCTAGCACTGAGCCAGGGCAGTGCCTCAATTTAAAGTGGACTCAATTTGCACTATTTCTGGCAGTCTGCAAAGGCCCTTAATAAATTAATTTTAGACCACTTCACAGAACTAAAAACCAATACAATGTAAGATTAAGACAAAGACACATATGGTGAATATGCTGTACTTTGCTAACTTTTACATAGGTAAAGGTAAAAATAGTCCCTTGACATGAATATCTAGTCGTAACCAACTGTAAGGAACAGTGCTCATCTCTATTATTAAGCCTAAGAGTCAGTGGTGTCTGAAGATGACTCCAGTGGCCACATGGCCAGCACAACTGCACCAAATGCTGTTATCTTCCCACTGAAATGGTACCTATTTATCTACTTGCATTTGCATGCTTTTCAACTGCTAGGTTAGCAGAAGCTGGGACTAGTGACAGGAGCCCAGCCCATCATGCAGTCCTTAGGCCTTGAATTGCAAATCTTCCAATCTTCCGATCATCAGAATTGGCATCTTGACCACTAATCCCTCACTTCCCATAACTTACATGTAAGGTTTATTCTTATTTATTTTCAAGGATTTAAGTCCCACCTTCTCCCACAATGGGATTCAATTTATTGCGAAAGTATCATAAGTGGTTAATTATTGGAAGCAGTCAGACATTATGAGTTTCAATGAAATCAGAATTTTCATAAAAAAGCATGTCATGAGAATTACTTTTCTGGTGATTCAGGAAAAAAAATATGTCAAGAATTATAACTGAATACTATACATTTTACAGGTGAGGCAGAATGTTTCTCTAGGTAAACACCAGAGCCTCACAAGAACCCATGCCCCCCCCCTTCTCAGTCCACACACACACAAAAATTCATGCACTATGAAGGTAAAAATCTAGGAGCTGGAATCCTGTTGGAGACACACTTTTACATAACTAGCTCCCCACCCTAGCCAGGATTCAACTGCCAAGATCATACTGCCATAGCAGTACACTAGCCGGGATGCAGGAAGATGGAGTGGAAAGGCATCCAAGCAGCACCTGGCCTAAACTGCAGTCCTGCAGCTGAAAAGTGAAAGCTGCCCTTATTTTCTTGGATTGCTGAAGTTTTATGATAACTATTCCAAATTCCCCCAGTGCAAACTGGTTACCTCTGCCATTCTACACCAAGCAAGAGAGATAGATAATGGATTAAGCAACAAAATGGGGACAGACAAGGGGTAGATAAGGCCTTTATAAAAAGATTCCCAGACTCCATTCCTATGCCTGTATGTATGCAGGGGTATGTTAGGCATGTGGGTCACACCAGGTGACACCTTGAGGGGGGTAATACCATTGCTCCCCAAACATCTGCTTTTTGGCTGCAGCAGTCAGCTGGGTCCTTTCAAAATGCTCAAGCTGAGCAGAAGAGAAGGGATGAGTGGGGTAGGTCTCAGTTGGCAGAGGAAGAAGAGGTCTAAGGTTTTAATGTTTTCTTTTTGCTCTTTTAAATGTTCTTTAAAAACATGAAATCTTACCAAATTTCCACTTTAACTACATGAAAATATGCAAATGCAAATACATTTACACTGTGCATATGATATTGTAATTGAAAGGTATAATTTTAATGTAGCTAGTTATTTATGTTGTTTATGTTACAACTATTGCCATTACATTTGGTGATATACAGGAATTATGTATGTAAGTAACATTAGTACAAAAAACAATACTAAGGATTCTGCATGGTGTGATATGGGAGGAGGTCAATGGACTGGAGATAGGAGGACAGAATATCAACAATCTAAGAAATGCTGATGACACTATAATACTAGCAGAAAACCTCTCAGATCTGGAACACCTACTAAGGAAGATCAAAGAAGAAAGTGCAAAGGCAGGCTTAATGTTGAATATAAAAATAATAATAATAATAATAATAACCACAGAGGACCTTCACAAGTTCAACCTAGACCATGAAGAAATAGTAATCATGCTTGGGATCAAACATTGATAGAAATGGGGACTGCAGTCAGGAAATCAAAAGGAGACAAAGGGCCAGCCTGGTGGTAGATTTGGGGCTGGGCAGCCACACACCGGTCTCCCAACCCCCCTGACACTGTCCTGATGCTGTGTGGCTGTACGCATGGAGCGTGGTGTCAGGAAGCCCTCTCATCACAGCATTTAAACATGCTGCACCAAAAGGGCCCTGAAGAGCCATGGTGCTGGCTCTTAGGGAGGCCTTTTTACGCCAGTAAAAGGAGCTGCATTTTGCTGCTCTTTTCAGGATGGCAAAAAGGAGGATCAGGGCCGCGGTGTGAGGTTGCCACAGCCCCAATCTGCCACTTTCTGGGGCGGCTCTGTGCCACCCCAAATGGCCAATTTGCATTGGTCCTAAGAATGGGAAGAGTGATGATGGTATCTAAAATACAAAGATATAAAACTCAGCACAAAAATTAGAATCATACAAACCATCATATTCCCTATTACAATGGATGGATGTAAGAGCTGCACAGTTAAGAAAAGTGATAAGAAGAAAATTAATGCATTTGAGATAATGTGGTGCTGGAGAACAGTGCTGAGGATCCCATGAACAGCCAAAAGGACAAACAAATAGGTCCTAGAGCAGATCAAGCCATAAATTTCCCTGGAAGCCAAGATGACCAAACTGAGACTGTTGGTCGTATTTCAGACATATTATGAGAAGGGAGAACTCTTTGGAAAAAAAAACAATGATGTGATGAAGTTGGAGGGAAATACGAAGAAAGGAAGGCCACATGTTAGATGGATGGACTCTATTAAGGAGGTCATGGGTATTAAGGGGTTGCAGGAATTAAGCAGAGCAGTGGAGGACAGAGGGTCTTGGAGATGTCTCATCCATAGGGCCACCATGAGTTGAGATCAACTCGAGGGCAGTTAACAACAACAATAAAATGTAATACACAGAAGAATTATAAAAAAAGAAATGACAAAATGAAGGAAACAAGGAACGAACAGCAATATGAAGATGAACCCCAAACTCTAAAAAGTGAGGTGGAAACTGCAATAAGAGAAATTTTCAAAAACTAATAATCAGGAACAGACAATATTCCAATTGAACTGCTGCAATCCACATTCACAGAGTCATCTCTAGTGCTGACCAACATATGTCATCAGATATGGAAAATAAAACAATGACCAACTGATTGAAAGAATCCACAAAAAGGAAGACACAAGAGACTACAGCAACTATAGGACCATAGCACTGATCTTACTCACAAGCAAAATCATGCTCAAAATTCTGTAACATAAACTCCAACCATACATGGAGAGAAAAATTGTAAAGGTCTAAGCGGGATCCAGAAAAGGAAGAGAGAATGATGGATCACATTGCAAACATACAATGGCTAATGGAGTGTATCAAAGAGTTCCAAAAGAAAATCAGCATGTGCTTTATAGACTATAGGAAAGCCTTTGACTGCATAGATCATGAAAGGCTATGGAATCTACTTAAAGACATGGGAGTGCCAAACATATGATAGTCCTAATGAGGAATCAGTACTCAGAGCAAGAGGCTCCACTGGCTTCTTCATCAGGCAAGATGTTACAAACCAAACAGGTGAAAAAACTGGAGATGTTAGTCAGATGACTGCATTTTGATGCTTCTGTCCTTAGTTAAGATGGTGAGTGGAGGGTATCTTTTACAGGCTGGCCCTTCCTCCTTCTGTCCTTGTGACTACTGGGAGATTTGCAAAGACCAGGAAATTTAAAGACCATTTGCATCTCAAAAAGGACCCCTGTCTTGCAATTTATACCACACTGGCTCTCAGAATCAAAAAGGCAGGGACATCTCCTTTTCTCTCTCTTCCTCTCCACCGACCAGGCTGTTAGTGATCCAGATGGCTTTGGATTTTGAAATAAATTTCACAACCAGACATCAATCATCAAACTTTCCACCATTGTTGGATTTTTTAGTTATTATGTATATCCCTTACAGGGTAGAATATAAATAATCATAAATACCATAAACCAATATGGGAAATAATTGTCTACTGTTCAGCTACAGTGTAGATTATGAATTGGGCTGAATGGCCTATGAAGCCCCTTACAGCTCTATGGTTCTTTGGTTGTATACATATTGCAGTATATTTGAAGATGGGTAAGGGAAGTCCTTCATGGTTATTTGGTTGAGTTCATCATAGTAGGCTTCCTCATCAAAGCTTCCATATAAAAATCTTTCTTAGGTGGCAGGACAAAATAAAATTCAAATCGACACACCTCCTTTCAAAGTGGGTCATACTGCAAAGACTCTGGGTGTTAGTGAACAAAAATAAACAGATTTTGAAAAGCTTCACAGACAAAGAAATGATTTCTCTGAGGAATTCCATATCTAACAGTGGTGCTTTGGGGGACTCAGAGTACACTTTTGTGTTTTCCACGTATAGATCAAGGTTGGTGATGAGAGCACTGAGGATTTTCTTGCTTTTGGTTTGAATATAACCATACTTTCTTAATGTAGCATCAGATTTCAAAGTAGAAACAAATTGCACCATCTTGGAGGCAAGGGAGGGGCAGCCTCACGCTGGGCACCCCAACCCCTTCCTAATGATGTAATCGGAGTGCCCATCGTTGCACATGACGGGCGCTCTGATTACATCCTTCCAGCTCAGCGTCCAGACACACTGAGCCAGAAGAGATGCTGAAGAGGCCTCTTGCGGTGCCCTTTCCACGCTTTGTGGAAGGAGCATTATTTTAGCGCTCCTTCCAGGGCCGGAAAAAGAGTGGATCAGGGCCGAGGAGTGCGGCAGCCTCAGCCCCAATCTGTGGCTTCTCGGGGAGGCCCATGGCTGCCCATCGGCAGAGGCCCTAAGTTGCAGAATTTTGAGCATGATTTTGCTTGCATGAGCGATCAGTGCTATAGCTCTATACTTGCTGCAGTCTCTTGTGCAGGGGTAGGCAACCTTTCCCCTTTAAGGGCCGAGGGACTTCAGCTCCCAGAATCCCAGGAGCTATTGGCCAACATGAGGCTTCTGGGAGCTGAAGTCCCTCGGCCCTTAAAGGGGAAAGGTTGCCTACCCCTGCTCTTGTGTCTCCCTTTTTGTGGATGAGATGTATATTGATAGCTTCCAATCTGTTGGCCATTATTTTGTTTTCCATATCTGTTGACATATGTTGGTTGGCACTAGAGGTGACTCTGTCAATGTGGATTGCAGTAGTTCAGTTGGCATATCATCTGTTTCTGATGATTTGTTTTCTTCTTCTTCACCCCTGCCCCTGGTCCCATGACCAAAAGAGGCAGTTCCATAGGCCCTCTCTTCATCAAAATAGGTACCATAGCCATTCACCATAATCTAACTTTTCTTTCCCCACTACCTGCCTGTAAGGGTCCACCCATGTAATTTATTGCAGGATAAATTACTGCTGGAGTCCTATCGCCAAAATCTTTGCAGGACCAGGGCCAAGCTGCCAGAGTCACACAAGGATCAGGGCTAAGCCAACAGGCACAGCTGGCTCTACTCATACAGGGCAGCTGGAGAAGCTGAAGGTACAGCCATTTAAGGGCTGCATTGGCCTCTCAACCCTTGCCACAGCAATACAATGTCCTGTGCTGTCTATGTTGCAATTTGCCTTGTCTTGATAGCCTTAGACTTTGGTCTGCCTCCAACCCATTGGACTCCTGGAAATCTGCCTTGATGTGTTTAGATCTAGTCTGCTTCCTGATTCTACCTCTTTCCTCTGGCCCACTGGACTCCTAGACTTCTGCCTTGCTGTGCTCAGACCTTGGTGTGCTTCCTGATCTTACCTCCTGCCTCCATCCCATTGGGTTCTCTAAATACACCATCCATGTTCTCAGCCTTAGCAGCCTGCCTCAGAATCCAGCCCAGCTATGCTTCAGGCCCTGACACTTTCACAGATAAGATACAATTGTCTACTTAGATCCTTTCCCCCATCAGACCAGCCAACAGGGCTTTAAGTAGTTGAACATATCTCAAGTGTTTTACCAGAGGTGCTCCCTGCACCCAGATGTCACCACAAATGTGTAAAGCTCTGAAAAATACTGAAAGAGAAGTAGCATGAAACAACAGAACTTCATAATATGAGTAACAGATACTGGTGCAAAGGACACCCAGTCCCCTTAATACAGTTGAAGAGAGGGGTTCATGCCTATCACCCAATGTCCCCCTCTCTCTGGACATCTAGCATTTTATAAACCCTAAACTCACCTGTGCTATCTTAAAATCTCAAAGCCTTAGCATAAAAGGTCAGGGTTGACAACCTGCCTCTAATGGACCGTGGAGACAACCCCTTTTCCTGGAGGCAAACACAGAAATTTAAATTTGTTCTACTAGTAAAGACCAACTCAAAGACCTTGATGCTACCTGAAATTCCTGACTGCCCTAAGATAACTTTTCCTAGTGTCTCAGGCACTAATCACCCTCATAACCACATTCTCCAAGCTTCCAGAAGTGTGAGCATGTCAATAGAATCCTAGAGTGATTGTACCTGCTCCGTTAGGGGCAGATAGGAACCTAACCATTGAGGCCTAAACAAATGACTGAATGGGACCTAACACTGGAGCTGTGGCTTGACCAGCACCCCCAGGGCCTGATCAGGGCCTAGTTGCACCAAACATGGCCCTCCCACAGAGTAGCCAGTCATATTGTGTATTTCTCTTAAAAAACAAAAACAAAAACAGAACACTGTGATTTACTTGCTGCATTAATTTGGAAAACATTGGATTTATCAAGGGTGTTTCAAAACAGGTAACAACAATCCATCAAGTTATTTTATAGAGCAGGTTATAAATATTTTATGCCCTTTTGTAGCACCATCTTCTGGCAGAACCTGGACTCAGGTAGACCTCCCGGGTAGGGTCACCAAATTTCTTCATTTTCTAGGATATACCCTACATGTCAACCTTCTGTCCAGCAGAAATTCCAAAATGTCCTCCATTATGAGCATTACTAAGAAGCATGAATTTATATTTATATTTGTGTTTGTGTTATTAGTTTTTATTTTGTAATGCCTTGCATTTTTCTGGAAGGTCCTACATTTCACTGTGCCTCATCCTCCTTTGTGGTTAGGATATCTGGTCATCCTGCTCCCAGGACTCAGATGAGGTGTTTTCATTATGATAATGTTCCTCACAGTGGGAGAATATACTCATCTGATAGTTGCAAAGGCTTCAGACATTTGTTTTCAATCACCTTGTTTCACATTAAATTGAAGTAGCTATTCACAATATTTATCAGGGAGGGAAAAATCATTTTCTGGACTCCAGTCTTTCACATCCTCTTTCACTTTGTATCAGTTGTCCTAGGCTTCACCTACTCTGCAGAATTAATGCAGTTTGACACTGCTTTAACTGTCATTGCTCAGTGCTGTGGAATTCTGAATTTTATAATTTTGAGCCTTCTCTGTCTGAGAGCTCTGGTACCACAACAAATTTCAAATCCCAGGATTTCATACGGTGGAGCCATGATGGTTAAATTGGTGTCAAACTGTATTAATTCTGCAACTTGGCAGCAGTCTTAAAGTGGAAGTGGTTAGAGTCATGAATATTCCCATGTGATTAAACTGTGGGTAAGTACCACAAAATTAAGTAGCATTTACTTCTGAGATGGCATTCCCACCAAAAATAAGTTTGAAATTGCAACCCCTCTATGTATGGGGATAAATTCCATCAAATTCAGGGATTAACAACATTGCTAGTTTTCAAATGAACCTATTTATGTATAACCAATTGTAAGTTTACAGAGTTAAATTACCTTACATTCACAGCCATAATGTGTGAAAATATTCATTAAACAATTAGTAATGCATATATATTTCATCCACACCCCTACCCTCCAACCAAATGCTTATTTTATCTGGAAATAACATGTCATTGTTGTCTCTTGGGCCCCAGTCCAATAGAGAGAGAAGTGAGCTTTAAATCCACTTAAATCAATCAGCTGGGTGTACTTAACTTGGTATTGGATTGTGTTCCTGGTTTGCAGTAAATCTTAATCAAGGTAATTTTCAAGGTGATATATTAAAAGTGTTGAAAATACTTCCTTATCTGAACAACATAGGAACATAAGCATGCAGCCGATACAGATAATTGTAGCCTGAAGTTATTGTTTCATTCAAAGGGTCTTATCTCCTTTACTCCTTTTTCTCTCTTGAGCAGATAACTGTGTGTTTAAATTTTTCAAATGACTACATTAAAAAAGTATATTTGATTGGTAACTTGAGTCTAACACAATACAGATAACTTACTGCTTTAAAGGTAACTTGTATATATACTTTGAAAACGTATCAGCAAATAATTCCTTTGCAAAGCACCAGGTAGGAGCAAGACTCAAATGATCCCTTTTTGTCTTTGGACAGAAGGGAGTGCTGTTGCTGATCTTACTTGTTGTGACCTGTATTTCAACACCACCAATGCAGGTGGCAGCAAAGCAAGGGACACTATACTGCATCATGTTCCACCCAGACAGAATTATATCACTGTTTCCATTCTTGTCTACCTTAAATCCAATTGTGCCTTTTCCTCTTCCACACAACATGGCCATGAAAAGTGTGTGTGTGTTCATCTGTGTGGAATCACCCAGAAATGTGTGTGAAATCGCCATCCTCTGGGAAGTGGAGTAATTAGGGGGTGCTGACCAAACCAGGTGACACCCCAGAGTAGGGTATCACCTGGTGGGTAGTATACCGAGAGGTACTGACACAGCTACTAGCTGAGTGAGAAAGGGCACTTTCTTGCTTGACCATCAGTTAAATGGGCTTTCCAGAGGCCACACTGCCATCCCTCCCAGTGGTGGAGGCTGCTGGGGTGATGGTGCCATCAGGGTAAGCAAGCCCTACACAGCAGTGATCTGGGCAGGCGGGCATCTGGAGAGGAGAACAAGGCAGTCCCCACTTGCACTAGGTGACACCAACCTTAGCAACTCCACTCCTCTGGGACCTCTGGAGGACACCAGGGGATCCTTTATTGTACTGCATCTCATTATGGGGACATTGCCATACTTTGGTGCTTCTTGGCTACCCACCACTTACCACTGGTAATTCCAGATACATGTTGGTATGAAATCCCAAGAAGATATAGGCTTTTAAGCGAGTCAGGTTCATTTCAAAAATGTCTGCATTTATACAACATCTCTTTTTTGGAGAAGCTGCTTATGCAGTTTTGAAGCATCAGTTTAAGATGGCTTTAGTTTTGATGAACTATCCAAAGGAATCAGGCAAGTGTCTGAGTTACTCAGCAACACAGGATCAATTAACAGATGATTTTTCAGGTGGAAAGTACTACCTGATATAGGTTGTTATATATACAATTTGGCTCCCCACCCCCATATACCATGAAGTATTGCTGGGGGGAAGCCAATGGGAAAGAGGCCAGAGTTCTCTTTGTCATGGCACTGTGCACTGCGATGGAGAGTCAGAAAGATTAAAAGTTCCTGCTGGCCCTTCATCTCCCCTGTTCACTTGATTTCTTTGACATCTTTGGATGGTGACAGAGCTTTGGGATTAGGGATTGTCAGCATCAGTGTTGATGAAAGAGTGGACCTGGTTGCATCACAGCAAGGATTTTTTGGGCTTTGCTGTTGCATGATCTGGCATATTTTGGGACCTGGGAAGGGTTGGCAGGAGCCTTGTGGAAGGGCTGTTGTCAGTTCAGTGTTAGATTCTGATTGGGTCTTGGGAGGGTGCTGGTTGAAGCAGAGTAGTTTTCATATGAACAGTTCAGAATATCTCTGGTCATATCTCCAACTTTCAAGGAAAAACAGCATAGATAAGGCAACACCTTCCCAAAGGCTTGAGTACAAATTATTTTTACTTGATTCTCTTAACTATACTTCAAACCTTGTGCATGAACTATCCATGAACTATATAGTTCCTCCTCTGTTGCTTACTCCAGTCTTTTCTGAACTTGTATTGGAAGCCTGAAGTCTATAACTGTCCTACAAAACCACTCACATGTGGTCTACCAAGTCACTAGGGGAAGCTTTACTCCTTCCTGAAGCATCAACTTTCAAGGAAAAACAAGATGAGAGGAAAGACAGCTTTCCCTAGAGCTCTTGTACCTTCAAGATGGTATGACTATATAATGTAACCCTCTGGATACTGTTGGACTGCACCTTCCAGCATTACTCACCATGGGTCAACAACATTTGCAGTGCAACAATAATCCTTCCCTATTTTAAGATATGATTCCCTAAAGATTCACTCAGCCTCTCACCTTTTCAGTATGAGAAAGAATGGTGTGTGTGTGTGTTTCTGTGATGGGTGAAATGGAAGCAAAGAAAGACAAAGGAGCATATCATATTTGGGGCTCCCTTGCCTATGCATCCCTTAACTTAGGGCCTCGGCAAACGACTAATAGAGTCGTCTTCCGGGCAGGGAAGAGGAGGGGCAGCCACACGAGCGGCGCCCCTTCCTCTCCCTGAGGTCGCCCTCGGAGTCGCCGGCCCTCCACACGGCCGGCGCTCCGGGGATGACCTCACGCCGCGGCAACCAGACGTGCCGCGGCGGGAAAGACAGCGAAAGTGCGCCCGCCGCTTTTAGTGCGCACTTTCGCTGTCTTGAGGAAGGAGCGCTGATTTAGCGCTCCTTCCAGGGACGCCGCCGGTGCGCCGAGGTGCGGAGGCTGCAGCCCCGCGGCGCGTCGGCCCAGGGTGTCCTGGACGCCCTTGTCTGCTTCCCCCCATAGTTTCTGAGCAGCATTACTAGATCTCAGGCCCAGGCCTGGAATCTATAGTTTTTATATGCCAAGAGATCAGGGTGCACATTCTTCTATTTTGATCAGCTCAGCTCAAGGCAAAAGGGTAAAAGAAAAAAAAAAAAAAACAAACCCTGTATGCAAATCTCTTTACTAGCAGAGCACTAGTTTCTACGATTTCTCAAGGTTTAATTTAGTTCTTGCTACAACTTGCCAAAATTTTCCAGGAGTTTATGTATTTAATTAATTAGCTTTCCACTTCCTTTCTAGTTATTGTGGTACCAGTGTGAGGAGTAAATAGATTTTGTTTTAGTGGCACCAATTGACTAAATAAGAATATGAGCAAAAGAAGATGGAGAATCACAATGCATGATATGGGAGGTTCCTGGCAAGTGAAGTGAAAATCCTAAAACTGATGATGTAGCATTGGTGTATCCTAGCAAGGATGCAGCTGCCTGTGTTATCTTTGGAAGAACAGGTCATTCAGAAGGTTTGGGTGGCAAGCAAGAAGATAACAATATGTTTAGACTAAGACTGATAAAACTTGGAGTGTTTTCTGTATCAATGGAAAAGGACCAGAAAGGGTTGGTTTGAAAGTTTGTGAACAGAAGCCAAAAGGGGGAAGGTTGCCCAATACTATGCAAAGACCTTAAAAGATGAGATTTTCCCAACCAGCAGTGTGTTCCTGATCTGCAGTAACAGGACTCCCAACAGGACTTTGGGGATGAACTGATCCATCATCCAGCGAAGGGGCCATGTTTTGTGAGTGTGTGTGTGTGTGTGTGAAAGAGCTCTTGATACTTAAAATGATTGTCTTATTTCTTATTTCTTATTGTCTTATTTGTTATGTCTTAACAAATGTTACATGCCTAGTGTCTAAACCCAGATCTGGTTTCCTACATGTCTTTGTTGAAAATCCTATAGTCTAGGGTAGCTAAATTTCTTTCTGGATCAAAAGAACAATAGAGAACCTCTGTTCATGACAAAAGAGCTCACCCTCCAATTTGTTCTACATTCACTTTCTGGATAGAAGCAAGTTGGCTAGGTTCAATCTTCATATCTCCCTAAGTAAATGAGAAACAAAAATCCTTTCATTTCACCTTGATCTGGGAGTAGTCTCTTTAATTAAGATTTCTATCTAAGGGGCAAAGCACACTGGCAATAAATGCTGGCTTCAGGGTGGTGTGGGGGTGTTGTGTATGCACACCACATGCCCTGATGATGCACCCATGCCAGTGTCACAGTGGGTGGTGTCACTGTGTTCCTGTGGCACAGTAGTTACATGTGGCATGCCACAGAAATGTGGAAAAACTGTCACTGCAGAACATTCCTGGATTTATGCTTTCTTCTCTCTCTCTATCTCCCACTTCCCTAGATCTCTCTCCTTTTAGTATACTACAATGAAAGCCAATTGGGAAAGGTGTTTGTTTGTTTGTTTGTTTGTTTTTAAACAAACAGTTATTTGATGTCATCTCTCCTGACATATACAAACTGACTGAGGAAATTGGTGTTAATCTGAATGGAATTGGGAAGGAACAGGGAAGAAAACTGCACCTGTGTGAGGGAACCTTTTGAAAACCACCTGGAGATGTTCCAAATGTGCATTTTCATAATAATTAGCACACCATGTAGATAGTGAGAATCTCATAAATAACCAGAAAACAGACACTTAATAAATTTTCTTATAGCACCATGACAAGAGATTACTAGCAAAGCAAAATGTAGTACTTATTTTAAGAACATGATGTAATAGTACCTTTTGGTCCAAAGAAGAAGAAAAAATACTCCAGCAAGAGGATAAATAAATCTCACTTTATATCTAGCTAGTGAACTTCCAAAAACTCTCAAGTTGTTGGCAACACCAACTGGTTTGTTGATGTTGTGCCCTGTCATCAAGTTAACCTTGACTTACAGCAACCCTATGGATACGAGAGTCATCAACTGCCCTGCTCAGGTGTGGCAACCTCATATCTGTAGTTTCCTTGATTGGATCAATCCACCAAAGTCTTCTACTTTGCCAATTATCTTTTACAGTGAGCCACATCGTTTTTGTGATACGTCCAGTCTGATAGCCTCAGTTTGGTCATCTTTATTTCTCATGAGAGTTTGGATTGATTTGCCCTAAGATCCATTTGTTTGTCTTTTTGGCATTCCAGGCACTCCTAGAACTGTAACACCAAAAGCTGATGATAATATCAGAGCCAGCCCTGTCATTAGGCACAGTGAAATGTTTGCAGAGACAGTGGATTTGGAGTGTCATGAAAGAGCTGGAATACTTGATTTAATGCTTAAATAGTTATGGTTTTGTGTTTTTTGTGTGTGTTTTTTTTTGGTTTTTTTGGAGGGGGTGTCCTGAAAGAGTGGGAAAAGTTCAGATACTAGATTTGTACAGTCAGGGACAGGAAGAATTATTTGTGAGATTTTCCACCGCATGTGACAAAATAGCATGGCTGGATTTGAGGTACTATGTTTCCTGAGTGGAGGGATGCTGCCTTATCAATGCTGATTTTCTGCCCAGTGTGCAAATTACTTGAGATAGCCTTGAAATACACACATTCACTGAAAGACAATATATGCAAAAGTAGATATCTACACACAAATCCAAAAAGAATCTATTTTCAGGTATTCTGAAACTGAATCTCAAATGAAGATGAGGAGGAGGACGACTGACTCCCAGAAGAAGAACAGCATTTTTGCAAGCAAGGAGACACCACCAATAAGGAAAACAGCTTCCTTGTTGCAAAGAGAAATGAGATGCTAGTATGGTGTTCCACCAGCAGGCAAGGAAAAAAAGTGAATAAGGAAGCAAATGGAGAGAATGCCCATGATTTCAGATACTTCAATGTACACAAAGAAATAGGGAAGATGAACTTGAACTCTTAATACAAGAAAGCAAATATGATTTAATAGGTATTACTTAACTTTGGTTATATGTGACTCATGACTAAAATATGGCAATTTAGGAGTATAACCTAGTAAAAAAGAAGAATAGACCAACAGGAAGGGACAAAGGGTAACATATGTAAAAATACATATATATGCAATTTGGAAGACAAGGAGAAGGAAGCGATAATGACTTTGTATGAGAGTCTGCTGTAGAACCTGGAATCTCACTAAATACTTGGATGATGTAATAAGAACTTGATCTTGGAGAATTTGTAATTAGCTCAAAAATAATAAATAGAATCTGAACCCATTGTTTGCAGGAGGACAGAGGGAGCAGTTCCTGCAGAAAGAGCATTTTTTTCAAAAGAATGGTACTTTTTATTAAGAGAGATAAATCATTCAATAAGCAAGCACACACATACACATCCTTATCATAGCAGAAGAGGATGCCAAAATCCTTGCTATCTCAAACAATTGGTAGTAGCTGATTTCAGATCTGTCCTTTCATATTTCTGTGAGCTTCTGGAGGGACAAGGATGCCTTTGTGTCCCCAGAAAGATATTAAATGTCATGACACTGCCAACATCAGGGCAAGTTGTAGAAGATGAATGTGTCCCCTTAAATTTCTGTCTGCTGCCATCTTTCATCTTTCATTAGTTCTTGAATGTGTGAGAGAGTGAGTGTCTTTGTACTAATTGTGATTCCCTCTGATTCATAAATAAAACTATTTTGGAACTTGCACTTGGGAATTCTGTTTCTTGGAACTGGTATAAACAGGCTTGAGTTCGCTGCTTTTAATTGAGCTAATAAAAATCCCCTATTGAATATCAATTGTGGGTGCCCAGGACCCTTGCATTTTGGGAACTTGGGCTTGCTCATTTGTACATCCAACTCTGACTAAGGGCTGATGCAGACCACACACCATAGCCCTGATACAACAATTTTTGTCGTTCCTTTTTGGAGTGGCAAGAAGCTACTCTTAGAGCCAGTGCCATGGCTCTTTTGCACCCCTTTGGTGCAGCGTGTGTGCACACTGTGCCAATGGGGTGCCCTGATGCCACACACCATGTGGTCAGACACGCAGTGTTGGAATGGTGTTGGGGTGGAGTTGGATGCCCCACCCCAACTCCACCTCCAGACCAGCCTTTGAGGCCAGTCTGCATCAGCTAAAGAGCTACATGCTGGTTCTTAGGGCACCCTTTTGCTGCCCCTGAAAGGAGTGGAATTTTTCTGCTCTTTCAGGGGCAGCAAAAGGGATGATCGGGGCCACAGTGTGGGGTAGCTGTGGCCCCAATCCACGGCTAGCAGGCATGGCCCAGAGCTGCCCATCTGCAGCCCTCCTTTGTTGCTTCTTAATATGTGGCCTCATGACAGAATGTAGGACAGCTGCTTGGAGCACTGGAAGGCAGCATGAATCATGGCCAGTAGGAAGTTCAAAGAGATGTGAAGGCCCCCTACACTCCATACTAGCTCTTCCATCAAAATATTTTTGGGGATCTTTTATAAGGCAAAACTAGCCTCCAGGGAAAGGTTGTTTACATTATATCAAAAACCAAATTTACATGGGAAAGGATTACTCGAGATAGAACTCTGGAGACCAACCATCTAAATCTACTGGGAGACCTTGAACAAGTTACACTTTCTCAGCCTTAAAGGTTAGCAAATCCCCTCTGAAGGAACATTTCAAGAAAACCTCATGAAAAGTTCACCTAAGATGAACCACATAGTAGAAACAACATGAAGGAACACAACAATAACCACCAGTAATGATCAACATACCCTCTTGTCTCATATGAATACACAATCTTAGTAATAACTAAGTAATTAGTAATTAATTGTGGGAGCCTGGGGTGGGATGTGTGGGATGATGACAATGAAAACTCATTAGTGGAGTTCATGTCCATATAAGGCAACGTTATCCCAAAGGAAAAATCAAGAAAGGCTCTCTTTTAGGGTGCTTCTTCCTAGTGCATGGTTGCCTCAAAATATTGCCTCTACCAAAAATGACAAGGCTCATTTTTAAGTTGTTGTGGTAAAGCATAGCAAAGCAAGGATGATATTTTTTTTTAAAAAAATATACATTTCACCTGTCTAGTTAGGAATTTGGGGTTAATGAATATACTTGAAATAACATTTGGGTCGGTAAGTAGAGTCAGTGCCAGCAACCAGCACTCTTAGACAGCTGTGAGGGTACATGTCTCCTGGCAGAGCCCAACAGTTCTTGCTTTGTTCTTTCCACAGTATAGTCCTCCAAATTTTAAATGTTTTATATTCTGCCTACCTTCTATTGCCTACAATAGTCACTCAGCTCCAGATAAGCCCTCTATCAGGCAATCAGGAAATGGCACATGAGGCAGAAATAGGAGGAAATATGCCAGAAACTGTTAATGCTCTACAAAAGAAAACTCTCCATGTATGAGTCACAGTTGTTTGAACATGAGCTGCATCAAACATTTTATAATGAAATTTCAAATTGAATTTAAACAAACCTGCTTAGGAGAAATAGACCTGTTTAAATTCAATTTAAATTCCAAATTGTAGAAGCAACTAGGTAATGGAGTAGGTAATAATTTCATTTTGCACATTAAAAATATGACATTCTAATATTTCTTTTGAAACTAGACATAAATCACTGTGTGTGTGTGTGTGTGTGTGTGTGCACACACGCACACACACATTTAGTAGGTGTAGGAGAAAATGAAGTCAATTCCTTATAGGGAATTTTGAGAAAAGAAAGAACAGATTTTATACATAAAAAAGTGTTTCAATCCAATAAATAAAATGATATAACGAATCTTCAGAAATCTTTAAAAATCTTCAGATTTCCTATACTTTCTTACCTTAATATATGTTTGAATAGTTCTTCCAAAGCAATTAATGTACTCAGGTCTAAAGCTCTAACAGACATCACCTGTGAATCACAAGTATGATTCCCATGCCGTATCCAACAGCACCCTCCCCAGCACATGCAACTTCAGCCTGAGCTTTTTTATATGATCCTTTTAGAACACAAGAAAATGATTATAAAAACTCATTTACATGCACTACCAAACAAAATCAAGCCCTTTGTTCTCATATATCTTGAAGTAAATCTGCCACATCAGAAATATTCATGCTGTTCTCATTTATTTTGTTTTGTTTTTGTTATTTGAAGGACGAGTAGTATGTAGTTCTTTTCTGAAGTCCTCTTTAGCTGCCTAATTACAGTCTTTAGTATTTGTGTTGTCAGTGAATGGTTTCACAGTATGCAGCCACATCAGTTCTTTTCTTGATTTTTGCAACTTCAATTATTGCTAATAAAAGCTGATCTTGTTCATGAACTATAGACTGTGGGAAGCACACAATTAAAACCTCCAGGGATTCTGCTTTAATTCAAAATGGAGTCCTATGGCATCCAAAAATCTTTTCACTCAACAAAAAGATTGAATAGAAAATGTCAATTATTAGGCCAAGTTCACATCTAAGAATGTTAGTAACCCCAGAGAGAGGGCATTCAGACTTATCTGGGACTTTTGAAAAAATGTGGTGCAATTATTGAGATTTAGTACTGAGACAAGGTTCAACAACCTTGATTGTCTTTTATCTTAATGTATGACATATACAAAGGTAGAATTATAACATGCTTCTATGGTCTGTGTACAATTTAAATGATATAACATTAAGAAATATTTTATAGCATCATGATAAAAAAAAGAGGCTCAAATTTTTAAGGAAAAGTAGGATGAAATCAATTATGTTTCTTTCCCTTGTGACTGAGAAAAATCTACACACCCATGCCACACACTGCTGATAGCCACATAAAAAATGGATTGGCTACCAAAGAAGAAAAGTGAATAAAATTTGAAGGTAAATCACACACATAGGAATTCTTAGGGAAGATAAAAGTGTTAATATGTAACAAGTGCTGACTTTGAGTTTAGTAAGTTTTGACTTTAATAATTCTTTATGAGCATGGCTACCTGTTAAGCATAGCTCTTCAGTATGGATTGGGGCCATGGCATTAAGTATGGAGTGGCACTATTACGTCTCTTGATCTAGACAGTATAATTCTATTGATGCAGCCTAAAATTGCATTGGCCTTTTTAGCTGCTGCATCAAACTGTTGACTCATGTTCAACTTGTGGTCTACCTGGACTCCTAGACCCCTTTCACATGTAGTCTCATTCAGCCAGGTGTCCCCCATCATATATCTGTGCTTTTTGTTTTTTCCGCCCTAAGTGCAATACCTTACATTTCTCTGTGTTGAATTTCATTTTGTTAGCTTTGGCCCATCTTTCTACTCTGTTCAAGTCATTTTGAATTTTGATCTTATCTTCTGGGGTATTAGCTACTCCTCCTAATTTTGTGTCGTTTGCAAATGTGATAACTATGCCCCCATGTTCGCCTGTCTGTTCAACCCCTTAGTTTGCCCTTTTGAGCAAGGTGTCAGCCGATGTATTTGCTTGACTCCCAAAGCCTATTGATTGAGTTCCATCTCACTAAAAAGTTCAGCTGAGCTTTCCCTGAATGCCCATCAAGCTGATAGCTCTTTTGGCTGTCCATTCAACCTATCAGCTTCCAGTCTTGGGATAATTCTTCATGAAGAGCTCATGCCTCATCCTGATTTTGTTTATCATCCCTTCTTTTGGTCTTTGCATCTTGTCTATTGGCTACTGCCTGCAGTCAGAGATTGTGTTCTTGTAGGTTTTAAAAATACTGATTGAAAACTTTAGATGCTTAATTAAGTGTGGAAAATTATAATGTTGATAGTGTTCTCCTGTTAAAGGCAGTTTAAGCTCTTGTTGCACATACATCATTTTTACACAGATGAAATCTATAAAGGGCTTTGACTGCATATTAAGCTATGTAGTGTATAGGAATGTGTATGTGCTATGTAAGCCCTAATACCAAATGTTGCAAGATCAATACTAGCCAGGGCTCAGGCTAGACTCAGGCCTGCATCCTTCCAAGGTCTCTAAAATGAGTACCCAACTGTTGGGGGGCAATGAGCTTACAGTTGTAAACCGCTTAGACATCCCATAGCACGATATGAAGCGGTATATAAATGAAGCTGCTTTGCTTTCTCTGGTGGTGTCTAAAGGCCTAAGCAGACTGCCAGAAATAGTGCACATTAAATTGAGGCACTGCCCTGGCTCAGTGCTAGGGAATCATGGGAACTGTATTTTTTTCTAGGACATTGAGCCTTCTCTGTCAGAGAGCTCTGGTGCCACAATAAATTACAGTTCCCATTATTCCTTAGCACTGAGCCAGGGCAGTGCCTCAATTTAATGTGCACTATTTCTGGCAGTCTGCTTAGGCCCTAAGGTAGTGTGTCTTAGGTTTAATCTAATCTCCACTGTAGAAATAATGCAGTTTGACATCACTTTAATTGCCATGGGATACTGGGATTTGTAGTTTGTTGTGTTACCAAACCGTGAAGGCTCCTCTTCATCTTGGAGAGAAGTGACCAGTGGGGTGCCACAGGGTTCTGTCCTGGGGCCAATGCTATTCAATATCTTTATCAATGGCTTGGACAAAAGAATAGAGGGCATGCTTTTCAAATTTGCATGTGACACCAAATTAGGAGGAGCAGCTAATGCCCCAGAGGAGAGTATCAAAATTAAAAATGATCTGAATAGATTAGAAAGCTAGGCCAAAAGTAACAAAATTAACTTCAATAGGGAGAAATGTAAGTTACTGCACAGGTACTGCACTTAGCCAGAAAAAAATGAAATGCATAGATATAAGATGGGGGACACTTGGCTTAACAAGACTATGTGTGAAAAGGATTTACGAGTTCTAGTAGACAACAAGTTGAACATGAGTCAACAGTGTGAAGTGGTAGCTAAAAAAGCCAATGCAATTATAGACTGCATCAATAGAAGCATTATGTCTAGGTCCAGGGAAGTAATTGTGCCACTCTATTCTGCTTTGGTCAGGCTTCACCTGGAATACTTTGTCTGCTACAATTAAAAAAGGATGTTGATAATCTGGAACATGTCCAGAGAAGGGCGACCAAAATGGTGAAGAGTCTGGAAACCATGTCCTATGCGGAGAGAAGGAGCTGCATATGTTTAGCCTGGAGAAGAGATGGTTAAGAGATAATATGATACCCTATTTAAGTATTTGAACGGGTGTCATATGGAGGATAGAGAGATTTATCTAGGGATTATTGTGACATTACGACATATAGACATCCATTGCCAGTCTGTAGCCAGTGAAGTGACTGATGCACCTCAGTCCACATGTGCAATGAATGCAAATGCACATTAAGGCAGTTCTGATGCACATAAGGACACTTGCTATGAAGTGATAGATCTCAAATTGAATGCACTATGTGCAACAGAAATGCCAATTGTATATTGAAATTCATCAGTGTGCATGAGAAGCACTTGATGCCCATGAGAAGTGTCCATGTGAATCAGAGGTGAGCAAGGCATGTCAGAAGATGTTCCTTAGAAATATCCAGAAATGCATTGGAAGTACCCGATGCACACTGGAAATTCTTGTGGTGCCCAGATGCAATTATTTTTAAATTCACTAGCAGAGCTTAATTGCATTTCTGCAACATATGGCCTCTACAGGCTGGCCCAAAGGGCTGGCATGGAGGCAGAGGTGGCATGGGGCAGCCGCACGCTAGCCGCCTCAACCTCACAGCAATGCCGTCCTGATGCCACACGCCGTTAGGACGCCCTTCCAACACAGCGTTCAAACACGCTGAACTGGAAAGGGGCTGTAGCATCCTTCAGGGGTTGTAAAAGGAGGGATTGGGGCCATGACATGTGGTTGTCACAGCCCGAATCCGCAGATAGCAGGGGTGGCCCAGAGCTGCCCATCTGCATAGCCCCATAATTACAGATTTCTAATGTTGACATCAAATGACACCAAATTGGGAGTAGCTAATACTCCAGAGGGCAGGATCAGGATTCAAAATGAGCTTAATGGATTTGAAATCTGGGTCAAATCTAAGAAAATGAATTTCAACACATAAAAATATAAAGTACTACATCTAGGCAGTAAAATCAAAATGCACAGGTATAGGATGGGTTACACATGGCTTGAGAACAGTACACATGAAAGGGATCTTGGAATCTTAGTAGATGACTAAGCTAAGCTATGACAAGCTAAACAGGAACCAGCAGTATGATGTGGCATTCAAAAAAGCCAATATGATTATAGGCTGCATCAATAGGAGTGTAGTGTCCAGGCTGAGGTAATTTAATAGTACCATTCTATTCTGCTTTGGTTAGGCCTCACCTGGAATATTATGTCCAGTTCTGAGCATCACAATTCAAGAAAGATGTTGACAAGCTAGAACAGGGGTAGGCAACCTTTCCCCTTTAAGGGCTGAGGGACTTCAGCTCCCAGAAGCCTCAGCCATGTTGGCCAATAGTCCCATGTTGGCCAATAGCTCCTGTTAGTTCCTGACAGTAAGGGCGGTTCGACAGTGGAACACAGTCCCTCGGAGAGTAGTGGAGTCTCCTTCCTTGGAGGTCTTTAAGCAGAGGCTGGATGGCCATCTGTAGGGGATGCTTTGATTGGGAGTTCCTGCATGGCAGGGGGTTGGACTAGATGGCCCTTATGGTCTCTTCCAACTCTATGATTCTATGATTCTATGAATGTAATATTTCTACTTTAATCTGTATTGTCAAGTGAAATAAATCCTATGGGTCTACAGATCCTTAGAGAGATAGGCTTGTTTAAGGAGAATGAAGATTTCATTCAGAACTGGTGTGTCATACTTAACAAACGTGCCCTGAATTTAATTATAGTTATTATAGATACTTCCATTACAGCTTAATTGACTAGTGAATAAAAAAACCCTGAAAGATACACAGGAATGCTTAGTGACAAAGAGATAGAGTAAAAGCTTTCAGCACTGGAGATGAAGTTAACAGGTCTGCAAGGAGAATGAAAGAATTAGTTTGACCCAGTCATTATGATAATATAACAAGGTATATCCTTAACAGCAACATAAGTTCAGAAGAAGACTTTTTTGTGAAGCCTTGGACCTTAGGTCAACTGCAACTGGCATTTCCAAATAAACCCAGCCTTTGATGTGATAGATACTAAAAGATATGACAATGCCCTGCAGTGTGTGGGTCTTGGGAGAGTGGCTGCTAATGGTGTTGATCTGCCTCCACTGGAAAAAAATGGTATATATGGTGAAATGAACAGTATTTGGTGAGATTGGATGGTTGGTTTATTACTTGATTTTTCCATAATGAAGGGATAACTATGAACATGTTGTGAGTGGGAATTTTCACTGGATTACCTATATTCCAAAGCAACACTACCTAGTGCTTGCTTGTTCCACTTTCTGAGGGGAAATAATTTGATACAGACAAGATCTCTCACAGGAGAGACATTTAATTACAAATAACTGGCTAAGATTGGGAAGCATTAATTATCTTAAGCCTTTTGCAGCATGATTACTTTCTGATGTGGAAGAACTTCCTAGTCAGACTTATTCAAATCAAGATTCCTTTGTTTTGCTTTAGTGAGCCAAGAGAGATTTCCCAAGGGAACATACTCTGAAGCCTCTAAGAAAGTAAAGCAGGGATGCTCAAAGTAAGAGTGACAGCTTGAGGCTAAGGATTTGCAGGATGAAAAACACTTGATTTTTCTAAAGTGAGTAACTCTGCTGTTATAAGACAGTAGGCAATGTTTGTAAATAGAGCCAAAAATGCAATGATGTTAAGGAAATCCAAAGGCTTGCCATAAAATTGTTGAGGATACTTGTTACTTCCAATAGGAAATGAATCTCATTGGTGCTGTGCTGTCAAAGCCCTACCATGTTGTATGAATATGGGCTAGCATCACATTCTTCATTCCCCTTTCTACCACTCTTTTCATGGAGAGGAGCTTAAACAGCAGAGATTTCCTAGTCTCCATGTTTGATACTAATTTCTTTGAGTTTGCTATCACAGGGCAAGTGTCTAAACATAGGCAAAGTTGTCCTATTCAGACTCATTATTCTCCATAAAAGGAGAGTGATAAAACTGGACTAGCCTCTTTGCTTGCTAATAGAACACATTTTGATAATGAATATACCACTTCCAGTTGATGATGGTGGTATGGAGAGTTATCTCCAGAGATATCTTTGGGAGATGACAACAATGCAGGGTGAATACCCCCAACTTCAGATTGGGTTTTTCCTCTCTGTCTCTCTCTCTCTCTTTCTTTCAAAAAGGGGAAAGCTCACAGAGGCTCATTTCCAGTCTCAAAAGATGAGATTGGCTCGGAAAACAGGATCGATCAAGCCGCAGTAGAGATAGGGAGAGCAGGGAGCAAAGTCACTGCTATGTGTTTGAAGCTGGCATTAATAATAATATAATAATAATATTTTTTTATTTATAGCCCGCCCCTCTGCATGGCAATCGGGGCGAGTTACAACATTTAAAACAGACAAAGTTAAAACATTCCCTCATCCCACAGTCCAACTTAAACAGAATTAAACTAAAAAAGATTAAAAATACCGCAAAACAATAAATGATAAAACAATAAAACAGGAATCGGTGATATAAAAACAAGATGAAAACTCATCTCCCTAAAGACAGCTATTATTCTGGCCAGGCCTGCTGGAAAAGATCCGTCTTCACTGTCTTTTTAAAAGCAGCAAGAGTAGTAATGAGACGGATCTCGTCCGGCAGGCCATTCCAAAGTCTGGGAGCAGTTGCAGAAAAGGCCCTCTGGGAGGTCTGAGACAGCCCGGTTTTATTGGCTGTAGCAGATTCCTACCAGAGGACCAAAGGGTGCGGAGGGGATCGTACGGGAAGAGGTGGTCCCTGAGATAAGATGGGCCCAAGCCATGTAGGGCTTTAAAGGTTAAAACCAACACCTTGTACTGTGCCCAGATACTAATCGGCAGCCAGTGGAGGGATTTAAGCACCAGTGTTATGTGCTCCCTCCTTGATGTTCAGGTAATTAACCTGGCTGCCATGTTTTGCACCAGTTGCAGTTTCCGGATTAGGCACAAGGGTAACCCCATATAGAGTGCATTGCAGTAATCCAGACGTGAGGTTACCAGGGCATGTAACACAGCTTCCAGATCCCTCACATCCAGATAAGGGCACAGTTGGCGTATCAGCCGAACCTGATAACAGGCACTCCTGACCGCTGCATTCACCTGACTAGTCATGTGAAGTGATGAGTGAAGGAGTACCCCCAAACTGTGAACACAGTCCTTAGAGGAGAGTGTGACTCCATCCAAGACTGGAGACTGTATTCCCAAATCTGGTTTCGGGCCTGTAACTGTGAGTACCTCCATTCTGTCTGGATTCAATCTGTTTTTCCTCATCCAATCCATTACCGCTCTGAGACAGTCATTAAGAGGAGAGATGCCATCTGAAGTCTGAGACGATGATCTAGTCATGCAGAGAGATATATCTGGGTGTCATCAGTGTACTGAAGACACCGAGCTCCATGACTCCGAATGATCTCACCCAGCAGCTTCATGTAGATGTTGAATAACATCAGGGACAGGATGGTGCCCTGAGGGATGCCACAATTGAGCTCAATTTTAGATGAGCAACTGTCCCCGAGCCTCACCCTCTGGGATCTGCCCGAGAGGAAGGAACGGAACCACTGCAAAGCAGTGCCTCCAATTCCTAACTCTCTCAGGCGATCCAAGAGGATGGCATGATCTATAGTGTCAAAAGCCGCTTAGAGATCCAAGAGCACCAGCAGGATCACACTACCCCTGTCGATGCTCAAGCGGAGGTCATCGGTCAGAGCAACCATGGCAGTCTCAACCCCAAATCCTGTCCTGAAGCCAGTTTGAAATGGATCGAGATAATCAGTTTCATCCAAGACTGCCTGGAGTTGGGAAGCAACTGCCCTCTCGATCACCTTGCTTAAAAAAGGAAGCAAGGAGACTGGTCTGTAGTTGTTTTTGTCCAGGGGGTCCAGGGAGGGTTTTTTTTTAGGAGTGGCTTAACTGCCGCCTCCTTTAAGCAAGATGGTATACTACCTTCCCTGAATGATGCATTGATTGTGTGCCGAAGGAACACCTTCCACGCGTTTCCACCCTGGATGACCAGCCATGATGGACAAGGATCGAGGGGGCAAGTCCTCTTCCTCACCCTTCCAAGCAGCTTGTCCACGTCATCAGTACTCACAGATTGTAATTGATCCAGTAAAGTGCCATCAATGAGGTTCCTGGATGCCTCGTCTACAGATTCTCCTGAAACACTGGCGTCCAAGTTGGCTCTTATCTGAGAGATTTTATCTGCAAAGTAGATATTAAATGCCTCGCAGCAGGCTGTTGTTGGGTCAAGCAGGGGGTTTGATGCAGGGGGAACCTTCGTCAGCTCCCCCACCACCCTAAACAGCTCTGCCGGGCGGGACTCTGCGGATGCAATACGTACAGAACAGAAAGATTTCTGCGCTGCCCGTAAAGCCTCCTTATAGGAATCAAGATGCTTCCTAAAGTGAGTTCTGTCAGATAAGAGATGAGTCCTTCGCCATTCGCACTCTAGTCGTTGTCTGGCACGCTTCATCCTCCTAAGCTCCTCTGTATACCAGGGCTTATAGTTTGAAGCGGGCTGGAAAGGACGCTTGGGAGCGATTGTGTCAATAGCCCTGGTGAGGTCAGTGTTCCAAGTATCCACCATGGCCTTGACAGAATCACCGGCGTTACCAACCATTAAACCCTCCAAGGCTTTCCGGAAACCAATTGGTTCCATTAGCCTTCAAGGGCGGACCGTTCTAATTGGTCCGCCACCCCCGGGAGGGTGAGCAACAGCCTTTAGTTCTGCCTTGATCAGAAAATGATCCGTCCATGACAATGCAGAGGTTTTTTTTTGTTTTTTTTACCTCCGCCCACACATGTTCCTGCTCAGTACTAAAGACTGCATTAAGGTATGACCAACATAATGTGTGGGCCCATCGACCAACTGGGATAGGCCCATGTTTGTCATGGTATCCATGAACTCCCGAGCCACGCCAGTTAGATCTTGTAAACTGGTTTCGAGTGGAATGTTGAAGTTGCCCAGAACCAAAAGTCTGGGCGATTCCAACAGCAACTCAGAAACCAGGGCAGTCAGCTCAGTTAGGGAGTCCATTAAGCAACGGGGTGGCCGGTATACTAACAGAATCCCTACACTATCCCTGGTCTTCAAGCTGAGGTACATACATTTGATGTAGGTCGTTTTCCGGATAGGCTTTCTGATCAAGGTTAAGGTGTTCCTATGAACTAAGTCTATGCGGTGGTAACAGAGCCAACAAATGTTACAAAAGAAGGAGGGATCGATGTTTAATACCTATCCCTCCTTCAGTTTGCTCTGTTTCCCAGGATAACTTGGAGAGCGTGCCAACCATTCCACTGACCCTCAACCTGCTCCTTTGCAATGCCAGGTCAGTCAAAAACAAGACCCATATCACCCACAATCTTTTAGTGGATGAGGTGGCTGACCTGGCATGCTTTACTGAGACCTTGCTGGGGGATGCCAGATATGGGCACAGGCTCTCCCAGCTGGGTACTCAGTCAGTGAGCAGGTGAGGGAAAGTGAGTGGGTGGGAGGGCATGAGGATTATACACATTATTCAGAAAGGTATAAATCCAATTCCAGATTAGATATGCTTTTTATTTCCAAAATTTGGATGAAATGGAAATTTTGCCTAGGTTAATATCAGACCACATTCTCATCCAATTAATTATGGAAAACTCAGCATCAGGCTTCTCATGGTAGCTTAATGACAACTTATTCAGAAAAAATAAAATAATAGAAAAAGCAAAGATAACATTAGAAAACTATTTTCAAAATAATGAGGGCTGGAACAGATGGCCCTTTAAAGCTGCCATCCTGGTGGCTTGGGAGCATGGTGTTTATACATGGCATGTTCCCATGCTGCCACAAATCCTCCCAGAAGTCAGGCAGGTGTAGTGTTTATACACCACATGTCACCAGAGTGGCTTGAAGCTGCAATGGGGCTGGAGCAGGGCAGGAAAAGCTGCTTTTCTCTGACAGAAAAAGGAGTGGATCTTTGCTGCTTCTTTTTTGGTTGGCTTCAAGGTGGATTGGGGCCATGGCGTGTGTTTGCTCCTTAGATAAAGGAGTTGTCAGTTTCACCACTTAGATAAAGGGACTGACAACACAATAATAGAGCGAGTAGAGCCATCATGAGAGTTTTTTTTTTTAATTCAACAAAACTGTCAATGGGAAAAAAGAGACATAAAAAACCCCAATAGATTAAGTGAGGTTAGAAGAGAAAAAGAAAGAAAATTAACTAATAATTCAAAAAAGATAGGTTAATAAAAGGAATAAAAAAACAGGAAAAAAAAAAACTTTCAATAGGAATGAAAGAAGAATTGGGGGGGGGGATTAAAATATGTAAAACATTATAATGTTGAAACCTCAAATAAACCAGGCAAATGGTTAGCTTATAGAATCTCTTACCCTCAGTGCTACATTACATGTCAGAATGCAGGCAGAAATACCCTGGCCTCATATGTGGATCTGCAAACTTTGGGCAGAACATGTATGATTTTCTCCAAGAAAATGTTGGTGTTCATTCAAGCCTTGAATCAGGCTGAGAGATCTGTCAATTGTCTCATCCCTCAAGTGCCAAGAAAGACAGACAGAGAGAGAGAGAGAGAGAGAGAGAGAGAGAGAAAGTCATGCAGGACTCCAGTTCAGAAATTCAAGTTTCAGTATCAGAAAGCTTTATTCAGAAAACAAGAGTTCACAGCATACCAATGTTGTCAGGAATTAAACAGTTTCGTTTACACAGTATAATAAAAGCACATAGCATTGAAACATTTTCTTGTGCTCACACTCCATTGATCTCAGTACCAAAACATTCTTCTTCCTAAGATTACCCCTCCGTTCCGTTTCCTACTAACCATTTCCATTGAACTGACCTAGACAGTTCACCACACCTATCTTCCTCCCCTCACATCTACTTATTAACTTGCTTCAAAAGATAAACAATCTTTTTCCACCCAATATCATCACTAGTGCAGCATATCCTATCATCCACTATTACAAAGCATATTCAAAATACATGGCTAGCAAACATGGCGGAAACTATGATCCTGGTGGAGAGAATGAATGGAGATTATCACACTGCTTTTAAAGGGCCTATCCCTGATGAAATAAAGGCACATTTAATTTTAAAACCAGATGTTATCATATTCACTGGTGGCCCGGAGAATGCAACCCATATGCAGCCCAGATCCCAGCTGCACTTATCCAGGGGCTTTTCAAAAATGGCAAAATCTCATTTTTGAAAAGCCACTGAATAAGCGCGTCTGGGATCCAGGCCACATACAGACTGAATTTGCCTAGCCACCAGTGAGAGCGGAAGCACCCAGTTTTAAAATTAAATGCACCTTTATCCCATCGGGGATAAGGCACTTTAAAAGCAATGTGATAATTTCCAGTGTTACATAGATCAGTAAACAATCAGTCTTACAAAAGAATGAAATTGTAACCAAGCAAATTGCCATTGTTATCTGGCCAAGGCTTTATTCCTGCAGTGAAGCTAAATAAACACATCTGCCTTCCCCTGTGAAATGTTCCATCACTTCCCCAAATCTCTACTACTGCAAAGACTGAGGCTGTATCTGCACTGCAGAAATAATCTGGTTTAACACTACTTTAACTGCTATGACACAATGCTATAAAATTATTGGGATGGTAGTTTGTTGGGCCACCAGAGCTTTGCATGTGCTTCAGACATTTGCTGACTCTTCAGACAAAGAAACTGGCTCTTGCCAGAGTGGTCAACAAACAAATTTAAGGCTATGGCTCTATATATATATATATATATATATATATATATATATATATATATATATATTGGGATGGTAGTTTATATATATATATATTATATATGTATATATATTTGTTGTTGTTGCTTGTTTTTAGGTGCCTCAACAGTACTTTTAAACAGCAAGTATGAAATCAGTTTCTTTTCTCTCTACTTTTATTAATATTAATTATTACTTTTAGTAGTAATAGTAATAGTAGTGGTAGTAGTAATATTTTATTATTACAGCTAGACTCAAATTTCAATTATAGGGCACTGAACTTTTTTTAATGATATCATCTGTTCTTCATGGAAAGCAGAAATGACTTCTTAGCAAAATTCTTGAATTAAAATTTACTTGTTTTTCTTAGACATCAGAGGAGACTTTATTAACATGTAAGTCTTTTTTTCTGCAAAGTTGAAGAAGGATGTATAGCAGTCTTGTTGAAATGAAATTATTCCAGTGCAATGGATTTGAGCTCCCATAACTTGTTGCTTCACATTGATTTATTTGAATAAAAATCCAATTCCTGTTACATTTTATTTGGCATATGTGTCATGGAGCCTAGACTACATAAGAGGATGAGTGAGAAAAGATCCAAACACTGTATTTTGATGATCCTGGTTTTTGGAATCAGATGCTCTGCATTTTCCAGATATTTCACTGCCCATTTATTGAACTATGACAGAATTAAAGGATATGTGCTTTGATCATAATGACCAAAATTTTTAATTTAACTTTACCTTCTATAGTTTTAACAACTTTTTTTTTTAAAGGTTAATACTACTTGGTCATTTTGTGATGTTAATATGAAAAGAAACAATATGAACCCAGCATCTTCATTTTGGTTTCTTTCTTTCTTCCTTTTTTATTTGTTCTTCAATATTATTGCACTAAATCACTTGTCACTTCTTCACCCCCTGTAAATGCTAGAGAGACAACAATTCTGAGATAGAGGTAATCACTATTCATTCTTGTCTATATTGCAATTGGTTATTTAGTTCCAGTGACAAGCCAAGACAATTGCTTCTGTCCACATTCATTACAGACACATGAAGTGTGCTGGAGAAAGAAAAAGGATGTTTGCAGACAACAACCATTGCATGGTGTTGTTAACTATGAGCAAGAATATGGCTGCAAAACCTTAGCTGGGGCAAAGTAACACATTTTGATTTTGCATAATGGGATCAAGTTTTAAACCTCAGCAATTAGAAATATAACTGGTATCCCAGGTCTATATCTGATAAAAGAATCAGCATAAAAATAGAGTAAGTGCACTTTAATGGGAGCATATGCTTTTTGTTAGTTTTTTTAAAATACATATTTATCTAGGACACAGTCAACATGAAGATGAATTAGGAAATAATAATAATAATAATAATAATAATAATAATAATAATAATAATTTATAACCCGCCTCTCTGCTCTGGGCAGCATACAACAAGGTTAAAAAACAGCAGCTAAAACATTCATACCCCACACCCTAGCCCTCCCACCCCTTAAGACTAAATTAAACTGGAATATAATTAAAATTAGATTATACAATTAAAAAGTAAAATCAATTCTTGGTTGGCATATTGTGGCGGCAAGAGATTTAAAACAAATCACCTCTAGTTAGCCGGGCGGTTATTCCGGGATTTATTTATTAGCTGTTTTTGTTATTGTTAGCTGCCTTTGAGTCACCCTTGGCTCATGGTGGCTCTGGATGAGGCATCTCCAGGATTCTCTATCCTCAACTGCTCTG
The DNA here is from genome assembly GCA_026167975.1 of Phrynosoma blainvillii. NCBI lineage: Eukaryota > Metazoa > Chordata > Lepidosauria > Squamata > Phrynosomatidae > Phrynosoma > Phrynosoma blainvillii. The sequence goes on along the minus strand of JANUYF010000007.1, from coordinate 8,574,268 downwards.
TTCAAGTCCTAAAAATTCATGCCAATGATCTCTCTCTGATTGAATCTATGCATCTGGCCTTTGGTCTTCTCTCTTTTTGCTGCCTTCCACCTTTTCTAGCATCATTGTCTTTTCTAATGAATCATGTCTTCTCATGATGTACCCAAAGTACAACAGTCACAGTTTAGCCATCTTAGCTTCTAGGGCAGTGGTAGGCAACCTTTCCCCTTTAAGGGCCGAGAGACTTCAGCTCCCAGAAGCCTGAGCCATGTTGGCCAATAGTCACATGTTGGCCAACAGCTCCCTGTTCTAGGGAGAGTTCAGGCTTGATCTGTTAAAACACACACACACACACACACACACACACACAAAACACACACTTTTTTTTTTTTTTTTTTTTTTTTTTTTTTTACTTTTTGGCTGTCTATGGTATCCTCAGCACTCTTCTTAAGGACCACATCTCTAATGAGTTGACTTTCCTCCTGTCTGCTTTTTTAACTGTTCAGCTCTCACATCTGTACATGGTGATGGGGAAAACAATAGATTGAATGAGTCCAACTTTAGTGCTCAGTTGAATATCTTTATACCTTAAGATCTTACTTTGTTCTTCCATGGCTGCCCTTCCCATCCCTAGTCTTTTTCTGATTTCTTGACTATAATCTCCATTGTTATCAATGTTTGATCCAAGGTATAGGAACTGTTTGAATATTTAAATGTTCTTATTCTCTACAATGAATTGTAATTCCTCTATGGTCATATATTTGGCAGTAAACCTGCTATTTCACTTTCTTATTTGAACTTCCTTAGTAGTTGTTTTAATCAGAAATGTTTTCTGCCAGTAGTATGGTGTTGTCTGCATATCTTAGATTATTAAAGTTCCTTCCTCCTATCTTGACTCCTCCTTTTTCTCAATCTAAGCCAGTTCTTTGTATGTTATTTTCTGCATACAAGTTGAACAAGTAAAGTGATAGAATGCATCATTGTCTGAGCCCTGTGCCCATTGTGAACCATTTTGTTTTGCTATATTCTGTTCTTACAGTAGTCTTTTGTCCTAGTACAGATTTCTCACCAGGACTATCAAATGTAGTGGCACTTCCATTTCTTTAAGAACATTCCATAGATTTTCATGATCTATGCAGTCAAAGGCTTTGTTATAATCTATAAAGCAAATGCTAACTTTCTTATGGGATCTTTGGTGCACTCCATTAGCCATCGGATGTTTGCAATGTGGTCCCTACTGTTTCTTCCTTTTCTGAACCCCAGTTATACCTCTAGTATATATCTTTCCATATAGGATTTGAGTCTATGCTGCAGAATTTTGAGCATAATTTTTCTTGTATGGGAGATTAATGCTATGATCCTATTGTTGCTGTAGTCTTTTCTCTCTCTCTCTCTTTGTTGTTGTTGCTGAGGATATACATTGATCTTTTCCAGTTGGCTGACCACTGTTTTGTTTTCCATAACTGTTGACATGTTTTACTTATCAACAGGACTGAATCTGCCTGTGTGGATTGTAGCAATTCTATTGGAATATCATCTGTTCCTGGAGAGCTGTTCTTTGCAGTAGCTCTTATTGCAGCTGCCACTTTGCTTTCAAGGATTCATTATACCAGAATATGACCTGAACAATATACCAAAATAATTTATAAACAATGTAATAAACAGATTCACACTATTAAACATAATTGATAGGGATCCAAAGGGGTGATGGACAGAAACTAAGGACATAATACATTAATAGTTACCAAAAGGAAAGAGAAGAAACAATGAATGTTTATTAGTTATTTGTAATTATTTCTTCTAATAACAAAGCTATAGGTCCATAGCATTAATACAGTATTTAGCTCACTGCACAAGACATATTTATAGTAAACTGTGCCTCACATGGCTGTGGCAGCACAGTAATAAATTGTTTCATTCTCTGACAGTAGTCATGCTGTAAATGAAGAGACTCAGGGAATAATCTCTCACCACTTGATGAAGCATGGCCAAATGGGCTAGCATCAGTAATGTATGATTCCAACTCAAAGCCAAGTATAGTTCATCCTAATGGCAGGAAATACACAAAAAGAAGACGGTTGTGGTGCCACTCCTAAATTGGGAGAAGGATTCTGGAATGTGCTAATACTTTTGGCAATAGAAGGTTGCATCCAAGATGATCATGCCAGCAGAAGACCAGCCTGATTCTAACTTGATTGACTGAACAAACAAACAGACAAAAAGAGCAGCTGTGAGAAGCTTAATTTTTTTCCTCCATACCAAGAAAATACACAGATTCACACACACACAATGCCACTGGGACAGGACTTCATGCTATGTGACCAGGGTCCCATTCACTGGAATTAGCAGCAGAACCTCCCAATGCAATAGAGCTAGATTACCGTATTTTGACATAAGTGAAGTAATATACATTGGAGTCAAAAAAGGGGAGTTGTCATAACATCATTAATTGCCCTGGACTTCAGAAGTGAGGGCAAGAACAATATTACATCTGCTAACAGGCAGGGGAAAATATTGGCATCAGAGGAAACTACTTTACAGCCACCACAGACATATGCAACTTGTGTGAAATGTAGGCCAATTGGTGATGAACTAGCAAGGTGGGGATTTGTGGCAACCAAATAATGTTTTATACAACACCTTCCTTTTTCCAGGCCAGTGAGGTTGCAAGGTTGCGGACAATAGAAAAACTGATATTGATGTTGAGAAGTTTCCCAGATCAAGCACCAAGCAAGGGCCTGTGGGTATTCAACTGTCATCCTGGAGTATCTGAGGGGTTGCCTCCTCAATGAAGTGCCACAACCACATTACTTAACAGGTCAACCTGCCCACCTTACCTCCTATCTGAGACCAAAGGCATGGAAGGTTAGGAAATTTCAGTTATTCAGATTTATGGTGGTGTTTGGAAGAAAAATGCACTATTAGCAGTTACTAGTTTGAGAACAATTCCTGGTGGATAAGTTATTGAAACTGTGCCTTTCTCATTCTGTTTATCTATGGGATTCACCATGTTCAGCATCACTCTCAGGGTACGATTCCACCTGAATTAGTGCTAGAGTATTCTTGGAACCACCAGCAGAAGCCATTTGTTTTTTTCAGTGAGAAAGATGGCTATGATTTCATAATTGCTTATCATTGCCTTACCTATTGTATAAACTTTGACACAGATGATTGAGAGACCAAACTAGGTATAGTGGGTTAAGTGCTGGATTGGGACACTGGGAAACAAGGGTTTAAATCCCCAATTGGCCATGGAAACCCACTGGGTGACTTGGGGTAAGTCACACACACACTTCCCCAAAGGGAGGTAAGGGCACTCCTTCTGAACAAATTTTGTCAAGAAAATCCTATGATAGGTTCACATTAAGTTTGTCATAATTGAGAAATGGTTTGAAGGCACACAACAGAAATAACATCAACAACATAGGTGATAACAGTTATCAGGTATTGCCCCTTCTGTTAATGGTCTAACCCATACTTGTATGTTAGAAAACTCGCAGGCTATATAGCAAAGTGATCATGGAAGAATAGCAGCAATGGTGTACACGAATCACATTTGCTCATGGTAACTGTCATCACTACAACAGCAAACATGACAACTTTTGAGAAGGTGATATTTAATGGTCACAGTTTAAAAGCAAATAAATGAATAAAAGTAAAACAAAAAAACCACACGTGAAATGTCTGCTTAGCTTATTAAGTGGTCTTGCAACGTCTATAGCAGCATTGCTTAATGACAGGCAACATCTGAGATGCAGTAATTTCCACTCAGTTCAGCATCTCTTTTAGGCAAATTAAGTACGCTTGCAAGCATACTCCTGTCACTTAAGAAAATCTTTAAGCATTTTGTAGCTTTTATTTTTACCGCGTCATTTCCCTTCTGTTCTTTGCTCAGTATTTTGTGAAATTACTTGTTCCAACAGAGAAAATATATAAAGAGATGGGGGAAGGGATGGGAAAATCTTGAAAATTACATGTCTGTGCTGTATGCCATCTATATCAGGTCCTGCATCAACATCCTCTTTTAACTCCGTGACATAATTGGACACAGTGGTAAACAGTGACCTTGAGCTAAAAAGTTGCATTTCTGCTTTGAAGCTCTTGTATAGCTCAGCTGCTCTGAGACAAAAAAAAAAAAAAAAAAAAAAAAAAATGCTCCTTTAAACTAAAGCTTCAACCATTACTCAGAATGAGGAAGGAAATTCCCCATGGAAAAGGTGCTAGGGATGTGCAAAATTCCTATGAGGAATTTCAACCAGCTTATCAAAACTCTCTCTCTCTCTTTCAAAATGCCTATGAAGTATTGCTGGAGCAGGAATATTCACATTCATTGGAAAGAAAGACAAAACTTTGCATCAGCTGCACAAGACACACAAGGAACCTCTTTGGACATTACTCAGATGCATTAGGTTGCAGTATTTCCACTTGAAAGTATGATATATCTATTTTCAAACATAATGGTTCCCCAACTGTTCTCCAGTTAACAGTCATAAAATCAGATGAACAGATGGGTGATTTTTGCCTTGAAGCAAAATCTTTAAGTTATCTATCTTCAGAATATTGGCCAGAATTCATAAAGGCAGTTTTGAATGTGAAACCTAGAGTTACGCATTCATGACTGGTTTGTATTCACTATCCCTATCTATTCACTGTGCTACAGGGTATTGTAAAATTTTAATTATCACCTTTAAAAAAAAATGACAAAGTTGGTTTTGATTTCTAGTTGATACCTTTCTCTACATAGTCACCATCCAGATTCACCCATTTTCCCAACGTTTCTTGACCTTCCGAATACTGTTATTGTCGAAGTCTGCAGATTGTGCTTTAAACAAGTCTTCTACTTCATGAATGATGTCATCTGTGTTGTCAAATCAGCAACCCCACAACAGATTTTTCATTATTTGGAAAAGAAAAAGTGACTTGGTGATGATGACACTGACAAAATTTTATCAATATACCATAATAACTTCCTGGTGATAATTATTACTTTACAATACCCCTCATATGCTGTTACTGATAGAGAATTCTGGCCTTGAGTTGCTGTCATTTGTAACTGTTGTTTGTACCAGAGGAAACCCACACAGACTCTTTTGCTTTTGATTCTTCACCACTCAAATGAGGAGGAAAAAGTTAGTCTGGATAAAGACGAGTGAGTGTGAGGATTCTAGAATGCAAATTGTGTCCACCCAACAGCTGCTCTGGGTGGTACATATGAGCCTGTTGAAGTTTGGACCAAAAACAGATCCCTCTCAAATCCTCCCCTTTTTTACATAGATCCTAGTTATTATTTAAAAAAAAAAAAAACATGAATGATTGCAAATGCCCTCTTTTGGCCCTCAACCTCAAAAATTTTAATAATTGTATGTACAGATTTTGTAGCACCTTTGAGACTAACTGAAATAAAGAAGTTGGCAGCATGAACTTTTGGAGACTTAAGTCTGTTTTCTCAGATCTTTTAAGTCTACTTCCTCCATCTGAGGTCTACTTCCTCCATCAAAATGCATCTGAGGAAGTAGACTTAAGTCTATAAAAGCTCATGCTCTTTTTTTCAGTTAGTCTCAAAGTTGCTACATGATCTTTTTGCATACTGATTTTACAGATGACCATGGCTATATCTTTGAATTTTAAATAATAGTTAGGAAATAATAGGAAGAAGGGATATCAACAATCTAAGATATACAGATGACACCATTGTACTAGCAGAAAACCTCACAGGCTTGGAATACCTACTAAGGAAGATCAAAGAAGAAAGTGCAAAGGCAGGCTAAATGTTGAACATAAAGAAAACAAAAATAATGATCACCGAGGACTTTCACAAGTTCAACTAAGGGCCTCGGCAGACGACTAATTGGGTCGTCTTCTGGGCCCGGAAGAAGAGGGGCAGCCGCACGTTCGGCGCCCCTTCCTCTTCCTGAGGTCGCCCCTGGAAGCGCCGGCCATCCGCATGGCCGGCACTTCCGGGTTGACCTCATGCCGCAGCGACCGCACTCGCTGCGGCGTTTGAGTCAGGGAAAGTGTGCCCGCCGCTTTTGGGGCGCACTTTCCCTTAAATCTAAAAGGAGTGCCAATTTGGCGCTCCTTTTAGATTTGGCGGGGAAGCGCCAATTTGGTGCTCCTTTTAGATTCGGCGGGGAAGCGCCACGGTGAGGCTGCCTTGGCCCCGTGGACCAGGATGTCTTGGATGCCCTCATCTGCATCCCCCCATAGACAATGAAGAAATAGAAAAAGAATTTCCATATAATAGTTCCATATAATGGGATCAAACATTGATAGAAATGGGGACTGCAGTCAGAAAATCAGAAGAAGACTAAGAATAGCTATGAAAGAACTAGAAAAGATGTTAAAATTCACACAAAAGTTTGAATCATACAAGCCATGTGCAGTGGAAATCAGAAGAAGACTAAGAATGGGGAGGGTGGGTAACTAGAAAAGATTCTAAAATGCAAAGATATACAACTGAGCACAAAAGTTAATCGTACAAGCCATTGTATTCCCTTTACCATGTATGGATGTGAGAGCTGGACAGTTAAGAAAGAAGATAGGAAGAAAATCAATTCATTTGAGATAATGTGGTGCTGGAGAAGAGTGCAGAGGATCCCATGGGCAGCCAAAAGGACTGTGAGTGAGTCCTAGAGCAGATCAAGCCAGAAATCTCCCTGGAAGCCAAGATGAAAGATGGAGGGAAAGATGGAGGGAAGTAGGAAGAGAGGAAGACCACATGCTAGATGGATGGACTCTATTAAGGAGGTCATAGGTATTAAGGAATGAAGCAGAACAGTGGAGAACAGTGTATCTTAGAGATGTCTCCTCCATAGGGTCACCATGGGTCAAGATTGGCTCGAGGGCAGTTAACAACAATGACAAAATTCTTCTGTATAGAAAATCCACCAGTCTGTGGTAAGAAGTCCATTATAGGTAAAGGGTACTTAGACAACTTCACTGCCTCTTGGGTATCTTTCCACAACTGGAACATTTACCCTATAGAAATAGTGTATGTGGGAAGAAGGGGAATCATAATTATTAATTACTTAGCTGCAATTTGTCCTATCTGATTAGCATGGCCTTTCAATATAATTGTCACCCTGCTGTTTTATGTATCCTCTCTGCATCATGACACAACTTGAAACACAGCTATAGAAATTATTTAATATAATGATCCAGGAAATGAATGTTGCATTTCACTGAAAATCCAATGGATGTCATCTTATTAATATCAAGCTAGTTCATCAAGATTAATGATAATACAATAAACTCTACAGGAAAAAATAATAACTAGTGGGACATTATTTGTTCCTGATATGTGCAAGGAGATCATTGCTACAATGAACATGTTTGGCCATTAAAAAGAATGATTGTTATTCCATTATTTTTCATTATACAGGAAATGCTAGGAGTATCACATCTTCTCACAAGACCATATGTCGATACATATTTCCTTTTTATCTCTAAATACTAATGTTTGTGTACTGCCACTCATTTTAGTACAACCTTACCCTGAACTGACTCATAGATGTTTCCATGCTATATTAGAACGTCTATCAAAAAGGAATGCTTTTTTGCTTTTGAGTTTCTGTGAAGGCTCATTAAATCTGACTTAAACCCAACAGTAAAGAAAATCTAATAAAATTTTCTTTTTATGAACACATCAAACCACTTCTTTACATTCTTCTTCTTTATTGTATTTTCTTAATCCTTGCCATTATTGGCTATGTCTCTCACAGCGTTGTCAATTGTTTATAAATGTTTAACCTTTCACTCAGTTTTCAGAGGCTCGATTCTGGTTGTCTTTTTAACTTTTGCATTATTTTTTTTTCTTTTAGAAAGGGCTTTTTTACATTAGTCAGATAACTGAAACTTCTCTAGTTCTGATTACCTTCAAACATATTTGTGTATGATATTAGGGAAGGTGATATAAACACTTCCAATTTTATTTAGCTTTCACTTTGTAAGTCTTCCCTGATTTAAAAGGCCATATTGTCTAATCCATAGCATCTGAAACAGAGTATTGTGTTGAGGTCAATTTAGTTCATGGCTGGGAATTATATGTCTCTCCCCTGCTCGTTTTTGTTGATCATCAGTCCTGCTTCCCCCCCACCCACCTGACTCCTGGCTATACTGGATTAGGTATCTTTCAAGGGTACATTCCCTCTGATTTGTTGCCCTCTGACATCTCTGATATATCATATGACACCACAATTATAGTACCGGACAGTAAGAAATGCATATTTCTACAAAAAATGCATGTTTAAATTTGAATTATTGTTCTTTAACTTAAAAAAGACACAGATTATTATGAAAATTGGATGCAGAAAATGTAGAGAGTTAGTGCAGTATAGTGGCTTGAGTGCTAGACTAGGGGGCGATGCAAACGGGAAAAAGGGGGTGCTTTGAGGATGACTTGTAGGTGTGGCCTTGAGACAACACACACCTAAAAGTCTCCAGGAAAGTGCCCTCTAGCCATCGTATGCCGAGAAAAGCCTCTCCAAAAAGGAACCATTTTTCCCCACTCCTTCAGAGAAGATGTGCACCTTCTCATGTGCATATGTATGCAGTGACACTGATGCACCAGAAAATGGCCATATAAATACAATTTCGTGCAGCGGAAATTGACTCAGAGATCCAAAGCATGTGCCCTACGATGCAAGCTTTAATTTAAAGCACCCTATGCTTCCAGTTGTGGATGTACTGGCACAGGTGCGTTTGAATATTAGAACCCTAACTCTAACCCTAATTGCAATTCTATGCATCTGCCCTAGCAACTGTTCTCTGTTATCACAATAAATGCATTCTGTTGCATGTACACTTGCTGTCAGCATGCACAGCAGTGTGCATGAAAGAGGCTTTTGTGACCTCTTTTGTGCAGGTGTGCATAAGACCTGCACACTACTTCCTGGCATGATTGGGGGGGGGGGGCTCCTGGAGTAATGTTTGTCTGTGTGTCCTGTTGACCATCTTCCTTGCATGACCACCAGTTGCATGCATCAAGTCTGTTTGTACAAACTCCCCTTGCATGTACACAGAGTGACAGACTGTATGCTAGCCTGTGACAGATCCTGAGGGAGAACGAAAAAAAATTAAAGCAGCCACTGCCGACCCATGTGCTTGCTCCATCTCCTTTTGCGGCATCCTTGGGGCTCAAAGTGTGGTTGCTGGGGCTTCAATACAGCCTTGGAAAAGCTGCATTCACTCCCCCCAGTGCAGTTGCTCTGTTCCATTTAGGGCATCTTTGGGGCAGGCAGTACAGTTGCTGCAGCTTACAGGCAAGGCAGCTCCAGGTCACCTTTTCCTGCCCATATGTAAAGCCCCTAAGATTCTGGAGATGAGAGTTGAATCCCAGCTTGGCCATGCAAACCTACTGGGTGACCTTGGACAAGTCACACTGTCTGAGCCTCAGAGAATGGCAATGGCAAACCTCCTCTGAAGAAACTTGTCAAGAAAACCCCATGATAGGTTTGCCTTAAGGTCATCATAAATTGAAAATGACTTGAAATCAATCAAAAACAACATGATAATACCTTAATGCAATGTGGGAATTTGTGTCAGGGAATGTGAAAGTAATACCATCAAAAGACCAGGCTTTACCAAGAGTCTAGATTCTTAGGAGAGTCACCCAAGATGGGATTTTCAGACTGGAGACAGAGGACTAAGGGCTTGTTTTCAGTGCTAATTCTGGCCCAAAATTCCATCTGAATTCCCATCCTCACCTGTGCTCTTTCTGTAATTGCCTTCCCAAGTGATCCCCATTCATCACCTTCCCCTGCCACTAAGACCACAGTGAGGTTCTGTGCCATGTTATCAACACTGGGCACCCTGTTCTCCCTTTGAACAACTTGTGCCCACAGCAGTGGGGCCTGGTAGCTCACAAGCACCACGTGGGAAGGCAGCCACCCATCTGAAAAGCAGAGCAAAAGGTACATTTTAAAATTCATATTAAGGAAAGAAAATGCAGAATTGGGTGCAGACATCCTGATAGTCCACACTTGATTTGGGGTTTTGGTACTGTGTCATGTAAACAGAATGCATCAAACCAGGGGTGGGAAGGTGGGATTCAGAATAAATAACCCATGTAGACAATGTAGGAAGTAACAGCCACATTAACAAAAGAAAACAGCTAATTCCAATGGTGAGAGTGACAGAGAAGCTCCAACAAAAGGGACATTACTGGGGAAAAGCAGTAGTGACAGGTGACTTTGTTAAGGTCCAAGTCAGAGAAAATAGTAATGACACTGTAGCTAATTCTTGTTAATATTGAGGAGTTGCCAATTAAGAACTCATTTCCCTGAGATTTCAGTGCAAAAACCTGACACCATGTGGCAGCCTTTGTTGATGTTATGGGGGCAGAGACTAATGATGTCATGACACAGGGAACATTATCCAATTGCTCAGAGCACATCATTTCAAATACCTTTAAAAGAAAACCCAAGTTTAACACAAGACTGGTCAGAAATTAAGATTCAAATTTTCATTAAAAAGAATGTCCAATGTGCACATTTTGCACAGAGTAAGCCCCAAACTGTGAATATTGTCATCAGTCCAGGATTCTTCTTGCCTCTGTTTCACAACACTCAAAACACATTTTTGTAACAATTGTTTTGGTGATTTGGGGATTTTTTCCCCTCTATGCCCACAAATTAGTCAGCAAGACACCTTGCCCTAAAATGGTAAAATAACATTAGATATCAAAGGTTTTCTGTGGATGCTGCTCTGGAAAGAAAGCATTTTTTTATAAGAAATCACTGAAGACATTTAAAGGGGAGGATGGCTATTGTACATATGCTAATTGAGCAGAAAAATTGAAACTACAAAATCAGTAAAAAAATGTTTCCTTTACAAGACACTATTTGAGAAGTTAAGTATAGTAAGACACTATTTGAGAAGTATAGTAAGAAGTAATTTTTCATATTGTTTGTTATCACAGACAAGAATGAAGAATCCCTAAAATATTCTACCTTATATGTATCAGCATGAAGTTTTCTTCACTGTTCTCAATTACTATTTATACCTCATTAGGTATTTGTACAGAAATCCATGTACATCTTCTGAACACAAAATACACTGTTCCCAGAGCAGAATTGTTTTCTATATAAATACAGTTTTCTGCACAAGAAAAAACAAAAACAAAAATGCCAGATTTTTGATGAATACTAACCAAGGTGCAATGAAACTTGCTTCCGTCTCACAGTTGCTGAAGTTTTTCCAGTATCAATGAAACCTTTCTCTTGGCTTGGTAATGAATAATAAGTAATTTTCTTTCCATCCCTGGTTTGTGATAGTACTTCAGTAAATGGGGAGGCAGCTTGAAAGTTAGCAAAAGCTGCTGCTGTTAGTGAGTAAAAGGAAGATCCCAATAAAACACCTATAGTTCTTTCATTTTTTCTTTGTCTTCATGCTTAGAGTATAAGCATGCACAAAATCCTAACAGCCATTTTGGACATGGCAAAGCACTATAAGGAAGTCAATAATGTAAGGGCAATTTCCAGAATAAAATTTCTACACTTCAAAGGGTGCAGAATTAATGCAGTTTGGCTTTAACAACCATGGGCTCAATGGTGTGGAATTTTGGGATTTGTAGTTTTGTGAGATATTTATCTTTCTCTGGCAGAGAGCTCTGGTGCTGCAAAAATTACAAATCCCGGGATTCTATAGGATGGATCATGACAGTTAAAGCAGTGTGAAACTGCATTAATTCTGCAGCGGGGCAGAAGCCATAATACTTTATAGTAGAATAAGGAGCTTCCCAAGTACACAAGTTGCAGAGATAGCATGTTATATCTCCTGTCAAGAACTCTTTGTCAAATGATAATGATGTCTCATTCTGTCAGCATGAAAAGAAGGTGACACAGCAGCCACCCATCCAGTCAGACATCCAAAACCCAGCCAGCCTCTGAGTTATATAGGGCTTTATAAAAAGTGCACTTACTCCAACTAGTGCTGGAAAAAAAAAACATTTTCTGTCTCTATGTATTTTTCTTTCTGCTCATAATCTCTGACCCCCATCTATGATCTTCACTGCTTTTGTGACTTTGTGTGTTGCTCCTGATTCTGATTACTGCCTGGCTCTCATCCTTGGACTGCTCTTGAGCTATATTCTTCCCACTTTCTCATTCAGCATTTTTAGATATCTGCTTACCCTGGCTTCTGCCATCTGAGCTCTGCGCTGGAGGACTGCAATTAAGGCAGACTGGAACAGCTAGCTGAGCAGCAGCTCAGTTTAAAAAGTAATAATGCAACCAGTATGATCCTGTCTCCCCAGGAGTTATAATCCCTCATCTGGCACCTCAAAGATGGAAGAAGCTAGCCCTGAGGTTCAGAACCAGTTCTAGGCATCTAGGAGTTAGTCTACACATATGTGTATTATGCAAATTGCTGCAGATTTTTACACATTCACAGTGCCACTTAATCACCTTCACTTTCCTGTGGAAATTCACATCTTTTCACCACTACCACCACCCCGCTAAAAATGTGCAGCCATGAAAATCCATGCAAAGCGAACAGATGACTACACATTCAATAATGCATAACCTTGGAGATACCTATACATCCATAAAAACTGTGATTCCTTTTTCTGTGGAGTTTGAGGAGTCCCCACCCCCCAGCAAAAAGCCTGAATTCCTCTGTATCATTTGTGGAGGGATCGCGTTCTATTCAAATAGAAATTTAAACCATGTAGACAAGCCCTGGGAAACCTATTTGATAGTGTATTTTTGATGGGGGCCGGGAAACACAGGAAGAAGCCTGCACAAAGCCATGAAAGGTCATAGGTATCCCTGAACCACCTCTTGTCCACCTCAGAACTAGATGAGCTCTCCGTCTCATCAACAAGGGCTTGTTAATGATTGCATTAGAAACATCATCTTTATGCAGTCAATGAGGAAAAAAAAAAGAGGTAATAGATTACACTCCCTTCCAAAAATGGCAAAAGGGGTTGCTTATATGAGTATATGAAGCTAACCGCATGAGAAAACAGCTGAATTCAGTTGGCCTGGTTGTGAGGGCTTTAAAAACATCTTGTTGGCCAATTTTGGAACCACAATAAGAAATTAAATCTGGTCTGATTCAGGACATTTCTTTTGTTCTTCGTTGCATAAAACACCCTGATCTTTGCTGCAAATAAGAAAAATGGTAAAATGCTGTTGTAAATTATGCTGGATGGGGAATTTTCTTTAGAAGATGAGTAGTGCTTGTGGTCTGACTAAAGCAATTCATTATCTATACGTGGCTAGTTCACATTGCTGCCTGGCGAAGTTAATGAGTCACCTGTGTAAGAGTAATAGATTCTTGAGGCTAGTCATTAGTGTGTCTGAGTTTAGTGTGGAATGCCTTGAGCTTTTTGTACAGATGATGTATGTTTCCCCACCTTTCTCTCTCTTTTTTTGCATTAAACAGTTAACTATCATTTAGTACAGTTCAGCTAGAGACCGCTAAGAACTGTATTGCAACACTTGAGACACAGTGAAAAATCTTTATAAGTGATATGTTTACTATCTAAAATAGTGATTCCCAAAGTGGCTGGCACACTCCCCTGAGGGCAGTGCAAAGCTCCAGGGTGGTGGTGAGGGGAAAAGTGGTGGCAGGGGGGCCTTCAGTCTAAGTATTGGCATGCAAGAAAGAACCAGCAGTCTTTTAGAACCATGGTGGTGGTGATGAGTTAGAGTATGTGGCATTGAAGAAGGAGTGGCAACACAAAGGATCTTTCATATTTTGAGCCTGCTTAAGCTTTGTGAGCTTTACTAGGTCTTAGCTAGCAAGCTGGAGCTTTTCTGCTGCTCCTGATTTATTAGGTTGGACAGATTTAGAGAAGCGGTAGCAGAAGAAACAATGTTTGCGTGTGGAAAGGGATGACTAGAAGCAGTGTAGGGAAGACACATCTCTGAGATGGGGGGGCTGATTTTCCCCCTCTTTCACCTGTCTTGAATTGAAAAGTCCTTCCTCTCCAGAGAGAAAAGTAGAAAGCTGGCTGCATCCCTTTCATCTTCTCTTTATATCTGGTCACCTTGGGAGCAGTGACCAAGCAGCTGGTCAAGCAGAGACCATGAATATTCTCATCCATGCTGGTCTTTGGTTACTGACTTAATGGTTGCTGCTCACTTTATACCTGGTCACTGTGGGAACAGACAAACAAGCAGCTGATCAGATGGTCTTCTATTTGTCTGACATGGGGTTTGAGGGAGAAGCAGGTCTGGGCCACTACCACCATTGTATTGGCACACAGCAGGCTGAAGAGGTGGAAGAGGTGATGGAGAGCTGGATGTGGCTGAAGTTGATGGCACTGGCTATCTGACTGATGCACAAACAGTAGACCTAATATAAAAAAATAGATATTGGGGGCACTAGGTTTTTCAACCAAGAGGAAGGGGACAGTAGTTCCCCCAAAATTCAAGACCACTGATCAAAACATTACTTTAGAAGTTTCAGATATGACAATTCATATAGGTATTTGGAAACATAACATTTTAAAAGCATCTTAGTGTGTCCAGAGGAAGATAACAAAAATGGTGAAAGGTCTGGAAACTATGCCCTCTGAGGAGAGGCATAGAGAGCTGTGTGTTTAGCATGGAGAAGAGAAGGTTATTAAGAAGTGATATGATAGCCTTGTTTAATATTTGAAAAGACGTCATGCATTCTTGAAACGATGGAGCAAGTTTGTTTTCTGCAACTCCACAAAAAAGGATCTGGAGCAATGGATTCAAACTACAGGAAAAGAGATTCCACCTCAACATTAGGAAGAACTTCCTGAGAGTAAGAGCTATTTGGCAGTGGAATACATTACCTTAGAGTGTGGTGGAGTCTTCTTCTTTGGAAGATTTTAAGCAGAGACTGGTGGTCATCTGTCAGGGCTGCTTTGATTGTATCTTCTGCATGGCAGGGGATTGGAATTGATGGTCCTTGAAGTTTCATCCTATTCTATGATTCTATAATTTTTTATCCATTTATGGTAAAAGTCTTTGTTGTAGAATTCTGAGCATTACTTGCTTGTGTAAGAAATTAATGCATTGGTTATGTGGTTATGCAATCCCTGATGTCCCCTTTATTGGAGATTGGACTGCATATAGAGCATTTCCAATTTGTGGGCCATTGTTTTTCATAGTTGCTGAGAAATTTTAGTTAGAGTTAGAGTAGATTCTGTCCCTGTATAAGTAGCACTGTTGGTATACCATCTTTCCCTGGTGATTTATTTCTCCCAAGTGTGATGAGTGGAGCTTCCAATTTATTTATTTTTTTAAAAAAAATTGGAGGTTCAATTTTATTATTATTTTTATTTTTAAATTTGACGTTATTACTGTAAAAACACACTACATGTAACACACAACAAATTACAAAAAAAACCTATGCAATACAATATAATACCATACAATACATCACATTATAATTACACAAGCACACACATACATATATGAATACACACACATATAAAATTTACAAAAATTAAGATGCCTAAAAACATAATAATAAGATATATAAAGAAAAAACACAAAAAACAAACAAACAAAAAAAAAGCAAACAAACAAACAAAAACCACAAAAAAGAGAAACTTCCTGAGCATCGGAAAGGGTCTTATTTTCGCCTATTAACATTTCTGCATCTCAAAAATAATATATACAGGATTTCCTTAAAAGGAAGACTCAACAGAAAAAAAAGATAGTTGGCATCCTAGATTAACCTACTGTGAGCAAGAATGACTATAAATTTATCTTAATTCAATAGCTTTGTCACCAAATCTTTATAGTCGCTAAACTCCAGAGCCTTTACCAATGGCTCCCAAATCTTTTTTTGCTAATCCCAACATTTACCTCATATCAATTGTGTTAATTTGTCTGCACAGATACAATCAACTAACTTATATAACCAATCTCTCACCTCCAGCAGAATTTGACTTTTCCATCTGGCTGCCAGAACCATTCTAGCAGTAGTAGTAATGTAGAATAAGAGTTTACCATACTGAGTTCCAACCTGCTTTTTGTCATACATCCCTAATAAGTAAAGCTTTGGATCCATCTGAACTACAGTTGGGATTATTTTCCTGGTCATGTTATGGACTTTTTCCAATATTTTCTGGCAAACTTACAATGCCACCACATGTGAATGAAGGTACCTTCTTTTTTGCGACATTGCCAACAAGTTTTGCTAATATTCTTCTGCATTTTGGCTAACTTAGGGCCTTTGCAGACTGTCAGAAATAGTGCACATTAAATTGAGGCACTGCCCTGGCTCAGTGCTAGGGAATCATGGGAACTGTAATTTATTGTGGCACCAGAGCTCTCTGACAGAGAAGGCTCAATGTCCCAGAAAAAAATACAATTCCCATGATTCCCTAGCACTGAGCCAGGGCAGTGCCTCAATTTAATGTGTACTATTTCTGGCAGTCTGCAAAGGCCATTAGTCGGTGTTAGGTACCAATGCAGCTGCATTTTATGCCAGTTTTCCCGTAAATCATAGCATAGCGAATATTTCAATCTTTGTGACCATGATCTCTCCCATTCCTGGTTCAATTTTATGTAGTTCTTCTCCAAATGAATCTGTCATGTCTTTTATATACTTCCTCTGTATATTGTTTCCATCTTATTTTTATTTCTACTTGGTCATGTGTTCCTTTGCTGGTTGTATATTACCCACATTCTTTGTTTAAATTTTCCTTTGAATTCACAGGAGTCTATTTTGTATATACATACATTTCTTTCTCTAGTCTTCAAATTACATTGTAATCCTAAAAACTGAAACAAGAAGGAAGTGTATCTAAATGCTCTTTTTCTATGAATTTAAAAAAATGGAAAACAGTTGATCATGAATTTCATTTCTCGAGATGTGAAACTGTTGTGTCAGTTTTTGCCTCAGAGCAACAGACCACAACTTCTCACACCAGCTGCCCAATGATAAATTGTGTTGGCTTTTACATGTTGGAGCAATCATCACAAGAGGCTAGTAGGTTTTAAAAAAAAAATCCTAGAATTGTTGTTTTATCGTTTTATTTTGTTTTACTAATGTGAGCTCAAATCCTGTTGGTCAGTTACAAATATATAACCTACAGTTATACATTTGTAACTGCTACATATTAATGTTTCCCACATAGTCCCTAGGTTGCATAACCCTACTTACTGGTAAGCAGCTGCTGGAATCAATGGGGATCTGTTCTGCTGTCAATCAAGATATGACTGCCTGATGTTCTCACATCTCTCAGATGAGCAATCTACAGCATGAGAGGGATTTGTGACAAGGGTTCTTCTTCTGCCTCTTGTGCCAAAGATTACCCATGGGAATAGGTGAGAACATCAGGCAACCACTTCTTGGTGAACAAAAGAATCACACACACACACACACACACACACACACACCATGATCACAGCCACTACTTACAAGGGAGTTTTGAGGGGTCTAGCCTGGGAGTCTGGCCAGATCCTTCTATGGATATTCTGATATTGACCACATAGCACATAGCAGTTATTGTCATGCTGTTTAGTATGTAATAAATCCCACCCAAGACTTTTGTTTTCTTTAAAAAACAGTAAACCTACTGCTAGTAAAATTGTAATTTAGAAAATCAATTGGCAAGGTGTGAGCCAGAAATAAATTTTTCTTACTTAGTTACTTATTTATTAATTTCTCTTACTTACTTACTTATTTAAGTAAGTATTTTTGGTTTATATCTTGTCAGTCAGATAGCTGTCAAAGAATGGAAGCCCTCCTCCCCCTTTGAAGGCTCCTAAACACTTTATAGTCTTCCAACAAAAGCAGTCATCTTTAGAAATATAAACTTTGCATGTGCACGAGTAATTTCCCAGTCAGTGAACACAGAAAACCAGTATATTACTTGTCTATGAAACCAGAAGTCAAAGTGAGTAGTCAACAGAAGTTATAGAATCAACTCACACCTCTAGTTGAGAAGGTTTAGGTTGGGTGAAACTTGGTGTGCAGCCTTGCATTTAGGAGATTGTTTACCAAGATTACCCCTCAGTTCAGAGTCTTGCTTGCTCAGTAAGGTCTAATTCCTGACCAAAAGCCATAACCAAAGTTTGTCCATACTGACATTTGCTATGTGCAGGTTGGACATATGAATGGTAAGGTATCACTACAAAAACTGCAATTATTTTAATATGTGACAACTATAAGGCTATACACATTGCCCAAAAGGTCCATGTTCCCTCCCTTCCCAATCTGGCATCTTCCTCTTTAGATGTCATATGCCAACATCTCCAGGCCAGACAGGCAGAACAGAAACCATTCCAGTGGATTTGGCCCAACCCCAGTCCAACCTGCCCTTAGCTCAGTCTAAAAATCCCAGCAGTTTGTGGTGAAGTTTCCCAGAAATTCTGACACAACAGCCAGTAGACCAGATAGCTGCATACACCCTTACCTACTGCCTCGACCACCATTGTACTTGCAGAACCCAGCCACATCCTATGATGTTGGAAGGGGAAGCCTGGCCATGTGGATTAAGCCAGGTGCTTTGTTTCCATCCTTATGGGTAATGGCAGGAGCCTGAAAGTAGAACGGTCATGGCATCAAACATGCCAGTGACAGCCCTACAGCACAGCAGCAAGTGGGCATCTGAACACACTGCTTATCAGTACACCAGACCAGGTAGGTGCTGCGGCAAGAACAGGCCAGATCTGCAGGCAGGATACAACATGCTTGTACATTTAGGCCCCAAATCAACTGAATACTGGTGACATTTCTTGATAGCAAGATGTAACATATAAATAAATTACTTATTATATTCTCAAAAAAGCCCCAGATAATATAGATTCACAAACACAAAAATTCAGCTAACAATATTCAAATTTTGCTGCAAATGCATACACAAGATTTAATTTTCTTGAATTTTTAATTGCCCATATTTGATGATGAACTGTTGCAAGTTTTATCATGAAACAATCCAAAGCTGCCTCATTTGTTATAAATGATTGTAATGCATTTTAGCAACATTTTAAAAATGTGCTGACATTATGTCACTCCAAAAATATCTTCGCTGTCAGTGTTATGAGCACATTCTTTGTATAGTTTTATTTGATCAGCACTAGGTTGTTCTAAAACTGCCCCCACGCAGTTTGATCACTCAGAATGCCATTAATTTTTCAGTGCTTTCTCTAAAATCATTATAATTTATTTAGCTCTTTTCTTTTGTAGAAAGGAAGAAAGATACTTCAGAATTTCCCTCCTTGTTTGGCTATGTGAGTTTATTTATACTATCATATTGTTTAGCAGCAATACTGCAAGCAAACTGAAATGCCAGATTTTGGTTTTAAGTTCCCTAGGGATCTGGCATACAAAATGAATGCCAAGAAGGCTCTAATGAATACAATTAATTCTACCTCTAGCAGAAATGTGAGCTTGTGAAAGATGACTGCACAAATTCAAGATTATCTCCTTGACTAGTCAAGAAGAAAAGTTCCCTAGCCAAAACTGTTATCATATCATGCTTATCAAGTGGCTCATTTGGATTTCATGTAAGACAAATCTCTAGATATCTAATGAGGACATCTGCCCACTGAAAAACAGAGGGATTCAAAATATTATTCATGTTGTCTATATTAAAAGGGATAAATTTCATTTTCTCATCAGCAATATTCTGGTAAATTACCCAAGTCTAAGAAAATTTTCTGCCATTATAAATAATTGGTCTAATTTTAATGTATCCTGCCAACAAAAGGAATCTTTTTAATATATTTTATATAATATATTTAAATATTTTAATGAATATGCATATTGAATATCAACATTTAGGTTCTGCTTCAAGAACTAATAATAATAATAATAATAATAATAATAATAATTTTATTTTTATACCCTGCCTTTTGCTGTGGCAATCAAAGCGGCTTACATCTAAAATTAGATTAAATAAAATTACCCTAAAATAAACAATAAAATAATATTGACAAATAATAATAATCCCCCATTAAAATATATTAAATACAGATATAAATTAAAACATAAGAATTAAAACAATAGGAACTTTGGGGTGTAGTGAAGATGTAAGAAGGATGTCTGATGGGAGGGAGGCTAGACAAATGGAGAGATCTATTCTGGGTAGGCCTGCCGGAAGAGATCCGTCTTGATGGCTTTTTTAAAGTCATCTAAGCTGGTTATTTGATGGATCTCTTCCGGCAAGGCATTCCACAGTCTGGGAGCGGTGACAGAGAATGTCTTCTGGGAGGTTGCCGCTAGTCTGATTTTTATCGGTTGGAGCAACTTCCTCCAAGAGGACTTGAGGGTGCAGGGTGGATTATATGGAAGAAGGCAATCCCCTAGGTACGTTGGACCCAGGCCATGTAGGGCTCTAAAGGTCATCACCAACACCTTATACTGTGCTCAGAAACCAATAGGCAGCCAGTGGAGACATTTCAAAACGGGTGTAATATGATCACTCCAGTGATCAACCTGGCTGCCATATTTTGTACTAGTTGTCGTTTCTGAGTTAGGTATAAGGGTAGCCCCATGTAGAGTGCATTGCAGAAGTTGAGTTGTGAGGTTACCAGTGCATGTACTACAGTTTCTAGGTCCTTTACTTCCAGGAAAGGGCACAGCTGGCATATCAGCCAAAGCTGATAACTGGGGCTTCTGAGTGTTGCATTCACCTGGTCTGTCCAGGAGCACCCCCAGACTGCAAACACAGTCCTTAGTGGAGAGCGTGACCCCATCCAGGACTGGAGGTTGCAACCCAATACTGTAAGTACCTCTGTTTTGTCTGGATTCAGCTGGAGTTGGTTTTTCCTCATCCAATCCATTACTGCCTTGAGACATTGATTGAGGGTAGAACTGCCATTTGTTGTCATGGCAGCTGACCAAGACATGGAGAAATATATTTGAGTGTCATCAGCGTATTGATAACACCCAGCCCCATGTCTCCTGATGATCTCTCCCAGTGGCTTTATCTAGATATTAAACAACATCGGGGACAGGATGGCACCCTGTGGAATGCCACATTTAAGCTCAGTTTTTGAGGAGTAGCTGTCCCCGAGTGACACCCTCTGGAACCTATCCAAGAGGAAGGAACAGAGCCACTGAAGTACAGTGCCTCCCATTCCTAACTCTCTCAAGCGTTCCAAGAGGATGTCATGGTCTATTGTATCAAAAGCCACTGAGAGGTCCAAAAGCACCAACTGGGTCATGCCTCCCCTGTTGATGCTAAGGTGCAGGTCATCTACCAGAGCGACCACAGCAGTCTCCACCCCATATCCAGGCTTGAAGCTGGTTTGAAATGGATCTAGAAAATCGGTTTCATCCAAGATCACTTGGAGTTGAAAAGTGACAGCTCGCTCAATCATGGATTCAGAAATGGTAAACGAGAGATGGTCTATAATTTTTCAGGTCCAGGGGGTCCAGGTAAGGTTTCTTCAGGAGCGGTTTAACAGCTGCCTCCTTTAAGCTTGATGGAACAGTTCCTTCCCTAAGGGAAGGTTGTGCAGGGCAGAGGAAGATATGGTGATAACAGAGTGAAACTTTGTTACAAAGGAAAGGTGGATTCAATGTTTGAAAGCAATTCCCCCTTCAGTTTGCTCTGTTCCCAGAAGCAGGATGGGGAGCTTACTAACCATGCCATAGAAAATTACCTTGCTCCTCTGTAATGCCAGGTCGGTCGTGAATAAGACTCACATCATCCACAATCTTTTTGTGGATGAGAAAGCCGACTTGGCTTGTATCACAGAGACGTCTGGCAGACGACAGTGTCATCACATAGACTCAAGCTCTTCCAACTGGGTACTCTGTAAATGAGCAAGTAAGGGAAAGTGGGCGAGGGGGCAGAGTGGTTCTGCTTTATAGAAACAACCTCACCTTGACCAGGATACCTATGTGGAAAACAGATCACTTCGAGTGTATGTACCTGAGCCTGCAGACTAGAGATAGTATAGGGATTCTGTTGGTATACCATCCACCCCGTTGCTTAACAGACTCCCTATCTGTTCTGTCAAGGAAAGCCTCTTGTTCCCTAATATGTTGAAGTGTAGCTACCCACGCCTCCAGCTGCTGTGCTTTGTCCTCCAACAGGGCTACCAACTTGCACTTTGAGCATGTGTAGTATCTGAGCTGTATCTGAGCTGTATCTGAGCTGATACAACTGGTCTCAGAGCTGTTACTGGAGTTGCATGGACTTTTAGTTCTGGGCGACTTCAAAATCCCACTTGAGACCAGTTTAACAGGTGCAGTTCAGGAGTTCCTGGAATCCATGACAAGCATGAGTCTTTCCCAGTTAGTCACCAGACCAATGCACTGTACTGGTTATAGCCTCAATGTGGTCTTTAGTATGGAACAGAAATATTTGTGGGCGGAGGTAGTCAATATTAGCTCCATTGGAGGTGGAGGACCCATTAAAATGGTCCGCCCTCGAAGGCCAATAGAACCAATTGGTTTCCAGAAAGCCCTAGAGCATTTCATGTTTAGTAATGCTGGTGATTCTGTCAAAGCTCTGGTTAATACCTGGAACACCGATCTCGCCAAGGCTATCAACACAATTGCTCCCAAAGCATCCTTTCCAACCCACTTCTAATCATAAACCATGGTATACTAATGATCTTAGGAAAATGAAGCGGGTTGAACAATGACTAGATTGCATCTGGTGGAAAACTTGACTGTTATCTGACAAGACTCGTCATAGGATATTTCTTTGTTCCTATAGAGAGACAATACGTGCAGTGCAGAAATCTTTCTCTTCTGCACGTATTGTGTCTGCAGAGTCTTGCCCTGTTTAGGGTGGTAAGGGAACTGACGCAGGTTCCACTTATGCAAAACCCCTTACTTAACCCGACAACAGCCTGCTGTGATGATTTTAACAACTACTTTACATTTTAAGTTGAGGAAGGGGATGCCAAACCCCCCCACTAAAGCTGGGATAATCAATCTCACATATTTTTCCAAGTTTTTCTAAAAGACCAACTGTGTGCATAACTGATGCTAATACACCCGGAATGAAATGGGATAAAACTCTACATGCCTTGAATACACTTCAAATACATTTACATCAGTGACTCCATCTTTATTTGAGGACTGGGATGTGTGAGCAATCAAACTCACAGAGATGCACAAAGATGTGGTTCCATTGTGTGAACAACAAAACCAGAATGCAGGAGTGTGATTATTCACATTGTCGTACTAAAACAACAACAACGTCTGAATAACTCCTTGGTTATTTTTAAAACCATATCTGTCATACTGGGTCCTGCTTCCTACTATGGCTGTTATTTATTTTTATTTTTTGATTTCTTTCTTTCTTTCTTTCTTTCTTTCTTTCTTTCTTTCTTTCTTTCTTTCTTTTTGTGTGTGCCTTGACTTCACTAAAGGAATCTCTTACACCTGCTGCAGGAGCATAAAGAAAGCAGTAACAGCAAGGTACAGTGGCCAAAGTGATTAATATGGATGTGAACTTGCAGAATTTGAAAATTTAATAGCTGTAAAGGCAAAAAAGACCACAGTTAATAAGAGAATGTTAGAACAGTTCCTACCCTTCTCTAAATTCATTTTGGTTTATGAAACTTCAGGATGAATATGATTCATGTTAAAGCTTTCGAGAGATTATAACTGGATATCTATTCTTACCTGGGTATAAGTCTCAGTAGCATTCATTATTCTCCAAGGAAATGTGTAAGTCCCTCTCTATAAATAATGTGTTGGCATTTATATTAACAACACTTTTGATTATTTCAGAATTAATTGGGAGATATATCAGATTGGCCTAGTGGCAAAATCCCAAAGTTTTCTTGGAAGTGTAAATAGAAATTCTTTACTTCACTCTTTCCACATGATTTAGAACATGGATCATGCTAAGAATGAAAAAAAAAATCAGTTCTGAGAATTGGTTTTCCCCCCTCCAAATCCCACATGCATTTTCTTCCCATTCTTATTTCACACCTGGTTGTGATCATTTATATTTTCTTCCTGACTAGAAAATTATTTTAAAAATTAAACTTTTTAATGTAGTTTACTAATCTGTACATTTTCACCCATTGATTGTGTATCCCCCCCCCAACAGAATAAACTATTCATTTGTATTTTTCAAATGGTTCATTGTTTGTACAAACACTTTTTTTCCAGAAATGCCTTGTACGCCTCACATGTGTTTCTTCTCATGAGACTATATGAGCCAACAAAACTATATTTCATCTATTTGTTGAATTCTAAATTATGGCTGCATCTCCACTGCAGAAAGAAATCCCATTTGACACCACTTTAACTGTCATGGCTCAATGCTATGGAATTCTCAGAACTGTACTTTTGTGAGACATTTGGCTGTCTTTGTTAGAGAGCTCTGATGTCACAACAAAATTCCCAGAATTCCATAGCATTGAACCATGGCAATTGAAATGGTGTCAAAATGGATTATTTTTGCAGTGTGGATGCACCCTGGGTGGGAATTCTGCAGGCATACAGCCAGCTTCCTTCTTGAGAAATTTCAACCAAAATGGACAGCATGAGGCAGGACCAGTAAGAGTAAGGTACAAGAACAGAAACCACGGCCTTGTTCTCCTCTTTACAAGTAACAACTGTACTAGGAACAGATCCTTCAGAAACTATGGATCTGATAAGCCATGAAAGCTCAATTTTTTTTATCTATTGGGAATTCATGTTTCTTTTCTTCCTTGACAAAAATGGCATAGCTCATTTGCCATTTGTCAGTCAAGACACCATGAAATAAAACAATATCAGAATCATAGGTCACCTAGAAAGTTAGCTAAAGATACAACTATTTTCAAAAGAAGAACAAAGCAAATGAGAAGCTTCCCCACAACATTTTAGATATATTCTAATGCATTTTAAGCAGAGAGTTGGTAAGTGAATTCATCCCCCCCCCCCACTTCTCCTCATATCTTTTGTTGCAGCAAATAAAATGACTGAATTCATACATGCTACTCAGAATTCCCAGATGATACCAAGAAGAACCTTTTACCCTACTGAAATAGTTGTAGCTGTTTCAAAATCCATTTCTTTTGGTGTCGCACTTCCTTATCAATTGGTTGCAGTTGGATAATTTAGGCTGAATGTTGGAAGCCATTTTCAATACACTTTGTAAAAGGGCAAACACCTTAGGTGGTTTTGAAGTTTACCTTAATAATTTTTCTCTCTCTTTCTTTTCAATAATTCAACATTCTAAAGCCAAACTCTTTTGGGAGAAATCATTTTCTTCAAAAAATCAAAAAGGTACGCCAATCCTTATCAGTATTTGATTATTTATCCACTAAGTACCCACCAAAACCTGCAGTTTTGACTGTTGCACTTTGGCTGATATTTAATTTAATTTAAACAGTCTTCACACCTTAGACATACTCATTATGGAGGTTATGCTTACATTAATTAGTAATTTATTTCTTTGAAAGCACAGTGGCCACCACATATTGGAAAGTAATGGCAATCCTGATAACATTTACCCTGCTAATATGGGTCCTGTAAAGTCATAAATAATCCATCTTGAGACCACTTTAACTGTCCTGGATCAATGCTAAGGAATCATGCAAACTGGAGTTTATTGTGACATCAGAGCTCTCTGATAGAGAAGGCTCAATGTCTCAGGAAAAAAATAAAAACAACTGCAATTCCCATGACTCCCTAGCATTGAGCCAGGACAGTTAAAGCAGTCTCAAGATGGATTACTTGTGGCAGTCTTTACAGGCCCTTAGGGCAATTGCACACCACGGCCCAATCCTCCTTTTTGCCGCCCCCCAAAGAGTTGCAAAATGCCACTCCTTTTGGGGGCAGCAAAAGGCCATCTTTTCAGCCACGGCAGCAGATTTTTGCACCCTTTTGGCATAGTATGTGTGCACACTGTGCCAACAGGGCGTCCTGACACCATGCACTGTGCAAATGGGTGCACAGTGTCAGGACCTGGTCGGGGTGGAGTCGGGGTGGCCGGCATGCAGTTGCCCAACTCCAACTCCACCCTCAGGCTGGCCTTTTGTGCCGGTTTGCATTGTCCCTTAGTCTGTAAATTCAGTCATCTTGGAAGTATTCCTGCAATAAACACAATAACCACAGGGATGGTATCTAGCATGTCTGGTTGTTTTGTGTTTTGAGATAAGTGTTTATGCTCCTTGAATGTAACACACACCAGAATATCCCTGATGCTATTGGTTCTTTTAAATAAGAACTGAGGTTTTTCTTGACAACCTGGTATGTGTTGCATATATGCCAATGGATTTAAATGAAAGCCTGTAAACTATTGGTGACATGATTAAAAGTCAGGCTACTATTTAGATAACATCCAAAATCCACAAAACAATGATACTTTTGTTAGGCCAATCAAAATACACACAAAACATGTCACAAGCTTTCAAGGCTCCACTGCCTTTTTCATCAGGCAAAGGTGTTTAAAATCATAACTTCCAGTGCCACATGGTCAGGAGGAGGACTGGTCTGCCTGCATAGATATTCCTCCATACTCAGAACAACACCAACAATATCTTGACAAAATGCAGGTCTTTGACTAACATTGAAAAAAAAAAAAAAGCATGTACAGAGATCTTGTAGCACCTTTCAGACTTTAGGCAGGAACAGATGACCCTTTATTGCCGCCATCTGGGCAGCTTGGGAGCATGGCGTTGCCCTGAAGCTGCCCGTAAGTTGGGCAGCCACCCAGATGTGGATGGTTTCAAAATGCTGCAGCAGCATGGCATTTAGACACTGCATGCCGCTGGAGCATCTTAAAGGCAGCTTCAGGCTGTGGTTGCATTGAGAAAAGTGCCTCTTTCCTGGCCCAAAAAGGAACAGATCTTTTCCACTCCTTTTTGGGTCAGGTTCAAGGTGGATTGGGGCCACAGCATGTGTTTGCCACAGCCTGAATCCATCTTTTATGGGGGTGGCTTCAAGCCACCCCTTCTTTTCTATTTCAACCCTCTCTGATGCTGCCAAGTCTTTCTTTCAGTTGCTCTCAAAGGTGTTACAAGATCTCTTTATATACTGATTCTACAGACTAACACAGCTTTATCTTTGAGTTGTCAAAAAAAAAATCCTCTTGTATGATTTCAACACATTTGGCTTATGAAGAAGCCAGTAGAGCTTCAAAAGCTTGTGACATGTATTTTGTTATTTTGGTTGGCCCAAGACAGTTATTGCTGTTTTTGTTTGTTTGTTTGTTTGTTTGTTTGTTTTATTTGTTTATTAAATTTTACAAAACACTAAAAACACATTCACAACACTATTTTATAACAAACAGACATAATGAAAACATAACAAACATACAAACAAAAACATAACAAACAAATATAACATTACAGGAGTAAAATTACGTATTAGCTAATAATTATTGACCAACTTATCGATTTTCTTATTCCCAAGTAACTTCTTATCTTAACCCAAAGTTAGATGTTTCCTTCTAAAAAAAAAGTTTTTTTTTATAGAACTTCAATATCTTCCATCAAAATTACATCTTCAGAGTCTTTTCTGTTCCATTCTCATTACCTCCACCTAGTTTTTGATTTTCCCACTTTCCTATATTTGTTTTCTAAAGTAGCCAAGTTTCTTCAAAAACATTCTCCTAATTATTTACTTAATTTTGTCAAATAATTCTAATCATTTCCCATTGTGTTTTTATCCTATCTAGAAAATTATTTTGAATTAAAGCCATTAGGATATCTATATTCATTGCATCTCTTAGCCATTAGGATATCTATATTCATTGCATCTCTTATCTCCCATTTTCCAACATTTTGCAAATAGTATTCTTGAAATTAATACCATATATAGCAGTATCCTTCCGTATTTTTTTTCAGTTGTTTCTTTCACTTTATAGGTCATATTCAGGAGAAAAAAATTAGGACACCATGGGACCTGTACCTGTAGTACTCCATTATTTTCTGATAAATTGCTCTCCAATTTTTTTTTTTGCAAGTTTACAGTCCTACCACACTTTTTTGACATTTCCAACAGTGAGTATTTTCTGTGTTATATATCTTCTTTAATTTAGTTGGATACAGATACCACCTGTGCATCATTTTCAAAAAGTTTTATTTCAAATCTTGGCACAATGTAAACTTACTAGTTATTTTCCATGTTCTTTCCCAGTGTTCCATCTGTATGCTATCTCCAAGATCTTTAGTCCATTGAATCATTACATGTTTTACTATTACTTTCTCTAAATTTCTGTCTCTAAACAATCTATAATATTTTGATGCATAAGAATTCCTTATCTTCAATTATTTTATTCTGTTCAGTTCTAGTTACTTCAAACCCTTCTTTTTTTTTTATCAGTATTAAATCTACTTCTCAGTTGTAAATATGTGTACCAGTTGTTAATTTTGCCCTCTTCCTCCAGCTGTTCTTTTGATTTGATTTTATAATCCTTAGATTCTTTATAATGTTCATATATGATAATGCCTTAACCATGCTGTATTGTTATTCCTACTTCTATATAGAAAGGCCTCTTGTGGCGATACCCATAATGGTAGTTTTCTGTAGAATTTATTCTTAATTTTGAGCCATACTCTCAACAAAGATTTTCTGATATAATGTTTTTCAAAAATTTTGTTGTTCTTTAATTTTTCATTCCAAAGGAAAGCATGCCAACCAAATTCTATGTTATCTCTTTCTATATTCAGTAGATTATCATTTTCAAGTGCAATCCAATCTTCCAACCAAACATACAGTTGGCCCAATAATAGAGTTTTAAATCAGGAAGAGCAAAGCCTCCTTTTTCCTTTGATTCTGTTAGACTCAAACATTTGATCTTTGGTTCCTTCCCCTGCCATATACATTTTATAAGTTCTTTTTTTCCAATTTTCTATACAACTCTCATTATTTATCACTGGTATGTTCTGAAAAAAGTTATTACTGTTTTGTGTTTTTTAGATATTACTATATACTACTATATGGCCAACATAGCTGCCCCTTGCTATTTTTTAGATAGTTAGACTGTAGAATTTCCTGTTTTTTCTCCCTCTACTAGCTACTTATTCTTTCCCAGCCACAATTACAAATGATGGTTCTTGTTACCCAAAATGCTGGGTTCTGGGGAGACCATCCACAACCAATGTAGTTTAAAGAATTTGGTACTTAGTTCAAAGGAGAGATCTAATCAGTCATGGCAAGATCTTGGGATACAACCCAACTATTCTAGCTCCACAATCACACAGAACTCCAAAGGTATTTCAATAGGTTTTATATTTTATTAATGGAAATAATATAAATTAATACAGACACACGCATACACAAAATCCATGAGCTAGGAAACATAGGTGGGAGCAGTGAATAGATATAAGGCTTTGCTACGAGTAATACTCACCTGGTCAGGTCTTGCTTCCAATTTAGGAAGCTATGGAATGGAAAAAGAGGACTTGATAGCCACTGTGGAACTGGGGGTTAGCCGGCATATTGTTGGGCTCAGCTTAGTAAACCAACAGAGTGTCTGCCTGCTACCAAACCAAGATCAAAGAATGCCTGGTTTGCTACCTATATAGTTACCTTGAAAATAGCTGGGAGGCGGGGCAGAAACCCAGAGTAGAATGGATTATATCACTTTAGATAGTTTTCCAGGACAGGAAATAATGGTCTGAAATTGAATTTAATGTCATGGGTGATTGATGCAAATTCCTCTGTCAAAGGGATTAGTGCGCTGGATCTCCAGCCCTTTTCAGACTATGTGCTTCCAATCCTATACCTTAGCCATGAACCCTTATCCTCTCCAAATATAATAGGATCTGCTGGAAAATTCCAATGATTTCAATTCCAATGATTGCAAGTCCCCCCCCCCCCCCCCCCAAGCTCTGCAAGTCTGGAACTCTACTAAGAGGTAGCTATGCAAATCTATTAAGAGTTTTGGCTTCCACAGTGGGTTTAAATCTAGGTCACATTATGACTTTACAAAGATAGGTTCAGGCCCATTCTATCTGTCAGACCATTTTCCCTGACACTGAGCCTGCAAGGCACAGAGATCTCTATGAATCTCTTCTATCATACCCACCACCTTCACAGACATATGACCTTGGGGACTCAAGAGAGAATCCTTTCAGTGGTTGGTCCTGGCTCTGGAATTCCTTTCCTAGGAAAGCTGGCCTCCTGCTTGCTTTCTTTTCATCAGCATGAAAAGTCTTCTTTCTTTCTGTTTAAAAAAAATCCCAACAGCCTTTCAGGAACTATTTCAAAGAGTGCTGTTTTGCAACTGCTGTTAAATCTTTTCTGCTTTTGTAGATATTTTAAATTGTTTTTAATGTCATGCATTTCAATTACATTTTAATGACAATGTTTAGCATGTTTTTATCATTCGGTATTTGCTTCAATGTTGTAAGTAGCTTTGAATCTCACTTCTGAGCAAGAAGGAGGGACAAAAATAAAGGTAATAATAGTGATACTGACATTGATAAGAAGAGATGTATGCAATTTAAGAAAAATAGAAAAGGGATCCTTAAAATAGGAAGTACATCTTAAAAATGAATTCATGTAACTAAAACAAACTAAAGTCCATGTTTAAAAATATATATTATGGATGGAACATGATGGAACAACTTTATGACTCAACACATGAAGAGTGACAAAAATAGGAAAGAAGACTGAATCTGGACTACAATCAATTATTTCTTGATTGCAATTACCTTCTTCTTTGGAAAGTCCATGAATAATCTGGTGCCTACCAGAAGCTTCACTCAGCAAAATATCTGGCAATCCTTGCTGGTTCTCCTGTTCCTATAGCAGGGGTCAGGAATGTGTGGGCCTCCAAATGTTGCTGATGTACAACCACCACTACCCGCAGACATCATCCACAGTCAAAGAACCCATGGAGTGCCACACATTTCTCCTTCCTGAACTAAATGAAATATAAGGTTAGACTGTATAAGTGCTATTGCTTCCTGTTAGCTAAGCTGTAGATTTGGCTGCTAGGATGTGTTGCATGCTTGTTAATTCCTTGTTTCTGATTTCAAGGATATAAAATGTGGCTGCAAAGTCATTTATCTGTTGCCATTTACACTCTGCATGGCATTGGCTCAATAAAATCTGCTTTCTGGAAGCACAGTGAAATGGCACACTGCTTTATTCGCTCTATGCATCTCAATTATATATGTGTGTGTTCCAATAAATAATTTCCTGGGATTTAAGTTAATGCCTGCAAAATAGCTTCTCTCCCTTCTCTGCACCACAATCCGTTTCTCATCTAAAGTATATGGCTCGTCAGCCAACGCTATGTTAAGACACCCAATATGCAAAGCCAGTAGAGAGTAATATGGCCAAAGTAAATCTCAGGGAGTGGACAATTTGCATCAATTGTGGCTGTTAATTTGTGCTCACTCTTTTCCTAAACCCATCTTGCTTTCCAACAGGACAATAAATTAATTCTGTGATTCAGGGGCACTCTAAAGTTAATACTGCATAGTTACCTGTTCCAGCATTCAAAGAAAGTCTATAGCATTACTTTCCAATGCTGGAGAAGCTTTAAGAGGATGGCAGGTCATTTCCCCATTAGAAGAGTAAGTCAGTTCCTTAATTACAAAAAAAAGTGCTAATTGGATATTTTCTGTTTCATTATCAGCTACCCTTTGATAATATTGCCAGACACAAATACTGAAGAATGCTTCAGGGGAAAAGGGCTTATCACAATCATTCTCTTCCTGCTTTCCCTCCTTCCTTTTATCTTTTGGGAAAGTTACTATAATGACAGACTGTGGGGCTTTGCAGATGGCGCAAAGCACCGTCTTCAAGCCAAGGAAGGAGAGGGGGAGGTCATTGTCCTTCCTGAGGATGTCATTGTCCTTCCGTCACAGCATCCAGACACACTGTGACAGAAGAGATGTTGAAGAGGTGTGCACCACCTCTTCCGGCACCCTTTCCACACCTTGAGGAAGGAGCACTATTTTAGCACTCTTTCCAGGGCTGGAAAAAGGGTGTGGGGCAGCCTCAGCCCCAATCCACTGCTTCTCAGGGCAGCCCACAGCCGCCCATGTGCATCCCCCCTAAAACCATAATAAATGAATGTAATTAACATTAAAAAAAATTCTACTAGACTATGGACTAAAATTGTTATCATATTTACAAATACACTTTCAAGTTTTGTGAAGGACTTATCAAATTTTGTTAATTTTTGATTGACTGCAAAAAAATTAGTTGAATTATATAAAAAAAAATTGTTTAAAAACAAATCTGGATGGTAATTAATAAATAGGTGCCATGAGCTCAATGAATGGTGTATTAAACTGGGCGAAGTAAATTTTGTGTCTTCTGTACTGTTAAAATTTATTCTAACCATGATTAATTTCAAGGTTATCCTTCTCCCCATATCACTAGTAAGCACGCATTTTATATGTGCAAAGTCAACACTTCAGTTCCTGTGCTCTCCTGCTATCAGAATCAGGTTGCTGGTTATGAGAATGGCCTGTGTCTCCAATTCTGGAAAAACAGTGCTGTTCAAAGTACTCAGTACCAGTTTAAGTGGAGAAATAACCTGCATAACCCTCTAAAAAGTGGATTACTGTATTTCTATGAAACTTGTAACACTCTGCAATGATTAAGTGTAGTTGTTTTTTCCCCATGGAAGAAGAGGGAATGCATGATAATTGCTTGGGCAGTAGAAGCAATATTAGAAGCAAAGCAGGAATCTGCTCTGGATAATTATTCAGTGTATTCTTCACATCAGTTGAGCCCTGCTGCCTGTGTAGAAATCCACCTCTCGAGTAACACTGAAATGTGGCCACCCAGGTTCTGTTTGAAAATCTCCTATGAAGAATAAGCTTATAATTCATAGAGGTTGTGTGTGTACTTTTGTTGCTATCCATTGTCTAGTTGATCTCGACCCATGGTGACCTGTAGATGAGACATCTCCCAGATTCCCTATCCTCCATTGGTCTGCTGAGGTCCTACAAATTCATACCCATGACCTCCTTAATAGAGTCCATCCTTCTAGCATGTGGTCCTCTCTTTCTACTTCCATCCATTTTTCCTAGCATTATTGTTTTTTCCAGTTAATCGTGTCTTCTCATGATGTGACCAAAGTATGACAGCCTCAGTCTAGTCATCTTGGCTTCTAGAGAGATTTTCAGCTTGATCTACTTTATGAACCATTTGTTTGTCATTTTGGCTGTCCACGGAATCATCAACACTCTTCTCTAGCACCGCATCTTGAATGAATGAATTTTCTTCCTATCTGCTTTCTTAACTATCCAGTTCTCGCATCCATCCATGGTGATAGGGAATACAATTGCTTGTATGATTCTTAGGATGTTTTCTAGTTCTCTCATAGCTGCCCTCCTCATTCTTAATCTTCTTATGATTTCTTGACTGCAGTCCCCGCTCTGATCTATGTTTGATTCCAGGTATGATATTTTTTTTTTTACTATTTCTATTTCTTCCTTGTCTAAGTTGAACTTGTGAAAGTCCTCGGTGGTCATTATTTTTGTTTTCTTTATGTTCAACATTAAGCCTGCCTTTGCACTTTCTTCTTTGACTTTCCTTAGTAGTTCTTCCAAGTCTGTTAGGTTTTCAGCTAGTATTATGGTGTTGTCTGCATATCTTAGATTGTTGCTATTCCTTCCTCCTATTTTCACTCCCTCTTCTGTGTCCAATCCTCCTTTTCATATAATATGTTCTGCATACAAGTTGAACAGATAAGGTGAGAGGATGCAGCCTTGTCTGACTCCTTTGCCAATTGGGAGCCATTCTGTTTCTCCATGTTCTGTCCTGACAGTAGCCTCTTGTCCTGAGTAAAGATTTATCATTAGGACTATCAGATGTGTTGGCACTCCCATGTCTTCAAGGGTGTTCCATAATCTTTCATGATCTGTATAGTCAAAGGTCTTGTTATAGTCTATAAAGCACATGCTGATTTTCTTTTTGAATTCCTTGGTGCACTCCATTAGCCATGGTATGTTTGCAATGTGGTCCCTAGTGCCTCTTTCTTTCCTGAACCCTGCTTGGACCTCTGGAATTTCTCTCTCCATGTATGGTTGAGTCTGTGTTGCAGAATTTTGAGCATGATTTTGCTGCATTATAGTTGCTGCATTCTTTTTCATTTCCTTTTTTTGTGGGTATGGATGTATATTGAGTGCTTCCAATCTGTTGGCCATTATTTTGTTTTCCATATCTGTTGACATATGTTGAATAGCACTGGTGTTGATTCTGTTAGTGTGATTTGAAGCAATTTGATTGATCCTGGTGATTTATTTTGTCCTATTGCTTTAATTGCAGCATCCACCTCTATTTGTAAAGCAAAGCAAAGCAGCTTATTTATATACCGCTTCATATCACGCTATGGGATGTCTAAGCGGTTTACAACTGTGAGCTGATTGCCCCCCCAACAATCTGGGTACTCAATTTAGCGACCTCGGAAGGATGCAGGCCTGAGTCGAGCCTCAGCCCTGGCTGGTATTGAACTCGCAACCTTGTGGTCTATGAGTGAGTGGCTGCAGTACAGGCATTTAACCACTGCGCCACCAGGGCTATTTGTAGAGTTTGGGGTTCATCTTCATATGACTCTTTGATCCACGTGTCCTTCAATTTGCTATCCCTTTTGTATAGCTCTTCTGCATCCAGCATCTTTTTATTCCTTCCTGATCTTGAATTATGTTGTTTTTATTGTCATAGAATTTCCCGGTCCTTGGTTTGAATTTCCCTTTAATTTACTGGATCTTTTGGAATAAGTCTCTTGTTCTTCCCTTTTTGTTGTTGTCCTCTCTCTCTGCATTTATCATTGTAGCATTTGTTTTTATCTTTTTGCACCATTTGTTGAACTGTAGCATTAATGGTTCTGAGTTTATTCCTGTCTCCCTTTTGTTTTGCTTCACTTTTTTTCTTTTACTGCTTGTAGCATTTTATCTGACATCCATGGTTTCTTCTCTTTCTTTTTGACAACTGTAAGTGTCTGTTTGCATTCTTCTTTTATTATGTCCCAGGCTTCTGACCACAGTTCTTCTGGCTCCTGATCTATTATACTTAGTTCCTTATATTGTCAATAAATTCTGTGGGAATATTGTTTAGGTCAAATTTTGGTATGATGACTGGTTTTGTTTTGTTTTTCCTCATTTTTTGAAATAAATAGTTTGTGGTCTGTCCCACGGTCTGTGCCTGGTCTAGTTTTGGCTATCAAAACTGAACTTATTCGTCTTTTGCTTCCAATTATATAACCTATTTGGTTTTTGTGTTGTCTGTCTGGTGATGTCCATGTGTATAGCCTTCACATTGGCTATATGAAAAAGGTATTTTCAATTAATAAATTGTTGGCTTCACAGAAATCTATCAGATGCTCACCTGCTTCATTTATTTTGCCTGATCTGAATCTGCCTACTGTTTTTGATTTTTCTTTGCTTCCAACCTTTGCATTCCAATTGCCTATGATTAGCATAATGTCCTGTGTTGGTGTGTTGTCAATTTCTTCCTGAAGTTTTTTGTAAAATCTCACTATTTCTTCCTCTTTTGCATCTGTGGTTGGTGCATATTTACTGCTTTTGCAACATCTCTCCTTAGCATGAATGCCACCCCATTTCTTCATGTATTCTCATTCCTTGAGTAGAACACTGTGCAGTTGTCTGAGTCAAAGTGGCCCATTCCTGTCCATTTTAGCTCACTTACTCCTAATAATTCTATGTTGATGTGTTCTGTTTCCATTTTTATTACATCTAGCTTCCCTTGTCTCATGCTTCTCACATTCCATGTTCCTATTATAGGTGTTGTATTACTCTGGATAGCTTTTGTATTTTTGAGTGGCTCTCCTGCTTTCTTCACCATCTTTTGGGTTTTTGTGCCTTTGGTTCCTCTGACAAGTGTGATTTTTCTCTGTTTTTCTGTCTCTCTGTTTGTTTCTTTTCCTGCCTGTTTCTCACTTGAAATGTCTCATCATAGGTTTTTTTAGGTGAGAGGGTTTCACAAGGAGGATTCTCATTACCTCCCCATGAGCAGTGCTAATCAAGTGTTAGCCATGATGTCACTGTTGTTATCAGTGCCAGATATCACTGTTGTTATCAGTGCCATCCACCACCATTGATGCTGCCCAGTAGTTGTTTGCCTGTCTGTGTAATCCCTCCCCCTTGTTGTTTGATTGTTTCTCAACCCCTTTCCTCCTCCCCTCTGTTACCCTTCCCCCCTCATGTCCTCCCTCGTTTCATTCTTTGGCTTTTTCCTAGGCTCTCATCGAGTTCCTCTGGCTCTCATGGCCTTGATCTGCACTTCCTCTTTGTCCTCTGGTCTTTGCATATGGTGGAGGTCCCAGGTGTCCTCCAAACTCTGGCACTGCCTCTTTGTCCCTTGGTCTTTGTCTGCTATAGGGTAAAACATGATTAAGCCAGTTTTATATGATTTTCAAATGTGCAGATTTCTGTAAGAACAAATATGCAGATTTCTTTCCTAATTGTGGAACCAGGCTTAACTTAGGTCAACATTTATATTTGATGTAAAGACATCAGAGAGCAAACTATGTCCACCCTGTGGATAATCCAAAAAAGATACAAGCCTCCCAAACTTCAAAATGAAGCTATATTACTCACACATGTGGCCCAGCCCTGTCTTACTCTTCAGCCATTATAATTTTCTTAAACAGATGAACTCTGACATGCCTGCTAGCACTATCTCTAGAAATTATACAAACATGGGCACATATTTATGATTCACTAACAAGAAGAAATAAATATGAATGTCAATAGTTTCCCTATGTATTAATAGAACTAGAAGCATAAAATATTTTGTCATTCACAGCATTCATTTCATAGTATTTGGTGTTTTTGAAGATTAAATTCCTATTAGCTGATCATTTTCCTTCAGGATATTTACACAAATCTTGACTTTATTAAGATCGATTGATCTAATGTGTTGAATTAATTTGTTAAACAGTTCAAAGTCAATTCTCTTAAAATTTACTCATCCGATCAGAAAGATCCCCCTCACATTAGAACAGAGATAAACAAATCTGGGAAAAAATTAACATATACCTTTTAAAATACTGATCAGCAATTTTTAAAAAGTAATGAAGGGTGAAGCATCAACGGACAAATGATGTAGTGCAGATTAACAAATTAGTTTAGTGTCCTATAGGGAAATTGCTTAATA
The DNA here is from genome assembly GCA_026167975.1 of Phrynosoma blainvillii. Classification (NCBI taxonomy): domain Eukaryota; kingdom Metazoa; phylum Chordata; class Lepidosauria; order Squamata; family Phrynosomatidae; genus Phrynosoma; species Phrynosoma blainvillii. The sequence goes on along the minus strand of JANUYF010000007.1, from coordinate 8,537,356 downwards.
ATAATGAAGTAAATTATTTGTGCATTGGGAATGGATATGTATTCTCCATCAGTAGCAATCTTGAGATAAAAGCATACATAATCTTTACAGTCTCTTGAAACAACAGAGATCTGCACTGAATATCTACTTTAGTATTATAGTATTGCCTGCTTTGGGATCTCAAGACAAGGACTTGAAATGGATAAAAGTACCATCTGATATGCTATCAAGTTGTTTCCCTGAAAACCACTCTACATGATCTGCATGTCTTCTAGCTTGATTATCATGAATCCTCCAAATGAGAAGTTACAAATCTGCTTCAATACTTTGCTTGTTGTGATTTTTCATCAAGTTAGCTTTGACTTATGGGAACCCTATGAATAAGAGACTTTGGGGCTGAACAGATGGCCCCTAAGGGACAGCATCCCCCTGCCCCTTTCCTTGCTGGATTGGGGCCATGTCAACTACACATTTTGGCCCCGATCTGGTGGTTTGCTGCTCTAAAAAGAGCTGGCAAATGCCACTCCTTTTTTGAGTAGCAAAAAAACACCCTTGCCATGGCAGCAGTGGCTTTTTGGTGCTCCTTTGGACACCACCCTTTATCTGGTTGGGTGGGCAGCATTACGGCAGCATCAGGATGGAGTCAGGGTGACCGGCCACTCCACTCCCAGGCTGGTCTTTTTGGCTGGTCTGACAGCCCCTTTGATAGCCTAGTCACCAACTGCCCTGCTCAGGTCTTGCAGACTCAGGGCTGAGCTTCCATGATAGAATCAATCCACCTTAATATGGTCTTCCTGTTTTTCTATGACCTTTCAAAACTGTCTGACACTTTACTTTGCATGAAATTCAGTGTAAATTTTAAACCCAGGTTTATTCCTACATGCATGAGGAGTTTCCTTATTGATGAAAGACACTAAAGAACAGGAAATTCTTTGCACAGACAGAGCAATTTATGCAGACATTTGTTAATCTTGTCATAATCCAAGGTGGCTGTGGCCCATTTTCCCTAAACTCTTTTATCAGCTTCTATTAAATGATCAAGCCTATATTTGTCATCTGTCCTCCTCACACACTTTGTGTGTATGGATGTAACTAGTCCTACTTATACTCTACTTTAGTTGAGTCAATCCCACATGTCATAGCAGAAGCTAGTTTCCACAACCCAGAAACTAACCTTGAGACATGGGAGGAAAGTCACACGGGTAATAATGGCAAGTGTTTCCCACACCCCAGTAGAACATTTTTCACAATAGGGCTGAACTTGTTGATCCCAGAATCCATAGCAATAGTAGTAGCAAGTACATTTCTATACCGCTTATCAGTGAACTAGCATTCCCTAAGCAGTTTACATTGTGTAAGCCAATTGCTCCCAACAAGCTGGGTACTCATTTTACAGACCTACAAAAGGATGCAAGGCTGAGTGGATCCTGGAGCCTTGCAGGATTGAATTCATAACCTTGTGGTTGTGAGTGACTGCAGTACTGGCATTTAACAACTGAACCACTAGGGCTCTGAAAGGCTCCTTTGGGGAAAACAGAAGAATATTCATGCATCCATACAAATAATTCCTAAATTATTGCCATATCTAAGAAGTGGTCAAACTCTAGGAGAAAGGTATGCATCCATTTATAGTAATAGCAAATGCAGCAGCATTTCACTTAAATGAATGGACAGCATGAATTTCACATACTTGGATAATCAGATGAATATATAAATGAACTATTATTTTAATTGAAATATATGCACAAAAGCACAATCCCATTAAATGAAGTGCAACTCCAGATGCATAAAGTTTCAAAAAAACATGTCCTGGGTTTGACTTTATTAGAATGACAATCTATAGAGTAGAAGGAAATATTCATTTGGGATCTGCATTATATTAAGTGAAGCTTGGAAACATGGGGATCTTTGGACTAGTTCTGGTATTTCTCAAGATGAAATGAGCTTTCATATGAAGCTACCAAAATCCATGCTGGGTCAAAACTTGTATGGAATTTGGGATTTGGAAAACTGAGGCAATGCAAGTGCAAAGCAACACAAAAAAAAGCCACTGTTGTCTTTTTAGTCAGTTATAATGTCAAAGAGGACTTATGACATCTGAATTGTTTTGTATTAACATTTACAATTGCCATGACTGTAAATGCCCCTAAAAAACCCACCTTAAAAACTAGGCAGCTGGACCAAGTGAAAGAATTAGAGGGTGCTAGAGGGTGCAGCACTGAGGCATGATGTGTACAGTCCCTTCCCACCTTGTACAGTCTCTTCATTTTTTACTTGATGAAAAATGAGCTTTCAGACATGAAAGCACATTTCATTGTAAGAAGTACCAGAACCAGTCCAAAGATCCCAAATCTGTGCAGGCAAGTCATGGTGCTTGTAGCACTGCCAGTCACTGACAGGAGAGGCCTGGGCACATGATCCTTCATTGTAGCTATAAGTCCCATGGGGGTCCCATCCAAGCATATTTTAAGTATCATTTATGTGAAAATGGCCAGGAGGGAGGACTGGGGAAGAGGATAAAGTGGAGTCAATCAGTTGGTAATCTTAGGGCACAAATCATTCCTTTTTTTATTATTATTATTATTTTGGTATGACTGGCACAGATGGGTTTTTTTTTGGTTCTATTAAGGATAGCTGGAATTCTTTTGACAAGCAAAGGTTAATTTGCTTCTGCCATGAAATGGTTACAGTTTGGCAGATGGAATGTATTCAAAATATGTCTGAAAATTTAATTAAAATATGAGAAAGACAATAATACAGTCTTTTTTTAAAAAAGGTAAAACTTTGGCCCACATTTGAGATCCAACTTAACACAGACTCAGTCAAAATCAATTTGAATCAAAGAAAATCGTTTTCTAAAGTATCAAAACAGGGTCTAAACAAAAAAGATATGTTTGGTGTACATCACATTCCTAACTGATGCCTAACATATGTCCAAATATTTGTTTGGCTTCAGTTTGCCTTTAGTCAATCTGAATTGACTAAAGATGAGCAAATCACTTTGCAGAACTGATTCAATGTCTGTGTTGTAGATCACGAAATGGCAAAAAAATTGTGGTGATTCCTGAAAAAAAGGTAAGTAGCACATTGTCTTCCAGGATATGTGTGTGAATTCCTTATGGAGACCTGCCAAACAGTGATAAATACCAGGGAAAAATCCAACAATCTGTTACAGGAAGAAGAAGAAGAAGAAGAAGAAGAAGAAGAAGAAGAAGAAGATCCTGTGATATATTCAACAATATCAGATTTACAATGAGCTGGCACACATTTAATCAGTTAGTCTGAGGTATCACAAAGTTTGTATCATTCTGTTAATGGTACTTTGTTGGTGGTGTGTTTTTTTCTATCAAAGTGTTGGTCTCTCCAATATTTCTGGTAAACTGTGATCATAGCTCATGGCAATAAGGTTAATATCCATATGTGTGCAGGCTCAACATTGGGGACTCTCAGTGTTCTACAAATTTATTCCACACCATTCTTCACATTCCTGTGCAATAGCAACCTTGTTGGCAGAAAAGAATTATGAAGGATTCCCTGGAGAGTCAATCAGAGTTGCAACTTTATTTGGCCAAAGGGATATGTCTACAGACTGATAATATGTTCTTTCCACACCTTGGAACAAATTGCACTTTATGTGCTTTCAGTTCTTGCCCAAAGAAGCATAAAACGTTCAGAGAGAAATATCCTAGAAGCATCTGCACTATATACAGAACAACATGTAAGTCCTTTATATATATATATATATATATATATATATATATATATATATATATGAAGGTATTTGGGATTATGATTCTTGCCCACTTAAGAACTTTTTGTCTTGGACTTGACATAAACATAATTATTAAAAGATTCCACTGACTTCAGTGGCAGTTACTAAACATGAGAAAATGTGTTTGTCATAATTATCATGGTCAAAATTATATTTCATCTACTTAGCTATGTAACTACCTTACTGGCTTAGTGAAGAAGCAGCTCTTTCTCATTCTCCTCAATCCCGACTTACTGGACAGCACCTGAATGATGGGAGTCTGTGTTTCTGTCAACTGGGATATAGCAGACTAGCATTTCCAACACCTCCTGTGAGTGCTTTCCTGTGCAACAGTCAGAAGCAGAATCCTTGTCACAATTCCTCTTCACACATTCAGGTCTTTCCACATGCAAGGGAGGGGTTGGAAATGTCAATCTGCTGCCTCCATATCACCAGAAGAACAGACCTTCATCACTCTCTGTGGCTGATGTCCAGTAAATCAGGATTGGGAGGCTTTGACAATCCCTACATATTACCTACACTATTCAATATGTAGGGATCATGAATAAAATCAGTTATGAATGTGTAGCTCCAGGATATGCCTTCATAACTATGATTGTGAATTCCAGCCATAAACATTATCAGGCTGTGACCAGAAGTTAAGCATTTTAATACATATATATATTCCCTATGTGTGCATTGTTCTGTCATGGCCCTAAAATGGAAACCTCTATCCCGCCCTTTACCCAAGAGCGAAATAGTCACGTACACCACTGAAGCCACATAGACTTAATTTACAGGTTAAACACTTATTTTTAGGAGTTACAAAACAGAAAGATTCACACCTCAAGAGATAGGGAAGCCAGGAAATTTACAACCCTGACAGGTCCTGACAGCCAGAAAGATAAGCTTCACTACCCTCTGCTGGAAACTATCTCTTGCAAGGAAACCTTTAGATGTTTGTTTGGCCCTTTGATATACAATTATCAATCTTCACCCAGGGCTATTTTCAGCCTATAAATAGTCCACCAAAATTCTAGTTAGGTGTCTGGTTAGGATTCCTGGTGACACTACGTCACTTTGAATTCTGATTAAGGCTCAGTCTGTGTCCCCCTTCTTTTCCTTGGCCGAATCCATCTTCCCATCCATTCATCTGGAGCACTCCAGACAGGTAATTATCACCATTATAAAGCCTTTTTGTCTATCCCAAGCTAATTTGCTTTACTCCTGAGATCTTGTGTGAGTGAACGTATGTCTTTGTATGCTTAATCCCTTAATAAAATATCCAAGTTAATTCATAAAAAAACCCTTGTCTCTGTACATGTAGTCCCTCAGCCACCTTCGTAAATGCTGGGTTTGCCTCCTGCTATCTATTTGAGCTAATATTAAAATTCCCCAAGGTCAAGTTCATATCAACCTCTTAATATCAGAAAATAACAATTATTATTGGGGAACACAATTTGATCTGAAGGAACACAGTATTGAATTTCCTTGATGAAGGCATATAGGTCTAAGGTTGACCAACTCTCAGGTGACTTGGTACTCAACATATGCCATCATGAGCCTTTTCATAGAAAGTATACTATATTCCCCACTTTTCTTTTGGGAATTTCACTGTATCCTAAAGCAACCCACCACACACTCCACTCCAGGCTGAACCCTGTTAAACTAATGTAGTAGAAGAAGATGCCTTTATACCACAGCTTTGGGATGGACATGTGTGCTATTTACGGGGGGGGGGGGGGGGGGGGGGGGGGGGGGGGGGGGGGGGGGGGCTGGGTTAAATATAAATAATGCTAACAAAGGATAGAAAAAGCCTGGAAGTTGACTATCCGTAGTTAGTTCTTGGATATGAGACTGTCCAAGTGCAAAGGAAGTAGATCTTCATGTATTTCATTCTTGCATACACAAAGGATTTCAAAGTTTTATCCCTACTGGGTGAGATTGTGGCTGGAATTCAGGCTGGGACATCTTCATGTGGATGTGTCCCTTGCACATATAAATGTGCTTTTTCAGGCACTGCAGAGGTTGAGATTCCTGTCCTCTCCACACAGTGCCCAAAGCCCTCTTCTTGATCCACTCAAAAGCCTGAAGCTACTTCATACAGACATTCTATGTTTCAACATGAAAAGGCAGGATTGGAGAAGCATTTGGAAATCCCTGCCTCCAGAAACACTGAGATCTCTGAAGGAATCTCATGGACCTCAGCACTGATATCATTGTTGCGTGTCTGGCTAGGGGGACAGTAGCCAGACCTTTGTAGATCCTGGCTACTCATGTTGAATGACTCTGTCAGGCAAATTCAAGGATTTATTGAGTAAGTTGACTGGAGTGGCATATGGGTCAGTGTAGCATGAAGTCCACATGCAGGTCTTCCCACATGTGAATCTTTACACTATGTTGAATTGAGACTAATGTGTTCTATATATATATATGTTATTTTTCACACTTCAGAAAAAACTCAACAATTTTTTAAACAATCTTTAACTCTCTTTAATAACATTATTGCTAAAAAGACTTTGGAAAACCATCAAAAATCTACAATAGTTAGTCCTTCAACAAAATATACATGAAGACTGAAAAGCTATTAAGGTTCATTGACATGATACTTCTTCCCATCTGTATAATCTCCCAGATTATAATGTCCACCAACAATCCATATTCTCATTTTCCTAATATTTCCACTTTCTAGCAATCATTGTTCTACATAAATATAACAAGAATGTGATTAACTTTTAATTTGTACCTACTTGTTTACTCCAGTGAATATTGTCAAGAAAAGAGTTTCAACAAAATGTTATATTTTAATTTGTAATTTTTGGTATTGTTAAGACTAAATTTTTAATAATTTCTGAATTGCTGGACATTCAGGCTAAAGGTGACATAAACTCAATTTTGTCCACATTCCCCCCAGCACCAAGCAGAAATGTTGTTGCTTGTTTTATACAATCTTGTGCAATTTCTTTAGCTAAAGCCAAAGACTTACATTTCTTAAGATCTTAATGGGGAAGAGAGAGCTACTATCCTGGACCATTTATTACACATTTTATTGATTCTTTCAATAAGATTATATTGTATTTTTCAAGTTTCCTCTTGTTTAACTTTTCAAAGGGGATGCTCCTATTTATAGGATCCATCCTACTCATTTCCATTCCCATCCATTTAGTTGAGTTACATATTAACCCCACATACAGTTTCCTGATGTGTATAGTCAGTATCTTTCATTTTTTGATAATCTATTCTTGTCATAGCCAATCTCTTTGGTGTCATGGTAAATCCTTCAAGGTGCTTTCCCTCAAGCATATATTTCCTTAACTGAACATTTGTTTCTGGATTTCTGCACAGAAGTGACAAGGTTGGCTTATTTCTAACTAAAAGTGATGGCAACTAAGGCAAAAAGGACAAATTGTCATTGACATCTTTCTAAAAGTTATAAACTCACTCTCTCTGCATCTCAAATATAGCCATAGAGAGATGCATAAAACGTCTGTACTAGCAATCATTCACTGGAAGAAAAGATGACCACTCAGAATCAGAAAAACACCTTCAAATGCATCTAAGTTTTTTTTTTTTAATTGCTAATTGAGAATTGCTAGCAGATATTGGAGCTTATCACATTTTTAAAAAACTGCCTTACCTTTCCCCAGCTTCAATCTTCTTCCAGGATACACCCGGATGCTATCACACATAAATCACCATTGATTTGGCTGTGATGCCACCAGCCAAATCCAGCCTGGGTTAGAGGCGGGCCAAAGTCATGTCCAGACACCAAATTTTTGAAGTCAGAAGCCCCCCGACTTCAAAAAAGTGCCAGCTGAGTGCAGCTTCAGCCCAAGTCTCATCTGGTCCTGGTGGCACAGTGGTTAAATGCTTGTACTGCAGCCACTCACTCATAAACTACAAGGTTGTGAGTTCAATACTAGCCAGGGCTCAGACTTGACTCAGGCCTACATCCTTCCAAGGTCACTAAAATGAGTACCCAGCTGTTGGGGGGCAATGAGCTTACAGTTATAAACCACTTAGACATTGCATAGAGTGGTATGAAGCAGAATATAAGTGAAGCTGCTTTGCTTTGCTTTAAATTGGCAGCGACTTTTGTCTGATAACACCCAGGGGTATCCTAGAAGAAGACCCAAGGTGGAAAAGGTAAGCCAGCTTATTTGGTGGAGCAATAAACTCCATCATTATATTAATGTGCTCACGGATTTTAAATACAGAACAGAAATGTGGGGCTATCAGCTGCTATACAATATATGATGTAGAAGAGTCATTCTGCCCAATGGCTGAATCTGCACTGCAGAAATAATGCTGTTTAATACCATTTTAATTGTTATGGCTCAATGCTATGGAAGTCTGAGATTTGTACTACAAATCCCAGGCAGTTAAGGTGGTGTCAAACTGCATTATTTCTGCAAGGCAGAGGAGGCTGATAACTTGTTTTTGCATGGTGTGTGTTCTGTTGATACAAGTGACTTTCTAGCTCAGTGGACAAGGGTCAGGAATGTAAAACAAACCAAGTTAACACAATCATCTTCACTCCGTCTCTTCTCATATATACTTTTATACTATTTAGAATGCTTGAATTGTGCGTGAATAATTTTTCCCAGACTGAGATGCTGTTGGACTATAACTCCTATAATTCTTGACCATTGTCCATTCTACTTGATATTTTGGGCTAATAATATCTTGGTAGCCCACGTTTGGAATCCAATAATATCTTGGTAGCCCAAGTTCGGAAACCACTGAGCTAGAGTATTGCCTATATTGATACAAAGCACACAATGAAAAAACAAGATATTGGCTTCTTCTGCACTGCAGAAATAATGCAGTTTGACACCACTTTAAGTGCCTGAGATTTGTAGTACAAATCCGAGACTTCCATATATTGAGCCATGGCAGTTAAAGTGGTGTTAAGCTACATTATTTCTGCAGTGCATATATAACAATAACGAAAGACAACATGATGTAGTAGCTTAAGGGTTTGGAGTCTAGAGTTCAATTCACCACTCAACCATGGAAACTCATGGGGTGATCTTAGGTGAATCACACTCACTTTCATTCTAAAATAATAATAATAATAATAATAATAATAATAATAATAAAATAATAAAATAATAAAAAATAAATAAATAAAAAATATAGATTCACTGTATGGTTGTCATAAGTTGGAAACAAATTGAAAGCACTCCACTATATAGAAGTAATGGAAGAGTTCAACCATCCTGATATTTGTTGGAATTCAAACTCTGCTAGGAATATCAGGTCTAGGAAATTCCACACATTCTATAGAATTGCATTGTCCAAAAGGTGGAGGAGGTAACCAGGGGATAGACTATTTTGAATTTGATTGTAACCAACATAGGTGAACTAGTCAACATGGTAGAAGTAGTGGGATCCAACAGTGCAAGTGACCACGTTCTCCTGGAATTTATTTTACAGTGGAAACAGGAAGCTAAATGTGGTCAGAAACATATTGTGGACTTTAAGAATGTTAATTTCAGTAAACATAGGGAAATATCAGGTACTTTCTTCTGGTTTTCCTAGGCAATAACAATAACAATAACAATAACAATAACAATAATTTGTACCCCGCCCCTCTGAGCACAATTGGGACAGCTGACAACAATTAAAAGTACATACAGTATAATCCAAGAAAACCCAATACCCACCCACCCCCTTAAAAAAGTATTAAACCAACATTAATTAAAACATCTTTGGTTAAAATAACATACAATAATCAATTCAGAACAACAAAAAATATAATAGGGCAACAAGCATAGCAGCAGTATCCAATTTGGGAGAGAATATAGTAGGGGGTTCCTGAGGCCGGGAAATCTATTCTGGAAAGGCCTGCCAGAAGAGATCCATCTTAACAGCCTTTTTAAAGCTGTTTAGTGTTGTAATCTGACGGATCTCGTCCGGTAGGCCATTCCATAATCTGGGGGTGATTACCGAGAATGCCCTCTGGGAGGTTTCAGACAGCCTACATTTTAAGGAATACTCAGATGTACTTTTGCCAGTTTCTTCTTCTAAAATGAAGCCTACTTCACCTGGTATTCATAAGTGGTCTTCCATCCAAGTATTAACTAGGACTGACCCTGCTTTGTTTCCAAGATCAGATGGAATCTGATGTCTTTAGGATATTTGTACCCATATAATAATGAACTGCCTGGATCTAGTATTTATTTACTGGGGGATTTGGTGTGCTAGCATCCTGTTTTACAAAATGGACAATGTATTTATAAATGTTTACATGTTTAATAAACCCCTTGACTATATCTTTTACAAGAAGAAGCCCTCAAAGGCATTGTAAAAAAAAAAAAATCAAATGTTGCTTAAAATTATGCATTTTTGCCCCTACTGTCTTTCCGTTTGTTCAAAGTATATGCTCCAATTTATACAAGCTGCTAGATTTTGCCCTGAGTGATTCTTTTAACAGTCAGGAATGAATGGAACAAACACTTGCCTGTGCTTACAAGTCAGCTGTTGCCTGTAGATCAATCCTACTCTAGTTAATTTGAGCCTTGTAGCTTGTCTTTAGTAAACATCATTTTATAAAAAATGCAAAATATGCCAGACCAGCCATTTAAAAGATATCATTTCAGAAGAGTGGAATGCAGCATATTAATCTTTTATTGGTACATCACTACAGAATGAAGTATTCATGAAAAAGAAAGTCTAAACAAAAATTGTCCAATCTTTCATACTTTCCAATGCAGGGTCAGCTTGAGATAACCCCATAACAACAATTGATAATTTATATATTTTTTCATGTTTTCTTACCTACCAAGCATTGGAGACAAAGGTTTAAGTAATAATTTACAAATGCTTTTTAGAAACTTAATGTTGGCTGCATAAAATTACTTTTGTGTGTCAAACAGACATTATAACTGTATTAGAGATGTGGGACAATGTGTGCTTTGTGTGTGAATGTTGAATTAAAACTCTGGAGACCAGAGTTCAATATTCAGCTTGGCCATGAAACCCACTCGGTACCCATGATCATGTCACATTCTCTCAGACTCAGGAGAAAGCAATAACAAACCTCCTCTGAACAAATCTTCAAAGACAAGAAAACCTCATGATAGATGGGGGTCACTTAGGGTCACTATAAATCAAAAATGACTTGAAGGCACACAACAACAACAAAAATTGTGCACTGACAGAAAATATGGACATTAGATACAGGAGATGAGGTAAATAAGGGCCATATTTAAATAATAATAATAATAATAATAATAATAATAATGCCTTTTCCAAAGGATGGAACATCAGACATCTATAATCAAAACACAACACTATAGAATGCTAAAATACTAAAATAATATACTAAAATACTAAATATACTAAAAAAAAACATTAATTTATTAATCTACTTAAACCAAATATGTGCAGTGAAACCTTCCAGTTATAGAAATTAGTTGAAGCAGTGGTCTCCCTTAAACCTCCTCACAACTTCCAGAGCAAATATCCTTGTATCAATAGCAGGCTGTGTAGCTGCAGTCTGTTATTGGTTGGCCATTCCAATGTGACACAGGAGACCCTCCCAGAGAAATCAACCCTAATGAGTTAAAGGGAAAAGATCCCAGACCCAGTCCCATAGCTTGTTTTCCACCCAACCCTTTCGGGGAATCTCTTTTCCACTACCAAAAAGGGTGTCCACTGAATACTCACAAATATCACAGTTCCCTAGCATAGAGCCAGGGCAGTTAAAACAGACTCAAACTGGATTGATTCTTCAGTGTGTTCTGGACCAAAGTCATCCACATCAATAATGAATTAATACAGATTTCTCTTTTTTAGGTAGGTAGTATGGTATAGTGTTTAGAATATTTGGTTGAGATAAGGGAAAGCAAATGAACACTAAAATTAGGTTTGTCCATCATATTTCCCATCACTATGCATGCGTGTGAATGTTCAGTGAAGAAAACTGATAGAAAGAAAATCAATTCATTTGAGATGTAATGCTGGAGAAGAGTTCTGCAGATACCATGGATAGCTAAAAAGACAAACAAATGGGCCCTGGAACAAATCAAGCCTGAATTCATTCTAGAATTGATGCTGTCATAATTTGGCCACAGCATCAGAAGACATGATTCATTAGAAAATATGCTTGAAAAGGTGGAAAGCAGCAGGAAGAGAGGAACTGCATACCAAGTAGATAGATTTATTCAAGGAGGACATGGTCCTGAGTCTCCAGGACCTGAGCAGAGCTGTTGAGAACAGTGTGTCTTGGAGGTCTTTCATTAAAGGGTCACCATAAATAGAGTCAACTTGAAGGCAGTTCAGAACATGGTCAAATTCTTAAATAGTCATGAAATCAAAAGATGACCTTTCCCAGCTTAACCTATCACAAAAAAGATTGTGATCACAAAATGGGTAGGGGTGAGAACCATGTATACCATCACTATGTGTATTTGCATCAGACCCCCTAACCCCAGGCAATGCTGTGTACAATCACATGCATGTGTAAGACTGCTGATCGCATCTGCAGAGTCATGGCAGATCAGGTGACAGAAAACTAGGTGATATACCAGTAGTGTGCTGGATTCAAATTCCAGGGGGAGATATTGTATATAAGTGATTGTGCTTTATGCTCAGTGTGATTGCATTGTAAATAGGAGCCTGGCGTAGCACTTTGTCAGTCTAATGTATATAGCTATACTCAAGAACAAAGGTCTCTTCATGAGAGCTCAGCTGTCCAGCAGTTTTTGTCTTGCCAACAGCTTCTGTGTGGGAGGATTTTTTTCTCTGCAGCAAACTTCACAGTAGAGACTCTTTTGTAGCATCTTTTTCCTGAAATAAGTCTTCTGTATGTTGATCCCAGATCACACATGCCCCAACAGTAGAGTCTAGGTAATATGAGTACTGTCTGCTGGAGTTTGGACTGAGAGGAGGTTCCTCTTGCTTTGCAATTTCTTTGTGAAGAGAACTTGGTCTTGTGTTTTTAACAGTTCCATGACATCTTTAATATTTCATTCATTTCTCCAGTTGTCCTACAACCTAAGTATAGGTGATGGATCAAAAGACCCCCCCCCCCCAAAAAAAATACACATATTCTGAACACTCAATATGAATTATATTGATTCAGAATGGTATTGACATGTTTTTAATCCACAGACTCAGAACACATTCTCTCTGTGAGCATCTTGGACTTTAGAGACATGTCTTTTGTCATAGCTGAGAGTACTTATACTCCATTTTAAAATAATTCAATTAACTTTCTAAACTGTATGTTGCTTGTGGAAAAGGGGAGAAGACTTCATGCTTGACAGTTTTATAATATTTTTTTTAAAAAAAATACAAAAATCAAACAAATTCACAATAATAATACCAAAGGAGAGAATTAGAGTGGTTTTCTCACTTACCTTAACTTGTCTCTGTAACAGCAGCTTTTGGTACAGAATGTCTAAGCTGATTCCCTTTTTACAGTTGTGGCTATTTTTCCACTTCAGTTCCAGTTGCTATTGAGTCTAACTGTTAAGTCAAGTATAAATTCTAATCCACAACATGAAATGGCACTGGACATGACTGGAGAGAATTCATGCAACGTGCTGTACGAGAATGCCACTAATAAGTTCTAAAATGGACTGTGACTTAAAGTTTATTAAAGCCTCTTTGTTGAGTAAGGATTTACACTGAAACTGTACATATGCATGGTTTTTTGCAGTCATCTGTCTTTTCATGTTGCTTAACATAAGTTTGCATGGCTGTGTGAATGTGGTGTTCAAGCACCCCCATGTCCAGTTCCTAACTGGTGAAGATAAACATCCTTTTTTAAAAAGTATTAGAAAAGTAACAAGACTAATAAGCCTGCTAAATACTCTACAGAAGGAATGAGTTCATATGACCAGACTGTAACCTGCCAAGGTAAGCATGAAACCATTTAGCAGTGTAATAATTTTCATTGTCTTTGCTAATGGAAAGAAATGATGTTGCCATTTTCTTTTTTCTCAGATTTCTAATCAGATTTGGTAAAGTTCTCCATACTACTTTGAGTAAGGTTAGGCAACTTGCTCAAGGGTTGTAAGCATATCATAGCAAGATCTATATTCACCATCTCTCAAACCTTTTCCCAACTTTGTGTCCTCCAAATGTTTTGCATGTTAATTCTCATCAGTCCCAAACAGTTTGAACCAATGGTCAGAAATGGTTGAAGTTGAAGAACATAAAGTTGGAAAGAGTTTCCCAAAGTCCTCAGTAGCACCTTCTCTCATTATATATGAATGAGGCCTCAAGTTGGCTGTTGATTTATGGTATTTAATAATGTTTTCTTAGGCAATAAAAACTCAGTTTTTGCCAGTTCCTTCCTCTGAAATATAGCTTATAGCACCTGGTATTTGTTGGTGGGGTCCCATCTAAGTGCAAACTGGGACTGATCCTGGTTAGTTTCGAAGATCAGGTGGTATCTGGTACACCTAGGATATTGCAACTATGCAAATCATGGGGAAATGTTATATAAATGGGAAAGGGTCACAGTGCAGTGGTATAATACTCTATGTGATCCATGATCTCCATCAGAAAGATCTTAGATCATTCCTGGCATTGTCCAGTAGGGTGAGTCAGTATAAATTGATAAGACTAGTGTGAGCATGTAAAAATACATTGGCACAAGGGATGGACTTAATGCCCCCCCCCCCTCCATAATTCTATTCCAAACGCCTTGTTCAGTCATTACTCACCATGCTTTCTTTGGTCAGGGACACATTTTTTTGTCCATATGCACTCCTTTCATTACATGGAAAGTGATGCACCAGAAGAGGAGAAGTTCCTGCTTTTACAGAGGATCTCTATGCATGCAAGGACCATAGAAAATCAAGTATCTTCCTTATATGGATAACTTTCACATAAACAAGAATGTTTACTCTTCACATGAAGAAAACCACACTGAGGAAATAGAAGACAACAAGGGAATAAAAGCCGAATAGGACTTCTGTTTCTGCATTAATCTGAGTGTTGTCATTGTTTTTGAAAAAAAATGAGATGTTGACCCTGCTTTTAAACATATATTTAAATGTACATTTTCTTGCAAAATACATATTTAAATGTGTCTGTCTGTGTGTGTGTGCATTTAAGTGAATATTTTAATAAATTTAAATTGCCAAGAACTGAGTAACAACATTTAGAACAGCAGGAGATCTGGTGGAAAGCAAGGTTCTATGTTGCATATTAGCCCAAGAGCAATACATCAAGTTATTTGGGACAGGAATGTGGAACGATTGACTTCATTCATCCTAACATGATGCAAAGAAGTACAATTTACATTTCTATTGAAAGTCAAACATATCTAAGCTTGGATTTCCAGCATGCACTCATATCCCACCCCAAATTCATTTTAGGTTTCAAAAGCTTGTATTTTCTTCCCAAATTGAAATTTATATACTGGCAAAAATTGTTGAAAGAAATGTATGCATTCTCTTTCCCCTCATTATATAATAGGGTTTCCTATTTAGGTCTCTCTCTCTTTAAGAATATCTGTCTCTACCTCAAGCTTCTAAACTGCTCGTAATAGTAATTAGTTGTCTCATCTTCCTGCTGTCTAAAAGATGGTGAGATTTATCTCTCTTTACCCACACCATCTCCAGTTAGATTAGGTTTTAGTTCTTTTATGTAAATATTTATTAAAACCATTATTATTTGTTTTAAAAACCACAAACTACATGTTTGTTGTTTTTGAATTAGTCTATATTCTTTAGGAAGTCAGATTTAAAATAATAGTCTGACCCACACTTCTGTTACTCTGCTAATGAAAGCTGGACTCTAACAAGTTTAACTTTCATACTTGTATATATATATATATATATCCCTTTAAAAGGGTTAACACCCTGGGAAATTAAAATTGCACCCCAAAAAAAGTCTTAAAAGATGTGAAATCATTTAGATTGTCAGTGTTGGAATATGGATGGGTTATACAGTCAAAGGTGAATTGTAGAGATGTGTGTGTGGAATTTTCCTCATGAGAACAACATTTAGAGAAACAAAGAGACATCTAGCACCAGATGGCTGCACAGTCATAAACATGAACTTTCCCATGGGTGCAACTCCTAGACACAGGTATTGTTATGGGAAGCAAGAGAAACCAAAAGATAACAAAGATATCGACATCATTAACTCATAAGAAAGGAGTCACATGGGGGATGATGGACACCAAGAGGTTCGGTTAATACACATCAAACAGGCATTATCCAATCAGCATAAGGTATGGGAAGGGCCAGGAGAATCCTTTGTCTAGTTTTGTTGATAAACACAACACTGTGTGTGTGTGAGCGTGCCTGGCAGTGGTGTTTTAACCATGGAGCTTTTGGCTTGTAGTTTCTAGTATGTTTATACTGCTTTTACAATGTAAATCCTGGATCTGGAAACATGGATCTGTAACAAGATGTAACCTCTCATGGCTGAACTGGATAAGTTCATCAGACTGGATTTTACTTAGCTATCTCATTTTTCTTTAAATGCATTAATAAAACTATGCTTTTGGACTTTACAATGTGTCTTCTTGACTGAGGAAGACAGGATCCTGAAGAAGAGAAGCTGAGCCAGTTGATGGTAAGAAATGCAAAGTGGCTGTGGATCACAGCAGCCAGCTTGTCTTTGAGATTCTGCTGGGTGTCAAAGAGCATCACTGCAACACCCATCATCCACACACTGACAGTCAGCCTATTTAAATCCCTTTCCATCACTGTTCCACAACGAAAGTATTTGAATATTGGCTAGAGTGAAACTGGATGGTGACATTGATATAAAACACTCAGGAGCATCAACAAAGTAAAGAAAAAATGAAAAATTTAAAACAGAAGTAAATGTAATTACTCTCCATTCTCCCCCCCCCCCCCCGGTAAACAGGCTGAGAGTTAAAATGCTTTACTATTGAATCTTTGAATATTTTGTATTTATATCTTCTAGTAGGATGTGTATATGTGTGTATCAATTGGATATAGATATAGATAGTATATATACACACACACACAAGGAGTCAACATGGAGTAGCAGTTTGAATATTGGACTCTGACTCTGACCAGGGTACAAATCCCTGATTGGTTGCGGAACTCCACTGGATGACTTTCAGTAAGTCACATACTCTCAGCCTCAGAAAACCCCATGATAGGGTCACCATAAGATGAAATTGCTTGAAGGCATACGAGAACAACAATATACACATACATAAATAAAATATGGAATATATATTATGTAGGTATATATATATATATATATATATATATATATATATATATATATTTATCTCCTACCTAGAGATACAAAATTTTAAAGAGAAGCATACCTTTGGAATAGAGAGGGTACCTATGTTGACTGAATACATGAAAAATAAGGGAAGTTCTGATACATTTTTAGGTATTTAGAAGATTGATTTATCAAGTAGATCATTTACTTTAAATTTTTTATTTATTTATTTTTAATTAAATCCTGGGTGGAGTGTAATTCTGATGATGGAGCAAGCTTGCTTTTCTGCTGCTCCAGAGACTAGAACAGAGAACAATGGATGCAAGCTACAGGAAAAGAGATTTCACCTCAACATTAGGAGGCACTTTCTGACAGTAAGAGATGTTGGACAGTGGAAGATGCTCCCTTAGAAAGTCTCCTTCTTTGGAGGCCTTTAAACAGAGGTTGGATGACCATCTGTTGGTGGTGCTTTGTTTGTGAGTTCCTGCATGGCAGAATGGGGTTGGACTGGAAGGGTCTTGTGGTCTCTTCCAAATCTTATATTCTACGAGTCTATGAGATTATTAGGTTGAATCAGGGAATTGAAGAGTTCAACTTGTGGATATTGGAATCTTTTACAATTGTAGAAATATATGTACTTATATTAGCAAGCACATATGTGCCCTACCAACAGGTCAAAAGGCTGGTGTGTGTGTGTTGAGAGAGGAAATTAGAACTAAGCAAAAATTTCTCAGATGTGCAGAGGGAGGGAGGGAGGGAGAGAGCCATTTATATCTGTTGGGGTTTGGTTCCAAGATGCTCAAGTCCCATTATATATAATGGTGTCCTTAATAAAATGGTGTGCCTATATAAAATTGCAAAATCAAGGTTTGCTTTTGGATTTTTTAAAGAATATTTTTCGATGGAGGACTGACTCTCTGTGTGAGTGTGTCCCTGAAAATTTCTGCAATTCTTTTTTTCCCCTTATCTTTTTGAAACTTGATTCACAGAGTTTTCTCAGAATTTCCACCAGCCAGAGGAGCAGCAGCAAAAAGAAGACTCAAACCAAGAGGAGACTCAACAGAAAAAATTGAGAACTAAATGAGAACACAAGCTACAAAAAAACAAAACAAAACAAAACAAAACAAAAAAAACAGGGTAAATAAAGGAAAAAGAAAGTGAATTAAGAAAAGAAAGACACTTAAAAGAACACCTGGAAGATGAAATACAAACTAAAGACATGCCAGAAGAAAAAGAAGACTCCGGAAATACTCAGGACCCAGAAAAGGGAGAAATAGAAGACTTCTTTAGAGAATCTTAGTAAAAAAAACCAAAACAAATAAATAGACATAAGGGAGAAGAGGGAGGAAGGGGGGAAAGTATACTTAAAGATTAACAATTTATTAAAAACAAATAAATAAACAAATAGAAAAAAATGACAATAAAAATTTGCTCCTAGAATATTAAAGGAATACATTCCATTTCAAAGAGAAAAATAATCTATCTTTATCTAGAAAAAAGAAAACAAGATATTATATGCTTACAAGAAACCAAATTCAAAAAAGGCAATCATAAATATTTAAAAAATTCAAAATTAGGCCAGATGTTTGCTTCAAGCAACAAAAAGAAAAAAGGAGGAGTGGTGCTTTATTTCTATAACAAATATATAGTAAATGAATGCTTTAAAGATACCACAGGTCACTATATAGGCACAATAGCTAAAATACAGGACATAAAAACACTAATAGTTGGAATATACACACCAATAGAGAATAAAACATTTTTTTTCCAAAAAAATACATCAAGAGATAGAAGAGCAAGATGTAGAAGACGTTTTAATAATGGGGGGCTGGAACACAGTGATAAACCCAGTACAAGACAGATCTTTCAACAACAACAACAACAAAATTAAAAAAAAAAAAAGACAGGGCAAATTACCAAATGCCTTTTTTCAGTTAAAAGAACAATTAAAACTAAAAGATGTATGGAGAGAGCTATATGGCAAGGCACCCAGTTACACTTTTTTCTCAATGCAATACAATTCCGTGTCCAGAATCTACATGTTTATGGCTACAAGTAGAATAATAACAAGAATTAAAACAATTGAAATAACACCAAAAACAGAGTTGGATCATAATCCAATATGGCTAGAATTAAATATGCCTAAAAAACAAGATTAATCAACTTTCTACTCTTAGATGAAAAGTATATCCAAAAATTAAAACAAAACAAAGAGAATTGTATTTCATAGAAAACACAACAAAGGATAGCAAAAATAAGATAATCTGGGATGCTGGCAAAGCAGTGATAAGGGGACTGCTCATACAAAGGGGAGCAGAAGTCAAAAAACAACAATAGGAAAACATACAAAAGATAGAACAAGAAATAAGGCAAAAAAAAGAAAGAATTAGAGGCTGACCCAGCATCAAAGAAAATCAAGAAATATATAAAACTTCTTTTTAAAAAACTGCAAGAAGAAATAACAATCTATATGAATAAAAAACTACAAGAAATTCATCAGAACCATTTTGAATTGGCAAACAAAACCAGGAAGTGGTTAGCCAACAGACTGAGAAGAGAAAGAGAGATGAGGATGATAGAGAAAATACAAGATAAAAAAACAACAACTAATAATAACACAGGAAGGAATAAAGAACAAATTCTTGATGTTCTGCACCCAATTATACCAACATTATCTAAGAATGTAGCATGAAAAAAATCTATTACAAGACTTCCTCCAAACACAAATCAGTTTTACATTACCAGAAAGTAGCTATGGAAAATTAAATAAAGAAATCACAGAGGAAGAAATCACAAAAATAATGTTTATAAAACTTAGAAACAGCTCAAGAAACACTATAAATACAGGAAGACTAAAGTCACAAAATCCAATTATAATGAAAAGGGAATTGTATTATATTTCTTTATTTACTCCAAAACCAACTAATCTGAAATGATGTTTAAATAGTCAATCTATATTGTTTTAAGATGGAAAAAGAAGAAGAAACTTTATTCTAAAATGTATTTCTGTAATTGTAAATAAAAATATTTTGGAGGGAAAAAAAAAGAATTTATCAATACAATGCCCATAATAAACTATCAGAGCTGTAGGCTGGGATGACCCACTAGAGAGAGGTTGGCCACTGACTGTTGCCATTAAGACAAGTGATAAAACTTCCTCTTTAAGGATAGATCTGTGCCTGAACAAATAGTCTTTACTGGTTATAAATTGCCTATTGGAGCAATATGTAGGACATCACTGTTCTGCTATTTCTTTGGGGGGGGGGGTGTCACATATTTGCCATTGAAGCATAAAACAACCTCCTAAAGATGCACCAAATGACTAGAAAACACTGATCTGAAGTTGTCGTATCCTCTCATATCTCGCAAGTCCTAGAGTTAAAATTTAAACAGCATGTTTTCAAAGCCAGTTTTAATCAGCTGTAGTGCATGGGCACTAAGGATAGCCTTGGGCTTTTGTCCCTTAGCAAATATGCTTCCTTTTTGATGCTAAACTGCTTTGTCTTGGACTTGGAAAGGCCTTCTGGTGGAATTTACACAGTTTTGTAACATTTCTTTGGTCTAGTTGCCCATTATGTACAGTAATGTCTTGATGCATACAGCTGTGAGTGATATTTGCAAGAGGACAGTGTTGTATTTTTCCATTCCATTAATTTAAACAAATGGCATTTAAAGGAAAAGCAAGACACTGAGGTTTTCTCCATCAATTCACCTACCATATGCTTCCCTGTGTCCCAGAATTGTGTCCAGTAATGACCTGTCTCAAAGGGGAAGTGGGACAATAGATCTTCTTTTTTTCCAGAAACTGGGCTGGAACCATTTAGTTCCTTTTCTCTGAGCACCATCTCCGTAAAAAAACATTCCACTTAGCTGCATCACATTGAAAGTAGAGACCATAGGCAATTCAAAGGCAGTCCCATGGATAACAAATCCAATGTGGAAATTAGTAAACTATGGACTGCTGAAGCCAGGCTGTGTAAGATAGTTGAAGTGGATACTTACATGTCCAGTAACAATGGAGGGTGGGGGAGCAGGTTTGAATCTGAGCTATAAAAGATTTTATGGGAAAATCATAGAATCATAAAATCATAGAGTTGGAAGAGATCTCAAAGGCCAGGGGTAGGCAACCTTTCCCCTTTAAGGGCCGAGGGACTTCAGCTCCCAGAATCCTAGGAGCTATTGGCCAACATGGGACTATTGGCCAACATGGCTGAGGCTTCTGGGAGCCGAAGTCCCTTGGCCCTTAAAGGGGAAAGGTTGCCTACCCCTGTCAAAGGCCATCAGTTCCAGCCCCCTACCACGAAAAAATACACAATCAAAGCATTCCTGACAGATGACCATCTAGCTTCTGTTTGAAGACCCCCAAAGAAGGAGATTCCATTATCCTCCAAGGGAGTATGTTCTACTGTCAAACAGCTCTTACTACCAGGAAGTTCTTCCTAATGTTTAGGTGGAATCTCTTTTCCTGTAGTTTGCATCCACTGTTCCAGGTCCTATTCTCTGGAGCAACTGAAAACAACCTTGCTCCATCCTCAATATGACACCCCTTCAAATATTTAAATGGGGCTATCATATCACCTCTTAACCTTCTCTTTTCCAGGCTAAAATACCAAGCTCTCTAAGGGCCTTTGTAGATTGATAGAAATAGTGCAAATTGAGTCCACTTTAACTGCGGGGGGATGCAGACCAGGGCGTCGGGGACGCCCTGGTCCGGAACGCTGCAGGACTGTGGCAGCCAGACCGCGGCACTCCTGCGGCGACCCTAAAAGGAACGGCAAATTGCCGCTCCTTTTACAAGACAGGGAAAGTGTGCCCTAAACGCGTAGGGCGCACTTTCCCTGACTTATCCTCCGCAGCGCGTCCGGTCGCTGCGGAGGGAGGTCATCCCCGGAGCGCCGGCCGTCCGGAGGGCCGGAAGCTCCGAGGACGACCTCAGGAAGAGGAAGGGACGCCGAGCGTGCGGCTGCCCCTCCTCTTCCGGGTCTCGGAGATGGCCCTATTAGCCGTCTGCCGAGGTCCTGCCCTGGCTCAGTACTAGGGAATCATGGGGATGGTATTTTTTTTTTTGAGACATTGAGCCTTCTCTGTCAGAGAGCTCTGGTGCCACAATAAACTACAGTTCCCATGATTCCCTAGCACTGAGTCAGTGCAGTTAAAGTGGACTCAATTTGCACTATTTCTGGCAATCTGCAAAGGCCCTATGGGCCTAAGCAGACTGCCAGAAATAGTGCACATTAAATTGAGGCACTGCCCTGGCTCAGTGCTAGGGAATCATGGGAACTGTAGTTTATTGTGGCACCAGAGCTCTCTGACAGAGAAGGCTCAATGTCTCAGAAAAAAATACAGTTCTCATGATTCCCTAGCACTGAGCCAGGGCAGTGCCTCAATCTAATGTGCACTATTTCTGGCAGTCTGCTTAGGCATTATGTCTCTCCCCATAGGCATGCAGCTTCCAGTGGGCCCAGGGATGGATACTGAACCCATGTATGTGACATAATAATAATAATAATAATAATAATAATAATAATAAAATTTTATTTATACCCCGCCCAATGGATACCCAATCAGGGCGGCTTACATCATTTAAAACACAATATACATAAAACATAATACAGAAAACCCCCCACCCCCCCTTAAAAAATTATTAAATCAGGCAATATATAAAATCAACATGATTAATTATATTAAAATCCACACAGAATCGGTAAGCAAGCTGGATGATCCCTTCCATCTGCCGATGGGGCCACGCAGGAACATCATTTAGCATGGCTACCTATATCCGGGGTGGGGGTATACTACTCTGGAAAGGCCTGCCGGAAGAGATCCGTCTTAATAGCTTTTTTAAAGCTATCCAAAGATGTTAATTGACGGATCTCATCCGGCAGGTCGTTCCAGAGCCTAGGGGCAACAGCTGAAAAAGCCCTCCGGGAGGTAGCCGCAAGCCTCATTTTCTGAGGTTGCAGCAATTTCCTCCCGGAGGATCGAAGAGCGCGGGGAGGATTGTATGGGAGAAGGCAGTCTCTGAGATAGTTTGGGCCCAAGCCATTTAGGGCTTTAAAGGTGATAACCAACACCTTGTACCTGGCCCGGAAGCTGATAGGCAGCCAGTGGAGGGATCTCAGCACCGGGGTGATGTGATCCCTCCGAGATGTTCCGGAAACAAGTCTGGCTGCCATGTTCTGTACCAGCTGTAATTTCCGAACCAGGCACGAGGGTAGCCCCATGTAGAGTGCATTACAGAAGTCAAGGCGTGAGGTTACCAATGCGTGCACAACAGTTTCAAGATCCCGTACTTCCAAAAACGGGCGCAGCTGGCGTATCAGCCGAAGCTGATAACAGGCGCTCTTGACCGTCGCATTAACCTGATTAGTCATCAGGAGCGACGAGTCAAGAAGCACCCCCAAGCTGCGAACACAGTCACTGGAGGAGAGCGTGACCCCATCCAGGACTGGAGGTTGCAACCCAATTCCTGGTTTCGGGGCCGAGACCGTGAGCACCTCCGTCTTGTCTGGATTCAGCTTCAATCTGTTTTTCCTCATCCAGCCCATTACCACCCCAAGACATTCATTGAGAGAAGATATGCCATTGGAGTTCGAGGCCGACGAACGAGATATGGAGAAATAGATTTGGGTGTCATCAGCGTACTGATAACACCCAGCACCATAACTCCGTATTATCTCACCCAGCGGCTTCATATAGATGTTAAACAACATCGGGGACAAAATAGCTCCCTGAGGGACCCCACAAGTGAGGTCCCTCTTACTCGAGCTACAGTCCCCGAGCAGCACCCTCTGGGACCGACCCGAGAGGAAGGACCGGAACCACTGCAAAGCAGTGCCCCCGATACCTAACCCCCTCAACAGTAGTTGCATGGAGTCCATGTGGTGACACAGAGACAATGATAAAATGACAGAGCAGGACTGTAGCGGGTACACTGTCCTCATGTTTTGTGATGACTTGTTATAAAATGTCTAAAGAGCATGATTTGGCTGAATTTGAGAATCAGGGATTTAGCTTGTGCATTTAATTGATGCAACCCTCCCTCCATCTCAGAGGTAGGCAACCTTTCCCCTTTAAAGGCCGAGGGACTTCAGCTCCCAGAAGCCTCAGCCATGTTGGCCAATAGTCCCATGTTGGCCAATAGCTCCTGGGATTCTGGGAGCTGAAGTCCCTCGGCCCTTAAAGGGGAAAGGTGGCATCTGAATATTTTCCAAATTGTGAAATGTAACTATGGGCCTCTACAAACTGATGATAATGCAGAGTGGAGGCATGATTGACCAACCTACTGCACAGAGGGTGGCATCACAGCATTTCTTTGGCACAGCATTTAGATGTGCTGTGTCAAAGAAACCCAGAAAAATTGTTGCCTTCGTGACAAGGGCAGCTTTTCACCACTTTAAAAAGAAGCAGCATTTTGCCTGCCCTTTTTGGGCCAGCAAAGCACCTGATCAGGGTCACAGTGTGCAGTTGCCATGGTCCTGATCCAGCGATGAAAGAGGCGGCAGGACGCCACTCCACATGGGTGGTCTGTTCAGTCCCTATGTCACAATTCTGACTACTTGGAAATATTTAAACAACACAATTTTATTTAAATTGCCTGACTTCTGCTGAGATTTTGATATCACTTAGTATGGAAGGAGAATTCTTTTTGTTTGTATTTTATTACAGATTAATTTAATTCCACACATTTGACGCAATACATGAAGCAATTAATTTGCAGAATTCTTACTTTTCCATATAGAACCATGGAACAATGGTAAATCTATCAAGCCTTTGTCCATCTATTATTTGACTCATGGCTAGAAGGCAGAAATCGCCCTTAAAAACCCCTGGATTTTAGTAGACCTCGTGCTACCTTGGAAGTGCATGCTGAATCTCTGTCGGTCTGCACTCTGAGATAGTTCCCGTGACTGCCCTCTCTTGCCGGTCATGCCCCTTCCATGGAACCCATCTACATTCGCCAGAAGCCCAGAGGAGTCTCTCGAGTGTGAGTATATCTCCCTCTATCCTGGCTTCCCTCTTTGCTTCCCCCGCTCTCGCTCTTCCCCGCTCATTCTTCTAGTGTGTGTGTGTGTGTGTGTGTGCTGCATTTGGATGCTTGCTTTTTTTTGTCAAATAAATATTTTAGACTTTACTTGGAGTTTGGTCCGTTTCAGTGTCGTTCTTTGACAGAACTCTTACGTCTCTAGTAGACAATTGGATAAGATCTCAAAGCGAAGTTGGGCGCTTCCCTCTCACATTTGAGCTAATTATAAATTCCCCCCCAAAATTAGGTCTTAGTTTCCCAACAAGACATATTCCTGCTTGCTAATCTTCTTATACTATTTCCCTTGATCTGAATACTATATCCCTTTGATGCAACCTAGAATTTCACTGGCTTTTAAAGCTCTGGGACCATACTGGTGACTCATGTTTAACTTGTGGTCTGAAAAATCTCATGAGATCATCTTCACATGTACTTCTGCCAACACTAGTCTCACTCAACCTACATTTGTGTATTTCTTTTGAAATGCATTTCATTATGCATGCCCAATCTATTAAGGTAATTTTGAATCCCAATTCTGTTGTCGTTGGCAAATTTAAGAAGCATGCCCTATCCAATTAATTTTAAGTTCTCAACTTAATAAGTGGATATGAGGAATAGAACAAGGGTTCACCTCTCAAAAGTTGTGGAGTAGTCTTGGGGGTTTCTATGGATGGAAAGGCTCCTTGTAATTCCCAGAAGATAAAGAAGAGATGTGTGATAATGGCAATTGATTCCTTGCTGAGAAAAACAGAAGAAGCAGTGGACACCCTGATAAGATTCTCTGCAATGGAAGGCTTTTTGCAATGGGATTGAAGCGTACCAAATATTTGCATATTGGTGAAAATTGTGTATTATAGTAGGATAATTGCTTGCAAAAAAGTATATCTTAAGCATGTCTGCATGTAAACATACTTGCATTAACTGAAATGGAGGAGACTGTACTGTCACTACTCTCAAGGCAAGCTTTTTGTGTACATGGAATGGGGTTACCATCTTTTATTTTATTTCATGCAACACATTGTCATAATTTGGTCATTAATTTAGGAATGTACCCTTATGAGAATTCTACTAAATTGGTTATCCAGGTGGTTGCAAGTAGTTGTTGGAATTTTCTTTCAGCTTACTTTTTCTTTAACTATTTTTTTTTCTAAATGAGGGTCAATTTACTTAGCTGTTCTGCTGCCCACAAAGGATTCACAAGGTTCAAACTTTCTATCTTGATTTAAACTTTGAGTCAAGAGGAAGACCTTCAGCCACCTTGTAAATTATGGGAAGCTGAAACACATTGCACCATTTCTGGGAAAATACCCATCCCCCCACAACTTTGGAGAAATGTCTTCTATCTTAGACATTTTCAGTTAAATCATTAAACAGCATAAAAAGTAAATTATGCTGTTCTGTTCAACTGTGAACTTTGCAGGCTTCTTGTTTTTATAGTGTTGGTATGATTTGTATCTTAAGTGGTTTGTATTTTGAGCATTTACAAAATTATTTAAAAAGAAATGTGTAGTCACTCTTGTTTTCTCCTTCCAGAATTGTGGACAATAGAGGAGGAGCACAACCTTTGAAATCACATCTGTTTAGCAGATGGGGGTATCCCTGTGGAAATAAAACAAAAGTCAGTACAGATGGTTTTTCAGCAACTAACATTTACACCTCTGTGCTCTCAAAATGAGAATGATCAAAATGGTTGATGTGGTCCTTGGCGAAATTCAGCCTTGGCTGAATAGGTAAGTCAGCATCACATCTGAACTACCAGCTGTTAGTTACAAGACCTATATGAACTTTTCTGAGATTTTGAAACAGGTATATTATTATTATACATTATATTATTATTTCTTACATTTATATATGACTCCTTTTCCTAGGCTCAGAATATCATTAATTACCCCATTATCAAACTCCAAACAAGTAAATGAAGGAGATTAGTCTAAAAGATAGTGATCGCTCAAGATCATAGGAGTTTATCATATGGGGACAATTGGAAGTATAAATGGTGATTAGACCATCATAATTGTGCATTTGCGATTAAGATTTTCAGACAACTTTGTGTTCCAAGTGCTATTATCCCAGGAATATCCAGTGATTACCACCCAATTGCACTAATAGGTTTCACATGATGTCAAGATGAAACATGATTAAAGTGCCATTATCCTATGAATAACCAGGCAATAAACAGCAACAAATCATTCATGGAATTTCCCTGTGAATGATTTTTTGCTGTTTATTCCCTGGTTATTCCCTGGTTATTCACAGGATAATGGCTCGTGTGTGTGAAAATGTTAATTACGTTTTAATCACATTTTAATCTTGATTGCACAATTTTGATGGATTAATCACTGTTTAAACTACCAATTTCCCCTCATGTGCTACACTCCATAATGAGCTTCAAGGATGAATGGGAATTTCAACTCACATGTTTTCTTTGCATTATACTCATAGGTTTCAGGAAAGAAAGGGAGAAAAAACAACAACAATGTGGCATAAGCTTTTGGTGGTCTGGGTAGTATTAAAACAAACAATATGTTATAAAATAAATGTTGGCATCTCAACAGTTCAGACATTGGCAATAATATGTGAAATACTAAATTTAGGGAGGGGATCCCAATCATGCACCTTGACTCAGGCTCAGTACCAGCTCTCACCAGTCCTACATTTCAAAAATATAACCATAAATGTCTCAGTGTAGCAGCACATCACTTCATCCCCACAGCAAAGGATCATGATTTTTGTGGAAATATTCTGCCACCTCCTGCTCTTTCCTTTCCTTAGTGCTATCATAACCCCAGACAAAGAACAAAATACAATGGACCCTCTGTATCTGTGGATTTGGTATCTGTGGATTTCACATCCAAGGATTAAAATCAGAGCCCCAGTTCCCAGGATAGGTTCAAATCAGACATACAGCATCATAAACCAAAGTCCCAGAGCCAGGGAATGTGCTGCTTCTGACCGCCTTGTTAGCTCCTTCCCAGGATTAGTTCAAATCAACCTAGAGGCAGGAGGAAACATTCAGGAGCACCACACCTATTTTCTTCTTGCTCCTTGCTTCCTCGGAGAATGGCAACAAATTGCAGCAGAAACAGGAAGAATGTGTTCCTGGTGCCTGGGCCTTCCTACCTCAGCCTCCCTCACTGCCCTGAGATTGCTTCTCAGCCTGGCTGCCTCAGTCTCAAGTAAAATTAATATAAATAAATAAATAAATAAATAACATTTTAATTAATGCCTTGAGCATCTGCAATTTTTGGTATCCATGAGGAATCCTGGATCCAACCCCCTGTGGATACTGAGGGCTCACTATATACACATAGATAAGGATTCAATCCAAGATAATGATCCTGGAAAACATGAAGGAAAAGCTTGGGCAAGTGGTGTGCTAAAATTTGATGAAAAAATAGAGGGAAAAGATTTTACATTTTAACACTTTTTAAATAATGTTCTCAACACCTATTACTTTTTTGTGTGTAATATAAAAATTGCCCATGCCTCACACAGGAAAATTGTTGCCACCAAAGAATATTTGCTTCATTAGCCAGAATCTGACCCCTTTTAAATAGTAGCAAATAACATTGTGTAAAATTTCTTCCATGTGTAGAATTACAGTAGCCACTCTAAATTTGTGGGGGATCCATTCCAGACCCCTCCCGCACAAAAATGCCGACTCGCAGATATTCGAGTCCCATAGGAAATAATGGCATGCACAGGCATCCGCGGGCATTTTGTTTATAGCTGTTTGTCCCTCCTGTGAAGAGAGAGATTGTGAATTCCAAGTCCACAAAAAGGGAGGGACAAGTGTACAAATAATTAGTTATCCCTCATAGATGTCCTTGCATACAGTTCTAGAGCAAACAGAGCAGGAAACAGCAACTTCTCAAGAAGTATCCTAAGGCCTAAGCAGACTGCCAGAAATAGTGCACATTAAATTGAGGCACTGCCCTGGCTCAGTGCTAGGGAGTAATGGGAACTGTATTTTTTTCTGGGACATTGAGACTTCTCTGTGAGAGAGCTCTGGTGCCACAATAAATTACAGTTCCCATGATTCCCTAGCACTGAGCCAGGGCAGTGCCTCAATTTAATGTGCACTATTTCTGGCAGTCTGCTTAGGCCCCTAGTGTGTGTACACATATACATGGTTTGAGGAGCATACTTCAGGGAAGGTCAAGCTTGGATGGGCTCTGAAAGCAGAGGAAATAATTTATAAAAGTGAAGGGATATTTCAACACACACACACACCTTTCCTCCCTTCTGAGTTTCTGGAAGGTGTTTATACAAGTCAGTTACTCTGACATTGGATGTTCATCCACTAGTACAAATCCTCTGTTTATGAGCATGTGAGATCTGAAAGAATGATTCCTGGCTTTTGGTTAACCTTATTCTCTGTCAGGTGCCCAACAGCTATAGTTAAAGCTTCATTTTTCAGCATGCATGCCAAGTTATTCCTAAAAAGCAATAAAAACTTCAGATAACTTTCTGTTCAGCTAAGAAATTACATGGTCTTACAATGCCACAAAAAACAAGTATTGAAAAGGAAGTATGAGAGAGGTTAGCATGTCTTTGGCAGTAGTTTGCTTCTAGGTGGCACCTTCTTTCTCTCTTGTCTAACTAGAAATGCAAAGTATGATTTGCAGAACAGAGTCAATTATGTGTGCAATCAATCTAATATGAAAAGCAAAGTGGTTTTTTTGTTTGTTTGTTTGTTTTAATTTTTTTCACTATTTCTCCATGTCCTTCAAGAGCTAGAAGCTCTGCCAAACTCAAACCTATTGCCTAGTAATGTGATCCTAATTTTCCTTTTCTCTCATCAATCTGTTGGCTTTTCATTTTTTTTATTATTATTTTTTTTTTGGCTATCTGTCATTTGATTTTCTAACATGAACATATTTTCTTCTTGTTCAGCTTGTATCACTCAACTTGAAAGTATTTTTTTTTTCTTAGAGCATTTCCTCTTTCATCCCAATGCTGTCCCAAATGCATTGTGAAGACCAGGGTAGCAGCTGGTCTTTCTTGGCAGCTACCTGAATATAACAATAAGAAAGCCAGTAATGTACAAATACTGATGATCCACCTGCACTGGGTTACCAAACTCTAGAGTATATTGGCTGAAAAAAGGCGCAGATTCTAAATATGATATTGCATTAATTTTAAACCACATTCAAACTGATAATTGTAGTACCCATTCATGCTGAGGTTAAATACTTTGTTACTTCATTCTCAGTCTTTCACTGCTTTTGAATCAATGAGAATATATCACTTTCTAGTCTTAGATGTTCAAATACCACCTTCCAGGCTACAGTCTACTTGCACACTAATATACATTTAAGTCCAGTGAAATCAGTGGAGAATGTCCATTCTTTGTTGTATAATTTAAGAAATTCACAGGGAAGAAAAGTATATTTTCTACATATAGTGCATACTTAATTTATAAAATGCATTGTCACAGGATATGGCAATATCCACTAACTTAGATAGTTCTGAAGGGGATTCAACAAACATATGGATGGTAAGTCTCTTAGTTGATATTATGATTGGTAAAATACATATTTATGTTCTAAGGAAATATGTGAATACCAGTGAATACCAGGTCCTAAGTCCAGTTCTTAGCCCCAACAAAAGTTATCCATTAAACTTCCATTAAGCTTTGGTTTAACAACTTTCCATTAAATCTATGCATGTACTTTAGTAACAATATAGTCCTAGCTAGTAGGGCATTAAGTGGGAGAAAGGAAATTGTCTTGTTACCTTGCTTTTGGTTTCCAGAATAATTAAGTAATGACTATGTAACACTGAATGATCCTAGAATAAGAATAAAAAAAGTCAGGACCACCAAAGTGTCTAGATCAGTTAGGATGCAAATAGGTAACAAATCTTTGAGGCTAGGGCCCAAAACACAGGGGCAAAATGACATGGCTTCAGGCCATGTTGGGGGTGTGCCATTTACATGGTGCATGCTCTGAACATGGCCTGAAGTTGTGCTGAGGCTGTGTCATTTGCAAAGAACTGGTGGCTCAGTTCAGGACCATGGTAGTGGCCTGGATTGGAACTGGTTACATGTGGTTGCCATAGTCCTGGCATGAATGGCACTGGTGCAGTCTCCCACCATGTCATGTACCAATCAGCTCTGTTCTAAGGACTCAGAAAATAGTGTTGTTGAAAGAATAAAAAGACTTTATTGCAGAATATTTGGCTGGTCTGTTTCAGCCTTAGGACAAGTCCAAATAGAATCTAGCTATAGTTCACTTGAAGTCCTAGATGGAGAAAATATAAGTAACATTTTTATAAAATAAATAAGATCCTTAATGGATTAAAGAAATCCATTACTTTCTTGTATCCTCTGTGTAGGTGATCAATCCTCTTCCTCTAGCTCTGCAACAAAGATTGTCACTCAGGGGAGATCCATAACCCTCAAGAGCCCAGGATCCTCCTTTGCAGTATGGCCAGAAAGTTCTGAATATCTCCCAAAGAGGAATGTTTATCAGTAGAATTTCATCAGAAATTCAAAATATATTTGAACTTTATCAGCAGAATGACAGTAATGGAGTAGATAGGTTTTGGTCTGATCCACCAGAATTCCTTGTAAATTTCCTTCACTTCACAAACAATCTTTTCTATTCTTTGCTTTGCCTCATGTGAAAATAAGTTGTGGATGTAGTTTATATATTTACCTAAAACTGAGCAGTATGTCCTATTTGTCTAGTTACCGTAGTGCAAATACAATAGCTTTTTATTTAAATGAGTTAAAGTTATACACATACATGGTTTTACTTATTCATGAAGAATAATGAAAAAAAGAACCATCATAGTATAGTGGTTTGAAGTTTGGATAGGACTCCAAAACTCATACCAAAGAGATCAAATTCCCCACTCAGCCATAGAACCTGACTGGGTGACCCTGGGCTAGTCACAATTTCTCAGTCTCTGAGAAAGGCAGTGGCAAACCTTTCTGAATAAATCAGAACAAAACCCCATGATAGGTTCACCTTGGAGTCTCTACAAGTCAGAGCTGACTTGGAAGCATATAACAACAACAAAATTAATGTTGAATTCATCCCTTTATCTTCACCATAAAAAGAATGCTTAGTGTAAGCTAAACACAGTCTTATGGAGACACAGAATGCACTACTTCATTCATTTGTTAGAATGGTGATGTTGAGTGTGTAGTTTTCCACATTAGATTGCAGTTCCTACCACTTTTCACCACTGACAACTTTTGGCTCATTTTTCAACAAACTGCAAATTAGAAACATGTAGAGGACCAAGTGCTTCCTGCACTAGACTTACCAGATGGATCTTGTTCAAGATATGAACCAGGGGATGAGCCTGCATGAACCAGTGCATGTGCATGCATGCACAAGATTGGCACCTACTATTTATATTTTATCTTCCTGATGCTTTAAGCCCTTCAATAATCTCTTTTATTGATACTTGAGTAAGTTTGTTTAAGAATAGTGAACAAATTCTGTGGAGTTGAACAAAAGTTTCCGCCACATCAGTACAATGAAATAAATGAGTCAAACAAGGATGCTACTTTTGAAAGTCAAAGATGTTTCTCTCATTAAACTCCATGGCTCTGACAGAGCAAGAAAGCTGCCCACTGACCTGGAAATGTCCCAAGATAGTTGCTCAGCAGTGGACTAAGAAATGTGGACTGACAGTCCAGTGTACGTTCTTACTAGTTGGCTACTGGTTTTCTTTCCACCAATTCATATTATTTTATGCATTTGAAAAAGATGTGTTAAAGAACAATTATTCATATAAAGTTTTAGATTTAAGTTACAGAAGATGGGTTATTTTTAAAAAGCTCATGCGAGAGAGGAAGAAATTCATTCAAAAGCAAGAAGTAGCTATGTTGACTATGCAGAAAAACACAACCAGCAACGACTGCAATCCCTTGTTTATCTCTATTTTATCTTCCTGATGGACTTGACACTTTGAGGTATTTACCTCAAACAAAGATAAAACTTTCATTTGGACTACAATTGACAGGTTTTACCTATACAGCACCTAACCATTTTTCTAGATGTAATAGTACAGAGACTTGTTCAGAAATTCAATGTTCTCTGCCTAAGAACATTGGCAGTTTGCCTGGGTCTTAATGGAAGTTACTTTGCTGCTGCTAAATGATTTGAAATTTTATTGCCTGTGTTTTACTACCCTTTATCCCTAGTCCTTACATGACCAAGCAGGAAAGAGGCCTCTGCCTGCACTGATATCATTCAAGACCAGCTTGAGTGACTACAGAAGTAGCATCTGAGACCAGATGAAGGCACATGACTTTAACATTGACATTTTTCTTCTTTGGTATGATTTCAAACATCTTTTCCAGATGAAGAAGCCAGTGAAGCTTCGATAGCTTACGTGATGCACTTTGTGCATTTTAATTGGCACGATAAAGGTATCATTATTTTGTGGATCTTGGAAAGCCA
Organism: Phrynosoma blainvillii; assembly: GCA_026167975.1. Lineage (NCBI taxonomy): Eukaryota > Metazoa > Chordata > Lepidosauria > Squamata > Phrynosomatidae > Phrynosoma > Phrynosoma blainvillii. The sequence goes on along the minus strand of JANUYF010000007.1, from coordinate 8,503,998 downwards.
GCATCCAAATGAGCTGGTTCTAAGAATTTCTAGGTTATCAATTACCTAGCGACATAATTTCAAGAATTATGTTAAATATTCATATGATTATTATAATCATTAGTAAATTATTTTAAAATATTATTTTTACCAGTTTTCTAACTAAAATAGCAGACAGTATTGCCTGCCTGCTTCACAAAAAGAATTCTATATAGAAAGGAGGAAAGTATGAATTTTCTCAGTGTTTTTGTACATAATGAAGGGGTGTACTACTCATAGCCCAGGGTGCATCCTCCTGACTCTTTGCCTTATTTTTGTTGAAACCCCTCATCCTCTCAAAGAACTCTTGTGCCTCGAAGAATGTCAGGAAATGCAGATGTTCTGCAAGGTAGTTTTGCTAAGAAAAAGAATTCCATAAACTTTGGAAATCCTAATTAAGACATCAAAATCAACACTGGGAAAAGGTGAATTGAACCAGCTGAAAAAGAATGGCAAACATCCATTTAGGGCAGGGAAAGTTATCAGATCCCAACAGATGGAGCATGTCCCATGTGCAAACAGACTGTGCAAGCAAATCAGCCAAGAGTGGTTACAAAAACATTTTGAAGTGAGTGTGGTAATATGCTTTAACTCAGGGGTCAGCAATATATGGTCCACGGGCCGCACTCGGCCCACCAACCCCCGCCGACCGGCCACTGCCAACCCCCGCCACTGCCACCATGCGCTCCTGCCACCACACCACTGCATACGTGACAGCCGCCATTTTGTTTGCCAAAATGGTGGCCGCGACTCATTTGCGCATGCTCAGGAGTACTGTGCATGTGCAAATGAGTTGTGGCCACCACTTTGGCAAACAAAATGGTGGCCGCAACGACGACCGCGTGCGCGGCAGTGGTGGCTCATGGCGGCGGTGGCAGTGGCTGTACATACATGTGTGAACGTGCACGTCGTTATTCCCTCCCTGGTCCAGCGGAAGACCTGGGGACCAGTGACCGGCCCCAGGTAAGTTAATGTTGCTGACCCCTGCTTTAACTGCTACAAGGTTACTGTAATCATAATAACTCCATGTCTATTAAGTATAGACTGTCAAATTATCTAACTTTACCTACATGCCATCTACAAAATGGGGACAATCTTACTGAACTAATTAGTCAGAGTTAGGGTTGGAGAAAGGACTGCTGAGCTAATATAGAAAAAGCACTTTTGTGCATTCAAAAATACTTTTTTTAAAAAAATGCTAAGTGTGCAGATTTGGTCAGTTCATACATAAATTCACAAAAATCAAATTCTGTAAGCATCTCCGATACTGATCAAGAGTTACCCTGTAAAAAGTGTTTTTTCCATCCCCCCCCCCCCCCATGTCCAAAATCCATTTTAGACAGAAGCATTTGAACCAAAGAAGATAAAGAACAAGGGGAAAAATGCTGATTGCACTTGATGAATATGTCCTGTGGTTTCCTTTTGTTCTTCTGTTTGCTGGGTGATGGTGCTTTGGAAATTCTATGCAGTTGGAGAATTGACAGAGACTTTTAGGTGAGCTCGGAGAAACAAATGAGAATGCTATGGTCAATATTTTAGCTTCAATAGTAAATTGTATAATCTAAAGGTTACTTTGTTTCCCTTTAATGAGCAATTTTTGTGCCTTCACTCTAGCCAAAACTCATGTACTCTATTTCTTTCAAATAAATATTTTGTCCTAGGTTCCTTGTGTGAGTACTTGGGTAATCAAAGCAAAGCCTCTGCATTTATTCAGTCCAATTAATTTTAATTGTAAATATCAATTTCCAGTAGAATACATTATTGGAATGCCTTAATACCATTTGAGATTTGGAGAAGGCAAGCAATGAATCTTGGTCTCAGTCACTGAGAAAAACAACAAAAAGTCCCATTACTGCTGATTTAGGCTACATTAAAGTTGAATAAACTGCAAATGAGTAAAAATAAATAAATAGGCCTAACTGACTAACTCATTAATCTTGCTTTAGATAAGTAAAAGTAAGTCTTGGAATATGTTACTTTCTGAAGCACAGGGGGAATGGTGATATACTCATCCAGCTTAGAATCATAGAGTTGGAAGAAAACACATGGGCCATTTAGTTCAAACCCCTGCTGGTTTGAAGACCTCCAATGAAGGAGAGTTCACTGACTTCTGAGGCAGCCTATTCCACTCACAAACAGCTCTTCCATTCAGAAAGTTCTTCATAATACTTAGATAGAATATATTTTCTTGTAATTGGGATGCAATGGTTTATGACCTAGCTTCTGGAGCAGTAAAACAAACAAACAAACCCAAAAAAACATACAAGTTTACTCCCTCATGTACATGATATTCCTTCAAATATTTCAAGAGGACCTGGACAACTACTTCATCACATCTCAATCTTCTCTTCTCAATCATTTTTTTCAATCTTCTTTTCTCCAAGCTAAACATAAACAGCTCTCTAAACTATTATTTATAAGGTTTGGTTTCAAGACCCTTCACCATCTAGGTGGCCTGTGACCAAGGAAGTCCTCCTGTCAATGCTTCAAGGCTGTCTTTTCAAACATAAACATCTGAAGACTCCTTGATCCTAGACATTTACACCACTTCTACCCTTAATATACTTTCCCTTAAAATGAATTACATTTGGGGTCCCCAGTGTCATCCTCTTATATGTGTTTTATCTGACCAAATCAACATAGAGTGGCATTATTATTTTCTTTGATCAGGTTTTACATCTGTGGGAATTAGAACTGAGCAGTACCACAATGTCTCTATCCAGTAAAGGGCTGCTATTATGTTACTTTGTAGAGGAGCCAGAAAAGTGACCATGTTCATCCTGTTGTGCATTGGGACATTTGTTAGAGAGAGCTGATGTGCATCAGTAGAGCTTGATACCACTGACCCATCATACATCTTCTCAGTCCACTAGCAGGACTTCTTAGAGCCTCTGCCACATAACTAAGTATACACCATGTTATGTAATGTACACCATGATAGAGGATTCTGACTGATGTTAGTTTTTGCCCAGCTTTCAAATGTGTTAAGGTCATTTTGGAGTCTTACGTTTGTTCCCTGAGGTATAAACTGTTCCCAAAATTAATGGACATCTGTAAACTTGGTAACCATATTAGTTGGCATCTGCAAATTTGATAACCATACACTTTTTTGTCATACAATTCATTTACAAAACAGAACCCTGTGGCACCCCACTTATCATCAGGATAAAGTGGTGCCATTGGTAACCATTCTTTTGATTCATTTGTTCAAGCAATTACAAATCCACTTGATAACAGCACTGTCTAGCCAACTTCCCCCAACTTATCTGTTGAAAGCCACAGTGAAATCAAGATATGATACCCCCTTTTAAACATTATTGTTAATCTCTTTAGCTGATTCTAAGCTTTAGTTTTAATTACTTTTTTCCTAGAAATACTGGCTATTCCTTTGCTTTCCTCTTTGGTGAATCTCTCCTTCTTCCATTTCTTATAGATAACACTTTTAAACCTCATCTCAGAGTTCTTTATACACCCACCTTTAGACTCCTTCCATTTTTATTTCTGGTTGGATTTTTTTTTCTTCAATTGTGATTTCAATATCTTTCCTCTGGGGATGTCTGGGTATAATAATAATAATAATAATAATAATATTTATGGTCAACTGACATCTCTTCAAAGGGGTCTATGAAAGACAGAGATGCAGACGTGTAAATCACATGTTTATAGGCAAGGTCTGAATGGAAATTTTTGTAATTAATTTTTAAAGCAAAAATGGATTAAAGAAAAGATTGGCTTCTTATGGAAAGCTGGATTTGTTTTGGCTGGGAGTTAGTGACAAGGGGTAATAGCAATAACACCTTCATTTATAGATACTGCACTGAACAGTCTTTAAGTGCTTTACAACTTTAAGTTAATTGCCCCCATTAAGCTGGGTACTCAGTTTAGTGACCTTCGAAGGATGCAAGTCTGGGTCGACTCTGAGCCACTGGCTGGGGCTGAACTCACAACCTTGTGGTTTGTGAGTGAGAGGCTGCAGTACTGACATTTAACCACTGTGCCACCAGGGCTCCTTTATTTTTTTAAAAAAAAATAATATAAGATTTACATAGTTTGTTTTTGGTTAAATTAGGTGAGGGTTTTATTTATTATTTATTTAGTGTATTTATACTCTTCAAAGGACACAAAGGTTCTCAGAGTGGTTTACAGATTATTAATTTGACAGTTCCCTACTATAGTCTTACAATCTTAAATGACATGGCACAAAAGGAGAAAGGAATAGCAGGAAGAAGGGGATAAAGTCCAGCAGGTACTGTTGGTTCTTCTCTCTCTCTGGGCCCAGGGTGGTGGGAGTTGGAATGGAAGAAGGGTCTTTCATATGCTTTTAGGGCTAGGCATGGCAGAACTGTGCTTGCCTCTTCTCTCCCTTCAAGGCCATGGTGGTTGCAGTTGAGTTGGTTAAGATGATTGATGCTCGTAGATATCAGATATTATCAATATGTATTAGTATTTACTAAAATTGTATTGAGGGACCGTCTATATATTTGTTTTGCATAAGTGTTAATCCTGATTACTAAAGATAGGTTACAAAAAAGAAGGCTGAAATGAATGCAGTATAGGTATAATTTACAAATGTCTCCAGAATGTTATTTGTTGGGAATTTGGGAAGATGAAATAGAAATTAGTACCACAGCTAGAATGGCTTTCCCTCTGAAATGGAAGTCCAAAGAGATCCCTGATGAAGATGAGTGGCTTCTTAAATTGTATGAGGCTATAAAAATGGACTAGCCAACCCAGTTGTTAATGAATAACCCAACAGATGCAGTATATAAGGAATGGAATTTAGTGACATTTTTTTTTAAAAAAAGTGGGCTACAATTGCAGTGATAGGTTTCCTAGTATAATTAACAGGATGAGGGAAAATACATTTAGGTTAAATTTTATATTTTATGTTTTTTTTAAAAAAAAAATAGAATATAAAGGGATTTGACACAAGGAAGATATGCAGGCTGAGTAAAGACTCAATGAAACAGAGATATGTTCCAGTCCATCAGTTCAAGGGAACATGTGAACTAGTTCTGTGAGTTCAAAACATTTAAGGATCTTCTTAACCCCATCAAAGTATCTATCTAGTGACAACTGCAATTGTCATCCTTGTCCCCCAAACTAGCTGACAATAGTCCATATTATAATCTTCATGTATACAATTAATTTGTTTTTGTCATGTTGTTGTTGAAGAGATTGCTGCTTCTATTGCTATTTGTACTTATTGCCATTACTGCTGCTGTCATGGCTTAATTTGACAGAGTAATCCCAGTCAGTATCTATTGCTTCAACTACATATGGTAGTTGGTCTACTTTGACTTGACATTGGAACGTACATAGCATTTTTCTAAAGACCACTTTCAAAGATTGTCATTTTCTCCCCTTCCCTCTACTATCTCTTCCTCTCTCTCCATCTCCCCCACATACAGACATGTAGACACAATCAGTGCCATAGGCACACCAGAAAATAGTTTGCTTTCTATTTATTTCCTATCCAGTGCATGAGCAAAAATATCATTAGATGCATACCATGCTGTTTTATTTCTTTGTGAGTCTTCTGCAAGTTTTATCTAGATACCAGTTTAAATTGCCTGTCTGCTGTGCCTCACCTTTCTTTTTTTACTTTTTTTTAAGCATCAAACGCTTTGAGGGAGATACATCAGGCACCATTCGAAGCACAGAATCTGTCTTCCCCCAGTTGCATAAAACCAGGTCAGTAGGCCAGCAGGAAAAGACATTCATGCAACCATAGGAAGCTGGCTTATACAGATTCAGATCATTGGTCTATTTCAGTTGGTATTGTTGACATTGACTGTCAGTGGCTCTCTGGAGTTTCAGGCAGATTTTTTTTTTTTTTTAAGTAAGAAGTTTTAATGGGACAGAATAGTTACTTGTTGCCCTCTTATGGTCCAAAAGAAGCCCCATGAAAGTCCTAAGATGAGTTCTGCAATGAACAATGAGGGCTAGATTGCAGATAATGAAGTTGTGGTGATCAAAAGTTGATATTATACCCCTCACTATGAATGGAAATTATTTCCAATAGAACAAAATAGATTTGCTGTCTGAAATGCAGAGGAACCATCTGTCTTGTACATGGTTGTCATTGCACCGGCACAAAAATGACTCCATTCTCAGTATTATGGTTGTAAAACTTGACGAAAACTTTTTTTGTACGGGGTCATAATCTAATTCATTAATAACTAATTAAACTACAATTTATATTGTTCTTGACACATGTGTTCCTATACAAAACCAATTCAGCTGACCGTGTAAACCAATTCCATTACAACATGTGTCAAGAACATCAAAATCCGTTTAAACACTCATCCAAATAAATCATCTCCCCCCAACCGGAAATGACATCATAATTTAATTAATGGCATAACTTGTCTATGACATCATCAACTTGTTTGATGATGACATAGCAACACTTTTGTTAACTCATTGATGTACACTCTTTGTCCAAATCAACTTGAACCAATTTTTTAATTCCAATTAACTGAATTATCCCCAAGGGGGGGTCCCTGCCCGCCACAGGAGGGGGCCAGCCTAGCTTGGCATCCCCTCCCCCCCAGTGGAGCTCGTTCAATGTGACGAGTGATAGACTCCAAATATACATCACAACCCTCAGGGGAGAGATGAACCCCATCACCCTGTACAAATGTGGCATACCAATCTAAATAACTTTATGATCAACAACACAAATCCCCAAACCCCCAAACATCTTGACCATAGATCCATTCAGCCAACAACAGGCCACATTGATTGAAGAGTCTTTTCTTGCTCCCACTTAAGCATGCCGTGGCAGAAATTTAGTCCCCATCACCACCGTGTACAGGAATCTCCGCTTAATGTCTTGCATGTCATTCAGGATCATCTTGACCAACTTGAAACCAGGTACTTGGACAAGGTCATTTTTTTCCAAGTGTACCAGTAGAATGATGCGCAGAATGAGACCTCCCCCTAGCATTCCTCTCCGAACAAACCATCAAACTCACCGGACCTCTTTTTTCCCCAGGTTCCAATTGCGGGACGTTTGGAGCACACTCCGTTTTGCCCAAAAGACAAGACTGTGCTCGATGATCCATACCTTTTCTAAATTAACATCTGCTTGAATAGAGAGAAAAAAATATTAAGTATAAATTAAAACCCCTCAGCCAGATATTCCCAGTCCAATCAAGACATTACGAGTGAATGTAAGACTTGAAATCCCTGGACCGCCAATGCCCAATCCAATGGATTGCAGCGTCACTTAGGCCATGAGTAGCAGCAGCGGTCGCTGCTCCTATACAAAAATAATGTGATGAGAATTGGGCCACTGGCAGACCTGTATGCCTCAAAGTCTCTCACAGCACAGCTCGAAATTGAAAATTTGTCAACGGAAGGCCCGAAACATGAAGGAACAAGCCCGGGCCGGTCGGACGAAGTATAAGATAGTCCGACAAAGCCGAAACAGGACAAATTTGATCTAGTGGGGCTCTAGACAAGGTTACATTTTGTCCCTTAGCCAACTGGTCTCCTAATAGTGACCTAACTGACTCAGATGAACCGCAAAACTAAACACTGTGTCCACCCTGACGGGCCAAACCTCAACCTCCCCTTCCATAGACAGAAACAGCCTAAAAGCTCGCATTGTGAGCTGATACAACTTGCGTGCCAATGGAGCGATGGACTGGAGAATCACCCTGTCAATTTCTATTCTCCAAGGCTCCACAGATGTCTCAGTACCTCCATTGGTTGAGGTGCTGCCTCCGGGGTGAATCGACAAAACCTATAAAACTGAAAATGATAAAGGGCATCCACCAACAGATTTAGTAACCCTGGTAAATGGCGAGCCTGAACAGCACGTTATATCTCAAACATTGAGTAACCATTGCTCTAACCCATGTCATCACCCTTAAGGATTTGGAGGTTTGGGAGTTCACTACATGAACCACTGCATGGTTGTCACACCAAAACCAAACAGTTTTATTTTCAACTTGAACTGGCCACAAATGAACTGCAACCACAATAGGGAATAGTTCAAGGAAAGTAAGATCAGGTGTCCAACCCTTATGCACCCAAGCTTGTGGCCATCTCTCAGCTGCCCACTGACCTTTCCAGTAGAAGCCAAGACTATACACGCCTGAGGCATCGGAGTGTACCTGGACGCCCACCTTTAAAAGCATTTCTGACATCCAAATGAAGACTCCATTAAATTGACCAAACAATGACTCCCAAATCTTCAAATAGGCTCTTATCCCGCTAGTAATCCTTATATGGTGATGTAGAGTGGAAACCCCCTTTAACAGCATTGTATAAGCGAGCACCAAAGTCTCATCCAGGAACACTAACTTTATAGACATTTTTTTTTAACACCCCAGTCATGGATTGCACTTCTTGAAGCGTGGCCTTATTCCTACCGCTCATGACCCTTACCTGGTCTCTCATCATTTTGAGTTTTTCTACTGGGAGGTGAGAACTTCTCTCCATTGTGTCTACTCAATGCCCCAAGAAGGTCAGATGGGTGCCAAGACCCTCCATCTTTTCCTCTGCCAAAGGAACTCCCATCTCAGCCATCAACATCTGAAATGCTGACAAGGTATCCACACACCTTGTAGAACCAGGAGCTCCAGGTAATATGCTTGGTGTCAGCATTGGCAGATGTTGATGGGGCCCAGATACCCTAACAGCAACCAAATCATTCACCAGCTTCTCCCTGACTAACTCTGGTGACTCCCTCACCAAATGTGCATTAGGCGCGAATTGGTGAACCCTCAAACCAATATAAGGAATATGAAAACGATGTAAAACCCATCTAACAAATACTGTGTGGAATCCCTATTCGGGTAAATCCACAACCAAGCTGCCCAGACATCCAGTTTAATTGGTGTTGGTGCTTTTTCCTACCGCTGTGGCAGGTTGCAAGGGGACTCCGTCCCCCAGCTTTCCTTCCCCTGAAACAGGAAGTGCCTGGATGATTATCCCTGCAGGCGTTACATTTATGCTCAAACCTACAGAGTTGCCTAGAGCAGTTACCAGAGTTGAAGTCCCTGCATAAACTTTTTTTTTTCCCCTCGAGCTAGGCCTGTATTTAGAAAACTTGGGAGATCTCGACAGATCTCTTTGGTCAATTACTCCTCTATATGGTAAATCCCATCATCCAGTTCACACAGTACCTTTCAAGCTTAAGATGCTCGTGAGCCTGAAATTCTTTAGGGAGACTAAAACATGACCCCATCCTTCACCATAATCCTCAGCTCGGAGTCATGAAACATCAATGAGAATAAATCATTGTAATCCCCTTTCCAAATTCTCTCTTCAGTAAAGCGGGAAAGATGAGATCCTAAGGGAATTGACATCCCAGCATAGGAGTTGCACTCCACTGCCTAGTCTTCTCCAGCCAGGCCTAATGCTCCCATCGTGACCACAGGCCTTGTGTCACCTACCTTGGTGACCACAGGCTGGTCAGCTTGCACCTTCGTGTCAGGCACCTGAGGTGCAACTGATGAAATCAAGGATGCTGAACACGAACATTCAAAGAACTTGTCCCACCAGCATTTTTCCCCACTTGGCCACCAGGGAACCAAACCGAGGTGGGCCAAAAAGTTATATAATTAAAATGCAGGGACAAACCTGTATTAGGCAATTGCCTAGCAACCTCCCCAGATGTTTGAAGCACTCCCTCCGAGTGTGCCAAAGCCTCTGCTCGGGTGGCAATCTGCATAATGGGAGAAACACTTCCCCGGTCCCTGTTGACATTTTCACAAGTTTCAGGTGCAGACACACCACCTTAATCTGAAACCACCACTCTCTGGACAAAATCCAAAGAAGTCTACCAGAGTATGCTGTTCAAGCACTGGGGCAGCCGCTCCCTGTTGTGCCACACCTGGAACTTTCTTTAATAGTTCCATAACATCTGCTACGGTTGGCTGACCAACCTCCATAGCCGATGTGACCGGGGGACCACGTGCCATATGCTCAGAAAACATGCCAGGTGAAGTGATTTTGCACCTGTATAGCCTGTTCACTAGACGTTTGGTCTCGGCTTGAAACTGTACTAAATTGTAACCCTGGATTCGAATCTGGAACCATCAAATGAGCTATAATCTCATCATCCCTGCTTTGAGATTCAATAGGCCTCTCTGGTGCCGACCGCCCAGTATTGGGCCCAGCAGAAGCCGCACACCTCTTAGACTGTGGCTTACTGATCAGTGTGTCTACACTATGATAAATTAACACAAAAGCTGCTTAGGGTTAGAGTGTTCAGTTAAATCTACAACCCTTACACAACAAGAATTAACCCAGCAGCTGTACAAAGATTAATAATTCCCGATGATGTTTAGATAAAGGATCACCCAATTTCAAAATACTGTTGAAATTTAACAATTTTAAACCCCCCCCCCTTTTTTTTGGGCAGAGTGGTAAATTAGACACTAAGCACAGGTCCCCCACACCAGAATACCTGTTCCAATATGGACACAATTAGTGGCCAAAAGGCCCACCACTTTCTTTTTTGGGACACAAAAGCCAAACCAGAATATACTGGCAAGTGTAGGAGCACAAAGAAGGTTGAAAGGCCTATACCTTCCCTTTTTGGGACACAAAAGCCGAGCCAGACTATACTGGCAAGTGTAGGAACCCAAATAAGGCCGAAAGGCCTGCACCTTCCCTTTTTGGGACACAAAAGCCGAGCCAGACTATACTGGCAAGTGTAGGAGCCCAAATAAGGCCAAAAGGCCTGCACCTACCCTTTTTGGGACACAGAAGCCAAGCCAGAATATATCAGCAAGTGTAGCACCACCAAATAAGGCTGAAAAGGCCTGCTTTGATTGGGAGTTCCTGCATGTCAGGGGGTTGGACTGGATGGCCCTTCCAACTCTATGATTCTATGATTCTACCACTTCCATTTTAGGGACACTGATGACAAGCTAGAATAATCTGGCGAGTGTAACACCACTAAGATCCAACTGCAATCTATAGGAGGTCCCAGGTAAAAAAAATGTATTCAAATGACTTTTTCTAATAAGAACTACTTTCTCCACCACCACCATTGTCCCACTTCATGTCGTTAACTGCCTTCATGTCAATCTTGACCCATGGATGAGGCATCTCCAGGCCCCCTTGTCCTCTACCGCTCCTCCCAGCTCCTGCAAACTCTTATTCATGGTCTCTTTAATAAAGGCCATCCATCTAGCATTTGGCCTTCCTCTCTTCCTACTTCCCTCCACCTTTCCTAACATTATTGGCTTTTCCAATGATTCATGCCTTCATGTGCTCAAAGTACGACAGTCTATAGGCCTAAGCAGACTGCCAGAAATAGTGCACATTAAATTGAGGCACTGCCCTGGCTCAGTGCTAGGGAATCATGGGAACTGTATTTTTTTCTGGGACATTGAGCCTTCTCTGTCAGAGAGCTCTGGTGCCACAATAAAATACAGTTCCTATGATTCCCTAGCACTGAGCCAGAGCACTGCCTCAATTTAATGTGCACTATTTCTGGCAGTCTGCTTAGGCCCTAAGTCTTGTCATCTTGGCTCAATTTTAACCAATTCTTTTGTTTCTGCTTGGGGGAAATTCTTAATGATGAAGCTGTCCTCCATTTGATTGTCATTGTCATATATATCTTTGCTAGGTTATAATAAGGCTAAAATTGTTATCATCCAGCAAATTAGAGATATTGACTTGCAAACTCATAGAAGCAAATCAATACTATATCTAGCTATTGGAGAAGCTGGGAGTATTGGTAAGTATGCCAAGTATTTTGAATATTTGAATATCCTCAAACAAAGAAGGGTTTTTATGCTTGCAAGGTTAAATGTCTTTTCATCTGCTGTTTTGGAAGGTAGATACAAAAAAAAAATAATACCTTACCAATGTCATTTTTGTCCTTGTGGCTTTGAGGAAGTCGAAACGATTAGCCACATTCTTCTCTGTTGTCCCCTCTATATAGAGGGGTTGCAGACTGCCAGAAATAGTGCAAATTGAGTCCATTTTTAGGGTTAGGGTTAGTGCTGGGGAATCATGGGAATTGTTTTTTTTCCTGACACATTGAGCCTTCTTTGTCAGAGAGCTCTGGTGCCACAATAAAATACAGTTCCTATGATTCCCTAACCCTAACCCTAAAAGTGGTCTCAATTTGCACAATTTCTGGCAGTCTGCAACCCCCTATAGAGACCCGTGTTTTTTATATAACTCCTATCATTAAACAATTACCGGGTAAACAGGAGAAATTTTATGGTGACTATCTTTTAGCAGATTGTAGCGAATATGTAACTTGCAGAGTTGCTAAATTCCTTGCAGCTGTTATTATTCACCATAAAGAATTTCTAAAACAAATACAGCAAACCCGGTTAAAAATGACCATAGCTGTTCTTATTGTTGCAGCTATTTTGTTATTTGTTGTATAAAATCATATTTGCTTTATATTTTGACATTAGACAGTCTAATGTTTATGCTAAAGCCATAATTTTAGAACACTGTTAAATTCCTGCCAATAGGTACACAATGCTGGGTTTTTATACTAGATATTCAAAGATATCTGTATTCATATGCTACACTAGAATAGAATGTATCTACATGGATATTTTGCTATTCTTGTAATTATTTTATTATTTTGTGCTGGCTGTGTGCCATAATAAAACTTAATTTATTCATGGTCTCTTTAATAAAGTCCATCCATCTAGCATATGGCCTTACTCTCATTCTACTTCCCTCTACCTTTCCTAACATTATTGTCTTTTCCAATGATTCATGCTTTCTCATTATGTGTCCAAAGTACAACAGTCTAAGTCTTGTCATCTTGGCTTCTAGGGATATCTCTGGCTTGATCTGTTCTAGGAGCCATTTGTTTATCCTTTTCGCTGTCCATGGGATCCTCAGTCCTCTTCTCCAGCACCACATTCTCTCAAATGCATTGGTCTCCTTCCTATCTTCTTTCTTGACTATCTAGCTCTCACATCCATACATGGGAATAGGGGATACAATGGCTTGTATGATTCTGACTTTTGTGCTGAGTTGTATGTCTTTTCATTTTAGGATCTTTTCTAGTTCTTTCATAGTCACCCTCCCCATTCTTAATCTTCTTTTGATTGCCTGGCTGCACTCCCCATTCCAAACAATATTTGATCCCAGATATGAGAACTCTTTTACTATTTATATTTCCTCATTGTCCAGTTTGAATGTGAGTAACTTCCCTGTGGTCATTATTTTTGTTTTCTTTATGTTCAACAGTAAGCCTGCCTTTGCACTTTCTTCTTTGATTTTCCTTAATAGGTGTTCCAGGTCTGCGAGGTTTTCTGCTAGTACTATGGTGTCATCTTAGACTGTTGATATTTCTTCCTCCTATTTTCACTCCTCCCTCTTCTGTGTCCAAGTCTGCTTTCTTTACAATATGTTCTACATATAAGTTGAACAGATAGGGTGATAGGATGCAGCCTTGTCTGACTTCTTCGCCAATTGGAACCATTTTGTTTCTCTGTGTTCTGACAGTAGCCTGAGTACAGATTCCTCATTAGGACTATCAGATGTGTCGGCACTGCCATGTCTTTAAGGGTGTTTCATAGCCTTTCAGGTTCTATGCAGTCAAAGGATTTGCTATAGTCTGTAAAGCACATGCTGATTTCCTTTTGGAACTCCCTTTTATGCTACATTAGTCATTGTATATATGCAATGTGATCCCTGGTACCTCTTATTTTCCTGAACCCTGAACCCTGCTTGGACCTCTGGGATTTCTCTCTCCATGTGTGGTTGGAGTCTATGGGGGGTTGCAGACTGCCAGAAATAGTGTGAATTCAGTCCACTTTTAGGGTTAGGGTTAGTGCTAGGGAATCATGGGAACTGTTATTTTTCTGAGACATTGAGCCTTCTCTGTCAGACAACTCTGATGCCACAATAAAATACAGTTCCCATGGTTCCCTAACTCTAACCCTAACCCTAAAAGTGGACTGAATTCACACTATTTCTGGCAGTCTGCAACCCCCCTAAGTTGCAGTATTTTGAACATAATTTTGCTTGCATGGGAGATTAGTGCTATGGTCCTATAGTTGCTGCACTCTCTTGTATCTCCTTTTTTTGTTGATGGGGATGTATATTGATCACTTCCAATCTGTTGGCGATCATTTTGTTTTCCATATCTGCTGACATATGTTGGTTAGCACTAGAGTTGACTCTGTCAGTGTGAATTGCAACATTTCTATTGGTATATCATCTGTTCCTGGAGTCCTGTTTTTGCCATTTCTTTTATTGCAGCTTCCACCTCAGTTTTTAGAATTTGTTTGGTTCTCCCGATCAGAAACCTCCAGATTAGTCGCCTATCACTTTATCTCAACTGAAACAGGCAGATAAGAAAGGAATTAATCCAGAATACCTGCAATTTGCTTTCTTTTCCACATAAAACCCATTATGCACTGGATCATTTTGATTTTGCAAGCAAACCTACCAGCTGAGTCAGCACAAACATAATTGCCTTGTAGGAATGGGTATATATGAAAACCTCCCACCTAGCACTATCCTAATCCACAGGGTTTGCTATTAAAGGCTCAAATACATTTGACTGCAGGAGGTCGAACTGCATTTTCAGAATGGTTGCCCTTCTCTGACTTTCCTCTGCATGCTGTTTAACTCTGGCACAGCTATGTGCAACATGTTATCTGCAAAAAGATATCTGAACTGAATAAACATGTGTGGCATTTTGATGTAAATTATGGCTTCACTTTGAGATTGTTTCTGCTAACAGAGAGTCTGTTAACATTTAGAAGGGAATGCCATAATCACTAAAACTCAACATGGGTTTCTCAAAAACAAGTCATGCCAGACTAATCTGATCTCTCTCCCACTTTTTTGATAAAATTACCACCTTGCTAAATGAAGGGAATGTGGTAGACATAGCATATCTTGATTTCAGTAAGACTTTTGACAAGGTCCCCCATGATATTCTTGCAAACAAAACAGTAAAATGTGGGCTAGACAATACAATAGTTAGGTGGATTAGTAACTGGTTGACTGACTGAACCCAAAAGGTGTTCAGCAATGGCTCCTCTTCATCCTGGAGAGCAGTGACCAGTGGGGTGCCAAAGGATTCTGTCCTGGGCCCAGTGATCTTCAAGATCTTTATCGATGATTTGGATGAAGGAATAGGGGGCATGCTTCTCAAATTTGCAGATGACACCAAATTAGGAGGAATAGCTTATACCCCAGAGGACAGGATGAAAATTCAAAATGATCTTAATAGATTAGAAAGTTAGGCCAAAGCTAACAAAATGAATTTCAACACAGAGAAATATAAGGTACTTTACTTAGGGAAAAGGAAAAAAAATAAAAGAAAAAAATAAAAAATAAAATAAAAAGAAATGCATAGATATAAGATGGGGGACACCTGGCTTTAGGAGACTATGTGTGAAAGGGATCTAGGAATCCTAGTGGACCACAAATTGAACATGAATCAACAGTGTGGTGCCGCAGCTAAAAAGACCAATGCAATTTTAGGCTGCATTAGTAGAAGTATTAAGCATTAGCACCACAATTCAAAAAGGATGTTGAAAAACTGGAGCATGTCCAGAGGAGAGCGACTAAAATGGTGAAGGGTCTGGAAACCATGCCCTACGAGGAACGACTTACGGAATTGGGTATGTTTAGCCTAGAGAAGAGACATTAAGAGGGGATATTATAGCTCTGTTTAAATATTTGAAGGGATGTCATGTTGAGGAGGGTGCTAGCTTGTTTTCTACTGCCCCAGAGAACAGGACCCGGAACAATGGATGCAAGCTGCAGGAAAAGAGATTCCACCTCAATATTAGGAGGAACTTCCTGACAGTGAGAGCTGTTCGATAGTGAAACACACTCCCTCAGAGTGTGGTGGAGTCTCCTTCTTTGGAGGACTTTAAACAGAGGCTGGATGGTCATCTGTCAGTGATGCTTTGATTTTGAGCTCCTGCATGGCAGGGGTTGGATTGGATGGCCCTTGTGGTCTCTTCCAACTCTATGATTCTATGTTCTGGAAGCAAGTACCGAGACTACCTTTTACAGAGAATGGAGTGGTACAAAATATTGTTTCTCATATCCAAGTTCTGGTCCATTCAGCTAACTCATTATTGCTATATAATAAGTGACACTTATAAACAACCAATAAAATGGTAATCTATTGTGAGCTAAAGGCACAGGGCAAGTGTGTATATCACAAAGGACTGAGTGTGTTGTTTCAAGAAGAGGCAACAAGGAGACATTAGTTAGCTATACAATGACACTGGGGAAACCAGATGTGCCCACATTGCAAAAGTTGTCTTCAGAAGTGGGATACCACTGGTTAGAAATTATGGGAAAGAAGATTCTCAACTTAAAATATAGATCTTTGCTTTGACATGGCTGGTATCTTCTTCTGTGTTTAGTTTTTCTAATAAGAAATAACAAGGGAGGGGCGTTTGTGTGGTAATTCTAAAGTTTTTCCTGTTCTTATGCAACCAAAGCCACTGAACGCCCTGTGTTTTTATGGAAAGCTCTATCTTGCCACTTTTCATCTTGATTCCTTCAGTGTAGTGGCTCCCAAAGTTGACTGCTTAGATCAGGGGTAGGCAACCTTTCCCCTTTAAGGGCCGAGGGACTTCAGCTCCCAAAATCCCAGTAGCTATTGGCCAACATGGGACTATTGGCCAATATGGCTGAGGCTTTTGGGAGCTGAACTCCCTTGGCCCTTAAGGGGAAAGGTTGCCTACCCCTGGTTTAGATGTTTTAATATCTCTAGATGTTGTAGCCCTAGACCATTTGCAATGCCTGAAATCCAAGATGTGGAACCATTTCACATGATACAATGTTTCCTCTGTAAATATAATATTCAAGGTGGACAATGACCCCTTGATATCCATTTATGTTTGGTTCCAGGATCCCCCCTGTATACCAAAATCCATGGATGGTCAAGTCCTATTAAATACAATGTCATAGTGAAATGCTGTCCTTTATAGAAAATGGCAAAAACAAGAATTACTTTTGGAATTTATATTATTTTTGAGTATTTTCAAGCTGTGGATGGTTGAATCCATGGGTTAAAAAGTCAATGGATACAGAGGGCCAATTGTACTATAGGCTGGATCTTTGAATGCAGAAGGCACCATGGTATTTAACATCTCCATTTTAAAAGCTTGGTTAACTGAAAATGCTGATATGACGATGCTAAGTTTATCACGGGCAAATAAAACATCCTGATGTAAAGCATCTTGCTGTATTTCTAAATGCTATACTTGCCATGTAAATTTGCACCTCACTACAAACTATCCAGTCTTTTCTAGTTATCCTTCATCAATACATTATCTGTAATTACATCCAGTATGGATGGAGTGAATCTCTATATCAGGAATGCAGAACGTGTTCAAATGGACTCAACATTCATCATCATTTGCTTCATTGGCTATGGTCCATGAGAAGTACAGTTCTACACCATCTGGAGGGCCACATGTTTCTGCAATGCCATTCTATCTGAAATATTAAGGTGGAAAAATGACTACTCTTAGTGTATGACAATAAGTGCATATTTATTTAACCAGGATTCCTAGCAGCCATGCTCTGGTGTCCTAAATCTTGAGCAACAAGCATTCTGTGTTAATCACAAACTTTATAAATGGGGCTCTGCGCTTTATGCTATAGAATTCTGTTACCTGGTTGTGGAATCTATAACAAGAATTTTGTCTACTGACCAAAGAAGCCCAGGCTGAACAACTTGTTTAAGCAAAAATAAACTCATCCTCCATTTCCTTGTGCTGCTATCTTTTGGGATTCAAACTTTTGTCTACTTATTTTAGATAATGTTATTTCCTTTTGTTCCCTGAATATTGTTTTGTTTTATCAGGAACTAAAATTCTTGACCACCATGATCAGTGTTTCATGTCGCCAGAGTGATTGATTCATCTGAAATTTGATCTGTATCTGCTCTGAATCATGTGATTCTTGCCTTAGATACTCTAACATCCATTTCTCCTGTGTTGATCTTGAAGGTGGTGGTGGGGGACTGCTCTAGGTGGAAATTTACCTATCAACATAAAATCTAAATTTTTAGACAATTTCTTAAAATGAAATGGCCATGTCCATAGTATTTAACTTCTGCTTGCTGGTATTATTTCATGCCAAGAACATTAAAACTCCAAAGAATAAAATTAAAATTAGTATTTCAAAGAATCAGTCTTTCAACTGGTTGCAAATCAAAATTAATTAGTATTCTGGGAGAATCGAGTTAGTATGCTAGTTAGTTCTGATTATATTTAAATTTGTTAATCAAGTAACTATTAATAATGATGATAATTATATTTAGTTCTCATTGTAGTTGGAAAATACCTCTTACAGCATGCACTTGAATCAGTACCCTTTCTTGTACTAATGGAAGACACTCTATGGATTAGATTACAGAATTTGACAGCCACCAGAATAAATACAAATTCAATTTTAAAATAGTACATACAGATGAGTTTGCAATCTCTGATCCCAGGAAAGAAAAGATCAAAGAATCCTGACCCATTCTGGTAGCTTCCAGGGTCAACTGCTGTAATGGATTGCCCATGATAATGGAAAAAGGGGCAGAACAGATTGGCAGGAAAAAAGCAGCTCAAACAGTTTGAAACCCTGTTGTCTGCACTGGTCACTCTCAAGGTGGCCTGAATGCGGTTTGAAAACCCTGTTGTCTGCACTGGCTACTCTCAAGATGGCCCGAATGCTTATGGTCCAACTGTACAGAGCAGTGTCAAGCCATGCTGCTGGGTATTTTTTTTCCACCTCCCCACCATCCATGTGCACCGTCACACAAACACACTGCCAGCAACTGTCTGATGCCTAGATGACATCCCATTGGATGGTCACCTCTTTGAATGGCCACACAATCACACCTGTGATCCTCCACATCAGAGCATTGGTGTGCCCAGTAAAACACTGGCAAAGCACAACCATGGAGACCACACATGCACCCTTCAACCTGTGCCCCCTCTTGTACTGTCTGTTTTGTTTATTTTGTAATTACATCCATTGGAAGTGTCACACTTTCACTTTTTTGCATTGCCATCCTGACAGCTTGGACACACAGGCTCCATCCTTTTTTAATATGCACCTGCACTGGTGTTTTGATATGCAGCTGTCAGGTTAGGGTTAGGATGGATCACTCTTTTAGCACTGCTCTTGCATCTCAGGGCATTTATATGCAGGGTCAAAGGTGCACATTTTCCAGGTTAATTTGGAATATCCCAGGTTCTTTTTGCTCTGTTTTTTAGCTCCAGAGCACAGCTTCAGTTTGGTTCTGCCCATTTTGGAGGCATCCATCAACTAAACACTCCACTTTCAAAGCTGTTTGCAACCACTTTATTTGGCCTGTGTGTTTCACCCTGATGAGATACAGTAGTAATTCAAGAAAGGATAGACAAAACAGTAATGTGAATCTTCAACTGTTTAATAAATGCAAAGGTCAACAAGTTTATTGTATCTCTTACTGACAATTTCTTCCAAATTAAACCCAGCACAGTTTACTCAAAAACTAGATGAGCCAGATTAATCTGATCATCTTTGTTGATAGAGTCACAAGATCAAGGGGATGCTCTGGATATATTATATCTTCCTTTCAATTAGGATTTTGACAAGGTCCCCCACAATATTCTTGCAGACAAGCTGATAAAGTAGGAGCTAGATGACACTATTATTAGATGTAACTGGTTGACCAAATGACCCCAAAGACTCTTCACAAATAGTTCTACTATACTTCTCTAGAGAGAAGGAACTAGTGGGGTGCCATGAGGTTCTTACTAAGGCCTTCAAAAATGACTTGGATAATAGAACAAAACCATGCTTATCAAAATTTCAGATGAAATTTAATTTAGAGAGAGAGGGGGAGAGAGCTAATACCACAGAGGATCGCTAGAACAAAGAATTTCAACATGGCTAAATTTAAGTTACTACATTTGTACAAACACAAGATGGGTAACAGTTCATTTGACAACAGTGCATGTGAAAAAAATATCTAGGGTTATTAGTAGTTCACAAGGTAATGAGTCAACAGTTTGATGTCATGGGCCAAACTCTACAAACTACACTTTCCTTTTCTTCCTTTTCAGACTCTTTTTCCACTGAGGTAAGAAATAGAAATATTGCAGAGGGTTTTTTTTCCCTTTCAGAGGAAAGAAAATGTTTTATGAGAAAAGACTCTGTTCTAGATCATGTGGACAACTAAAATCGAGGCAGTCTTTTCAAGGGAAAATGAAACAGACCAAGAAACAAAATGAAAAACAAAGATTTTTCAATGGAAACAAATGTCACTGATTCAAGCCAAATACAGTCATCAGCTCTCATCATCAAGAAGACAGGTCCTCCACCCCCAAATGATAAACATGTCATGTTCATATTTTTGCCCTTCTGTTAAACTTCTGTGTTTAGAAGGTCTCAGCATTCCCTCTTTTATAAATAGTCCCATAGCTCAAGTGTGGCATGATTTAATACATCTTAAGCATATGTCCCCCATTAACACCATGTAACTATATCTGTGTGCATTGATCACAGGCAAGAATGTATTGTGACAACTGCCATCCTGGAAACTTTCATGTCTTGGCATTTCACTTGATCACACCTTTTGGCTTTATCTTGCTTCTCATCATGTTATCATCAACTCCTTGTTCCTCTTCCTTGTTCCCTTAAACAACTGGAAAGCTTTCTCTCTCTTGTTCTCTCATGTAATTAACACACACAGAAACACAAATGATATCTATATAATGTAAATATTGATTCTTTCATTGCTGTTGCTGTTAGTGTTGAAGGTAAAAGGATGTGTTCTTACAGTTTTTCCTCTAAGTCCTGTAAGTGATTTTTACATTCCAGTACAGACTTCCCTTATTCAGAATTTCAGAATCCAAAATACTACAAAGATTCAAAATCTTTTTCATGGGTGGCTGAGATAGTGACATCTTTGTTTTCTGATGGTTCAAGATATCCAAACAATATTTCATGTTCAAAATTATTAAAAAAAATATTGTGTATAAAATTACCTTCAGGCTTTGGCTTAACTTCATGCAACTGTTAGGAATTCCAGGAATGTGCACCATAATGAAGTAAAGTAATTGGAGGTGTTGGAACATATAATCTCTTTGGTTCAGGAGCAGACACTTTGTGACCCTACAGATGTTGTGAAACAAAAACTCTCATCAATTCCTTCTATTGGCTTACACTTCATGGGAACTGAAGTCCCGAAATAGGGACTGGGTCACTAGGAGTATACTTTGTTGCAGTAACTACCACACCACTTGTTTTAGTTCTCCAGTGGAGATAAGACATTCCTCTCTCTCCTTTTGAAAGGAAGACACAAAAGAAATACAAGATCTGTGTACACATTATTAATGGACAGTGCTATCATGTGGAGAAGAGTGGGTGGAATTGTAATTGTATCCTTGCCTCCCCCCAATCTTACACATGCTGTTGGTTCTTGTTGTACTGCTATAAATATTTGGTTAAATATGAGTAGTTCACTTTCCTTTATCAACCTTGTGTGCACGGGTAAATTGTTTACAAAACTATTATATAACAATGATACAGTGGCTATCATGATGTAAAGCAAGTTGGGAAAACTGCAACCATTTTGAAGGAGTACAGCATATACATTCCCTTACAACTAACTTACAATGCTGAATAGGGCTGTTGGGAACTATAGGTCAAAACATTCAATGAGACAAAGTATACCCTCCAACTGTCCTACTTTCACAGGTATAGTCCCAATCAATCCTACTTTTAAAGATGTTTTTAAAGTTTCTTTTTCCTCCTCCCACCTTCTCCCTTTGTCCCTGTTTTAGTTGCTGCAAACTGAGTTCAAAGAGCAAAAATATTTTGCACTCAGTTAACTCAGTAGAAGGGAGAGGGGAAGGCAGCATCTTGCTTTTTCCAGCAAGCTCAGGCAAAAGCAAACTGTTGTAGCTTGTATGTTCTTCCTAATAATGCTTTTCATCTTCAAAACACTCTGACATTGCTTGGCTACAAATGTCCTGTCATTCATCTCTGAAATGTTGGAAGGTATAGTATTCCCACTCCTGTCACAAGGCAGCATGAGATTCAAACCTGGTTCTTTTCTCATTATAGACAAATGAATAGTTGACATCAGGGAGAAGAGGATGAAGTTGCAGTAATACACACACAAGCACTGGAAATAAGAAAAGAAGAGGGGAAAGTGGCTGAACAGGGCCTAACCTGATGAAACAAAGAAGAAGAGTTGGTTTTTACAAGATCTTTTCTTTACATTTCTGTCTTCTTCTAAGTAATCTATTAGTCAAGGTGATTAAGACATCATCAATTAGATTACGGAAACAGTATAAATATTTGAACTAGTCCATTTTTTCCAAAGTCAATCACACTGCAATAACCTTGCATGTTTCTCATTTGTTACAATATGGTCAAACTAAAATCAATAGGCCTTAAAACACTTAGCTTTTGTGTCTGTTTATAGCTATTATGCTTTGAGGGACATATAAATAAATACTATGGATTAGAGTTGGGCCAGAAACTGAGTCGTTTCTGGAAAACTGGCCTGGAATACTCAAATGAGTTAGTAGAATTTCATGTTGAATAAAATAGCCTGTGCCACTACAGTCAGGAAGTGGCAAATTAGGGTAGTAATTTAACACTATTTGTCTTCTTAAAGGAAGTAATGGTTAGTTTTAGCAATTTTCGCCCTGCTGTAAGAAAGACCTTGAAAATATGCCCTTTTTAAAGCCTATTTGCAATTTGGGATTTATTCGGTGCAAAATGTACACATGGTTGTTTTGGGCAAATGTCATTATGTTCTGTGTAGGAAAATGCTATTTTCAGTGCAATTTAACCACATGTGTGGGTCGTTCCCACTATTGATTTACAGCAAATTGCTGATCGTTGCATATGTGCCTCATGAAAAAAAACAAACAAAAAACAAAAAACAGAAATGGGAATGGTTTCAGAAGTGACTGTGATTGTTCAGACTCACTTTGAACTGCAACAAATCCAAAAGAATTGCACTTTTTAAAGAGTAGTTTTCTGGTTTTTTGTTTGTTTGTTTGTTTGTTTTGAAAAAAAATTGATTCTGGAATGTGTTTAACAAGTGTGAACTAAGGACCTGAATTGCATTGCATTGCAATGAAGGGGCCACTCAGCTGCTTGGTGGTGGTGGTCGTGGTGGTGATGGGGGCTGTTGCTGCCAGCATTGGGGTTGGCTCACCACCTTCCCTCAGCTCAGCCCTAATGCTCTGGGGTCTGCACCAGCTCTTGCCGCTTTACCTTGGCCCAGCCCTGGTGCTCTGGGGGCTACACCAGCTCTTGCTGCCTTCCCTCAGCCAGCCCTGGTGCTCTGGGGGCTGAGCCAGCTCTCAGCACCTTCCCATGGCCCAGCCCCTCTCCAGTGTCTTGGGGTGCAATGGGAAGTTCAGCCACAGCAGCCTCAGATGCTGGCCTGCAGCAGGTGGGAGGGCCCCCAGGAGTGGCACAAAGGGGACTGTGCATGCAAGAGAGAAGAGCCCCGGGACCTCTTTGTTGCTGGCAGGTGTGCTGGACCTCCCCTGCTGCAGCCAATCTCCCAGCTGCACACGGCCTAGCTGGGCCTTTGCAATGGGGCACCTCCTCCTCCTGCTTATTCCATGTTACTAGTGGGAACAACATGTAATAAGGACATGATTCCCATCTATAGTGGGAACAACACACCCACCTTGATCAAATCGGCAACCCGGTGTCAACATGATTTACAAATCTACTTGAAAGAAGTGGGAATGACCCCATGAGTTTTACATGGACTGTCCCCAACTATATCATTTTCTGTGCAGGAAACATCTTATTCTGTACTGAAAATAATATTTACACTTGTTTTGCAAGTCTTTTATTCCCCTCATCTTTTTGCTTTGATGTTTCTATCTGTTCTGTACACACACTTCTTCATGCTTCCTTTTAAGGCAGGCTGCTGGTGCTAGAATGGCTGGCAATTTGTTGTTGTTGTTGCACAGAGTTCACCAGATCTTGTTACTAGAAGGCCAGAGGGATGCAGCAGTTTTCAATAAATAAGTGAGTTTGGGCACTCAGTCTCTAAAAGTTTCACCAACACTGCCCTAGAGACACTACATTTATTTGTACTACTGTTGTGAAGATGCCTCAGTAATAAATTAAACTGATAATCAGATGCAATGTTAATTATTATTATTAAAACTTTAAATGTGTTTAACAAGGAGATCCAATGGAAATTTAATTTAGTCATTGGCTCATTCAACCAAGAAGATAGAAATGGAGAACATTATAATCATGTTTTTTTTTCTTTTTTTTGCTTCACAATATTAATTAAACATGCAATATTATAAAACAATGTGCTTTGTGAATAGTTTCACCCTGCTTAGGCCAGGAAATACAAAAGTGAGAACAAACAGGTAACATTATGTTTCCTTTCTGACATAATAGGACAGATTTGAGAAATCCGGGTACTAGACCATGTTATTATATGAGATTTTGTTTTAAATTCATGATACAAAACTGAAAGGTGCCAGAGTGGGTATGGAAATTCAATTTAATGTCCAAAGTTTTCAAGTTTCCTGTTACATGATGATCAGATTCTTGGTAAATATGGTGTAGAGGTAAGCGTGTCTGGTTAGGACTGGGGAAAATTGCAGAAGAGCCAAATAGCAGTTGGTCTCTCAGTGATGTGCTGTTTCACCTCTGACTCTGGCTCTTCTAGAAGAATGATCGCTAAATGGAAATAGTTCAAAATCAGGATGGAGACATATATGTATATCTCTAATATAGCTAGGTGGATATAGATAAAGACAGAGAGATCACAGAACCACAAAGCTGGACATAATATTCTAGGTTAGGTTAGGTTAGGTCTGTCAGAAGCAAAATAGAGTGGGACAATTGCTTCCCATGATCTGAACATTTCACTCCTGTTGATGCTTTTGGCCAGCACATCACACTATTCACTCATGCTTAGCTTCTCAATTACTAAACCCCTACTTTTTTTTTTTTACCTGTACTGCTGTCAAGCCAGGTGCTATCCATCCTACATTTACATGTTTTATTTTTGTTCCTGCCTAAATTCAGTACCTTATATTTCTCCCGCTGAAATTCATTTTGTTGGTTTTGGCCCAGCTCACCAATCTGTCAAGGTCATTTCAACTTCTGATTCTTTCTTATGGATTATTTGCTGCCTTTTCTAATTTGGTGTTCTCTGCAAATGTAAAAAGCACACAGGGGTGTAGCAAGACATTTTTCAATAGTGGTTAAGAAACAAAAAGGGGCATGGGAGCAAAAGATTTTCTGTAAAAGAACATTCTGGGAAAGTAACAAAGACATAAAGGGCAAAGGACATAGGTAATGACAAAAAGAAGGCACAACTTTTATTCTTAAATTCTTAACTCAGGAAAATGAGTGATGACATGTGTAGCTACTGAATGGCTGTTGACATGCAAACTCCATTGTGCTTAATGGGACTTAGAAATTGTAACATGCTGACAATCTATCTAATGAAACTTTATTCTCACTTGTCCTAGGAAAACCTATAGGGACAAGCTAGAAGGCTTGCTGTCAAAAAGATGTCAAAGCTCACCCGAGTAAAGCAGAGTCCTCCAATTTTCTCACTTTCTTCCTCTGAGTAAAATCTTGCTTTCCAGATGATATCTTCTGTTCATAAACTAAACTGAAAGGGTGATAAAATGTAACATTGTGTGATCACCTTCAAATTGAAGAACATGCTGTTTCTCTATATTCTGAATGGAGAGTGGCCTCTTGTCCAGAATATAACTTACATACCAGGACAATTAAATGTTTTGGCACTTTCATTTCTGTTAGGGTGACCCATAGTTTTTAATGATCTATACAGTCAAAGTATCACATCAATTTATAAAGCACAGGCTGATTTTCCCCTAAAATTCTTTGCTGTGCTCCATTAGCCAAATTATGTTTGCAAAATTATCTCTAGTGCCTCTACCTCCTCTGAATACAGATTTAAGAGCTGACATTTCTCACTTTTTATATGGTGAAAGTATTTTGTGTAAAACCTTGAGGATCATTTTCCTCTGTGGGAAATTAATGTAATGGTCTGTTTCCATTCTGTGGGTCATTGTTTTGTTTTCCATTATTTGTTTGCAGATTTTTTGTTACATAGCAGTGATGCCTTTCTTTTCTTTTCTTTTCTTTTTGACTACAAATAAAGTATTTTTAATTTTTATCATTAACCTTGTTTATTTTAATCTTGCTATAGTTTAATATATATTTTAAGGGGTGGGTGGGTTAGGGGAGGGGTTGTTTGACTGTTTTAACTTGCAATGTTGTTTTAATCTGCTGTATGTCACCTCGATTGCATTGCAGAGAGGCGGCATAAAAATAAAATTTATTTATTTATTTATTTATTTATTTTAGCAAGTACAGAAATTTTAGGGCCACTCTTCAGCATATTAGGAAGCATGATGTAGAATTGATTAGTTTGGTGGAATACAAGTGTTAAAAGATTTTATTAACATGTGATTAATACAGTGTCATTCTATACTAGTAGCTGCTCACAATCCCAAAGGAAGTAACAAACATGGCAATGAAAGTACAATATATGGTGTTTGACATGGTAGGATCTTCACACATGAAATAACCCACTCATGCCTTTATATTCCCATCTGATGGGCATGCATATATAGACTAACCAAATGAAGTTTGATAATCTGTGAGATAACATATCTAATGATAGAAATGGCCTTTTCCCATACTCTTAGTAAGCCCACATTATGGTTGGAAAATAATTTGGGTTTTTTATATTTCCTCATGCAAGTATCCATTTCACACCCTCAAAGATGTAAAAGGATCTTGTAGCACCTTTGAAACCTGTGTGAAAGATGTTGTAGCTTAATCTTTCATAGATTTGGCCTACTTCCTTAGATGCATGGAGTGAACTAGTAACTAGTCATAGAAATGCAAGAGACATAGTATGCTGTTAAGGTGACAAGTTCTATTTTAACAATGGTTGTTGAGGGACAAAGGCAGGAGGCAAGATGTTGTCTAAGGTCAGAGTGGGTGGGTGACTATTTGAATGGTGAAGGGAGTTTTGGAAAGTGGTATGTGTAGGCTTCTTTGTTTTGTTTTGTTTTTGTTCAAGAACTGCTGTCCTGAGGTCAGAGATGGAAAGTCCAGGAAGATTCCAAGACTCATTGTCAAATAGAGGAATGGTTCTGAAATTCACACAGTCATAATGCTTGCAGTATATTTTGGAGAAATAAAATGTGCAGCAACATGTGCATTTTTTTTTTTAAAAAAAGGATACATAGACACACTATAGTCAAATACATACAACATGTGAATATTTTAAAATGCATACAAAAATGTGTGCAAAAAGCAGAAGAGGTAAGGGGAGAAGACAAATTCCATTGTGAAGGAAAAATGAAGTTTCTCAAATCAATTTGAAACAAAGAAAGTGGAAAAAATGGGAGTTGGATATGGAGAAATGTGATGAAATTGTGACTGAGTAAATGTAACACCCCCAAGTTCAAATCCTTAGCTCTGTTACCTGAATTGGGCCAAAGTGTAATTCTATTTAGGTGTTCAGTGAACTGATACAATGTTTTCATGTGTCAGGGTTTTAGCTGACCTACATGCTTCACTGTCTGTGCCTGACTCTTATATATGTGATGCACACTGGGACCTCTTCATGTGTGCAGCAATTAGCTCAGTGACTCTGTACAGATGATCTAACAAATTCACAGTAAGTAAAGGTAGAGTCTGCTAGTGCAATGTTCCTTATTCTTGCATTGTGTACTTCTGAAGGATCTGATATCATTTATGTCTGGCCATGAAAGCCGAAAGGAATCAAAGCAGCTTTATATTTCATTGTTAAGTAGATGCCTAGCATCTACAGAAACATCATTTTGTCATGTAAGGTTTTGAATACATCTTTATTTCAAATCCTGTCCAGTATTTGAAGCAGCTAAGACCAAACTCATTATCTAAAAGTAAAAATATGCCCTGAATGATCTTTTCAAAATGCCAGCAGTAAAATGCTTGTCTTTATTGTGCACACAGAAGAAAGAAGGATGAATGTTTGTTACTTTACTAAAGTGACCTCATAACTATCTAGTACATACCTCTGATGCCTGAAATCTCTTTTTTTCCTTCATGCAGCCTTCCTTTTATAAAAGATTTAGGGGCTCTGCAGATGGCACAAAGCGCCATCTTGGAGCCAGGAAAGGGAAGGGGCAGCCGGATGCCGGATGCCCCAACCCCTTCCCAATGACGTCATCGGAGCTCCCGCTGTTGCACATGTTTTGATATGAACCTGAACTAAAACAAACAAACAACCAAACAAAAACCACACTGTTGACACTAAGCTTATGGGTAGATGCTAAGGTAAACACTTTTGGGAACTATCTCACCAAGAACATCTCTCCCTGGCTCAAGTTGTGAACAGTAAGGGATTGATCCCTACCATCACCTGAAGGACCCTCAAGCACCCACTTCATTTCTGCCCTACAGTTCATTAGCAGTGTGATTTTATACATTTCTACTAATCCAAGCTTCTGCCAACCTAGCAGTTCAAAAGTATGTAAAAGTGAAAGTAGATAAATAGGTAGCACTTTGGCGGGAAGGTAAACAGCATTATGTGCAGTCATGCTGGCCACATGACTACAGAGTCATCTTTGACAAGCTGCCCCCTAAAGTTGGACATGACTTAACAACCTTGTCAAAGGGGTTGTCAACATTGTCAAACCTTTACCTTTGCCTTTTTACATAGAATTAACTCCAATTGAGTTCAGTGGAACTTACTCCCAAATAAGAGGGAAGAAAATTACAGCCTTATTAGAGACTATGGGCCTGTACAGACTGGCTAAAAGGTCTGGCCTGGGAGTGGAGTTGGAGTGGAGCGACCACACCAGCTGTTCCAATGCTGCCATCACACCATGTGCCCCACAGCGGTGACTGTAAGGGTAGCTTTTTGCCGCTCCAAAAAGAAGTGGTATTTGCCAGCTCTTTTTGGTGTGGCAAAAAGCCGGATTGGGGCCATGGCATGAGGTTGCCGTGGCCCTGATCCAGTGCTCCCAGGGGTGGCACAGATCTGTAGAGCCCCTATATTCCTTTGGACCCAGGACCCAGGAGGATTAGGCTGTAATTTTTGCTGGATTGGGGCTGATATGTTTACAAGGTAGCTGTTCCATTCTGTAAGGTTTTTTTTTTTAAACAATCCTGTTAACTTTGAGGGAAGACCATGTGGGGGACTTTTAATATTGTGGCCTAAACTGAATAAGAATGTGTTTAATTCTCCTGACACAGACAGACAGACAGACAGACACACACACACACACACACACACACACATTTATAAAGCCATACCTTGGTTTCCCACCTTGGCACCACAATGCCTATGCCTCACTCAGAAGGCTTCTCTGCTGGACCTTTGTCACCTCTGCTAGTTTCCAAGCCTCATCTGCCTCCTAGTGTTACAGGTTATGCTCAATAGATATGAATTACAGGTAAACTCTGATGTGTTACAAAGGAAGCTGCTTCTTGCAATAGTCTGCATGAATTTTGAGAAGCATGCTAGAAGGATAGGGCAGTGGGAACCTGGATGTTTGTCCATCTTGGAAAAGTCATACTTCATGTTAAAATACAAATTGAAATTTCCTGGAAACCCCCCCCCCTTCTGACAAGGAAATGGTCCCATTGAATGTTCAATAAAGTAATTAGTGCTTAACTCTCATTTACACCTCCACTGAATGGAAACCCTGTCAAATTTCCTACACATCCCTCTCTTTCTCCTTTCTTCCCCTAGAGAGTGACCTTGTGGCTCAGATAACATTCCTGCCTCTCTGCTTCCCCACCTCCCACTCCCAACAATTAACTCAAAACTGTTTCAACAACAATAGCAACATCACTATTCCATACATTCTATAACCTGAGACATCAGAACAAATAACTCATGACAGGGCAATTCAAGAGGACCCTGACACTGTCAGTAACTCAAAAAAGGCTGAGACTGGATGTGATGCTGAAGTTCATAGAGTTTTCAGGAGCATATCAGCTTCCATCTCTTTTATTGCCTTAGCTGGGTAGAGTTGGTAGGAGCTGAAGTCCTACAATACCTGGTGCATCACAGTTACTAACCCGGTATCTAGAACTAACTTAAAGCCAAACTATACATTAAACTGAGTGTTCTATTATTTATTTCCAACCTTTAAAAAAGAATCTAAATAAAACAGGTGGTGGTTTTTTTTCATGCTTGTTTCTGCTTCTTTGAACAAGAATACTTTAGCAGGAATATAACACAAATGTTAAGGTTATTTATTTATTTCTCTCATACTCTTCCTCTGGTTCTAGTTAGCCTGTTATGCTCAGTGTATGATACAGGTGCCTGTATTTCTACCTTTTTTCTCACTGAAACAGTCTATTGGCTTTCTTTTATTTCCCTTTCTTGAAAGCTAAATGTTCATAGACCCAAAACATAGCAATAGTAACTTCTCTGAAGAAAGATACCTGAAATGGAAACTGAATTCCAGGTGAGGTTTAACCAAAACAGAATAGAGTGGTACTATTACTTCCCTTGATCTAGACACTATAGTCCTGTTGATGCAGCTTAGAATTGCATTGGCTCTCTGAGTAGCTGCATCACATTGCTGACATGTTCAGCTTATGGTCCATGTATAACAGATGTAGATGGTGAAAAACGCCATCTTCAATCCCAGGAAGGGGAGGGGCAGTCAGACACTGGGCGCCCCATCCCCTTCCTGAGGACGTCACTGGAGCGACGGCCCACCTGCATGACGAGTGCTCCGATGATGTCCTTACGGCTCAGCATCCGGATACGCTGAGCTGGAAGAGACACCAAAGAGGTGTGCCACACCTCTTGTGGCACCCCTTTCATGGCTTGTGGAAGGAGCACTATTCCGGCAGCCTCGGCCTCGATCCTTTGCTTCTGGGGGTGGCCCTGGGCCACCCGTCTGCATCCCCCCTAAGACTCCTAGATCTCTTCCACATGTACTGTTATCACACCAGGTGTCACCCATTCTATATCTGTCAATTTCATTTTTTACTCCCCAAGTGTGATATCTACATTTCTATCTGTTAAAATTAATTTTGTTAGTTTTGTCCCAGATTTCTAATCTGTTAAGATCATTGTGAATTCTGATCCTTTCTTCTGGGGTATTAGCTACCTTTCCTAATATAATGTCATCTGAAAATTTGTTAAGCATGCCTTCTAATCCATCATCAATGTCATTGATAAATATATTAAATAACACTTGTCCCAGAACAGAACCATGTGGCACCCTGCAAGTCTAGGATAAGGAGAAGCCATTAGTGAGCAGCCTTTGAATTTGGTTAGTCAACCAATTACAAATCTACCTAACAGCCACATTGTCCAGCCCACATTTTATTACCCTTTTTGCAAGGATGTTATGGGGGACCTTGTCAAAGGACTTACTGAAATCAATACATTACATCCACAGGATTCCCTTCATCTACCAAGTTTGTAGAGAGCCAGCATGGTGCAGTGATTTGAGTGTTGGGCTGTACTTCTGGGGACCAGGTTTCAAATCCTAACTCAGCTATGAAACCCACTGGATAACCTTGGGCAAGTCATAGACTCATGGGAAGGCAATGACAAACCTCCTCTGAGCAAATCTTCCCATGAATAGCCTATGACAGGGCTATAGGTCAGAAAATTACTTGAAGGCTCACAACAACAACAACAACAACAACAATTAGGTTAATAATAATAATAATAATAATAATAATAATAATAATAATAATAATGTTTATTTATATCCCTCCCCTCTGCAGAGCAATCAGGGCAGCTTACAACATTAGGTTTGTGACTCTATAAAACTAAAAAAGCAATAACTGGAGTATAGTGTCCAGTTCTCAACAATTTAAAGATATTGACAGAATGAAATGTTTTGATAGGAGGGTATTAAAAAAATTGTAAATTGGTTAGGTGTTTAGAAATTTCAAAAACCAGCTGGAGAAAATTTTAGTGTTCTTTTCCCCTGAATTTTCCAAAGGCCCATGCTGAAGTGAAATGATGAATTCACCAAACTGTGTGCACAAATAGATAGTAAAACTTCTAAAGATCAGACTTTTTCTTTAAACATCTTTCAGTTACAAGTTCCCATTCCTTTTATTGCCAGCCTACTAAATTACTAATTTCTACTACAAAAAAAGTTTGCTTGTAATAGCTAAGATGCCATTTTTTTTCTGTAGAGAAATTCTTGGTGGAGTGTGAAAAACAAGCTAGCAAAAAATGTAGTCCATGAAAAGAGAAATGCAGCATGCTCTCCAGCTTTTGTTTGATGGGTGAATATCATACATGTCTACTGAATCACTGAGGCAAAGGAGGCTGAGTGAAAAGTCCCCGAGGGAAGTTATTGTCATGCTTTCATGCTGAACCAAGTTGTACAAGTACAGTCTGAGAGCTTTTTGATGTTATAAGTGGAAAGAGTGCTGAAGTTGAAAAAAGTAGCAAAGCATCTCTATATAAAACAATATCCTAGAGGAGAGAATGAAAGACAAGACACATATATCAACAGTGCCAAAATCTAGACACTCAGGGAATAATGACACTTTTAGGTTTGGGCCTGCTAACCAGCAACCAGGTTCCTTTTGTTCTCTGCTAAGGAATTGATTATACAATTTACAAATGACTTAAAATAAAATATGTGCTAGAGCAAAATAAAATAAAAATAAATTTTAAACATTTTTTTTAAAAAAAATGCTTTCTGACTTACATTTAAAAAAAAAAAAAAAACAGGAAAGGGTACCGATGGATAGTGAATAACCAGGGAAAGTGGCAGCAGCAGCAGAAGAAGGAAAAGGAGGAGGAGGAGGAGGAGGAGAGCAACATCAACAACAGCATGCATTCTAGACTTTAAGAAAGTTGATTTAAGTAAACTTAGGGAAATGCTGGATGAGATCAGGAATACTTAAAGAGAAGGGAGTTCAGGATGGATGAGTTTCTTAAAAGTGAGATACTGAAGGCTGTAATTAATACTCTGAACATTCCCTGATTCATTTATTAATAGTAATGCATTTGATTTAACAATCAGGTGATATAATAACTGTGATGAAACTCATAGCACCAGCACTGGGGAGAATAGTTTTGGCATGTAGATCCGTGGAAGCTGTGGGGAAAATGGAGATAGTTGTTGGAAAAGTGTTGCCATTTGCACATATACCTCACTCTGCATCTAGGTTAGAAACCAAAAAATCAAAAGATTAGTTCTATCAGATTAACACAAGTCCAAACCCCCTTTCATCTTTTATGTTTTTATGTGTGTTCCTAAACTCCCCTGCCCATCCTTACATTCCCAGGGAATTTATCTTGTCTAAGCATTGTAAAAATCCATGAAGTATTATTAATCACAACCAAATATTCCCATTTCTTAAATATCTAAACAATTTGTCCACCTTAGAAATCTTCTCAGGTTCTACTTGGGAAAATAATATTCTTGGTTTCCCACAGAAATCTATTAGATTAGAGTTGATATTAAAGGTATAAATATGCCCCCCCCAACTGAAACCTCTTTGTAACAGTCTACAACAGGCATTGGCAGCCTATTGTAGTAGACTTCTCCACACTTTGATAGCTACCCTTGAACTTCGGACTAAGGGAGGAAGCAGACGGGCGGTCGTGGGCTGCCCCGGGAAGCTGTGCTGCGGTGCCGAGGTATCCCCACACCTCGGCCCCACGGCGCAGCTTCGCCGCCCCTGGAAGGAGCACTAAATTAGCGCTCTTTCCACAAGTCGCCGAAGGTGCGCCGCAAAAGGCTGCTGGCACACCTTCGGCGACTCTTCCGCTGCAGCATGTATGGATGTTGCAGCAGGAGGTCATCCTCAGAGTGCCGACCGTGCAGAGGGCCGACTGCTTCGAGGACGTTTTGGGGAAGGAGTTGGGCCGCCCACCGTGTGGCTGCCCCTCCCCTTCCTTGCCCCAAAACCAGCCCTTTGTGCTGTCTGCTTCCCCCCTGAATTTCTTTTTTTAATGGTATCCGCTTCTCAATGCTGCTTTGCCAAGCCTCATGGTTCATGTTGATTCTGTCTTTCTGCTTTCCTGCTTTCTGGAAAATTATTCCTTAGAAATAGGTAACCACACTTCTCCAAACACTCCAAACACTCCACTATTCCATTTCTCTGCTACATTCAGTTAGCTCTGTATGATGGGGTTGCTTGGATAAGGTATCTCTCTGTGCGTGCTCTTTATGTTTTTTATGTTTATGTTATGGCTTTGGCAGTCCAAACATCTGGCAATGGCATCATAGAGGGAAAAGAGCAGAAAAGGAAAACAGCTGAGCTGTTGTTTAAAATGCACATCAGTGGGAAATTTGAAAATACTCAAATCCGACAACTAAGCGCAAGCACAAAAATGGCACTTGCCACTCTATAGATGGGATAGGCATGTTTGGCCCCTTTGCCCATCCTCTGCCCATTGATCCCTTCTCTTCAGGAAGCACAGAATCTGATTGGGAGTAAGTTCACATTGGTAGCACCCTGGAAAATCCCAGTGTTTTGCAAAAAACACAACACAAAAGTTTTTTCCCCAAAAAAAACTGTGTTAAGGGGGATTTGACATGGGCCTGATTTGACATCCCCCCCCCCCCAATTCAGGTTGGAAAAACATGATTCCAGTGTGGACGATCAATGTTTAAACCAATTTGCAAAGTGATTCAAGTATGAACAACCCCCTTTTAAACTGGTTTGCAACCCAGGTTATAACATAGTGTGAATGACCCCACCAACTTATATCTGTAGCAAAAGGAAGAATAAGGAAATGGTATGGCTGCGGCATGGAGAAGATGGCAAGATGCTATTCAGTGAGATAATTACTGTCTACTACTTTTTAAAATAAAAAAAAATCCATCTCATTATTTGACAATATAGAGGAAAAAACAAACAAAGATGCTAACACTGATCTTAGATCTTCTACATCTTAGAACAATGAGATACAATCTCCTCTATGACTAACTCCTCAGATTAAAATAAAATTGTTTCAGGGGGAAGAATTTGAAAATGAGTCCTATACATTGCCAAAACAGCTCATTGAAAGGGATTATCCACATCATGTAGTAGTCAATGGTCTCAGTATGGCAAATGAGAGACTACATTCAGAAGTGGTGGAAAACTATCATAAAGCACAGACCAACCACAGTAACTGCTCTCTACAACCATCTACAAATACAACCATTGATAAACATGTGAAGACTTGCCTGTGGATTGAAATACTTGCTTTCTCTTTCCCCTGAGTGTAAGTACTCAGAAAGGAATGCCACAATCACCAAAGGTCAACATGGTTTTCTCAAAAACAAGCCATACCAGACTAATATTCCCTCTTTTTCTGATGGAGTTACAAGCTTGGTAGACGAAGGGGATGCTGTGGATGTAATGTATCTTGATTTCAGTAAGGCTTTTGACATTCTCTCCTTCACGTTCTTGAAAACAAGCTAATAAAACATGGGTTAGACTATGCTGTTGTTAGGTGGATTTGTAATTGGTTGACTGACAAAAACAAAATAATGAATGTCATGGATGGTGGACTAGAGTGCATGCTTATCAAATTTGCAAATGCCATCAAATTAGGAGGAGTAGCTAATATCCCAAATGACGGGATTAGAATTCAAAGTGACCTTAACAGACTAGAGAGCTAGGTCAAAACTAACAAGATCAATTTCAAAAGGGGAAAAAAATTAAGCAGAGGAAAATTGGAAATGCATAGATATAGGAAGGGTCGCACCTGGATTGATACCAGCAAATGTGAAAGGGATCTCGGAGTCTAGGGCAAGAAACACATGGGCCAAATGATGCAGATTCTGACCATACTTGGGGTGTAGTGTTGAGATGATTTATGTCCCATACCTGGCTGGAAGCTATGCCAAGCCCACCTCAATCAGAAAGAACCAGGATAAGAAGGAGCTGATAGAATCTGTTCCTTTCAGTGGTCCAGTTCAGGACCATGGCAGTGACAGTGACTCGGATCAGGACTGAGGTATGTGTTTGCCACAGTCTTGGCACAAATGGTGCTGGCTCAGCCTTGTGTCAGTCTATTCAGCCCAGCTGTCTTGGACCTTAGTAGACCACAACATAGATATAAGTCGACAGTGTGATGTGGCTTCTGAAAAGTCAATGTGATTTTAAGCTTCATGAATAGGAGTATAGTGTCTAGATCAAGCAAAGTAATAGTACCACTCTATTCTGCTTTGGTCAGGCCACATATGGAATGTTGTGTCCAGTTCTGGGTACCACAATTCAAGAATGGTATTGACAAGCTGGAACATGTCCAGAGGAAGGTTATCAGATGGTAAAAGGTCTGGAAACCATGTCCTTTGAGGGTGGTTTAGGTTGCTAAGTATGTTTCAGCTGGTGAAGAGAAGATTAAGAGGTGGCATAAAAGACACGTTTAAATATTTGAAAGAGTGTCATATTGATGATGAAGCAAGCTTGTTTTCTACTGCTCCAGAGAGTAGGACATGGAACAATAAATACAAACGATAGGAAAAGAGATTCCACCTAAACATTAGGAAGAGCTTCCTGAGGGTAAGAAGTGTTCAAGAGTTAAGATGCTGCCGTGGAGTGTGGTGGAATCTCTCCTTCTTGGAGGTTTTTAAAAAGAGGCTCAATGGCCATTTGTTGGGAGTGCTTTCATTGCATCTTCCTGCATAGCAAGATGTTAGACTTGATGGTCCTTGTGGTCTCTTCCAGTTCTGTGAATCTATGAGCTAATATGTATCAATTTCTTGGTATCAGCCAGATTTCTAGGAAACTCAAATCGCAGGTCAAGGCATTTGAGGACTAATGGAACAAAGGATTGTATGGTATGCACTGAAGAACACATATGTATACATAAAACCAGAACACATTACCATTATACAGTGTGTACTTTGAAAGTCATAGTCCCTTTTATATTTCTGAGGACTCCAGTGGGCTAGGATATATCACATCACTCCATTAATCCATCACTGATTCTAGGTAGGGATTGGTGAATATGTTGTTTCCACTTCTGGCACATTTTTTTTAAGAAAAATTCTTAAATTGTTTCTTTCAAATTTATGAAGAAATGTTTGAACTTTCACTTTTTTTTAAAGCATAAAGAACAGAATTCTCAATAATCTGTATAGGCCACATTTGAGAGATATAGTTGTTTGCTCTATAAAGATAAAGGTAAAGGTAGAGGCATTCCCTGTTGACAAGATTGTCAAGTCGTGTCCGACCATAGGGGGCAGTGCTCATCTCTGTTACTAAGCCGTAGAGTCAGTATTGTCCGAGGACTACTCTGTGATCATGTGGCCAGCATGATTGCACAGAATGGTGTTTACCTTCCCACCGAAGTGGTATCTATTTATCTATTTGCATTTGTATGCTTCTGAACTGCTAGGTTGGCAGAAGCTGGGATTAGTGATGGGAGCTCACTCCATCATGCAGCACCCGGGCCTCAAACTGCCAACCTGCCGATCTTGCAATCAACAGAGTCTGTGTCTTGCTTGAGCCACTGCATCCACTTGAGCCACTGCACTGTTTACTCTATAGACTAAGATTTTTTGGATGAACATATTTGGGTGATGGGTGGGTATTTACTAAATTTATTTGAAAGTTATTATTTAAAATAAAAACAAACAAACATTGCATGAAGAGGTTATTGAGAATACTGTTACTTCTTGAAATATCACAAAAATACTAGCTTTATGGGGACATTTAATTTGGGAAAAATGCTAAATCATTGTTATAGAAAGAATGTTGCTTGTAGAAAAAAAGCCCCACAAGATTTCTTCCTTGAAAAGCTATGAGCAATTTGAATTCATAAATGTGACCTAAAATGTCAGTTATAATTGGATATTTAAACTGAAAATAAGCACAGAAGACCTATGAGCAATACATTAGTGATTATATGCTTGCAAAACAGACACTATGCTTTTTTTTTTCTTTAAGAATTCTAATTCAATTCTTAATAGGAGGCATTAATTCTTGCTCATTATTTCATCAAGGCATTTCTTAGACTTTAGGGGACATAAGCTTACTGGGATATGTAACAGATAATGTAAGAGATCAATAACTAAGACCACCACTTAGTCAGCTCATTGATGTGTTTGTGATATAAGTAAGAATTTAGGAGCACATGACTGAGTCATATTTATAAAGGACTTTTTCATATTTGTTATTTACAAGTTGTTTTGCAATACTTTTTTGTAGTTCATTAGTAACATTATTACTACCATTAATCAGTGATTATCACTATTAATAAAAAAAAAAGCATGTCTTTAAATACTATTACTATTGTGATATTAAAACTACTAATTTTATTATTACTTGGAAATCAAACAGATTTATTTTGTTTTCATTTGTGAGTGGAACCTCCAGAGATGAAATGCCCTAGGTTAGTGCAGATAGGATCCCAGCTCCACTAAACACCCCTAAACAGCACTCCTGCAGAGAGAGAGGAGGACCTGAAGACTAATCTGGGAGTGAAGAAGAGGAATTCTGTCAGGTACTGCTTATTCTATCTGCCACCTCTTCCTTCCCTCTGGGACTCTTTCACTGCCTTCAGAGTGAGTGCCTCTTTGCCTCAGCTCACCCAGCAGTTTGCAGCCGATTTCCCAGATGGATTGGATTAGCTTCCTAAACTGGGGAATATAAGTGGGACTACTGCAGGTATGGGTCCACTGATGATGGGGGTGCTGTGGCATGAAGGCAAGGGCCTGTCCTTTCATTGCTTACAGAGAAGAAATACTTACTTGCTTACAGATACTGCTTGTAAGTTTGAAAAACAAAAACAAAAACAAAACAAACCCAGATTATTTTGTGGAGAAGGGAGATGCACCACCAACAAAGGGAAGGATGTAATGGTATTCAGTCTTTGACAGCTAAACATGTGCCTATCCTGTCGAGGAAAAGGTGGGATAAGGCACATGTGATAATCTCCTTAAAGCTGCTGCATGAACTGTGCCCATTTCTGGAGAAGTCAGATCTGGCTACAGTCTTGCATGTGAAGTCTACTACTCTACTTAATTCCTGCAGCCCCTTGATACCCATGGTGATCTCTTTAATAGAGTACATCCATCTGGCATGTGGCCTTCCTCTCCTCCTACTTTCCTCCACCTTTCCCAGCATTAATGTATTTTCCAATGAGTCCTGTCTTCTCATGATGTGTCTGAAGTACAACAGCCTCAGTTTTGTCATCTTGGATTCCAGGGAGGTTTCTGGGTTGATCTGCTCTAGGACCCACTTATTTGTCATTTTGGCTGTCCTTGGGATCCTCAGCACTCTTCTCCAGCACCACATCTGTCTCGTTCATCGGCCTCGAATTCCAATGGCATCTCTTCTCTCAGTGAATGTCTTCAAGCGGTAATGGGCTGGATGAGGAAAAACAAATTGAAATTGAATCCAGACAAGACGGAGGTGCTCACGATATAGGCTCCGAAACCAAGAATTGGGTTGCAACCTCCAGTCCTGGATGGGGTCACGCTCTCCTCCAGTGACTGTGTTCGCAGTCTGGGGGTGCTCCTTGATCCGTCGCTTCTGATGACAAATCAGGTTAATGCGACGGTCAG
The DNA here is from genome assembly GCA_026167975.1 of Phrynosoma blainvillii. Classification (NCBI taxonomy): domain Eukaryota; kingdom Metazoa; phylum Chordata; class Lepidosauria; order Squamata; family Phrynosomatidae; genus Phrynosoma; species Phrynosoma blainvillii. The sequence goes on along the minus strand of JANUYF010000007.1, from coordinate 8,464,513 downwards.
GAGCGCCTGTTATCAGCTTCGGCTGATACGCCAGCTGCGCCCTTTCCTGGAAGTAGGAGATCTTGAGACTGTCGTGCACGCATTGGTAACCTCACGCCTTGACTTCTGTAATGCGCTCTACATGGGGCTACCCTCGTGCTTGATTCGGAAACTCCAATTGGTTCAAAATATGGCAGCCAGATTGATATCTGGAACATCTAGGGGGGACCATATTACCCCGGTATTAAGGTCCCTCCACTGGCTGCCTATTAGTTTCCGAACCCAGTACAAGGTGTTGGTAATTACCTTTAAAGCCCTAAATGGCTTGGGTCCAGGCTATCTGAAGGACCGCCTTCTCCCGTATAATCCTCCCCGCGCCCTCCGGTCCTCTGGGAGGAATTTGTTACAGCCTCAAAGAACGAGGCTGGTGACAACCTCCCAGAGGGCATTTTCTGTAGTTGCCCCCAAACTGTGGAATGGCCTGCCGGAGGAGATCCGCCAACTGTCATCACTTGACAGCTTCAAGAAAGCTGTCAAAACGGATCTCTTCTGGCAGGCCTTCCCGGATTAAATTCATCAGTTTGGTTCCAGAGTCCTCTTCCCCCCGAGATGCTCTCCTCTTCAGGAATTGGGTTCTTATTGAGTCTGCATGCGACACTCGCTGCCACTTTTGTCTTATGTATTGTTGTTTTATTGGAGTAATTTATCTCCTTACATTGTTTTTAAATTGTATTGAGTTTAATTACATTTTAAGGGGGGGAGGGGGAGGTAATTGTTCTTAATTATTGTTGAATTTTATGATGTAAGCCGCCCCGATTGTGCTCAGAGGGGCAGGGTATTAAATAAAAATTATTATTATTATTATCTCAAAGGAGTTGATTTTCTTCCTATCATCTTTCTTAACTGTCCATCTTTCACATCCATACATAGTAATAGGGAATACAATGGCTTGTATGATTCTAACTTTTGTTCTGAGTTGTATGTCTTTGCATTTTAGAATATTTTCTAGTTCTTTCATAGTTGTGTTTCCCATTCCTAATCCTCTTCTGATTTCTTGACTGAAGTCACCATTTAGATCAATGTTTGATCCAAGGTATACAAATTATTTAGCTGTTTTGATTTCCTTACTGTTTAGGTTGAATTTATGTATTTCTGCCATGGTCATTATTTTGGTTTCTTTATGTTCATCATTAAGCCTGCCTTTGCACTTTCCTCTTTGACCTTCCTTAGTAATTGTTCTAAGTTTGTGATGTTTTCCACTAATCTTATTGTGTTGTCCACATATCTTAGATTGTTGATTTCTTTCTAATTTGAACTTCCTTAGTAGTTGTTCTAACTCAATGTTTTCTGCCAGTAGTATGGTGTTGTCTGCATATTGTAGATTATTAATGTTCCTTCCTCCTATCTTCACTCATCCTCCTTTTTAGTTTAAACTTTCTTTTTTAATGATATTTTCTGCATACAAGTTGAACAAATAAGATAATAGAATGCAGCCTTGCCTGACCCCCTTGCTAACTGGAACCATTCTGTTTCTCCATATTCTGTTCTAACAGTAGCCTCTTGTTCTATGTACAGATTTCTCATTAGGATGATCAGATGTAGTGGTACTCTCATGGCCTTAAGAGCTATCCATAGCTTTTCATGAGCTATATAGTCAAATGCTTTGTTATAATCTTTAAAGCACATGGTGATTTTTAAATCCCATTTTGTGCACTTCATTAGCTTGTTCTCTGCCAAATGTTTGCAGTGTGGTCTCTAGTACCTCTTCCTTTACTGAAACTTGCTTGCACCTCTAGGATTTTTCTCTCCATGTATGAGGAATTTTGAGCATAAATTTGCTTATATGGAAGATTAACACTATGGTTATGTAATGGCACAGTCTTGTGGTTCTTTTTTGTGTAAATTAGTGTCATTTCTAATCTGTTTGCCACCATTTTGTTTTCCATACTAGTTAATATATATTAATAGCACTAGAGTTGCTTCTGTCTGTGTGCATTATAGCAGTTCAATTGGAATATCAATTTTTCTTATTGCAGCTTCCACTTCACTTTACAATTTGGTTCACCTTAATATGGTTCTTTGCTCCATGTGTCATTTATTTTTTTACCTGTCTTATATAACTTGCCTGTTTATTGCCTCCAATTTATTTTTATTTTTATTTTTTTTCTTGATCATGTAGTATTTTATCTTGTCACAAAGCATAGTGGCTCTAGGTTTGAACTTCCCTTTAAGTTCCTGGATTTGTGGAAGAGATCTCTCAATCTTCTTTTTCTTGTTTTTTGTTATTGTCTTCTATTTCTTTGCACTGGTCATTATAATAGTTCTCTTTACCCTTGCACACTAGCCATTGCACCATTGCATTCATGGTTCTGGTTTTGTTCCTATCTCTCTTTTCTTTTGCTTCCTTTCCTTACCTGCATGGAGTTTCATCTGTCATCCATTGTTTCCTCTCTTTCTTTTTGGCCTCTGTTAGTGTCTTTCCGCATTCTTCCTTAATTATGTCCTAGCCAATAGTTCTTCAGATTATTGGTCAATTATACTTAATAGTGCAAATCTATTACTTACATTGTCAGTTAAAATTCTGATGGAATATCATTCAGATCATATTTTGATATAATGACTATTTTAATGTAATTGTTAATTAACAATGCTTTAGTGTTAACTAAAGACACAAGGAAAAGGGCATATTAGCAATTCCCTTATCACTTCATGTGAAAAGTAATATCACTGAAGAGAAGAGCCTATTCTATCTATGGAGGGTAACCATTTCAGCCAAAACACAGGAAAATCTAGATTAGAATAATAGAATCATAGAGTTGGAAGATACCACTAGGGACATCCAGTCCAACCCTCTGCCATGCAGGAACTCCCAATTAAAGCATCCCCGACAGATGGCCATCCAGCCTCTGCTTAAAGACCTCCAAGGAGGGAGACTTCACTACTCTCCGAGGGAGTGTGTTCCACTGTCGAACAACCCTTACTGTCAGGAAGTTCCTCCTAATGTTGAGGTGGAATCTCTTTTCCTGGAGCTTGCACCCATTGTTCTGGATCCTAGTCTCTGGAGCAGCAGAAAACAAGCTTGTTCCTTCCTCAATATGACATCCCTTCAAATATTTAAACAAGGCTATCATATCACCTCTTAACCTTCTCTTTTCCAGGCTAAACATCCCCAGCTCCCTAAGTCATTCCTCATAGGGCTTGATTTCCAGACCCTTCACCATTTTACTTGCCCTGCTTTGGACATGCTCCAGTTTCTCCACATCCTTTTTGAATTGTGGTGCCCAGAACTGGACACAGTATTCCAGGTGAGGCCTGACCAAAGCAGAATAGAGTGGCACTATTACTTCTCTTGATCTAGACACTATACTTTTATTGATGCAATATAAAATTGCATTGACCTTTTTAGTTGCTGCATCACATGTTGACTCATGTTCAACTTGTGGGCTACCTGGACTCCTAGATCTCTTTCACACATAGTCTCATCCAGCCAGGTGTCCCCATCGTATATCTGTGCTTTTCGTTTTTCCACCCTAAGTGCAATACCTTACATTTCTCCGTGTTGAATTTCATTTTGTTAGCTTTGGCCCAGCTTTCTAGTCTGTTCAAGTCATTTTGAATTTTGATCCTGTCCTCTTGGGTATTAGCTACTCCTCCTAATTTGGTGCCATTGCAAATTTGATAACTATGCCCCCAATACCATCATCCAAGTCATTAATAAAGATATTGAATAGCACTGGGCCCAGGACAGAGCCCTGTGGTACCCCACTGGTCACTTCTTTCCAGGTTGAAAAAGAGCCATTGTTGAGCACCCTTTGGGTTCGGCCAGTCAACCAATTACAAATCCATGTAACAGCTACTTTGAAAAGCATGTGGAGAGCTCATATACATACAAAACGTCCTGTATACATTTTTTGGGGGGAGGGTTAAGTAAGCAAAAGATTTAGGGTATCTAGCTAGCACACTCCCCCTTCACAGAGTCATTATACCTGTATATTCTAAATTATCTTGCTTCCTGCCAAATACAGAGGTAGAGTGGGGAAAACAAAGGCCACAGCCTGCATGTGGCACTGACCACTTTTTACTGTCACTTCTTTAAAAGTCGTGGGATGAGCATATAATCCCCAATGGTATAAATTGTTTTTTACTCTTCTACTCCCATGATCTACCTACAAATTGTCTCAAAAACCAGGCGGTGCAAAATGGAAATAGAGTTTTAATTACGCTATGCCTTATTTTCAGCTGATTTTTGGCCAAACAGTTGGAGCAAAAATTGGTCCCTATCCCCACATCAGTAGTTCATCACAATTTTATGACACTGTTTTTGGTTTTTTTTTAATCAGATTGTCATATGTCAAGTCTAATATCTATAGTCAGTGTGATTGGCTTCATGACTTTATTAATGGCTTCATCAAGTGAACAACAAAAGGAACTACAGATTTCCAGGGACAAAAGGTAGAGACTTCAGTTTGCAAATGGGAATAGTTACAGTTTAACATACAATTAGAAATGTCTGAGAGTCTGACCTTTGTAAATGTTGATACAAGTGAATCTTATCCATATATCTTAGGCTAATGTAGAATTCAGTTTAGAACTTTCCAAAGATTTCCAAGCAGTTCTTAGCTCAAAAGAGTACTGGAATATATTCAGAAAACAAATTTTAGCCATTTTTAGCAGGTTTTTAGTTGGCTTCAAACTTTTTAGTTGGTTTCAAATTTCCCTACCCTAACTGTGTAGCAGAGATTATACTATTTATCAAAGTGTATGTGATTCCTGAGTATTAAAGTCACCTGCTGCTTAAAAAGTTTTTTTCTCCCTCCACCTCATTTAATGAAAGTAACCTCTTGACTAGCCTAGCATGAATAAACTTTACACACCTTGGCTGCTTAGTTTAATAGAGTATTGGATCTTCACACAATAGCTCTAATGCCATTCATTTCATTTCTGGCAATCAATAGGCAACACTCTGAGTGGCTATGATATAGAATGCCATTTAATATTTCATAAAGGGAAATTCACTTGATCTCTAAGGTTAACAGAATTCACTAATGGAGGTTAAAAGATTCCACTATAAGAAGCATGAGACTTTCAGGGCACCCTTTATAGAATGCTTTGCATCTTGCTAAGTTGTTTCATGTCTTCCTTCTTATCTTTCTAAATTAATTTCCTTCCTTTTTTCCGCCTCCTTCTTTTCTTCTCTTGAATATTTCAGAAAAATATAATGGGCCACTTTCAGACAGAAGTCTGTATACAGGACAGTAAAACAAATTATTGCTCTTGTCATATCTTTCATTTGGCCATTGACCATCTGAAGATGAAGCAGTTTCCATAATGGCTCTTACGTTATGGAACTAGCTTGCCTCATTTAGAGGAGTTGTAAAGATTTTTTTAAAAAAAGTAATAATGGCCTTATTTATCATTGTGACTCAAATATGATTTTGACTGCTATTTTTCTTTGCCTCTCCTTGTTTCCACACTTTTAATTCTAATTGTTGTACCCTGACTTGAAAAGATTCTGTCTGAAAGACAACTCTGAGAGTGTATCCACACTGCAGAAAGAAAGCAGTTTGACACCACTTTAACTGTCATGTCTCCTGGAATTTGTAGTTTGGGAAGGCATCAGAGTTCTCTGACAGATCAGGTTGAATACCTCACCACACTACAAACCCCAGGATTCCACAGGTTTCAGCAATGGTAGTTAAAGTGGTATCAAAATGCTTTATTTCTGTGCTGTGGATATATTCCATATAAAGTGAACAATAAATTGGAGCACCATATCACTTTTTCAGCACCTAGAACTATTGTTTCTAATGTTCATCTTTTAAAAAATTGTTCTGTTTCATCCAATTGGTTTAGTTTAATTTAATTGTGTTAAAATACCCTGAAATCTTGTGTGTTAACTTTGGATATCAATGTAGTCAGTGCATTGAGTTAAATGAAATATGAAACTGAAACAAATAGTTGGCTAATTCATCTTGATTTTAAGGTTAAAATAAGACACTTTTCTGTATCTGACAACTACCCCGATCCCTAAACCAAAATTCTATCTCCAGGAAAAGCTTCTTTCTCTATATATAATTCCTGCCTGGTGACTAGTAGTTCTGCTCCAGTCATTTTCTGGTCTCTGGCCAAATAGATTTTCTACACAGCTAAGATGACTTAGATACACATCGTAGAACAAGACCCCAGGGACAAGGGAACATCAAACATCTCTTGGAAGTTTTTTTTAAAACTTCAGTTTCTCTCTTTACTGCTTTTTTGCCCACTATTTCTCTTTTATTGCCTCTAGTTATACAGGAACATCTCAGTTATTTTAATTCTACTTTCCCATTTGCTCCTTACCTCAATGATTTCCCCCCTGTTCAATGTACTTCCTTGGATCTCCTCCTTTTGCTTCATCATTTGCATTTAGGATAGATTTCATCAGTGATTCTCTAATATTTTCTGTGAGACAACCTTAAAAAATGATTGAGCCATGTGTCACAAGGCATGTGTGGGTTTATTTTAGATCTGTTACTGTGAATATATAGCAATAAATAAGTATTATGAAGTCCTGCAAGACTATTGTATTGCAGGTTAAAGCTCTTTGTGTCATTGGTCTTGTAGTGAATTCATTCAGGACATTTGGAATTAACAAAGCAATTTATGTAACTCAGGGCTTGTCTACACAATTTAAATATGCATTCTATTTGAATAGACAGTGATTCAGCCACACATAATTTGGAGGAATTAGGTTTTATTGCAGTGGGGGAACTCCATAAACTCCTTTGGAAAAAGATTTGTGGTTTTTGCCAGAGTATCTGTGAGTATCTACAAGGATGTTCATTACTGAACACTCAGGAAAGTGATGTGTTGACATGAATATGCAGAACATATGCAGCAATTTTCATACTACTATTATGTGTAAACTAGCTCTCAGATTCTTTGATCTGGATTTTCCCCACTATCACTGCATTACTTGACATAAAGAATACATTTTCTTCAAGATACATATTTTTTTTTTCTGTTTATAGTGGGTAGCAAGTTAATTGTGCTTAGTTTCTATGGAAATCAATGGGACATATATTAGTCATGATGATATTAAGTCTCATTGATCTTAACCTGAGATAAATTCATAACATATCAAGAATTGAGCCCTACATCTTTTAACCATTTTAATCAAAATATCCAAATGAATGCATATAATTCAACTTAACAATGTCCATTTAAAACCTACAATTCAGTGTTGCTATGGTTCTTAGTCAACCTTTATTTGTTAGGAAGACTGCTGATTAAAACAACCCTATATGGTAGGATAACCATAATGTTCTTTGGGAATTCATGATTGTGAGCTGTCTGGCGATCTGTCTTGGCTTTCAATCATTGTTATGCCCTTAGGCAAAAAGGACATAACATGAGCAGCTACTCTGAGAAGCTACTTAGATTCCATATGAAGTCATCTGAGGGTGTAACCTTGGCCTCAACCTCATATTTTGAGAACAAAATATGCATTGTCCATGCTGGAAAAAAAGATCCGGGGGGAGCACAACCTACCCAATACCATGTTGCCCCAAGGTATGTTGTTGTGGTGGTGGTTGTTGTGTGCCTTCAAGCTGTTGAACACTTATGATGACCTTAAGGTGAACTTATCATAGGACCTTATTACACGGGGTCCAAAGCAGAATGAATCCAAACGAAATCCCATCCTAATACGTATTATTTTTCTGTGTGTTCACATGACGTCGTACAGAACCGCTAAGATTCCGGACAGAACCCTAAATGAATCTGCAATGAATTGAGATCTTTTGAATTTTGGTTTCTTCAGGAAGTACAAGTGCGCGACCGGAATCATTGTGCATTTACCGCGAGTCCGAAATGCATATGAACAGGCAATACGTATTGTGAAGCATTCCCCCGTCATGACCCATGGTTCCTAGTGTGATTTCCCATGGGTCTGCGAGGAAGCATCTTATGATGTGTACTTCCTGTTTGGATAGGGCAACAAACAGAACAATAAACAGGTAAACATGTCCTCTCCTTTACCGGAATTTATCACTTGTGTGTGAATGGAAAATATGTGCCCAGAATGCGCTTTCTTGGAAGTGCAATAAATGTGCAATGACTGGAATTGCGTGTGATAGCCATTTACATATTGAGGTGGCTCTTTCGGTTCTTTTCGGTATAGTACTGGATTTATTCTTATTTTGGTTTATTATCGCTTTGTGGCCCACCTGTGATAAGGTCCATAGGGTCTTCTTGGCTTGATTTGTTCAGAGGTAGTTTACCATTGCCTTCCCCTGAGGCTAAGAGACTATGGCTTGCCTAAGGTCACTCAGTGGGTCTCATGGCTGAGCCAGGAATTGAACCCTGGTCTCCAGAGTTGTAGTCCAACACTCAAACTACTACAACACCCTTCACCAAACCACTATTCATTTAGAAGTGAATAGATTCCTCCTCCAGCCATGTTTTGCTGAGACATCCCTCCCCTACTCATTCCATGGAGTAACATTAGCTGATTTCTGAATGGAAATAATAATAATAATAATAATAATAATAATAATAATAATAGTTTTGTTAATTTTTAAAGTATTAATTTATAATTACCAATAGAATCCAAATTTCAAGCGCACATGGATGATTCTTTACTTGAGGGTCCTTGAACAGATCAAACCTGAACTCTCCCTGGAAGCCAAGATGATTAAACTGGGGCTGTTGTACTTTGGTCACATCATGAGAAGGCATGACTCATTAGAAAAGATAACAGGTAAAAAGCAGTAGCAAGAGAAGAAGACTGCATATGAGATGGCTAGACTCAATTATGGAAGTCATGGGCCTGAATCTACAAGACCTAAATGGAGCAGTGGAGGATAGAGTGGCTTGGAGATGTCTCATACAGAGGTTCACCATGAGTCAAGGTTGACTTGAGAACAGCTAACAACAACAACAACAGAGAGGGCTCAGAACTGTAAAGTTCTGTAAAGAAACTGTCTAGACCTTGGACAGCATGCTGTAGTTGAGCCCTGGAGGCACAGTGATTAAATATCTGTACTGCAGCCATTCACTCACTAACCACAGGGTTACAAGTTTAATACCAGCGAGGGCTCAGGCTTGACTTAGGCTTGCATCCTTCCAAGATTTCTAAAATGAATACCCAGCTTGTTGGGGGAAATTAGCTTACAGTTGTAAACCACTTAGAGACTGCATAGCACAGTATGAAGTGGTATATTAATGAAGCTGCTATTGCTATTGCTACTAGTTGCCATACCTCCATAGAAGATTGCAGCTGGCCCAACAAGGGACTGTAGGAAACTGATGACTCAAGAAGACCTGTGGAGATGAGACTTACAGATGGTGGAGTCCTGCTGTATGCAATTCTTGAAGATAATCTCTTGGGGTATAGGCATCAAAAGGTCATAATCAGATGATACAGATCTTAAATCTGCATAGATCAGTTAAAAAATAAAAAAATGAAAAAAAAACTGACTATAGGTATATCCCTAAAGAAAATGTTCTTGTCTTTATGAAGGTCATATCCTATCTTCTGCATGATCTCTTGGAAACATAAACATTGTCATCATGTGATAATAGCCAGGTTCCTGTTATCATCCTGGAATATCTATTGTTCAGAAATGGTTTTGCACGAATCTTCCTTTTTTTGTCTGTTTTCCATTATCCATTATCCTAAATGTATTCACAAGTGCCAATTAGCAAATATTGACTTTCCATTGAATATTCAGTTCATCATGGGTGAACTTGTACATCTCTCTCACTATATGTTCCCACTCCCACTCTAATTCCCTTATTCATTAGCATTCAATCAGATCCCCCTAGCAAAAGATTTCATGTTTGAATTCTGGTCTTTGAGCTATGGGACTTAAAGTAAAACAAAACTCCAAATGACAAGACAAGCCTTGTACAAACAACACAAAGAGAAGGTCAACATGTTGGATGGAGTGAAGGATGCTATCTCCTTACAGTGTAAACCTAACAAGGAGGAAACTAAACACATTTTCCCCTCCCTTTCAAAAAATGAAATAGCCTAGAATATTATTCTTTGCCAACACCCTGTAACAGGAGAGACAAATAAGAAAAGTGCAAATTGAAGTAAGATGAAACATGGTCAATAACTACTAGGGTGGGGGTGGGATAAGACAGAGAGAGAATACCTCTTTTTCATTACAGTACTGCTGTGAAATGTACTTATTAGATACAACAAAACTAATGTCAGAGGCTTCCTCTTACAAATATTTCTGTTGCAAAAGCAGGCTTTGAAACTTGCACTCTGTCATTTTAAGGTGGAGAGAAAGAGAGAGCATGGCTTAGCAGAGATTGATCTGGACTTGCAAAGCAGTTCAAGCTATTATAGCATCAGCCATAGCTTTTTCTTTGTCACAGATTTTCCCAGATGACAGAATGGGGCAAGTATCCTATTAGTAGTATACATAGATCTAAGTTAGCCTTACACCTGTGTTTCTATTTTGGATTGCTGTAGAGATTGGTATTCCCTTCCTATCTCTGGAATCACCCAAACACTCCTCCTACCTGTACCTCGTTTTCAGCCACTGAAGTCCCCTCACATCCATCCTCTACTTAGTGGAGAGCAGGAGTGGATAATAAAAGAAATGTTTGGTTATGCTGCAGTGTCTAGATGTAAAAATGATTACACCAGCCACTAAAACCTCCAGAGGATTCCAGAGGACCTCAATAGCCACTCTAATCACTTCACATTTGGTTACTGTAACCCCTACTCACTCTCCACTAGACACAGAGCAGCCATAGAGAAGGACTTCAGCAGCTCTAACAATAGCTCCTGGGGACAGCAAATGGCTCAGCATAGCATAGTTCTACATATAGAACTACTACACTATGCTGACCCATTCAGAACTGCAGCCTAGACTTGTTTTGTCTGTTTATAATGAAGTGTCATGTGCTTATTTAGATCTTTTTAAAAAATAAAATAAAATCATAATATAGCAAAAATTGTCCTGTTCTAGGATCAGAAGCAATATTTGCAGCTTAACACCAAGGACAGTCAAGGACTGCATCTCAGGCAGAATCTAGAAGGAGAATCAGAAAATTGAGCCAAAGTCAAACCAGAATAATTTCATTAACACAAGCTGAATAAGGAGGATCGAAAACCAAAGGGTTCAGGGTTTAAGGCATCAAGTTCCAAACAAGAATTAGTGAAGGGAATTCTTGAGACAAACTTAAATATAGTCTAAGGGCAAGCACTATCAGATGACTCACAGTAAACATTCAAGATACAAAGATTAGTATGCAAGAATGGAAACTCAAGTGAGACACAATTCCCTAGATCCCTGTAGCTGACTAAGGTTTATATTGATGAGCTCCTTGGACTGCACCCAGAGTTCATCTGCAAGGAGGGGTCCTTTGCATGGTCACTTCAAACCATGGTTTATTTTATCATTCTTGTGAACTGGGAGAGGGTTCAGCTTCCACATCAGATTTTAGATTTCTCCTAGGGTACAGCCTCCAATAACTCTGAATGAAACAATGAACACAAATATATGTAGCTATGCCCCCTCCCTCTTCATGAGAAATTAACATCTAAACCATATGAAAAAAATGCCTTAACCTTCCCTAAATATTCTCAATCTCACTCCAGAAACAATGAGAAAAAATCCACTAAGGAATATGCCATAGAATCAAAGAGTAGGAAGAGACCACAGTGGCCATCTACTCCAAAACACTGTCATACAGGAAAGCTCAGTAAAAGCAGTCATGAGACCTTATTTTCAAAGACTTCCAAAGAAAGACAGTCTTGTCATCTTAGGCAAACTATTTCACTGTTGAATAGCTCTTACAGTAAATAAAGTAACCTCTTCCTAAGATTTAGGTGGAATCTCTTCTCTGGTAGTTTGAATCCATTAATTGATGTTTTAGTCTCTGGAGCAGCAGAAAACAAAGGCACTTTGTGTTCTACATGATATCCCTTCAGATATTTTGTTGTTGTTGTTAACTGTTCTCAAGTCGATCTAGACTCATGGTGACTCTATGGATGAGACATCTCCAAGACCCTCTGTTCTCCACTACTCTGCTTAAAATTCCTGCAACCCCATACCCATGACCTCCCCAATAGAATTCATCCATCTAGCATGTGGCCTTCCTTGCTTCTTACTTCCCTCTATATTTTCCAGTATTAATGTCTTTTCCAATTAGCCCTCTCTTGTCATGATGTGTCCTAAGTACGACAGCCTCAATTTGGTCATCTTTGGCTTTCAGGGAAGTTTCTGGCTTGATCTGTTTTAGGACAAATTTGTTTATCCTTTTGGCTGTCCATGGGATCCTCAGCACTCTTCTCCAGCCCCACATTGCCTCAAATGAATTGATTTTTTCCCCCTATCATCTTTCTTAACTTTCCAGCTCACACATCTTTACATGGTAATAGGGAATACGATGGCTTGTATGATTCTAACTTTTGTTCTGAGTTGTATATCTTTGCATTTTAGATTATTTTCTAGTTCTTTCATAGTCACCCTCCCCATTCTTAGGGCCTTTACAAACTGCCAGAAATAATGCAGCTTGAGACCACTTTAACTGCCCTGGCTCATTGCTAGGGAATCATGGGAACTGTAGTTTATTGTGGCACCAGAGCTGTCTGACAGAGAAGGCTCAATGTCTCAGAAAAACTATGGGGGGAAGCAGATAGCTAAAAGGGTCATTTTGGGGGAAAGGAAGGGGAGGGGCAGCTGCACAGTGGGCGCCCCAACCCCTTCCCGAAGGCATCGTTGGAGCACTGGCCCCTCTGCATGGCCGGCGCTCCGACGATGCCTTCCCGCTGCAGCATTCGCACATGCTGCGGCGGAAGAGTCGCCGAAGGTGCACCACCAGCCTTTTGCGGCGCGACTTCGGCGACTTGTGGAAGGAGTGCTATTTTAGCGCTCCTTCCAGGGGCGGCGAAACTGCACCGCGGGGCCAAGGTGTGCGGATACCTTGGCCCCACAGCGCAGCTTCCCGGGGCGGCCCATGGCCACCCGTCTGCTTCCCCCCCTACAATTTCCATGATTCCCTAGCACTGAGCCAGGACAGTTAAAGTGGTCTCAAGCTGCATTATTTCTAGCAGTCTGTAAAGGCTCTTAGTCTTCTTCTAATTTCCTGACTGCAGTTCCCATTTCTATCAATGTTTGATCCCAGGTATGGGAATTCTTTTACTATTTCTATTTCTTCATTGTCTATGTTAAACTTGTGAAGGTCTTCAGTGTCGTTATTTTTGTTTTCTTTATGTTCAACATCAAGTCATTAAGTCTTTGCACTTTCTTATTTGATCTTAGTAGGTGTTCCAGGTCTGGGAGGTTTTCTGCTAGTACTATGGTATCATTTGCATATCTTAGATCACTGATATTCCATCCTCCTATTTTCACACCTCCTTCTTCTGTGTCCAAGGCTGCCTTTCTTATAATATGTTCTGCATACAAGTTGAACAGATAGGGTGAAAGGATGCAACCTTGCCTGACCCCTTTGCCAATTGGGAACCATTCTGTTTCTCCGTGTTCTGTTCTGACAGTAGCCTCTTGTCCTGAGTACAGATTCCTCATCAGGACTATCAGATGTCTTGGCACTCCCATGTCTTTAAGGGTGTTCCATAGCCTTTCATGATCTATGCATTCAAGGCTTTACTATACTTTAGAAAGCACATGCTAATTTTCTTTTGGAATTCCCTGGTGCATTCAATTAGCCATGGTATATTTGAGCATGATTTTGCTTGTGTGGGAGATCTTTGCTATGGTCCTATAGTTGCTGCAGTCTCTTTTGTCTCCTTTTTTGTGGATAGGGATGTATATCAATCACTTTCAATCTGTTGGTCATCATTTTGTTTTCCATATCTGTTGAGATATGTTGGTTAGCATTAGAGTTGACTCTGGGGGGAAGCAGATGAGGGCGTCCAAGACGCCCTGCGACGGTTTGCCGCGGGACTGGAGCAGTCGCACCATGGCGCACCGTCGGCGCCTCTGAAAGGAGTGCAAAAATAGCGCTCCTTTCAGAAGTCAGTGAAAGTGCACCCTAAAAGCATTGGGTGCACTTTCACTGACTTTTCCGCCGCAGCGCGTGCAGTCGCTGCGGCGGGAGGTTGTCCCCGGAGCACCGGACGTGCGGAGGGCCGGCGGCTCCGAGGACGACCTCGGGAAGAGGAAGGGGCGCCGCGCATGCGGCTGCCCCTCCGCTTCCTTGCCTCGGAGATGGCTCAATAAGCCGTCTGCCGAGGTCCTTGGTCAGTGTAGATTGCAGCAGTTCAATTGGAAAATCATCTGTTTTTGGTGATTTGTTTTTCACTATTTCTCTTTTTTTTTCAGTTTTCACTTCACTTTTTAGAATTTGGGATTCATCTTCATATGGCTCTTCATTCTATGTGTCATTCATTTTGTCATCTCTTTTGTATAATTCTTCTGTGTATTACATCCAACATCTTTTTATTCCTAATTGGTCTTGAATTATGTTGTTTTTATTGTATTTATGTATTTACATATGTAAACATTTTGATATTTACATATGACTATTATGTAACCTTTCAATCTTCCCTTCTCTAAGCTAAACAAACCTACCTCCATAATATACTCCTTAGTTTTAGAATGTTGACTTTATTTCACCTTGTTTGCACTGGTGAGGATAGTACAGGGGCAGCCCAGAGTATCCTGGTCTGGAGCTGCCCCAATCTCTCCCCTTCATTTCTCTACAGTGCAGGTGTTCCACTGGGCTGCCTAGTGCATTTGTCACCACCATGGTTCACTCACTTCTGAGGTCAGAAAGAGCTGCCCAGTGACAATTGCATAGCTGGGTGCATTGTTCTGACCACAGGTCGAGCAACTAGCAACTTTGGTGGATGCACAAGGTGGCTCTGTGCAGACAAATGCTCTGGGACAGAAATGGAGGGCTTTAGATCTTTCCAGAGAATCCAGAGTAAGATGAATGTTTTTAAAATTTCTTTTAATGATGTTATACCCTGTTTCTGGTGCTGTTGGACATCATGCAGACTGTTCACCCCAGGAATATGGTTAGGACCATGTGTCATTCATATTCCTGCATGGCAAAAGGGGGTTGGACTGGAAAGTCCATGGGAGTCCCTTGCAATCCAGGTGAGGCCTGAGTGTCCAACATATGAAATGCTTCAAGATCAGTAATGATGGTGTTGAAGAGGTGAGACCCACATATTCAACCCTGTTTTTAAAGGAACATGGTGGCTCAAGTGGTTAAGATTCTGTCTCTGTTGATTGCATTCTGTTGATTGCAAAATTGGCAGGTTGGCAATTTGAGACCTGAGTGTCACATGATGGGTTGAGCTCCCATCTCTAGTTCCAGGTTGTGTTAACCTAGCATTTCAAAAGCATGCAAATGAAAGTAGATAAATAAGTACCGCTCCTCGGTGGAAAGTAAACAGCTTACTATGTTGGCCACATGATCACAAAGCAGTCTCTGACAATCCTGGCTCTTTGGTTTAGTTACGGAGATGAGCACTGCCCCCTCTGGTAGGACACAATCTTGTCAATGGGGAATACCTTTACCTTTTTTCACACTCAAAGTAATTGTGTGTGTGTGTGTGTGTGTAGATGTGTAGGTTTGTAGGTGTAGGTAGGGCAGGGAAAGAATAATGACTGAATAGGGCTAGAGCCTATCCTTATCTGGTAACACTTTGGAAATAAATATTACAAGGTCCATAAACCATGAATTGGCTCATTTTATTTCTTTCTCCCTTTCTTCAATCACATGTTTTTTCTGCATTTGGTCTTCTATAGAGTCAATGGACGTTTTCACACTGTCCTCCTAAAGCCGGCTGGAGCCATTCCGGAACGGGTCGTGCCGCCGATTCCGGAATGGCTCCGCCGCCGAAAGGCTAATTCCGGTTGGACAGCCGGAATTACCTTTATGCCGCTTCAGCCGGAGTTATCCTTGGTTCGTCCGGAGTGACACCGGACTTAGGGCTCCGTGTGTTTGAACACACGGAGCCAAAAGCCGGCCGGACGCAGGGATGACACCGGAAGGGGCGGGGTTTGCCGCCGCGTGTGTGTAAACACACGGGAAATGGCGCCGGAGCGAGGCCGGCGGGAGGCCGGCTAGCGTCCTCCTTTTGCGCAGTGTGAAAACGTCCAATGCTATGCCACCTTCCAGATTCCTTATCTAAGGCAATCCCTGTATATAATGTGGATGTCCATGTCATATTCAGAGTCTAGGATTTATTGAAAGAAAAACTTCCAACTGCCATACAGAGTCCATAAAGAATAAATGAGGAGGCTGATACTGTAGGCTAAAAAGAGAGAAAAGGGAGATTCTTCTGGTGTATTGTTTATTGAGTGTAGTACAATTGGGAGCCTCTTTGAATGTCTGATATTGTGGAGTGATAGTAGGGGGAAAGTAGATTAATTTCCTCCTCAGGTATTTTATATGATGACCAATGCATAAATTTCACGAGAGTGAAGACAGATTATGAGGCACAAGAGAATGAATCACAGTGTTTTATACATGCCTATGACAAGTGTAGCAAAGTAGTCAGACTTACTGTGTTGTAATGCATTATACATTTGTTGTCTTTAAAGTCTGTAGTTGCTTCACAGTAAGGCTGCTACATGGAGCCGGTTGATGGAACATATTGTGCCAGAGATTAAATAACAGTGCTGAATTCTAATCTATTGCTAATGTCTTGGAACATTAGGTTTAAAAAATACTTTATTGTTGCTAAACATTAGAAATTGGGTAATTCATTCACTATTACTAGCACTAATAAATGTTAGTATATTTAATTTGTTTACTCATGCACTTATTTATTTCTTATAAATAAATCATCTAGTCAGTTTGAGTTCTTGCTAGTTCACTTGTTATTTAAAACATTTCATTAGAACAGGCCCTGTGATTTCTAAAGAATGGCATTGAGACTGTAACCACTGCCTACTAAGGGAATCATGATTGGAGGGAATCACTAAGGGACTCATGATTGGAGAAGTGTTTGGAATGCCTCTTAGCACTGATAACTAGGAGGAAAACAGCACCAAGTATTGGTATGGGTGTGGGGAATAAGAGGTTTCTAAACTATGCAAAGCTGGGTATTTATGCTTGCAGATTTAGTAAATATACATGTTTTCTCAGGAGAGGATTAGGAATTTGAAAACAACAACAACAACAACAACAACAACAACCCAAAGATAATCTGTGTTGGAATCATGGATTGAGAAATCTGTTCTATGCAATTGTGGTAATGTTGTTATACATTTCCATGCATTTCACAAAGCCATTTATAGATTCATGGTATTTATTTCAATGATCTGTTGTTTCAAAAAAAGGGAATGGCTCTCTGTGTGAGAGTATACACATAAAAATTGCATATTTAAGAGTTTGGGTTTGTGTAGCATATCATTTGGTTTGGCTGAATTCACAGTTCTCAGAAAAGTATCTTTGGAGAGACACGGGCTGAATGGATTGTTCAGAGCAGCCAGTCAGGATCTAGCTGGCAAAAGTGGAGGCTGGCCTGATGAGCAGATATAAAAAGATGGAGTAGTTGAGATGGGCAGAGTGTGTCATGATCCTGAGGCATCAAATCATTTAAATAAAAAAACATTAACAGCCAAGAAGGATGGATGTGACATAAAGTGCCTGAGGAACAGTAATGAAATGAAGTTTTGGATCCACAATAGTTCTGAAGGATTGTGAATTGCATATGAAGTCTAATATTCATAGGATTCATACTCCTATTGAATAGATTGGAGGGGAAAGAGTGTGTAAACAAATATAACACAATTGAAGTGTAACTGAAACTACTGAAAGAACCAAAACAGTCATAATTTTGTAACCAGTGAAGTAAAATAACTTTTTTGTAACCACAAGCTTTAAGAACTAGCTACCAAGAGAAACACCATCATAAGCTCTTTGTATGAATAAAGTCCCTATTTTTTTCTTCTTGTTCACAACAGAGTGGTCTGAAGTGATTATGTAGTTACAACAGAAACACACTACCAAGTATCTGAAAACATTTATTAATAAAAAGAGGTGTGTGTGTAAAGTGTAAGGTTGAGTGTGGTAGGACCCAGGGATAGATATGTAGTGTCTGAGGGAAGAAAAGCCTTGAACTGCTTTAGGAAAAACAGGTGAGGAATCATGTATAACCTGGGACACTGGGTCTCCACAGTATCCGTAACCAAGCACAGTTAGCCTTTGATGTTTATACTTCTGCAGATCTTGTGATGTCATTCACAAAAACTATGTACAAAAATGCATGTATTAGGGAAAGATGTATATGAAATATATATGTCAAAGAAAAGTGCACATGAAAACTGCATTTAAAAAAATACAGTAAGCCAGTGTGCGCTAGTGGTTTAAGTATTGGACTATGACTCGGGAGAAAAGGGTTTAAATTTCCACTCAGCCATGAAAACAACTTGAGAAAGTCATACTCTCTCAGGCTTAGAGGATGGCAATGGCAAACCCTCTCTGAACAAATCTTGCTAAGAAAACCCTTTGATAGGCTCACATTATGGTTGCCATAAGTCAGAAATGACTTGAAAGCACACAACAGCAAACAATGAGGACAGTGATCAGAAAGGACTTGTGATTAAATATATATAAAACTGACGCCAGTCAGACAGAGGCAGAGTGATATAGCCGTATTCAGAGAACAAGAGAGGGAAGTGCAAGAGCACTTGCAAAAAGCATATAGCTCAATTCTGGACTTCCCTTTCACACAAACGTGTGATAGCCTTTTAGCTCAGCACTAGTAGCACATTGGTAACATATGGAGGGAAAATGAACAGCTAACAGCTGTGACAAACTAGGCAAGCTTCACCACTGGAATTAATTACAAAAAATTTCCTAATTAAATTGGATTTGGGAAAACAGCAGGGGTAATGCAGGAAAAACATAAAACATCATTATGGGAAAAATCTATTCCTTTCTACATTCAGATCATGGACATTCTACCATTTTATTTCCAGTGGGACTGAAATTTAGCATAGTTGCCTTCAGAGAGCAAACCCATAGATCTTGAGAATTAAGAAGCTTGTGAATGTTAGGCCAGTGAACAAATTAGAAATGCCATTATCATGTAGTTCATATAAAATGCCCTATGCTATCATGTGCCTTACTGATCTATTCATCTTGGTAGAATCTTGTGATTTCAAAGGGTAATTATAGGTCTTTTTTTTTTTTTTTTTTTTAAGGAATGTGCTAAATTTGCTTCCTTTAAGCCATATTGAATTTTCTCCTGCTCTATTAATTTAGGTCAAAATAAATAGAGGCTCCCAATTGTCTTTTATCAGATCCTTTTATTGATAAACTAGACTATCATACGGAAATGCAGTGCCACTCAGCAACATTGGTAACATTACCAAGATTTTTTATAAAAGGACAGCAAATGGAAAATCAAAGCAAAATACCAGAAACATAAATCACATACAATAAAGGCAGAAGAATTTAGCCCCACCAGGATTCTCATTCTTTTTAATTGATTTGGATGGAGAATGGGCCTAAATTTAATTGGAGAATAGAGCTAGAAATTGAAGGCAGTTGAAATAACATTGGTATTGGTTGGTACTATAGGAAGATAGTAAATGTTTATCATGATTTATCTCCTCCCGCCTCATCCCTCTTTGTATGGAATATAACTCCTGTGGACTGCTAATTGGTTTGTCCAATGCCCATGACAGTTGCCAAGGTGTAGATCTATTATGACAGTGGAATGTAAGATATAAGTACTTTTTTATAAGTGGTAACCACTGAGGGATAAGACAGTGGTGTTCTCCACTTAAATTAACCATGACTTGAAAGAATGTGGCTTAGTGACAGTTGTCTGGCACTTTAGCATGATGCATGTGCATCTGTAGATCTAGCTTTGATCTTCTCTTGTTATCAGATTGGTAGCAAAGATCTTTGAGAAGACATAACCTGTCAATAATGTAGCCAACACATTTTTAATGGAACACCTCTTCAATCCTATTCTGCATTATAACACACTGCGTAATCTAGTTTGGATGATGTAACAGCATGGGTTATTGTGCCCAGCGCTCAATTTCTGAGTTGAAGGTAGTAATGTTAATATTTAAGAGAAAGAAAACAGAGAGATTTGGGAAGAAGCTTGTTACAAAATATTTTGTTATGACTGTTGTGTTGCAAGCTTCTGCGTAGTCTTTGAAGGAGATTGTGAAATGCTAACAAGGACTAGAAAGAAGGTAGAACTGTTCAGCATCATCTTTTCATCGGTCTTCTCCTGAATGAAGAACATTGCTTAACCTGGTGAAAATACATCAAATGTTGCACTAAGGCAGGGGTAGGCAACCTTTCCCCTTTAAGGGCCGAGGGACTTCAGCTCCCAGAAGCCTCAGCCATGTTGCCCAATAGTCCCATGTTGGCCAATAGCTCCTGGGATTCTGGGAGCTGAAGTCCCTCATCCCTTAAAGGGGAAAGGTTGCCTACCCCTGCACTAAGGGAACTGAAATTAGGGATCTAGAATAAGTGAAGAGGTAGTACAAGACCACCTAACTACTCTAAATGAGTCATCAGGGTTAGATGAACTGCATGCAAAAATACTAAAGAAACTTGGAGGTGTAGTCTCAGGCCAATGTTAATCATTACAAATTCTTGGAAAGCAGGAGAGGTCCCATCAGATTGGAAGAGGACAAAGCAAAAAGCAGCTTCATTTATATACCACTTCATATTGCACTATGCAGTGTCTAAGCGGTTTACAAATGGCCAGCACAACAAGGATCCCCTCCCGACGAGTCAGGGGTGTGTGTCTTTCTCTATGCCACAAACTGGGAAAAGCCACTGAAATGCTTCTTCTGTGTATTCAACAGATGTACTTGTGAAGGTGGTGGGGCAGAGGGAAAGCCCCTTCCCATGCAGAAAATGCTGACCAGGATCCTGCATCCAAAGCAGCTTCATTTAGGGCCTCGGCAGACGACTAATAGAGTCGTCTTCCGGGCAGGGAAGAGGAGGGGCAGCCGCATGAGCGGCGCCCCTTCCTCTTCTTGAGGTCGCCCTTGGAGTCGCCAGCCCTCCACACAGCCGGCGCTCCGAGGATGACCTCACGCCACGGCGACCGCACGCGCCGCGGCGTTTGAGTCAGGGAAAGTGCGCCCGCCGCTTTTAGGGTGCCCTTTCCCTGAAATCTAAAAGGAGCACCAATTTGGTGCTCCTTTTAGAGTTGCCGACGGTGCGCCGCGGTGCGGCTGCCTCGGTCCAGCGGCGCTCCGTCCCGCGGCGCACGGGAAGCTCCCGTCTGCTTCCCCCCATATATACCTATTCATATCACACTATGGGATGTCTCAGTGGTTTACAACTGTAAGCTCATTGCCCCCCAACAGTTGGGTACTCATTTTAGCGACCTCAGAAGGATGCAGGCCTGAGTCTAGCCTGAGCCCTGGCTAGTACTGAACTCACAACCTTGTGGTTTATGAGTGAGTGGCTGCAGTACAGGCATTTAACCACTGCACCACCAGGGCTCCTTGGGATGAATGTTGGAAAGCTATGATTAGTAAGAGACAGCATGGATTTCTCAGAGACAAGTCATGACAAACTAGTGTTCTCTCTCCCCTCCCTCCCTCCCCTCTCTGTGTGGCAGATGTACAAGCTTGGTAATCAGGGGAGCATTATGTATATAGTAGATCTTGGCTTCAGTAAGGCTTTTGACAAGTTCTGTCATGATATTCTTCCTTACAAGTGGATAAAATGTGGCTAGACATTATTACTGCCAGGTGGATTTCTAATTGGTTGATGGACCAAACTCAACAAGTACTACCAATGGTAGGTCTTCATCCTGGATAGTAGTGACACATGGGGTGCCTAAGGATTCTGTCCCAGGCCCAAGGTTGTTCAACAGATTTCTAAATGAATTAGATCATGGAACAGAGGACATGCTAATCAAATATTCACATAACACAAAATTAGGATGGACAATTAACAAACTAAATTTTAACAGGAATAAATGTAAGGTTTAGGCAGGAAAAATGAAGTTCACAAATAAAGGCTGAGTGACATCTGGCTTAATAACAGAATAGGAGAAAAGGATCTTGGGACACTAAAAGCTAAGCATGAGTGAACATTGTGATCTGTCAGACAAAAAAAAAATGCAATTCTAGACTACATCAAAAGGGGTATAATATCCAGTTCAATTCAAACAACAGTCCCGCTTTATTCTAATTTAGTCAAGCTTAACTTGGAATATTGTGTCCAGTTCTGAGCACCACTTTTCAAAATGGATAATGACCAGCTGGAACATGTCTAATGGAGGGTGACCTGAAGTTATTCTGAAGAAATATGGAAATATAGGATGTCTGACATCTGGCTTGACAGCAATACTTGTTTGTTTGTTTTAAACTAGGGCTCTCAGTAGATGACAAGCTAAACATGAGTCAACAGTGTAATGTGGAAAATCCCCAAACCCATGCAATTCTATCCTGCATGAATAGGATTATAGTTGCCAGATCAAGGGAAACAATAGGGCCTTTGCAGACTGCCAGAAATAATGCAAATTGAGTTCACTTTAACTGCCCTGACTCAGTGCTAGGGAATCATGGGAACTGTAGTTTATTGTGGCACCAGAGCTCTCTGACAGAGAAGGCTCAATGCCTCAGAAAAAAAAATAAAATTCCCATGATTCCCTAGCACTGAGCCAAGGCAGTTAAAGTGGACTCAATTTGCACTATTTCTAGCAGTCTGAAAAGGCCCAATAGTCTCATTCAGCTCTGCTTTGATCAGACAACACATGGAATAATGTATCCAGTTCTGAACACCACAGGTTAAGTAAGATATTGGCCAGCTGGATTGTGTACAGAGGAGGGCAACCATACATGTAAAAGGTCTAGAAATGAAGGTGTATCAGGAATTTGTAAGGGAGCTTGTTATATTTAATTTGAAGAGAAGATTGAGAGATGATATGGTTGCTAGAAGATGAAGCAATTTTTTTGTCTTGCTTGAGAGACTAGAACATGAAGTTCACAGAATCAAATGACAAGAAAAGAGCTTATATCACAACAACAGGAATAACTTATTGACTGTAAGCTGTTCAAGAGTGGTATGGTCTACTGAGTGTTGTACTTAATTTTTTTAGAGGTCTTTGAAAAGAAGTTGGCCATTTTTCAGGAGTGTTTTCATTCTCTATTCCTCTATGGAAGGTGGTTGGATTAGATAGCCGAGTGATCCCTTTCAATCTATGATTCCTTTGATGCAGCTTTTTGTCCCTATTTCTGGATTCTTTGTTTAGGGAATCAGATGGTTTAAGACATTTTTTTAGATAATTCAGATGTTAACTTCTCATGGAAAATAAGGAACATTCCTACATGGCAGAAGGTTGGCCTGGATGCCTCTCTTATGTCTGAACTAGCTTGACTTGTTGTCTTTTAGGAGGCCATTCAGCCCCTTCCTCCATTTTTTTCTATCCCTATTTCAAAGTCATCCATCATTTCATGACCACCTGAGGAAGAACTATTCTCACTGAATTCTTTTGAGAATTTTCCCCATATGTTTTTTTCCCCCTTCTGGTAAATAAACCCAGAAACCTTGGGATTCCCTTCATGTACAAGAGTCCACACATGAAATATGGGTACTTTTTTGGTATATTTGATATATAATCTTGGAAGAAAAGTTGGGTTTCAAATTTTCTGATACAATCAGATACATAACTTGATGGAAGTTGACCTCTCAGAACCTATTGAGACATGCTGCTTGTGCAAATGTTCAGACTCATTTGAACTCATAGTTTGAGTTTTCACTTGCACATCCTGCATTTCACAGACACTCCATAATTTTCTTCTCCTCCATTTTGGGCTACCCTTGCTCTTTCAATTGCTTTTCAAAACTGAAATGCTTCTAGCTATGTTTTTCACTGCAAGCAATGTGCTATCCTTTAAAAGTACTTCTTTGTGGGAAAATGTTCTACTGTTCCAAAGAAAGTTTGTACTATAATATGCAAACACTGTATTTTTTCATTTATGTAAAATTAAGCTAAACCAATTTTTTTTAATTTTTTTATTTATTTATTTATTTATTTATTTATTTGTAAAAGGAGAGCCAAAAATGCCCCTTCCTAAAACTAATATTTTGGTGGTTCTTCTGGAAAGTTCTGTGCTTATTAATGTTTCATCAATAATAGTCAGGATACTTCTTATTGCTATACATTTTGTGTAATATAACACAATGTGTCTTGACAGGTGGGACCATGGGAGATGGGCAATAACTCATTCATTATTTTGAATGTTAATATTGTTTATCTCTGTCATGAAGAAAGGGGAAATAACTAAACTCACTAATACCTGCAGTTTCTATCACTTTAACTTTAGCCAGATCCTGCTCCTTATGTCCTGCAAATCACAAAGGATCACCTGAGGTTTTATAATCTCATAAAACTGCAGACTGGCAGATAACTCCATTATCTCCCCAAATATTTCTTCACAATAAAACGATTCATTGTGTGGTATTTGACTGAAGCTTGTCCCTACAGAGATTTTCAATGAATTGTCACATCTTTACCTAGATTTATGTTTAAATTTTGATATACTGAGAGTCCCTCCAGAAATGTGTGCATGTGGGAAAAAAACTTTTGTTAGAAAATGGCACAGTCCCATTTTTCCTAAACATGTATGCACAATGTATACATACACTGTGTTGCATGTTAAGTTTAAGTAATACAATGTGAGGTATTACAAAGTAACTGTGACTGATTTGCAATAACTGATAATATAATAAATGATTATAATAGCTTCTTAAGGCTAATTCACATTTCTTCAGGTGTTATTCTATTTCTTATCCTTTGGATGTGGCTGACTTTAAATGTACAAATATGATACAGGGACATCCTTAAAAGTACAGATCGACAGCCAGCTTGGCTGGGTGGTTTGAGTGTTGCAATAGGACTTCTGGGTTGAAATCCCCACTCAGCTATTGAAATCTACTGGATCACTTTGTCAAGATTTACCTCTTGACATCCAAGGCATGGCAAGGCTCCTCTGAATAAATCTTGCAAAGAAAGCCTCATGATAGAGTCAAGGCTCCTGGAGCACGGGGGCTGGTGAGAGAAACTGGCAAGAGCCAGTGTAGCCCCAGGAGCACCAGGGCTGGTTGAAAGAAGCCAGCAAGAGCCAGTGCAGCCCCCAAATGGGAATCTGACTCATAGTTCCCACTTGGTGAACATGGATTGAATTAAGGTCTTTTCAAAAGAACCGCCCAAAAACTAGTGTCAGGAGTGGTTCTTTTGTATTTGCCTCACTTCAGCATGATTTAAACCAAGCACAGTAAGATCAGAACTGATTTCAGGTGGAAACAACAGACATATAACCTGACCAGCAATTCACTTTAAATCCTCGTGGGAACAAGCCCTCAGAGTCAGCCTGAAGGCACATGACAAAAATAGCAACATAGATATGATGGAGGAAAAACTGTTTCTGATGCTCAGGAACATATAACACAAACCAGTGGGTTTAAGTTATGGTATAGGGGATTTGGACTGAACATAGAAAATAAATTGTTGATGGATCCAAGTCTTCAAGACTGAAGCAAGGTAGTATACTCTCCTTTGCAGCAGGTTCTTAAGTATAGGCTGGATGTCCTTTTCAATCAGGGATTTTGTAATAGTGGATTTCCTGAATTGTTAGGGGTTGATAAGGATAGTATTTGAGGAATCATTCTAGAATTTTATTATTTGTGTGTATGCATACTTGAGCTTCACCTGAGCTTTCATGTGGGAGACTCAAGATTCCTGAAAATTATGCAGGACCACTTCATGTAAGCAGAGTCATCCTGTCTACAAATGGATGGATTCATCAATTAATTGCTATACTCTCAAATTGTATGTAGAAAATTCTGCATTGCATGTATGTTCATATTGGGTATACATCTTCATACTCAAAGCATGCATGTTGGAAGATTTTCAATAAATCTAAAGTTTGATTAACAGATTGACTTGCATGGGGATTTCCTTTGCCTGTGTTAATTGTATGAATTACAGGGTGTGATGCATTCTGTTTGTTTGCTTTTGATGAGTATGTGTTAGTTGTAAATTTCTGCTTCTTCAAGATATAAATCCAACACAGATTTGGATACAGACTTGGGTTAAATCTAGATTTAGCTATGTTGACTTGGGCTGGAGGACATGGAGATCCCAGTCCTCCTTCCCACAGTATGCTGCTAAAAGTGTTACATAGAGAGCCAGAGAACCCTACTGCAATGAGCTATGTTGTCAAGGTTTGATCGGGTGACACAAGACTGCTTAAAAATAATCAGTTCACATAAGCAAAGTCCTTCCATCTACAGAAAGCAGAAACAATATTTGACTTTTCTTTTGCATGGTGTTCTGCTCAAGATGTTCCTGTCAGCAGAGTGGGGTGAGAGGAATTGATTTTTGTTACATTCCTTGTCTCTTTCATTCTCTTAACCATTTTGGATAGAAATAGGCATAGAGATTTACAGACAGAACAAGAAATCAAGAAAAGTAGTCTCCTCCAACAAATGATTACTAAGCCATTAGTAATCCTCCACTCACTGGATCAAAAGTCTTCCATGGATGGAAGGAAATCTTCATTTTTTAACAGAAATGGTTGAATCTGAGCAAAAGTTCTAAAATCCCTTTGATTTTAATGGATTTGTAGATTACAGCAACCATGTGGATATCTTTGTGCTCTCTGTCTCAAAGATATCACCCATAAAGTAAAGGTAGTCCCTTGACATGAATGTCTAAGTTGTAACTGACTGTAGAGGGTTGTGCTCATCTCAGTTTCTAAGCTGAAGAGCCAGCATTGTCCATGGACTGCTCTGGTGGTCACATGGCCAGCATGACTACACTGAATGCTGTTACCTTCTCACCAAAATGGTACCTATTTATCTACTTGTATTTTCATGATTTTGAACTGGAAGGCTGACAGAAGTTGGAGCTAGTGATAGGAGCTCACCCCATCATGCAGCACTTGGGCCTCAAACTGCCAACCTTCTGATCTTCCGATTGTCAGAATTGGTCTCTTAACCACTAAGTCACCACATTTCTTATATCACCCATACTGCATACAAATTAGAAGCTCATCTTTGTGTAAAATCTCTTGTTTTTAACCTGTATGAAAAACAAACAGGTTTCTTGCTAGGCTGCAGTGGTTGTCAAAACCTATTTTTAAAAGAACACCAGCAGTATTATTAAAAGTATAAAATATATTTGCAGGGGACCTGAGATTTAGTGAATGCTAGCCTTCAGAATCCACTACAGACATTGAAAGCAGAGGTTTCTTTACATTAACACTAAAGTTCAGCCTCTCTGAGAAGTGTAGATAATAATGAAAAAGATTTTTTTTTTCAAAAACACAGAAGCTTCATAAATATATTCCAGAAGTGTGATATTAAATGATGGGTAATAACCACAAATATCAGGAAACAACAGAGAAGTGGGAAGAAGGCTTGAATCCAGCCCAGCCCCCAGCTGACCAAGAGGACAAAGAAGACCATTGGAGAGTCAGGGGAGAGGGGGGCAAAGCATAACTCAGTCCATTCTCTGCCCCTAGCTGAACCGGAGTGCTGCCAGAGAAACCAAGAAGGTGAGTGGAAGAAGGAAGAAGGCAACCAGGCATCTCAGCCCTCCCCCAACCATGGAGAAAGAAGTGAAGAAAATAAAGGAGAAAGGGGGTGGGGATGGGGATGGGGATGGACTAAAGTAGGGAGGACACAAGGGAGGAAAAGGAGGGAAACCCAGGGAGGCATAAGAGTATGGGTAGGAAATAAACAAACAACTGGAGGAATAATACAGGAAGACAAACAGCTACTGGGCAGTAGCAGTAGTGATGAGTGTCACGGACAGGAGTGAATTGTAGTGATACCATAGCTAACATTGGTTAGCACTGCATCCAAGGAGGTGTATGTGGCCCTCCTTGTATAACCCCATCACCTAGTAAACCCTATGATGAGACACCCCAAGTGAGACACAGGCAGGATCAGAACATTAACAGAAATGGAAGGAGCGGGAGATAAAGGGGTATTAAATTTGCAAGATTAGCCAAGGGCACAAGAAAGATGCCAAGACAAATAGCAGACACCCTAAGAAAGGCAAATAGCATACAAAGCAGGACTACACATAAAATAGGGATGTGGACTGTGAGAAGCATGAGCCAAAGAAGCTGGACATAGTAAAAATTGAAATGGAACACATAAACATAGCAGTACTGGGGGTGAATGAAAATGGACAGGAATGGGCTACTTTTATAAAACAACCACATGGTGTTCTACTCAGGCAATGAAAAGACAAGAAGAAACATGGTAGCTTTCATACTAAGAAAGGATGTGGGAAAAGCAGTCAGAGGATGCAATGCAAAATCAGACCGAATCATTTTCAGTAAGGCTTCATGGTAAACCTATGAATATCACCATAATCCAAGTATATGCACCAACCACAGAGGCAGAACAGGAAAAAATTGTTAGATTGTATGAAGGAGTACAGGAGGAAATTGACAGCACATCAACACTAGATATCAGGCTGATCATTGGAGACTGGAACGCAAAAGTTGGATTCAAAATAGAATCAAAAACATTTGCATTAGACAAAAGAAACAAAACAGGTGAGCATATGATATATTTTTGTGAAGCTTATATAATCTGGAGTAAAAGATGACAGAACTCTATTCTGGTAGCAAAGACTAGACCAGGCATGGACTGTGACACAGATCATGAATTACTCACAACATAAATAAGAGAAAGACTCAAGAAGAAGAAAAAACAACAGTGATTATACTAAAATATGATCTAAATAATATTTCTATAGAATGTACTGATAACATAAGAAACAGATTTGCACTACTAAGCATAATAGATTGAGAACCAGAAAAGCTATGGTCTGAAACATGGGACATAATAGAAAAAGAATGCAGAAAACACTTCCAATGAACAAAAAGAAAGAGAGAGGAAAAGATGGATGACAGAAAAAACACTACAAGCAATAAAGAAAAGACAAGAAAAACAAAAGGGAGATAGGAACAAACTAAGAATTATGAATGCAACAGTACATCTTGTGTGGAAAGATAAAGAAAATTACTACAATGACCAATGCAGAGAAACAGAAGATAAAAACAAAAAGGGAAAAACAAAAGATCTATTTCACAAGATCTGGGAAATCAAAGGACTGGGATGATCTATGACAATAAAAGTAACATAATTCAAGACCAGGAAGGACTAAAAATAAGTTGGATGCAATGCACAGAGGAATTATACAAAAAAGATGACAAAATGAATGACACATGGAATGAAGAGCCATATGAAGATGGACCCAAATCCTAAAAAGTGAGGTGGAAACTGCAAAAAGAGAAATAGCGAAAAATAAATCACCAGGAATAGATAATTTTCCAATTGGACTGCTGCAATCCACATTGACAGAGTCAACTTTAGTAATAACCAACATATGTTAACAGATATGGAAAACAAAACAATGGCTAACAGATTGGAAGCAAACAATATACATCCCCTTCCACAAAAAGGGGGACACAAAAGACTGCAGGAACTATAGGAACATAGCACTGCTCTCCCATGCAAGCAAAATCATGCTCAAAATTCTGTAACATAGACTCCAAACATACATGAAAAGAGAGATCCCAGAGGTCCAAGTACGGTTCAATAAAGGAAGAGGCACTAGAGATCACATTGCAAACATACAACTGCTAATGGAATGCACCAGGGAATTCCAAAAGAAAATCAGCATGTGCTTTATAGACTATAGCAAAGCCTTTGACTGCATAGACCATGAAAGGCTATAGAACACCCTTAAAGAAACAGGAGTGCCAACACATCTGATAGTTCTGATGAGGAATCTATACTCAGGACAAGAGGCTACTGTCAGAACAGGACACGGAGAACAGAATGGTTCCCAATTGGCAAATGGGTCAGACAAGGCTGTATCCTTTCACCCTATCTGTTCAACTTGTGTGCAAAACATATTATAAGAGAAACAGGCTTAGACACAGAAGAAGAAGGAGTGAAAATAGGAGGAAGGAATATCAACAGTTTAAGATATGCAGATGATGCCATAGTACTAGCAGAAAACTTAACAGACTTGGAACTTCTACTAAGGAAGATCAAAGAATAATAAATAATAATAAATTTTATTTGTAAACCAACCCTCTGCTCGGCAATCAGGGCGGCTTACAGCATTGTTAAAAAGAAAGTGCAAAGGCAGGCTTAATGCTGAACATAAAGAAAACAAAAATAATGACTACCAAGGACCTTCACAAGTTCAACCTATACAATGAAAAAAATAGAAATAGTAAAAGAATTCCCATACCTGGGATCAAACATTGATAGAAATGGGGACTGCAGTCAGGAAATCAGAAGAAGACTAAGAATGGGGAGGGCTGCTATGAAAGAACTGGAAAAGATTCTAAAATGCAAAGATATACAACTCAGAAAAAAGTTAGAATCATGCAAGCCATTGTATTCCCTATTACCATGTAAAGATGTGAGAACTGAAAAGTTAAGAAAGATTTATACAAGGATACAAGAATGTAAGAATATAGATGATCCTCCATGTCCATGGATTCAAGCATTCACTGCTTGTTGTTTAACAAATCTATATATCCAAAGAGTAAACTTTGATTTTGCCATGTTATATATCTGACACCATTTTACTATCCCATTGTATATAATATGACTTGAGCATCCATGGATTTTGATATCCACAGGGGTTTCTCGAACCAAACTCCAACAGATGCCAAGGATACCAAGGACCCACTGTACAACAAAAACATTGTTGCTATTTCTCTCCAAAAGATTGCAATAGATTCAAAAACAATTTATAGTATTTTATTTAAGAATAGGAGAATGGCTATTTAAAAACTAGAAAAGATCCTAAAATGTAAAGATATACAACTGAGCACAAAAGCTAGAATCATATAAGCCATTATATTCTCTATTACCATGCAGGGATGTAGGAGCTGGACAGTTAAGAAAGAAGACAGAGAATAAAATTAATTCACTCAAGATGTGGTGCTGGATAAGCATGCTGAGAATACAGTGGACGGCCAAAGAGACAAATAAATGATTCCTAGACCAGATCAAGCCCGAAATCTCCATGGAAGCCATTTCCATTTCCCAACATTTGTTATAAGACAAGGTATAGCTCTGTTGCCAAAAATATGCCCACTTTGCCATTATATTGTTTGTTGTGCATTTTCGACAACATAATACACACAAAAAATGAATACATTTTAAAAACATGCAGCATTAAGAATTTTTATAAATAAAAACCACAGAACCTTTTGATAAGCATTACTTTGTCCAAAATGAAAGGTAAGAGAATATGCATTGTATTCCTATTCCACTCTTGCACCATGTTACAAAGGTGGAACCAGAATGGAACCAGAATGTTGCCTGGTATAGGTAGAAACCACAGAAGGAAGCACATCAAGTCCACCAGCCTGCATGATCTCATTGACAACTTATAAGTGTGTTGATGCTGCAATGCTCTGTATTAGAAGCATCACAATATGACTGGTAGTAAATATTGGATCTACCCAGATAGAAGACTTGACAGGATGGGATGTCAACTGGTATTGAACATTGATAGGACTGAACCTCCAGGGAAGATAAGTCTTTGTAGAATAGACTGGAGGTGACGATTGGCAGGACTGGAGCTTCAGGGATGGTAACTTTTATCATGATGTAATGTCTATCAGTGGTATTAGCAGACCTGAAGTTCCTCAGGCAGAAAGCTTTAACAAGATCACACCTCCCTCTCTTTAACTGTAGCAGATTCTTCCTGCTGGGCATCTCCTCTGGGATAGCAAGGAATGGAGAGCTGGAAAGCTGATGACTGTACCTCCTGTAGTTCTCCAACCTTGGGAGTAATCTGGGGTTGCTCTGTACATAGATATCTGCCCCAGTGTTGCCGCAATGCTCCTTGTAGTTGTCAGCATTGCCATTAACAAAGCAGGTAGCTGCTGTACATCAGTGTTAGTGATTGAAGACATTGGCCCCTCTGTGAATACATTCCTGAGCATAGGTAATGGGGCTTGTTGTTGTTGTTGTTGTTGTTGTTGTTGTCATTGTTGTGTGACTTCCAGTCATTTTCAACTTATGGTAACTCTAAGGTGAACCTATCATGGAGTTTTCAAGGCAAGATTTGTTCAGAGGAGGTTTGTCATTGCCTTTACCTGATGCTGAGAGAGTGTGACTTGCCCAAGGTCACCCAGTCTCCAAAGTCACAGTCCAACTCTCAAATCACTACACCATGCTGGCTCTCATTACAAGTAAATAATGTAACTTCTAAGTAAACATATACAGGACTCTGCTGTATGTTGTATCCAGCACTTTCTCAGCCCTGCATGATAGACTCAGTTAAAAAACTTAATGAACTTAATGAACTGTAATGTTGTCATAGGTTATTGTATTCCTTTAAAAATACCCAGTAACAAAAAAAAACAAAAAAAAAAAAAAAAACAACCCTAATCCTTTACTAAATCATCTGTTTTTGATTAATATTTCTAACCACCTATTCTTGGATGCTTTCTTCTATTGCTTTCCTCTTTCCCTCTCTTTCTCTTTCTATTTTTCAACCAATCTAAATATTTTAACTTTCTTCTGAAGGCAGTATGAGTTCCACAGGAGGAAGTCTCTAGCTTTCATCTTGATTTATAGAGATGGTGATAAAAGTTTAGTCTCACAGCTTGTTGTCCATTTCTCTGTTAGATTGCCGCCTACAGCATATGTTCAAAGACAGGTTACCCGTAGCTGAATGCAGCTTTATTTAAGTAAAACATAGCTCTGAGTAGAAAGGTATTGGATTTTCAGCTAAAATGTGTACCAAGAATAGAGAGGGGAAAATAATACAATGACATATTTAACTGCATGCTAGACTTCCAAGCCATGCTTAATGGGAAAGAAGGCAATCAGTCCAACACATCATCTTGGTAAGTAGCCATGATTTGTTGTTAAGACCACCAGAGTGACTCTAAGTAAAACTAAATGTTAGTGTTGTGAGAGACAGCTTGCTTTACTATGGAGAAATGTGTCCTTCTCAGTTCCCCATAATATAATATACCATAACACTTTCTGGAAAAAAATAGTGGCAGGGGGAGGGGGAATGTTGTTTTTTGAGAACTGCCCAACTGTTGTTATTATTACAGTTGGCTCTTCACATTTGCAGTTTTGATCATTTGCGGTTTTGATTAACATGTTTTTTCTAGGAATCTCTAGGACCTCCAGTGAAACTCTGTCAGAAGTTTTCCATAGTATTGTGCTGGAATATCTAGAAGTTCCTAGAGAAAACATTTCTCTAGGCATTTGTAGATCCTCCTGCATGATTCTATGATCAACTTCTGGCATATGCTGACCATAGAGTTGGCGGACCTGGAGATTCCTACAGAGATGTTCTTTTAGGTAAAAAGAATAGTGGGTGAAGTCATAGGCTTTCATGGCCGGCATCCATAGTTTTTTGTGGGTTTTTCGGGCTGTGTGGCCATGTTCTAGAAGAGTTTCTTTCTGACGTTTCACCAGCATCTGTGGCTGGCATCTTCAGAGAATACTGGAATGGAAGAGAGTGGGTCTATATATACTGTGAGACCCTGGGTAGGGAGGAGTGATTCCCATGTAAACTGTGTATTGTTCTGTGATGAATAGGTATTGTTCTGTTGTTAATGGCATGGCATGGCTTCAGGGTGGGAGGATATGCAATCAAGGATAGTGTCTGCTATTCTCTGAAGATGCCAGCCACAGATGCTGGTGAAACATCAGAAATAAACTCTTCTAGAACATGGCCACACAGCCCGAAAAGCCACAAAAAAGAATAGTGGGTGTGTTGTTGTTTTTTTGTTTTTGTTTTTTGCAGTTTTTCCACATTCATGGGGGTCCTTCACCCCTAACCTGAGTGAATGTGGAGGGATCATCCTATTTGTATCTTGCTTTTTTCACAGTTTTGGATTCAAGGCAGATTACAACAGTTAAAACAGTTCAAATTCACAAGTTAAAAACCAATTAAATTATCATAAAATTAAAACCAGTTTAAGACACGAAGCATTAAACAGAAACAACAGCATCAAATAAGTCCAGACACATTTAAAAAGGGCTGTTTCTCCTAAGAAATTAGTTCTCAAAAGCCTTCAGGAACAGAAATGGTTTTATCTGCTTGCAAAAAGGTAGTAACAAGGGTGCAAGTCTAGTCTCTCTGGGAAGGGAGTTTCAGAGCAATTGAGAAGGCTCTCTCCCATATTCCCAGCAAATGTATTTGTTAGGGTGTAGGAAATAGAGAAGAGCCTTCCCAAAAGATCTCAGAATATGAGTTGGGTGGTAGAGAGAATGACTGATCAAAACTTTCCCCTTTATTTCAGATTTTTTTTTAAAAGTGTAGGGACATGAGGTGTTAATATTCAATTTAATATTGGTTACCCACTCAACTTTATCTATTAAACTTGTTTGACCACTCAAAAAACATAGATTCAAATCTGACTGGTTATATGGCATTTTGTTGTCATTTCATTCATTGTTTAAGCAGAGGGCAGCTGTGGCAAGTCTGGGGATCACTTTTACTTAGGGATGTAATCCTTTACTAAATTTCTTCTCAAAGGTAACAACAAGTAATTTCAGCAATTTTCTTACAGCTCTGATTTTTTTTTTTTAAAGCATACAGTTTTCAAAATGATAAAAAGTATCCTGGACTGATGAAAAATCTTCACGGTTTGTGGTTTATTCTGCACAAAATTCACACATGGTTGTTTTGTGCAGGAAACAGCATTTTCTGCATGGAAAATATTAATTCAGGGCAGAAAATGCTTTAATTGGGATTTATTCTGTTTAAAATTTAGACATTGTTCAATTGCATATAAAACAGCATTTTCTACACAGAAAGCATCATTTTCTGCACAGGAATTGATACTGACATTGCAAAATATTTCTACTTCAAGAAAAATACTATTCATTAATTATCCAAAAATCAGAATATGAGAATATTTGGTGCAGGTGTAGTTCAGCTACCAGTTTTGGATCAATTTACTTACTAGGTTATCTGTTTGGTCATGTGTTTACAATGGAATAACCTAGTGGAACGTTGATCTGTGGCTATGCTTCTTAGTTTCGGCTCTCCAAATTTGAAGCTCCCATGAATTGGTATACCTGTTTAATATATCATTATGCTCATGTGTGAACTCTAGACCTACATGTAATGGAGTATAGAGATGTAGAACAATATAATGTGTTCCTGAATATTGACAATGCAATCATAAGCATTTTTACTGTGAAGTAGATTCTACCGAGTATGTAAAGAGATTTTGTAGCACCTTTGAGACTTACTAAAAAAAAGAAATTTGTGAACTCCTAGTTGGCATGTTTACAATTGCAGTCTGATATGCAAGTAATTTTTTATGTGCACACAGGGAGCCATAGGTTGATGTCATAACATTGTGGCTGCATCCCATGTTATAAACTCTAATTTGGATTATTGCCTGTTTTCCAGAGAGACTGGAAATGCACTGCATCCTGCAATAAGTTTTCATGATGCAAATTGGGCTACACATTCTTGATATCAAGACTGTCACACCTATTCTCAAGAGGCCTGTAGAAAGTAGGAATCATGTAACTTGGCATCTTCATTTCTTCTGGGATTTACAGATGCTAGAATAAAATACTGGAAACATGTACTTCAGTGTGGTGGAGGCAGGAAGTGCAAGTTATTAACTGTCTTCTGTCCCATCCCGGAAGAAAGGGAGAACATTAAATAAACAAATATATATCATTCAAGAAACAAGTGATGTACACTTTTCTAAAATGTGCATAAACACACTTATCCAGGAACTAAGGGAAGCTATGTCCCTGCAGGACACTGGTAAGCTGCACATACACACATACACCCAATGTGTCTTTATACAATTGTTTATTGCATGAGCTTTTAAATTGGCAGTAGCCCAACGGGATGCAGCCAGGACCCGGGAAGGAGACAGGAATTATTACATTGTAATTTGCTGCCAAATGCACTGTGTGGCTGCAGCCTGGATCCCAACTGCACTCAGCTAGCCAGTTTTCAGAGTTGGGAGCTTTTGTTTTCAAAAAAGGGATAGCTGAGCATAACATCAGAGCCATTGTCAATAATCTTTGAGAACTCCTGGAAAACAGGAGATGTCCCAGCAGACTGGAGTAGGGCAAACTTCAGAGGAGGAGCCAGAGGCAGAGCTTCTGAAGGCAAGCCTAGCACCAACTGCCCTTCTCAGCACCATCAAAGGAGGAGTGCACTGCTCTATTTTATTTTGAAGAAGAAATTTAAAATGCATACTCTTGCATATTCAACACAAAATGATAAAAGAGATGATATAAAACAGACCACCTGTTCCAAAACTCTATGTGTATGAATTATTAAAATTTCCCAATTTCACAACCTAAATTCTAACCAAATGGGCATCCCATACTAAAACAAGCAACAAAAATAGAAAATATATATGTAAAGTGGTATTGTATGTTGGTGGCTAAAATTGTATATTGGTGACTAAATTTGGAAACATGCAACACTTAATTTTGAATTTTATTGTATTCTATGCATTTTATATTGCTGTAACCCACCCGGATTCCTTGTGATTGGGCAGGCTATAAATAAATTATTATTATTATTATTATTATTATTATTATTATTATTATTATTATTCATTGTCCCCATCTTCAAAAAGGGAAAAAAGAGGATCCCAACAATTATCATCCAGTTAATCTGACATTAATACCAGAAGTATTCTAGAGCAGCTCATTAAACAGAGAATCTGTGAGCATTTAGAAGGGAATGCCATAATCACTAAAACTCAACATGGGTTTCTCAAAAACAAGTCATGCCAGACTAATCTGATCTCTCTCTCCCTCTTTTTTTTTTTTTTTTTTTTTTTTTGATAAAATTACCAGCTTGGTAGATGGATTAGTAATTGGTTGACTGGCCAAACCCAAAGGGTGCTTAGCAATCATCCCTCTTCATCTTGGAGAGAAGTGACCAGTGGGGTGCCACAGGGTTCTGTCCTGGGCCCAGTGCTATTCAATATCTTTATCAATGACTTAGATGAAAGAATAGAGGGCAAACTTATCAAATGTGCAGATGACACCAAATTAGGAAGAGTAGCTAATGCCCCAGAGGAGAGGATCAAAATTCAAAATGACCTTGACAGACTAGAAAGCTGGGCCAAAGCTAACAAAATGAACTTCTACAGGGAGAAATGTAATATACTGTACATAGGCAAAAAATAAAAAAAAAACAAAATAAAAAATGCTATGCATAGATATAGGATGGGGGACACCTGGCTTAACAAGATGACATGTGAAAGAGATCTAGGAGTCCTAATAGACCACAAATTGAACAAGAGTCAACAGTGTGATGCAGCAGCTAAAAAGGTCAATGTGAGCCAAGGCTGCATCAATAGAAGTATAGTGTCTAGAGCAAGGGAAGTAATAGTGCCACTCTATTCTGCTTTGTTCAGGCCTCACCAGAGCAGCCCTGGTGGTGCAGTGGTTAAATGCCTGTACTGCAGCCACTCACTCATAGACCACAAGGTTGCGAGTTCAATACCAGCCAGGGCTGAGGCTCGACTCAGGCCTGCATCCTTCCAAGGTCGCTAAAATGAGTACCCAGATTGTTGGGGGGCAATCAGCTCACAGTTGTAAACTGCTTAGACATCCCATGCGCGATATGAAGCGGTATATAAATGCTTTGAATACTGTGTCCAGTTCTGAGCACCACAATTCAAATAGGAAAGTAACAAGCTGAAGCATTTCCTAAGGAAGGTAACTAAAATGGTGAAGGGTTTGGAAACCATGCCCTATGGGGAGAGACTCAGGGAGCTGGGCATTATTTATCTATTTATTTTAGGGATTGGAGTATGCAATACTCTTGCACTTCAGATTAAGCTTCTATTTTTGGTGTCTAATTTTTAAATTAGCACTTTCCATCAAAACATGTTTACTGCTGTCACAGAAGAACAAGCTGGGATGTACAGAGGCTCATTGAATGACATATAATTACAGAAATCTAAGGATGTGCAGTTATGCTTGCTAAATGAGATGATGGCAGCTCCCTCCTCTCCTGCTTCAAAGAAGATGATGCTCTCACTTATATATGGCTTGGTTGAAATATTCCTTAAAGCTTAGAACTTGGCTTCCCCTTCAACGACTAATCATCATCCAAGGCAGGGGGCAGGGGAATAGAAGCCTTTAAATAGACACAAGTATATTGATCATACTTCATTATCCTTCTGTTATAATCAGGCCAGTTTTAATTTTAAAAAAAATAACAAATGTTCTGTCTACACATGTAAGTCATCACCAAATCTTGGTTTGCTGATTTTAGGTAAGTACAAAAGTGGGTTTGCTGGTTCTGAATCTAATAAATCTTGGCTGACATTCTGTTGGTGACATGTGCAGGTGTAACCTATGTCTGCATATTTATTGTTAGGGCTAGTGCAGACAGCAGAACTCATCTTTACTATCTCCGCAGACTCCTGCTCCCCATCCTCTTCTCCTCATGCCATGCAAGGACATTGGTGGCCAAGCATCCTCCCAAAACTCTGGGTTGTCCAAGAGGATAGCAACATCTTCCTGAAGCTGGATTCTAAAGTGTCCTATTCCCTCTTCCCTGGCCACCCAAATGATTGGTGAAGAGGGTGTCCTGGCACCAGGAGAATAATGTATGGTCATGGGAAGGAGGGAGGTCACTTAGCTTTATTTATTTGTTTATTTATTACCAGGAGTATGGCTCGTCTTTTATTTGAGGTTGTTTTGTTCAGGCCACAAGACCAAGCATTCTCACAGGTAATCAAAGCCGACTGAGGGCAGTAGGGTTCACTTCTGAGTCAATTTGCATGGATTCAACTACTGCTGATGCACTGGTCATACTAAACAATTCAAATCCTGGACCATTGATCAACAATAAATACAATTTGAAAAATAAAAATTACAGATTTTAAAACAGATTTATAATATTAAGTATAGACAAACCCCGTAGGTATCATGTTTGGCAAAGTATCCTTTGAGACATTAGATTTGTGATTTATGGTAAATTAACCAGAGAGCTACCCATGGTTTAATTTTGGCATGTAATTGCCAAATTTTGGCATGTGTTAATCTTGAATATTTTCTTTGAGTATCCATGTATAGTCAAAAGTCAAATTTTAAATGTATGCTTATACAGTAATTATCACTAACAGAAATTAATCAGAATTGTTTTCATCCTATTTTATTCTTTATATGTTATGTATTTTCCTAGAAAATGTCTTCTAGGATAAATATCTAATTTGTTCTTTGACTCAAAATCTATATTTCTCCCAAAGAAAAGGCCAAGACAAACTGAAAACGACGTATGTCACTTCTTTGAATTTCTTGAGATATGTTTACTCTACTCCACAGGGAGTCTTTGAAATCCTGACACTTCATGTTCCTGCTGTGAGTTTGCCAAATATATTGTTTGGTCATAAAGATTACACTGTGTGATCTTTCTCCAATTATGCTTTCAAGCTTCTTTGGTTCACAGACATCAACAATTGGGAAAATAAAATGGGATCAAGAAAATGCTTAAGTACCACTTCAAGCATCACATTAATTGGGAAAAATGTAATTTAATAAAGTCAATACTGTAATAAATCCCCCCAAGAAACAGGAGGGGAAAAAACTATATTCAAAGAGAAGTGGAATTCAAAAATAAGGAATGCTGTTCAGAGACATAGCTGTGATAGCCCAAAATATCAGTATGCAAAAGGATTAGTAGCACCTTTGAGACCAACTGTGCAAAAGAAGTTGTAACTTAAGCTTTTGTAGACTAGGGGGTCATTCACATTAGCGTTTTGTGCTGGGAGATCTGGGAGATTTGGGGAAGTCCATGGAGATGCAATACCGAATATGACCTAGATTGAAGTTCCCACTATGTTTACCCCTATCAAACCTTTCCAGTGCAATTTAACATAAGTTCACACTGGCTTGCACAGAAATTTTCTTTTTTCTATGCAAGTTTAGAAATCTGACCTTGCTGAGGTGCAGTGAATGGTCCTTGATGGTCATCCTCCCCGCCTTGCCTGGGTACACTTCTCCCCGGGTATAGTAATGGCACTTCTCATTGCCCCAGCCTTACAAGGGGGACTCCACTGCTGCCGCAGCTTTGGCTGCCAATGCCACTGCCAGCATATCCTGGCCCCTGTTGCCCTGCATGGCACCTCCACCTCAGATTTTTTAATACAATTTGTGAGCCTTTCCATATGCATGGCTCCAATTGAGAAATATCCCTCTCCCTTTCAGCCAGCATATTGCTCATCTGTTTCCCCTTTTCCTCTGTCTCTCTCTCTCTCTTTTTGGTCCAAGATCTGGATGATTGGTGCCAGATGCGTCAAAGCCTGAAAATGGGCTGTTTCAAAGACATCCTTTCAACATATTCTATTGGAGCCACACAAACAGAACGGTTCACAAATTCTATCAAAAAAATAGTTTAAAAAAGGAAAAAGGATGCCAGGAAACCCTCCTTGCCAGCAGTAAGTTTAAAGCTCACACTCACAGGAAATTTGAAATCAGTTACTCTGGCAAGTAGTGAGAACACAAAAAAAATGGTGCTTGCCACTCACTCCCAGAATCTCATGATGGAATGGGCATGTTCTGCCCATTAATCCGCTCCCTTCATGAAGCCTCAGTTT
The DNA here is from genome assembly GCA_026167975.1 of Phrynosoma blainvillii. Taxonomy (NCBI): domain Eukaryota; kingdom Metazoa; phylum Chordata; class Lepidosauria; order Squamata; family Phrynosomatidae; genus Phrynosoma; species Phrynosoma blainvillii. Next base: position 8,423,984 of record JANUYF010000007.1, on the reverse strand, counting down.
TGAATTGGGAGCAAGTTCACATTGGTGGCACCCTGAGAAACCCCAGGTTTTCCAAAAGGGAACAGAGAAAAACTCAGAATTGGTAAACCTGTGCCAAGGGGGATTTGACACAGGTCCACCCCAACTCTAGTTGGAAAAACCTGAGTCAAGTGTGAACTACCTGTGTTTAAACTGGTTTGCAGCCTGATTCAAGTGTGAATGAACCCTTTTAAACTGGGTTGCAAACAGGAATATAACATAGTATGAATGAGGTCTAGGTCTACTCAATAGTGTCACTGAGATTGATGTCACCCAGTGTGATAACTCATTGCTTCTTTCCCCTCACTGACCTACTCCCATACCAGTCCATACAGAAAGCTAAGTAATGTTTCTTGTACCAGTACTACTGAACTAGTTATGCTCAATGAGCTATTCTGAAAACCTCTGTGACGTTCAGAGTTTAGTACTAGGAAGAGAACTGTGAGCTCTTCCAGATGCTGTTGGATTGCACCTCCCAGCATTCCTCATCATGGCTAGGATGGTTAGGGTTTAAAGGCGCTCTAGTGTAACAATACCCAGAGGAGCACACAAATCTGGTTAAGCTTATCTTTAGGAAACCAAATTTATTCACTATGCATATCCATCTTTATTCTGAAGAACATAATCAGAAACACACACATTTTTAGGCTGTCCATTAGAACAGCCTAAACACCTTCTAGGCTATCTTTTAATTTTCTCAAGGGAAAGACAGAGACAACTTCTAAGGAAGTCATGCTGGGACAAAACACAACAAAACACAGCAGGGGGAGAATAGCATTTTACTGTTAGAAAAGTAATTGTTACTTTAGAAATTGCTAGAAAAATCATTGTTACTGTAGAAATTAGAAGAAGTAATTGTTACTTATAGAAAAGTATAAAGAAACAGAATTGTTAATTGTGGTTCCCTCCAGAGAAAACAAAAGGTGCTGTTAATTGCTCTGAACTCCTCAACTTCCTGGAGCCTAAAATGTCCAAAAGGGAGTAGAGGAGGGGAAGAGAAAGAAGGAGCCAGAATTTGATGAAGACAACCAAAAAAAGAGCTGGGTTCCCTTTTTTGGTTCTCTCCTGCTGCAGGAAACAGAGCTCTAGCCCCTCCGCCCAAGAAAGGGGGGAAAGGATGTGCAGTAATGAACATCTACAAGGAAGGCAATATGGGGCAAGAAGAGGTTTAGGACCCCCAGTCTTCCTGGAGATGAAAGGTAAAGGTAAAGGTAGTCCCCTTTGACAAGGTTGTCAAGTTGTGCCTGACTGTAAAGGGCAGTGTTCATCTTCGTTACAAAGCCGAGGGAGCCAGCATTGTCAAAGATGACTCTGGGCCTTTGCAGACTGCCAGACTGCCAGAAATAGTGCAAATTGAGTCCACTTTAACTGCCCTGACTCAGTGCTGGGGAATCATGGGAACTGTAGTTTATTGTGGCACCAGAGCTCTCTGACAGAGAAGGCTCAATGTCTCAGAAAAAAATACAATTCTCATGATTCCCTAGCACTGAGCCAGGGCAGTTAAAGTGGACTCAATATGCACTATTTCTAGCAGTCTGCAAAGGCCCTCTGTGATCATGTGGCCAGCATGACTGCCCAGAATGCTGTTACCTTCCCACCGAAGTGGCACCTATTTATCTATTTGCATTTGCATGCTTTTGAACTGCTAGGTTGACACTTGGTTGGCATTTCCTGGAGAACCCCTCCAAAAAAATTACATTCCAGACAAAGCTTCTCCTGCTCTCCTACTTCCCCTACCACTTTACAATCTTCCCTCTCTACCTCACATCCTATTGTGAGGCCTAATAAGCTGGGGTAGTGGTGGTGGTGTCCACCAAGGAAATAGGTCCCCCGTCCCTCCTCCTATTTCTCCAGCAGTCTCTCTCCCCATCTCCACCCTTTCTCTCCTGCTCCTGCCAACACCACCATCCATCACTTCTGGGCCATTCCCATTTTGAGCACATGGCTCCCAGAGGTTGCTGCTGCTGTTGCCACTACATAGGCAAAGAAGGTGAGGCGAGGGAGTCAGCTCCAAATGCCCATTGCACATTCTTCATCTTAGTCAAAATCACCATACAATGCATACAAATATGTGGACAAAATGAATAAAATTGGAGGATTGTAAGGTTGTTCTAGATTAGGGTTCCTCAAACTTTTTAAACAGGGCCAGTTCACTATCCCTCAGACCATTGGAAGGCCGGACATGCACACTGTGGGCCTGGGGACAAGTTGGCTGCTAAGCAGGACAGGCAGCGGTGGCAAAAACACCTGGCGGGCCGGATAAGTGTCCTCGGCAGGCCGCACGTGGCCCACGGGCCGTAGTTTGAGGACCCCTGTTCTAGATGGCTTCGGGCCAGGTTATATGAAAGATTGTGTGCTTCCTTATGCAGTTACCTGTGTTTTCAAAGATGCTAGGGAGGTCCTTCTCTCTGTTCCACCTTCTTCAAAGGTACATAGGTTAGTAAATGGAAGACAGCTTGTTCTCTGGTTGCTTTCCTTCCTAGAAAGGTGAGACTGGAACTGTCCCTGCTGTTCTTTTGTAGGCAAATGAAGCTCAGTTTTGTGAGGCTTTTGCTAACTGACTACTCAAATGGAAAAGCCCTTCCAGACTGTACTATACTATCTGTTTGTTTATTAATGGTCTTGTTTTTAACTGCTTTCATATTATTGCCAGTTTAATCATATATATGTGTGAGTGCATGTCTTAAAAATCATTTGTTATGAATAAAAATTCATTTGAACTGTGTCTTTTTTAAGCTTTGTAAATTGCCTTCAATCACAGACTGGGAAAAGACAGAATATTAACATTAGTATTAATAGCATGATGCTTGGATTTTCATGAAGATTTTCTTATTCTTTTTTAAAAAATTCTAAAACTGATATGAAAAAGGGACATAATTGATTTGATTTTGGGAAAATAAGAGAATGATTAAAGTCAAATCTGGCAGATTTGGTCTGTAGTACACTGTCCATTTCCTCCTATATTAAAATTGATTATAAGTTCTATAGGGAAGACAACTGGATCAATAGATTTATTGATTAATGTGTATATTCAAGAACTGACTGGAAAATATTGAAATATTAAACAAAAGAATCCAAAGATAGAATCTGTCCCTTTCTTAGAAAATTTGTGGAGGTGGAGTATAAGATGTTTTAGAGAAAAACTATGACAAGTTGCAAATCTCCTCTCCTTCTTTAGGGATATACCAATTCATTGGAAAACTATGCTTCAAACAAAATCAAAAATCTTTTGGCAAGTGATCATAATGGTATTTGAATGTGTACTAACAAACAGATGCAGATGAATAATTTCCAAACAATCCTTGTCATATGGAGTTAGGAATATATTGTTTTAATTAGTTTGAGTTAAAAGGAAGCTTCCATTAAGTTGAGGTTTACATGAGCATAACCTCCATTACCATGCTTCCATTACCTAAATGGTCATATTGCATATAGCTGCTGTCTGCTCCAAACTGTTGGCTTCTGATTACTCTAGACAAAAGCAATTTATCTCAAATGTCTGTTCAGCCACTTCTCAATATGTGTTGCCTTCTGTTCTGCAGCCCTTCAAATAGAATTCATAGGACATAACTTTGCAGAAGTTAAGTTTAAAAAGCAAATTGAAATACAAAAACTGTGCTTTTTTAATTTTTAGAGGTTTTCACTTTCTCTCATTTTTTTTTAAAAGTCAAACAGTAATGGAGTACCATTAGAAAAAAAAATGCTTTGGGAACCATGGGCATGAATATTTTCCAAATTCCAGTGCACATGCAAATATAAATACTGAGATCAATGTGGTATGTTGCTTTTAAAGATGACCATTCAGATATTAATCTAAATGCATGTCCCTGTGCAGATAATTTCTGTCTATTACACTGCATTCAAAGGGATGCATATTTATATGCACATATTGAGAACTGACTTAACTTCTTGTTGCTGTTGCTGTTATTCATTTATATCCTCCCTTTTCTCCAAAACTGAGACAACTTAAAGTAGATTACTGAAATTAAAACTAATAGAAATTGAAGCCTAGGGATAGAAATGATACTTTCTGTTACTCCTTTCATGGCTGAAAAATGGTTTTCCTGACCCTTTGGAAATCCAGTTGGGAAGAATAATATTACCATGAGAAATGTGTGCAGTTTGTACTCAGTATCCACACAATGTGAAAAGTTTTGTGAAATTATTCTGTGCAGAAATGCACAGGGTTATTTACATGAGAATCATGGCCATTCCTTTCCCCAAAAAACAGAACAAGAAACCCTACTGATGGGCACTGTACTTCACTGTACTTCACTGTATTTAGCAAGACTACATATCCACAACTGTGACACAATTGTAAAGGCTACCTTAACAACCAGCAGTCACATCAAGCAATGGAGAGCAGTCCAGCTGGCATTTGGGGACAGGGGGAAATATTCCAGACCTTTCCTGCCAGTGAGTGAGGATGCAATGAGGAATTGCTCTAGATTCCTGTCCCTTATTGCCACAACCTCAATTCACTGGCAAGAAGAAGCTGGAAAACTCATCCCTCTGAACCCCAATTTATTTGGGAATGTGTGTGCTGGTTGTTAAGGCTGGTTTGAGGATCAGGCCAGGAGATGTAATTTAATTATGCATTTATAACTAAGTAGGTGATGTAGGATACAGGCAATTGTTTTCAGACAATCATGTGGGGGGTTGGTTTGTGGGGGAAGAGTTCTTTTCTACATGTGGGGGGAGTTCTTTTATACATAAAAACAACAATCTTTCACAACAAAAAAACTTAAGACAAAAATCAGACAGAAAACCAGCAATCTTGCACAATAAAAATAGACACATTTTATTTATTTTTGTAATAGACTGCTGTTTTCTCTCTCTCTCTATATATAAAAATGACTGTGTAAGGTTATTTTTCAATGTAAAAAAAACAGCAATTTTACACACAAAAAATATCCATTCTTGTCTGTTTTGAGGCAACATTTTTGTGCAAAATCTCATAATTCTCATACAACCCCCCACCCCCATGTGTATTTCCATGCAGGGAGAAAACTATGGGATATATTCATTCTCATTTGTGAGAATGTAATAGATAAATATTAATGTATCTCTTCTATTTTGTTGTTTGATGTGTGCCTTCAAGTTGTTTCTGATTTATGGTGACTCTAAGGCAAACCTATCATGGAGCTTTCTTGGCAAGATTTGTTCAGAGGAGGTTTGCCATTGCATTCCCCTGAGGCTGAGAGAGTGTGAGTTGCCCAAAGTCACCCAGTGGGATTCCATGGATGAGCTGGGAATCTAGGTGTCCAGAGTCACATGCCAACACTCAAACCACTACACCAGGCTGGCTCTCCCTGTCCTATATAGAGACATAAGTAAAAAATATACAAAACATTATTGTAAAATTTTAATTTAACATTGAATTAAACATTTTTAAAACACATCCTTTATAAAGACAGAAGATAAACTTGAGTAAAACAGTGAAACAGATGAACCTGTGAAGAAGGCTTTGCAGAAGTGTGGAGAGAACTGAGGATGCTAGACAGGTTCAAGGAGGGCAGAGATGTTTCCATTCCAGAATTCATGTAGTCCAAAGCCAACTTATCAGAATGATCAGGAAGGTCTGCTAATGCAGCCAAGGCAACCTAACATATTTAAAGTAAGTGAAGGAATACAAATTCCATCTAAAAGATACTTCAAGTCCATCATAAGTCAATTGCATCTAGAATGTAACATTGTCTAATTTCACTGTATCTTGAAAACTGCAGCAGACAGGTCAGGAATCAAACTTTTTGATTGCCATGGCATTTGTCATAGAATTATAGAGTTGGAAGAGATCACAAGAGCCATTAAGTCCAACTCTCTGACATGCAGCAACACAGAATCAAAGCACTCCCAACAGATGTCCATCCAGCCTCGGTTTAAAAACCTTCAAAGAAGGAGACGCTGTCACACTGTGAGGCAGCATATTCTACTATTGAACACCTTTTACAATCAGGAAGTTCTTCCTAATGCTGAGGTGGAAACTTTTTCCCAGTAGCTTGAATCCACTGCTCCATGTCCTAATCGCAATGCAGTTCATATGAGTTCAGCTTAGAATTCCCAAATCTTATGCCCCTTGCTCTTGTACTTTTAATAGTTGCATAGAAAAGGCCATCAGGACAGATTTTGCTTATGATACAAAATCTACTGAGAAATTTCTTGTTCTTGTATGTTTGTGTAGAAGGGGGAATTTAAGAAATATCTGCTAAAATTCCCTTTTTTGTAACACCACTAAAGGTGCAGGTTCCCTGTCCTAGTATGTTTTTCCCCCACTTAGAAACCCTAGGGCAACAGCACTATCATACTCTTACACATCACCACTGGGTTACCGCAATTTTCATTGGTTCATACTTTATTTTGTACATGCATCTGAAGTCACATACTTTGTGTGAAACAAATGAACCTATGACGGAGGCATATATTTTGTTTTAATCCGCTATATTCATTATTAATACATCTCTGGCCTACTGAAATATGATAGTCTTATAATCATTTCATCACCTTGAAACCAGATAGCTTTCTGCATCATTAGCACTATGAGACATCCAGCTTCTCAACTACCTACAGTTAACATCTATCATGTATTTTTCATTTAATTAAAAAGCAGTGTGCATGTGTATGGGCATAGAGACACACACAACAGCAGATATATATGGAGAGATTCCTAATTTAAAACTGTCATGGCATTTTTTTTTCATTTATCTTTGCTTGTGTGCTAATGGTAGAGACACCTGTCTAATCTAACCCAGCTTCTCTGGAGAATGAAGTTTGCTCACATAGTAAAAATGTTGGGATGCAATGCTAACAATTATCAGCAATCTTGTCCCATGACATGTCTTCTGAATAATCATCAGCTAAAATAATTGTAGCATAACCCCTTTCATAGTTTAAAATTAAATATATTCCATATGCCATGATTTTGTATTGTTTGGTATAAGCATGTGACTAAATACCTTTTGTTCCTGTTTATCTTCCATTCACATTAACATGGTTTCTCTCTTTCTAATGCAATATGACTGCATTAGATTTCTATAAAGGACATTAATGACACAGGTGTTGTTCTGTGGTATAAAGACTGCTTTTTGTCATCCAAATTAGTTTTAATTTGTGAATGCACACTACAGTGGTTCAATAATTAAAGCAAATAGTGTCACCAAAGAGAACAAGCCTTTTCTTATGATAAAACAAGTTACTTCAGATTTTTTTTTTTTTTTAATTTAGGAAAGTTATTTATATCCTATCTCAGATTGGAGAATGGACAATTAAAAGTGATGCACAATTTTGTGCATTCAGTTCTATAGCTTCTCTTTTCAGTATTGCAGATTGTCATCTTATAAGCTCATATATATATGTCTATATGTCAAAATGTGAGATATTTACTTAATTTCTTCTAATAAGGAATTTGATGAGAGGAAGGACCACATATCAGAGGAAGAAACAGTTGGGAGTTGAAACCAAAACTTTCCCTGTCCCTTCAAATGAAGTGATCCTACAGACCAAAGTCTGTGATTGCCAGACATAGGAATTTGCCTGGGTCAGAATGCTCATTGCATTACATACTAAGTGTCAGAATAGGGAACTCTAAATCTAAGTGCAATCAAGGAGTCTTGTATGATGAAGGCAAACAAAGAACTTTATTGAAGTCACAAAGCCAGAAGTTTGCTAGTTGAGTGTTTAACCTGGAACTGCCCATTGTGGGGCCAAACACCATATTAAAAGCCACAATTCTATGATTCTACTTCCCTCCCTTTTGGCATGCAAAATACATTCCCGTTACCAAATTCTAACAGCCCCATCAGTCCCCCCTTAGCTACAGCCAGGCATTACCAAGTTATGGGTTCATATCCGACCCTCCCACATATTCCACATTCAAGTCTAAGAAACCTAAAAGTAAAGCAGGCAACACACCTCCATTCCCAAGGCTACTTTATGAGATACAAGCCACCTGCTCCAGCCAAGGTAAAAGCAGGCAAGCCCATTATCCCCAAGCATATAACAACAGTATAACATAATACAAACTTCAAATCCCCAAACTCAATCTGACAGAACCATCATGGATTCTGACACTGAGCAGCATTTCTGCTGGAATGCAAAATGGAATTATTTCTATGCAGGGCAACAATTAATTAACTAGATGCTCCAATTCTGACTTTTTAAAGGAAATATGCCAAAATTTTTGAATATTTAACTCCTTCACATTCTGGGATCCTAACTGCTTTGTTGCTTTGAAGATATAAGAATGAGAAAGATAGGTGTTTTATAGATCCATGCCCATTTTTTTTCATATTCTTATTGCTACAGAAACCCCCATGGATTAGAGTGACTTACATGAAAAGATTCCATGACCAAACAAATACTTCTTATGTTAAAATCTAGATGTTTAGAATCAGAAGGATAATTGAAGATAGAAGGAAAGGACAGCAACAATCTGAGATATGTAGATGACACCATACTACTGGCAGAAACATCACAGACATGGAACAATTATGAAGGAAAGTAAAAGAAGGAAGTGTAAAGGCAGGTTTAATGCTGAAAATAAAGAAAATAAAAATAATGACCTTGGTGGAACTATGTTACGTCACCCTCTCCATGCTGGAGGTGTTGGGGGAGGGATGTATAGTTTGCTGCCCTCCTCACACTGAGAGACAAGTTTGAAAGATGCCATGGCAGTTATGCCATCATGGGAAGAAACTGGGAGCATGGCCAGAAGAAACTTGTAGTTGGCCACCCTCAACTTCTTATTCTAACTGGAGTGATTGACCCACCCTCCCACCGCTGGTACAGTATAAAGTTTATTGGCCACTTCTGGGCCGGGTAGGAATTTTCCCCCTTTTCATGAGCTTTTTCACCTACCCCATATTGTTTACAGTCAGAAAATGGAAAATTGGCTAGGGTGGTGTCTAAACAGTTTCTTATTTGGCTGGACTGAAGGTGATTTATAGTTCAGTGAGCACCTAGGACACCACTTGGGGGGAAGAGACATCTCTGGAACTACCTCTTTAAATTTTGGGACCTGGGAGGTAGAGAAAGAGATTGTCCTTTAGGCTGCCTGATGGATATATCCTCCCTTTAACCCCTGGGGTTGGGAGAAGGAGTTTCTGGTTGATCTTCCTGATGCAGGCCAGCCAGAAAGTAACCCAGCCTTTGGGTTTTCATTGGGGCTCAGGTGTGATCACCCAGGGGAAGCTGCAGTGGTGTTCTGGGGAAGAGACCTCTGGCTGCAGCTGCTCCCACACTAGGCTACTCCCCTGTCTTAATTGCATTTCTATCAAGAAAAGTGAACAAATAGGTCAAGTTAATACATGACCCATTTTTCAATCCACTTTCCTGTGTCTTGTGGGATTATTTCCGGGGTTGGCCAGCATAAAAATTCAACCTAAATGATAAGGAAATTGAAATAGTTCAAAGGTTCCTTTACCTAGGATCAAACATTGAACAGAATGGAGACTGCAGTCAGGAAATCAGAAAAATACTGGGAATGGGAAGGGCAGCTATGAAGGGACTATACAAGATCATGAAGATTAAAGAGATAGAGCTGAACACTAAAGCTGGAATTGTTCAGGCCATTATATTTTTCATCACCATGTATGCATGCAAGAGCTGGACAGTGCTGAAAGCAGATAAGAGGAAAATTGACTCATTTGAGATGTAGTGCTGGAGAAGAGTGCTGAGGATAACATGGACAGTAAAAAAAAAAAAAAAAAGTTGTTGAGCAGATTATTTCTGGAAGCCAAGATGCTCAAACTAAGGCTGGTGAGGATGGTGGCCACATCATGATAAGTCATGAGTCATTAGAAAATACAATAATGTTAGGATAGCTAGAGGGCAATAGAAAGTGAGGGAAATGGTATGCCACGTGGCTAAACTCGATTAGAGAGGTCATAGGTATGAATCTAAGTAAAGCAGTGGAGGATGGGGAGCTTGGAGATGTCTCATCCACAGGGTTGCCATGAGTTGCAGATGAGTAGAGGGCAGTTAACAACAACAAAAGTATGGCGGGAACCTGTGGATGCCATATGCATAGATATATCTAAACAATCAGTAGGAAAATGTGAAATGCTAGAAGATTTCTGTTGGGTTACTCGCTGGATTCAAAGACCTGTGGATATTTTCACATCACCTGGACATTTGTTATGATTCTCCTAAGTTCTTTCATAGGAATGGAGTGCATCTACTTGATGCAAGAGCTAACATTAATCTTAGAGACTTGCAGTACCACCTTAGGGCCACTCTAGATGGTCTTGTAAGATTATAAGGAGGAATAATAATAATAATAATAATAATAATAATAATAATAATACCTACCCCCGGCCTGTGACTGATAGTGTAGAAAAGGATAAAGGGATGGTAGGATAAGTAAGCACTTACAAGGTACCATGGGGGTGGGTGAGATCTGATTTCTTGGTCTGGCATCTCTGGTTATATGGGGCTCAGGTGCTTAGAAGGGACAAACCTTTGTGGTCTCTCTAAAAACTCAAGATTTAAGGCGAATTGTGGGCAGGACATTTTTTTTCCAGGGTGCATGGCTACCTAGTGATCACCTCTGAAGCAACAGCAAGAGGTAGATCAAGGGATACATCTAGTCTCATTCAAATTTCTAGACTGGAGAAGACAGAACTGCAGATTAGAGGGTGGTAAATAGTTCACTAAAGTGACATGTTTTACCTCATCACATGTGTCTTGCCTCATCATTTCTGAATGGATGAGCAATATGCATAACAGAACAGAAGTATCATTGTTTAAGTGCTCCCAATTATATTGTGTTATGTTTTTATCTAAAAATATGCATTAAATGTATGTGTACAGAAAATTGCATTCAGAGAAGACTCTCTCTCTCTCTCTCTCTCTCTCTCTATATATATATATATATATATATATATAAGCATCTCTTGCTGGAATGTTTTTGGGGGAAAAAAGTATGTTATGGAAAGACATTTAAAACAAAACAAAACATGCATTCTGACCTTTGGGCTGTTATTTTTAAAACAGAAAAAGAAATAGGATGGACCTGTCAAATATTTGAAAAATGTGAATTATCAAAAGTGAAACAGACAGATAGTAGGAAACTACTTTCTTTACAGCTGCAGAAGCTAGAATCTGCCAGCAGCTGTGACATACAAGAAACCTGAAAACAAACAAAGAAAAGTAGTACTTTTGAACCATTGATAGCTAGAAGCATCTGGTGTTACTGGCTAGGATTCAATTATCCTAGCTTCCTCTTCCATCTGTTCCTTACACAAGAACTTCAGCCTCCCTCTGTCCTGCAGCCCCATGTAACTGCCTAAAAATATGTTCAGAAAAGTCAGCAATCCTTCTGATGCAGGTTTTTGGTGTCACATATGTCTACAGTAGAGAGTGAGCAGAAGAAAGTTTTCAGTTGTGTTCTCATAGGAAGCAGAAGTACACCAATGGCAGAAGTACACTGTCGGAGCCTAGTCTTTTCTTGACACTTAGAGTTAAGTGTCTTCTTAGACACCTATAGTAGAGAGTTAAACATATGAAAAAGATGGGTAAAATATAACAGTTCTCAGTGGCCCTTACCTAGATAGTAAAGTCACAACAGTTTTTTTTTTTTTTATATCATCAGATATTTACAAATTGCCACCATACTGAGAATTTAATGATTAACAATATTATACTGCCAATTTGAATGGAGGGAGAATGTTTGGCTTAAATATGTAGCAATGATCAATGCAATAATCCATAAACATATAATAATCCAATGCAATAATCTATAAGCATGAACGTGCAGCAGTGGAAAGATATGTCATGTTTTCAGCCCTCTCCAAATTATATCTTCTTGAACCATTATCTTGCAGTGCAAGAATATATCCTACATTTCCATTATTCTTTACTCCATGATTTGTCTTATTTTAAACCAAAGTAGTCTAGAAGTAGGAAGCATTTCAGCCAATGAAACACACATGCACATGCATATACACAATGAGGAGACACTTAGACAGCTGGGTATGTTTGGCCCGGAGATCATATGATAGCTCTGTTTAAATATTTGAAGGGATGTTGTATTGAGGCTGGGGCAAGCTTGTTTTCTGCTGCTCCAGAGAATAGGATCCAGGGTAATGGGTTCAAACTACAGGAAGAGAGATTCCACCTCAACATTAGGAAGACATTAAAGACTTGTTCAACAATGGAACACACTCCCTCAGAGTGGTGGAGTTTCCTCCTTTGGAGATTTTTAAACAGAGGCTGGATAGCCTTCTGTTGGGGTGCTCTGATTGTATGTTCCTTCATGGCAGGGGGTTGGATTGGATGATCCTTGGGGTCTCTTCCAATGCTGTGATTCTATGATTCTAATGCTTAATTCTTCCTTGTATAATCTTTTATGCAGCTCAAAATCATCCTCCCAAAGCTGTTTTTTCACTTTTAGGGATAAAGATATTGGCGAGCTCTGCAGATTAAAGTAAATGTAAAATAAAGTTGAAGATCATGATTTTGGATTAGAAAAGAACCAAAGGGGAAAGAATTAAGTAGCTTTTCATCCTGACGTCTCCCTAACTCCTCTTCCAGACTCAACAAAATGAAGATTGGAAACTGAAATTCCATGGAGTCGCAGCCTTCCACACCATAGAAGACAATCTCTGGGGTTTATTTCATCCTCTCTGCCCTGGAACTTTCAACAATCCATAGGAATGACAAGGATGAATGGAAAGTGGCAGTTTAGACTCAGCACTACAGAGCTGTGGTGGAGAAGGGTCTGTTTGGGAAAAATTAGTTATATGCAGAGGGACCTATTAAAACTGCCTCACTAGTCAAGCCTTTGTTCTGAGCATGTGTGACTTGAAATGTAATGCAGGGCTGTCAGAATTTGTTTAGCTAATGATTCTAACTTGTTAAAATTTTAACCATGGCTCCTTTTGTTGTGCTTCAAAGCATGCATCATCATGTTCTTTTTATTAATTTGTCTCCTGATCTTGAAAAAAAAAAGAGGATATTTATTTAGTTAGGTTATTTGGGGAATAATCTTTACAATACAGACAGTAGAAATTCAAAGGCATTTCAAGCAGATATTTTTTAAAAGAAGTACTTTAGTGTATGTGCATCTGTGTGCATACAATATCAGAAGAAGAAAGGTCTTTAGCTGAGTGAGTTTTATGCCCAGATAAATAGATATAAGACTGCAGTCTTTTTTTCCCCCCTCCACTTAGAAAAGACACAAAAGACATTATTGATTGCAGATGTCTCCTTGACTTTTCAGAAGGGCCAAGAAAGCAGTGCCCTCAAGTAAAGCCATTAATATTTGTAAAAATCAGTTTATTTTCAGGCTATGTTACTTTGCTTATGTAGATTATAAATCTGTTCCATCTTGTTACTACATTAATCTGCATTTATTTGGAACACAAAAATCATATGCACTTTGTAAGATGCACAATAAGTGCTCTGGTGGCGCAGTGGTTAAATGCCTGTACTGCAGCCACTCACTCATAGACCACAAGGTTGTGAGTTCAATACTAGCCAGATTGGCTCAATTTTTTTGTACACAGTAATCCCCTAGAACAGGGGTCAGCAACCTTTTTTGCTGACAGGCCGGGGGGGGGAGGGAATGGTGCTGGGAGCCGGTGCACATGCGCTTGCCCCCTGCGCTTGAGTGTGCATGTGCCCGCCACCCCCCTGTGTTGTGCACACATGTGCACTATGGCGGGATCCCCCCAGGAGGGCTCCCTCAGCCACGGCAGGCCTCCGAGAGGCCCAGCGCCTCCGCAGGTGCCCCCCGGGAGGCTTCCCTCCGCAGCACCGGGCCTTCGAGAGGCCCAGTACCACCATGGGGGGGAGGCTTCCCTCGGCAGCGCCGGGCCTCTGAGAGGCCCAGCATCACCATGGGGGCCCCCCGGAAGGCTTCCCTCAGCAGCGCCAGGCCTCCGTGAGGCCCAGCACTGCCACAGGGCTCCTCCAGGCCATCAATTTGGAATCCAAAATGGCACTCCGGAGGAGCCTCGCAGCTGCAAAAGGAAGCGGCAGTGGCGGCACGGCAGCAGTGGCAGCGGCAGGACCAGACAGGGGCTGGTCCGAAGACCTCCTCAGGCCGGATGCGGCCCGCAGGCTGTAGGTTGCCGAACCCTGCCCTAGAACATGTCATGATTTTTGAAAACAAGGAAACTACTGCATATAAATTGGGGGGTATGGTGGGGGGGGGTATGGAAATTATTTGCCTTTGCATTTGAAGAAGAAATTAGGATTTATATCCTATTTCTGGATGGCAGAGACAATGCAAACAGGATTTTTCTACACAGCAACACTTGGTTTCAGGTTCCACTGTTCATTCAGATGCTAAATATTTTAATTTAACCAGATTTTGTTGCTCTAAGTCATTTGTATTTATTCCAATGTCTTTAAACTTAGTTCTTCTATCCCTGTTATTATCACAAATACTCATCTGAGAAATTATAGTAGGTCAATAGGTGGGTAGGTAATGGTTATTTGCTTCCAATATTTCAATATTTATAGTTGTTGTTGCTCGTGTGCCTTCAAATTGTTTCTGACTTATGGCCACCCTAAGGTGAAAATTTTCCTAGCAAGGTTTGCATCATGCTGATGCAATTTTGGCAGAGTAACTCATTCTGAATAGCGTAAGGTACTAGTGACAGATCATTGCAAGTCTTACTGAAGAGGCTGCTTTGGGACATTTTTTTCATTATGCTTGCCACAAAAAGTCATAACTAGAAATACCCAGGGTATTATAAATTTTGGAGACATGGTTGTGGGATTCACCAAATAGAGAGTAAAATCAGAGATTCAAAAGTAGTAAGATATGAAATGCTAACCTGAAGTGATATTTTCTAAAGCCAAGATTTTATGTTAGAATATTAATCAATCCAGCATAGTGTAGTGGTTTGAACATTGAACAATCATTCTGGAGACCAGGGTGTGAATCCCTCCTCAGCCATGGAAACGCACTTGGTTCGAACCTTGGGCAAATCACACTCTCTCAGCCTCATAGAAAGACAAAGGAGATTATCATATGGAGGATGGGATGTCATTGTCCTATCCCTGTCCCATGATTGTCCCGTCCTTCCTGCATGATCATGGAAAGGACTTTCACAGTACATCTGTCATTCTCCCATCCAGGAAGCATGAGTGGAAGTTATCATGCAAAAGGCTTTCACAGTACACCATGCTGATCCTGTCATTCTTCCATAAGTGAAGTCAAATTGTCCTGTCATTTGACATCATTTTGTATTAATGAAAGAACCTGTTACAACAATTCCACTTCACTCATGAGACACAGGATCAGTGCAACAGATGGGATAAGGACAGGATAAGATGGGGGAGAAATCTGGTCCCTATCCTGTCCTCATGTGATAATCTCTAATGGCAAAACCACTCTGAACAAACCTTGTCAAGAAAACCCTGTGATAGATTTGCCTTAGGGTTGTCATAAATCACAAACAACTGGAAGGCACATATCAAGAGCAATTGATTAATCTTCTTTCAAATGGCACAGGTTACTGCATTTCTCATCTTTATATTGTATGACTTTGAGTTCAATTAGTTAATAATTGTACTCTTACAGACATTTCCCCATTGTTTTAATATACCCTACAATTCATGTGGAAAGACCTGTGTGCACAGATGTGGTTTCCCCATTAAAATAAATTTGGAAATCATTGTGGGCTCACTATATATATTCAAAACAGTGACACTAGGACACTGAAACAAAAAGATAAGAAACATCGAGGGGATACAGATGGGCAGCCATGGGCTGCCCGGGGAAGTGGAGGATTGGGGCCGAGGCTGCTCCACACCTCAGCCCCAATCCTCTCTTCTCCCGGCCCAGAAAGGAGCTCTAAAATACTGGTCCTTTCAGAGACAGCAGAAGGGACACATCAAGAGCCGGTGTGCAGCATTTCTCTGCCTGTTCTGGCACAGCACATGAAGATGCTGTGCCAGGAGGATGTCCTGACGCCATGTGCCATGTGTAACAGTGCGTGGTGTCAGGACATCTTCAGGTAGGGGTTGGGGCAGCCAGTGTGTGGCTGCCCCTCCCCTTCCCTGCCTCCAACACACTGCAAAGGGCCCGTCTGCAGAGGCCCATAGAAATGTCTTGTAAACAGGGTTGTTATAATTCCACTCTTTTGCTACTATGCAACTGATATATAGAGGCATATTACTTCCAATGCTAGAGAAAGTATATGTTCATCATCCTCAGTATCTTTATATCATTAAACTTCAGGATCTTGTCTAGTTCCTTCATGCCTGCCCTTACAGGTCCTAGTCTTCTGATTTCGCGAATGCAGTTTGCATTCTGATTAATAACTGAGCCTAGGTATGAAAATCTTGAATTATGTCAATGTTTTCATTATCTACTTTAAAGTTATGTAGGCCATCCATGGTCATTATTTTTGTTTTCTTAATGTTCAGCTATAAATTTTGCATTTTCTTCCTTGACCTTCTTCAGTAATTGTTCCAAGTCTTTGCTATCTTCTGGCATCATCTTCAGATCTTAAATTTTTGATGTTCCTTCCTCCAATTTTCATGCCTCCTTCCTCTTAGTCTAATCCTGTCTTATGCTTAATATGTTCAGCATACAAGTTAAACAAATAAAATGCAGCTTTGTCCGACCCCTTTAACCATTCCATTTGCACATATTGTGTCCTGACAGTAGCCTCTTGTCCTGAGCACAGGTTACACATCAGGACAATCAAATGTTGTGGCACATCCATTTCTTTAAGAGCAATCCATAGTTTTCCATACTGTACACAATCAAAGGCTTAGCTATAATCTGTAAAACACTGGCTGAATGTCTCCTGAAATTCTTTGGTGTGCTTACTGTCAAATGTATGTTTGCCTTTTTCTTTCCTGAACTCAGTTTGGACATTTGGCATTTCTCACTCCATATGTGGTAAATGTTGTTGTTGTAGAACTTTGAGTATCACTTTATAGAATTTTGAGCATCGTTTTGCTTGCATGAGACATTAATGCAGTGGTCTTGTGGTTACTGTTATACCTGGTGCTCCCTTTTGAGGGGGTATTGAATGTATTTTCAGTGTTTTTAACCTGTGGATTATTGTTTTTTTTTCCATATTCGTTGACAGATTTTAGTTAGAACTAAAGTAGATTCTGTCTCTGTAGACTGAAGCAGCTCTGTTGATATGCCCTCTGTTCCTGGTGATTTATTTCTCCAAGTGCTCTGAGTGCAGATTCTACTTTATTTTCTAACACTGGAGGTTCATATTGGTATCGTTCTTCCTTGAATTAACCTGTTACTATTTCATCTTTGTTATATAGTTCTTCTCTGTATTGTTTTCCTTGTCTTTTTATTTCTGTTTGTTCATGTAATATGTTTCTCTGCTGGTTGTAAAGCATCCTGACTCTTAGTTTAAATTTCCTTTTCAATTCTCATATCTTGTGGAAGAGGTCTCTTGTTCTTCCTTTTTTTATTGTCACATCCTATTTCTCTGCATTGCTTATTATAGTAGCTTTCCTTGTCCCTGTGCAGAAGTCATTGAACAGTTGCATTCTGGGTTCTGACAAGGTTGTACATATGGTATGTTCAGTTAGTTGTGTCCGATTAAAGGCATTCAGTTCATTCCTGGAATGAGCCATCAGGCACAGGGCTGAATCCCCACTTGTAACTTATTAGTTGGATGATTTCTTGTTTATAGGAAGGGAAGGCAAGGAGAACTGCACCAGGCTGCTTGCTGCCTTTCAAATGGTGGCCAAGGAGCTGGGCATTCCTCTAGCTGATAAGATCAAAGGGCCTACAAGATCTTTGGTTTATTTGGACATCTTGTTGGATTCTGTCTGGGGATTCCTGGCTGCCCAAGGGGAAAAAAATAGAGGTTTTGAGGATTACAACCATCCTTGATTGCAAAACGGCCACTCTCAAGGAACTCCACACCTTGCTAGGACACCCCAACTTTGCATGTAAGATCATTTGTCAATGTAGTGCCCTTTGTGCAAGGTTGGCCATAATCACAACTGGGGTTAAGGCCAGCCACCATTCCATAAGCATCACAAGGTTAGGCTAGACCTGGATGTTTGCTTAAAATTCTTAAAGAATTACAATAGGGTGTCTATTTGACAAGACACTTAGATGTTGGGCATGAGGATGCAAGTTCACTCAGATGCAATGGGTTGCATGGGGTTTAGTGTCATTTTATAGTGTCATATTGGTGAGTTCATAACTGGCCTACCACATGGAGGAAGGATTAATTCCCTAGCACCAGAAACACATCTACAACCCACACCATTCCCAGACAGCCTGTGACAGCTTGGGAACAAAGTATTATGTAGAGGTATTGAACTTATTAGCTTTGTACTATCAGTTTTTACAGCTGGACAGTGACTAGGTTTTCCTCCTAGCCAGGTTGGATGGCCTGGGTCAGAAAGGAAGATTCTCTATTATTTAGTGCAGCTGAAGGAAGGTCATGGCTCCTCATTTCACAAACATCCAACTAACTGGCTGAAAATACTTATCAGGCTTGCTCAAAATATATCTTTTTCTCTGTTAACCCCCCACCCCATCCCAATATTCTGAGTGGTATTGAATAAAGTATGTGCTGTAGCCCACAGTTTTAGTGCATCCTAGAACATATCCTCTGAATGCACTGACATTTGCAAGGGATTTCATAAGAGCTGCTCTGTGTTTTCAGTAACAAAAGTCAAGCTACAATGAATTGATTGATTAGTGCTAATAAAATAAAGAAAAATAAAGTAATCTCACATTGTTGGACTATATATTGTGACCTGGGCAACAGAAAGAAGATGCTTCATTCTCTGACCAGAATGGAAATTTATACTCAGTTATGGGATTCCCTTATGCCTACTTTTGAAATTCTTTTTGATTAACATCATGCTTCAGTGCACCCATCTGGCTGTGTGCTAAACATGAGTTTCAGAAGATGTTATTATGTGAGACACATCCATAATCAAGGAAAAAAGTTTTAGAGATTTGCCATTATTCAATATCTTAGAAAGTTTCTTGCTAAACTGAAGCAATGGAGGACACTAATTTAAGTGCAGAGAGATTGGCCACAGGCAATGGATCCTTTTCTTTCCACTTAGGTCAATCTAATGAAATTATTCCATTTTTGAAGAACATATCCAACCTTCCCATTTCAAGTGGTCTGGGAAGTATAATGTGTCTCATTATTCTATGTTGCATTTCTTCCCCTCGATGACAGAAATAATGGCTCACTGACTAATGAAATCATTTTATCCAAGTTGGAAAATCTGTAGCACAGAGAATTATCTGCTATTACTATTCGTTATATCTGGAAAGATACTTAAGACATTTTTGGACCACCAAACTCTCAGTCCTCTCTATACATACAATAGTGATAGTCTCTTTCAAAACATTCTCAGCTCTCATGACACTTTTCAAAATAGCTTGAGTCGTACTGAGTGTAACACTAGAAGTATCTTAGAAGATTGTTCCTTCTCCATTTAAAGTGATAGGAGGGGCTTTCTTGTAAGTGATAGATTTAAGTCTATACTTTGACTCTCAGTGACTCAAAGGGCTGTGATGGATGATCCATCTCTTTTGAGTTGCAGAATAGTTTTGTATATTACCTGAATTAAAATCAGACAGATATGCAATGCATTTTTACATTTGATTAGAAGTCAACTGTGGATACAGACATTATTGGGGAATGGAGGATATAAACTCAGCCAAATTTCTCAAAATGCTTCCCAGTCCCCACTCCCTGGATTTACAAGTTTTTGTTTTGTTTTGTTTTTGCTTTCCAACCAATTAATATACATATTTTGTCACTATCCAGGAAGATTAGAAACCTGCACCAAAAATTTATGTGGCATTTTTCCTGAGAAAATGCCTGGTTTTTATTATTATTTTTTGCACCCCTTCCAAAAAAAGCCACATCACAGCAAGTTCTATTTTTTAATATTTCTGCACAGAAAATTTGGACATCTTGCTTCCTGTACAGAAAATATTGTTTCCTGTGGGGGGAAAGATGTGAAGTGTGCATGGAAAATGTAGCATTCTGTATTGGAAATGGATTTTTTTTTTAAAAGAAATAAAAAGGATTAATGGTGTGTAAATAAATCCTGAACCATGACCTGCTGTTCAAAATGTACAGAAAATGATGTTTTCTGTTAAAAACAAAAACAAAAACATTTAGGTTTTGCACAGAATAAATTACAAAGATTCTTCTCAGTTAGTATTTCCTGACACTCAAGAAACATGATTTTCTTTCTAAATAAATATTTTTTTGAATCTTCTTTCCAAATCCCTTCCAATTTATCGATGCTGGAAAATCTATTGGACTACCTGTACCCTGGCCTAACAATGTGATAGTGTCCATGAACTGGAGGAGGTTTGTTCTCTGACATAATATAGCTCCTACCTCACTCTAGGCCTTCTCTGCACCCTGCATTTGTTTAGTTCTGCCAGCACTTTACTTTGGGGTTATTCAGTTAATGAAATTAATCTGGGTTGAATCTTTGTTGTTCAGATGCATTTTAAATGCATCTAATTAAGGTTTTTTGGGGGAGCTGCCAAAAACTCTCTTAACCTATTATAATCAATATTGGAGAGTTTCCTGAGATTTTTGTTTGTTTGTTTGTTTGTTTGTTTTTTAAGATTTGCATTGTCATCAGTGTGAATAACCAATGTGAATAGACCTGGGATAAACTGAGATAAAACTCTGCATGTTTTGAATGTATTTCAAATCCATTTGCATCATCAACTCCATCTTTTCTTGAGTGCTGACATGTGTGAGTACCAGAATTTGCAGAGCTGTGCATAGATGTGGTTCCTTAGTGTGAACAACAAACCCATGAGTGAGATTATTTGTACTGTTGTGCTAAAAAACAACAATGGCTGAATAACCCCTTTGTTGGCAGATATCTGAGATCAGGTAATGTAAGAAGGTTCTTCCAGCAGAAGGATATTTCTGCTGGCAAAAAAAAATAAAAAAAATAAAAATAAAAAAAAATGTGTGGCTAAATTTAATTTCTAAGGATGGTGGAGCTTTGGTTTATTTTGGTCATTGTTAAATGACGTTAAAAAAATGGACAAATGTATGGGTCTAGTACCAGTCATGACAGATGCATATATGTTATCACATTACATGTTGCAGAGTCAGAGAGGTCTTTCATTCATGCCCTGCTTGGGATATTCTCACAGCTTTTCAATCATTGTGAGATTCAGGATGTGGACTAACAAAGTCTGGGCCTTTAATCATTTCTAGAATTCTTGATGTTGGTACTTTAGTCCAAAACACACTGCAAAAATAATCCAGATTGAGACTGCTTTAACTCTCCTGGCTCAATGCTAGGGAATTCTGAGCACTGTAGTTTTGTGAGACATTTAGCCTGCTTTTCATGGAGTGCTGGTGCCACAATAAACTACAATTCCCAGTACGTAGAGAGATCTTGTACCAACTTTGAAACTAACTGAAAGAAAGAAATTGGCAGCATGAGCCAATTTCTTTATTTCAATTAGTCCCAAAGGTGCTGCAAGATCTCTCTACGTACTGATTCTACAGACTAACATGGCTATATCTTTGAATTCTACAATTCCCAGGATTCCTTGGCACTGAGCCAGGGAAATTTGTCCAAAGTTTGTTTTGAACCTTTGAATCTGGAACTGTAGCCTCAACCCACAGGCCTTTATTGAATTAAGCTGTTGTTATAACCCTGTTAAAGTTTAACATATAGAAGGTGTTTGATCTTAGAAATCAGACTTTTGTAAGTGTTCAGTGTTGTATGCAATTGGGAGACGTTTTTTACTTTGGTCTCAGCAAAGAAATACTACCAATTAAGTTTGGAACTGGCCAGGGCAAATACAAAAAGTTGTCAATGGTCCATGAGAGGTACTCCATTTCACAAGCCCTTTACCCAGCTTGTAATGGTAAAAAAAATATGTTCAACTACATCCCAACTCCAAAATTTTCACTGGGTGGTTGAAAAGGAGAAAATCTATTTATAGTTTTGTTAAAAGAAGCAAATGTATAAGCTCAGGCTCCATTGCACTTGTCTTTCATGCTACCAAATGTGTCCTTTTAAGATATTATACTGTTTCACACCTGATTGACTAAAGAATTTAAGAAGATATCTCTTCCCACAGTTATATCTATCCTGAAGCCTCTTATCACTGCTTAATGTTGAAATGTATACATTTCAATATCCATCATGCTGCGTGGAAAACATTTACAAAAAGTCATCACAGTTGGTATTTTTAAAATGTGTTTTTCTTCTAATTCTAAAAGAACAGTCAGAATTAAGGATGGGATGGAGGCGATCACACCTTGGTTCTTTCATGTATGGCTTTCTAAATGTATCTCACAAAGATTTTTTTTTTCTTCTGCACATACAGTATGGGAGAAAGTTTGCTTCTTTTCCTGTCCTCCCATCTGGTAGATGGTTCTCCTATCCCTTTGCTTTTCAGGGGCAGATTTGTGGGTTTTGTGTACATGGAAGTAGCTCAGGGACATCACTAGGGGTTCAGGGATGTATCCAAAATCTCTTAAAGAACACCATTTGGGGATCACTGCTCTAGACTCATGTTCACTTGTTAACTACTAGGACTGCTAGACTCTTTTCATATGTACTCTTATCAAGCCTTGTATCCCCCATCCTGTATCTGTGTGTTTCATTTTTTCCTCCTTAGTGTAGTGCCTTACATTTCTCCCTGTTGAAATTAATTTTGTTAGGAGATTATCACACATACAAAAAGACCCAGCTTACCTCTTCCAAATTGGAGCCCAATTTGGGCTGAATCTGGGTCTTATTGCATGGCTTTTCCAGCTGAATTCAGCTTCTGAGTACATCCCCACTGCAATGCAGGTCCAAAACCATGCTCTGGTGGCCATTTTTTAAAGTCAGAAGTTTAAAAAATGGCCACCGGAGCACGTTTTTGGATCTGCATTGGAGCAGGGATGTACTCAGAAGCTGGAAAAGCCATGCAATAAGACCCACCTTCAGCCCAAAATGGGCTCCAGTTCAGAAGAGATAAGCTGGGGTTTTTTGTATGTGCAATAATCTCCTTAGTTTTGGCCCATCTTTCTAATCTATTAGGGTCATTTTGTGTTTTGTCCTGTCCTCTAGAGTATTAGCTACCATTCCTAATTTAATGTCATGTGCAAATTTGATAAGCATGCCCTCTAATCCATCATCCAAGTCATTGTTAAAAATGTTGAATAACACCGGGCCCAGGACAAAACCCTGTGGCACCTCATTAGTCCCTTTTTGAAGATAGAGACATTTGCCTTTCTCCAGTCTGCTGGGACTTCTCCTCTTTTCCATTAATTCTCAAAAAGTATTGCCAATAATTCTAAGATTACTTCTGCCAGTTCTTTAATACCCTTGGGTGTAGTTCATCTCGTCCTGGAGTTGGAATTGTTTGGAGCAGCCAGGTATTTCTGTACTGTTTACTTATTCTGTACTCATTTTCTCTACTGCATCATCAGCCCCATATTTTCCAGGTTGAGCACTATTCACCTTTTCAGAGAAGACCAAGGCAAATTAGTTGTTAAGTAGTTCTGCTTTTTCTCCAGTCCCTATTGGAGAAAAAGCATTTCAGCATCTTCTCCATACAGTGGTCCATGGAATCACCCCCAGTATTTCTCCAAGTTTATTTGACTATGCCTGGCTTCTCTTTTTTGCTGTATAACAAATTCCAGGAGAACATGGTCACTCTGACCTAAGGATCCTACCACTTCCACCCCATTAACCAGGCATACTTGAAGGCATACACCAAAGATAGCACTGCTTATATAATAAATGTGTCTTGTGATAAGCTACATTGTCCCAGTGATCACAAGGAAGAATAATGTATCCCTTGGTGAACTTCACCATAATTACCATAAAGGGAAGATATGGTGGGATTATATTGCTGTATTCCTTTGTTTTAGTTCTAGAGTGAGGAAAAATGGGCTGCTCATCTAGCAGATCAAGTGTAAGTTGTCCTGTGCATCCCCAGATACCAGTTGTACATCAGCTCCATGTGCTTTCAGCAGGAATTCTGCTTTTATTTCTGTTTTTTATTTCTATTTTTATTATTTTCTTTGCTAATATTTCTATTACTTCCTCTATTTATTGTGTATTTGAAATTGAAAAAGCTGTGTATATTATCAGTGGCTTCATTTTCATTCAGTATATATTTGAACCTAATTTGGCTTCAACCCGATTGGATCAGTCCCTCAAGAGTATTGCTTTTGTAGGCTGTAATTTATAGTTCCAAATTAATTCTTCCTATCAAAAGTGACTTGGCTCTAAGTATACACAAATTCCCATTGTGGCCTAGCATATATTGTTCAAGGACTATTTTCAACACACTAATTACTAATCATCTGATTTATGTATCAGTGATCTGTATTTGAAATAAATATGATGAAGCTGGTTTAGGATAACCCTAACAAGAAATATAATGTGAATTATTGTTTAACTAATTAAAATATTAGATGTTTTGTGAACCCTTTAACCAAGATATATTATTTGGATAAATTCCACTCTTTACAAAGCTTCACTGAGGACTTTTATGTGCAACTGCAAGTGTGAATAAGTCAGTCTAGC
This sequence comes from Phrynosoma blainvillii, assembly GCA_026167975.1. Lineage (NCBI taxonomy): Eukaryota > Metazoa > Chordata > Lepidosauria > Squamata > Phrynosomatidae > Phrynosoma > Phrynosoma blainvillii. The sequence continues at coordinate 8,399,471 of JANUYF010000007.1, read as the reverse complement.
AGTCCACACTGTGCTCAAAGCAACAACATCTAGCTCAACAGTGTACTTGACTCTTTCCAATTTATTTAAAAAAAATCATCTACACAATGACCATATTGTTAGCACGTCAGCCTTCTATAGAGACAAAGATGCTTTAGCTCTAGTGGTGCAAATGTATAATTCTACAAATAACATACAGCTCTTTTTGAATTTGGCCTACAGCCTTATCTTGAAGATCCATTATGCAAGTTGTAGCTGAGTTCAAGATAAATCATACACCTTGTAATTTTCACCACAAGGGAAAAGCCACTGAAGAATACATTTTAGTGGCCAAATAGCAAGGGGGGGGGGGGAGAGGTAAAGTAATCCCTACCACTGCTCATTTACAGTCAGACACGACTTGATTACCTTGTCAAAGGGAAACCTTTATCTTTTTAATCCCTACCACTGCTCATTCACTCTTTACAGCAACCCTCCAAAGCAGCTTCTTATATTGGCAGTGAATAAACCACAAGGTTGAATCATATCCTGATCTGCTGATTTGTGATACAGCCCCTGAATAATTCTGAGTCCTCTGATTTGTTTTGGATTGAAATCAAAATCTTGTTGTGGAAAGTCATATCATGTGCCTTCCATTGTCTATTATTAGAGTGTAAACATGATTTTGAAAATAGCTTTAACATTGTCAGAAGTGGAAGACACATGAAAGGCATAATATCCCATTCAAATATTGGACAAAATAGGTAACACCTTTTTTATGTGAATTTTCAAAAGCTTTTATTACTATTTTATTTTAAAGGGAACTACCAACAACTTTATTATTATTTCTTGGCATAAATGGATATTTTCAGGAATAGTTGCTCCTTCTGAGTGCACTGAAACCAGATTGATAATAGTTTTTTATAGATCCAGCATAGTGTAGTGATTTGAGCATTGGGACTGATTCTGGAGACCAGGGTCCCAATATCTGCTCAGCCGTGGAAATCTACTTAGGGATCATGGGCCAGTCACTCTATCAGCCTCAGAGGAAGACAAAAGCAAACTTCCTCTGACCACGTCTTGTCAAGAAAACATCATGATACCCCCTGAAAATCCACTGAGGGTCTCCATAAGTCAGGAATAACTTGAAGGCACACAACAACCACATACTATATATTTTTTAGAAGTATCATGATTTAGATCCGTGCTTAGAGGAGTTTCAGTTTTGCACCATCTCCCAAATCAACCTGAAGCAGCTTCATATAGTTTGAGATTCATCCCAATGTGTAATACATTTACCCTTTTGATTGTTTGCATGGAACTCCTTATCACACCTGGTTTGATCCAATGATACATTTGAACTACCATGGAACTAAAATGTACACTTCTTTTTCTTGATCCAAAATAAAGCAATTTCCATACAAACCCAATGGCTGGCATTCTGTTAGTGAGTTATAATGGCATAAGTCCAACTTTGTGTGAGTCCATTGTAACCCAGTTTTTTGGCTGTTGTGGGGGGTCTGAATGACCAGCAATAACCAAAATCCCTCATGTGAACCCATCTTTTCAATGTGGCAGCCCCTGACCAGGATGGCCATTTCTGCATAGATGAAGAGTGGGGCTGGAATTAGCAGAGATGGATCCAGCTAGTTTTTTCATCTGAACACACAGCACTAATATCAGCAAAAGAGACTTTCTGAGGGTCCCTGGGGGGTTCCTGAGAATGAATATCACAATAGCTGGATCTATCTCTGCTACTCTCTCGCTCTCTCTAATGACAGGGAAATAACCATCTATGTGGAGCTTGATACATTGAAAGGATAGTTGGGGGGGGGGGGATATAACTTAAGATGTATCATACCAACATGCTGGAGATACATGTCCTGATGCTGGATCCTGGTCAATGTTTTACTAGTCTGAGTAGAAAGACCCACTCTTCATCTTTTGTAAGTGTATAAATCAAGGTCATTTTCATATATATTTGCCTGATAAGAAATATCCTCAGCTCCTACACTTCATCCATCAAAATAATATAGGATTTGAGACAATAGTTTGGGAAAACAAATTGTCCTATGGATCAGAAATTTCTGAGGCACTCCAAGACACTCCAAATCTATTGCTCATATTGCCACTTAAATATTCAATGGTGTGTGTCTGCAATACTTGGCCTGGTTATTTTTCTGCAGTAAACAATGTAATAGAATGATTGAGTTGGAAGGGGCTCTATGGGCCATCAAGTCCAACACTCTATCCAATGCAGGAAAACCCAGTCTTGAAAAAGTGATGGGAGAAGTCCAGGTTGTAGTTGGGATTGCCAGGTGGATACAGGCTGCTTATATATACCCAACTGTTGGGGGGCAATGAGCTTACAGCTGTAACCGCTTAGACATTCCATAGCACAATATGAAGCAGTATATAAATGAAGCTGCTTTGCTTTTTGTTTTGCTTATGGCCCAGCCATGGGTAAATGCAGTAAGACCCAATTTTGTCTTTTAGGGATTTTAAAGAGGGGCCGTAAGGCCAGGTGAGAATGGCAAGCTATCAAGTCTAGGAACTGCAGGACCAGCCTTGGGAAGGCATTTGTCACAAGAGGACACAAACGACTACCACACATTTAGCTTAACATCAATGCCTTGAAAGGTTCTAGAGGAGATTATTAAACTATAAATCTATGTGTACTTAGAAAGGAATGCTGTCATCATTAAAAGCCAGCATGGTTTTCTCAAAATCAAGTCCTGCCAAACTAGTTTTATCTCTATGATAGAGCTACAAGCTTGGCAAATCCAGCCAGTACTATGGATGTAGTATATCTTGATGTTAGTCAAGTGTTAAGGTCCCCCATGAAATTCATTCAGACAAACTAATGAAATGTGGGCTATACTGTACTACCATTAGGTGGATTTATAATTAGTTGATGGACTGAACCTAAAGAATGCTCACTGATTGTTGTTTTTCATCATGGTGAGAAGTGACTAATGAGGTGCCACAGGTTTCTATCCTCATGTAGTTCAATCTACAGTGGCCTCTTGGTATCCACTGGGGTTTGGTTCCAGGAGCCTGCATGGATGCCAAAATCCTCATGATCAAGTCCCAATGGTATAGTAAAATGGTGTTGTTTATATGAAATGGAAAAATCAAGGATTGCTTTTTAGATTTTTTTTTAAAAAAATATTTTCAACAATGGATTATTGAAAATGTGGATGTAGAATCTGTGTATACAGAGGGATGACTGTATTTATAAATTACTTTAAGGGTAGAAGGCGTGTCTTCTTCTGTAAACTTTGCATGTTAAATTTGCAAATGACTCCATACTAGGAATGGTAGAGGACAAAGGAGAGAATCAGAATTCAACATGCCCTTAACAGATTGGAGAGCTGGGCCAAAACTAAAATAAAAATAAAAATGAATTTCAAGTGCTACATATAGGCAGAAAAAATGAAAGCCACAAATATAGACTCAGTAACATCTGGTGACAATAATCTATGGGTCTTAATAGATTACAAGCTTAACATGAGTCAACAGTGTGATGTGGCAGCCTAAAAGCTAGGTTGCATCAATAGGAATATAGTGTTCAGATCAAGAGAAGTAGTAATAACACTCTATTCTACTTTGGTCAGAGGTCACCTGGAATACAGTGCACATTTCTGAGCATCATAGTTCATGAAGGTAGTGACAAATTGAAGCATGTCCAGAGAAGGGTGAACAAGATGGTGAAAGTCTGGAAAACAAATCTATATGGAACAGCTTAAGAAGTTGCACATTTCTAGTTTGGAGAATAGAAGACTGAAAGGTTACAAGAGTCATCCCCCTGAAGGGATATCATGTAGAAGGTATAGCAAGCTTCTTTTATGCTGTTCCAGAGACTATAACATGAACCAATGGATTCAAATCACAAGAAAAGAGCTTCCATCTAAACATGACATAGGATGTCTTGACTATAAGAGCTATTTGAGAGTGGAATAAACTGCCTCAGAGGGTGGTGGACTCACCTTCTTTAGAGGTTTTTAAACAGAGTTTAAATGGTCATCCATCACATGTGGTTTTATTTTGTATTCTTGCATGGCAAGAGGTTGGCCTGAATGGTTATTGTGAACCCTTCCAGCTCCATGATTCTATGTTTCTATCAAGTTAGGCTCCTAGAGAGGCAAAGATAATCTTATTGAAAGGCAGAAGCACCTGAAAAAATGGAATATTTTGCATGCACAAAGAGTCTCATCTTGCTTTGTAATTTGGTCACATTTAGGGCAGAAATGTCTGACCCTGCAAGTTCAGGATGCTATTTGCTTGCTATGGTTTACAACAGCAGTTGTCACATCAATATAAAAACCCGTTTTCCCCCATCTGTGCCTAAACAGCAGATTTATTTTGCTGTTATTCCTATAATTGTCTTGAGCAATACAGGAAATTGTGTTACTTTTAAAGAGAAGGAGATGTGGGAAGAAGGAAAAAAGTGATGAAAAGGGAACAATAGTATGAGAACTGCAGAAATGAATTTACTTTGAATTAAGATCTGATATTACTGACAATCTATCACAGGTAATCAGGGCAGCATTGACTTCACATCTTTCTTGACAATTTTTCTGTCACTGAAATTAAAGGAATTTAGGACACTTTCAAACAAAGCTGCATCTAATTCCCTCAAAGTGCATGTCAGCCTGGAGGGACGTTCAGAAATGTCTATTTGTGATCAGCTACATCAAGCAGAAAGTTTTCAGACATGCCAAAGCATTAGCAACTGTAGAGAAAATAGACAACTCTTAATAATTCAACATATCCCTGCTTTTTGTTCCTCCTTTAGAAATTGTTGCAATAAAACCATTTTTTTTCCCCTGGGAAATGCCTCTATGACAAATCATTTCCACTTTCTCAGTAAACTTTTTAAAAATCTCAGCTTTCTAAACCCCATAGAATTTGCTAGATAAGTACTGTGATACTCAGATCAGCCCTTTGACATTTTGTAGCCCTTCAGATGTTAGGCTGAAGTTCCCATTGATCCCAGCCAGCACGAGCAATGACGAGTGATGATATAACTCTATTCATTTAGTTGATGTATATCCCATCTTTCTTCCTAACTGGGACTTGAGTTGTGTTGCAAACCATTATTTTTGGTTTACAACACAAACCAAAATATTTGTAAGGCTACAAGTTAGTCATCCCTGCTTAAGGCCAGAAAGGTAAATGTACAAGTAATTAATTGAAACAACAGTACTCACATAGGTCATGCATTGCCTATTTTGATATGGGGAGGTCTTTCACTCACTTACCATCACCCTGTAGTCCAGATACTACTAGATTCTCTCAGGAAAATGATTTGGTAGAAGAAGCCAAATAAAATGAGGAACTCTAGCCCAGGAAGTCCTAGGAAGAAGTACTTGTCATTTCTTCACTAAGGCAGGTGCTTTCCATCTTGCCTGCATAGTGTATGGAAGCAATTTGTTCACTGAATTTGAACTAGCTATATTGAGAATATTAGGCTTCAGTATCTGGACCACTCTATGGTGCCATCTAGACAGACTGAAGAGTTTTTTTCTTACCTGTACATTCTTCTAGTCCTTCAGCAAAAAGTAGTCCAGTTTTAAAGGTAATGGTAGTCCCTTGTCATGAATGTTGAGTTGTAACTGGGACAGTGATGAGGAGGTGGTGCCAAAGAGCCAGCGTTGCCCAAGGACTACTTTGTTGGTCATGTGGCCAGCATGACTGCACTGAATGCTGTTACCTTCCCACTGAAATGGTACCTATTTATCTACTTGTATTTTCATGCTTTCAAACTGCTAGGTTGGCAGAGGCTGGGACTAGTGACAGGTGCTCACCCCATCATGCAGCACTCGGGCCTTGCACTGTCAACCTTCCAATTTTCTGATTGTCAGAACTGGTGTCTTAACCACAAAGCCACCACATTAATTTAATTGAGATATATACCATTTTTCTTCCTAACTGGGACTTGATCCAGTTGATGTATATCCCATGTTTCTTCCTAACCAGTCAAGTCTTGGGGAATGATAAATATGAATTTACTGCTAGGGTCTACATTACGGAAGGAAAGGATATTTGAAAATATTCAAAAGATGATTGAAAAATATTCAAATGTTGAAAAACCCTGATGAGAAAAATCTTGGACTGATGACAATTTTTACAGTTCTGAAGTTATTATGCACAGAATTTGCTTGTGGCTGTTTTTCACAGAGAACAGCATTTTCTTAGCAGAAAACAATTTTCTATGCAGGGATTAATATTTGTGTGATGAATATCCATTAAAAATTGTATTTTCGGCATAAAACAACTGTGTACACATTTTGCAGAGATAAATCCCCAAATTGCAAATATCATTCAAAAATAGTGTGGTTTTCAAAGACCTTTTCACAGTGTGTAAACCTTTTAAATCTCTCTCCTGTTTCTACCTGAGCTCGATGGGACTTGTGACCACCTAAATGGATTGAGCTACCACCAACTATTGATTTGAACCCCTTCCTTTGGCAATTCAGTATGAAGTTACTTTGAGGTAATTTCTGTCTCTAACGCTACAGAGACTTTAGGGTGAAACAGATCAGCAGGAAAAAGTGTCTTGAAGCTGCCTTTTCCAAAAGTGATCTGAGTCCCCATCAACTACACTGCTGGCTCCTAAGGTGTCTGGAGTGTGCATGTCATGACCACATGGCATGGCTTCTAGCTGAGCTGCTGGGCACTTTTTTATTGTTCCCCCAACCATCCCTGCATATAGTCACAGGAGCACACCACTGATGTGTTATTGGATGGCCAAAACTGTGAACCTGCACACAGTCACATGTGCAGTGCTTCACTGGGACAGGACATAGGAGCAGGGGTGTTCCCATGCAGATGCCAGCAACACACAATCATGCCCCCCTTCACCCTCCTTCACCCCATGCCCTCTCTTTGTCTGTCTGATTTGTGTATGTTTTACTTATCTCCATGAGTGGTATCATGATTTCTCTTTTTGGCATTGCCACCCCCACCACTTGGGTATGGCAGCTCTGACCCTTCTAAATGTGCTCCTGCGATGTTGCATTTATATGCACAATTAGGGTCAGGGTCAGGATAGAACCATTCTGGCAACATTGCATTTAGACATATGAGCGAAGGTGCACATTTTCCAGGAAGAAGGAGAAAAATCCACCTCCTTTTTAGTCCGGCTTTTCTTCCCCTAGAGCAGCTTGAGCGAGGTTTCCAGGCAGCTTTGAAGCTTGTGTCATCTAACTGTCCCACCTAGAAGCTGGCCAGAAACCTTCTTATTTTGATCATCTGTTTTGCCCCACTTCCCCCTGGTCAGGAGATGCTAAGCAAAAGGCATGTGAAGGAGTGTGATGAATAGATTTACTTTTAAAGGAAAATTATGTTCTAAATAAGAAATCTCCTTAGCAAAAGTATACCTCTTTACATGAACGGACATCTTCCCTTAGGAAATTTATAAGTTACAAATTAGACTAGATCATTTCAGCCAAAATGACCAAAATAACCGTAAGTCCTTACACAAACTGACTACATAGTTCCTAGCTACTTGCAGTGCAGATGGGATTTGTTGAACATGTTATTCATGTGATAGCTAGGAGCATGGATGTTTTTGTCCACTCTCATATAGCTTTACCAAGATGGGATAGGTGTCTCTGCCTCCAATGTCCCTTTGTTAGAGTCCTCCATGTGATCATTTCTCGGGCTTTTAGAACTTGCTCTGAGAAGGATCTCAAAAGTTCATGCTTCTGCCCAACTGGCCATCTCATTTAGCAATTTTTCTCTCATAAACTCTGTGGTGCCAAGTTCCATTAAAATGTAACTTACCTCCATTGCATCATGACATCATTAACCCTTTGTTTTCCTAGAGGAAAGACTATGGGGGGAAGCAGATGGCGAAAAGCACCGTTTTGGGGGCAAGGAAGGGAAGGGGTAGCCACACGGTGGGTGCCCCAACCCCTTACCCAAAATGTCCTGGAGCAGCCAGCCCTCCGCACAGCCAGCGCTCCGAGGATGCCTTCCCACTGCAGCGTCCGCACATGCTGCAGCAGAAGAGTTGCCGAAGGGGCGCCAGCAGAAGAGTTGCCGAAGGTGCGCCAGCAGCCTTTTGCGGTGCACCTTCGGCGACTTGTGGAAGGAGCGCTATTTGTGTGGGGATACCTCGGCCCTGCGGCGCAGCTTCCCGGGGCGGCCCATGGCCGCCTGTCTGCTTCCCCCCCTAAATGTGCTGCCCAGATAATTGGGAAAGGCCCATTTATCACATAGCAAGAAGACAATTTGTGAGATTACTCATTGCTACTTTCAAGAAGAAATTTAGTGAATAATTACATCCCTAGTCTGGATTTGATGGTATGAATCAAGGCTGGCATCCTGTGTTGAAGCTATGGATTTGTAACCTAAAAGTACAGATCTATAACTTCTCTGTATTAACTCAGATGATGGCATTATTGCCCTGGTTGAAAATGTCCTCTTCAATCCTACCTTAACATCAGCAGCTACATTGTGTGATGGAGGTCTGTTCTGCTGCTGATCAGGGCACAGCAAGATGATGAATGAATGAATGAATGAATGAATGAAATTTATTACAGTCAATGACCAGTAAAAGAAGGGGGGGGGAGGAAAAAAGAAAAAAATACATTATAAAAGCAATGTTATACATGGTAGAAAGAAATTGTACAAGATAATACAGTATTATACAAAATAAAATACCATGTTGCATCGGGACAAAATTTCAACAGCATAGTAGCTTGCCACCTCCATTAGTTTCTATGTAGCTTTCCTATATCTGGACAATCTATAAATGTAGGTCGCACAGATGACCAGACAAAAACATCCCATATAAATGATGATGACAATGACAATGGCAAACAATAACCAGCATAAACATTGTAAACTCCGGTAAACAATATAATAATATTATACATACTAAAGGAAGATTTGTACAAAAATAGCATGTTCTAGTACAGTAAAATTAAGACACCATTTTACATCGGCTGGCTATTGCAGCAAAACAAAAACTTGCTACCTTAGCTGTAACCTCCGGCTTCTGATCTGCCAGGAGATAGTCAGTATAGAATGTATCCGAATTGCCTGGTATTTTTTTGCAAAATTGGAGCTATAAAATGCCGCTGCAAGTCCCGATAGAAGGTACAATGCAATAAGACATGGCACACAGTTTCTACCTCCCCAGACCCACAAGGACATAACCATTCACAAAAAGGTTTTTTGTTATATCTTCCTGTGAGTAGAGCCAATGGGAGTACATTGAATTTGGCCAAAGTAAAGGCCTTCCTATACTTTGAAATTGTTAAATTTTTCAAATATGTAGCAATGACAAGGCCTCTCCCACTATCTTTAAACACTGAATGTAGGGATGCTGCACATATGTAATTTTGTAATTCTATATCCAATATGCGTTGACGAATATTCTCTTTAGCCTTTGCATACCCCATAGCAAGAATTATAGATTGAGAGAAACCTAAGGATTGCACTTTTTCCTTAAACAGTTTTAGCAAGATGATGTTTTTCAACCCCTTCCCACCAGTGAGTGAGGCTGCCATGATGGATTTTGATGGTGTCCTGTTTCTGATTGTCACAGCCTCACTCTCTGGTGGTTCCCATCAGCAGCAAAACAGACCTCCTTTATGAAATTCAGATTCTAGCTGTTAAGGTAAATTGTGTGTGGGGTGTGTGTGTGTGTGTGTGTGTGTGTGAGGCCTGAAAACATTATTTAGTTATGTGTTTGCAACTATGGAAGTTATGTAAGACCTCAGCTAAAGAGTTATTTTAGATGTTAGGCTTTTCATTTATTTATTTTTGAGAAGGAGGTTGAAGAAGACCCAAGACCAGCCTCTCAAATAATCTTATATTTTTAAAGGATCTGCCTCCTGTTGATAACACTAGTGGAGAACATAATGTCAGGCCCATTGTCTGGAAAAAAAAGTAGAAGAATTCACATGTATGGAAAATTATCTGTTTTCATGCTATCACAGCAATGCCTGTATTCCTCTCTCAAATTAATAATATAAGATTGCATTTCATTGTAGCTGAATTTAACTCTGATTATACCCTAAACTAGCATGCCTCCCTTTTTTTGCTTTACCTGTTGCAAAAATACCCCCCCCCCTCAAAAAAAAAAAAATAGCACTAGAGACCCTGGAAAATGTAATATTTCCAACATACCTCTGTATTACATGAGCAATAGCCATCCTGGAAACTGTAGATTTGTGCTTTGACAGTTCTTTGTTTAACAGCTTAAAGCCATTGATATATATGTGACATACAACACAAAGTTAAATGCTTAAAGTTCTTAAATCACTATATTCAAAATTGCCCAAAGTGGTTTGGATCAAACACAATATCTAAAATTGCTTTTACCCCCCCCCCCCCCCCCCCCCAACACACACACACAGTTTGCTTCACTTTTAGGGATATTGCTTCAATCATGGTGAAGACTCAGAGTGGACAAAAAAATTCTAGTTTTTTTTACAAATGACTCATTTTTTAAAAGTTAAAACACATTTCATTAAGGTTTTTTTAAAAAATTAGCAGCTATCAAATCTTTAAATGTAAAGGGAGACCACATGAAAAGTTTGGCAAAGAAGTATCTAAGCTTCAGGAGTTAGCATAATATAACATTTACTGACATTTTGATTACAGCACTCTGATATTATGTAGGCAGTGGGCTTCTTTAAAAGCAAGCCAAAATGCATCCTACTGAAATATAGGATACAGGTTGTCACTTCTCATCTGACTAATTCCTGTGTATCTCCTTACAGGAAATCTTTGCAGTGATACAGTCAACATGAAGCTCATTTGAATTTTAGCAGCTCAAAACATAAAATGGCCAGTCCACTGAGGAAAGATTAATGTGTCAAAATGACTTTTGAAGAGATACATGAGCTAAGGGATTACTGAGGAGGAAGAGCAAACATAACCCAATGCAATGTTTAAGTAGAGGATCTGTAGATTGCTTTCCCTGAATTCATTTACAGGTCCCAAATGAAGCCAAAAGATTAGATTGGTTATTTCAAATCAATATGTTAAATTAATTTCCTCTTCTTCCTTCACTATGCACATCTTCTTCATCCCCCTGTTTAAATTGTTCTGAATTTAAGCATGCTTCACTACTACATTAAAAAAAAAAACTATTTATTGAACCTTTACACAGAGAAGTACACCATACAGAAGTTTAACATTTATCATCCTCTGCCTGTTCATTTGCTCCTCTGACCTCTTTACCATCAATGGGGTTTATTTTTTTTTTTTTTTTAAAAAAGTAGAACTTTTTTAAAGTCAGTGACTTCTAATTCTTGATACTATTAAACCTAAAATAAAACAACAAAGATCTTAGAATGTAAACAAATACTTGTGAAAATCACAAACTTCTGATGCTGATGATTTCCAGTGTTTCATAATCCAACGTTATTGTCACCATGGTTGACACCATCCTAGTCCTCTTTTTGAACAAAAATTGCATGTGGTTCTTTTACAGAAAGTTTACACTGAAATAATCTAGAACTCTTCCCTTCTATATCTTTATTCTAGGTATATGCACAAACCTGATTACTAACAGAACACTGTAGATGTGTAGATTCAATAGCTTTATCAATGACTTGAATAAAAGAATGGAGAGCATGCTTTTCAATTTTGCACATGACACCAAATTAGGAGGAATAGCTAACACCCCAGAGGACAGGATCAAAATTCAAAATTACCTTAATATATTAGAAAACTGGGACAAAACTAAGAATATGCATTTCTACAGGGAGAAATATAAGCTAATATACTTAGGCAGAAAAAAATGAAATGTACAAATACAGAATGAGGGACTCCTGGCTTGACAACAGTACATGTGAAAGTGATCTAGGAATTCTAGTAGGTCAGAAGTTGAACATGAGTTAACAGTTAAAAGCTGAAACAGAGGCTGGATGGCCAACTGTCAGGGGTGTTTTGATTATGTATTCCTGCATGGCAGGGGGTTGGACTGGATGACCCTTGTGGTCTTTTCCAACTCTAAAATTATATGTACAGCCTGGAGTTTGTTTGTTTTTTGTTTGCTTAATTATATCCTGCTCTCTATTTATAGATCTCAGGGTGTCCCTGCCTTGAGTCCCTATGCTATGAGAAACAGATCTCTGTAGCACCTCACTAATCTTAGACTTATTTTTTAGAAACCCATGGTAACTTTTAATGATCATGGCATTCCTTTATAAGTGTTTTCAGACTGACTATCTAACTGCTCTAAATATTAATCTCAAGTTGACTGGGTTGTAATTTGGGGGGTCTGCTTTTTTCCCTTTTTGAAGTTGGGGACAACATTTGCCCTCCTCCAGTCTGATGGGACTTCTCTTGTACAGGGATTCTCAAAGACTGTTGCCAGAGGTTCTGAGATTATTTCTGCCAGTTCTTTTTAATATCCTTGGATGTAGTTCATCTGGCCCTGAAGTCTTTACCTATTCTGTGCTGAATTTCCACAAGGCAAAAAAGCAGTTGAGAAGTTCTTCCATTTTTCTGTCCCTGTTAGTATTTAAATATCTTCTCAATGCAGTAGCCCTAGCACTTCCTTGTTCTTCTGTTTGCTATGGACACAACAACAACAACAACAATTTTTTTTATTGTTTTCCACCACTCTAGCAAGCCTGTGTTCAGCCTGCACTTTAGCTTTTCTGACTTTTTCCCTACAGGAGCTGGCTATTAGTTTGAATTCCTCTTTGGCAATTATCCTCTTTTCCTATTTCTTCTGAATGTTCCTTTGAAATCTTATATCAGTTGAAAGTTCTTTAGAGATCCACCCTGGTTTCTTGAGACACCTCCCATTTTTTTCCTCCCCATTTTCAACTATTTAAAATTGTGCTTTCAATATCTTACTTTTTAAGAAACTCATCCAACATGAACACCCTTCTCTTTCAGTGTTCCTGACAGTGGGTTCACATCTATCATTTCCCTAAGCTTACTGAAATCAGCTTTCTTAGAGTTTACAAAGCTTCTCTGACTACCCTTGGCTTCTCCTTTCCACTCTATAACAGGAGAACATAATCACTCCCACCTAAGGGAGTGGCCACTTACACCCATTAACAAGATCATCATAAATAGAATATAATAGAACATAAAAGAACAGAATATCCTAGAACTTATAAGCATTGAAAGAGATCTTTAATTGACTACTCTCCATGCATTGTATATGTCTTCCTAAGAATCCAAGCTCCCAGGGCTTGTATTGGCTGTGCTCTTTCTATGGTGGCTAGCCAGGTCAATAATTCAGGCAAAGCTGACTTATCTTCATCCTCTGAAGAAGAAGAGACAGCTGAGAGTGGCTGACGAAAGAGAGACAATGAGGAGGAGGAGGGAGGGGAGAAAAACATGAATGGGGAAAGTGCAAAGAAAAGAAGAGAGGAAGAAGAAGGGGTGAGAAAGCTGGCAGCACAGAAAAAAACCAAAATAAGTTGCCAACTTAGAAGGCCCCCAGCAGCTGTTGCTTATATACATTGGGGAAATTCCCATGTAGAAACCTGGTGAGAGGGAGACTGTAGGGCCCAAACCCCCATTTGCCACATAGCTACCCACAATACATCAAAATGGAGAGTGTGTGCACTACTTTAGGGGGGAAGCAGACGGCACAAAGCACCATTTTCGGGGCAAGGAAGGGGAGGGGCAGCCACATGGTGGGCGTCCTAACCCCTTCCCCAAAACGTCCTTGGAGCAGCCGGCCCTCCGCACGGCTGGCGCTCCAAGGATGACCTCCCGCTGCAGTGTCCACACACGCTGCAGTGGAAGAGTCGCCAAAAGTGTGCCGGCAGCCTTTTGCGGTGCACCTTCGGCGATTTGTGGAAGGCACACTATTTTAGCACTCCTTCCAGGGGCAGCAAAGTTGCGCAGTGGGGGCGAGGTGTGCGGATACCTCGGCCCCGTGGTGCAGCTTCCTGGGGTGGCCCCATGCCGCTCGTCTGCTTCCCACCTTAGTGCACCGAGGAGTGGACACCCTGAAATGCCCAACTCCAGTCTTTACTACCACCCTCTAAAATGCCCACCCACCCATCCTAAGTTACTGCACTACACAAAATAATAATTGGGCATGACCACTTCAAATATTAGCTGTCAGTCAGGGCTCTCAGCAGCCCTATACCATCAAGGGGAACACCTCAAACCACACCACCACCCAACTATGCTGTGTTTGTGGCTAGTCCCCAGACTGTTTCTCATCTTTGTGACTTGTCAATCTTTCAGTATAATAAGCATGCTTGGTGTACTCCACCGGCCATGGCTGGTTAAGGCATACATGCTTGACCAGGCCTTGTATGCCTTTCCACTCACTAGGCCTCTCTATGTCAAAAACAATGTCAGTGTTTTTGACATTGTGAAGCAGTGGTCCAGTCCCTGACTTCCACACTTGTAGCACAACTTTGTCATAGAAAAAAAGCTTGTCCCTGGTCTTTATCCTGTTTAGGCCAGCAAAAAAACAAAAGAACAAAAACAACAAAAACAAAGTCCAAAAACCTAGCTGCCATGGACTCCATGGTCACAATATCCATATGGAGCTTTGGGTGAATCATTCTAGGGGTTTTCTCCCCTTTCCTAAATCATAGAATCATAGAGTTGGAAGAGACTACAAGGGCCATCCAGTCCAACCTCCTGCTGTACAGGAACACAAAATCAAAACACCCCTGACAGATGGCTGTCCAGCCTCTATTTAAAAACCTCCAAGAAGGAGACTCCACCACTCTCCAAGGGACCAGAAGTGTATTCAATTTTTGATTTTGCATATTTGCATATACATAATAAGATATCTCGAAGATTGGATCCCAGTCTAAAATGGCATTATTTTATGTTTTGTATACACCTTATACACATATTTTGAAGACAATTTTATGCATAATATTTGTTTTATAATTTTGTGCATAAAACAAAGTTTGTGTGCACCATCAGAAAGCAAAGATGTCACTATCCCAGCCACCCATGAAAACAAAAATTTGGATTTTTGATAATTTAAGATTTTGAAATTCCAGATATGGGAGACTCAGCCTGTATTTGCTTTAGTGAATTATGAAATGTTTAACCTTGGGTTTTGTTTTTGTTTTTTTGCTTTTAAAAATCAATAGTATGTACTTTCTTGGATCAAATCCATGGATATACTTTCTCAACTTATAATGACTTTTCCTGAGACACTTTTCTCTATTACAATATTATTTTATCAGCATGAAAGGCAGTTACTGGTTGCAACCAGACCTCCCATGGCTAGAGTACAGAGAATCAATCCTGTGTCAATACAACACAGCAACAAGTTCTTGTCCTTAATAAACATTATATTCTTTTAACTTGGACTGAACAGCAGAAAACTGTTCTTAAACAGTTTTATATTTATTTTCTTCCCTAGAAAAACCAAATAGAGTTGTCATTTAGCACACTGAACCCATGTGAAGAGAAAAGGGAATGATCACTAACATCAGAAGTTCAAATCCTCCATTTAACAACTTGTATGATGCACAGCTAGTCCAAAAACCATGACTCAGATTTCTCTGGAAAATCCAGTGAATCATTTATTGAAAGCTTTTGAATGGTGGGGGGGGGGGGGGGGGGGAGGGAATGAGACATATTATTATACGATTATAAGAAAGTAGGCATTCTACTTATATAATAGCCAATATCTATCTATCTATCTATCTATCTATCTATCTATCTATCTATCTATCTATTTTATATTCTATATTTCTCCAAATATAGTACCCTGGGCAAAGGAGTAAATAGTTACTTTTTCAGTTACAAAATTGAAAGCTATTTTATTTTTGTTTAAATGTAAAAACTAGGGTTGTGGTTTACTACTGTTCAGTTTAATTCATTGGGAGTTTTGGAGTGTTCTGAGTCAGTATTATTTATTTAATGCATACACTGCTTTTTTCTCATATTAGACTAAAACACTTTATAAATATTAAAATCTAGGTAGGCTAATATAGGGAAATAATGGGAGATATAATGTTTTAGATAGCCTGGGTTTAAGGCACATTGGGTTTTATAGGTCATAACCAGCACTTTGAATGGACTGGTACCCTGTGAAGCTGTTATAGCAAAGGAGTTATATAATACCCATAATGAGACACAGTCAGCAGCATAGCCACAATGTTTTGGACTGGTTGAAGTTTCTAAACAGCTACCAGAGGCAGCCTCATGTAGAAATTGTTCCAGTAATTGAAATATGAAGTAATCAAGGCATATGTTACTGTAACCAGATGT
Organism: Phrynosoma blainvillii; assembly: GCA_026167975.1. NCBI lineage: Eukaryota > Metazoa > Chordata > Lepidosauria > Squamata > Phrynosomatidae > Phrynosoma > Phrynosoma blainvillii. Next base: position 8,383,322 of record JANUYF010000007.1, on the reverse strand, counting down.
GACATCTAAAAGAACAGGCATAACTGGTACACTTATTTTAATTGTGTAGACTGGTTCCTGTCCGTTACCAGTCATTGGATTGTCCCTAGGGTCAGGTATTTTACCCAAGGGGAGGCTGAGGAGATAGCTAAGGCATTACACCTGGCCTCAACTAAACACACATCTTGTTGCTCCCCCTCTTATTTCTTCCAGCATCATCATGATGTAAATAGATTTCAGATCAATAAAGTGGCCCTTATTTGAACTGAATCTCTGTGTCTGGTCTCCTTATTTCATGGTAGGTCCTCAAAGAGAATATGAGTGTATTGGGGTGAGGAGAAAATGATGCCTTGCCAGGCTGGATACTCAAAACAGTGGTGCAGGGCACACAAATAGTTGGATTAAGTTAAAGAAGGAGAGATGTTTATCTATATACCTGAGGCCAGATCAGGCATGAGATTTACATTAGTTGTTTAAGAGATGGGAGATGGGGATAGAAGTGTGATACTGCTTCTATCTGTCCATCTAAGTATCTATGTACACTGTGTGAAGCAGCTCAATTGTCTAGTATGCTTGTGCAAGTGAGAGGGTTAGGGTAATCCACTCAGAATTATGATAATCAGAAGTGGCACAAACAGAGATCATTTTCCTGTATTTTTTAATGATTAGTTAATCCAGTTACTAATAAATGGTGTAAATAGTTCCTTTTAAAAAGTAGCATTTCAAGCTCAATGTAATTTTTTCTTTTCTTTTTAAAAAAGAAACTATGCATGCTAGGCCCAGGTTAGAAGGAATGGGCAACATCACTCTACTTGTGTGTGTGGTTCTCTTGTTCTGAATCATAGCTCTGTGTACTTGCTTTTGTGTAAACAAAAGTAATGGTAAGAGCAGCATGCTATGCAGTTAAAAACATATAGTTTGAGTGTAATTCATGACCTTCACAGATATAAAAAAGGATAAATCATAAATCAAAAAGGAATAAAAAGTAAAATAAAATAATACAAGGAAGAGGAAAAGAAAAGAGATAAAAAGAAATCCTCTTGAAACAAGAATCTCATTCATTCCTCAAATATTTGCACAGTGCTTCCTTCTCTGTTTCTCTAAAGGAGGAAAACACACTTCCTTGTCTGAAAACTTACTTTTCCTCCTTTTTTTTTCCGTAGGAATGGATGAACAGTTGCTTCTAATATTTGAGATGCTGCATTTCCCAACACAACACAGTTTTCAGGCGTATGCACTGTTTCAGCATGTGATTTTCTGCACACTAACTATTAAGAGGAAATTCAAAACATTACAAAGCAATAGTTTAGCACATAAATAGTGGGGCTATGTTGGAATCCAATAAGGTATGTAAATTCTTAGAAAATTCTTAACTAAGCTTCTATGTGGAGAACAGGTGTTAGTCATCAAAGAATGCCCACCTCCCTTTGGTCTCCTCCTTTACATCATCTTGAGTAGTATAAAGGAAGGAGGGGGGAAAGCAAAATTATCTAAACAAAACTTATTTCAGTTAAAGAGAAAACTTGTGGGGGAGTGATTCCAACTCCCCAGGGTTGTATGAGTTTTATATTCAAGGGATTACAATTTCCTAATCTCTTCTCTGCAAAAGGTTCTGAGCAACCAACTGGAAAAAATGGGCCCATAAACATTTACAACTTTTTAACTTTTAAAAAAGGAAAAAGACAAATGCATGCTGAAGCTGGCTGAAGAACAAACATTTCACAGTGTATTTTCTTTCAGTAGCTGATTCTACTTGTAACATAAAACAGTTATCTATAATATCAAACTGAGTGCCTGGGGGTACCATCTTTACCAGTGTAGCTAACAGCATTGATGAGCATTGCTGGTGGGTAGCAGATGTTTGTGTTGTAAATGTGTTATAAATGTAGCAAAAAAGAGAAATAAATGAAAGCAGTGCACTGGTTAAGGTATATAGCTTGATACATTCTGTTCATGCAGGTGAGAAATAGAAACTCTGTTCTGAATATATGTCAGACCTTCAAAGCTTGTGACCTTCCAAGAGAAAAGCACTTTACTTGTCTTATAGTAATGTCATAGCAGATCACTCTTGCAGGCCAAGTCACAGTACAACCAGCCTCAACTAGAATATTCAACCCCATAAAGCATGAGGAGTTGGCAGATGAGTGCATCTGTCAAAATAGGTGCATACTTCTATCTGCCAAGAGAGGTTTACTGTTCACATGTGAAAGGAGAGAGTTCATTCCATACAGATCAGAACAATAAAAAACTCAGATATTTTTTTAAAATCTACTTATTATGTGTTGCAGTACTTCTTATTTAAAAAGTGGCATATTTACTAAAATGTTGAAAACATATTATCCTTCCCTCCTTCCTTTGAATTACACCTGAAGAATACAAAAAAAAAAAAAAAAAAAAATGGTCCCAAATCATCTCAAGTGATGCTCAAAAGTAATATTGTAGGAGAAGAGCAAGAACTAAACAGTGGCCTAAATTCTATTGTTAGCCTTAACTAGAATGAATCCATTCAAAGGGATTTGCATGTCTTGAGTCACCATTCATTCAATGAGAAGTAACCAATAGGATTTAGGCCATTGTGTCTTAACAATTATTTAGGAAAGCAATGTCATTACGGCTATGTTACCTGCTACAGATAATATGATTACTTGCAACACATTATTCCCAAGCTCTGGGGCAATTTCTACCTATTTCTGCCAACCATGATATTAAACAAGACTGTGCTCCTTGTACTCTTTGCCATAGACTTCTCAGTCAGCATGTTGTGTCCATCTCAGGACCTTAATGTGGACCTCAAGTAATCAAAGAAGTAATATGAAGATACTTCTTATTGAGTAATATCAAAATGTACCATGATTCTGAGTCAACAAGTATAGTGGGGTTTTGAAAGTTCTATGTTAATTAATCATTTTATGTTAGCTGGATGACTGAATTGGCATGAGTGTGTGGCTAGGCTTTATTCAAATATGCTAGTGTTTATACATTTGATTTGTTGTTGTTCCTTTTTGCAAAATAACATTTAAAATGAATTAAAACATAGTACATGCATTAAAACCTAATAATAAGAAGAAAAACAAATCACATAAATTACCATATGAAATATCATTAATTTTAATAACATAAAATCACTTAAAACATGAAAAGGACAATAGAAATGAAGCACATGTGCATGGATACACACACACACACACACACACACCATTAAAGAACATTAAATGTACTAACATAGAGTTATTTGTTTAATTAAAACACTTTTGCCATTAGAAGAAGAGCAGAGAGAAGGCAAACTAGTTATCTATGCCACAAACTGGGAAAAGCCACTGAAATGCTTCTTCTGTGTATTCAACAGATGCACTTGTGAAGGCGGTGGGGCAGAGGGAAAGCCCCTTCCCATGCAGAAAATGCTGGCCAAGATCCTGCATCCAGCCCCATCATGAAGCAATAGTGAGCCCTTGGTATCTGCTGGGGTTGGTTGGTTCTAGGACCTGCCATCAAAAACCAAAACCCATGGATGCTCAAGCATATACAATATGTGTTATATACAATGGCATAGTACAATGGCATCCTTTATATGAAATAGGAAAATCAAGGTTTGTTTTTTGTAATTTATAAATACTTTCAATACTTTTAAAATATATTTCAAGCCATGAATGGTTAAATCTGTGGATAAAAAGTCCATAGATATGGAGGGATGGCTGTGCTTTGTTACAATGCACAGGCATATTAGAAACTCCAAGCACTTTTATCTGCTTTCACCATGCAAACAGAGAATATTTTTTGTTGAGTATACTTTGACATTTTTGAAAGCCTGACCAGTGTGATGTCCTATTTGATTGTTACAAAATATTTTATTAAATTTAAGAATAGTTCTACATTTCTTGATGGATAAGCATTTCATTCCCCAAAACTGAAATTGTTGTGGTTAATCTATTCAGGTGAAGTAAAATTCTAAACTGAAAATAAATCATGATTTAAGGGAAAGTGCCCTGTTTTCATTTTTTAAAGGATATTTCATAGACAGTACCAACTGCTGCTGTTTTAGTTTAGGGGGTGATACATGTTAGGGCTACCCCTTTCAAAAAGAAAGTAAGAAAGAAAACAATATATTATTTTCAGCACACCATTGATATATTTTCCTAGATGAATAAATATCTGAAAAGTATTTTTTCATTTCAACTACTGTAAATATATTGTACAAGCTTTTCTTTCCTGCATGATCACCCACTCTAGTACAACTTTGGAGAAGATAATGAAAGTAAAAATGGTAGTAATGATTTCACAAGAAAATTTATGAGGGAGAGGGCTAATGTTTCCATGGACACTCTTTCTGAGCATGACCTTCCTGTGTTACTTCTTTGTCTTTTTTTTACATCAAATGCTATCCTTGGCAGGCAGGAATAAATTTTCTTCTCTGTCATGGTGCCAGATTATGAAATGGTATTCCAAAAGAGTTTAACTTTGCTCACATTTTTGCTTGACCTTCTTAATTGATTCCAGCATATAGGAATGTGTGTGTGTTTCTGTGTGTGTGTGTGTGTGTGTGAGAGAGAGAGCATATTCTGATATTGAAAAGTAGAAGAGATGTTATAATGGCTAAACTTTTATTCAGAAGCCAAAAAGGAAATTAACAGCTTTACTTATGCAGACAGAACTATCATTTGTTGTTGTTGTTGTTGTTATTGTTGTTAACCACCCTTCTCTCTCTCAATTCATGGACATACAGTGGATGAGACATCTCCAAGATTCTCTATCCTCCACTACTTTTCTTAGTTCTTCCAAATTCATGCCTGTGACCTCTTTAATGGAGTTTATCCATCTTGCATGAAGTTTTACTCTTTTTCTCCTTCTCTTTGCCTTTCCTAACATTATGGTCTTTCTAAAAACAACATCAACCTACCATACACTCCATTAAAGAATTAACATACCCCACATTAGAAGCCTATATAAAGCAATATGCCCTCCCAGGATTTTGTGGGCGTTCTTCTCATTTGCCCATTCCTCAAAACATTCACATCCCTGCTCCTGCATGCTCAAATCTCTCTTTTCTGAAACCACTGCCTTTCTGTCCCATGAGCCTGGAGACTGCTGGTACCAGTACATTTTGAATTTTCATCCTGTCCTCTGGGGTATTAGTTATTCCTCCTAATTTGGTGTCATCTGCAAATTTGAGAAGTATGCCTCCTATTCTTTCATCCAACTCATTGATAAAGATGTTGAATAGCTTTGGGCCCAGGACAGAACCCTGTGGCACACACTGGTCACTTCTCTCCAGGATGAAGAGGAGCCATTGCTGAGCACCCTTTGGGTTCAGTCAGTCAACTAATTACTAATCCACCTAACAGTTGTCTTGTCTAGCTCACATTTTACTATCTTTTTTTGCAAAAATATCATGGGAGACCTTGTCAAAAGCCTTACTGAAATCAAGATATGCTATGTCTACCACATTCCCTTCATCTACCAAGCTGGTAATTTTAACAACAACAAAAACAAAAAAGAGATCAGAATAGTCTGGCATGACTTGTTTTTGAGAAAGCCATGTTGAGTTTCAGTTATTATGGCATTCCCTTCTAAATGTTCACAGACTCTCTGTTTAATGAACTGTTCTAGAATCTTTCCTGGTATTGATGTCAGACTAATTGGGCAATAGTTGCTAGGATCCTCTTTTTTCCCCTTTTTGAAGATGGGAACAATGTTTGTCTTCCTCCAGTCTGCTGGGACTTCTCCTGTTCTTCAGCAATTATCAAAGATTATTGCCAGTGGCTCTGAGATTGCATTTGCCAGTTCTTTTAATATCCTTGGATGTAGTTCATCTGGTCCTGGAGACTTAAATTCATTTAGGCTAACCAGGTATTCCTATACTACCTCTTTACTTATTCTATATTGCATTTCCCCTACTGTGTCCTCTGCTCCATTTCCTCAGGTTGAACACCCTTTTCCTTTTCTGAGAAGACTGACACAAAGAAGGTGTTGAGTAGTTCTGCCTTTTCTCTGTCCCCTGTTAGAATTTCTCCATCTTTTCTGCGCAGTGGCCCTAGCATTTATTGGCACTCATTTATTGGCTGAGTTTGACTTCCAGCAAATATCAGGATAATTGAAGTTACCCATCACTACTAGATCTCTCCTTTCTGAATGTGTGGTCATCTGTTCTAGAAAGGCATCATTCAATTCCTCACTCTGACTGGGGAATCTGTAGTAGACTCCCACAATAACATCCCTGTTGTTTCCTTCCCCTTTAATTTTATCCAGATGCTCTCCACCTGATTTCCAGGATTTAAGTCCTGGATCTCTTCACAGGTGTAAACATCCCTGACAAATAATGCTATTCCTCCTCCTTTCCTGTTTGGCCTATTTCTCTTAAAAAGGTTATACCCCTCTATTCCTACATTCCAATCATGAGAGTCATCCCACCAGGTTTCAGTGATGCCTATTATATCATATTTGCTTTGTTGTGCTAAGAGTTCAGATTCATCCTGTTTATTTCCCATGCTCTGTGCATTAGTGTAGAGACATCTAAGATCACTGGGCCTCCCCACTTGCTGCCTGTGTGAGGTTTTTTGCTTCCCACTGTTGGGTCCTTGCATTATTTGCCTTGTTCTTTCTATAACACTTTGACTATTATCTCCAGCCCATGATGTACTCCTGTCTTCCAAGATACCTTCCAAGAAACTGTCTCCCTCCCCCACATGTCTCAGTTTAAAGCCTTCCTGATCAAATGTTTGAGACTATTGGAAAAAATGTTTCTTTCAACTGGTCTGAGATGCAGCCCATCTCTTGCCAGAAATCCACCCTCATGGAACTGCAGCCAATGATCCAAGAATCCAAATTGTTCTTGGTGGCACCATCTACAGAACCAGTTATTCACATCTTCTATCTTCCTCTCTCTTCCTGGACTACACCCTTCAGCTGGGAGAAGAGATGAGATAACAACCTGTGCATCCAGCTCTTTCAGCTTCCTACCCAAAGCCTCCTAATCCCTTTGGATATTCTGAAGACTATGCCTTGCAGTATCATTGGTTCCCACGTGGATCAAGAGGAAGGGGTAATGGTCAGTAGGCTTGACAAGTCTTGTCAGCTTGGCTGTCACATCACAAATTTTTGCCCCAGGGAAACAACACACCTCCCAGGACATCTTGTCAGGCCCACAAGCCACTGGTTCTGTACCCTCAACAAGAAGTCCCCTACCTTCACCACACACCTCCTCTGAGGCTTAGAGGAACAGCATTTTATTTCTCATGTAGCATTCTAGTTCTATGTAGGTATAGTGTCACTAATTAGGAGGCCATATTTCTAGAACATGCATATTTAACAGGTCATGTACTTGTTGTTATCTGTCCTCCCTTTGCAATTGGTAAAAGCATACATTCAACAGCTCAGTATTGGTGGCTTGCTCAGAAACTGCCTTTAGATTGACTTCAGTCATGGTACCAACTTCCATTAGCTTGCCAAAACAGCTTTCTTCTGAATGTGAGATTATGTTTGGGTCTTCCTTTTCCCCACACTGAGTGGACCTAACTTTGCTTGGCTTGTGTATTTTAATGACTTTGCAGCTCAAAGACAAGAAAATACCTTGATTGGCTGCCAAACAATGGTCGGCATTTGAATTTCACTCAAGAGGCACTATGCAGCAAACTGATCTACTCTGAAAATACATAAGATATAAAATTCTCTCATTTTCTCTGTTGTTGTTAGGTGCCCTCAAGTCGGTTTTGATTCATGGCGACCCTGTGGATGAGACATCTCCAAGAATCCCTATCTTCCACTGTAGTCTTGCCCAGATCCTGCAAGCCCTTCCCCATACCTCCCCCCCCCATTGAGCCTATCCATTTGGTCTGTGGTCTTCCTCTCTTTCTTCTACTCCCTGCCTTTCCTAGAATTATTGTTTTTTCTAGTGATCCGTGCCTTCTCATTATGTGGCCAAAGTACGATAGTCTCAACTTGATCATCTTAGCTTCCAATGAGAGCCCTGATCTGATCTGTTCAAGAACCCATTAGTTTGTCTTCTTGGCTGTCCATGGTATCCTAAATACTCTTCTCTATCACCACATTTCAAATGAGTTGATTTTCTTTTTGTCTTCTTCCTTCATTGTCCAGCTCTCACATCCATACATGGTAATTGGGAATACAATGGCCTGAATGATTCGGATTTTAGTGCTCAGTTGTATATCTTTGCTCTTCAGTATCTTTTCAAGTTCTTTTATAGCTGCCTTTCCCATTCCTAGTCTTCTTCTTATTTCTTGACTGCAGCCTTCATTTTGGTCAATGTTTGATCCTAGATATGAGAATTCTTTAACTATTTTAATTTCCTCATTGTCTAGATTTAATTTGTGTATTTTTTCTGTGGTCATTATTTTTGTTTTCTTTATGTTCTGCATCAGACCTCCCTTTGCACTTTAATCTTTGACCTTTCTTATTAATTGTTCAAATTCAGTTACAGCATAGCTTATATATAATGAAAAGTAGATTATATCTTAGTCTTTCTTAAAATTAAGAAGAAAGGTAGTTAATGCTAAAAGATATAGGAAAGGATTTGGCAAAGGATCCAGGAAGTCATTTTTGTTTTTTCTGTGGTTTTTCTTTTTTTTTCTTTTTTTTAATGTTTTTTTTTTTATGATGTCAGGTGTCATTGTTTTATGCTATGTATTGAGTATGGCATATGTATGTAAAGTATATGTAAATAAGTACTTTTTTTAACTCAATAAAACTTTATTTTAAAAAAAAATCCTGAATGTCTTCTGCTAATATTATGGTGTCTACAATCCCATAATGATCCTGCTTTGCCTAGCAACTCAACAATTTTAACAGAGAGGTGTATTTTAGGGCTTGTGACATCAATAAGGCACCTAGAGTTCAGGAACTCTGTATGACCCTGGAAAGCATCCAAGCTGTGCCAGGCACCAACCATTCCAGATGTTAGTTTATCTACCATGTTTGTATCAGGTCTCATAATTTAGCTCCATCACTCATTGGTTACATTCTATTTCTCTGTTCCCTTTCTCTTAGTAGACCATAACAAAGACTTAATAGACTATAGCAAAGGGCAGGCAAAAACAAACATTTTTTCCTATTGCCATGATATTTCCATACTGATTCCTTGTACTAGTTTCTTATGCTGATTTACCATTTACTCCCAATATGCCTTAACAAAAGCACAACAGAAGAAAGGAAAATCTGCAATAATATTTTATGGCAGGATCTGTTAGGGATCCTGACAAATGGTTGAAACCCAGTTCAGGGGAAACCTTATAATAGATTGTTCTCCTTCCTTCAATTCCTCCTTCAATCAGTTCATTTTATGCTTTGTTGTTGTTGTGTGCCCTCAAGCCATTTCTGACTTATGGTGACCCTAAGGCCAACCTATGACAGGTTTTCTTCGCAAGCTTTGTTCGGGCGGGGGGGGGGGTTACATTCGCCTTCATCTGGGGCTGAGAGAGTGTGGTTTGACCAAGGTCACCCAGTGAATTTCTACAGGTGAATGTGGATTTAAACCCTGGTATCCAGAGTCACAATCCATTATTCAAACCACTAAAACACATTGGTTCTCATTTTATACTACTTTCATTTAAAAGGGGAGCATGGTGAATATTTAAGAATTGATTGAGATTACCTCATGCATTGTTTTATTAAGTAATGATCTTTTTCTTTTTTTTACTCCAAGTAATCTAGAAATTTGTTTTTGGTACCTTGCACAACATATATTTTATTCTGTGTTAAGCAAGGCTTACCAGAGTTAATAATTCTTACTTCTAGAATTTTATTTTCATGTTTATCCACAGTGGGTGCAAGCAACATGTAAAATAAATGAAGAATGATGCCATACATTTCTTTAAAGGGATATTAGAAGAGAGTCTGCAGAGAAGAGTTTATGAAAATTGCATGAGCTGCATATTATATATGCATATGCTTCAAGATCTTGAGCATTAGGTATTTTCAGTGCAATCATGAGCACAAATACATTTTTTGCTTGCAATGAATACCTGAATTTTGAAACATATTTTTTTCCTATTCAACAAGAACTTAACAAAATTACTTTCTGACCTATGCTTAATTACCTTTTGAAACACATCTGAAAGTCACAGTTAAGTTGATGGTAATTACCATTTCTTCAAAACTTTGCAATTATTAGAAAGAAATGTTTGTGAATATTATTTTTATCGTAAAAGGGACTTTCCCCTGTGGTTTGTGTCACTAATGTTCATTTCCTCTTTTTTTAATGGCAAACCTAGAAATTCATTTGGAAACCTTAAAGCAAAATATGAAAGAAGATACCCAATACAATGAAAAAGAATGGAAAGGAAAAACAGATTTTTTTTTCCTTTGGCTTGTGAGCAGGAATTATCAACTTTGGTTAGACCATAAGGAGACAGACAAGCATTTCCATTACAAAATGAACTCTTCTCTTCAATAACCATTGGATTCAGTGCAAAAAGTGCTTTCAGCAATACTTGATAGAGCATTGTGAAGGCTGTAAGAAGTATTCAATAGATATGGATTGTATCACAAAAGCAAAGCAAACTTACTGCAAAAGAAGCTTTTGACTCTGTAAAAAAATACTCTCAAGAGTGCTCTGCAGAGCAATGGTTTAATGACGCTGGAGGGTCTTGACACACTTCTCTTTACCTTTTTTGCAAAGTATGTGGTAGCTACCCTATTTATGTTAGATGATTAATAATGTGAGCTTCAGTAGATTAATCAGTTTTATGTCATGAATCTGCAGGTGGATAAAACATAATTCTGAAGCAAGAAGTGTGTTCCTTTTGCTTTAAAGTGGTGTATGCATGTTTCATGGAAGACTTTTTCCTCAGGTATCTCACCCACAGGAGCGTGAGCTTCTTGTAAGATTATGTTTGCCATTTGTAGTTCCTAACAAGTACTTGTGTTGTGCACAAGCTATGGTCCTTTTCCTGCCTGGTATATTTGCATACTAAAGCATTGTGCAATGAGGACAAGAGAGGCATTAAGAGACTTTTGGTACTGGTGGAGAAATAGGAGAGTTGCTGCATGCCTCACTGTCTCTAAAGAAAACTGGCCAAAGAGTGGATAGAATGGTAGAAACTCTCAGCTTCCCATGAGCATCCAACCACCCAGAATACCATCTGTCTTGTGAAAGCATAGGAATGTTTAAGTAGTCATGCTGGACATTATCTTTTCTTTCTAAGCTCAGATGAATATGATTTAAGGCTGTTTTGTAACTTTGTAATACCTGAAAGAAGAGGCCTTCATGTATAATATTTGCTAATATGAGATGTGTGTGTGTGTTTTTGTGTGTGTGTGTGTGTGTGTAAGATCCCCCATCTGCCATGAAAGAGAAGTTTCTGAAGAGTCAGAGGTGAAAAGGGGCCAAGTTAAACCCCTCAGTGACTCCCTACAATCACTGAGACTTGGGGGGGGGGGTTAATGAGTGGTGGAAGTTACTGAAATTTGAGGAAAATTTGGCATACAACTTAAAACAAAAATCCATCAGTGATTTGTGGCAAAGAACAATGGATTCCTCAAGAAGTCTCCATGTATTTGCATCAGGAATATTTTAGTGAATGTAGAAGTAAAACATGTGAATTCAGTCCAAATTTAAGAAGAAAAAAATGTTTTACTTTAGTTGAAGTTCCCAGTCCACAGGCTAGTCTTCCTGGTCCCCCTGTTGGAGCTACAGTACAGTATCTCACAATATAGAAAACAACCGGCGGTGGACATTTAGCAAATTCAAACAAAACTGCAGCAACTTCAATCAAGGTATATTTTTTTTCTTCTTAATTTTTTACTGAATTCACATGTTTTACCTCTACATCCACCAAAACATTCCTGATGAAAACACATGGAGACTTCTTGAGGCATCCATTGTTCTCTGCCACAAAAAGGCTTGTGACCTCACTGGAATGGAGACATATTGGATTGCAAAAAGAGGGGTCCCTGTTGAGATGGAAATGGATTTCAAATTTCTTGGACTTTGCAAATCTCCCTATAGCCACATGGCCAGAAGGCGGGGGAGCCTGGCTGCAAAAGATATCCTCCTCACCATATACCATCTTAACTAAACAAATGTAGGTATCTAACATCTCCAATTGTTTTTCTTCTGTTTGGTTTGTAACATCTTGCCTGATGAAGAAGCCCATGGAGCTTTGAAAGCTTGCAACAAGTATATTGTGCATTTTGGTTGGCCAACAAAGGTATCACTGATGGATTTTTGTTTGAATTTGCTAAATAGCCAACACAGTTACCCCTGAATGTTTTTTTGGCATGCAACTGCTAGCTTTACCAGAATCATCATTCTAGGCAACATGTCAGGACTTATTGGGAACTTTCTGCATTGGAGGAATTTTATTTGAGTCTAACTGATGTCTTTTATTCAAATTCAAATTCAAATTTATTTCAGCCAACAGGCCATGAAACAGCAAAACAAATATAAAACATATAAAACATTTAAAACATTTAAGATACATGAACTTAATAAAATGAGACTGCAAAGTGAATGTTCATAACATGCTCATGGATTATACATTTATGTATATACATTTATATATATACAGAAAGACTTGAATATTTTAAGAAATACTGAACCATTGAACATAAAACCAAAATGAATGCTTATTTGAATATATGGAATGCAAAGATAGGACTGTTCATTTGGATTGACTCATGGTCTTACGTGTTTTAACAGCAGAAAAAAGAAACTTAGCCACTGTTTCCGTTTTGCTTTTCTTAGAATCATTTAATAAGTACTCCATGTACCAACTGTATGGTCTACCCGGGAACTTGAGCAAGAGGGGAAAAATTAATCTTAACCTGTCATCTTTATAGAAATTACAAAAGAATAAAACATGTTCTAAAGATTCAACAGAGCCTTCACCACAAGGGCAAACCCGTTCATGGTAGGGGGTTCCCTTGAAACAACCCTCTAGGACCACTGAGGGAATTACATTACATCTAGCTTTAGAGAACACAACTCGGTACTTTGGGATAGTCAGGTTTTGCAAATAAAATGCCTCCCTCTCAAAATTGAACTGTAACCCTAAACTAATGGGAGAACAGGTGGTACGAGCAGAAGATAAGGAATATTGGTTCAATTATGGTTTTATGTTCTTATATTGCGCTTTTAATTTGTTATATTGTTTAATACTTTCTTAAGGGGGGGGGAGGGATTATAATGTTTAATGTTATATTTTAATCTTGTCATATTTTATTGTTGTCAACCGCCCGGATTGGTTGGCCACAGGGCGGTATATAAATAATAATAATAATAATAATAATAATAATAATACGACGTATCATAATCTGCTGGGCTCTCGACAGATCTTGTGTAATAAAGAAGTTACTTGAAAAACCCATTCTCAGCAATTTCTCCTGGATACTTTTAAACCAGAGGGTGGTATAGTTATCTTCCCTTACAAGTTGCAAGAATCCTGAATCAGGGCCTGCGTAAAGAAGTTTCAGCCAGTACTTTAGGGTCCACGTCCAGGCAGTGCATTCCACAGAGTGACAGCCCGCTTCAAGACGTAAGACTGCTGAAGGAACGCAAGATGTCTTTTATTGTCTTCTGATGCCCATTCAGTGCATTGATAATTCAATCAGAGGTTTACATCTTATCTTTTTCTTCAGTGCTCTCTGGTGTAGTGTACACCTCATTTTTAGAAAACACCTTACAACCTGTCGACAAGTGTTTCTAATGTACTAACATGACCTGAAGTAATTCTTTGTGGGTTTTGTTTACATTTTTAAAGAACATCTGGCATTCTTGAAATCTAAATAATTTATCCCTTTTTTATTACAAGACACAAAATGTCATAGATCTTATGCTCTATATTTTATCATCTACAGGTTATACCACATTATATGTTTTAGAGGTATATGCACAGACTGAAGAATTGCCTAATTAAATTTGTGCGGCCTGTAACAGCTCACCCTTTGGCAAATGTGAGACATGGGAATATTACCTTACACACATTTTATTATTATAGAACAGTCTATTTTGTAGAGAATACTTGGTGAGACTTCATCTCACCCAAGGCTACTTAAGGAGGCTCAGGAACACCAGCAAGGCTACTTAAGGAGGCCCAGGAACACCAACCCCAGAAGCGGCACTGGCAGCAGGAGAGCAAAGGCCAGGAAGGTGGGCCGTGCCTTCTTTTCAGGCCCAGGACTGTCATCTCCTCCCGGCTCAGCAGCACCTGCAGCGGCCCAGTTCTGGGCCCAAGGCTAGTTAAGGAGGCCCAGGAACACCAACTCCAGAAGCGGCACTGGCAGCAAGAGAGCGAAGGCCGGGAAGGTGGGTGGTGCCTTCTCTGCACACTCAGAACTATCATCTCCTTCTTCCCTTTGAGTGGCTCTAAACTCCATTGTTTTATCATTGGTTGGGAATGAGCCGGGGGCGACTATTGGGATTGTGCTGGGGAACGGGAGGTATGGGCTGGAACAGAAGGAACAAATGTTACAAAAGAAGACGAGATTGCTGTTTGAAAGCTATCCCGTCTTCAGTTCCCTCTGTTTCCCAGAATGGCTTGGAGAGCAGACCAACCATTCCACAGAACTTACTCTACTCCTTTGCAATACCAGGTTGGTTAAGAACAAGACCCATATCATCCATGACCTCTTCTTGGATGAGGATGCCGACCTGGCTTGCTTCACAGAGACCTGGCTGGGAGACGGTAGCACAGTCACATGGAAGCAGACGAGGGCTGGGTACTCTGTTAGTGAGCAGGTGAGGAGAAGTGGGGGGGGAGTGGCTCTAGTTCATAAGAACAACCTGATCTTGACCAGGATACCTGTCTGGAACACAGTCCACTTTGAGTGTATGTACCTTAGCCTGAGGACCAGGGATAGTTTGGGGATTCTGCTAGTCTACTGACCACCCCGTTGTCTAGCAGACTCCCTAACCAAGCTGACACAGCTGGTCTAGGAGCTGTTGTTGGTGTCCCCCAGACTCTTAGTTCTGGGAGACTTCAACATCCCCCTCGAGACCAGTTTAACACGTGCGGCTTGAGAGTTCATGGATACCATGACTAACATGGGCCTATCCCAATTGGTTGTCGGGCCCACACACTGTGCTGATCATACACTCGATGCAGTCTTCAGTACGGAACAGGAATATCCATGGGCAGAGGTTACTAGTACCTCCGCTCTGTCATGGGTGAATCATTTTCTGGTCAAGATGAAACTTAGAGCCTATATCTGCCCCACCAGAGGTGGTGGAACCATTAGAATGGTCCGCCCTCAAAGGCTAATGGATCCAATTGGATTCCAGAAAGCCTTAGAGGGTTTAATGGTTGGGAATGCCGATGACCCTGTCAATGCCTTGGTGGATACTTGGAACATCAATCTCACAAGGCTATTGACACGATCGCTCCCAAGCATTCTTGCCATCCCGATTCAAACTGTAAGCCATGGTATACATCAGAGCTTAGGAGGATGAAGCAGTTTGGACAATGACTAGAACGCAAGTGGTGGAAGACTTGACTCCAGAACTCGCCATAGGAACCTTCTTTGGGCCTATCGGGAGGCAATACGTGCAGCACAGAGAGCTTTCTCCTCTGCACGTATTGCGTCTGCAGAGTCCCGTCTGGCAGAGCTGTTTAGCATGGTGAGGGAGCTGACGCAGGTATCTCCTGTGCCAAATCCCTTACTTAACCCGACAATGGCCTGCTGTGACACGTTTAACAACTTCTTTGCAGATAAAATCTCTCAGATAAGAGCCAACATAGGGGGGTTGCAGACTGCCAGAAATAGTGCAAATTGAGTCCACTTTTAGGGTGAAGGTTAGTGCTAGGGAATCATGGAAACTGTATTTTATTGTGGCACCAGAGCTCTCTGACAGAGATAGAAGGCTCAATGTGTCAGGAAAAAAACAAAACACAATTCTCATGATTCCCTAGCACTAACCCTAACCCTTAAAGTGGACTCAATTTGCACTATTTCTGGCAGTCTGCAACCCCCCTTAGATGCCAATATTTTATTGTTTATATTGTTTTTAACTTGTAACTGATTTAATAACTTTTTAAGGGGGGAGGGATGTGGGTTGTTGATTATTTAGTTTTTAACGCTGTAAGCCTCCCCGATTGACCTCAAAGGGGCAGGGTATAAATTATTATTATTATTATTATTATTATTATTATTATTATCTCCATCAGCTATAGCTGCTATTTGGACTAGCATATCTCCATGTCCTCCATGTGGGTAGCTTCTCTGTAAGCCTTGTAACTGTCTTCTATCTTCTTGTCAGGTGGAGGAACATATGTCTTTTCTTTACTAGAAGATCTTATTGTGTCTTCTTGGTGTGGGCTTATCAGCTTTATGGACTCTCCCCTAGTAGGAGACTCTGCAATAACCTTTCTCTTGGTCTGTTGTCCAAGAGAACACACAGACACACACAAAATCTCATTTGTTAAACATTAAGATTACTTAAGACAAGTTTGAACTCAGTTCTCCAATAAGCTAGTTTTCATTACCCATGTGGCTGGAGATTAGCCAAGAGATTAATACAATTAAAGTTTTTTTTGTTTTGTTTTTTTTTAATGGTGCAATCCTCTGCACATGTATTTGGAATTATATCCATTTAATTAAGTGGAATGTACAAATGCATCCATGAGCGGAGGGCTGACTTGTGAATACAGTAGCAAAGTGCTTAAGACAAGTTCACAATTTACAATATGCTAAATAAATCAAAACATAAAGGGCTGCTAATCAAGAGAGGGTATTAGCACAACAATTAGAGAGTTAATATTTGCTGGCTTTTTAATCCAGCATAAAATGAAAAGCACGTGGAAAATAAAATAAATGAAACACAAAAAGATTTTAAGGTTACCATAGCTTGGGAACACACGAACTAGACTGAAAGCAGGACTGAGGCAAAAGTGTGGTTGTGTAATAAAAACACATAGAATAGATGAATTAGCAAGACAAAATTATGTTCTTACTCACAGACCATAATCAGAAGCAAATGTGTCATTTCTATTTATTGAGAGGTAATGCTGGGAAACAAATAGTATTAAGCATTCAACAACATGATTCCTTTTCTGTGTCTTCATAATTTTTTTTAACAGTTGTGGTGTCCAAAATAATTTGTACACATTTTCAGGCTTAATAATGCATCCATTTGGAGCATGCATTAACCAGCACAAAAGGTGAAGATTCTTCATAGTTGCACTTCACATTTCAGTATGTGTTATTTGGTTTCAAATTAAATAATTTTATTACAGTATGCCCTCCATATCCATGGATTTTTACCCACAAATTCAACAATCCATGAACTGAAATTTAAAAAAAAATCCAAAAAGCAAAACTTGATCTTGCTATTTTATGTAAGGGACAGCATATTACTGTGCTATTGTAATTTAATGGGACTGGAGCATCCACAAATTTTGGAATCAACGGAGGGTCCTGGAATCAAATCCCAGTGAATACCAAGGGGCCACTGTATATTATAGCTGTGAGGTTTTCTTCCTTCCAAAGCAAAGCCTTCTGGGCAGCAGACATCCTTTATTATTGTTGTTAACTGCCTTCATGCTGGTCTCGACCCATGGTGACCTTATGGATGAGTTATTTCCAGCCCCCCCCCCCCCCCCCGTCCTCTACTGCTCTGCCCAGCTCCTGAAAACTCATATTCATGGTCTCTTTAATAGTCCATCCAACTAGCATGTGGCCTTCCTATCTTCCTACTTCCCTCCACCTTTCCTAACATTATTGTCTTTTCTAATGATTCATGTCTTCTCATGATGTGTCCAAAGTACAACAGTTTACGTCTTGTCATCTTGGCTTCTAGGGATATCTCTGGCTTGGTTTGTTCTAGGATCCATTTATTTGTCTTTTTGGCTGTCCATGGGATCCTCAGCACTCTTCTCCAGCACCACATTCTCTCAAATGCATTGATTTTCCTCCTATCTTCTTTCTTGACTGTCCAGCTCCCACATCCATACATGGTAATAGGGAATACAATACTTGTATGATTCTGACTTTTGTGCTGAGTTGTATATCTTTGCATTTTAGAATCTTTTCTCATTCTTTCATAGCTGCCCTCCCCATTCTTAATCTTCTCCTGATTTCCTGGCTGCAGTCCCTGTTCTAATCAATGTTTGATCCTAGACATGAGAAGTGGTTTATTATTTTTATTGCCTCATTGTCTAGTTTGAATGTAAGTTCTCTGTGGTCATTATTTTGTTTTCCTTATGTTCATCAGTAAGCCTGCCTCTGCACTTTCTTCTTTGATCTTCCTTAGTAGTTGGTCCAGGTCTGTGAGGTTCTCTGCTAGAAATATGGTGTTGTCAGCATATCTCGGACTGTTGATATTTCTTCCTCCTATTTTCACTCCTCTTTCTTCCATGTCCAAGCCTGCTTTTCTTACAATATGTTCCGCATATAAGTTGAATAAGTAAAGTGATAGGATGCAGCCTTGTCTGACTCCTTTGCCAATTGGAAACCATTCTGTTTCTCTGTGTTCAGTCCTGACAATAGCCTCTTGTCCTGAGTACAGATTCCTCATTAGGACTATCAAATGTATTGGGACTCCCAATTCTTTAAGGGTGTTCCATAGCCTTTCATGATCTATGCAGTCAAAGGCTTTGCTATAGTCTATAAAGCACATGCTGATTTTCTTTTGGAACTCCCTGCTATGCTCCATTAGCCATCATATATTTGCAATGTGATCCCTGGTGTCCCTTCCGTTCCTGAACCATGCTTGGACCTCTGGGATTTCTCTCTCCGTGTGTGGTTGGAGTCTATGTTACAGTATTTTGAGCATAATTTTGCTTGCATGAGAAAATAGTGCTATGGTCCTATAGTTGCTGCAGTCTCTTATTTCTCCTTTTTTGTGAATGAGGATATATATGGATTGTTTCCAATCTGTTGGCCATCATTTTGTTTACCATATCTGTTGACATATGTTGGTTAGCACTAAAGTTAACTCTGTCAATGGATTACAACAGTTTTATTGTTGAACCATCTGTTTCTGGAATCTTGTTTGTTGCCATTTCTTTTATTGAAGCCTCCACCTCAGTTTTTAGAATTTGGGGTTCATCTTTATATGGCTCTTCCTAGCTTCTAAATATTTATTTCAATTAAGGATTCCATAAATATTTGCTAGTTTCTTCTACTAGAGAGAAAACACACATTTTCTCTCCAGAAAAAGCACATGTGGATAATTTTTTTGGAAGAAACTGTGGGACAAAGTATTCTAAATAAATCTTCATGACAAGTTGTGGCCCAATTGGACAGTCATCCCACTAGGCACAGAAATCCATGTTGCAGGACAAAAGAAAATAACTGGCTTCTATTTGGCTACTTTACTAGATTGGAATAAATGCCAACATGAATTAGGCTGCACCAGCAGTAAATCCACCTATACTTTTTAAAAGGAAAATGGGAAATGAGTATAAGCTTGAAAAACTTATTTTTAGTGTTTTTTGAGTGGGTTAAAGATAACATGGGGGCCTAAGATAGAAAGAAGCAGACAGATTGACATATAAATGAAAAACCAGTTCTTTCATGTAGCAGCTTCGGATCTTACAGTCACATTCCAGGAATGAAAAGGCTGAAGATTTCTAGATTAAGGTGGACATTTGTAGAGAGTCAGAGAAGAGGAAAGCTTCTGAAACATCCTGATGAATGGCCAGACTTTGCTAGCAGTTCAATGAGAACCTTCCTCAGAATTATGAGGTTAAAAGGCTCAGGGATATAGAAGTCAAAGGCCAAATGAGAAGTAAAGATTGTTGGGGGGGAGGGGGAGGAAAAGAGAGTTGACAATGTAAGCCCTGTTTATGTGTTTAAAAGCTCCCTCTCCTTTGCCTTTTGTGAAGTGTGATGAGTCTGGGCAGGACAGCTTTTGCAAATTAATTTATTATTATTATTATTATTATTATTATTATTATATCCATTTTCCCAAAGGTGGGACTCAGAGCAGCTTTACAATATTAAAAACACACAATACAATTAAAAATAGAAAAGATGTGCATTAAAAAGGAATTAAATTATTACAATGTTAAAATAGATAGCTATTAAAAGAATAAAATACATTTTAAAAAAGATAAGCCTATATAAAAAAACTTTAAAAGTTCTTCCTTGATTGAAAAGCCTGATATTTTGCTGTTTGAGAGATCTGAATTTCAAAATGGCATATTATCAAACTGTCATTCTCTAGTTAATAATTTTAATAAAAGTGTACACTTGTGGGGAGAAGGGGAAAAGAAAGAGGAGGATGAAGGAAGGGGAAGAATAGTGCAGAAGTGGGGGCAAGAGAAGGGGAAGAAAGGAAGAAAAAGGAGGAGGGAGGAGAAAAAGGAGGAAGTGTGGAGGCAGAAGTGGAAGCAGAGGGGGAGGAGAGAAGGAGGAAGAAGAACAAGAGGAGGAGATGGTGAGGAAAAAGAGGAGGAAGAGGCAGCCCCCTGCCATGTTGAGAGTGGCAAGACCGGGCTTCGGGGTGGGTGGGTGGGTGGGATGGTTAAGTCCCATTGTCCCCAGTGGTGGTGTGGCTGCATGGAACATGAACAACCACAGATCTTTGTATCCATGGGGGATCCATTCCAGATTCCCCATAGATGCTAAGGGCTCACTGTATTTCTGTCCTGTTAACTATCATGTATTTAATTCTTTTTGAGGCTACTTCTGAAACAAGATTGGTGAAATTGTGGGCAAGCATAATATAAAGTCCTCAAAATGTTCTTCCTGGGCATCTCACCTAAATACGTCTGAAAGGTTTGCACATTTTCCCAATGCATATCACCAAAAGTAAATGTGGATTGAATATATTTTATATATGGAAAATGTGCACATTTCTAGACTTGCAAAGTGAGCTGTGAATCAGAAAGATATGTCTAATGAAACACAATCATTTGAAGTACTTAGAGAAATGCAGACATTTCAGATATGTTGCACATGTTATACATAGAGTGAACAATGGTTGCATAAAAACATGCTCTCGTTTTTACAAAACACAAGATACTGGCCAGATTTTCACCTCATATGAAGACAATATGAAGTAGAATTATAAGTAAGCAAATGAGGTCATATATGAAAGTACACTTGAGATATGTGCACATATTTTAATTCACTCTATTTTGAACACATCATACAAAAATAATTCTCTAATTGAATTTAAGATTTCTTCCTGATGCTTAGTCTAGTCCCTAATGACCAGATATTTATTATAGAAGTTCTTGTACCATCACTACACAAAACCAAAATATTAATGTCATGTCACATGATTCTCATAGGCCAAATTTATTGGAATGGAGTCAATCATCCTAGAAAGAAAAGCAGAACAAACATGAAGATAATCTGGATTGTTCAAGAGATGAAATAAAGGAAACTATTTAACATACTGAGGGATGTTTATATTTTACATATTTTACAACAGATACATTCTTATTCATCAGCTCTGGAGAGATAATAGTTTTTTTCTTCTTCTTTTATCACAGATGTGTGAATACCAGCCACCTGCAATATTTTGCTACCAGTCAGCTCGCCCAGTCACTCACAACATTAAGCTCACATATTTTGATAACCGTGCCAGAATTCTTTTCACTTTTCTCAAAAATCCACCAGATAATTTACTTGGAAAGGATCTTTGAATGATAAATGTCTACCATCTTAAAGAGCTGACAACAGTTTGAGGGAAGGTGATTTTGAGTAAGGAAACAAAAAGAGTGGTATTGAGCTTGGCAATGGTTGAATATCCTTTTCCAAAGAGCCTATTATCAAAGTGATTAGATTGGACTGACACAGTGGCATCACGGGGAGGGGGGGGGGGAAGGTGTGGTCCGGATGGGGTGACAACCCAGAGGAGGGATGACACCCAGCCGAGCACACTCCCTGCAGCATGCTGATTTACTCTTGAGTAAACCAGTGTGGGGGTGGGAGAGGTGTGTGCTCACCCAAGTGTCACCCTCCTCTGGGGTGTCACATGCGGCCCACAGCCCCCAATGACACAGCTGTGTCAGTACAATCTAACCAGAAATAAACACACTCTCCCATGTTTAAAAAGTTTTAAAAACTCACCCAGTCAAAATAGCTATCCAGAAACAGCTTTCCTTCTTCTCTCTCTCCAGCGACTGGGCTCAAGTCCCTGTCAGCAGTTATATAGAGCTAGGCTGCTAGTTCCCCACACATACCCTTTGACTTACAGAAGTGACTCACAGAAGCCCTACCCTATCAGCAATAAACACACTGTCCCACATTTTTAAAAAATTAAAAACTCACCCAGTCAAAATGGCCACCCAGATGCAGCTCTACTTTTCCCCATGCAGGGAGATTTACCATAAAATCTTTTAAAAGTATGTTGTGGTTTCAGCAGCAGTTGAGATTTCACTCAGCAATAATGATACAAATACAATTTGCTGAAATAAAACAGGCCACAACTTTATTGGTTGCAGCTGATGATGTCTGGCCCCAGCGTGGATCCAGATGCAGGTTTCAGTAAATTCACCTGCCAACTGATGGAAACTAATCACAAACTACTCACTGTGCATACCTCCAGGCTAGGAGACATAAAATACCACAAGGTTGGAACCCACCACATGATTCCTTTGGTACCTAGCACAAGGTCTGCTGTCCCAACCAAGGATCTCCACTGCTCCATCTCGTATTCGCCCCTTTTCGCTTGCCACCCCTCACTTCTGGAACCTTCTTCCCCCTCAAACACGGGCCATTACTTCTTTATCCACCTTCAAATCTGAGTTAAAGACTATTTTGTTCAGGGAAGCATTCCCTGGTATTGTCTGATATGCATTTACTTGTTTTCTCACTTAGGTTTACAGTGGATGTTGTTAGTAATTGTTGTAATTGTCTTTGTTTAAACTGACTTTTATTATTTTGCTCATTGTTTTAACTTAGATTGTACGCCTCTGGCAGGTTTTATTTGTTATTTGTTTTATTCTTGATTGTCTTTTGTACAGCGCTGAGTACACTGACAGCGCTCTAGAAATAAACTTTAATAATAATAATAATAATATTAATAATAATAATAATAATGATGTCCCCAGCTCCAGTCCCCAGCACATCCTTTGTTGTTCACATTTCAAAAATGTTTCAAAACATTCTAACTGAGTCTGATAGGTTCTTAGACCCTATTTCTCCCAACCTGGTCTGGCATGTGTACTCATGTCTCTTCTTTGTCTTCACCTCCCTTCTTCTCTTCTGCATCTTCCATCTTCTTCCATTTTTTATCTTTCTCCTTTTTGATGAGTCTTCAAAAAACCTTGCAGGTTTACTAGTGAGGGGAGCTCTGAAGCCTGACATCTAGCCAGAGTAAAGACCAAAGCAAAGCCTGTGCTTTCGGCACTTTGGTTCTGCCTGCCAGCCAGTAAAGTTGAGCCTCATTAGCTGGATTTCCTGCCCTTCCACAGAGTTCACTGAACCTTGGTAAACCCATGGAAAGTGGGAAAGCTTACAGAGCTGGAATAGTGATATATTCCTGATTCTTCCTGAACATGATCTACAGATGGTGCTCCCTGGTAAGATACAGAATGTGCTTCTTAAAAGAGCTAGAGAAACCTGTGATACTCAAAAGCATATGAACAATCAAATTTACATATTTAATTTTTGTAGAGTAAGAAATACTGAGAGAGTACAACCCTCATTCCAAGCACTAAACTTTCTTAACTTTCTTTTAAATGCCTGATGTTCAATTTGGGTACAGAAAAGAAAGAGGCACTAGGGATCATACTGTAAAAAATGTTTTATAATAGTTGTTATATGAAGCTGCTATTGCACATTCAGAGTGCCAGTGTTGTATAGTGGTTTGAGCATTGGACTATGACTCTGGAGACCAGGGTTCAAATCCTGGCCCAGCCATGTAAACACACTGGGCAACCTTGAGAAAATCACTCTCTCCAGCCTCAGAGGATGGCAATGACAAACACTCATTAAAGAAAATTACCAAGAAAATCCCAGGTTTGCCTTGGGGCCGGCGTAAGTCAAAAATGACTTGAAGAAAAACGACAACAACAACAACAATGGAAAACATCAAAGAATTTCAAAGGAAAATCAGATTGTTCTTTATATATTATAGCAAAGCTTTGATTTCATGGCTCATGAAAAACAATGAATCACTTTTAAAGAAATGGGTTACCACAACATTTGATCTTCCTGTGTAACAATTGCTACTGTTATAAGAGAATATGGAGAAATGGAATGGTTTCCCATAGGCAAGGATGTCAGGGAAGGCTGCATGTTATCACCTTTTCTGTTTAATTTGTATGCTGGATTAGTTTGTAAAGCAGGATTAGATTCAGTGGAAGGAGGTGTGAAAATTGGGGGAAGGAACACCAACAATCAAAGATATACAGATGACATTACAACAAATAGAAAATAGCAAAGACATAGAACTATTACAGAAGAAAGTGAAGGAAGAAAGTCTAAAAGAAGGCTTACAGTGGATCATTAAGAAAACAAAAATAATAACTTTAACATAACATAACTTTAAAGTAGATTATGAAGACATTAGAATAGTTTCAGTTTTTTATACTTTGGCTCAGTTATTAATCAGAATGGCGACTTGAGTCAAGAAATCAGAAGACTAGGACTTGTAAGAGCAGCTGTGAAGGAACTAGACAAGATCCTATGTCAAGAGATATAAGTGAATACCAAAGTTAAGATTGTCCATGCCATCAAAACTGCCAATTCTATGTATGGTTATGAAAACTGGAAAGTGTAAGAAACTGATTGGAAAAAAAAACATTTGAAATATAGAAATGTATTCTACAAATATCATAGATACCATTGATTGTTAAAAAGACCAATAAATGGGTCTCAGATCAAATCAAGCCTGAACGTTCCCTAGAAGCCAAGGTGACAAAACTGTGTCTGTTGTATGTTGACCATAGAAAGAGAAGACATGACTCACTAGAAAAGACAATAATGCTTAGGAAGGGAGATGGCAGTAGGAAAGGAAGAAGAACACATTCCAAATGGATAGATTCTATGTCCTGAGAACTTCAGCCCAATTTGAGAAGGGCAGTTGATGTTAGTATGACGTGGGGTCACTGTAAGTCAATGTTGACTTCACAGCAGTTAAAACAAATTTTCAGTTGCTCTGAAAAGACTTCTTTAAATATTTACTGCTATTCTCAGCGGGGCTTTAAATATCTCCCAATATTCCATATTGGTGCAGAAGAGGGGAAATTAACCTTTGGGTCTGAAGAGAATATTTTATTTTCCAGTTCTCTGATGTTTAATTGAAAGCAGAGAGGCTTGCAAACCGTAGGGAAAATACATCCATCTTAATGGTAAGAGAGTGCTGCTTTTAGTTCCGAGGAAAAAGCAGATGGGATATTATTATTATTATTATTATTATTATTATTATTATTATTATTATTATTATTATTATTATTATTATGATAATCTTACTGAAAACTTGTGTATAGCAGCCCCACACAGGTTGGCCAACTAGGGATGGATCAGGATGCCAATATGGGTACAATTCATTATCTCAGGGCTGGAGAGCTGCCTGAGTCTGCTCCAGTCGCAAGCGGGTCAAAACCCTGGTGACTGCATTGCCTGCTCCCAAGGTGGGCCATGAATGCAGGGAGTCAGCTTATCTCAGCTCCTTTTTGTTCATGGCTTTGGCATGGCTTCCAGCTGCTTTGGAGGTGTGTGTAATCCCCAAAATGCATCATTTCCAAAGTGGCTGGACACCACTTCATTTTAATAATCTGTTTCACCCCTCATTTTCACAGACTTAGGTCAAAGAGCATGGGAGACACAAATTCTTTCATCCTAAACTCTAGTGTGCTCTTGTCAGCAAGAAGACAGTATCAGAGGAATAAGTTTTACAGCCTTGTTCACCTCCACATGTCCTGTTTTAGACCTTTTCATCAACAATAAAACACTCATAGTCTAGGATCCAATGATATATTTCCACTAGGATTTAATTTTAGCAGTTTCTCCCCACTCTGAGAAATTTGCTAAAAACTGTATAACTTATTCTGCACAAAACTTCTGTATGTTTTTTGCACTTGAAAACTCCATTTCCTGTTTGGAAAATGCTATTTTCTGAACAGAAGAAGCATGTGCACATTTTATATAGAAAAGTACATCATTTTCTGTGCAGGTGCAGTATCGTCAATGCAGAAACATTAATTTTGGAATTGAAATATTGTTTCCTACACAGAAAATGCTATCTTCTGCACAAATTTACCAAGTAAAAGTTTAGTATAGACTATGGGGGGAAGCAGACAGGTGGCACGGGGCCACCCCAGGAAGCTGCGCCGTGAGGCCAAGGTATCCACACACCTCGCCCCCGTGGCGCAGCTTTGCCACCCCTGGAAGGAGTGCTATTTTACCTTCGGTGACTCTTCCACCGCAGCATGTGTGGACTCTGCGGCAGAGAGGCATCCTCGGAGCACCGGACGTGAGGAGGGTCCGGCGCTCTGACAATGTCTTCAGGAAGGGGTTGGGGAGCCCACCATGCGGCTGCCCCTCCCCTTCCTTGACCCAAAAATGGCACTTTGTGCCGTTTACTTCCCCCCGATATCCCGAACTGCAGAGCTCCTTGTCAGTCTAGATTTCTTCTCATCAAGTTTCTTGGGAGTTGTAAAACATGTTTTCTTTCCCTATCATTTCTAAAATATTCTAAAATATTCTTTGCTTTGCTGACTTCCATGAAATGCTTCTGCTTCTGTCAGAGCAAGCAACAAATGTGCTGTGTTGTAGAGCACTCCATTTTTTTCATTCAGCTTTTATGAACCCAAAAAAACTTTCACTAGAATGCTGGTAAACCCTATGGCATAGTTATTTTCATGCCACAGACCAAACAAAGAGGATGGGAGAAAGTCACGATATCATTGGCACTGAATGCAGAAGTGAACCAAACATTTCCATAATAGGTAACAATAGCAATAAAGACAACAACAACAAGAACAACAACAATGAAAACACTCTGGGGAGTGAAAAATATACAAAATAGGATAGATAAACTTCAGAAACTGACTAGGGATTACATTTATTGCAAATATTGACTGTGGATTCATTGGAGTATAAGTATTGTAACACTGTGATGTTATGTGATAAATTTGTAAGAATGTTGCTGTAGAAAACTTATGTTTGGTGATGATTAAAGGTGTATATTTCAACTTTATATTTCTGGGGTTCATCTATCCTGTTTTGTACGTAAACTAAACATTAGCAGTAAGTTCCTCACTATTTTCGATTTGAATAACTTAGTAGACCGTTTTCACCATTTTGAATTTTCTGCAGTGCTCCAGAGTTTGCCTCAGTTGTGGATCACTGTGTTGAGAAATAATCACCCTTTCTCTCTTTCGTTCTGCCTCTCTCTCTCTCTCTCTCTCTCTCTTTTTTTTCAAACAAAATATTCTGAAAATATTATTCAAAGGAGGCT
Organism: Phrynosoma blainvillii; assembly: GCA_026167975.1. Taxonomy (NCBI): domain Eukaryota; kingdom Metazoa; phylum Chordata; class Lepidosauria; order Squamata; family Phrynosomatidae; genus Phrynosoma; species Phrynosoma blainvillii. The sequence continues at coordinate 8,356,036 of JANUYF010000007.1, read as the reverse complement.
TCTTATCCTAGGGGGATGAGGGGCAATCTTCTGAGAAGGTCTGGCTCAGATCTAGCGGAAATATTTTTTTCCACATTATTTGCTGCTTCTGTAGATTGGGCCAATATAGTTTGAAGCTTTAGATAAACATTTCTGCAGCTCCCTCTAGTAACTTACATAGTTTTGTTACTTCTTGTAATCCAATGTGTAAGTTAGTGTGCCTAAAGGAATGGAGAGACTTCCAATTTATTAGCTCAAGACTCCTATATCTTTCAGCACGGGGGGGGGGGGGGGGGGGAACCTGGTTATATTGACAGATCTTGTGTCTTTATTGAAGTTATATTAGTGCTATCTATCAGGGATATGCTAGAAAATCTATAACTTCCACCCAAATGTGGCCCTTGTGAGCAATCCAGTTTATGAAGTGCAATCTTCCCCAGCTGGCACCATGCCTCTTGGTTCATTTTTCTGGCAATGTGATGTTTAATTATTTTGTCCAAATAAAAACTAATACATGGTTTCATGTCTATCATCAAATTATGACTTTCAGTTGATAGTCTAGATTATAAGAAAAGACACTCACTTGAAGGTCTGCAAATCGAAAATAATGCAGGTCTCCTGTATTTCATTTCCTGTGTTGACACTTCTCACTAGCCAAAGGTATCATTTATTTTGGTTACTATTACATAGGGACTTTGTCATGATAAAGTAATGACACTGTTTCATTATAAGGAGCATGTACATATTTGTTTGTGGCACAGTGTTGCAGCACTGAATATATTTAAGGGATGAAGCAATAGAAAGAGATGTTGAAAGATCTTAATGAACTTGTTTAAAGCAACCTCAAACACCATTGTATACACTGTAAAACAGAGATATTTCCAGTTAATTCATTTACCCCTGTATGTTGTGTTGTTAACTACCCTTGAGTCAACCTTACCTCATAGTGACCCAATGTATAAGACATTTCCTAGACCCCCTGCCCCCACTGCTTTGCTTAGGTCTTGCAGCCTCAGACCTGTGGTTTCTTTGATTGAGTCTAAGCCTCTGGCATGTGGTCTTCCTCTCTTTCTGCTGCCATCTACCTTTCCCAGCATCGTTGTCTTTTCCTTCTAATTGTGTGGCCAAAGTACAACAGCCTCATTTAGTCATCCTGGCTTCCAGGGATAGTTTGGACTTAATCTGTTTTAGAACCCATGTATTTGTCTTCTTAGCTACCTGCAGTACTCTCAGAAATCTTCTGCAACACAACATGTCAAATGAGTTTACTCTCCTTCTGTCAGCTTTCTTTACTGTCTAGCTCTCACATCCATACATGGTGATAGGGAACATGATGGTTTTGACAATCCTCATTTTAGTGTTCAGTTATATCTTTACACTTCAGGATCTTGTCCAGTTCTTTCATGACTGCCCTTCCCAATCCTAGTTATCTTCTCCTTGACTGCAGTCATTGTTCCAATCAATATTGGAGTCAAGGTATGAAAACTCTCAATCTTCTTGTTATCTGGAATGATTTCTTGTAGATCTTCCATGGCCATTATTTTTATTTTATTGATATTCAACATTAAGCCTCTCTTCGCACTTTCCTCCTTGATCATCCTTAGCAATTGCTCCAGCTCTTTGTTGGATTCTCCTAGTAGTATTCTGTCATTTGTGTATCTTAGATTGTTAATCTTCCCTCCATCAAACTTAACTCCTCCTGCCTCTGAGTATAGGCTTCCTCTGTGTATGATATTTTTGCCATAGAGGTTTAATAAATAGGATGTAGGAATGCAGCCTTTCCTGACCCATTTAGAATCATAAAATTATAGAGTTGGAAAAGACCACAAGGGCCATCCAGTCCAATCCCCTGCCATACAGGAACTCAAAATCAAACCACCCCTGACAGATGGCCATCCAGCCTCTGTTTAAAGACCTCCAAAGAAGGAGAGTCCACCACACTCCAAGGAAGTGTGTTCCATTGTCAAACAGCTCTTACAAGCAGGAAGTTCCTCCTAAAATTTAGGTGGAACTTCTTTTCCTGTAGCTTGCATCCATTGTTCTGGGTCCTAGTCTCTGGAGTAGGAGAAAACAAGCTTGCTCCATCCTCAACATGACATCCCTTCAAATATTTAAACACTTCTATCATATCACCTCTCAACCTTCTCTTCTCCACGCTAAACATCCCCAGCTCCCTAAGTTGTTCCTCACAGGGCTTGGTTTCTAGACCCTTCAACATTTTAGTTGCCCTCCTTTGGACACACTCCAGTTTCTCCACATCCTTTTTGAGTGTGTTTCACTGTTGAGCAGTCCTTACTGCCAGGAAGTGCCTCCTAATGTTTAGGTGGAATCTCTTTTCCTGAGCTGACACTCATTATTCCGGGTCCTGTTCTCTGGAGCAGCAGAAAACAAGCTTGCTCTATCTTCAATATGACACCCCTTCAAATATTTAAACAGAGCTATCATATCACCTCTTAACTGTCTCTTCTCCAGTTAAACATACCCAGCTCCCTAAGGTTCTACTCATAGGGAATGGTTTCTAGACCATTCACCATTTTAATTGCAATGCTTTGGAAAAGCTCCGGTTTCTCAACATCTTTTTTGAATTGTGGTGCTCAGAACTGGACACAGTATTCCAGGTGGGGCCTGACCAAAGCAGAATACAGTGGCACTATTACTTACCTTGAACTAGACACTATACTTCTATTGATGCAGCCCAAAATCGCATTGACCTTTCAAGCTGACGGATCACAATGTTGACTCATGTTCAAATTATGGTCTACTAGAACTTCTAGATCCCTTTCACACAGAGTCATATTAAGCCAGGTGTCCCCTGGCTTAATCCTATATCTATGCATTTCATTTTTCTACCCTAAGTGAAGTACCTTACATTTCTCCATGTTGAAATTCATTTTGTTAGCTTTGGCCCAGTTTCTAATCCAGGGGTAGGCAATCTTTCCCCTTTAAGGGCCGAGGGACTTCAGCTCCCAGAAGCTTCAGCCATGTTGGCCAATAGTCCCATGTTGGTCAATAGCTCCTGGGATTCTGGGAGCTGAAGTTCCTCGGCCCTTAAAGGGGAAAGGTTGCATGCGCCTGTTCTAATCTATCAAGGTCATTTTGAAATTTCATCCTGTCCTCTGGGGTATCTGTTAATCCTCCTAATTTGGTGTTATCAGAAAATTTGATAACTATGCCCCCTATTCTTTCATTCAAGTCATTGATAAAGATTTAAGATAGCACTGGGCCCAGGGCAGAACGCTGTGGCACCCCACGGGTCACTTCTCTCCAGGATGAAAAGGAGCCATTGTTGAGCACCCTTTGGTTTGACGGTCAACCAATTACAAATCCATGTAACAATTGCCTTGTCTAACCCACATTTTACTAGCTTGTTTGCAAGAATGTCATGGGAATTTTTTTCAAAGATTTTACTAAAATCAAGATATGCTATATCCACAGCATTCCCTTCATCTACCAAGCTGGTTATTCTATCAAAAAAGAGATCAGATTAGACTGGTATGACTTGTTTTTGATAAACACATGTTGACTTGTTGTTATTATGGCATTTCCTTCTAAATGTCCACAGACTCTCTGTTTAATGTTATGCTCTAGAATCATTCCTGGTATTGATTTGAGGCTAACTAGACAATAATTGTTGAGATCCTCTTTTTTTCCCCCTTTTGAAGATGGGGACAACATTTGTCCTCCTGCAGTCTGCTGGGACTTCTCCTGTTCTTCAGGAGTTCTTAATAATTATTGCCAGTGGCTCTGATATTACATCTGCCAATTCTTTTAATACCCTTGGATGCAGTCCATCTGGTTTTGGAGACTTAGGGCTGATGCAGACTGGCACTTTAGGAGTCGGAGTTGGGGTGGGGTTCCCACACATTGGCTGCCCCAACTCCACCCTGACTCTGTCCCAATGCCTCACACCTGACAGCCAAAGGGATGCAAAAGAGCTGACTCTAAGAGCGGCTTTTTGCCATCCCCAAAAGGAAAGGCATTTGCCTGCTCTTTTAGGAGTGGCAAAAAGGAGGATCAGGGCTGTAGTGTGTGGTTGCCATGGCCCCAATCCACCACACCCAGAGGAAGCACAGAGCCACCCCTTATGGGCCGTCTGCATCAGCCTTTATATTCATTTAGATTAACCAGGTATTCCTGTACTATCTCTTTACTTATTCTGTGCTGCATTTCCCCTATTTTTTCCTCTGCACCATTTTCCCCACGTTGAGCATGTTGTTGTTTTTTTCTTTTTCTGAGAAGACTGAAGCAAAGAAGGTGCTGATTGGGAACCATTCTGTTTCTCTATACTTGGTTCTGACAGCAGCCTCTTTTTTGTATGGACAGTCCATAGCTTTTCATGATCTAAGCCAGTGATGGTGAACCTTTTAGGGGCCAAATGCCCAAACTAAAAGGCCTTCTGCTACCAGGTGTTACCTGGAATTGGAGTTGGGACTTCTGCCCTTTGGGGATGAGACTTCTGGGGCAGGACTTCTACCCCCTCCCTGGGCTTTCAGCTGCCTATACAGGAACAGCGAAGGCCTGGGGGCAAGGGAAGAAGAAGATGAACAGGTGTGCACCTGTTACTCCTCCTCCCCCTGCACCATCCATGGCCTTCAGCTGCCTCTGGAGAGGCAGCTGAAGGCTGGTGAGGGTTAGGAAGGATAAAGAGAAGGAAAAAGCATGGGTCTCTCCCTTCTCCTCCCCCCACCCTGTACCTGGCCTTCTCTGGTTTGCTCAATTATCATATGTTTGCAATGTGATCCCTAGTGCCTCTTCCTTTCCTGAATTAAGCTTGCACCTCTGGGATTTCTCTTTCTGTATAATAGTATTTGCTGCAGAATTTTGCGCATGACTTTGCTTCCATGCTTGCATTTAGTCAATGGTTGTGTAATTACTGCAGTTTTCTGTGTCTCTATATGGCTTGATTGTCTCATTGTGAAATAGTTCTGGACTATGTTTCTAGTTGAGATATCTTGTATTGCAGGTCAAATTATTCATTTCCTTCCTGCTCTTTTATTGCTATCTCTTTATGTTAATGCTAATGTAACTTGAAACACACAAATTTAATTACTTTTTTCCTCATAGCAGCATGTCTAGAAATTGCTAGATGTTGGAAATCAGGTGATCTAACAATAGATGGAAAAGAGGGTGGGACTTTTGGCTAATGGTGAAATTTTCCTATACAACAAGAAACTGTAATAGACACAAAAGAAAAGACACATTCTATGATGACTGGTCAAAATTTATTGAATATATTAACTATCAGTACCATGACTGCAACCTCCAATTGCTCAAGTGGACCTATGGAATGATACATTGTGTCTTGATTCCTCTTCCGATGATGACACTTCAGCATTTATTCAAAATATTCTCTAGTACTTAGTTGGCAAAACTATGTCTTGTATCACTGTTAATTGTTCTTTGTTGAAGTTTCTTCTGTGTATGGTTGAAGTCATGTTATGCTACTTGATTGTCTATTTTCCTCCTAATAACAAAAACTGAATAAAAAATTAATTTAAAAAAATAGAAATTTGTGGGAGGACAAGTTTGTTTTGATGAGAAAAGCAGCAATTCTCAGGGTGCTTTTCACATCAAATATGCCAGCCTAATAAATTGGGGATTACATCCTAGAATGTTATCCAGAAATTATTTCACAAGCAGCAGTGTCCTCTGAAGGAAACAGCTTAATTACTGAGGCAGATTAAAAGAACATCTGCACCCTCCAGTCCCTCCAAAGGATAACATTACTGAAACACAACAACTATCATTGCCACCATTTTGGCAAAGACTGAACATAATAACAGAACCTACCTCAAAATATTCTTTGTAGACCCAGTGCACTCTTTCAAGCATTAATACAGAAATTCCAGAGATGTCAAGTTCATTTATCCTTGATAATAACCAAAGGCTTACTTGGCATTCTAATGCCCTGTTTTTCAGCTTAGTTGGAATCTGTCAGATGGATGTTACCTTGAACAGGGTAACTGAATATGAAACTTGACTTCACTACCTGGAACATAAAAAATTCAATAAGTTTTTTTTTTTTTTAAAGAAAATAATAATTCACAAGGTTGTTCCTGCCATTTCCCTTCTTTACTGTAAATTCTGTACTGCTCTCATTGTATCATTTGTCTATCATAATAGCTTAATTTGGACTCTATCCAAATTAAGAGGGAAACAAAGTCATTGTTTTGTTGTTTTCAAAAGAGATTCTGAATTTCATATGAATAAGGCAACAGAGCAGTATTCTGAATGCTAAATAGAGAACAGAAAGAACTCCCCCCCCCCCCCCCCGACAGCTGTATTGGAACTGAAATCAGAAGATATGCTATTTTCATCACTAAAGAAAACAGATGTGTGTGTTTGTATTTTCCATGTTTTTTTTTCTTTAATAGTAAGTGTTCCATTTGGTATTTCAGATGCATCTATGTGCATTCACTCAAATTTCTTTGATGTTGATATTCCAAGTATTTATAGAATAGTTCATTGATGCCTAGAAATGGGAAATATTTTTGTTTAGTGTGCATTTTAAAGTGAACCAATCTAATTCATATTTCTGTGGTTAATATATACTCCTTCAGTTGCCATGTTTCTCCACATTTTGTGATGCAGTTATCAGCTCAAAAACTGTGCAGAGTAATGCATACCTTAGTGGGAAAATGTAAAAAATCTCATGTACGTGTGTGTTTAAAAACTGCTTTTAACCTGCACTTTAACTAGTGTTTTTAAATAGAAATTTGATTTGTTTGTGCATTATTATTATTTTTTACTTTTGTACTGAAAGCATTTCATTGTATTGTGTTTTCAAAACATTGTATACCACCATGGATGTTGGGAGAAAGGTAAGTATAAATTAATTAAACAAATTGATATAAATAAATATATTGGGAAAAGAAAATGATTGTGTAAGGGGAAAAGACATAAGAAAATGTATTGCAACCTTTTTCATTAAAAGCAAGCTAGTTTTAAACTGATGCAGAAATTGGACAGAATTAAAATAGGATCAGATATAAGAAAATCTGACACAGACAGACTCATTCTTAAACACATAGATTTATATGGAATATGAAACCTATTCCAGTGAGTCTGTGTTGATTTTGGGGGGAAGCAGATGAGAGCTTCCCAGACGCCCTGGGCCGGCACGCAACTGGGCCAACTGGTGAGTGGGATAGCCCCATTTTTTACAAACCTGAGGACTTGTTGATTCAATAAATCTAAAATAATAAATAAAGAAAGTCCCAGAGTTGCCATTTCTCTGCCATTTCTGGAAGATTTATTTTTTTTAAAAAAAAGTTGTACTTTGAGATGCAAAGAATAGAACCTGAGCCTTGTGAATGCAAAACAAGGGCAGTAACATGTAGAATGAAAGAAGAGGAGAGAGAGAAATTGTGTGTGTGTGTGTGTGGGTGGGTGGGTGGGTGTGGGTGATTTCCCCTTCCCACCTCCATAGTCTTTGCCTCTATCCCTCCCATAATTCCTTTCAATGCTCTATTTGTATTGTCTCAATTCTCATTGTTTTCTGAACATAACCAACCCTTTCTCATTTATAGTATTCACTGCTTTAATCTAGCAGCTTCCCTGATTTCACTTTCACCTGCAAAGTTCATATGTCTCTTATTAGCATATTTTTCATCTGTCATAGGCTGAGATAAAAAATATCATTCAAGAAAACGCTTTGATCTAATCTGGCATTTTGGAAGCCTAGACTGGACATGAGCCTTCTGCCAGAATCATATTGTCACATCACCAATTCTCATTCTTTCTTGTGTGCCAAGTTTATGAAAATTCATAGTGCAATGCCAAGTTATAAAAACTGTCACTAGAGAAGGATAAATAATTTTTAAAATGCACCCTATAATTAATTTTATTTTCAAAATGATAAATTCCAGGACAATTGAATAAATTGTTTGACCAACATCACTGAAAATTTTGAGAGGCCGATAATGAATACAAAAGAAATGGATGGGTTGGTTGAAAAATCACTGAGGGCTTCTCGAAAGCAATACTTGTTGAATGTCTCTGATAATGCAGGGTGTCTATCAAAAGTCATATAATTTATTAAGCACTTGTCTGACAGTCATTTATGAATTTATTCTACAATCATTTCTGCCACTGTGTATGGGAATGATTAAATACTACTCAGAAATAGCTATGCAGCTCTGGGGAGGGGGAATGCAAAAGGTGTTATTTGACACTATGTCATACACCAGGGGTTGGCAACCTGCAGCCCATGGAAGCCTTTGGACCAGCTTGTGGCCAGTCCTGCCACTGCCGCTGCTGCCCCGTGCGCAAGCACATATGCATGGCGGCGGGTGCCATTTTGGAAGGCCCCACGGTGGCTGTGCAGCTGCCGTGGGGCCTTGGGAAAGGCACACCGCAGCTGCTCCAGGCGAATTTGCCCAGTGCAGGTGCAGGGGGGGGGCTTTCCAAGGCCCAGGGAAGCCCCCACCAATGGCTGCGCTGGGCAAATTCACCTGCTGCAGGCACGGAGAGGCCTTTCCAAGGCCCAAGGAAGCCTCCCCCACGCCAGCAGCAGGTGAATTCACCTGCTGCGGCTGCAGGGGGGCCTTTCCAAGGCCCAGGGAAGCCCGCCATGCCTGTGGTGGGTGAATTCACCCACCGCAGGCACGGGGGGCCTTCCAAAATGGCAGCCGCATTGCGCACGCATGTGCATGATGGCGGCGGCGTGTGCATGCGTGCGTGTGTGTGTGCAGGGGCAAGCAAGCGCACATGCACAAGTGCACGCACACCTGCCCAGCACCCCGTGCCATTCCCCCCCCCCCCGGCCCCCCGGCAACAAAGGTTGCCAGCCCCTGTCATACACTGTCATAAATATGAGAGAAAGCAAGACAAGGCAATACAAGATAAATTTAACAGGAATAGATTTCATGACCAGTGAGGAACAAAAGAACAATTTTCATGGAGGGACTCTCTTTTCAAGTAGTTTAATAATCCTACTGAAAATGGCCAGAATTCTGTTGATGCATAACAGGACCAATACAGATTGCCCTACAGGGGTGGCACAGAGCTGGCCCTAGGAGCGGTGGATCGGGGCTGCAGCAACTGCACACCATGGCCCCAATCCTCCTTTTTGCCACCCCCCAAAAGAGCAGCAAAATGCTGTTCCTTTTAGGAGTGGCAAAAGGCTGCCCTTTCAGCCACAGCAGTGGCTTCCCCCCCCCCTTTTGCCACAGTGTGTGCACACACTGCGCCAAAAGGGCGTCCTGACACTGAACACCATGCAAATGGGTGTGCAGCATCAGAAAAGAGTCAGGGTGGAGTTGGGTGGCTGGCGTGTGGCTGCCCCTCCCCAAGTCACCCCCAGGCAAGCCCTTTAGGCCGGTCTGCAAAGCCCCATAGATAGCATGCATAACTTCCCTTATGAAAGCAGTTGGACATTTTTGTCGGATGAGGTATGGCCTCATTCAGTTCAATGTTGTGGAAGTGGTGTTGTGTCCGGGAAAGCAGCCAATGGAGTAGTGATAAAAATGATACACTCTAATGCAAGGCTTTGCAAAGGCAATTCCAAAAGTACAGTAACAGTCCAATGTTCAACTAAACAAAACCAGGGAGCAAACCAAGTGTCCAGAAGTCCAGAGAGCAGGTCAGCAAGTCCAGTCCATGGTCAAGGGTTCCAGAGAGTAGATCAGTGTGTCCAGTCCAAGATCAAGAGTTCCAAGTCAATCCAAGGTCTAGGAGGCAAGGTTTCAGGTAACAAGGGAGTCAGAGTAAGATGCTTTGACCAGGGAATGCAGATAGACTCTAGGCCTCGGCAGACGACTCAATTGAGCCGTCTCCGAGGCCAGGAAGAGGAGGGGCCACCGCACGCGCGGCGGCCCTTCCTCTTCCTGAGGTCGCCCTGAACGCTTCCGGGTCACCGCACGCCGGACGCGTTCAGGGCGACCTCCCTCCACAGCGTCCGGACGCGCTGTGGAGGATAAGTCGCAAAAAGGGCGCCCGCCGCTTTTAGGGCGCTCTTTTTGCGACTTATGAAAGGAGTGCCTTTTTGGCGCTCCTTTCAGGGTCGCCGGGGAGGCGCCACGGTGAGGCTGCCATAGCCCCGCGGCGCTCCGGACCAGGGCGCTCCAAACGCCCTGGTCTGCATCCCCCCTCTGACAAAGAAGCTCGGCATTTCACAGCTGTTTATATTGGCTCAGCTCCTAATCACAGTTGTTTGGTGATTGCTGAGCATTTCTCATATAATCTCTGGAATCACCAGAGGCATGCCCTTTCTGTCCTTCTCTGGCTGAAGGTAGGTACCTCCTCGTCCTGCTCCTCTATGTCTCCCAGGCCTGGAACCTCTGCTGAGGGGAGGCTAGGCTGCTGAGTCATGGGCTTTGCTGCAGTTGGCATAGCAGAGCTAGGTTATGACTCAGAAAGTTCTACTGGAGCTGGCAGAGCCAAGCTAGAGCCTGGTTCAGACTCCTCATCCTCTGAGTTCTCTGAGTCCTCAGCATGGCTGGCCATAACAAGTTGCCCATGTGGTCCATTACACATAGATGTGCATTCTGTAAGAGTGCACATGCATGTTGTACATGTTTGTGTATTAGTTGTATATTCAGTTGCACTTTGATGACTTGGTTAAATTGCCATTTAACAGAAGGATTGCAAGGCACAATGAATGTACTATGGAGATTAAGGGGGGTTGCAGACTGTCAGAAATAGTGTGAATTCAGTCCACTTTTAGGGTTAGGGTTAAGGTTAGGGAATCATGGGGACTGTATTTTATTGTGGCACTAGAGTTCTCTGACAAAGAAGGTTCAATGTCTCAGAAAAATAACAATTCCCATGATTCCCTAGCACTAACCCTAACCCTAAAAGTGGACTGAATTCACACTATTTTTGACAGTCTGCAACCCCCCTTACTCTACACAACCCTGATTTAGGATCTCAGACAATGCCTTGTCTAATTAAAATACATTTTAAATTTCCATTTAATTTCATTCTGGACTCAACCTGGATTAAACTGTGTTGCCCTCATCCCATGAGAAATTCCTTTGGTGTTCTATTTATTGTAGTAGTTCTTAATTGCCATCAAGTAACTTCTAGTTGTGGCAACCATATGAATGAAAGGCCCCAAAGCTGCGTCTTCACTACAGAAATAACCCAGATTGACACCACTTTAACTGTCATGGTTCAGTGCTATGGAATTCTGGAAACTGTAGTTCCAGAGAAATGGATTCAAATTACAGAAAAAGAGATTCCATCTCAACATTAGGAAGAATTCCTTGACATTAAAAGCTGTTTGACAGTGGAATACGTTGCCTTGGAGTGTGGTGGATAGACTCCTTCTTTGGAGGTCTTTAAACCAAGGCTGGATGGGCATCTGTTGAGGGTGCTATGATTGTGTCTTCCAGCAGAGCCGGGATTGAACTTGATGGCCCTTCCAACTCTGTAGAGCTTATCACATGGGGAAAATTGGAAGTTTAAGCAGGTTAGAACTCGTGTTTACCCAGCTTATTAGGAGCAAATGAAGAAATGGTTTTCACAAGACATTGTGTGCAAACTGCTTGGAATCCGACAGGAAATTGACTTGAACTAATTTGTGAAAATACCATAAATTCATTTCCATTTCATTCATGAATTTGCTTTTTATGAACAATTGCTCTAGTGTGAAAGCCATTTGTTGGATTCTCCCTGTTTCTGTACTTGTTGCCAGATTTCCCATGGTGGTTTGGGACAAGTAGCCAGGGCTCTTAAAAGAACAGTTGCTGAGGCAAAGGCAGGGACACAGGAAAAAAAAAAAAAGATTGCTTCTTCCTCTGTTTGTGAATATGTCTCTTCTCCCTTGCCCTTCTCCTTTAGCCGGGGCTCTTAAAGGAACAGCCACTGAGGGAAGGCAAGGACACCAGTTGCTGAGAAGGATGCAACCTTTTATGCTGTTTTTCTACCTCTCCAACTTCTTGTTGGTAATGATTTGTTCTTTTTATTTAGGTTAGATACCATTTCTTGTAAAGTAAGGAACAGTACAGTATATTTTGATAAAGAAAATTGTGTAAACAAACTTGTTTATTTCTCTGAGTGATTTCTGGTGAAGCAACTATTTCTTCTGTGCACATGCACAAAAAAAGTAATTCCCAAACCATTATTGGGATTTACACACATCTGTGTGAAAACCAAATGTGTGTTCTACCCTCTTTCTCACTTTAGTAATGAACTTCTAATGTGTTATTGTGTTCTGCATATGAAAATCATTTGTGCATTGCATGCTTTTGTGGGTTGCAGCTGTTTTAATCATTATTGAGATGGAGGTATGTGTGGTCTCCAGAGTTTTTATTCTATGATCCTACTGCTTTCTATATTATAAAACATAATTGTATTTTCTACTGAGTCATGTCTTCCTATAATATGTCCAAAATTAGTTCAGTCATCTTGGCTTCTAGGATGAGTTCAGGCTTGATTTGCTCTTGGATTCATTTATTTGGCTTTCTTGAAGTCTATGGGGGATATTGTAAAGTCTTAACTACCACCTTTATTTTTTTTTATTTTTTTGACAGAAAGTTTGTTTTGATTTGTAGTTGTTAACTTATCTCTACGTAGTCACCAGCCAGATTTACACATTTTTCCCAGTGTTTCTTGACCCCCCAAATACCATTATTGTAGAAGTCTACAGATTGTGCCTTAAACCACTCTTCCACTTCATAAATGATGTCATCTGTGTGGTCAAATTGGTGACCCCGCAACACATATTTTATTTTTTTGGGGAAAAAGTCACTTGGTGATGATAACACTACAAAATTTCATCAATATTCCATAATAACTTCCAGGTGATAAGTATCACTTTATGATACCCCCACGTATGTCTCCATCTTACATTTTACTCACTTCTGGCACAACCTGTAACAAAAATAAAGGATACAATGAGCTGATTTTCTTAACATCATAAATTTAAGGAGAACTGATGATACTGACAAAATTTCATCAATATATCATGGTAACTTCCGGGTGAAAATTATTACTTTACGATACCCACTCATATAGTATCCACAGAACTCTTTTCTAGCCCTAGATTTCAAATTAGTTGAATTTCATCCTATCAGATTTCTTCATTTTCCAGATTTCACATCCATACCTAAAAAAAGGAAATATGATTGCATGGACAATAGTGACCTTTATATTTCATGACATATTGAATATATCATGCATTTCAGAGAAATAGCCATATTAGTCTGGAATATCAGTATGGTAAGGAACCTTGTGGCACCTTTTAGACTAATTGAGGAGTATAGCAGATGGGGCTAAAGGAGCAGCCAGAGGCCTGCTGTGATTGCTCCAGGACCACCATGGGACCGTAGCAACCAGATTCTGTAGTCCTGAGTGTGGCCACTGCTATGGTCCCAAATAGGCTGTGAAAAGGAGCAGTAAGAAACTCCTCCTTTTGCAGCTGGTTTTGGGCTGCATTTAGAGGCACCAGCACATCCTCTGCATGGCCTCAAAGCAATCTAGGGACATGCAGCAGGTGCACACCCTGCTCCCGGATTGGCCTGACAGCAGTCTTTTTGGGCTATCTGTTTGAGGCCTGACTGAAAAAAAAAAATTATAGTATTATTTTTCATAGATTTGGTCTACTTCTTCAGATGCATCTTTTGGCCTAAATCTGCCATAGTTTATAAAAGTTTTTGTCATAGTTTTTTCCAAAATATGGAGTTTTCAACTGAATAAAGACTAGGAACTTTGGAAAAAGACTTGGAGAGTTACTTATGGCCTAACAATTACATTGCCCCCATACCTGGTCCAGAGACACAGAAGTTACTGAAGACAATACCTTAGGACCTTCTGGCCCATCATCTTTTTATAACTCTACTCTATTCTGATAGCATCACTTCATTAATTATATTTAATTATGATAAAAGACCAACCAAATCTTGTTCAGTTCTCACCTGGCATTCAATGTCTTGAGGTGTTGTACAGGAATTGTTCTGCAGAGGAGGGGAAAAAAAGTGAGCTTTTGCACATAAAACCCTATTTGCACAGGAAACATGTTGTTGTTTTTCCCTCCAGAGAATAATTCCTGTGAAACACTTCCAAATGTTCTAATGGGGGAGAATAATGTGTTATTCTGCAATAAGTAGAAATGTACTCTAATTATTCATTCTCGCTGGTGACAATGAAATAGTTGAAGCATAATCAGATGTAATCATATTGGCCATGCAACACAATACAGCAAAATCCAAAATCCAGAAAAAAGAAAGATACATTTTTCTTCCTTTGTAAGTTGTTAAATATTTCTAACATCTTTTTCTTGATGAAGCCAGTGGAGCTTTGAAGCTGTGTGTGATGTAATTTGTGTATTTTGGTTGACCAATGAAATAGCTCAGTATTTATAATCCAAATACAACCAGTTCTGCAGTAACTATTTTCCCAGTTTTATTCTTCTTTTGTTCCAACCTAACCCAAAGGGAATTCAAACTTCAGAGCCAGTCAGACACACAAATCACTACACCATGCTGGTGTCCTTACAACTATTTCAGCTTAGCCATAACTCTGCATTCTGAAAATGACAAAAAGGGGAATCCAAGACTCTTACAATAGTGAAGAATAAGAGAAACATGGTGGAGGGGGGGATAGTAGGATCAAGCAGCTGCTTTTCTGGGATAATGCAACTGTCTATCACCAACATATGATGTGAAGGTATGTTTGTCTCCCAAACCTTTCTTGCTACACCCCTGCTGGACTCAGCCACATAACTAAGAAGAAAACCCTTTCTGAAAGATCAGCATGATCCCAGCAAGGTTGATAACATAACATGCTGCACTCTACTTAAAGTACAGTGAAATTCTCAGAAACGCCACTTCAGCTTCAGTGGATCAACTAATTATAGAGGAAGTCTAATTCGTCTGAGTGGAGAAACCTTCTCTGTCAAAATATTGCTCTTTACTCACAGACACCGCAATGTGAGAAACTCATGGTTTTCTCCCTTGGTACTGCAAATGGGAAGAAAATGCTTTATTTTCTTTCTTTCTTTCTTTCTTTCTTTCTTTCTTTCTTTCTTTCTTTTTTTTTTTTTTTTTAAGGTTGAGAATGGGAGGATATATGGAGGGGGGGAGATATTTCTTTTAAATATGTCATGCATCCTACAGCTGCCTCTGTTCACTTCCATGATTTGTTTCTACTCCCATTCATGGTTTGTCTTCATGCTTTTATCCTTCGTAGTTTATATTAATGTTTGTGTCTAAAAAAAAAAAAATAGAATCGACTCAGCAGAGGAAGAAAGAGACACAGAGATGAAGATATCAGCTTCTATGAAACTGGAAATATCTTTGTGCAAACTCTAATTTAATGTAAAAAGATGGGATAGCCTCCAGTGTTATCACAAATGAAACAGAGATAGTCTAGCATGCTTGCAGTACTCTTATTCACATATCAAGGTTCAGTGTCTGAGCATGTGTCCCATTATTATTACATATTGTGGAAGGGTTTTCTTGGTATATGTTACATCAATTTATTCTGGAACAGCCTTTCCTCTATTGGTTTTCAGAAGTGATAATCTTTAGAAAGTTTTTAGTACAACAAGTACTTGCAGCCTCATCTGATATTATGAATGTTTGTTTAGGATTGGACATGCAAAGGAATGATGATTTTGATTTTAAAAACAAACAAATAAAAAGGGCTAATCACCAAAATCACCAAAATAAATTATCATGTCTACATTGTTGTTGTTGTTGTTGTTGGTAGTGGTATGTGCCATCCAGTTTTATTCCCATTAAATATTGATAGTAAATGTGAAGTGAGTAACTGGGAAAGCCTGGGTGTGTGTGTGTGTGTGTGTGTGTGCGCGCGCTGTGTGTCTTCAAGTCATTTTCAACTTAAGGTCACCTTAGGCAAACCTATCATGAGGTTTTCTTGGCAAGATTTGTTTAAAGGAGGTTTGCCATTGCCTTTCCCTGAGGCTGAGGGCATGTGCCTTGTCCAAGGTCACCCAGTGGGTTTCTTGGTCAAACGAGAATCAAACCTTGTTCTCCAAAGTCATAGTACAATGCTCAAAGCATTATGCTACAGGGGTAGGCAACCTTTACCCTTTAAGGGCCGAGGGACTTCAGCTCCCAGCAGCCTCAGCCATGTTGGCCAATAGTCCCATGTTGGCCAATAGCTCCTGGGATTCTGGGAGTTGAAGTCGCTCAGCCCTTAAAGGAGAAAGGTTGCCTACCCCTTTGCTACACTGTCTACAAGTCTGGATAGAGCCTTCTAATCACAGCTCATGGAATAGTAGAGAAGAGGGGCTGCATTAGAAAGGACATAATCTAGAGACATGTCTATTAAATGGTTAGACAGAGCTGTTATGAGAAATGCTGTGAAAAATGTAGTTTCCCATAGTTCTGGGTGTGTAGATTCTCTGATATGACTCTTAAGAGGAAATGTTGACTTCACCATTGATTCGAAGAGAGACCATCACATAGCCACAGCCAATTGGCACATCAAAGCATCCGGTTTGGGAAGTTGCAAACAGAGAAGATTCACAGCTCACATGGGAGATTGTGATTTATAGCCACAGGATGTCTTCTGGCAAAGTTCAAAGAGAAGACCATCAACACACACACCATATCTTTCTATATCAAAGTAATCTTTACTATGAAAATCTGAGAACCCTTTGTAGTATAGCAACAACTTTCACTTTAGCCTTAGATCAGGTCTATTTAAAGACCAAAAATCCCTTTATTTAGTGTGCTAGTGTGAAATTTGGATGACCCTCACGTCACTCTGAATTTTGACTTAGCTCTGACCCCTAGCCTCTTCCTCCATCCTGTTCTGCCTGGCTTGGGTCTACAAGGCATCAATTCATCATAAGGAGCAGCCTCGTTCAGATAATTATCGTCCATTAGAAAGCCTCTTGTCTATATCCACAGCTAATCCCCTTATTCCTGAGTTCTTGGTCGTATGCGTGAGTGAAAGTTTGTCTTTAATGTTTGAAACACTTTTTCTTTGCCAATCTTGTTCCTAGCTACCTTCATATAAATATGGATAAAGGCCCCAGAGTTAATTAATTGAGCTAATTAGAATTCCCCAAAGTCAAGTTCATTCATAATAGAGCCAGTTATAAATGGACATAGGGCCAGGCTGAAATAGAGACAGGGCCAGTAAGTAATAGAGTTCAGGATTGTTGTTGTTGCTTTCTCCTCAAAACGCAATTAAAAATGCATAAAGCCAACAGTTTTTAGGGAAAGTTAGGAAGATCAGAACTTATGTTCTTTGAATAGAGATTTAGAATCTTGGAAGCTGAGACAGTGTGGGAGGCACTCAAGAAGTTCCTGTTTAACTTGAAGTTATATATTAAATCGTTACTGTTTTGCCCCCTACAACTCTAATTTAATAACTAAAAAGACACACCCCCCCAACATGTCTGGAGGGGCTTCTAGTTGTGCCGGCCATTTTAGGACAACAGACGCCTTATTAGCTAAGCGTTCAGGAAGTCCCGCACCTTCCCTGCATGCTTGGCCAATCGGGTTTGCTATTAATATCCAATGTACACTGGGAAATCTTGTAAGATACTAGGTCTCACGAGATTTCTGGCGAGACTGCGAGACTATATAGTCCCGCGCTGCCAAATGGCGGAAGCCATTTTAGAGCAGCAGCCGAGCCACCCATCCGACCCACCCTCTTTAATTGCATTTAAGTAAATTAATCTTAGGCCTTTGACTGGTCACCTTCGGGGGCTGGGAGGGAATTTTTTCCCAGGGACCAGTTTCCTGGTTTTTTTGCCCTCTCTGAGACTAGTATGTTTGCAGCATTAATTTGGATACAGGTTGTGTACTGTGGAAAATATTATTATTATAATCACTGTCAATGAATGTGGTTTGAACTTATTTTTTACAGGTGATGGTTATGCGAGTTGGATTTTGTTGCTTTGTCACAACTGGGGACTCAGGGTCTCAATTAAGGGTTAATTGTTGGATAATGGTTGGGGCGGGCAAGGACCCCCCCCCACAGGGGGATAATTTGGCTAATTAAACATTAATTGGGGCTAATTAGGTTTAAATTGAAAAAATTGGGTAATGACGTCATTTAACATCGCTATGACGTCACTTGAAATTTACTTCATAAGCTTGAATATGATGTCTGTTCTGGTAGGGGGAGCTAAAGTTAAATTGTTTGTAATCAATTTGCATGCTTTGTCACATGATGTGAAGGACCACCCACATGGGATGGATACACCTTCACATACACATGTGGCAAAGCAATAAGAGTTTGTTATAATTGTTTGCCATCACGAGACCCTGTACAGAAAAATAAAGTTGTGGCCTGTTTATACCCAAGAAAGAGGAGTCTGTTGTAATTTGTGCCAGTGCAACTGGCCATGCTTTGTCACATTGAACCCAACAATGGCACACCCTTTAAAAAAGAAATCAATGAAAAAATGGTTCTAGTGATGCTTTCCTTTCATCATAAAATCTATAACAAATATTTATAGCTACAATTCAGTCCATGTTCTTTAGAATATGATTGGATGTAGAGATGCTTAAAAAGAAAAATAAATGGACTGGGATCCTGTATTGGAGTTGCATGTCTGTAGGTTGACTTATATATACAGGAAATAGACTTGGTTAGTTATGTAACATCCTTATCCAGTAGGAAGCTACTATTATGTTACTATGTAGCAGAGCCAGCAATGTGCCAGATGTTCATTGTGCACTAATGTGCATGGCACAATGATATACATCACACACCTATGTTGTATCTTGCTGCTGTTCCAATATGCATCTTCACAATTCACTAACAGGGTTTCTTAGTGCCTCTGCTACTTAGCTAAGTGTATGCAAAGTTATTTTAAGGAAAAGGATTCTAAAAATTTCTATTTTTTGGAATATTTTCAGATATTTTCCACTATCTTTTTGACGGGTTTCATGTCCTTCCACAATGCCCAGAAAGATATAAGGCCTTTACAGATTGCCAGAAATAATGCAGCTTGAGGCCACTTTAACTGTCCTGGCTCAGTGCTAAGGAATCATGGGAACTGTAGTTTATTGTGGCACCAGAGCTCTCTGACAGAGAAGGCTCAATGTCTCAGAAAAAAAATACAATTCCCATGATTCCCTATCACAGAACCAGGACAGTTAAAGTGGCCTCAAGCTGCATTATTTCTGGCAGTCTGTAAAGGCCCATAGTAACTGAGGAGAAAACAGAATATCCGCCAAGCTAAGAACATATGAACTCTGATGTTGGCATTAGAATCTCATCATTAACAATACGGTGCAGTTTCTTGTTTCCACACACCCCCATAATACAAGTTTATACATGTCTCCTCAGACGTCAGCCTCATGGATGGCTTGCTCTGTTATATAGGATTGGACCCTAAGGTTGTTTAGCAGCAAAATGAAAAGAAAAAAAAAACTTAGAGTGCAATCCTATATAATAGAACAAGCCATCCATAAAACTGACGTCTGAGGCTGCATGTATAAAATGGCATTATGAGGGGGGGGGAGTAACTGCACCATATTGTTAATGATTAAATACTACCCTCCCCCCAAAAAAATTGATTACAGAATATTTTATATGAAAGAAAACTAGTTGGCTCTCACGTTAATCAAAAATATTCCACTACTATTTTTTTAAAGCTAAGCACTAGTATTATTTGTGTCCTGTTGTATGAGTATGCAGGCAATGACTAGAAATGAGGCAGTATACAAAACAACACAGCAGCTGTCATTTACAAGGGAAAATTCACTGCAAGAATTGAAAGAATCACTGGCTTCCTGACTGCTAATGGTAACTCCTCTCCATAGGTGTGTAAACATTATGCACTCATAACAGCAAAGACTACAACTGGCTCAGAGAAATCAGCCCCTGCAGTCTTTTGGCCTAATATTTATAATGGAAAGGCTGTCCCCTGATTGACCACCTAGTGTATAATCATTCTCTAAATAACCATTCCATGCTATGCACTGAGGCAGTTGGTGAAATGCTTTCGGATGCCTTGTATCTTCCTTCACGTTATAAGGCCACTGTGGCCTTTTAAATGCAGCACTTAAAATGAATGGCCTCTACACTGCACAGGGTTACCTATCAGCAGTAATTTGTATTTATGCATTGAGCCAGAGAAATGACACTGCTTGCTCTAGGGATGCTGCTACTTCCCTAATACGTTCAAGTTCAAGTCTTTAGAGACTGCAGCTGTTTTAAAGCCAGGTTTGATGGCACATCAAGGGGCATCCAGAACTGATTCCTAAAAGATGTAAAGCTCTCAAAGCTCAGCTAACCCTGCTAGCCACGTACTTTGTGCAGCTGAGCGATGCTGCAGGCCTTTGAAAAATGTATCCCCAGACATCTCATTTTCTCCACTTGTTCTTGTTTGGTTCGATGTCTAATTTGCATCTATAGCTGCCCAATTATAAAATACTGATTCTGCCCAAATAGAGGCATGGTATTGGCCATTTACTGATGTAGACGCAACAGGAAAGGTACAGATTTTGTGATTGTAGCTATTGAAGTACAATCTCCACAGACTGACAATGCAGGCAGGGGTAGTAACTCGTGGCCCACAGACTACATACAGCTTCTGGGCTTCACAAATTGTGGCTCTTGAAGGCCCTTCAAAAAATGTTCAGACAATTTTTGTCTTAAAATAATGGACACCCCATTCCAAATACATGTATAAACACCCCCACAAGCACATTTTCTCAACATTGGGTAGAAACTGTTTCAGAAGTTAAACTTTCACCATTCAGCACCCTTGAACATCATAACTAGTTTTAATTGTCAAGAAATTTTGGATCACATAACTTCTGAAAAATTGAATTGTTGAATGAACATATGTGATATTTTTGCAATCGGGTGTTGCCTACCATGTCTAATTTAGCAATTAATTAATTAATTAATTAATAATTAAATATTAATTGGTGAACCAGTCTGACTCAGGTCACAAAAGTATGTGATCCTATATAACCTTCTAGTTCTCAAATTGTTTTTCCAAGGCTGCTGCCACACTGCAGAAATAAAGCAATCTGACACCACTTTAACTTCTATGGATCAATACTATGGAGTCCTGGGATTTGTAGTTTATTGTGGCACCAGAGCTCTCTGAAAGCAAAGACTAAACATCTTACAAAGTAGAAGTCTCAGAATTTCATAGCATTCACTTCTGAAAGTTAAAGTGGTGTCAAACCACTTTATTTCTTCAGTGTGGCAGCAGCCCTTGTCTGTAAAACAGATGCAAAGGAGAAATCTCCACACTTTTCAAGTAGCTATCAAAAACAGATTATTGAATTTAATCATTATTTTTATGTGATGTGAATAAAAAGGCATGTTATTCTTATAATCTGTCTCAGTGAGAATTTCAGTCATCAAGTAGGTATCTACAAAAATGTCAGTGACTGAGAGCTTTTTGCAGTTTCTTATTTTTTCCATATTATATTTAATTTGTCCCATTTGTGCATCAGCTAGCAAAAATACTTAGAAGCTTACACAAAAATTCACGTAATCCCTTAAATATGTTCCCAGTATAGTTGTTTTCCTGTTTTCCTAACATAGGCATTTTTGCAAGCAATTTTCCCTAATATAGCAGGGTTTTAAGAATCATTTTTTTTAATCGATATATGCACTTTTATGCACACTTTCTCCCACTGTTCCTACCTTTGGGCTGGTGAACTGCATTGTGCTTCATTGCAAACTTGGGAAAACTTAATATCAAAGCATAACTGTTCATGAATAGCTTTGGGAAATGGGAATTACATGAGTTCTCATTAAAATGTAAACGGAAGAAATTTCTCTCCCTTCTCTCATTGTATTAATAGCTATCTGGACAGTTTGCAGTAAATAAATAAGGGTCCCTGCCTCCCTACTGTTTAAAAATAGAAACAAGAAAAAACTCCCCACTTTAAATAAGGCTGCTAGAATGAAGAAAATCAGGAACAGTACTTTCAAGATACAAACCTCCTAAATATGGGATGCCAGTTTTGTTATTTTTATTTTCCCCTTTCCCATCCAGTTTTTTTTTTTAATAGTAAGAGTTCTTTGATCCTGAATATGTAGTTTGTAGATTTCAGTAACATTTTCACCATAAAAAAATGTAATTCTCGTCCATTTCCACCGGCCAACTTGGAAAGGCATAAAAGACTACATTATACCTGTTTGCCACATAGATGTTAAAGAAGAAGGCTTTACAGAAAAAGAAGAGCTAGCAAACTTGTTTTGATGACTGGCATCTTTAAATACATAAGGATTCAAACCCAGACTTAAGAATTAGGCACTTGAATATTTTTTTTAAAAAAAATTGCAGAGCTTTTGTTCCATTCCGGATACAGAGAAATATGTGCAATCCGGTCAATAATGATTTCAAAATAAAATATAAACATTCTTATCCATCCTTATTCTAAACCAATATGCAAATAAAAATGCATATGCATATCCATGATGATGAACTCCTCCCATTTTCTGAAGAACACAGTTGAGGGAATAGTCTCCCTTTATGTAAACAAAGGGTTAAGGATATGATAGTGTTATGTTGTGTTTTTTTGTGTCAATTTCACTGGAGAGTCATTGAAATTATGAGAAACAATTGCCCAATGACAATGGCCAGTGGCTGAAGCACAAAGTTTCAAGAGTCTTCCCAGGTAAGTTATAAATCATCTAATATGACCATGAGGAAAAAGAAGAACAAAGATAGACCTGGGGCTGGGTTCCTGATGCACCCAGCAGAACTGGTTCAGATTGGACAAAGGCATCAGTAGATTAAAGAAATGTTTAGATAGCCATGTCAGGAAAATTATCTTTATTTTTGGTGACCTTGGCTGAATATGATATAGAGTAATCTGAAATCTGTAACTTGTCTATTTGTGCCTGAAGGGAAGTTGCCCTTCATGAAAAGAGAGATATTTTACTAATTTTGATGTCTTGCTTAGAATAAAGCCTTTCCTTTAAAGCAGGGGTAGGCAACCTTTCCCCTTTAAGGGCCGAGGGACTTCAGCTCCCAGGATCCCAGGAGCTATTGGCCAACATGGGACTATTGGCTAACATGGCTGAGGCTTCTGGGAGCTGAAGTCCCTCGGCCGTTAAAGGGGAAAGGTTGCCTACCCCTGCTTTAAAGTACTTCTCTTTCACACTGTTTTCATGTGCCTTCAATCAGTCTGTGCCCATGTTTACCTGCAGAGTCATGTGGAAAACACAGTGTAAGTTGAATTTCCCATAACTTCCTACTGCAATAGAAAAATAGGGATAAATCAGTAGATGATGGCAGCTCAGTTCTTTTAGATGGGCTCTGGTGGTCCCATGCTACTCAAGCAGAACATGACAGCATCAAACAGTTCCTTTTTCTGATATTGTTTTTGCCACAAAGTTATCCAGTCAAGCATTCAGCAAAAGTATGCAAAGGAAATGACCACATTGCACAAGAACAATTGGTTGCAAAATGCATGACTTAGGGAAATGTTCTTATCACCCTACCTGTTCAACTTTTATGCAAAACATATTGTAAGAAAAGCAGGCTTGGACAAAGAAGGAGTGAAAATGGGAGGAAGGGATATCAACAATCTAAGAAGATTATCACACAAGCATAAAAATGTGACTTACCTCTCCCAGATTCAAGTAAAATTCAGGCTACATCCGGGTCCTCTTGCATAGCTTTTGTTGCCAAATTTGCCATCTGAATGCAGCATGAGTGCAGTCCGGCTCACTTAACATGCTTCACAGACATTTTTCAAAAGTTGGAAGCTTTTGACTTTTGAAAAATGGCCATGAAGCAAGTTAAGTGAGCTGGACTGCACTCGGATTGTATTCAGATGGCAGATTTGGTGACAAAAGCCATGCAATAGGACCTAGATGTAGCCCGAATTTTACTTGAATTTGGGAGAGGTAAGCCGTGTTTTGATGCTTGTGTGATAATCTCCTTAATGGGGAAACAGAATGGCAAGAAGGGGAGGCTTGAAGCTGCCAAAAGATGGATTGGGGCCATGGCAAACACACACCACAACCGCAGTCTGCCTTCAACCTGGCTGGAAAAGGAAT
Organism: Phrynosoma blainvillii; assembly: GCA_026167975.1. Taxonomy (NCBI): domain Eukaryota; kingdom Metazoa; phylum Chordata; class Lepidosauria; order Squamata; family Phrynosomatidae; genus Phrynosoma; species Phrynosoma blainvillii. The sequence continues at coordinate 8,332,144 of JANUYF010000007.1, read as the reverse complement.
AGATAAATGCCTCGCCATCGGAGCATCATGAATCCACCCACATCTGGGCAGCTGTCTGCCTTCCAGGTGGCTTCAGGGCAACTTCATGATGTGCATAGTCAAAACACTGCACTCTAAAGGTGCTTGGACAGTGGCTTAAAAGGGGCCCTGGTGGTGCAGTGGTTAAATGCCTGTACTGCAGCCACTCACTCATAAACCACAAAGTTGCAAGTTCAGTACTAGCCAGGGCTCAGGCTTGACTCAGGCTTGCATCATTTCAAGGTAGCTAAAATGAGTACCTAGCTGTTGGGGGGCAATGAGCTTACAGCTGTAAACTACTTAGACACTGCATAGCACGGTATGAAGCGTTATATAAATGAAGCTGCTCTGCTTTGCTTTTAAAAGGGCTGTCTGTTTGGGTCCTAAAATACATAGATAACACCATAATACTAGCAGAAAACCTCACAGACTTGGAACTACTACTAAGGAAGATCAAGGAAGAAAGTCGAAAGGCAGGCCATGGAGAATCTGGATAAATTCAGCCTAGACAATGAAGAAATAAAAATAGTAAAAGAGTTCTTATACCTGGGATCAAACATTGATAAGAATGGAGACTGTAGTCAGGAAATCCAAAGAAGATTAAGAATGGGGAGAGTGGCTATGAAATAACTAGAAAGATGCTAAAATGCAAATATATGAAACTGAGCACTAATGTTAAAGTCATACAAGCCACTGTATTCCCTATTATGGGTGTGAGAGCTGAACAGCTGAGAAAGAAGATAGGAAGAAAATCAGTTCATTTGAAATGTGGTGCTGGAGAAGAGTGCTGAGGATTCTGTGTATAGCCAAAACAAATGGGTCATAGAGCAGATCAAGCCAGAAATCTTCCTAAAAGTCAAGATGACAAAAGTGAAGCTGTTGTATTTTGGATAAACGATGAGAAGGCACGACTCTTTGGAAAAAAAAATACTAGGAAAGGCAGAGGGAAGCAGAAAGAGAGGAAGGCCACATGTTAGATGGATGGAATCTATTAAGGAGGTCACGGGCATGAATTTAAGGAATTGAACAGTTCAGTTCAGTTCATCTTTATTACGGTCATAGACCAGCACAGGTAAAAAGGGGATACAGAATAAAAGATAAAACAAGGTAAAAACACAGGTTAAAAGCAATATTTAAAATATCCTTTTAAAATCCAGTGTGGCAGAGCAGGATTGGTACTAGCCTACTGCCTGATGGATTTTTAACCACAGTTGCACAGAATCTGGCAACATTATATATTATATCAGGGTTGGTGTCCGAAAGCATCAAAGTGTAAAATTGACGGGTGTGTCCCTGATGTTTATACAATAGAGGTGAAATAAGTCTGAGGTGGATGTCCCTGTAGTATGAGCACTGGAGTAATATGTGCACTATTGTCTCTATTTGGCCAGAGTCACAGGGATATAGTCTGTCTGAGAAGGGGATCTTCTTATATCAGCTTTCAAGAACAGCTGAAAGAAAGGCATGGCATTGTGCCAAAGTAAAGGCTCTCTGGTGTTAAGGTACTTCAAGTTTTGCTAAGTGTGCCATAGGTCATGCCAAGTACCTGTTGGAGTCACTAACAATAAAAGTTGGGGCACTAGCTAGGACTAGCTGTCTCTTTATATCTATCACCCGGTTTTCCATGGTTGCTTTAGCCTTTTCATATCCCATAAGTAATGAAGCAGAGCAGTGGAGGATAAGAAGACTTGGAAATGTCTCATCTACAAGGTCACCATGGGTCAATATCATCTTGAGGGTGGTTAGCAACAACAAAGGGAAATGTTCATGGAAAAGTGTACAAATTTTGTGAAATTTTAAATCTAGATCAAATCAGTTTCCAACATATGCACAGTCAGAAAAATAAGATACACAATAAATCGAAAACGGAGAGATTTGCTTATTCCTCCATTGTGCTGATGTGCATTTTCCCTTTATTGTTCCCATCACAGGAGGGTAGGAAATTTTATTCTTCTTCTCACTACTGTGTGAAAAGTGAAATATTTCAAGTCTCTCATCCCTCACAGTGAAGTGGCACATTCCTGATAAAGTATTTGCTCAAATTGCATTCATAATGCCAGTTGCATAGTGTGTTATGTCAAGTCACTCAGTAGTGCAAGCAATTTTCATAGAATTTCATACAATTTGTATATGTAAGACTTAGAAACCCTATAAGGGATGCAAACTTTACATTAGCATTCATATTATATTTATAAAGTACCATTACATCAAAAGTCTATAAACAATCATATCTTTATAGCATCAACCAAATGCACAAAATACATGATACAAGCTTTTAAATCTCCATTGGTTTCTTCATTAGGCAAAGTTGTTAAAAATCAAACAGGAGAAAGAAAGAAGAAGAACAGTGTTGGAGTCATAGGCCTAATTTGGTCAAGCTATTGTTATTGTTGTTATCAGTTGAGATGATACAGAGGGACATCCATATAGGCCAGGGGTAGGCAACCTTTCCCCTTTAAGGGCCGAGGGACTTCAGCTCCCAGAAGCCTCAGCCATGTTGGCCAATAGTCCCATGTTGGCCAATAGCTCCTGGGATTCTGGGAGCTGAAGTCCCTCGGCCCTTAAAGGGGAAAGGTTGCCTACCCCTGATATAGGCAAAAGCCTTTCCTCCTCTATGGCCATGCATGCTCTGGGAGTCCAGGAAATAAAATTTAAAGTCTAAATTGGAGGATTTTCCAGCTGCTGGAATTGGTGATTCTGTTGATGCCCTGGCTGATCTATGGAATAGGAAGGTGACCTAGGCAATTGACATAGGGGCTTTGCAGATGGTGCAAAGCACTGTCTTCGAGCAAAGGAAGGGGAGGGGCAGCCAGATGCTGGGCACCCCAATCCCTTCATGAGGTCATCATAGGAGCACCCGCAATTGCACATGGCGAGTGCTCCGATGACGTCTTTCCGTCTCAGCATCCAGACACGTGGCTTGAGGAAGGAGTGCTATTTTAGTGCTCCTTCCAGGGCTGCCCAAAGAGTGGATTGGGGCTGAGGAGTGGGGCAACCTCGGTCCCAGTGCTTGGCTTCTTGGGGCGGCCCATGGCCATGCATCTGTAGAGGCACATAGTTGCCCCAAAGTATCCATTCCTTGGATATAGAATATAGACTCCCTGCTTTTCTGAGGAGCTCAGAAAACAATGACACATCCTAAAGGCACAAGATCCTCTCTGTTCTTGGATGTTAAGCAACTTTTTCCCTGGTTAGTATTGGATGGGAGACCTCCAATAAATATCACATTCTGTAGACTATATCAGGGACAGGAAATGTCAAAACCACCTCTGAGCATTCTTTGCCTAAGAAAATCCTATGAAATTCATGGAGTCTCCATAAGTCAACAGTGACTTGAAGGCATACACACACATATTCCATTAATTTCTATTTTGCATTGTTCGGTGAAACTGAAAAGTCACATTTTAGGATACTTCCAGTTCATACTTTTGTAAAAAAAGAATAGTGCACCACCCTCCTAAGACCAGTTCATTTTTGAGGATTATTGCATTAGCTCAGTAAACAGAACAGGGGGTTTAATAACCAAAATATATAAAGCCATTCTTAATTATCAATACAAAACATATACAAGAAGTGCAAACTGTTTGGGGAGTACCTCCATCTCATATAGAAACTAGAACATCTGTTCCTATGATTCCTATAAAGCTACTTCAACCTCTTTGAAAGAAGAATATACATAGAACTGTATATATACTGCATTTTACTCATTCTCTGCTGTCATTAATTAATAAATATGTACCTTCTTCCTGTTGGAGAGGATATGAACAGAGAGAAACTTTAATTAATATGTGGCTATATTGTCCCAAGGTATGAGACTTTGGGAAACAGATATTGAATGTAAAATCACATTCAATTCTGTTAACAATGATGATCAACTATTTATTCTTACTTATCTTTATAAATAATAATAACCATTTGCATCATAAAGGTGTGGTGTTTAATACACAAGATATTATCATTAGAAAGAATGATCAAATTTTAAAAATAATTTATCACAGTTAATTCAGTGAGAAACTCAGTTATAGCTAAGGAATAGGATCAGGGTGAAGAAATGGATCTTTTTACATGGTGGAGGAGGATGTGAGAACTGGCAGTAAATGAAAAATTAACAAGTGTAACATTCTTAGAGAGGTAGCTAGGACTACTGTGATTATTTAGGTATGGCAGCATGGATTATAATACTTCTGATATCCCAAGACCCCTGGACTTTCAGCAGAAATACTGGAAAGATTTATTACAGGTTACTTTGATATTTGATACTTTTCCATAAGATATCTGATACCTGATATGTGATACTTTTCCACAATGTGTGTGTGTGTGTTTTGTTTTGTGTGTATTCATTATTTTCTTATGAATAATTCTGAATCTTTACAAACACATACACCTTTCTGGAAATTATTCTGAATCATTACACACACACATCTTGTTGGAAAACTGTTTCTTACCTTTGAGTGTTTCTTTTGCATTTATTCTGTGGAACATTTACAATTTTCACAATTAATGTGTTATATGTCTATATTTGTGTTGATATTTTATGTTGGTATGAGAAGTAAACTTTTTTTAGTGGTGGCCAGAAAGAGGAAAAGGAAGGAGATAGTCACATAAAATTAGGATATGCTAATTGTAGATCCATGAGAGCAAATTCAGAAATAACAACTGTAATTGAGATAGAAATGCAAAAACATCTCACCATAGCAGGAAAGGCTGCTTATGTCATTGAAATGGCCAGGCACACCCTCCAACATTTCACAAATGAAATCTGACATGTATGGCCAAGCAACATCAAAGTGTGATCAAGATGGCAAAAGTAATAAATGAAGAACATACAACCTAGGAACACATGCAGCAATTTGCTTTTGTTTGAACCTATGGAGAAGTTCCCAATGCCTCCTCTCATCCCTGATAAATTAACTGAGTGAAAAATTCTTTTTTTGCAATTTGATGTCAGTTTGCAGCAACTGATGTTAAGCTAAGGTCAAGGTGAAAGTGGAAGGTGGATGAAGAAACTGGAAAATTTTAAAAGCAGCTAAGAAAGTAGGATAAGAATGGATTAATCAGGACTGTCTTTATCAAATTGGGACAGTTGGAGAGTATTCACTATCTAAATGCACTTGTTGAGAAACTTTAGTCCCCTGCTCTTCTTAATTCTGGTTCTTTGTATTTAACCAGGTTTAGTCTAGAATTATATTTTTAAAAAGTTAAAAAGATAAGAGACAACCAGCATGGTGCAGTGGTTTGACTGATGGTCTACAACTATGGAGAGCAGGGTATCCCTGCTCAGCCATAGAAACCCAGTGGATTACCTTGGGCAAATCCTGGTCTCTCAGAGGAAGGCAAAGACAACCCCCTCCCATGACAAATTTAGCAAGAAAACCCCGTGATCTTAGGATCACCATAAATTGGAAACAATTTGTAGGTACACAACTATTACAACAAAGATAAGGGTAATGATGAAAGAAGAATGAAAATATTATTATTTTAATCTGTACAACAAATCATAAGATAAACACACACACACACACACACACACACACACATATTTTGCTATGGTGCATGGTGCATTCCAATAAAATTTACTTTCCTTTTTTCTGTTCATTCCACACAGCTGCATTCCATCAAGAGAACTGACACTGAAAGTGTGACAAATATCTGACCATAAGGGAGAAGCTCCAACATACCTTACTTTAACTTAAGTTTTTTCATCCTAGAAAACCCTTGTTTTCAAGCAAGGTTCTTTCTTTGGGGAGAGAAAACATCTCAACTTATACACAAAGTTCTTGCATTGCTCTAGAGGCCACAGTTTCCAGGTTAAATATTGCTAGCAGGTTTAAATATCTCTAGTGAGTAGATGAGCCTGTATATGTCTAGTAATAAGTAAATTCCACTAAGTTTAATGAATATTTTTCCCAGGCAGATTGGTTTACTTTTGACTAAGTATGCCTTACACAAGGATGTGCATATCTAATATAAAAACAGCAAACAATTCTACTTTAATGGACAATGTTCTGTCATGGAGCATCACTATCAAAGATACAGAGTCTCTCTATGCTGCCCATGCTTTTCTTAGTCTTTGTATAAACTACATTATTATTGTGCCAATTTGAAACAAGAACATTGCCCCCCTGCCTTAAATTGCTTTCAGCCAGGGTTTCTCTTGATTTACTCAGGAACCTAGTTATGCAAAACCTAAATAAGCCTTCCATAAATCGCTTAAAGGATTTCTACAGAGACATTTTATTCCAGTTGGACTGAATAGGATTGTCACATAATATACTGCAATTCTATGGTCTTTTACTTCAGAGTATCCCCACTGCCCACAAGATCTCTTTCTTCTCAGTAAATAGGCATTGGCTCAAAAGGCCTGGCAAACCATTGTTTAAAATAACTGAGCATCTTTTAAAAACAGACTCACATTGGCTTCAGCTGCTAAACCTTCTAACTTGGAACACTCTGTTCTAAGCCTGCAAAGGGTACAATTATAACATTCCATATGGGTATGGAAATTCTGCATTTCTTTGGCTATGTTCCTACAGATACATGTTAACTTATGAAGGCTCCTTTTCTTCCCTCAAGGCATACAACATTTTACAAATGTTGAGATGAAATTTCCCAGAAATATTTTTTTGTCTGTGTTGAAGGGGGGGGGGGGATTAGAGAGGGTGAAGTACCTGCAATTCCCTCCTTTTATTCATATTCTAAGAAAAAAAAAAGATTGTTTATTTTTCTTCAGATAATCTCCATTATTTTGGTGCATTGGCCAAACAAGCAGGAAACAAATGAAAAAAAAATCTTAGTAAAGAAGATGTGCTACTTACATTGTTAATAGTGAGCCCCTCTTATGACCAGTGGCATCTAGTAACTTCCATATCAATGGGGTGGTGAATCTGCCCTGTGTTTTAATCCAAACATTAAAGGGACCTATTGAAGGTCCTGAACTATTTTATGGTTAGAATATAGATCCTTGGTATACATGTACAGTTTAGTTATTAAAAAAAAAAAAAAAAAACCAGTGTTGATTCATTGCTTTACTGACATGGACAACATCACTCTTTGGTACTCTACAACAAAGTTGTGACTGGTACCTTGAAGCATAGAATGGTAGCCGCTGGGGAGGGACAATAATTCCAATTCAGTTCCTTTTTCACCCTACTTTTTCATGTTTAGGGCAGAAAGAGCTTGATTTTTTTAAAACAAAAATGAATGCAGGAGAAAGTAAAATAAATAGATTTGTTAATCTGGGAAGAATGATTTCTGGGAGCTTAAAAAATGGATTTGAAGCCCTGTGTGCAGTTGGGTAGCACCTGCCTCAAGGAAAAGGGATTAACTCACCTCCAATAACCAGTAGGAAACCATACAATGTCCTTTGCTGCTGTGAGTGATAAACAGCTCAGTCTTGTGGCACCAAATCCAGGCCAGTTAGGGAAGAATGACGGAGTTAAACGTACAGTCTCCAATCAATGTGTCTTCCTCCAGCAGAAGATGGAAAAGTAACATGAAGTCATACATGCAGGACTTTTCAGGAGAGGATGAGGTTACCCTACCAGAAGTCTGGGATTTCCTAAAGCTAATCAGATTGCCAACAACCAGGTGAGCTCATCTAGTGCAATGTAAAGTTTCAAGGTGCCCAGATCTTTCCTGAGACATCTGGCTCATGTTTTACCAAACTAGTCCCATGTTTTCCATCAACATCCCTCTACTAACCATCTCACTTGTTTCATTACTATCTGTTCTATCTCTAGAAAATAAGAAGACTTCCCCAGAATGAGAAATTTAGCTTCTCTGGGGAATTGATTTTCATCAGCCACACTTTACTTTTCTTTTAAAGCAATAGAAAAACAAACAGTAATATAATGAGTTAATAAATATATACTATATTAACAGCAACAAAATACTTTGGAGAATGTGCAATATGTTACATAAGGAAATTTTTTAAAAAGAAACTTTTCAAACTCCTCCATAATCCTATAGAGAACCAACAGGTACATGATTCTGCATGACTTTCCAAATGACTTCAGAGTGAAAGCCCATTGACAAGGTTTTCTCTCAAATGTCTTGTGGTTTGCTCCTGAATGCAGTTTACACTTTAAATGGGATGCAGTGATATGCTGGTGACTCTGTGGGTAGTCAAACTTGCAAACAAAATTTTAATAGCAGCAAAATCAAGACAGTGGTGCACCGAGCCCAAAAGAACCATGTACATGCTCCTGTACAAGCTATACTTCAAAGGGAGTTGTTGTTGTGCCCTTTTGTTGTCATCAACCTCCTGCCAAGCTAAATTTGGTCTTCTTTTACACAGGCATTTAACTTTCTTTCCTCCTTGCTCTAGGACTATCTTTGCAAGTAGCTTATGATGCAGGATCCTCATTTTATATTCAGTTCAAGTTAAAAGTTTTAATTGTTTATAACCTTAGGTCATCACAATGTAAAAACAAAGAGTTTTACAAATATCACATAGACTTTTCAATACCATTTCTAATATTACTAAGCTTACCAGTAAGAATTAAAATACACAAAATAAAGCCATAAGGGCAGCAAGATTTCATACTTTTGGGGATGCCTTATAATAACTTGTAGAGGCTTTAGTTGATGCTATTAAGAAATTTGCAGCACTTCTAGTCATACTAGAATCTTTATTAAATAGCAAAAATTCTAAATTTTGGCAGATGGACCAATTGTTTTTAATAGATAACAAACCCACAAGGTATTTTTTGCTAATTCTCATTGACAAAGGAAATCAAATTTGCTTCATCCAAACCATAGTGACAGTAGGGCAAATTATAAGATAATTTAACACACTTTCCAGTAGCTTGGGGCATGGTGTTTACCTGCCACACTCTGTAAAGCCGGCTTCCATCCGTGGCACAAAAAGGTGAATTGGGGCTGTGGTGTGAGGCTGCTGTGGCCCCAATCCATCTTCATTGGGGGTGGCTTGTCATGCTGGGAACGAGACATGAATGTGATTTTCAATATCCAGACTGTATCCAGTAGCCAGTAGCCAGTAGCCAGACCTTGAGATACCTTGAAGAAATCAGGAAGCAGAAGCAGACTACTCACAGTGAAGATATTTATTTACAGGTGATAAGGAGATGCTATTTACAGAAGCAGAAACAGAACAGATTTCCAGAATGGAAGGACACACTCTCTTCCTCCTAAGTAGCTCACAGCACACAGAGCTAAATTAGAACTCTCTGAATATGTACTGACAAACTGTAACTGCAGTTGTCCAGGAAAGCTGCCAACACGTGGCTGATAAAGACAAAGGCCTCTTCCCAGACAGCAACCCAGTTGCAAATGGCGTACCAACAAACCAAGAGTTCTGAAAGTCAGGTCCAGAGAGCACTCCAAAGTTCAGGATTATAGCGAGCAGGTAGTCCAGAGTCATTCCAAAGGTCACAGGGTGTAAGCAGTCTGAAGTCAAGCCGAGAGCCAAGAGCTTTCACTGGGGAATCCAAGATAAGCCTTGACAAAGAGCTTGGCTTTTCCCAGCTGCTTATCTAGCCTCAGCTCCTCTCCCCCAGGTGTTTCTCTTTAGCTGAGCGTTTCTCAGCTAGCTTTCGAGAACGCCGCAGCCCCTCCCTATTTGTTCTCCTCTGAGCAAAGGTAGGGATTTCAATCTCTTGCTCCTCTGCTTCTTCCTGGCATGAAACCTCTGCTGGGGAAAGGCTTTCTGCTGGGGAAAGGCTAGGCTGCTGAGGAGGGAGGCTAGGCTGCTGAGGCAGGGGCTGTTGCTCACTGGGTTCCACACAGCTAGGTCCAGGTTCAGCTAGGTCTATGGGGGCTGGTAGCACCAAGCTAGGATCAGGCCCCACATCCTCCCCCTCAGAGTCCTCCAAGTCCTCCACCTGGCTGTCCCTGACAGCAGTCTCCAGAACTCCAACCACTCTTCTCAGTGATTATTCTTCAACAATCCACACTCCAATAACCCACAATAGTTTACATTAGTCACAGCTTATATCCACTTGGCTGATGCAACTCTTCAGTACATGGCATAATGCATTACATTATATTGCTGAATCATACATAGATAGTCACAGGTGCAGTGCTCAATACACATTTAGGTGTCTGGCCACCTCAAGGATATTTATCACCACATGTTCTGGCCTTGTCACACATACCACACATACATCATGACTGTGCAGTTCTACAGATCTTAATTTTACATTAATATGATGACATAGCTTGATGCCACCCCTTCAGGGTAGTCTGTTTCACCCCAAAGTCACCTATACTATCCTATTTTGCCCAGTACACCAACTGAGCTTCTTAGTTCCACCTTTGAAGACAACTTTGATGTTGTCTAAACTGATTGTTATTTTGTTGGCTGAGCAATATACATCCAGACTAAGTCAGGAAGCAAACTGGAGTTACAAGACTTCTGGATAATCTGGATGTATATTGTTCAACCAACAAATTGTCAATTAATTATGACAAGTCTTCAGAGGTGGCACTAAGAAGCACAATACCATGGTATAATAGAGAAGAACCATATGATCTGTATGTAGAAACAAGGGGACTTTCCTCCCACATATTGATGGGGGCATTTCTCATTTTTCATATGACACACACTATTGTTAATGAAAAAAAGTAAAAAAGAAAGGTGCCAATGCACAACCTTGTTTTGCCCCTCTGCTTGTTGGAACAAATTATGTAAGAGATCCCAGTGAGGACAATCTCACCTCCAGAGAGGTATCAGCATAGAGTGTTCTGACAAGAAACAAAAATCAGTGTTGACATTAGATAGCTAGAGCCACAACATTTCATGATCAATAGTGTCAAAAGTAGTTTTTAAATCAACAAATGCTGCACACAAAAAATGTCCTTTCCTATGTTATGAGCATTTATATACTAGATGGTTCAGCACAATGACTTCCCCAAGGTGGAATATCCACTGCTGAATCCTGTCTATTCTTTATTAAAGATCTGGGTATATATATATTGCCAATATATCTATCAGACTAATTGGTCTGTAATTTGATGGGGAAAATCTATCACCTTTTTTATATATAGGAATAATTATACCTTGATTGTAGTTCACTGGGATGTTTCCTGTCAATGTGATGTAGCCAAAAACATAACATACTAAGAATGCCCACCAACTTAAATTTTCCTTAAGAACTTGTCCACAAATTCCATCATCTGCTGGAGTTTTGCCCCTAGGTAAAGAAAATATTATGCTTGTTATTTCAGCTTCAGCAATTGGTGGCCATAGATCTAAGTGGTTTAACTCAAGGCAGAGTTTTACATGAGGATGAAGCCTTTCCAGTTCAGCCAGAGGTCTATTATGAATTTATTCCATTTCATTCCCCAAGTTAATAGTACAGCTATATCTCAGTCTCTTAAATGTAACCAGTTTCCCACCTATATTTCCCACCTTCATACGTGCCATTTGCTCTTAGCAATCTAACCTCTGCCTAGTTTAATCTAAAACAAAGCCTTTCCAGGTCACAAAGCCTCAAAACCTATCTGACAAAAGAAAAGTCTGAAAGGTAGTTAATTTGGGGCTGAATGCTAGAGAGCCAAGAAAGAAGAGTGCCGGAGATCTGCAGATTCTGCTGCCTGTCAAAGAAGACCACCAAAGGGAATATAAGAAGATAAAACATAGTGACCCAGAGGGCAGCTACTGAAATAGTGCTTTATAACTACATGGAGTCTTGAGGAAAGCTGAAGAAAGCTGAACAAACCCAAGCACTGCCTGTGGGTGACACCTTCAGCAAATCCTGGGAGAACCGATCAGTAGGCAGATTTACTAGACTTGTCATTTCCTTGCTTCTCTCTGTCTGTAAGTCCTGGGAGGAAAATTAATATATGTTTGTGTTGGCTTATGTGCAACATTGCTCAAATTGAAAAGGACAGAAACTATAGTTAGAGTAGCTGTCATGTATAATATTTTGTAAGAATTGTGCCTAAAGGAAGAGGGGGGGACCTATGTATGCAGACTGCACAATATCAATGAAAGCTTCACTGTTTAATTATATGAATAAAATGTGTGAGTTAGGAATCTGGATGGGTGAGAAATTTATTCCATCAAGGCTTTGTTTTTTTTAAATGAATGTATCCAATTTGCACCTCTCAACTCCAAATGCAGAACAAACACATCCTCCCCTTTTCCCTCTCCCCATCCCTCAGAAACTTGTACGTTTCTAAACTTGCAATGTGTTCTGTGACACAGAAAGGAGAGATTCAGGAAAATGGGGACATCAGTTGCTGCCAATCAGGATGGACACACACAAACACACACACACACACACACACACACACACACACACACATCATTTCAAGTGGCAAAGACAATTGCGTATTTCTATATCATTTGCTGTGGAATTTGGGGGTGGGAAGTGCAGTATTATTATTTCCCAGCATTCTCTATCACAGGCTGAGTCTGCACTGCAGAAATAATGAAGTTTGACACTGCTTAAACTACCACGGCTCTATCCTGGGACTTGTAATTTGTTGTGACACTAGAGCTCTCTGGCAGAGAAGGCTAAATAGCTCACAAAACTACAAATCCCATAATTTCAAAGCATTGAGCCATGGCAGTTAAGACAGTATCAAACTGCTTTATTTTTGTGTTGCAGATTCAGCCACAGTCTACATTACATAACTTTATACATACTTTTTCTATGTAGCAGAAGCACTAAGAAACCCTGTTAGTGAATTGCAAAGGTGCATAACAGGTCATCAGTAAGAATATCCTGATGTTCATTGGGAACGATGAAGTTGGTGTCCTAATGAATAAATGGACTGGTGCACATAGGGACTGATGCATAGCAGTACCACTGGACTTCAGTACTGTTGTATATTGATCATTTCACCAGCTCCCCTACATAGTAATATAATAGTAGAAATGCACATTGTAGAACTGCTTGATTGTAAGTCCCACAGACATAAGTCGACTTATGAAGACATAAGTCCCAAACTGTTCAACCTCTTCAATTAGCTGTGTTCTTGATATTCCTGCATTTTCTGAGATTCTTGACCTCTGGACAGGCTATATTTAATTAATCCTTGTCTCTTCCCTTTTTGACTTTGGACATTTGGACTACTGGCTTTGTGTAATGACCTCTGGACTGGCTGAGAACTTACTTACCCCTGTGCCTCTCTTCATCTTCTTCGATCACCTCTGCATGACCTGCACTGGATTGACTTATGTGTAGATGCTTCCCTTAGAATCTGTTTCTTCAGACACTTGCTGCCCATAGGCATAATTCAGGACATATATAATGTAAAACTGAAACAATATTAATAAACAAATAAGTAATAAATAGATGAAATAATCAGAGGGAGAGATTTGGGCTGAGACTCTACAGTAGAAGGACTGTTTTCTTCAGCTGGCCTTATTCTCCTTCAGTTCTTTTCCTTCTTTTAGCAGCCACCCATCCACTCTAAAAGCAGTTAAAGATCACCTAATTGCCAATTCGAGCAATCCAGTAAGATTGGGGGTGGGATTTGTATTCTAGCTCCAAAACACACTGTAGAAATAATCCAGTTTGAGACCTCTTTAATTGTCCTGGCTCAGTGCTAGGGAATCCTGGAAACTGTAATTTGTTGTGGCACCAGAGTTCTCTGACAGGGAAGGCTAAATGTCTTCCAAAATTATAGTTATTTATTTATTTAATATCCCTTTTTGTTGTTATTGTGTGTCTCCATGTCATTTTTAACTTATGACAACCCTAAAGTGAACCTATCACAGGGTTTTCTTGGCAAGTTTCTTCAGTGGGGATTTGTCATTGCCATCCTCTGAGGCTGAGGGCATGTGACTTGCCCAGGGTGACCCAGTGGGTTTCCATAACTGAACAGGAATTTGAACCATAGTCTCCACTTTGGTGTTGGGATTAGTAACGGGCATTGTGGCTGCAGAGAATTCTGCTTCTGTGGTTGCTGAAGGTTCTCCTCAAGAAGCTGCTGGAGCCTTTCCTCTTCTGGCTGCAGACCTGGCATGTCCTCTGGGGTCTCAGGCTATCAAAGCCTTCATTTTCAGACTCATCCATCCCATAGTCCTGGAAGCAGGACATGGCACTCAGTCCAAGACATAAAACTGTGTGTTCAGAAGCCTTCAGATGAACCAAGGATCACATCTGTCAGTTGTTTGGATTCAATTGTTTCTGATTATCTTTCTCTGCAAAACAGATTATTGTCCCAATTTCACTTATTTTCCTGAACAAGACATGTGTACTTGGATCAAGTCTTGGATCCAGTGTTTGCAAAGGGTGTAGATTTGAAGATTCCATCCTTTCTTCTGTGGAAGTATTTAACAACCCCAGTGAAAGATATTTTATTGCATTTGTTATGGTAATATCCAACATGGCCTCTGAAGATTTAACAAAGTTGCTCTTATGATTAAGCCTTTAAGCCTTTTGTCTGAAACCTTTCCCATCAGACATCCAGTCTTAAATTCAGATATGCCAGGCTCTCTGTGTTAAACAGAACATTAAAAGAAATAAAAATCAAAGTCCCTTAGAAAAAAATACTTGAGTAATGGAGAAGCAATTAACATGATGTTTTTGAACAATGGGAAGCATGTATGTATCCAAAAGTCTTAGATCTGTACCACTGCTGCTTCTGTTTTCTTCCCACCAACTGGAGAAGTAGGAAATGTTATTTTGAAAACTATAGGCTGGGCAAGAAATGAGCAAACATCTCTCCCTCTCTGCATGAAACCAATCTTCTTGGGAAGATGATTTGAATTGAGAAAATAGAGGGCAAATGTAAATAAGAACAGAGGTTAAAACTTTTGCTGTAGCTAGGAAGTCCTAAAGTAGGTGAATTGAAGTTTCTGATCTTTTGAGCTGACTATGTCAGCTTTTCATAGGAATAAATCTATGGTAGCTTGTCATATTTAAAATAGTTGACAAGTCACAGTCCCAAGCTATGAGATGATTAGTGATGTGCCCATAACTGAAACCAAAAAAATATAAGCTAAAAAAAAATATTTGATTGAGAATAGTGAAGACAGAGTAACATATGGGTGGAAATATAACATTAAAAGGATCTTCCTATTTGATGTATCATTCTTATGATCTCCATAACAAGACATGTAAATAATGTGCATGGTTATTAATACAAAAAATCCCAGCAAAAATTAGATAATAAAGCACATTAATAAAGCCTCTTTTTCTATGTGCCTTTTCTCAAACAAACAAAACAAACAAAAAAGGCTTCACATTCATAGAGAAGAATAACAAAGAAGGTAGCAGTCTAGCATCTCTAGGAATGGAAATCAAGAGCCTGAGAGCAGCCACTAAGAAGTAACTCTCCCATGTTCCCATCAGATTTGGTGGGACTGAGAGAAGGTCCTCTCCAGAAATTGCCAAACAGAGGGAAACTCAAATGTGGACTCTGAATCTCCAAGCCATATATGTCAAAGCTAGAAGTTTGCATTGTGCCCAGAAATGAATCAGAAACAGCCCCTAGAGTTGTAGTAACAAGAGACTGGTTGAAACAAAAAAGTCCCTTCCCTGTCTGGATGAATACTACAGAGGTAAGAATTTTACATCATTTTCATCCAACATCATTTTCACCCAACATCATTTTTACAAAAAAATTAAAATAAAAAAATCTTCTGAATGAATTGATGATCTCATGACTGCCATGTCCTGCTTCCAGGACTGTTATCCTGAATCATTGTGATCCTGTGGATGAGACATCTCTAAGATTCTCTATCTTCCACAGCTCTGCTTAGATTCTGTATACCCATGCCTGTAAACACCCAGATTGAGTCTATCAATCTGGAGTGTGGTCTTCCTCTCTTTCTGCTGTCTTCCACCTTTCCAAGCATCATTGTCTTTTCTAATGAGTCATTTTTCCTCAATCTCTATCTATCTATCTATCTATCTATCTATTTTATATATAGTGTATATATATATATATATATATATATTCCCCAAGATTAAAAATTAAAAAGTTGTTTTACATACAAGATGATGATGATGATGATGATGATGATGATGATGATGATAAGCTACTCTAATTCAGTCTTCTCACAAAAGGAAAAAGGTGCTCAATCTGTGTAAAATGGAACAGATGATGTAGCAAGGGAAATGTAGCACAGAATAAGTAAAAAGGTAGTGCAGGAATACTGAAGGGGTGATTCACACTATGAAATAACTGGTGTGGAACCCAGATTATTTTGTTGGTGTTCATATTGGCTCCGACTGCACTCGATACAGTTTGGGGGAATGACACAAAAATACCCATTTAACCCGGTGCATTTGGCACTGGGTCCCTTACCACTATTGGATTGATCCAGATCGTTCAGACCATTTCCACCTCTCTCCTCCTCCCTCTGATCTTCCTCATTTATCCTCTTTCTCATGGCCCCCTGACCACTGCCACCACTTGCCTTCTCCTCCATCCCCTGGCCTTCCTCTTTCCTCCTCTTCCTCCTGGCCCCCTGACTGCTGCTGTTGCTTGCCTCCTCCCCCTCCCCTTGATCTTCCTCCTTCTTCCTCTTCCTCCTGGCCCTCTGACCACCACTGCTGCTTGCCTCCTCCCCCTCCTCCCCCTGGTCTTCCTCCTCCAGAAAGACAGTGTGGGGCAGTAGTTTGAGTGTCAAGCTATGACTCTGAAGACCAGGGTTTGAATCCTGGCTTGGCCATGTAAACTCAGTGAGTGATCCTGAGCAAGTTACGTTCTCTCAGCCGCAGAAGATGGCAATGGCAAACCCCCACTTAATAAATTTGCCAAGAAAACCCCATCAGAAATTACTTAAAGGCACACATCATCATCATCATCATCATCATCAGCTACAACAAGGAGACCTCCTGCAGACCACCTGCTTCCCAGAGGCCTTTCAGCCCCAACCCACCAAGGGGGAAAAGAGGGGGCCACTCAGACCACAAGTGTAAATGGGCAACAAAAAATTTGTGTGGCAAACATAGTGAGATCTATGAGCCCAACTGATTCGGAACGCCATCACCAAGGAGACCCCTCGGTACAAAATTGTAAGTGTGAATGGGCCCCTAGTTAATCTAAATGAATTCAAGTCTTCAGGACCAGTTGAACTATATCCAAGGTTATTAAAGAACTGGCAGAAATAATCTCAGAATCACTGGCAATACTTTTTGAGAACTCCTGGAGAAAAGGAGAAGTCTCAGCAGATTGGAGGAGGGCAAACATTGTCCCCATCTTCAAAAAGGGAGGGAAAAGAGGACCCAATCAATTACCACCTGGTTAGCCTGATATCAATATCAGGAAAGATTCTAGAGCAGCTCATTAAACAGAAAGTCTTTAAGCATTTAGAAAGGAATGCCATTATTGCAAAAAGTCAACATGAGTTTCTCAAACACAAGTCATGGCAGACTAATCTTATTTATTTATTTATTTATTTATAAAATTACCAGCATGGTAGATAAAAGGAATGCTGTGGATGTAGCATATACAATCCCTTATGATATTCTAGCAAATAAGCTAGTAAAATGTGGGCTATACAATGCAACTGTTAGGTGGATTTGTAATTGGTTAAGCAGCCAAACCCAAAGGGTGCTAAACAATGTTTCCTCTTTATCCTGGAAAGAAGTGACTCCTAGATCCCTTTCACATATACTATTGTCAAGCCAGGTGTCCACCATCCTATATCTGTGTATTTCATTTTTTTCTGCCTAAGTGTAGTACCTTACATTTCTTCTTGGTGAAATTCATTTTGTTAGTTTTAGCCCAACTTTCTAATCTATTAAGGTCATTTTGAATTTTGATCCTGTCCTCTGGAGTGCTAGCTACTTCTAATTTGGTGTCATTTGCAAATTTGATAAGTATGTCCTCTATGTTTTCATCCATGCCATTGATAAAGATGTTGAATAGCACTGTGCCCATGAATAGCATTGTGCCATTTATTCTTTCTCATTTCTTATATAGCTCTTCTGTGAATTATTTCCATCTTTTTTTTTTTTTAATTTCATTGTAGCCTGTATTATGTTCCTTTTTTGAGCATAGGTTTCTGGACTATTGATATCAAATTTCCTCCAATACTAAAAAGCATTCCTGTCATACTAGACCTATGCAATGGAATTATTCTGTCCATTAGCAGCATGATCTGACACCTATCTGCTATTCCTAGAATTGTTTGCCATGTTTTATCTTTATGAAAATTCTGCAGTTAGAATTTCTGTATCCAGGTTTGTTGGCCTAAAGTTCCTTGGCTAGAAGTTATCATCCATTAATGTGTCCCCAAGGATGAACAAAGAAACAGTATGTAAACCAGAAAATTATTTTCTAGCCCAAATGGAATGAGAAATTATTTCCTTAGCAGTTTGCATCAACTCTGTAGAAGCATATAAAGCCTTTGACTCCTTGTTGATGCTGCTGAAGTCTTGATAAAACCATGCTCTGAACTTTTTTCTAATTACACCATTGTTGAATTACAATTAATATGCAAATGGAGACATAAAGTCAAACTTATCACATATAGCTATCAGTGCAAGCAATCTGAATTCACTAATCTAGCCCCCTTTGAAACTCTCTGGAGGAACTCTTTCTCATTCTCTTTCTCATTCTCATTTTAACTTTCTAAGACATAAGGGAATTTTGTCTCATTCCTGAACAGTGAAAGAGGAGAAGAGGACAGCACTTCTGACCACAAGAGCTCTGCTGCCAGATATTCTCCCAATGACTTACTGATTTAATATAATACAATTTAGATTATTTATTCTTACCTTTTAGGGTCAAGACCTCACAAGGCAGTTACCCTCAAATAAATATATTATAAATAGGGAGATGGAGGTCTGTCAGCTTCATTTTTATGGCGTTCAGAAAAACACCAGCATTCTTATACTTCCCTAGCTCTGTACTGAATTACAAGAGATGCCAGTTCTGATGATCAGAAGATTGGAAGGCTGGCAGTTCAAGGCCTAAGTGCTGCATGATGGGGTGAGCTCCTGTCACTAGTCCCAGCTTCTGCCAACCTAGCAGTTCGAAAGCATGCCAATGCAAGTAGATAAATAGGTACCACTTCGGTGGGAAGGTAAACAGCGTTTGGTGCAGTCATGTTGGCCACATGACTACCAGAGTAGTCCTTGGACAATGCTGGCTCTTCAGCTTAGTAACAAGAGATGAGCTTCGCCTCCTATAGTCAGTTACGACTAGACATTCATGTCAAGGAATTACCTTTACCTTTACATTCCCCCCTACACACACACACATTCAGAAGAGTTCATATTTCAATAGGCATTCCCCCCTCCCATATACTTATTAATATGCCTTTTTCCCATTGGCATTTTGTGTGTATGTGTGCCTCCCCCCCACACACACACAAATGTATACATGGTTTTCTTTTGCCATCCCTCCCACAGTCTATTGGCTATCTATCACAGGATATGAGGAATGAGTATTTTTTTAATGCAACAGCATTATAAACTTGTGAAGAAAAGGCAACATGGAACAATGATGGTTTTGACATTTAATGCTCATTTGGATATTTGCACTGATTGGAATTGTACAGAACTCTGCTAAAATCAGGATCCAAAAATATGAGAACGCAGCTGAAAAGCCCTCTGTCTTCTGGTCACCAATTGATTTGGTTGAACTGGTGGACACACTAGTAAACCCTCCATTGGTGTTCAGACCATTAGTGGGAGCCTACTGAGAAGAAAAGGCAGAAGTAGCATAGTAGCATTTGGGAAACTTCAAACTGGCTACTTTGCTACATCACTTTGAAGCTCAGCTTTATGTATTTGGGTCAAACTATCTTCTCACACTCTATCCCTTTAAAAAAAAATAGATGCCTTAAAAGCAAAGACATTTGACTCATAGCCAATCACTCCTTCACCTCTCTAGGAGCCATGTTAGGTGGATCTAGATATAATGCTAAGTGGAGTGCTAGCATTGAACTATCAGCTCCTGTGAACATGAAGCTCTTGGAGAAAGGTGTTTAGACCTCAGTTGCAGCTAGTCTTAGAGACTGCCAATCACCTGAAACAGACAGGTCAACAGGGCCACTGTCATGCTATGTTGGGGATGTGGTGTTTGCACAATGCATGTCGCAGACATAGTTGGAAGCTGCTCCGAGCCCACCCCTATCTAGAAGAGCTGGGCCAAAAAGGAGCAGACAAAAACATCTCCTTTTCTGCAGCTGGTTCAGGACCATGGTGGCGGGCCAGATTGGGACTGGGTGCATGAGGTTGCCATGGTTCTACAGTGATTGGGGCCAATATTGGTCCTTTTACCCTGTCTGCTTGAGGCCAATATTGGTTTTCACTCAGGAATAGCACTTAGCACTTTACATTTCTATGCTGTTTCATAGTGAACAAAGCACTCTCTAAGCAGTTTACAATGTGTTAGCCAATTGCCCCCAACAAAACTGGTACTCATTTTACTGGCCTATTAAAGGATGGAAGGCTGAGTTAACCTGTGGACTCACAATGTTGTGCTGCAGTACCGACATTTAAGAATTTGGAATCATTTGGAATCTTAAGCCCTTCAGACTCAGCAAGGTTATGTTCTTCTGTTCTTCCTCAATGTATGTCTCTGTGTATCCAAGCTACTCATTAGCATACCCTACACCCCCTGCACTGTATATGGAGTTTCATATTTTGATATCTAGAGCTAGGCAAGTTTTTAAGAGACCATGGTGAACTTTAGAGCAGCAGGAAGTTTCACATGGGAAAAGCATTTTGATCTGAAGACGTGTGGAGGAATTAGATAATACCATAATAAAAGCAGAATAAGTTGCTAATCACTCCAGCCTCTCCCCAGGCTTTTCACATATCCTTTTGTACAGGAGACTAAGGGGGTTGCAGACTGCCAGAAATAGTGCAAATTGAGTCCACTTTTAGGGTTAGGGTTAGGGAATAATGGAGCTGTATTTTATTGTGGTACCAGAGCTCTCTGACAAAGAAGGCTCAATGTCTCAGAAAAAAAAATCCCATGATTCCCTAGCACTAACCCTAACCCTAAAAGTGGACTCAATTTGCACTATTTCTGGCAGTCTGCAACCCCCCAAAGCTGGTGATGGCCCTTGTGGTCTCTTCTAATTCTATGATTCTGCATGCAAGCTTGACGCACACATGATTTGGATGACAACAAATTTAAAATGTTCCTTTATGGAAGTTTGAATTCT
Organism: Phrynosoma blainvillii; assembly: GCA_026167975.1. NCBI lineage: Eukaryota > Metazoa > Chordata > Lepidosauria > Squamata > Phrynosomatidae > Phrynosoma > Phrynosoma blainvillii. The sequence continues at coordinate 8,311,077 of JANUYF010000007.1, read as the reverse complement.
CAAATGTCATATGGAGATGTTTCTTGGACAAACTTAGGAATGTGTCAGACCTTTTCCAGGAGTCTGGAGCCCTGAAGAGTATAGCAAAGGTACTACAGAAAAATTGGCCCAGCTTTCTAATCTATTAAAGTCATTTTGAATTTTGACCATATCCCCTGGCTACCCCTCCTAATTTGACATCCTCTGGCTACCCCTCCTAATTTGGTGTCATCTTCAAATTTCATATGCATAACCTGTACTCAGGACAAGAGGCTGTTGTCAGAACATAATATAGAGAAACAGAATGGTCTCCAATTTGCAAAGGAGTAAGGCAGGGCTGCATACTATCACCAGTCCTATCAGTTCCTTATGTCTAAGAACAATTTTGTATTTAGCATTTAAGCTTCACATAACTAAAGACTAATTCCTTGAAATACTGATAGCAACTTCAACTTGAAGTTGGCCTTTACAAAAGGTTCTCCTGTTTTTTTAAAAAAGAAAAATTGAGAAATTTAGCTGTAACAATGTTAGCACATTCTATTCTTTATCATAGTGAACAGTCCTTATAATAGATGCGTTCTCACTCCTTTCCTGAAACTGTGATACCCCTCCATCCCTCTACATAATTAGCATGATTCTAAAAAGATGTAGCTATTTAACACTGTTGTATTTTGATGAAGCACATCAACTACAATATAATGAAAGCTCAGCTATAATTTCCTGTGATACCTAGTCAAGTCCAGCATTTGGAAATATAGTTTTTATGTCTTTGGCTGTATAGGATGTTGATGAGCTGATCAACTGATGGGTTGATTGGCTGGGTTGGGAGGGATGATTTATATGTTGGGCTGCAGCATTATGTAGCATCATTCCCTGGGATCATTTTGGGTTCCTTTTAAAACAACATGGCAAGTGAAACAAATAGTAGCCTTTGAGCATGAATGTATTTATGCTCAAGAGTATAGGATTAAGAGAGGTGTGTGAATAGGTCTAATAAGTAGAACACACCATGCACAGATAAAGGAAATTGTGAAGGCTTAAGAGTATAGGATGATCCACATGAAATCAGTCCAAAAGACTATCTATTGCAGCGTTCTGTTTCCATAGTGAATGTGGATGTCCATGTTATTGTGTTGCAGTGGTTTCACTACACTACTCTGGATCCATGAGTGCATTGAGCAACCCATAAGCAGGATATGAGGCAAACTGAAACTGGTGGTCATCTTTTATTACGTATGTATAAGAATATAGAAACCACATATGGGCCATCTAGTCTAGCAGCTGTATCCTCAAATGGCCAGTCAGAAACTTCATAAACAAGAAATAAAAACAACTCTCTTTTATGTCCAAGTCTTTCTTTCCATATGTATGTTAGTGGTTGCCTGTTGACTACACATAACATGGAATTGTAGCTTCAGTTGAGTAAATTTTATTACCCTTTTCTAAGGATGGGGAATGTTTCAAATCAACAGACTACAAAACTGGATGACAGCAGACAAACTGAAACAGTTTCACAGTTCTAGAAAGCTTGCCTGTCTAGTGTAGCAGATGTGTAGTCAAAAGCCAGTCCAAGAGTCAAGAATCTGGCAAACAGCAAGATCAGACAATCCAAGAGTCAAGGAATCCAGGTAGAGAGCAAAGCAGGGGGGCTGAGGTGCAGATCACAGAGGGAAGGGCCAATGAAACACACATGTTGTTTCTGACATCAGACTACTGCTCTCTGCCCTCATTAAAAAGACAGGAGCCATTAAGCTCTCAATCATGCCCTCCTCTGTTATGGCCTGATGAGCTCCCAGTGTGCTTGCATTTGCACATCCTCCTTTGAGGCTACCATTCACCTGGAGAAGTTGAATCCTGGCCCATGACACACTGGAAGCACAGTTGAAATTAGTTCCTTTGCATCCAGACCCTTCAGAATCCTACCCAGAGCCTCATAATCCCTTCTGATATTCTGAAGGCTGTGCCTTGCAGTATCACAGGTTTCCACATGGACCAAAATGGTTACACTGAAGCACAGTGTTCTTATAGTTTCCACTATAAGATCATAAGCACAATTTGAAGTGGTTATGTATAGGCAATAAGCAATGTACAAATATATTAATGCTCTTATGTAAATTAATGTCATGTATTTTTGTGTTGTTTGGTGTGTGTGTGTGTTTAAAAAAATAGCCCCCAAACAAAATCATTAAGAGTATCTACAGATGGAGTGGATTGGGCCTTTTAGCAAATAAAGTCCATATTTTTAGAATTCAGAGATATACCTCTCTTCATGGATTTCATTGGATTCTCTCTAATTTTTATGTTTATTTTTAATCTATTTTTATTTTATTTTATTTTATTTTTGCTTTTTTAAAAACATAAATACAAGCCAGTGTGCTGTAGTGGTTTGACAGTTGCACTATAATAAAGGACACCAGGGTTCTAAGCCATGGAAACCCATTGGGTGATCTTCAGCAAGTCATGCTTTCTCAGCCTCATTGGATAGCAATGGCAAACCACCTCTGAATAAACCTTGTCAATAAAAACAACAACCTCATGACAGGTTTACCTGAGGGTCATCATAAATTGGAAATGACTTGAAGGTACACAACAAGAGCAACAAGCCAATACTCCTCCTCATCAGTCAGTTCCAGTTATCTAGTAGTTCCTTACCAGTTCAAGAAATCATACTCCCTGTTTTTTGTTGTTATTGTTGTTGTTTTTGGAGCGAAGGGGAGCTGAAATAAAATACCCATGGTGTCCTGTCCTCCTTGCAAACTTTACCACCAACCTTCCACTTGTCATTATCTCTGTTTTCGAGTAGTAAGCTTTCTCTAGCTCCATGGCTAAAGAGCACTGACCAGGTCCTGTATAATTCCCACTAGATAGTTTCATTAGGCACTGAGGCCCCAGGGACCAATCTAAGGGATTTCCACTGCAAACAGATAGGGGCATTTCTGAGCATTCTACAGCAAAGGGATCCTTCAGTTTGGAGCAAAAAAAAAGTGTAAATTTTCATTGGCTTTGTTTCTTTCTAACAGACATAATATCCTTCTCTAAAGGGATTAGACCCAATTGCTTGTATCCCTTTCTGGTAAACACCATTAGAGTGAAGTTAAAATTTTCAAAGGATAAACAAGAGAATAATTATCTTACCCTTCAGGTCAAATATGTATTGTAAAATATGTATTGACTTGAATAAAATTCAGTTCCAACAATTTAAATCCACAAATCTCATTCAGCTATTCCATTTAGCACTTGAACAGCTGACACTTCCATTAATAGTTGTTGGAACTATTTAGAATCTCCTCGATGAAAACAAATCCAACATGGGAAAGGGAGAAAGAAAGAGAAGATCAAATGTTGTCTGTATTACTCCAAAGAAGTTCTAGGACAGTAGATGTAAAGCTTTTCTAAAAATAAAATTGGTAAAAATAGGAGTAAAAATAGTTCTTGTTTTCTAGCAGTGGTGAAGATAATTTCAGCAATACTAAATGTTTTAACACCAAAAAGCTAAGACTATTGCAAAGCTTAATGAAAAGGGGTCTATTTGCTAGTTGTCATCTTGCTCCACCATTGCAGAAAGCACTGCTTGCCACCGCTGAGGTATTTTATTAGAGAACAAGGCAGAAAATGGCATAGAGCTACCTGGATGCTCTGTCAGCACTCATGCATGAGCCTCCCTCCACTCATACAGGAAAGTGTCATTCTCTCTGGACACAATCTGCACCACCAGTTAAAAGGCAAAGGCAATGGGATCTACAGGTCCTTCTTGCTTTTATCATGGTTGACACATGTGGAGAGGAAGGATTATCAGGCAGTGATATTAAGGAGCTGAGCCAGAGGTCATAGTAGTGTGCCTTCTCCTTGTATGTTAACCTGATCATGTTACCAGTACTGTTGATTCCCCAAGTCAATAATGTTAAATGAGTAGATTCTACAAATGCGGGCAAGGTCAGCATTTTTTAGAATTCTGGGGAAGTGATTGCACACTCAAGCTCAATGGTTTAACCACCATTCTGTGAATAAGATGTAATTTGGAAAGCCTCAAGATCTTCCAGGTCAGGTCCAGTAAATTTTCTCACTTCTAATGTGTGCTAGGAAAACAAGTTATGCTAAAAACAGAATCATGTTGCATTAATTGGACATTGGAGGTTTCAAGAGTTCAAATGTGATGTGTTTCTCCAACTGAACATCTCTGCACCAGTTTAACTTAATGACTTTTTAAAAACCTAATACTTCAACAGATCTCCAAAGAAAAGCATTATGTAGCTGGGAAGACTCAGCAAACTTGTAGCAATAACCTCAAAGCAATTATGTAAATAAGATTTTATGTGAATAGACATCCCTTCTTAAAATGTTATACACAAGTTATTGGTCTATGTGGCATTTTTGGCAACTATAGCGTGAAGCAATTCCAATATGTGCACACATTAAAAATAGGACTGGGCAAAAACTATTAACATAAGAAGAGCCCTGCTGTATCAAATGAAAAGTTTATCTAACCCATTCTCTTTCAAACAGTGGCCAGTTACTGGCCAGCAGTAGGCTACCCAGCTAATAGCTGCTGATAATGCTATTTTTATTGGGGGGGGGGAATTTATTAGTTAACATTTAAAGCTAGCTCAGCTATCACTATCATATATTGTTGAACTGAACCCTATAAATTAATGGACAGGTGTTTCTTTTGTCAGTTTTGTCATACATTTGTGTGCTTGTCTCTTTATTCTACCTTATAATTTATAATAACTTCTAATCATGGGTAATATTAGCTAATATTTGCTGATCTGCTTCATAGCCTCATTTTACATGGTCATGTGCAATGAAAACCAGTCCCCAACACAAATTTCAATTGAGCATGCTTCTGACATTCACTTTAAGGAGGAGCATATAATGTGGCACTAATGGTAGTCTTGGGAATTGCAGTCATCATCAACCATTTGAATACAGATAATTTTCAAATAATAATAATAATAATAATAATAATAATAATAATAATAATTCTCTTCAAAGGACATGAGACAAATCTCACTTGTGCAAAATATTTTTTTCTTTTAAAAAATGAGACTTTGCACCCCTCTGATCTACTGTTTTTGAGTTGTGATGGGTTTAAATAAACATAACATTGTAGTTGTCACCTTTTCTAATTTATGTTGTTATTCAGTGCACACTGTGAAACATTTAAGAACATTCTGTCGTAGTAGTTTAAATTTATAATAGAATTTCAGCAATGCAATTAACTCTTAATTGATGTGATGAAGGACTACATGTGGCCTGTGAGAATTTACTGACCTGGCAAAGAGGTCCTAGTTGTTAACTTCCAGCCAGCTTGAGTGAGGATACTTCATCACAGAAAATTGCAGGCTCTCACATTTTGTGAGACCAATCAGAGGTACACATTACTGTGACATTCTTAAGTGTTGTAATGTAAATTTGCATTGACTCTTCCTTGCATTTTCTGTTAATGCCCTCAGCTGCATGACAAAAGAGGCCAAGAAACACATCTATATTGCAACATGGACAACTTGCTACAAGAAGCTTACAAATGTTTGCTTAGACTTGAAATGCCATCTGGAAGATGAGTGTTCTATTTTGCAACAGATTGCATAATTTTAATGTAAAATCTGGAGAAAAGCTCTAAATGCTTTAATACAGAGCAGATTTAGCTGCTTTTAATCTTTGCTCTCTGTTATCTTAAAGACTTTGCATATGTTTTGAATGACAGAAGGAGGTGTTAACATATTACTGTCAGCCTTCAAGTCATTTCTGACTTATGACAACCCTAAGGCAAAGCTATCACAGGGTTTTCTTGGCAAGATATGTTTAGGTTTGTATTTGCCTTCCTCTGAAGCTGAGAGAGTGTGATTTGTCCAAAGTCACCTAGTGGTTTTCCATGGCAAAGTAGGGATTCAAACCTTGATGTCCAGAGTCAGTCCAAAGCTGAAACCACTATACTACACTGGCTGTCACTACACTACACTGACTGTTAAATATTAGTATGCAGAGAGATCTTGAAGCACCTTTGAGACAACTGAAAGTGAGAAGTTGATAGCATGAGGTTTTGTAGACTTGAGCCTTCTTCCTCAGATCCATGTGGTAAGTGGCAAGCCAGAAATATATAGCAGTCTCTGTGTGAGAATGTCTATAGGAATGTAAAACTTTGTGGGTGTGGAGATGAAGTGAGAAGTTCATTTTCAACTATGGTCAATATGGGATAAGGTAAGGATGCTTTGATAACCATAACCATAGCCATAAGCCAAGATAACCATATGGATTACTATTGGGATGTAGTGTGGGAGTCCAAAAGAAGATGTGATGTACTGGCCAAGATAGCCCCCATGAGGTTGGGAACTAACTAGTATTCTAATGTGCGTATGTGTGAGGAAACAATTATCTCTGTTCAACACACTGCTGATGGACTGAAGTTTGTTGATATATTCCAATTCTGTTTCTAGTGTGAAGTCAAAGGCTTTTGTGGCTGGCATCCATAGTTTTTTGTGGGTTTTTAGGGCTGTGTGGTCATGTTCTAGAAGAGTTTCTTTCTGACATTTTGCCAGCATCTGTGACTGGCATCTTCAGAGAATACTGGAATGGAAGAGAGTGGAGATTATACATATATATATATACTGTTGTCAGTATGTAGATGATGGGTGTTGCAGTGATGCTCTTTGACTCCCAGTAGAATCTGCAGGACAAGCTGGCTGCTGTGATCCACAGCCACGTTGGGCGGTTGCAGACTGCCAGAAATAGTGCAAATTGAGTCCACTTTTAGGGTTAGGGTTAGTGCTAGAGAATCATGGGATTTTTTTTTCTGAGACATTGAGCCTTCTCTGTCAGAAAGCTCTGGTGCCACAATAAAATACAGTTCCCATGATTCCCTAACCCTAACCCTAAAAGTGGACTCAATTTGCACTATTTCTGGCAGTCTGCAACCCCCCTTTGTATCTTTTACCATCAACTAGCTCAGGTTCTCTTCTTCAGGATCCTGTCTTCCTCAGTCAAGAAGACACATTGTAAAGTCCAAGAAAATAGTTTTATTAATGTATATAAAAGAAAATAAGATAACTAAATAAATTGCATTGTGATGAACTTATCCAGTTCAGCCATGAGAGATTACATCTTTATATATATATATATATATATATATATATATATATAGCCACTCTCTTCCATTCCAGTATTCTCTGAAGATGCCAGCCACAGATGCTGGTGAAACATGAGAAAGAAACTCTTCTAGAACATGGCCACACAGTCACAAAAACCCACAAAAAACTATCTGCTGTTTGTTTGTTTTTTCAATTTTCCTTTGTAGTCTTGTTGTTCAGGGACTGCTGTTCTGAGGTCTAAGACAGAATGCCCAGGAAGACTGAAGTGTTCTGCAACCACTTATTGTATATGCCCATGCCTAATGCCTGATTTATATTAGAGCACCTAATTTATAGAACATTTTGTCTCCCTTTTAATTCCCAAATCGGAAAAAAAAAAAAAAAACACCTGATGTAATTGGGCTTCCAATACCTCACCTCATCAAATGCTAGTTTTTGTGGTTCATAGTAATTAATCTTAGTAAAAGCTAGGGATCTACTGCATATGCATACCATCTGATTGATGAGATAAGAAATCTGATGTTACACTTCATACATTATCAATATCTCACTATAATGTATACCAAAGACAGTGCAATCAATAATCAGACTGCTTTAGGAATGCATGAATTAGCCTCTGAACCATAAGGAAGGCTCTTGTTTAAAACTAAATACCTTGCTTTGAATATATTTAAACAGAATACTACATTCATGGGGATGCAGTGGCTCAAGTGGTTATGTGGTTTTACATTCATGGGCTAGAAGTGTCTGGGTGACATAGGGAATTTAACAGAAGAGGTAGGAATGTCATCACTGGCAAAATGTTCAATGTCTTTTATGATACAGAAGAATATGTTGGGTTCAAAGAATTGTGAGGGAGAGAAAAAGAGTCACCAACAGTGTTTCACAAAGTCTTTTTCAAGAATTCACATATTGCTATAGGAATGAATGAAGCCTATACTTTAATTGGTAACTAGTCAGGTATGGCTGTTCTTAAAAGAAATAAAAATCTGTCATTAAATGGATGTATTTTAAAACTATTTTATATAGTTATTATAAAACATGCAGTGTTTCAGTACAGATTCTAAATGCAGTTCGTGTCAAAATATATTTTCACTCTGTTGATTTAAAATACTGTTTTCTGAGCAGGAAATGTTGTAGTTGGGGAATTACTCTGTACAAATATTGTCCATGGGGAGCTTTTGCCATTGAAACAACATTTTCTGTGCAGGAAACAATATGTGTATTCATAGGAATGTATTTTGTGGTTTTATAATATTGCATTGAAACTGTTGGGTTTATATGTTTTCTTTTTTTTTAACTGTGTTTTGTATTTAAACATGTTGTACTCCACCTTGAGTCTTGAGGAGAGATGGGAAAGAATAAAAAAGTTTAAATTATTGTTTATTATTATTATTATTATTATTATTATTATTTCTTCACAGAAATTATTTCTGCACAGAAGATGCCATTTCTTGTAGATAAAATTAAGATTTCTGCACACACACACACAATATAGACGAATTTCATGCAGAATAAGTCTTGAACTGCAAAGTTTCCCATCAATCCAAAATTGTCATCCTCAGATTTTACCAACACTCAATATGTTTTTCAACCATTTTTATTTTATTTTATTTTATTTTATTTTTTAAAATCCACCCCTATTTGTTCCTGAGGAGCTTTCCCCTGCAAACAGTATGTCTTCATATAGTCACTGATCTAGCCCATGTCTTTAGCTGTCTGCATCTGGATCACCTAGAACTGAAATGTGGCTCTAACTCTGAAGCAGAACTTCCAATGTCTCTGAGGACTTGTCTACATAATTTAAATACCCCTCATTCTATCTGAATAGAATGTGATCCCTCCAGGAGGAACTTGGGCTTTTTTTGGGGGGGTGGGGAGCTCCTCAAATTCCTCAGTAAAAGGAATTGCAGTTTGTACTGGAGTATCCATGAATATCTGCAGCAAAGCGTATTATCGAACTTATGGCTGTCTGCTTCACCTGGATTTGCATGGCTCCACATTTTCAGCAAAGGGAGTGTGAGTAGATGTGGATTTGCACAGGAAAGTGAAGACAACTAAGCATCAATATGAATGTGTATTGCATTTTTGTGTGCAAAAATCCACAGCAGTTTGCATAATACACTTACATGTAGACTAGCCCTGAAAAGCAGGGGATATGAAACTCTCTCCTCTGAGAGTACAGCAGTTTCGCCCAACTCTCCTTGATGTCTGATCCACAGAGTTCCCAGATAATCCCTACAGTCAGAGCATGGAAATTGGCATCTTTCAACTACCCAGGAAGAGGATATTAAAAACTGAGAATTTGTTGATTCTATTCCATTTACTGCTGGTGAACAACAACCTTCACAGGAGGATTCCAATTATCAAAGGAGAATTCATGCATGGAATTCCTGGACCGTGGCATGTAGGTTGAAAATTTAAACAGATAAACATTTCATTTCCAGGCCTTTCTGCAAAACACCTTTGGATTAAATCCAGCATTTACTCATTCAAAGTACAAGTAGTTCTTGGTTACAAAGAAATCAATGAAAAATGCATAAGGGGACTACAATTTCAATGAGGCTTGCTTAGGAAAACCTTACACTGAATTGTGGGCTTAGAGACTGCATTTGCACTTCTGAATTAATACAGTTTGATACTGCTTTAATGGCCATGATTCCATGCAAAAAATCCTGGGATTTATAGTTTGTAGTGCCACTAGAGCTCTCTGACAAAGAAAGCTAAATATCTCACAAAGCTACAAATCCCAGAATTCCACAGCATTGAGCCATGGCAGTTAAAGTGATGTCCAACTGCATTGTTTCTGGAATTTAGATGCAGCCTCAATGCAATGAAGGCATGTTTATTCTGAGACATGTCCCATTGAACTCAAATACACTTGGGGCTGATACAGATGGCCCATTTGTGTGGCTCTTGGCTGCCCCTGGGAGCAGCAGATTGGGGCCGCAGCAACCACACACCACAGCCCCGATCCTCCTTTTCAGCCACCACCATGGCTTTTTTGCACCTTTTTGTGCAGAGTGTGCACAGACTGCACCAAAAGGGCGTCTTGATGCCATGTACTGTGTGGATGGGCACACGGCATCAGGACAGCGTTGGGGTGAAGTCGGGGTGGCTAGCGTGTGGCTGCCCCATCCCAACTCTACCCCCAGGCTGGTTCTTTGTGCTGGTCTGCATCTCCCCTTGCATTCTAGAGAGTATGGAGAGAAGTGCATTCATAAACCCTTAGACAATTAGTTCTTAAATTTATTAAATAATTTTTATGACAATACATTTAGTTGTCTGGACTATCAAACTGTATGCAGCACCAATTCTAATTTTTACTCAACATTCAAACACACATTCCTGTCTTCATAAATGTTACTCATTTGGTTGACTCAATTGCCAAATAAAGGGATTTTAAAAGTCATGACTGCCCCTAAAGGCACCGAGAACTTCTGCTGTTTGAAGGAAAGGTGCTGTGGCACTCATATCCTGTTTGTCAGTTGTCTATGAGCACCTTGCATGGTCACTATGGGAACATTGTGCTGAATAGACCAGAGTTTGGACTTTGAAAAGACATGCTATTCATTAACAATTAATTGTTGCAAGTTCCTTGCAAGTAATGTGTAATGTACCACATTATTAACACATTAATAACAATGTTAACTTTGGCTCAAGCTGCCTGCATTACCTGAAAACCAAACGAAAAGTTTTTTTCTTCTTTACTATAGTTTCTTGTATGCAAAATTTTGCAGATTTAATTGACTAATTAATCGATCCATCAGCTAAACTACTGTAATCCATGTCATTCATGTCCTATTTGGGAATGAAAGCAATTGAGGTCAAAGAGTGGAATAAATGTTCATCACCAAATTATTTACCCCAAAGCAAAAATAAATAAATAAATAAATAATCTATGGGGTAGCAGCATCTATGGCAATGAGATTTGTCCTCAGAATGTTCTTACTTATTGGAGTCCACCTGTGAATGAAAATGTTGATCAACAGTCTAGTCACTACAATCTATCATAAAAGTCACATTACAAGCCGCAGTAATTCCTTACATGAGCAAAAGAAACATGTGAGACAGCTATTCTGAAATGTTTCAGATATCTAAAGTGTCTTGAGTTTAATTTGCATTGCAGAAATAATGCAGTTTGACACTGATTTAATTGACATGGCTATGGAATTCTGGGATTTGACATTTTGTGAGACATTTAGCCTTCTCTATCTGGTACTACAACAAACTACACATTCTAGGATTCCCTAGGATGGAGCCATGGCAGTAAAAGTAGTGTCAAACTGCATTATTTATGCAGTCCAGATTAGAAGTCAGTGGAAGTTAGATGAACCTATTTGTTCTTTAAAGAGCAATCCATTGATTTAAACAGATGTCTTTTGTAACAGACACAGCCATAATATGGTAGACTTTATATTACTATAGAATTCTGAAGTCCTTTTTTCCCCCACTTTGTTTTGGAATGATTTTCTTTCTTTTGCCTGCAGTTGAGTGGTAATGGTTTGGACCTGCATGTGTAACTGCATCAGCCCACCTTTTTGTTGGTAGGAACTCCATCTGTTCTACAGGACTTTGACAATGACTCTTTAATAATAATAATAATAATAATAATAATAATAATAATAATAATAATATTTATTTATACCCCGCTTAAATGAAGACAATCTAAGTGGCTTACATCAGTTAAAACCCCATACAACAAAATTCATACGCCAACCCACCCCCTTAAAACAGTATTAAATGACAATATAATTAAAACAGGAATATAAACATTCCAATACAGATAAAACAAACATAAAAATATAAAAATATAAAAATACCCTGATTAGACTCAACTGCGCTCCCCATCCATTAGCAATTGATGGAGCCACGGGGGAGTGCAGGAATCAAAAGAGCCCAAGGCCAGGAGAATTAATCTGGAAAGGCCTGCTGGAAGAGATCCGTCTTGACAGCTGTCTTGAAGCTGTCTAAAGATGTCAGCTGATGGATCTCATCTGGCAGGTCGCTCCAGAGCTTGGGGGCGATGATAGAAAAGGCCTCTGGGAGGTCGCCGCCAGCCTAGATTTTTGAGGCTGCAGCAAATTCCTCCCAGAGGACCGGAGAGCATGGGGAGGATTATATGGAAGGAGGCATTCCCTGAGATAGCCTGGACCCAAGCCATTTAGGGCTTTAAAGGTAATAACCAACACCTTGTACTGGGCCCGGAAGCTGATAGGCAGCCAGTGGAGGGACCTCAAAACAGGAGTAATGTGGTCCCTCCTAGATGTTCCAGAGATAAGTCTGGCTGCCATGTTTTGGACTAACTGAAGCTTCCGAACCAAGTACAGGGGTAGCCCCATGTAGAGCGCATTACAGAAGTCAAGGTGTGAGGTTACCAGTGTGTGCACAACGGTCTTGAGATCCCTTACTTCCAGAAAAGGGTGCAGCTGGCATATCAGTCAAAGCTGATAACAGGCGCTCTTTACCGTTGCATTAACCTGATTCGTCATCAGGAGCGACGAGTCAAGAAGCACCCCCAGGCTGTGAACACAGTCACTGGAGGAGAGTGTGACCCCATCCAGGACTGGAGGTTGCAACCCAATTCTTGGTTTCGGGGCTGCTACCGTGAGCACCTCCATCTTGTCTGGATTCAGTTTCAGTCTGTTTTTCTTCATCCAGCCCATTACCACTCGAAGACATTCATTGAGAGAGGAGATGCCATTGGAATTTGAGGCCAACGAACGAGACATGGAGAAATAGATTTGGGTGTCATCAGCGTACTGATAACACCCAACACCATAACTCCGTATTATCTCACTCAGCGGCTTCATGCAGATGTTGAATAACATCGGGGACAAAATAGCTCCTTGAGGGACCCCACAAGTGAGGTCCCTCTTATTGGAGCTACAGTCCCCGAGCAGCACCCTCTGGGACCTTCCCAAGAGGAAGGAATGGAACCACTGCAAAGCAGTGCCCCCGATACCTAACTCCCTCAGGCGGTCCAAGAGGATGCTGTGGTGTATTGTATCGAAAGCCGCTGAGAGGTCTAGGAGCACCAACAGGGTCACACTACCCCTGTTGATGCACAGACGCAGATGGTCGGTCAAGGCAACCATGGCAGTCTAAACCCCGAAGCCTGTCCTGAAGCCAGTTTGAAATGGGTCTAGATAATCGGCTTCATCCAAGACTGCTTGGAGCTAAAGAGCAACCACCCTCTCGATCACCTTGCTCAAAAATGGCAGCAATGACACAGGCCTATAATTACTCATAACCAGGGGGTCCAGGGAAGGTTTTTTCAGAAGCGGCCTAACCACCGCTTCCTTCAAACAAGATGGTACATGTCCTTCCCTGAAGGATGCATTGACGATATCCGTAAGGAATCTCATCAATGCATCCCCCCCCCCCCCCCGGATGGCCAGCCATGATGGGCAAGGGTCGAGAGGGCAGGTTGTCTTCCTCACCTTACCAAGCAGTTTGTCCACATCCTCGGTACTCACAGATTGGAGCTGATCTAGTATAACTACATCGGTGGAGTCACTGGACACCTCGCCTATTCACTCTGTTTCAACAGTGGCATCTAAGTCGGCTCTTATCTGAGATATTTTATCTGCAAAGAAATTGTTAAACGTGTCACCGTCATCAGATTAAGCAAGGGATTTGGCGCAGGAGGCACCTGTGTCATCTCCCTCACCACCCTAAAAAGCTCTGCTGGAGGGGACTCTGCAGACGCAATATGTGCAGAGGAGAAGACTCTCTTCGCTGCACGTATTGCCTCCCGATAGGAATGAAGGAAGGTCCTATGGTGAGTTCGGTCAGATAAGAGTTGAGTCTTCTGCCACCTGCGCTCTAGCCCTCGTCCAAATCACTTCATCCTCCTTAGCTCTGGTGTGTACCAAGGCCTACGATTTGAAGCGGGATGGCAAGGGCGCTTGGGAGCAATTGTGTCGATAGCCCTGGTAAGATCGGTGTTCCAAGTGTTGACCAGAGCTTCGACAGGATCGGTGGCCTTCCCAACCATTAAACCCTCTAAGGCTCTCTGGAATCCTATTGGCTCCATCAGCCTTCGAGGGGGGACCATTCAAATGGGTCTACCACCCCCGGGGGGCGGGAGACGTAGGCTTTCAGTTCAGTCTTCAAGCCTATGATTTCCTGATCCTGCCATATTATACAAGGACTGACATCAAACAAAATGATAACTGAAGATGCACTTAAAAACACAACTCTCCCAACAACCAAATGAGAGTCTGTGAAAAACTAACTTTTGGTTTGGTTTGTTTTTTAAAGGAATTATATTGGATTCTTAAGTTCAAAGCTTTTCCAAGGTGACTTAAATATCACATGGAAGTCTAAAAATAATAACAGTGACAACATACACAACATATACTTTGCCTTCTGCTAGGGGAAAAAAACAACAACACATCATTAAGGGTGTGTTTTATTTCCTGGCTCCAGATCTCTATCTTTTAAAGACCCAGCTACAGGAATCTATAATAGATGTAAAATGGAAGGACATGAAATATTCATGTAATGTGTCAAACAGAATTTGTCCTTTAGTTACTGTTTAACTTTTTCCCCTTATAGAATCATAGAAGTCAAAGAGAACATAAGGACCATCCAGTCCAACCCTTAGGCACAAGAAAACACAATCAAAGCACCCCTGACTGATGGTCATCCAGCCTCTGTTTAAAGACCTCCAAAGAAGGAGACTCCACCACTCTTCAAAAGAGTGTATCCTACTGTTGAACAGCTCTTACCATATTGAAGTTCTTCCTAATGATTAGGTGTAACCTCTTTTCCCATAGTTTGAATCTACTGCTCTGTGTCTTAAGGGGGTTGCAGACTGCCAGAAATGGTGCAAATTGAGTCCACTTTTAGGGTTAGGGTTAGTGCTAGGGAATCATGGGAATTGTTTTTTTTCTGGGACATTGAGACTTCTCTGTCAGAGAGCTCTGGTGCCACAATAAAATACAGTTCCCATGATTCCCTAACCCTAACCCTAACCCTAAAAGTGGACTCAATTTGCACTATTTCTGGCAGTCTGCAACCCCCCCCCCCCCAGTCTCTGGAGAAGCAGGTTACAAGTTTGCTTCATCCTCAATATGAAATCCCTTCAGATATTTAAACTGGGCTTTCATATCACCTCTTAACCTTCTCTTCTCCAGATTAAACATTGCCAGCTCCCTAAGCCACTCTTCATGAGGCCAGGTTTCCATAGATTTCACCATTTTGGTCACTCTTCACTGGACACACTAGCTTTCCAGGAGCCTTTTCTGACCTCCTCCTTGCCAGACATGCATGACTTTGGGATGGCGGAAGGAAAGGCAAATAAGGACTGGAATATTTTACTTCAAATTCCTTTCAATCCCAATTTTCCTGATTATTTAGTGGAAGAATGGAGAGGTTTTCAGAGGCTCAAGAAAATAAATATCAGCATTTAATATTTGTTTTGAGTGTGCATATGTACAAAAATAGAGAAGTTTTTTTTCAAAGATCCATTGTTGTTGTGTCACCTTACAGGACTTGATGCACATCAGTCACATGTATGAATCAATTCAAATATTCAAGATGATTTAAACTTTACATCTGTATATGGACATTCTTGTATTGCTCTGGAAGTGATCAGCAACTAGAGATTCCTCAGCTAAATCCAGGTTCCTTGAAGGTACTTTCTGGCTTCTCAGATGTCAACCTAGGGTCAAAAGTCATATGTAGTACACTTGCATCTGTGAAATCAGGATTTACCAAAAGCAAAATTGGTGTTAAGGGTCTTGACCCTCCATTGTTTTGATGTTATTGCTAGCATACAGTTTTCTGGGAGCCTATACACAGTAGAACCCTGTCATGTAATTTTGAATATTTTAATTGTTCTTTTAAACTGTGAACATCTTTGAGTCTCAAATTTGGAGAAAAACTGATGATGATGGTGATTTTCTTTACAAGCGTTAAGTTCCAGGAATTTTAATGAGGGAAAAAAGCAAACAAACAGTACTAGAGCTTTGGTTCTTCCAAGCAATATCCCTCTTTTTTCTTTCTTACATACAAAAACAACCAAACCTAAAACCTACCTAAAAATTAAGGGAAAGGTTGGACTTTGCATCAATCAATATTTTGATAAAAACAGACCTGTCATTCACTAGTTCTGTCTCTAACCTCTTCTTCCATTTCTCTCTTTCTTTTTTCTTCTAGTTGATCTCAGGCTTTCCTTTTGACTACAGAGAAAATGAGACAATTTGATATCCTATGTATTTTCAGAGTAGATCAGTTTGCTGCATAGTGCCCTTTGGGTGAAATTCAAATGCAGACCATTGTTTGGCAGCCGATCAAGGTATTTTCTTGCCTTTGAACTGGGAAGTCATTAAACTACACAAGCCAAGCAAAGTTAGGCCCACTCAGTTTGGGAAAAAGAAAGACCCAAAGGTAATCCCTCATTCAGAAGAAAGCTGTTTTGACAGGCTAATGGAAGTTGGTGCCATGACTGAAATCACTCTAAAGGCAGTTTCTGATCAAGCCACCAATATTCAGCTGTTGAATGTATGCTTTTACCATTTACAAAAAAAATCACCTTTCTTAAACACATTATCTGTCAATTTCAAATCCAGACAAAGAGAAAAAGGTACTGTTATTCAATGATTTCTGATTATCCTTGGGGGTGGGGGACTAAAGAATAAATAATCTAATTTGATCATCAACTCACACTCAAGTTGAATCAGAGGATAGACCAGGTCTAATTATTTTAAGTTACAGGAGGATAGATTTTGATTGAACACTAGACAAAACATAGTGATGGTAAGAGTAGTTTGACAATGGAACAAATTATGTATAGAAGTGGTGTTGGGATCTCTTTCTCTGTACATCTGAAAAAAATGGATGGACAGCTACATTTTAGGGTTACTGTAGCTGGACTTCCTATGTGGATTCAAAGGCCTATGGGGCTCCTTCCAGCTCTATGATCTATGGAAAGCATCTCACTGCCCTTTCCTCCAGTGCTAGACATGGGATGTAAACTTTTATGGAGAAACACAGGTAGAATAAAATGTTGAGGGCAGCCAATAAGAATCAGGCTGGGAAAAGGTGGGGCTACTCTCAGGAGCGAGTATGAAAAGAGGAAGAGTCAGTGATATTGAAAGAGTGTGTTAGGATCCTGAGGGATTTACAGCTATGAAGGCTGGGTGTGTGGGGGGGGAGAATAACAGAAACCCCCTGAGGAGCGGATATACAAGAGAGCTAAGTTGTGTGTATATTGAGAGTGTGTCAAGTAACCTGTGAGTTAACAGCTAAGGAAGCTGGGTGTAGGTTCTGTGTGAACTAAGCCAGTGAAGAAACATTACTAAAGTCAGTAATGAAAAGTAGTAAATGTGTAACTGAAATACTTCTATATTGTAACCACAGGATTGAGAACCATCCACCAAGAAAGATACAATATTAAGTTCTGAATGTAAAGTTGTTTTATTCTTCAAGTTCAACAAAGAGTAGCTTGAAGTAATTTTACAGATAACAACAAACACACTACCAATTATGTTAAAATGCTACCAAAAGTAATAAGAACAATTATTAATAATTTCATATAAATTAATGATAGTGAGCTGAAAGCTGTCATATATAATCGGTGTCAAGTGTCTGGGGTTTTATAAACCCATTGTGCTGGCATCTGAGAGAGATCAAATGGAGTGAAGGTCTCCACAACTTCAATAGGTGTTTTGTTGTTGTTGTTTATCACACACACACATGCCTAGGCAGTAAGCATCCTGTACCCAATCCAGGCTTCTCCCACACTTTGAAAAGAATGGGATTTTCCCATTCTTTGCAAGGTACAGGAGAAGCACAGATCGGGTATGGGAAGCTTAGATCAGGTACAGGATGCCTACTGCCTGGACATGGGTGTGTGCAAAATAATAATAATAATAATAATAATAATAATAATAATAATAATAATAATAATCCTCCTATTGAAGTTTACATCACATGTCTAGCACAGGAGGAAAGGGCGGTATGATAATCTCCCAGGATACCACCAACTGCCGAACCCAGTGACATTGTTAAAATATATTTACTTCTCTTCTGTAATGATTGATAGCAGGCATAAGACTCAATTCAAGAATGCTCACCCCCAGCAATCTGAGGCTATGCTAGCCAATTTTGTCTGTGTTGATTCATTGCCACATGCCATCCTTTTAAATGCACAAATATTGCTCAAAGGGTCAGCAGTATAAACAGTCACAATCCAAAAAGACAAGGAAAGGGGGAAACATTTTCAAGAATGCAAAAACTTGGGTTCAGGTCAAGAGATTAACATATAGTTACTTGCTGTAGCTATAACTCATGGGTAATGTTCTTCTAAAATGATTGAACTTGGAAACTGAAGGATGCAAAAGAGGTATGCCTTCAATGGAATCTGAATATCATCACCAAATTAATGAGTGCTGCTGGCATCATAGTGCAAACCCTGTCATTACATAGCAAATGCCTTCTGTTATCAGCAAGAAATGTGACATTTAAAGTGTGTCACTTTTCCTCCTTATGCACTATGACAGGATATTTTCAGGAAGAAGATAAATGAGTTAGAAACTACTTAAATGTAACACCCCAGAATCAACATCTTAATGTGTTTGACCTTAACATAGTGTTAGACTTTTGATGTATACACTTCCTCTGCACATTGAATTTAAAAAGCTGGAGTTCACCCTTTGGTGCTAATGGTCTAGTTTGCAGTATTCTTAGATGTGACAATAAAGTTTGCAAGTGTGTATTCAAAAATCAACTTCTGCTTTGTCTACAGAGCCTGAAAGAAGGGAAAATACATTGAGCTACATATCTTTGAGACCGTCTCCTACTATAACAAGATTGTGATGTGTTCCCCAGTTCCCTCATTAGTAGTAGATTTTGAGAGCACTAGTACCAAAATTAGTTTCTTTTGGTAGAAAGCATCCCCTCCAATGGACCCAATTTGGCAGAGACAATCCCAGAACGGACATTTTTTCAGCTGCTTTTGAAAATGTCCCAGCTTCTGTCCCCACCTCCCACTTTCCTTCTTTGTCCTCAACTAACTTCAGTTGCTGCAAACTGAGTTCTAAGTGTAAAAATAGTTTCCACTCAGTTAACGCAGCAGGTGTGAGAGAAGATAAGAGGTTCTCAGTAAGCTCAGGTAAAAGCTAACCACTGCAGCATCTCTTAGCTTGTGTGTTCTTCATTAATACTTTTTTATCATTTTGACCACACTCTGATGCTACTTGACCACACATGTCCTAATTTTCATCTCTGAAATGTTGGAGGGTTTTTGGATTTTTGTTTGTTTATTTTTTTAAAAAATTACCATATATCATGACAATATTTGCTTTAGATACAGGGTTGAACTGGGCTGCTTGAAGACCGGCATTTGTTTATCCCTTTAGATGCAGGAATACAAACAGTGGAGGAAAAGAAGCACTCCTAGAATATAGAAGATCTGCTGCCTTGTTTTAGAGATGGATATTTTTTTAGAGATTCTAGGGAGACCTTCAAAGATTACACTTCTTTCTCTGCCCCTTTGTGTTTAGAACAGGGGTAGGCAAATTTGAAAAGCTCAGAGGGCACATTAACCCTCCACCAAACATTAGGGGGCAGCACATGATCATGCCCCCCACACATCAAATTGTGCCTCTCCCCAAATGATCCCTTGGGTCTGTAGGGTATTTTTGTCATGATTTTGGGCATCCTTGAGCAATTTTATGCCAGCAACAGGCCTTTTTAGCAACATAAGTCACTTCCTGTTATAAAATGTCTCTCCTGGGCCAAAAATGGCCTGACAGGGGCAATCCATGATATTAAAAAATGTCCCATGCCCCTTAGAGGGCATTTTATAGACAAAAAAGTCTCAAATATTTAAAGCTTCCAAGTAATGTTCATCTTACACCTCTTTTTCATTACCTTCAACATTTTTCAACTTCTCATTTTAAAAAAATGCTGGTGGGTATTTCTAAACTTCATAGACAGCACTCCAAAAAGCTCTCAACACTAAGGGCTGGAACAGACAGCCCAAAAAAGCCTGCTTCCAGGCAGTAGCATCACTAGGGGGTGTGGGGAGTATAGACTGCACCGGGTGACACCACAGAAGGAGGTGACACCTGATGAGCACCTTCCTGCCATGCAACCCATCACTGTTGTACAAGGCTTTAGTGCCAGAGTGTCATGAAGCTGCCATAGGGTCATGGCAGGGCCAGCAAAGCCAGCTTTTCCCTTACCAAAAAAGACAGTAAAGCTTTTTTCATCTGGGTTCAAGGTAGGCCACAGAGTGTGTTTGCCACAGCCCCAATCTATCTTCCATCCCACCTTCCATCCCACCTGTTCCCCCACTGAAAGATTAACAGAACATATTGAACCAATTTGGAAGACATTTAACAATGGTCAGTATAAAGATCACCATAGGCTGTATCCACACTGCAGAAATAATCCAGTTTGACACCACTTTAATTGTCATGGATCAAGACTTGCAGTGAATATTGCAGTGAAAGTGGTATCAAAAATTGATTAATTATTCATTTTGGATGCAGCCCCAGTTTCCTTATAGCCAGACTAAATAGCATGTATTGTTGCTCCCACAGGTTTAATTTCTGTAGTGAAAATTATCAAGTGAGACATGATGGCAAAAAGACTGAGACCCTAGAGTTCGCTACCAGGGTAGACAGATGATCTCACTTGCATGAATAATTTCCTAAACATCTAGAATGAACAGGTTAAGCAACTGATTTGTAATGGTTTCTTATATTTCTACTGACCTTTCTCCAGAAAATAAGATGGCACACCCGCAGGTATTTTCTTATTAAGATATGTAAGGGGAGAAAATAACAATCTCATACCATTTAACTGTCAGAGAATAACAAGGTTTTTAATTTTGCAGTGAAGTCTCTTTGAAAAATCAATGATATCTAATTTGTAATTCAAACTTTTTGTTATGATATTGATATTGGATTGAAAATGGGAAAATATGTTCCTTTATGTCTCCCTTCAGATCTGACTATTTTTTGCCTGATATATGCTATAGTTGTGCTAGTCTAGCTGCCAGCAAGCTACAGTTCCCAGACTTCAGAACGATGCCCTTAAATCATTACATTCGGCTTGTGCTTTTTTTCCTCATTACAATCTGGTAGTTGAAAGGAGTAGGGTGGGACAAGGGCAGGGAAAACAAGAACAACAATTTCATTATTTCTCATGAAAACTAGTTTTTTTTCTGTATCTGCCTTCTCCTCCCCCTTCTCCTCCTCCTTTGGACTGGGTAAATGATTTCTAAATAGTCCTATAATCATTTGCTTGGATTTAAGACCATTGTTTTCAGTGAGCCTTATTTCTGAAGTCCATGTGTACACAGGACAGTGCTAACAGACACCCAGAAACATCCAATTAATGATAGTTTTAAGATCCAGACAAATCTCAAAGGCCTTGAGCAAATATTACTGTACTAAGGTTGTAGCTTTCAAATCTAATCATTTTTTCCCAGTCCAGGAACTGATTTTACACCTGCCACCCCACTTCAGACATATGCTTATATTTGGACATTTCTAGAAATATCTTCCTTTTTTGTTCCTTTCTTCTTCATAGAAACAACAGTCCTGGACTGTAAAGTCTTTCATTAATTATCTCTTGAGGAGACAAATAAATAAGTATGCATTTATTTTTGAAGATAAATATTAGTATGCCTGAAATCTATCAAATCTATCAGGAGCTGAGATAGTTTTAAGTTAGATTTGCCCTAGGAGCAGATGCAATATTATTTTAATAAGAAAATAAATAAGACAGATAGCATTCCCCACTTTTCTCTTTATACATATATTTGAGCAGATGGCAAATAATGTAAAGCTAACATTCTAAAAGAGTACTTTCACCAAAAAAAGCTATTTACTACTCTCTCTCTCTCTCTCTCTCTCTCTCTTATTGTGTGTGTGTGTGTGTGCTAGTACAGTTGGCCCTCTGTTTCCACAGGGGATCCATTCCAGACCCGCTGCGAAAATGGAGACTCGCCAATATTCAAGCCCCATAGGCTTGAATGGGGTGCGCCCACATGGGGGTATGCCCCATTGATATTAATGGAGGTTGCTCCTCTGTGAATATTCCACAGCATGATCAAGGGCTCATCTTGAAACACCTGACTGAGAAATACATGGCCACAGGCACAGGTGAACTTTATGCAGCATTTATTGACTTTAAATCTGCTTTCGATTTAATTGATAGAGATCTATTATGGAGAAAACTGCAGGATTTATCTATAGACAAAAGGTTGCTAACACTTATTCAGGGTCTGTATACACACACGAGCCTTAAAGTTAAATATAATAACAAAGGACACCTCACAAATGCTATCTCTACTCACAGAGGTGTTAAACAGGGCTGTATTTTAGCCCCTCTACTATTTAACCTGTACATTAACTCTCTAATTGGATTCTTAAAAGGAAAAACTTTCCATTCACCTCAACTGGCTCATCGTCCCATATCTATCCTGCTATATGCAGATGATGCCGTTTTGCTATCTTACACAGAAATTGGCCTGAGAAGACTCCTTAGACAATTAGCTACATACTGCCACAATGAAGCCTTGACACTAAATTACAATAAAACTAAGGTACTAGTTTTCTCTAAAAAAAGAACTATTCATAAGTGGCAAATAAACGGAGTAACAATCGAACAGGTAAACAGCTTTAAATATCTAGGAGTAGTCTTTCAGGCAACAGGAGTATGGAAAATCCAGGCAGAATTGGCAATTAAAAAAGCATATAGGAATATGATAGCATTGAGAAGTTTTTTTTATACCAAAGGAGGTCATTATATACCAGCCGCTATAAAAGTTTTTGAAGCAAAAATTATCTCAGTTTTATTATATGGAGCGCAAATTTGTACCTATAATAACTTTGCTAACTTTGAGATAATACAGACAAAATTTCTAAGAGGCATTTTTTCAGTACCACACTCTGTGCTAAATGCAGTATTGCGTCTTGAGGCGGGCTTGATTACCATCAAAGCACGAGCTTGGATTCTGATAATTAATTTTTGGTTTAAACTTACATTTGCCCCGTGCAGGCTGGCTCCTTTGGTTCTATTAGATAATTTTGTTTCTTCCTGGAAAATGACGATTAACACCATCCTGAGCAATTGTGGATTCTCACAAACTATCTTGATACAAATGGGTCACGAAAGGGCAAAATCAGCCTTTAGACAGCGAATCTGGGATATAGAACTACAGAATCATAGAAGTAAAATCAGGAACATGCCAGTTCTAGGAAGCATGGAAAGGACCTTTGTTAGGCCAACTTATTTGTCCAAGCTAACAGTACCTAAATTTAGGGCAGCTTTCACTGCTGCACGCTGCAATGTTCTTCCCTCTGCTGTCTTGGAAGGTAAATACAAGAAGATCCCATATGAGAACCGGACATGTTTATGTTCTGATACTTTAGTTGAATCACTCCAGCATATCATATTGTATTGCCCTTTCTATCAAGGTGTGCGCTCCTCTTTGATTTGTCCGATTTTACAGAGATTTCCGGGGCAAACAGTCGATCGCTATCTGTTATTATTGCTCGAGGATGTAGATCCACAAATAACTGAGAACATGGCCCGATTTTGTGCTGTAGTCATTGCTACACGCAAGCAAATCATGAAAGATCATAATTATTCCTAAATTAGGGAAACGAGATGTTAAAAGATCCCTTTCCTTATGTTGGTGTGTAATGTATTGTTCTCTGTTTGCATGTATATTTGCTTTAATTTTATTTTACTTATATTTATCAGTCATGAAAGATTTTATTGGTTAATATTTATATAATTTTGTGATATTTTGGTCAAAGACCGTAAATAAATTCTATTCTATTCACAGCATGGACCTCAAGTCCACATGAATGGAAGGTTGACTGTAGTAATTATTTACTTTGTAAAGAGATTTAAAACTATAGGCAGAAGTATTATAAAATTTGAGCAGCTATCGAATAATGTAAAGCTAACATCCTAAAAGTGTATTTTTTAAAAAAGGTTATTTACTACTAACACACACAAACACATACACACTATACACAAACACACATACACTTTTAGGATTTAGCTTTACATTATTTGAAATCTGCTCAAATTTTGTAACATTTCTGCCTGTAGTTTTAAATCTCTTTACAAAGTAAATAACTGCTAATTTTTATTGTCTATTCAGATTCTATGAAGTTTCTCTCTCAGTCTTATGAGTGCACATGCAAACACTTTAAAAAAAAAGCTGATCTTTAAAGAGATAGAAAAAAAATGGAGACAAGTCTTCATACTGGAAACATTTTAAAATCAAAACACCCATCCATTTAAAACAAGATGCTATTGCTGGAGGACTGCTCCAACAAGCAGTGAAATTTGGAACACAAATCATGCCCCTCCATTCTTATGCAAAAGATCTGCAAACATTTTTTCTCCTTTAAAATATTTCAGGAGAGACTTGCTAGCATTTCTTCCAACTGCCATGTCATTCTACCAAACTAAGCATATGATAAGAATAATAGGGGCTGCTAGTGATTGCTCCCCTTGGAAACATTAACTGGTTGAAGAACAGAGAATGTGTGTAATGTTGTGTCTCACAATCTAAAACAGGGGTAGGCAACCTAAGGCCCGGGGGCCAGATGCGCCCCCCCCCCCCGAGGCCTTTGGACCGGCCCCAGGCCAGTCCTGCCGCCGCTGCCGCCCGCCATGATGATATTGATTATTGTTCTTATTACTTGTTCTTGGGGTTTTCTTGGCAAAATCTCCACAGGGGTTTTGCCATGGCTTTTCTGGGGCTGAGAGAGTATGCATGCATATTTTTATTTTTATTTTTATTTTTATTATTATTATTTTTGGTGCCTCGGCCCCCCAATTGTCTGAGGGGCAGCAACCAGGCCCCTGGCTCAAAAAGGTTGCCTACCCCTGATCTAAAAGGTTTGTGCTGGGCAAAATTGCCTCATAACCTTAAAAAGTTTGTGGTATAGCACCTGCATCCCCCACAATTGTTTATGGTGCCCAGAATTTCCTATCCCTCTCTAAATGGGGGAAAATTTTGGTCCAAAATAATCAGTGATGTCCTCTAAATATGTGGAAGAGGCAATTTCACCACTTTTCCACATACCCTTCTACTGTCCCAATTTGGCAGGGACAGTCCCAATTAGTTCCCTGCCATGCCACTTTTTCAGCTTCATTTAATATATCCCAGTTCTTCTTCCCTTCCAGCTTTTCCCCTTTGTCCTCAGATTTCTTCCATTATTTCAAAATGAGTTCAAAATGCAGGAATAGTTTACATTTAGTCACCTCACCAGGGTGAGAGAGGAGGAGAAGGCTTGGGCAGAAACAAACTGCTGCAGCCTCTCCATATTAATAAAGTTTGTGATTGTGACCACACTGTAATGTTGCTTGGCCACATATGTCTTGGTTTTCATCTCTGAAATGCTGGAGGTATGATTCAGGGATTTTCACCTTCCACACATACACATACCCTCTCACACACCCCAGTCTGTACAGACCTTTATTCCAAACAGGAACAAACAGGAGGTTCAATCACTTCCCCCTTGGAAAAAGGACCTCTTCATGCTGTATCAAAGGTGGGTGGCTCAAAATGCCCATAAATATGGTCATATGGCTAGCAATGTGTGTTGGTGCACAAATATTCACACAGTGAGGCTTGAAAAGTGTGATTGAACATTTTAAATCAAAAATGTGTTTGCTCTTTTCCCAAATTTGGATTGCGAGGCTAAGAGGTGACCTTAGTGTGCAGTTCTTCAATATTTCATTCAGGGACAAGTCCCACCTCCAATCACTGGCAACTGTCCACCTCTAATTTAGTTATATTCCACAAAGGTTTCATATGTATATTGCTATTGTTTTGGGCACCACAATTCAAAAAGGTTGTTGACAATCTGGAGGATGTCCAAAGGAGGGCAAACAAAATGGTGAAAGTTCTGGAAATCACGCCCTATGAGGAACAACTTAGGAAGCTTGGTATGTTTAGACTGGAGAAGTAAAGGTTAAGAGGTGATATGATAGCCCTTTTTAAATATTTGAAGGGGTATCATTAAGGATGGAGCAAGCTTGTTTTCTGCTGCTCCAGAGAATAGGGCATGGAACAGTGGATGCAAGCTACAGGAAAAGAGATTTCACCTCAACATTAGGAGGAACTTCTTGAAAGTAAGAGCTGTTTGACAGTGGAATACACTCCCTTGGAGAGTGGTGGAATCTCATTCCTTGGGGGTGTTTAAACAGAGGCTGGATGGCTATCTGTCAAGGATGCTTTGATTGTGAGTTCCTGCATGGCAGGGGATTGGATTTGATTGGATAGCCCTTGTGGACTCTTCCAACTTTATGATTCTATGTGAGTTCATTGATAACACTTGCATCATGCAGGACCAGACTGAATGGCTGCAATTCAGTTTACATTTGGTAGCAACAACTGAGTTTACTCTGAGTCATATAAAAATTGACCTAACAACTCTGCCCTTAAAGCTTGAGAAGTAAATTGGTAAGTCAAATAGGAAAGCTTTCACTGCTGCCATCATTTATTCCTGGCTTTGTAAATTGACAACTTTTTCATCAGGGCTAACCTATCTAAATAATAGTAATAAGTAAGACATTTATGACATCATCATGAAATGTTCCTTAGCATCCTTAACTCCAGAAGGCAAATGAAATCAAACCCCATGTCCTTTTTCTCACACTTATACGATTCATAAATGTAAAATTCAGATGGTTTTCAATGTCAGCTTAAGAGTAAGTATGTTTTATGATTTGGGGAAGATGCTCTCTAGGGTCTTGTAAACTTTTACCTTCTTTTTCTAACTAGGAGAAATAAAAGAAACTGATAACCAAAGGCAGATAGAGAGCATAAAGTGACTCAACCAAAGAGATTTGTGGCAACTGATTTAAAAGACATGTTTCTCTGATACCAATGGTTCAAACATTTGATTAATATTAACTAATATTAACTATGGATGGGGCAAAAAGCACACTTGGATGGCTTCAGAGGGGATCTGGGTAAATTCAAGAAGTGTGTGGCTCTGTGACTACTAGTTTGGATATCTATATGACCTCAGTATTGGAGGCAGTGAGCTTCTATATCTGTTTCCAGGGAAAGTGAGATGGAGCGTGCAGTTGCACTCATGTCCTGCTAGTGGACTTCCAGTTTGGACAACTGTTTGGAAACTGTGTGGCAAAAATAGTGGACTAGATAAGCCTTTCTTCTAATCCAACACAACTCTTCTTAGGTTCTAATTTTGTTTAATTTGAAATTCTCAGTAAAGGAAGCCATTTGATAATTCCCAATACTCATTGCAAGAGAAAGTAGATCTTGCCTATGAAGTCCATACATTTGCAAGAGAAATAAAACATTCACAAAACCTTACTCACATTTAAAATGCATTTGACTGGAGGTAAAATTCACAAATGTCTTTTTAAGTCAATCTGGAAATGCAAACAAAATGTATACAATAACCCTAATCCAGGTGGGTGAGGAAACTAACACTGTGGCTGCATCCACATGGTGGAAATAATCCAATTTGAAACCACTTGGAGGGGGGAAGCAGACGAGGGCCTCTGGGACACCGCAGGACAGTGCGCCGCGGGACCGAGGCATCTGCACCACGGCGCACCGTCAGCACCCCTGAAAGGAGTGCTAAATCAGTGCTCCTTTCAGATGTCAGTGAAAGTGCGCCCCAAAAGCGTAGGGCGCACTTTCACTGACTTATCTGCCACAGCGTGTGCGGACGCTGTGGCGGGAGGTTGCCCTGGGAGTGCCGGCCGTGCGGAGGGCCGGCTGCTCCGAGGGCAACCTCGGGAGGAGGAAGGGGCACCGAGCGTGCGGCTGCCCCTCCTCTTCCCTGCCTCAGAGACGGCTCTATTAGCCGTCTGCTGAGGCCCTAACTGTCATGACTCGATGTTATGGAATTCTGGGAATTGCTGTTTCTAATGGCACCAGACAGAGAAGACCTAATGTCTCACAAAATTCTCAGAATTCCACAGCATTGAGCCATGACAATTAAAGTGGTGTCACACTGGATTATTTCTGCAGTTTGGATACAGCCTGGGTGACTTTTGAGGTATTTTCTGAAACTATAGGAATTTCAGTGCATTTCAGAGGATGTCCCTGCGTACAATAAAGGGTATTTCACAATATCCATACACACAAAGCCAGAAAACATAAGTTTGCACAATATAGGACTCCCCCTCCCCAAGTAACATACCAGCCTTCTTTTTCTTAAAGAAAAAAAGCAACCAACATACATTTCATGTCGTAAATATACTACCACTTTTATTTCCTACAGAAAAAAAACAAAAAAACAAAAACACTTGTTGAGAAACATCAAAATAAGTAAACAGATATAATGCCTGAAGGATAACTGCTGATTGTTGTTGTTTTTCAGGAAGAGCAAGCTTTAATGCTATCTCGGGATAATTTTCTCTCCCAATAACAAGTTATTGTGGATGTAAGTCTTTGATTATTTAACTTTCATATGTAAAAATGAGGGTTTTCAAAATATTTATCCTTAGTAGGTGATATTCTTGGAAGTTCTTCAAGTTTGTTTTGCATTTTTTGAGAAATTTGTTTGCATAAACAGGTTCTCATTTTGCAAGAAACAATCCATTTTTGCAGAGAAAATAGTGACTTTGGTCAATAAATAAAGAAAATTGGCAAAAAGAAAAAAAAATGAAAAGAGCTTTGACACCTAAAAGACCCTCCCATGTACTACAACAAGTAGGACTTTTAATGCAAAAAACTGCTTTGTTTCCATAGGACATTGATCTGCCACATTGTGGCAGACCAACAAAAGTGGGTTGGGGAACAAGAAAAGGTGAGAACAGAAAAGTTTGTCTCTGAAACTTGATGTTGATCAGAATACCCAGGACAAATTATGTATGAGGAACCATCTGCATTTCAAAAGTAACACAAGAATTGAATGTCATGGAAAATGAAAGCACCCCATTAAAGGGGAAGGGGAAGCATAGTTAGCTGAAGCAAATGCGTGCCATAAAGAGACATCCAATTCCATCTCCTTTTCAGTGGCTGAGATATGGAATTCCGTTCACCCTCCCCTTCTGAATGAGTTGTAAGAAGCAAGTAATACCAGCTACTGTGACAGCTCAGGTTGTCCCAGCAGGAGAATCATGTAAGATGGCTCAACAGTAAACACAGCAGATGCCAGAATGCAAGCACTCAGTTAGCTCATATTGTTCACGAGATTACATGAAATGTTGAGGCCACAAAAGTCAACAGCAACAAATGTTACACTGGTAGACACAAACAAAAGGCTTGAAACAGTGCTTAGAGATTTATGTCTACCGTGTACAACAGTTAAAGCCCTTTGTAGTTAACTACTTCCTACTGAAGCAGTTGGCTAGAGAATAGAGCATGTCTGAAGGCACTAGGTGAGGACATTTTGCTAATGATGAGCGGAATTAGGAGACCAGGATGGCTTCATCCTTGCTTTTCTTCCCCTGGCAAGTTAAGACATTATTGTGCCATTCAGCTTTGAGAAGCTGAATGGGATGGACTTTTAATGATGTGCTGTGCAGTTTTATGGTTTGTATAATATTTTAATTAATTTTATTTTTATTTTTTTTAAAAAAACTTTATAAATTGTTGTTTTAAGAACTTTGATATTTATATGTATATAGATGTTTGCACATTTTTTTTTTAAAAAAATTGTGCATTATTCTTAAATATGTTGTCAACTGCCTGAGAGCCAGCATGATGTAGTGGTTTTGGTGTTGGACTGCAACTCTAGAGACCAGGGTTCAATTCCCCACTTGTCTGCCAAACCCACTGGGTGACCTTGGGCAAGTCACATACTCTCCGCCTCAGAAGGAAAACAATTGCAAACTTCCTCTGAACAATCTTGCCATAAAAACCCCATGATAGATTTTCCTTAGCATTGCCATAAGTTGGAAACAACTTGAAGGCACACAACAACATAGGGCCTTTGCAGACTGCCAGAAATAGTGCAAATTGAGTTCACTTTAAGGGTTAGGGTTAGGGTTAGTGCTAGGGAATCATGGGATTTTTTTTTCCTGAGACATTGAGCCTTCTCTGTCAGAGAGCTCTGGTGCCACAATAAAATACAGTTCCCATGATTCCCTAACCCTAACCCTTATAGTGGACTCCATTTGTACTATTTCTAGCAGTCTGCAAAGGCCTATAGTTTCCCAGTACTAGGAGAAAGGCAGAATATAAATGAAAATCACCATCACTGTCACCATCACCATCTAGTTCCAATCCAGGAACTGTCAATTTTTATTTTCTTGTAGCTTATATTTCTGCAGGGACAATCTTCCATATGCCCAGTGGGACTGAATTCAATGTTAATGAGCAGAGCATTTTTTTTCTTTTCTAAGCCTTTTAATACCACTTTTCCTCCATTCCTCCCTGCCAGGAGAGGGACTGATCAATCATATGGTAAGTCTGAAGTAGAAGAGACCTTTTGAAATTAGTATGAGGGCTAAATGAAGGATGAGGCTGTGGGACAAGGGCTGCAGGCTGCCCACTCCTCCTATAATAAGTGACTGGAATATGGGTGAAACATCTTGAGAATACTGTTTGCAAGTGCCAAGAAAAGAGATACAACTTTAGCATCTTACATCCTAGAGCAGCTTCTTGAGACCACATTGATAAAATAGAGTTAGGGATGTAATTTTTCACTATTTCCCCCCTCAAAGGTAGCAATGAGTAATTTCAGCAGTTTTCTTTCCCTTGCAAGAAACTACGGCACTTTCTGCACAGAAATATTGATTCCTGTGCAGAAATTGCTGCCTTCTGTACAGAGAATGCCACTTTATGTGCAAATGAACCATGCATAAATGTCATGCAGAATAAATCCCCAATTGCATCATTTTCTGCATAGAAAAATAGCATTTTCTGCACAAGACTTAATATTTCTACATTGAAATATTATTTCTACACAGAAAAGACCATTTTCTGCACAGACAATGCTGTCTTCTGCACAAAACAACCAAATGTGAACTTTATCCAGAATAAGTCCTGAATGGCGAAAATTCTCATCAGTCCAGAATTATTCTTGTCACAGTTTCTCAACACACACACACACACACACAAACACACACACACAAGTTTTTCAACCATTGTGTGAATATTTTTGAATATTTCTTCATCCCTAGACAGAGGTTACCATTGGGACTATCATTGTTTTTATTTATTTTTAATGCATGGTGTCTAATAGACATCATTTGTATTTCTTACTGTGCTCCTGAGCTGGGAATAAACCAAGATGCTATAGTAAATCTAAACTATGAGGTTGCTTGTTAGTGTCTATTGTGAGGAACATTTGAACTTTCCAGTGTTTTGGGATTCAGTTCCCATCAGTTCAAGCTATTAAAGTAAATTGTAAGGGAGAGGGAATTTTCATCCAGCAATATTTGGATGATCACAAACCCTCTCCCTACATTAGAGAGAGCATAGCTACAATATATATTTCTCAGGAAAAGACTTACATTCTTGGTTGCAGTGCCAGCCCCTCTACACTCCCGTTCTGCATGAGGCTGACACACAGAAAAGAAGTTAAAAACTGAAATGCATCAATTCCCATATACTTAAGTTATGTATAATGCATATTGAATGCAATGGATACTGGACACAAGAAGGGCTATTTCCAGTGAAAAAGCTCTCAGCAAACTATTTACAGATGAATCGCTAGGAGAAAAGCAATGTCTTCTATATTCCTGTTTGTTTGGTTCTGTGAAGTATCAGATAGAAGAGATGAGTAGAAGGAGTGGAATGGAAAACAAACCCATGAGGCTGTGACTGGTCTGACACAGAAGTGTCTCAGCCATTTATGAATAAAGGCTGGCAGATGCTTATGTACAAACCTTTTCCCAGATGAAACCTATTCAATATCTGCAGGCAGAAATCTCAAAAGGTGAATCCAGTCAGATACTAGATTGGCATAAACAGCTTTGTTTCATCCAAATGTGATATGAGATTCCTCTCCACCTCTCTTCTCTTGCACACATGTGAATGGACCAAGTCAAATGTGTATTTTATTCCTTTCAAACAATCCTATTACTACAAATAAAATGCATACCATATATCTCCCTGACTCCTCAATTGAAATTCAATTTTCACAATTTATTTTTTTAAAAAATCTTCATGTGATCCATCTAAAGATGAATTTATGAAGAATATAGCTAATGTACAATTGCACTGAAGTTTAAAACATTGGTTCACATTATTCTATGGAAATGAAATTATCTATTGCAGCCAGTGTGTGCATCTCCATCACAGGTTTCTTTCTTGCAGCATATATTCATATTTTTAAAGTGTTTTAAAGGAGATAAAATGCTAGCGGATGTTAACATTTGTTAACGGATGTAAAATGTAAATATGCCATTAATATTTTAAGGCTAATTTATTTTTCCCCCTCTGCAGTATATCTGTATATGCATACATTTACACATGGAGAGAGGCTATGCTGCATAGAGTTGTGATATATCATTCTGCACTGCAAGCTGTTTAAAAAGGAATAAGGAAAATCTGTGCACATTCCCATTCTCAAAATGTAAATTATATTTAGACCTAAAACCAAAATAAAGTTAAATAAAATTAAAGTACAGGAGAATAATATTTGTAATTAAAACACTACACCTCCATGGGAAATAAATATGACTGGAGTTGATAATATACAAAAGTGGATGAAAACTTCATATAACTAAAATGTTTTTTCCTGCTCCTGGAAAAATGAACAGGTTTTTGTGGACCACGACAGGATAGGAAGAAGGCTGAGCCAAAATTTCTAGAAGGGATTTTTCCCCATTATTATTGAGAGAAAAATAGCTGGATAGTTGAAGTCACCCATCACTATTACATCTCTCCTTTCTGAGTGTGTGGTTATCTGTTCTAGAAAGGCTTCATCCAGTTCCTCAATCTGACTTGGGGGTCCGCAGTAGGCTCCCACAATAACATCTCTGTTGTTTCCCCCCCCCCCCCCTTTATTTTTTATCCAGATGCTCTCCACCTGACTTCCAGGACTGAAGTCCTGGATCTCTTCACAGATAATGCTATTCCTCCTCCTTTCCTGTTTTGGCATATTTCTCTTTAAAAGGTTATACCTCTCTATTCCTACATTCCAATTATGAGACTCATCTCATCAGGTTTCAGTGATGCCTATTATATCATATTTCCTTTGTTGTGCTAGGAGTTCAAGTTCATCTTGTTTATTTCCTATGCTCTGTGCATTAGTGTAGAGATATCTAGGATAATGGGGTCTCCCCCCAACTGCCTGTGTAAATGCTTTTTTTTTTTCATTGAGAGAGAGAGAGGAGGCTTGCCCTGGCCCTATCCAGTGTTGCAGTTGTTGTTAACTGCCTTAAAGTCAACCTTGACAAATGATGACACTGTGAATGAGACACTCTCATGCCATTCTGTCCTCAACAGCAGGTTCTGTAGACTCAGGATATTATTCTCCTTGGTTAAGGGCAAAGCAGATGGGGGCTGCTCCCGCCCCAATCGCTGTAGGACAGCCCCAGGACCATGGCAACCAGATATCATGGTTTTGAGGGCAGATGTGGTCCCAAATGGCTTCTTTTGTGGCTGGGTTTGGGCCACATTAGGCAGCCCCACCATGGCCTCTGCATGGCCTCTCTGAGATCTGGGGGCATATGTCATGTGCACACCCCACCCCTGGATCAGTCTGACAGTGGACCTTTTGGGCCATCTGTTTGAGGTCCTTGTCTATCCACCTGGTATGCAGTCTTCCTCTCTTCTTACTGCCTTTCACCTTTCTAACCATTATTGTCTTTTTTAATGAGCCATACCTTCTGATGATGTGACCAAAATATGTCAGCCTCAATTTAGTCATCTTGGCTTCTAGGGAGAGTTTAGGCTTGATTTGTTCTAGGAACCATTTGTTTGTCCATGGGATCCACAGAGTTTAGGCTTGACTTATTCTAGGAATCATTTATTTGTCCATGGGATCTGCAGAACTCTTCTCCAGCATCTCATCTCAAATTAGTTGATTCTCTTCCTATGAACTTTCTTCACACACACAGCCCTCCCCAGCTCTCACACCCATAAATAGTGATGGGAAATATGATGGGATGGACAATCCTTACTTTAGTATTTCAGTTGTATATTTTTGCATTTCAAGATCTTGTCTAGTTCTTTCATAGCTGCCCTTTCCAATCCTATTTTTCTTCTAAATTCTTGACTGCTTGCAAGTATTGCAGTACTTGACATAAAAAGCTTGCCCACTGCATGAATATTGAGCTGTTCTACTTAGGTCTATATGCAAGGAAGGCAGTGTTTTTATAAAAGAACTTGAGGCTGTTTTCTATATTGAATTACATGAGCAGGCAGAAAAGGTATTTAGCATTTTTATTTTTACCAGAAGCCTATGAAAGCTTTGCTATGAACAAAGCATATATATATACATTTGAGAGCTAACTTAATGATAACACAGATGGATCCCAAATTATTGATCAATGAGTCATGTAAACAGCTTTGTTTGGGCTTTGGCAAATTGATATTCTATTTTGTTGGACAAGTAAAATAGATTTGTGTTTGTTTGATGGGGCTTCAAGAATTAATTCTGAAATGGAATACATCAGACAAAATCTTCAGTTATTATAATTCCACACAAAGAGAGGCCCACCCTATTCCATCCTGAAACTAGGGATTTCTTGAGAAACTATCCCTGGCTAGGTTTTAATAATAATAATAATAATAATAATAATAATAATAATAATGTAGATCATAGTTATGA
The DNA here is from genome assembly GCA_026167975.1 of Phrynosoma blainvillii. NCBI lineage: Eukaryota > Metazoa > Chordata > Lepidosauria > Squamata > Phrynosomatidae > Phrynosoma > Phrynosoma blainvillii. The sequence continues at coordinate 8,276,309 of JANUYF010000007.1, read as the reverse complement.
GTTGCTTTTGCTTTCACTGAAACTAGGACTTCCTTAGGAAACCATAGTGTTCTGCAAAGCTTTCTCTGGGAATCTGGTGTACAAATATGATGCTGAACTCCAAGAAAAGTAAAATTGTATAGTATTTATCTAGTTATGAAGGAGAACTGCTTTAGTGAGTGCAGGTGTTTGTATGCAAAAACCCAACATAACAAAGAAATGTATTCTGTTTCAGGCTGGGATGGTGTAAGTGTTAATATGACATAGCAAGTAAACAAGCTTAACTAGATGGCATTAGGTGACTCCTATATAGAGACTGTGAGTGTCAGGATGACTAGCAGGGACTTGTTTCAAGAGCTGTGTCATGCCAACAGTAACTTTTATTAATATTATAGCAGGATGAGAATTGTGTTGTCCTCTAGATGTCACTGAAATGTAACTCCCAGCAGTCAGCATAGTGAGGAATCCTGAGAGTTCAGTCCTGTGATAATTGCAGAGCAACACGTTTCTCGTCCTGTCCTACAAAAAGAATGTTCTGTCTCTCTCTCTCTCTCTCCCCTCCTTCTGTAGGCAGTTTTTATTGTTAAAATATTCATTGCCTTATTTCTTAGAAACAGGCTGTGCTGAGAGGTAGATTTAGGGATGGAGTAGATATGTGAATGCTTGAGGAAGGAAAACCAGAAAGGGGATGTCTGAAAACCCCAATGAGGAGACTTCTTTTCAAGCCACTTTCCATGTTTTTTACACAGTCTTCAAATATACTTGCAGACCACTCCTGATCCCATTTAACCCCAGACTCATCTAATTCCCCCCTTCCTGATGGCTTGTTCTGGTAGCTAGTACCTTCTTATCTTTACCTACATTATCCCCACACTTTCGGCACTGTGAAGGGTCAGTGAGGGGAAGCCAGGTGAGGATCTGGGAAGGCTACACACTCCCAGTCCTTACTTGCCTTTCTTCCCACTCTTTGAAGGCCATGCAGAGCTGGCCAGAAGGAAGTCAGGAGAGGCTCCTGCAAAGCTAGTGTGGCTAGAGTAGAAGGACCAAAATGGTGCAAAGTCTGGAAACTATGCCATATGAGAAGAGAGTTAGGGAGCTAGGTATGTTTAGTCTGGAGAAGAGAAGGTGAAGAGGTGATATGATAGCCCAATTAAAATATTTGAAGGGAAATCATATTGAAGGTGGAGCAAATTTATTTTCTTCAGCTCCAGAGAATAGGGCCCAGATTCTATGATTTTAACCATTAAAAACCTGCCTAAACAAAAATGTTTTTGTCTGCCATAGAGAGCAAAATAGGGAAGGATCCCATGTAGCCTCTTGTGGAAGTTTCAAAGGGCTGGAGAAGCTACTGGGAAGGCTTTCTCATGTGTCCTCACCAAGAGAGCCTGAGATGGTGGCAGGACTGAGAGAAAGACTTTCCCTGAAGATCTTAGTGATCTTGCAGGTTTGTATGAAGAAATAGCATCTTTGGGGCCATACAGATGGCCCCTAAGGGGCGGCTTCATGCCGCCCCTGGGAGTGCTGGATCAGGGCCATGGCAACCACACACTGTGGCCCCAATCCAGTTCTTTCCTGCTCCTTTCTGGAGCAGTAAAAAGCCGCCATTACCACCACTGCCATAGCTCTTTTGGACCTCTTTGGTGCAGCATGTCTACACACTGAACCAAGGGAGCACCTTGACACCACACAACATGCAGTGGGGTGCATGGCATGATGTTGGAGTCAGGACAGAGTTGGGGAAGCTGGTGTGCACTTGTCCTGCCCCACCTCCACCCCCATGTCAGTCCTATACAGGCCCTTTGAGATAGTCTGGACATAACCTACATAGGGCTTTGTAAGTCATGACCAGCATTTTCAATTCTGCCTGGAAATGAACTAGTAGCCAGTGAAACTCTTTTAACAAAGGAGTTGCATAAAATATAATTGGCCAGCATTCTGGCTGCCACATTTTGTCAAATGTCAATATTTGCTTCAGGTGACCTCACATTGGCATGGAACATTGATAGTTATAATGCACAACAATTTGACTTAAATTAAGCTTGCATTGTGAGCAATTGCTTTGTAATGAGCTTATTGTTCATTACACAATAACAATGTTATGGTGTTCTGTGCAGTAGCCAAACTTTAAATTTTGGACAGGTGCCATGAGGACAGTGGGGATCAGATTCATTGATTCAACACTCCTTTGTTTTGGAGATGGGGTTACTGACCAACATGTTGGAAGCCAATCGTCAATTAGAATGTCATCCTCTGTTTCTGTCAGGAAGATAGTTGATGCTGAAATATCCTTCTGAGCTGCGAATTAAGCATTCCACACTCTTTCTCCACAAGTCAGCAAAAGCTATGGGGCTGCCAGATAACTTATTATCTCTTAAAATGGTTTGTGTTCCTTAGGTTATTATCTGGAACTCTGTGACTGAATGTCATATAAAGGACATGGGCTACCAAGCTGTGTCTGGAGACTTCATGCAGGTCTCAGTGGTTAATCATTTCTGCAAGCCTTAAAAGCTACACAAACCACTCAAGAATTATTGTTTTCAAATTTTAGAAAAGTTGTAAACTTTATAATTCTGGTAGTATGATAATTACAATATATTTAATTATTTTAAGTAATCCAACTAATCTAACCAATACTAAGCTATTTTGGTCTGATATATATGTAAGTGCACATGAGAATAAGTGTTGGGTGGCTTTCTGATCTGCTTTGTTTTCAGAAGCCGTTGACTGTAATGTGCAAGATATGGAAAACTAAACATGATTACCCCTGCCTAGACATTCTATTAGACTTTTCCTTTGAGATTATTGTTTTTTACAAATATATATATATTATATTTTTATTTATTTATATTATTTATTTATCATTCCCCAGCTCAGAAGGACTCCTAAGGTGATGCACAACAAATGAAAAGACTTAAAGCAGTACATTTTTCCAGTTTGTGACTGAAATAAAATTATTCATTCATTCAGTCAGTCCAGATATTTAATTTTAAAAAGCACATTAAAATACTTTTTTTAAAAAAACTTTAAGAATAGCCCTTGCATATGATTGTACAACAAACCATTAAAAGTCCAAGACTCACATTTCAAAATCTTTAAGAGCCATTCAAAACTTACCTGCTGCATTTACTGTTCCTTGTTTCCTGCAAATAAGTTTGGAATGGTTCTTAAAAATTTTGAAACATGGGGCTTGATTGAATGTCTTTGACATCTGCCCCTTTTGTTTGTATGTCAGATCACTCTATCATGCTACTCACTTTGAACAAGGTAAGGTAAAGAAAGAGCATTCTGGGCTTATTTGGCTATTATTGGTAGGAAACTAGAAGTTTTCTGGTGGATACTTCCCTAAGTTGGAATTTGCTCTTGTTCAGGTGAATCTTGAACCTTGTTCAGGGTTCAGGTGAATCACAAAATAAGGGGAAGTGTTGCACAATGGTTTGGCAGTCAGGATAGCTGGTTGTCTCTTCACAATCCCTACCTCAGCATGAATGATGGATAGTGACAATTGCACAATGAAAATGAGCACCAGATATTTATCCTGACTGCCATTTGCTTTATTTGTCATATGGACCCTATTTGATTTATTTTTTTCAATTCACTATAAAATGCACAATTTAGTTTCTGTATGCATCTTTCAGCCTTCAGTCTTTCTCTATTTTGGGTTTATTCCATGGTATGTATGTTTCATTCACACCATAGCTTAATGTAACAGAAAGACTATATTTAATAATAATAATAATAATAATAATGATTCATCCTTCAGCAGTGTGATATTGCTAATAAAATAATATATAACTTTTTTATTAAAAAATGTAGCACAGGATTCATATCTCTTTGTTCCTGATTTGTGTGCAAGGTGGGGAGAGAAAGCTGCAAATTTCAACAGTTTCAAATATCTTGAAATCCTTACATCGTTTAAAAGAGCAATACAAAGCAACTAGTTCTTCCATAGAATCATCTGTTCCATTTGAAGGAAGAACTCATTATGTGAAGATGATTCTCTTCACTGCATGACACTCTGTGAATGACCGGATATACCTGTGTTATTGTGAACTGCTGAAAGTTCAGGTTATTAAAACCTTCCAGATCTGTTTCAATTACCATTTGGTTCACAGAGGAATGATAATTCCAATGAAAAAGGCAAAGACACATTAAAGAGAAGAATTTTTTTTTACTCCTAGACCATTATAGAGACATACATAGATTTCCATTTAAATTTCTGCCACACCTGTCTGAATACAATTGCATACCAACTAGGAAGAAAAAAATATACTGGAGAATTAGTAGTTAAGACTTCAAATCTCTAACATTCATATAGAAGAAGAGAGAGAAAAAAAAAAACAGTTTTTAGGCCTGAGCAAATGGGAACAGAAAAAAAAACCAAAAAACAGAAAACACATATTCACAGTAGAAGAATAAAAGGAGACAAAGAGATGGGCCAGGATAGCATGGGCTGAGCCCATGCTATCCTGGCTGCATTGCACACCCTGGGGATAGCAGGGTGTTCACACACCTGGGCCTTCACTGACCCAGAACTAGGACAGGTGTGTGCTGCTAACCTTGCCCTGCATTGCTCTGACTGAGATTCTCCCTCCATCACCATGTATGAACTAGAAACAGGGCACCTGGTTGCACCCACATGGCCAGGTGCCCTGAGGAAGATCAACAGCCAGAAAGGTAAGGAGCATGGGGGGGGGGGGCGGTATGTTTTGTCATGGAGTTTTTCGGAAACTCTGCACAAAATAAGGGATATTTTACCTCAGGATAAATGCCATTTACCCCAGGATGAGTCAGGATCCTCTGGATCCACATGTGGTCTTGCAGGATCAGGCCCAATCTGCACTGGTGTTTTTGGCCTGCATTGTATGATCTAGATCAGGGGTAGGCAACCTAAGGCCCGGGGGCCGGATGCAACCCCCGAGGCCTTTGGACCGGCCCCAGGCTAGTCCTGCCGCCGCCGCACCGCCACCCCACACTGCCCACCATGATGATATTGATTATTGTTCTTATTACTTTTTCTTGGGGTTTTCTTGGCAAAATCTCCACAGGGGTTTTGCCATGGCTTTTCTGGGGCTGAGAGAGTGTGCATGCATATATTTTATTTTTTTTATTTTTTTAAATTATTTTTGTATTTATCTATTTATTTATTTTTGGTGCTTCAGCCCCCCAATTGTCTGAGGGACAGCAACCTGGCCCCTGGCTCAAAAAGGTTGCCTACCCCTGATCTAGATGATGTGAGGTGGGGGGAACCCAGGCCTTTTGACCCATGTGGACAACCCCACAGAAACATCAACTTCAAGCTGGAGGTTTTCATTGTTTCTCCATCTCAAGGAAGTGTGAGCAAAAAAATAAGATTTTGATTAGCACAAAAAATAATTTAAATAAATTCATGTCTCATCTGCATTGCCTATTGAGAATTTCAAAAGCAATTTTCCACATGCCATTTTTTGTAAATTTTACACAGAATAAATATCCATTTACAGTGCCGTCTTCAGGGCAAGGAAGGGGAGGGGAAGCCACATGCTGGGCACCCCAACCCCTTCCTGAAAACGTCCTCGGAGCAGCCAGCCCTCCACATGGCCGGCGCTCTGAGGATGCCTTTCCGCTGCAGCGTCCACACACACTGCAGCGGAAAAGCCGCCGAAGGTGCGCTGGCAGCCTTTTGCGGCACACCTTTGGTGATTTGTGGAAGGAGTGCTATTTTACCGCTCCTTCCTGGGGCGGCGAAGCTGATCCGCGGAGCCGAGGAATGTGGATGCCTCGGCCCCAATCCGCAGCTTCCTGGGGTGCCCCCCATCTGCTTCCCCATGCCGCCCATCTGTTTCCCCCCTTAGTCTGTCCAGACTGCACGAAGTAATAGCCCCAAAGCAGCAAAAGAGCTTCATTTATATACCGCTTCATATCACACTATGAGATGTCTAAGTGGTTTACAACTGTGAGCTGATTGCCCCTCAACAAGCTGGTACTCATTTTAGCAACCTCGGCAGGATGCAGGAAGGATAGCCCCACTCTATTCTGATTTGGTCTCAGCTTGCTTGGACTTCTGTATCCAGTTCCTACAATCACAATTCAAGAAAGTTGTCCAGAAGTGGTCACTTATGGTAGCAAAAGATCTGGAAACCCAAGTTTTGGGAGGCTTAGGGGGGAAGCAGACGAGAGCTTCCCAGACGCCGCCAGATGGAGCGCCGCTAGACCGCAGCCTCCGCACCGCGACGCTCCTGCGGCGTCCCTAAAAGGAGCTCCAAATTGGTGCTCCTTTTAGAAGTCAGTGAAAGTGCGCCCTAAACGCGTAGGGCACACTTTCCCTGACTTTTCTGCCGCAGCGCGTGCGGTCGCTGCAGCGGGAGGTTGTCCCTGGAGTGCCGGCCGTGCGGAGGGCCGGCGGCTTCGAGGACGACCTCAGGAAGAGGAAGGGACGCCGCGCGTGCGGCTGCCCCTCCTCTTCCCTGCCTCGGAGACAGCTCAATAAGCAGTCTGCCGAGGCCCTTAGACAGCTGGATGCATTTAACTTGGAAAAGAGGAGATTAAGATAACTATAATAACCATTTTTAAATATCTGAGGGGATGTCATGTAGACAATGAAATAAGTTTGCTTTCTGCTGCTCAGAGAATAAGGAATGAGTCAAAGGATTGAAATTGCTATAAAATGATGAGATGGAATGTCACGATATTTTGTAAGAAACCAAAACTTCTTTATTTACTTCATGCTATCTCCTACACATCCAGCTAATTAAATCTGGCATCAATCCAGCTGCCCCATTTTCTACCTTGACCCTGTAATATCCTATAATTAAAAAAATATATATATTTCAGCTTTTCTTTCCTTAACAGGATAAAGAGAAAGTCAAACTGACATATTTACAATATTTTTGTCAACATTTTCAGTTATGGGTGTTGTGGGAGTTTCAGATAAATATGTGTCAATTTTAATTCAAGAAAACTAATACTTGTTATGAATGTTTTCAGTTTCAGCATCAAAGTATATTGTTCCTATTCAAAATTCAGTTTATTTGTGCCTAGCTCGGAAACTTCAACTAATACAGAGTATGGCAGCCAGGCTGGTCTCAGGTAAAACCAGGAGAGACCATATAACACCTTTCCTAAGATCACTTCACTGGCTCCCTATTAGTTTCTGGGCCCAGTACAAGGTGTTGGTTATTACCTTTAAAGCCCTAAATGGCTTGGGTCCAACCTATCTTCAGGACCGCCTGCTTGTGTATAATCCACCTCGTGCACTAAGGTCCTTTGGGAAGAATTTATTGCAACCTATAAAAACTGGATTATCTGCAACTGCCCAGAGGACCTTTTCCAGCTATTGCTCCCAGACTTTGGAATGGTCTGCTGGATGAGGTCCATCATTTGTCCACCTTAAACAGCTTTTAAAAAGCTGTTAAGACAGACCTCTTCCGGCAGGCCTTTCCTGAGTAGGTAACCAGCCACGAAAAATAGTTAAGCCTGTCCCTGATGTTAACTACAGCCATTTTAAATTATTTGTTATTAATACTTTTTAAGTATATGTTTTATATTGTGTCTGTTTAATTTCATTTTAAGGGGCTATTGGGGGAAGGTATTGTTTGTTTTATCTTGTAAGCCGCCTCATTTGTTTTTACAGAGAGGTGGGATATAAATACATTTTATTATTTATTTATTTACTTATTCATTTATTTTATTATTAGAGTCAATTTTAAACTTTGAAGCTGGGCCAGAAGCTGATATGAGATAGGAGGACTTCTCCGTATCTTTGATCACTGTTTCCATTCTCTGTGTTTGATTTAAAAGGCAGATATTAGCATTAATGCTTTTGAAAATGGGTACTTTCAAAAAGGCAAATGGGAGGGGAGAAGCTTGTGATTGCCATTACCTACAAAGATATTTCATCTATCAGGAGTTCTCTTTATTAACTATTAATATTTGTTTATCTGTTGTTAAAACATTTGGAGAAAGGATGTGCTGGTTTTATTCTTATGTCTTGTCACTTTTCAACCTTTGTTTTTTGTTTATACTGTCGATGATACAAAGCGTTATCTCTGGATTGCCATGTGACAACATTTCTGAGTATTACTTTTGCACAATTTCACTTAGTGCACCAATTACAACTTTTCTTAAGTTCATTTAACTGGGCAACAATAGTCCGCTCATCATAAGTTGTGATACATGGGGATTAGAGTGAGTGCCCAAGATCTTCATTTGGTACTATGTATTGCAGCTAAGATTCTAAGTGATTCATACAAATCATGTTCATTATTGTTGGTATGTGCTATCAAAACAGTTTCTACTTATGGTAACCCTATGAATTAGTGATCTTCAACAATAAAAATAACAATTAAAATTAAGAAATTAAAATTAAAAAGAAATCCTATTCTTAACAGCTTTACTCTAATCTTGAAAGCTCATGACCATGACTTTGTTTATTGAGTCAGTTCATTTGCGATGTTGTTTTCCTCTTTTCCTACTATCTTCAGCTTCTCCCATCATTATTGTCTTTTCCAGTGAATCATGTTTCCTCATATGTATGAAGTACCATTACCCCAGTTTAATCATTTTGGCTTTTAGAGAGATATCATCTTACCTTGATAATGAGAGACCTGCACTGTTGCCAATTGCTTTTCAGGTCCAATTGAAGGTTTTTGTTTTTAAACCTTAAAGATCTAAACAGCTTGGGGTCTGGCTGTTTAAGAGCTATCTGTCTCATTATAAATATGTCTAGATGTTCAAAACAGGCCTTCTTAAGAATACCATCTGGAGGGCCATTTGATGGGCATTTGGAAGTGCTGCCAATGTTGCTTCCAGACTGTGGAACACATGCCTCTCAATGTTGTGATCTTTCCTCTCTAGGGATGAAAACACTTGTTTCTTCATTCTTAACAGTGACTGAGATGAATAATGCATTTAGTCTTCTCTGTATGATTCAAGAATTTAAAATCCTTGTTTTTGTTCTGTGCCATCAAGTTGGCTTCAACCTAAGGCAAAGACAGACCACCAAGAGACCCTCTTATTAGAAGTTCTACTCAGGCATCACAAGCTCAGGCCATGGCTTCCTTTATCAAGACTATCCATTTGTAATGCAACCCTACTGCCTTCAACTTTACCAAGCATCATCATCTTTTCTATTTTAAAAAATTAATTTTGTTTTATTAATACAACAATTAGATGTATTAAATAGAGAAACAAACTCCAGTTATATATGGAACAATTAAAATAATCATCCTTAAATATTACATTTATCCTGTATCTGAGTTTGTCTTTGACTGCCAGAAATAGTGCACATTAAATTGAGGCACTGCCCTGGCTCAGTGCTAGGGAATCATGGGAACTGTAATTTATTGTGGCACCAGAGCTCTCTGACAGAGAAGGCTCAATGTCCCAGAAAAAAATACAGTTCCCATGATTCCCTAGCACTGAGCCAGGACAGTGCCTCAATTTAATGTGCACTATTTCTGGCAGTCTGCAAAGGCCCTTTGTCTCTTGACATGTCAATTTTCTTTTATTTACACTTAAAATTATATCCTGCTTCTCTTCTAGTTTAACTGTTGCTCACTTATGTTTCCTGATCTTCATATAACAAACAATAATTCTTCAAGTTGTTTATCACTTATGACAGATTGCCACATACTCCAAAAGGAGAGATGTAGTAGTGATGTGTGATTTCAGTTATCCTGAGGTTTGCTGGAAATCAAACTCGGCCAAAACTTTAAGCTCTAGCAAATTCCTCACTTTCCTTAAAGACAATTCCATTGTCTAAAAGGAGGAAGAGGCAACAAGGGGTTCAGCTATTTCTGATTTGGTCCTAATCAACATGAATGACATGGTCAATGGGGTGCAAGTGGTGGGATCCTAAGGTGAGAGTGATCATGTTCTCCTGGAGTATTTTATACAGTGGAAAGAAGAAGCCAGGCATAGTCAGACACCCATTCTAGACTTTAGGAGAGCTGATTTCAGTAAACTTAGGGAAACACTGGGGGTGATCCCATGGTCAGGAATACAAAAAAAAAAAAAAAGTAGTTCAGGACAGATGAGAGTTTAGCAAAAGGGAGATACTGAAGGCACAGTTTCAAATTGTTCCAATGAGGAGGAAAAATGGGAGGTGTCTCAAGAAACCAGGATGAATGACTAAATAATTTTCAACTAAGCTAAATTTTAAATGAATCATGTATAACAAATGAAAAAAGAAGGAAATCACCAAAGAGGAATTCAAACAAATAGGAGAAAGTGCAACAATGCAGAAAATAAGATCATACAAAGTACATGATGATTCCTATGCCCCAAACATGTCTTTTTTGAAATATCTTTCAGAACTTAGTGCCTACCTGATGCAGAATCTGCTGTACAAAATGTTTAAACATTTAGAAGGCATTCACACAAGGATTGTTAGACATGCCACAGATTTCTCTTCATCAACATAGATTAAATAAATATTTCAGAGGATACATATTATTATACAGCTAACACAGGACTTCACACTCCCATTATCGGACATGTGATAGAATTTTTTAAAGGTGGCGTGGCTATCCTTTGCCACCGTGTGCATTCCAGCATCATCCATGATGGGACCATGGAGACCGCATGCATCTGGTCGTGATCCAGGTGACTGCTGTGGTCCTGAACCTGGCTTCTGGAAGGAGCAGATTCTATCCACTCCTTCTAAGCCCAGTTCTTCTGTGATGGTGTACATCAGCATGACTTCAGGCTGCATTTGGGGTATGCATCATCTAGATGCTATGCCCTCAATGCAGCTCAGAAGTGGTGATTTTTGGCCCATGCGTTTTGGGCCATAGTTAATGGTTTTACTGTTCAATTTGTTGTTGTTTAATATTTTTTATTAAAGTTTGTCATTTTACAATAAATTATGTTTTCATACATTGTCTTGTAAAGGAAAGCATAAACCATTTCATAGAGAAACATATTGTTTAACATCTGACATTATAAATTATTGATTTGTATTACCAATACTTTTGTAAAAGACAAAAAGTTAATCAATTTCTTTATACTACTATCTCACTGTCTCATATGACATGTGTTTTACATTTTTATAGTTACTTCAGTATAACTGTTGATTATTTATGAGATCAGTATTTTCAGTTGATATTTATTTTTTTTCAAAATATTGAGTTATCTCCATTTTTTCTTAAAGTATTTCATTTTTTTCTTACAATATTCAGTGATTGGATTCCATTCTTGTTCCACCATTTCTGGAGATTTTCCATTTACCAAGTTAGTTATTTTGTCCATTTCTATCATGTCCAGGAGTTTTAACAACCACTCATCTATAGTTGGGGTATGTTCTGTTTTCCACTTTTACACAATAAGCATTCTCATCGCAGAGACCATATATAATTTTTTCTCCATTTTTTTTCTTGTGAATACTTGTGCTATTTTATTCATCATATTAAGTAAATAAACTTTCGGTTTCATTACAGATTTTATGTTCAGTATTGTTTTGATGTTTGAGTGTATGCTTATGCAGAACCTTTTACTTGTGGCCAGTTCCATCATACATGATACCAGGTTCCAATGGTTCTGCATTTCCAGTACTTATTATTTTCTGTTTTAATATTTTCTGGTTTAATCTTGTTTTAAGGGGTGGGTGGAGGGATCATGTTTGGAGGGAATGCTTTTAACTGTGCTGTTTTAAAATGCTGTAACCCACCCCGATTGCCTAGCAGAGGGGCGGGCTATAAATAAAACTTATTATTATTATTATTATTATTATTATTATTATTATTATATTTTTTGTTATTTTTGCTGGTGTTAAGTGCCAATGAAATTCTATTTTTTGAAAGTTTTATCAGGCATTTTGGCATTTTGTGAATTGTATGGTCCTTTTCATGGCATAATGTCAACTTTCCAGATCAATTTCCCTACCAATGTCATTAGCCCATTGTGTCATAATGTCTTTAATAGCATCCTGTTGTAATTTTCTTTCAAGTAAGAGTATTCATATCCCTTAATTTTTGTACCCTGCTCTCCAGCACCTCAGAACTTCTTCAGATGTCTAACTCCATAACTTCTAAAATGTATTGAGACTGGGGGTTGAATCATCAGGGGGAGCTACAATGATAGAGCTTGTTGCCATAGCTACATTTAGTGATGCATGATATCAAGCATTGTTAGCCACCTTGAACATAATTTTTACTGAGAAGAGTCTTTCAAAAATTGATTACAGCTCCAGGGCTGAATTAATATCTTCTTTTCTTTCCCTTCAGCATCTTTAAACTGATCCCTGCAGCTGCAGGCCTTCTATGACTGAGGCCTACAGAATGTGTGACCCATGAAGTGGAATGAAGTCCTTTAGATCTGATTGAAGGCTCCCTAAAGATTTGGATTAAACATATATGCTGCCTCTTTAGTTCTAAAATCGGTGGGGGGGGGGGGTTTGGTTGTCTAACATGTTGCAGGTCACAATATATTTATTATCCAAGAGCGGATAACATCATCCTGTAATCTCAGCCCCAAGCCATAATTTCCTAGGTTCCAGGCTCTACATTTCAGAGCACTATTTGGATATACCAAAATGTGGTATGCTGAAGTTGGTCACAGCTAGAACCCTTTCCCAAATGGATATTACTATCTTTCCATCTTTGAACATGTTTCTAAAGCCATCTGTTCATACAGAGCAAAACAGAATCCCAGTGTGGAAAAAAACACACTGGGGATCTTTTGAACTGACTAAAATTAAGCTGAACTAGCCCAAGGAAGATTGCTGCCTAGATAATCAGACAATGAAAAATGTGTGTGTGTTGTAAAAAAAGAGAGAAAACCCATTTGATTTCAACTATTAACTGGTCCCAGCATATCCATTCCTTTTGAATGAAAATTGCATTGATTACTGAATATACAGCTCACATTTCAAAGAGAAAAAGAAAAGACTAGAATTCCCATAGTGTTAATGAGATATTAACCAACAATCAACTAGAGAGAAATAGACAAGGAATTTGATCACTCCAGTCTTTTTCAATGGTTGTCCTTTCTATGAGAACACTCCAGTGGGAATGGTAGGATTCTCAAACCCAAGACAATGTTCATAAATACAATAAACTTCAAGTTGTCTGTCCAATACTCAAGAGGGAGATTTGACTCATCATGGTTAACAGAGTGAAAAAATTAAGAAAGCCTCAAGAGGAAAATTTTCTTATTTTATTCAAATGAAGCCTCCATCTGAAGGCACATATGCTACCATATGGGATCCATTTCAAGTATTCATTAGGAGAAGAATAATTAGCCTTGCATCATACAAAGCAGAAAAGAACAGGCCCAGAGGATAATTGCTTTAGAAATAGAAAGAAAAGACCTTGAAACCAAATTTGCTAAAGAAAAGCCCATGGAAAGAGAAATGCAACAAGATGGATATGGTGAAATTTATAATTCAGCTTTTTGCTTGTAGAAAGTGGCAGTTTATGTTAAAGATGCCATGACATTTGAACAGCAGGAGAAAGATATGTTTATTTATTTTCACAGTCAAATAAAATGATTCCCTGCTTGCTGTTTTAGCGATCCAACTCACACAGGGACCTAATTCCTCATTCTTGTTGAAATTAATCACTTTCAAAAGGTGCGACCTACAATACCATGCAAACTGTCGTATAGCTAGTACGAAGACAGGGTTGCTTGGTGCACATGAACACATATAATTAATTTGTAGAATTAGGTAATAGATTGAAGTTCCAGCTAGGCAGATCCTTCTACAAGATAAACAGCGGGCTAGAGATTTAATGGGAAGGACTTGAGACTGCTCATGACAGTCTCCAGTCATCTTGCTTGAGTAAATTTTTAATAATAATAATAATAATAATAATAATAATAATAATAATAATTTATTTGTACCCCACCTTTAGCCAAGGCTATCAAGGCAGCTTACATGTAAAATCAATCACAAAACCCAAACAATACAACAAGCATATACCCCCCCCCCCCCCGCTTAAAAGTAGATTAAATCAATTTGGCATTAAAATCTGATTTAAAACAATAGCCTTTGAAGCATCTAATACAGAATAAAACAAGCAGCACTCTAGGTAAGTAGGGGAAGAAAAGAGAGAACTATCTGACGACGAGGAGCCGGTTGGAAAATAATATTATTCTGGGAACGCCTGCTGGAAGAGATCCGTTTTGATGGCTTTTTTAAACCCATCTAAATTGGTTATCTGCCGGATCTCCTCTGGCAGGGCATTCCATAGTCTGGGGGCTGTGGCAGAAGAAGTCCTCTGGGAGCCTGACAGTGCTACTCTGTACAATGTTCTGTTGCTTTATATGGAGACAGTAGAGTAGGGACTGAGGAATTCTTAAATCCAAAGTGATAATCACAATAAACTTTACCAAGTGTCCCCCAATCTTTAAGAAAAAAAGATGAAAGCTAAAGTGTTCAGAGAAAGCCCCCAGAGATAGATAAATCCACTGGAGACAGATAAACAGATGGATATTCTGTCAAATGAAGCAAATTTATAAGTCTTTCTTCTTTGAAGATACCAGGAGAACTTAATCTTCCACACTCTTCTACTCAGGTCCAGTATAATGACATAATTTCTAGGTTCACCTACTGTAGGAGGAATATCAGTTATAGAAACTAATTAGATACTTGTTTAAAACCTATTCAGGCTTCATTAAGGGTGCTACTAGTCTTAAAACACCACAGGCATGGCAAAAAAAAAAAAAAAAACATGGAGGAAAGTCTTTCTCTCTCTCTCTCTCTCTCTCTCTCTCTCTCTCTCTCTCTAATTAAAACTATAGTTTATTTCATTTGGTTCAGAAGGAACCACAAAGGAACCTTCCATGCAGAAGCAAATCAAAAATATTCTTAATTTACTATAAAAAGCTAGCAAAAGCAGTTAAGTTCTTTGTTTTATGGCCTAGCAATTCAACAAAAAATGTGAAGGGGGGGGGGGGAATCAAATTTCTATATTTTCCCAGGAACAAAGGTGTGCCCCAAAGAACTTTATTCAAGGACTGCATTATGAGCAGGTTCACACATAGATATTCATCAATTGGTGACGAAAGCACCAATGGACACTTTCAAATGTGAATGAGCTAGACCAGGGTAGGCAACCTTTCCCCTTTAAGGGCCGAGGGACTTCAGCTCCCAGAAGCCTCATCCATGTTGGCCAATAGTCCCATGTTGGCCAATAGCTCCTGGGATTCTGGGAGCTAAAGTCCCTCGGCCCTTAAAGGGGAAAGGTTGCCTACCCCTGAGCTAGACAGATGGGACAGAATGGGGAAGACAGGGTTTAAGGACATATTATTTTAAAACCTTAAGAAAAACATCCTAAAAATGATGTATAGATCTTACTTGACCCCAGTTAAAATTGCCAAAATGCTTAATGTGGGAAACATATCAGATCCTTTTATTACCTGTGGTGACCTGTGGTAAAGCTAAATACAAAATATGCAGCCAAATATATTTAAAAGGAATATACCATAGATTTATATCCAGAGTTATTCCTATTAGGAAAGTCAAGCAATCAGGACTAGAGGTCTTAACTATAAGTAATACATTATATGATATGAATCTATACTAATGTTAAACAGCCATAAACTATTGTTTATAAGATTATACCATCCCTCTCCTCATTACTGGTCTTACAAATGATGCTTCTGCTATTGTGATGCGGCAGCTAAAAAGGCTGATTGCAATCTAAGAGGCAGAAGTACTTGACTTGGCCTCCTTTCCCTGTGGTTGATGAATTCCTCCAACCCTGCCTAAGATGGGCTAATTGTTTAACATGCAAAATAGCCGTGCAATGCAAAAACCTTACTGGAATCAGTATTTGATCAGTAATAATTCATGGACACATTTTTCATAGAACCATAGAATCTTAGACTTGAAAGGGGTCGCAAGAGCCATCTAGACCAATTAATGCCATAAAAGAAAGCTGTGCTAAACCACTCCTGAAAAATGACAATCTATGGGCCTAAGCAGACGACTAAAACAGTCGTCTTGGAGGCCCGGAAGAGGAGGAGCCACCGCACGCGCGGCGCTCCTTCCTCTTCCTGAGGTCGCCCTGAGCGCTTCTGGGCCACCGGACGGCCAGCGCGTTCAGAGCAACCTCCCTCCGCAGCGACCAGACGCACTGCGGAGGATAAGTCAGAGAAAGTGTGCCCGCCGCTTTTAGGGCACACTTTTTCTGACTTATGAAAGGAGCGCCAATTCGGCGCTCCTTTCAGGGTCACTCCAGGAGCGCCGCGGTGTGGCTGCCATGGCCCGGCGCGCTCCGGACCAGGGCGCTCCAAACGCCCTGGTCTGCATCCTCCCTATTTAAAGACTTCTACTTGTATATACACAGTATTGTAAATAACATAGTTTGTGTTATATCTTGGATCAGAATTTTACATCAGTCTCTATCTTCACAGATCATAGTTCAAGGTGATAGACTTGGAGGTTCTAATATAAAAATTGAAGTAAAAAAAATCAAGCTGTTGCCACACTGCAAAATTAATATAGTGTAACTGTCATATCCCCATCCTATGGATCCTGGGATTTGTAGTTTGTTGTAGCACCAGACGTCTCTGACAGAGAAGGCTAAATATTTCACAGAACTACAAATCCCAGAATTCTGTAACACTGAGACATGGTGGTGTCAGACTGCATTAATTCTACAGTGTAGATGCAGCTCATGTTTGATCTCTGCACAAGCCTGGTACTGATGTTTGTTCCCAGAAAAAAATCTCTGATGGGCCAATTCAGTGTTGGTTGCATTTTGGAAAGACATGCAGAGCATTTTATGTAATGCTATTGAATTCTGGTAATCTATTATGAAAATACAAGAGATGGCCTTTTTATTTTATATGGAACAATAGTTTAGTTCTTTGTGACTTAATGGGAAGCTTGACTTGTCTCTCTGTTCATGCTACATTATAATTTCTTAAAAGTTTATTTCCAGCTCATGTATATTTGTTTTAAGTGGGCATAAAAGCTTGCTTTTTCTTGTCTGCTAAGCATTCATTAAATTCAATTTCAAATCTTTGCAGCCATTAGAGCACTCACAAGCCTCAGATCTATTGATTTAATTGTGTAAACAGTCCCTTTTTTAAACTAATAATGTAAAAATATACTGAGAGGTATATGCTATAGATTTGTAGCCTGTGGCCTGAAACATTTGATTCCCCCCACCCACCCACCCACCCAAAAAATGTTCTTTCCAGGGGAAACATATTGCCTAATGTTTAATTATATTATTAGCACTCAGCAAATATATCACCTGTTCTGGATAGAACTGAACAAAATCAGCACAATCACTTGTTTCATACATCCCAAATCAGGATGTTTTAAGATTATCACTTTGTGTCACACTTGTTCCTCATTTCGATTCTGTCCTTCAGAACTGATATCAGATTTAAGCAGAAAAAGAAAAAGAAAGCTTCAATTATCTGAATTGGAATGAATGAGACTTTCATTTCATTATTTTTTAAATAACAGCTTTCCAAAATGTCATTTTTTTTTCAAATGTAATGGAAAGAATTGGAAATTTGAAAGATTTGTATCCAAGAATAAGAGAAATTAGTAAGTTAACTCGATGAAATAGGCTCTTCATCTATAACTGCTATATTGTAGGTAGGTCATGATCCTCATCTCCAAACTGAGAATAATTGTTCTTGCTGAATTTGTCCATTGCAGCTCATTTTTTCTGAAGACATTTCCTAAAATTGCATATGTTCATGTCAATTTTATGGAATGAATATGAGGCTTCTCTTTTCTGTGGAATAATAAATCTGACAGAAAGAGAAAATGACTTGTTATATCTTGGATTTATCCGTAGATTATGTGTTGGTTTTGGTATGGAACAAAAAGAAAAGTGGTCTGAATTTTCTGTACAGTTTTCATTCATTCCAGAACAAATCCCAGGTAAGAAATGGGCCTGAATGTGGAAGCTTACAATATAAGTTATAAAATCAGACAATAAATAGTACAAATGTTTAAAAAGCATAAAATGACTAACTGAATTAAAATGTTATTGTAAAATAATAAAAACACATTAAAATGGCATTTATTGTTGCTAACTGCCATAAAGCTGACTTTGATTTATGAAGACCCCATGAATGAGAGACCTCCAGGTCACCCTATCATCAACTGCCCTGTTCAGATCTTGCAGACTCACGCTGTGGCTTTCTTAATTGCATGTATCTATTTGGAATATGGTCTTCCTCTTCTCCTACTGTCTTTTACCTTACCAAGCATTATTGTCTTTTCTAGTGAGTCATGTGTTCTCATCATATGGCAAAGGAAGAAACTTATCACATTCATTTTAAAACCAGCTTACCTGATCCGGATTAAATTTTAAATCAGGTGGCATCCTCATATCAGAAGGATTTAGTCACTGAAATCACCACCTGGGTCCATTCTGGGTCCATCCCCACTCCCAGGGGCAAACAGCACACCTCTTTTAGAAGCTGTGAGTTTCCCAGCTCAAGAAAATGGCTGCCAGAGCACTTCTGGGAGTGGGGATGGTCCCGGGATGGACTCGGGCAGCAATTTCGGATTGAGCCAAGGTATGGAAAAGAGCCTGTACTGTTTCAATGTCTTTGTTGTCTGTTTTAAAGTTATGTAAATCATCTGTGGACATTATTTTTATTTTCTTTGTGTTCAACTGTAAACCTGCCTTAGCACTTTCTACCTTGTCTTTCTTCAGTAATCATTCCAAGTCTTTGCTATTCTGTGCTCGTAGTAGAGTGTCATTTGCATATCTTAAATTCTCGTTCCTCCACTTTTCATGCCTCCTTCCTTCAAGTCTAATCCTGGTTTATGTTACAAGTTAAACAGTGTGGTAGAATGTATTCTTGCCTAACTCCCTTGCCAAGGCTTCTCTACAGTTTATCCAGAAATAAATCTATCCCAGAATTTCACAGATGGACAAATCAAGTTTGTACAACTCTAACCTGGAGTGAATGCCAGGATGCTCACTAATCCTGTCACTCCTGTGTAGCAGAGGTTCATCTGCACTGCAGAATTAATGCAGTTTGACACCACTTTAACTGCCATGGCACAATGCTATGTTATTCTGGGATTTATAGTTTTGTGAGATATCTAGCCTTCTTTGTCAGAGAGCTCTGGTGCCACAGCAAACATGGTTTCCATATGTAGATGACACTTTCACCATTTGGAGCCATGGAGATGAAGATCTGACTGTGTTTTTGAACCCTCTGAACAATATCTGCCCAAACATCCAATTCATGACGGAAAAAGAAAAGGAAAGGACATTACCATTCTTGGATGTCCTGGTCATCCACAAACTGAACCACCAATTGGGCCACACAGCATACAGAAAACCTACACACATGGACAGGTACATACACAAGAACTCCAATCATCACCCAGGACAAAAAAAGGAGCACAATAAAAACACTGGTAGACCATGCAAAAGGATCTGTGAACCCCATGTCCTGGAAGATGATTTGAAGCATGTAAACTGGGTTGTACAGGCTAATGGTTACCCCAGCTCAGACATCTGAAGAGCTGCCCAAACCAGAAAAAACTATAGGAGCAAAGACAAACAACCTCCAAAGGGAAGGTATTTTTAGCATACATCAAAGGAGTCACAGACAGAATAGGAAAACTGATGAGGCAACACAACCTCCAAATGCTCTACAATCCATCCAAGAAAATCCAGCAAATACTGCATTCAGTGAAGGACAGGAGAGACCATCTCACTGCTGCAGGAGTTTACCACATACCATGCAGATGTGGGCAGGTTTACATAGGGACCACTAAAAGCATTGTTCAAACACGAATCAAGGAACACGAGTGACACTGCAGACTGAGCCAGCCAGAAAAATTGGTAGTAGCAGAACACATTGTAAACCAACCTGGACATGGAATGCTATTTGAAAACACTGATCATGCCAACAACTATCAGATCAGAATGCACAGGGAAGCCATTGAAATCCTCAAACACCTGGACAATGTCAATAGGAAAGAAGAAACACTGAAAGTAAACAAGGTTTGGCTACCAGTCCTGAAAAACATTAAAATCAAGTCTCAATAAATGCAAATGAACAACACGTGGGGTCAAGGGTTTTCCCCACATTCAATAGATTGCTATTTAAATAGACAACATCCACCACACATAACCTCCCACCCTGAGGCCTTGCCAATACACAGATTAACATGTAAATCACTTCCTCCCAACCAAGGGTCACACAAGTATATATATACCCCACACGCTTCCATGCCACCAGCCTCTGAAGATGCTAGTCACAGATGCAGATGAAATTTCAGGAACAAATTCTTCCAGAATACAACTACATAGCCTGGAAGATGCACAGAAAACTATGGACACCAGATGTGAAAGCCTTCAACTTCACACCAGCAAGTATTGTCTCCTAATGCCCCAAATAACCACAGGACTGTGACTGGCTGCTGTCACTGTGGAAACAGACTCAATTACCACTGAATATGGAAATATACAGTCCCAAATGCTATGATGCAAACTTTGTGAAATATCCAGAATAGAAGGACCTGAGGTCATGCCTTACAATGCCATATAGGTAACAGGCCATGGACTGTGTAGAGATCAGTACTATCCAAGGCCAAGAAGGGATCAATACACCACTAAGACTGTCCCTCATTAGTCTTATACAGCCTACATCTGAGGGGAAATGGTTAGTATCCTGTATATAAATGTCAAATAGGGAAGCATGGCTGGAATGTCAGGTTGAGAGCCCAAACAATTTTCAAATATGGAAAGTATATCACCCAACAAAAAAAGCTATAGGGGCTGAACCATGGTCAGAAAAGGCCTCATTTGGTGATGAGAAGACACATCCATTGCTGCTTAAGCTCAATAAGCAAGCCTAGGGGAAATGGGTGCTCTAATATCAGGTAAAAAAAAAAGGGGGGGGAGGTCTGTATTCCTGACAAATACAGAAATCACTGTTGCAGCTGTAACCCCTGCTTTGTAGCATGTGCACACAGACACACAGACACACATATATGCACACATGTGGAGAATTTTCTCAAAAAGACCAGCCCAAATATCTCTGCAAGTGCACGTGGACATACAACTGAAGAAGATTGTCTACCAAGACTAGACAAGGCTAGCGAAGGCACACAGTTTTGCTGAACTTGAAGATTTATTTCTGCTTTAATATAGCTGGCCATTGAGCTGAGCGTAATGGAAAGCATTATAGCTCTATCTATCTCATACCCCATATCCCAGAGACCAGAAGGCATGGAAACAAGGAACAACCTTGCTCAAGGAGCCAATCAACAAAAGTGATCCCTCTGATTGTGTGAAAGCAAATATCCAAAAGGAGCAAGCATGATGTTGTGATTTGATTGTTGGACAATGACTTCAGAGACCAGTGTTTGAATTTCCACTTGGCCTTGGAAATCCAATGGGTGATTTTGGGCAAGTCACACACTCTCAACGTCAGGGGAAGGCAAAGTCAAACTCCTTCTGAACAAAGTGGCTATTAGTCAGAAATGACTTGAAGGCACACAAAAACAGCACTTTTTTTTTAAAAAAAAAAGCAATACCAGCTGTGATGTGTGAGTTTTTAAGAACTGTATGTTCTACCCCTCACATTTTTTTTTCATTTAAGTCATATATGAAGTGATGAACATCAGCATGGATTATGCCTTATTAATTTACTAGGTGGCTACAAAACAAACCATTTCCATCTGTCTTATTCTTAACACCAATAGGTTTCCAGGCAGTTGTTGATGGGTGGTGCTGCAGCAACCACAAAAATTTTGGAGAGCACTTAAAAATGTCTTATAAAATGACCTTCCTTTTGAGGAGGGGAGAAAAAGGCTATCTCACAATTTCAGCTTGGATGAGAGAGATACTCAGCAGTGCTATAGTGGCATTTTCCCTACTCACCAGATACAATGTTATACTGGTTCTTTAAAGAAATTTAAAACTGAAGAGGCAGAGGCCTTTTCAAAGATGATTACAACTGTGGGACCTGTTTAAAATAATTAAAATCTGTGAGTTTATTTTTCAGATGTAGACCTTTGTTACAGAGAATAATTATCTAAGAAAAAAAATTAGAAATTACAAATTAATTTGTGCTGAATGCTATTCACTGAATCCACTGCCAAGCAAACAACCCACTGGAGCCTAGGAGCCAATTTGTTGATATTGCATTTCATACCTACAAATATATTCACTGTTAAATCATTATATATATACTATTCATATGTAACACAGCAGGACATCGCTATGTTCTCTGAAAAGAAATGTAAAAATGTGAAGTACCTCTTGTGCCATTAAAAAAAAAAAAACAACAATCCAAATAGCAACTGTGAGCTGGAAGCTTGAAAAGCTGTTGTGGTGAAAATAATGCCTTCATTGCAAAAGTAAATGTTTTTCTAACTTTCCTTCCAATCTTATGGTCTTGTGATTCATAGTTTTCTTTCTTTCATGGCAGTATTTTTATTTGTTCATCGTTTATTAGTTATGAGTTGTTCATCTTGTCACTTCCCACCTTTTCCCCATTCTGGGACTCAAGTTATCAATGTTAAGAGTTACAACTAAAAATGTACAACATACAAAAGTTAGGATATAATTAAACTATCAGTAAAATTGAAAGTTGTTAAAAACAAACCATTAAGAAGAACAAATATAAACAACACAACACAAAAAGACTCCATCTACTGAACAGCAGATCTTTAACCCTTGAAGGGCTGCTGAAATTAAAAAAAAATGTTTTCATCTGCCTACAAAAGGATAGAAGTAGACACTAGTCCAACCTCTCTAGAAAGTTAGTTCTCGAAAAGGCCCCTTTTCCATATTCCAAACAGATATTGAAAACAGATATGACATATTCCAAACTGTGGAGATGCAACATCACCAAGAAGGGCCTTCTCAGAAGATCTCAAGACATCAACAGGCTCATCTTGCTATTCTAAAGCGTTACATTTAGATGCTGTCTTTTCTTGACAAAATTCAAATGAGTGTGAGTGATCACACTCCTTCCCTTCTTCCTTGCTTTATTAGCTGAAGCATTGACTAACTTATTAAATGTTAGTTTTCAGGAATAAATAAGGAAGTGAGATAATAGTGGTAATCTAAAAGGGCTGGCCTATTGTAATCTGGTCAGGTAGTCCTTAACTGTGAATGCAGGGAGCGTTCTTTCTTTCTATGATGTTCTAGATCTGTGTGGCTGATTCTGTGGATCGGAAGTTTTACAGCTCTGCCAAAACTAGTAATAACTTTCCTTTTCTTCTAAGCTTTCTGACAATCTCTGTCTTCCAGACTGTCTCAGTGAAAAAGTTAAAGAGAAAGTGAATAGCTATTTAAAGTTTCCAAACATGAGAGGAAAAATCTACACTGGGGTAAACTCACTGATAAATCACTAGCCTTGTATGCAGACAATTTGTAGTTCAATCCTTAGCTTCTCCAGGTAGACAGCAATAGAAAAAAAAAGTAATGTTTGAAACTCTGGAGAACCTCTCCACATCAATGTTGACCCTACTGAGAATGATGGCTCAATGAGCTCATTCAGTATAAGGCAGCTTCCTATATACATTTTAAAATCATCCCTTTATATAGAGCCATGAGGAGCAGAATGCTTCTTTATTTTTAGGAAAAGTCAGTTGCTGTACATATGGGTTGTACTGAAAGTTTGAAACCCTAACATCTCACAAGGAAGGCTGTGAAATATTCTGAAAATCTGGGTGTTTGCTGCCAGTTAATGTAAAGGGTAGGAATTGAGTGTTTTGCAAACCACATGCAGCCCTTTGGAGGACCAAGTAAGGCTCTTGTGGTTGTTAACTGCCCTCAAGTTGACTTCAACTCATGGTGAACCAGTGAATGAGACCTCTCCAAGTTCTCAACCTCTCTGCTCAAGCCCTGCAGGCTTTCCCTAACTATCACTCACAACCCCAGCCCGGCAAGGAGTTACACACACTTACAGCCCAACTAGTTGTTGAATGCAACCTCAGCAGCCAAATGTACACTCACAGTCTGACCTTTAGCTGCTCAAGTGTGACACTGGTGGCCTATCTAGCTGCTAAGTGAATGGGTTTAGATATGAATAGGTGAAATAATCACACAGTTATGGTCTGGAGAATGTTGTTTTCTTTTTAAGAAAATAAGATAGAAATAAGAGTAAAGAATATATATTCACAATTCCACCCTCCAGTTCCCAACAAATAGATATAAAGAACAAAGGCAAAGAAGAGCAATCACATAGTCTAATTTAGCAATCTCACACACACTAAATTAACCTCTCCAATGTCTAAAGTGTAAACGACTTTAATCTTGTGATTTTTCAGATTCATGTTTATGATCATTAATGTCTGAACATCACCCACTAAACCTACTTCTTAAGCCCAGTAACAATCCAACCAAAATATTTCTGAGGCTCTAAAGAAAGGGGAACTGGAAAATTATAACTGTAATGATCTCTCCGTTCCAGGGTATGTGGCAGGAATCATCTTAATGTGGCTTGTGACAAGGAAAAGCTCTGCAGTCATCATTTCCCAGTGCCCTGATGTGAAGCACCTCAGAAACCCTCTAGTTGAGTCACTGCCTGACTTAAGAGGTATGGGCCTTTGCAGACTGCTAGAAATAGTGCAAATTGAGTCCACTTTAAGGGTTAGGGTTAAGGAATCATGGGAACTGTATTTTATTGTGGCACCAGAGCTCTCTGACAGAGAAGACTCAATGTGTCAGGAAAAAACAACAATTCCCATGATTCCCTAGCACTAACCCTAACCCTTAAAGTGGACTCAATTTGCACTATTTCTGGCAGTATGTCTTTTGGAGGTAGAATCATTAGCTGTGTTTCCAGTGCAGGATCTAAGCCCTAGTTTAGTTTTCCACCTAGACATTTTGGTCATCAACTTCCAGAAAGTAATCAAGGGGAAAATGTAGGAACACTGTCCTTCATCAAATGGGAGACACAAAGTTAAGTTAGATAATTAGTTATGTCTCACACCAGAAGATCCTGGTTTTTTATACTTCCTGTGCTAAAGCTGAGAACTTCTGTCCTGGGATGAAAATGTGAGGCAAGAGTCTTAAAAAGAGTTATCCATAGTGTTCAACCTATTTTTGAGGACATGATTCAGCATCTTGGAAAACTGCTTTAAAGTTTAGATTAACATCTGGAACAGATTTACCACCCTGCTTACATAATTCTATTGTTTTTACATCTAAGGACAAGTCTGGCTTGAATGTAACATTTGTTTTACTTAAGGACAACCATGTCTTCCCTTAAATATCTCTGTTCAAAGAGATTAAGGTTCCCCTTTAATTAAGACTTAGTCGTTCAGAGAAAGTTAGCAAGGAAGATTTATGAGCAGAGAAAAAATACATATTCATGTTTCTATAAGGCAATCAAGATGTTGATGTTAATATCAGGGCAATAGCTTTAATTGTATTTCAGCAAGTGAATAGCAATTAGGAAACAAATTATCTTGGGGAAGCATCACTTACTTCCAATTTTGCCCTGAAGCCAAGCTAGAAGCCAAACAAACTTCCTGAATCTTAATTCAATAAATAAATATATCCATCTCTAGAATTATTCTAAATAGAAATACCTTACACAGTTGAGGATAACTGCAATACATAAATGGAAGATGGAGTAACTTCAATTACACCATAGAAAGCATTGATGTGCTCTCCAAGGTTCTTTACTTGGAAGATGGACAGAGACAGAAACTATTGCCTAGCATACTCAGTTTTAAAATAGAAATGAAGAAGAGATGGGGAGGAGGGTAAAAGGAATGTAATAGCACATTTAAAAAACCTTTTTTTTTTAATTTTTTTTTTTTTTTGCATAACCTTTTCTGGATATGAGCCCACATCTTTGGATGCAGAACAGAGTAATAATAAATGCTAAGGTATAAAGCATATTTACATGGTTGTGGGAGTGGAATGGCATGTAATAGGATCCAGAAAGGTGCAGATCATGACCATTGCTCTAAATGTTCAAAATGCTGAATATTTCAGATATTTACAGTAGTCAGTTAGTATTGATGTATGAAATAACCTGCTTACCAAAAGACAGTTTCCTTGGGTTCAAAGTTTGAGAAGTTTCCTTTTGTTAAAGTAATGAGAACTCTTGTATTAATGTGTGTATTATATGTATTGTGCCATGAATCCATTGCCTTTGTTCATACCTCTGCTAATTGATTGGGATTTGTAAATATAATTAAAAGCTGCTGTTTCTCTTTCTAGTTTTCCTTTGTAATTGGCTTAAAGACTGAAGCCTTTAAGTCCTGTACTATATGTTCAAGAAGGTTGAAATGATCTGCAACTGTTTTTTGGAGTATTGCTGTTTTTAATATCAGATATATGTCAATTTATCATCTTCCATAGAGACTGTTTGGTTTGTCCAACATGGAGTGTAGAGGGATATTGCTGGCATAGGATGCATATATCACATTGGAAAAAGAACAAGTAAATGCAATTGTGATGTGGCTGGTGATGTTATTGGCCCCTGTAATATTGCTCCCTGACTGGATGTGGGGATAGAGTTGGACTATGTGTTTGTGATAGGACATGTCCCTATATTACCATCCATGTTATGGGTCCTGTTTTGAGTAGCTATTTAAGACTTGGAGGCTGTCTGTAAGCCAATAAAGGCCTGCCTCGCAGAGCTTGTGAGAGGTCTGCATTATTCTTCAGAATTGGTTATAGTTCATTGACAATGTGTTTAGTTGGTTTCAGGTGGGAACTATAAGGGTTGTTCTCTCATTCTGTATTTTGGTCTGTTCTGTAGAAGATTGTTCCTGGGCATTAATCTTGCTTGTTGATTTATTCACCTCCTCAGGTTATTGTAGCTTGAAAAGTGCCTGTTGAAAATCAAAAACTTTTGAGTTGCTATTTTGTGGATCTGAGCACATATGATTGTACTGAAAGGGCTGGCTATAAATCATGCATTTTGTAGTGTATTGAAATGTGTCATCTTCTCACACACAGTTGCAAACCTAAGATATAACTCAGGTGGAGCAACATATGTTGCTGGTTTTGCTAATGAATATTTTCAGTTTTAGAAAAAAGTAAATGTTCATATGCAGAACAGTACTGTTCAACTACTGACAATCAGCATCATCAATATTTCATGATGCCATCAAAAACAACACTCTAATGTTGTCATTCCTTTTGTTATATGAGCCCTTCCTGGCTAAGATCACTTCAGTGACTGTTGTAGAAAAGATAAATGCAACCATACTGAACACAACAACAGCAACACATTAAAACATTGAAAAATCAAAATATCCTTCAGGAAAACTATTTTTAACATGAATATTTAAACTGACAAATATTTGGTAATATAAGGAGTAGACAGGCTTCTCTAGTGAACATCCCACCACTACTCAAGTCCTCTTTGAAAAGATATTTCTACCAGAGCTTTAGGAGATGATGTTGCTGTTGTTGGTTTGTGCCTTCAAGTTGTTTCTGACTTATGTCAATCAAGGATAATCTATCATGCAGTTTAGTTGGTAAGATTTGTTCAGAGAGGATTTACTATTGCCTTCCTTGGAGGCTAAGAGAGTATGACTTGCCCAAGGCCACCCAGTGGGTTCCCATGGCTGAGCAGGGATTTGAATCCTGGACTTCCAGAGTTCTAGTACAATGCCAAACCAGATTAGCTCTCTTTTAAGGATATTTTGGAAGTAATTTTGTAGAAAGCAGTCCAATTCTTCATCTTTTTTTAAAAATGATTTAGCTTCCCATCCCTGTTTTAAGTAACAGAAATTACATGTTATATATTTATCACTTTTTATGACACAAGCATAGGCTCCATACATATAAGCCTGGAATTGAAGAAATGTGGTCTAATTGTTCAATGCACATGCACCAATCTCAAAATAATTCAGTTGGAGCTGATTACATTTGTACAACAATGCCATTTGAGTAATGAGGATTTGGGTGATAAATGAAATTCCAATAATAGGATTGCAATCTATAAAAACAGCACAGAGTACACCAAGTACACCTTTTTATTTTAATTTAAACCTATCATTTTCCTTGCTCCTTTCTATTTTGGAGAAACTGTTAAAAAGTGCAGATATCTTGCAAAGTAGAACACAGAGCATTTATAAACCATAGGCAAATGCTTCTTGGGTAGCTCCTTTTTTTAAGTACACTATTACTGGTAGTGAAATTCCTTGATTTAATAAAAAATAAATTCAAATATTCTTCAAGGAATTTAATTAATAATATACCAAGAAAAGTTAACTCATCTATGTTTAATTGCATCCATCACTACATCTCCTCTTTCATGATATCTGCCAATAATGTACAGTTCCATATTATGGAGCAAAGGAACAGTTTCTTTAAAGTTAGTTAACTAATTATTTCATGAAATAGTCCCATTGAGTTGCGGGTAGTTTCAGCTATCATTATTTATTGGACTTTTTTGGTATTTTACCAGGCTGGATGTTTATGTCATTATTACTTACCATGACTAATAGCTATGTGGCTTGGAGTTTAATTGTTGTTCATATTTTATGTTGGTTATTGGTTGTTGCACTGGGAAGGTTTTTAACTTTAAAAGTGGCTGATAAATATTGAAACTGTCTTCATTCCAGTTTCCTCCCATTTTGGACACATGCCTCATTTAAACAAAAAGGGTTTAAAACAAGGTGAAACTGCTTCTTTTTGCTTGTGCAAACAGGTCCTATGAGTACCAACCTAACTGGCAAAGATTAATTAAAATTAATCAATTAATTTTAATGAATGAATGAATGAATGAATGAATGAAAATGGACAACAGCTGATGCATTTAGTCAGTAATTGCTGCTTTATTTCTGCTCAAATGCATAAGATACATAACTATGAAATCATTGATATCTAGGTATTAAAACACCAATACCTCTGCTCTACATGTTTGTCACATGATTACTGGCAGATCAAACCAAACCCAGCATTTGTGATTTCATTTATTTCTAAGTTTGTTTCAAGTGCTCATATGCACTTAGCCACTGGCATTTGTGATACAGAAATGAAATACGGCATACATACTCAGTATGAGTTTTCAGAGTTTAAGTTCAGACACCATTCTAGTGCTCAACACAAATCTTCTTTCAAATGGAGAAGAAAATGACAAAATATGCTTGTTTCAATCCAGACATAGCTATGACTATAAGAGATCTGTCTAAAGTCAGCCATACAAATTAGACAACTGAAGAGTCTTCCATTTATTTTCATGTGTACTCTAAGCCTGACTAAAGCACTGAGCAGATGGAGGGGAAAAGCTGGCATACCTCCAAGGTTTCCTGATTCATGGTGAGAACCCACTGACCACATTTCTGGCTCTAAGAATGGGCTGAATACCTTTAGGCAATTAGCACTGCCCCCCTTCTTCTACAATGTTGGACCAGACAAAATGGGGCATTTGTGGGTACAAGCTGTGCTGCACCATTATTATTTTTCTTCCACTCCAAACACCTGCACACATGTGCACAAATCTGTCACCAGTGACCCCCAGTTGCCTCTCTCATCCTGCCCAACTGTCAGCCCATTCGACACTCCATGCAGCCAGCCATGCAACTGGTCACTTGATAGCACGAGTGCTTGACTACCTATAAAGCACATTGATGTACCCAGTAAAACACTGGCACAGCACAATCACGGACATCCCTTCTATTCATACCCCCTTTCCTCCCTTCCCCAATCGCCCCTTGTTGAACCAGCCAGTTTGCAACTCTTCTTATTACATCCACTGTACTATTGTGTTCATCATCTCACTGCATGGGGTGTGCAATGAGTCAGTGTTGCAGCTGACCATTCATATATGTGATCAATTTGTGGGACAAAAGATACTATGAGCAGCAATGGGGCTGGCAGCTCACTAGCCCCTTCCCTGCCTCCATACAAGCACACAGTTTGCATTCAGTGTTATAGTTTGCACTTCCCAGGTTGATCCAGAGCAACACATGGGTTATTGTGCTCCAGTGCTTAGCCCTAGCATGACTTCATCCCAGTTTCCTCCCATTTTGGATACATGCCTCATTTAAACAAATAGGGTTTAAAATAAGGTGAAACTGTTTCTTTTTGTCTGTGCAAACAGGCCCTACAAATACCAACCTAACTGGCAATGTGCTAAGCCAACATTGAAAAACTGTCTCTTACAATGTGAGCCTGCTTGAGATTTAGGATCTCCAGGGGAGGCCTTTCTCTGCCATCACCACAGGAACATTTGGTGAGGACACAGAAAACACCTTCTCAGTTAACGTCTCCCAGACTGTTGGCAAAAGAGTCAGACAAGGTTGCATACTTTCAACCTATCTGTTTAACTTGTGTGCAGAACATATTATAAGACAAGCAGCCTTGGACACAGAAGGAGGAGTGAAAATAGGAGGAAGGAATATCAACAATCTTAGATATGCAGATGACACCAAAATACTAGCAGAAAACCTCACAGACCTGGAACACCTGGTAAGGAAGATCAAAGAAGAAAATGCAAAAGCAGGCTTAATGTTGAACATAAAGAAAACAAAAATAATAACCACCGAGGACAAGTTCAAACCTAGACAATGAAGAAATAGAAGTGGACAGCCAAAAAAAAAGGAAAAAAAAAAAAGAAGGGGGGGTCCTAGAGCAGATCAAGTCAGAAACCTCCCTGGAAGCCAAGATGACCAAACTGAGGCTGTTATACTACAGACACATCATGAGAAGAGAGGATTCATTGGAAAAGACAATAATACTAGGAAAGGTGAAGAGATGTAGGAAGAGAGGAAGGCTACATGCCAGATGGATGGACTCTATTAAGGAGGTCATGGATATGAGTTTGCAGGATTTAAGCAGAGCAGTGGAGGATAGGGGTTCTTGGAGATGACTCATCCTTAGGGTCAGCATGGGTCAAGATCGACTCAAAGGCAGTTAACAAGAACAACAGCAACAAATGCTACTCGACTAGCCAGGTTTCACCTGGTTTCCAGGCATGCTGTCCTGTGCTTATTTGGACCACATTTTGGCTCAGATTTTCAGTGTTCATTTTTTTTAAAAAAAACAAGCCTTTACTCCTATTTTTTTAAATCAGAGTTATAAATCAAAACACACAGTTACCCTTTTGTCTAATTGTTGTGAGAGAAACAAATCTACCATTCCCTTTGAATGTGTTTAGTCAAAGAGTGTACTTTCTCACCCATAAATAGCAGAGGGAGTAGGGTTCTCCCTCTACCTACTGTTACTCTAAAAGGAAGGGGAGACATTTGGGATCCCCACCAGAACTCAGTGTCTCCTTGAATTTTTGAGGAAATTATAACTGAAAAGGAGGCCTGCAAGGGGAAGGTAACTTTAGGGATCTTTTCACCGATGTATACCACCAATAACTGCAGAGCACTCCAATTTCAGTGAGTAGAAATGTTTTTATTTAGAAATGTGAAAAGGTGCATGCAAACATACCAAACCAATGCAACCTTAAGAACCATACAAAGCTATCAGAAAGAAAGGTGTGGGAAGTCCACAGAGAGTAACTGGGAGTTAAAGGGGGTAGTAATTACCAGTCTTGAATAGAGGTCCACAGGGAAAAAAATGGTGGCTCAGACAGAGCACAAAGAGCCCAGAATCATCCAAATTATTGCCATCTTCTTTCCAGCCCACTCTGACTCTCCTCTCTGCTACTATTTCTCTTACCATTTCACCCCCTTGATTTTTTCCTTCTCCTCCTGCTTCTTGTCTGGAAACATAATAACATCAGTGCTTTCATGTACCTAAAGCAGCACCAGCAGGTAGGTACAACCACTACTTCTTTAAAGACCAAACAAGTAGGGTTTGAGGTACAGTTACAAGGGATGGAAGAATGTCACAGGGACAAGGGGAGGGAGGGAGGGAAGGAGGGAAGGAGGTGCAGCAAATGGACACAAGATATATGAGAAATACTGTGTGGCAAGACACAGTGAAGGGAAACAGGAAGGTAGGGGGAATGGATGGTGAGATGTGCCAGTAAAGATAGCAAGAGAGGTAGACATAAAATGATGGGAGATGATAAATAAGAAGGCCGGTTCACACAAGATGAGGCAAAGAGAGAAGGAAGGATGGGAGATGCAAGTTGTAGAGTGCAAGAAGCAAGCAGGAAAGCATGGCAAAGGTAAGGAATGAAAGAGAGCAAGCTACATCTATAAAGTAAGGGAGGAAAATAGTCTGAAGGCACAAAGTGAGGCAAAAGAGAAGAAAAGAAAGAACAATGGGTGAGAGGTGCAGTAGGAGGGTGCAAGGATAAATATAAGTAGGTACAAGATGAGAGAAAGTGCAAGAGAAGGAGGTGTGATTTGTAAATTTGCCCTTACTTTTCTTTGCATTTTCTCCTGTGAATCGGATGGAAGACTAACAAACACACCCCATGCACCAAGAATAGGGAAAGGCAATACAATATGTATATCTATTAAATTTAGAAAATTGGTTGAAAGAAAACATTAACTTCTAGTACCAAATGAGACAATTTGAAGATCCATGTACTGCCTCATTAGGAACAATAGCAGTGCCAACTAGAAGACTACTCCCAAACAGGCTTGGGACAAAGTGGTTGCCTGGACAACAAGATACTCAAGGCACACTCCACCGCAGGATAATTGGGAAAGAACTCCAGAGGCCATCAAGCAACAAATACAGAAATGGAACTGAGCCATGGTTCCAGATGTTTCCAATGGAAAAGTATGTATAAGCCAGAGAGTAGCATCTGTCTCTCACCAAGCATAACTTAGAATATGACCACATCTGTTCACTTAATTAAGCAAGAATGCCAAATGGGACAGAATAAATGTCAGTGGTTAAAGAATATACTAGCCAAAAGAACACATGCAAATAGTAGTTAACTGTTTTGTCAGGCCATAGATAATATTAGCAGCTGAAGAAATTAGATATATTTATAATTAAGCCGGAAGTATCTTATTCTTTGAAATTTCCCATGTTTGGTCTTCCAAAACTAACATACCACAAGCTCAGTGTTTAGAAGTAACATTTGTTGGCAATAACAGATGATCACAAAATTACTCAGTTTCTGATCTCAGAGGATGCTAAATATCAGTAATTTATGACATACTCCACTGCAGAGTGAGTTTGAGAAGCAAAGTTACCAATGGGAAATAATCATTCCAGTAACAATAAAAATTAATGCACCCACTGAAAATGCAAAATGCTTCAAGCTGAAAATATTCAGGTAGCTTGAATGGAAGTCATGTACAGCATTCTATGTCCTAAACAGCACTCTGAATTGTGCTTGGAAGGAGATTGGTAGCCAGCGGAGCTGTTGTGACAAGACAGTGAACAATACAGCTATTCACATTCTCACTTTTTCAAGCAGTGGCAGTTATCAAACATTCTTCAAAGGCGACAGTTATCAAACCAGCTGCATTTTCATAGATCATTTTACAGTAAGCCAAACAGTATGCAAATGAGGCATTCATCATCGTGGCCAGATCAGACATCTCAAGAGACAGGTACAGTTGGCTCATAGCTTTAATTGTGTAAATGGCTTCTCAGTGTTGGGATCTGAAATTCCAGTTCTTTGTTTGTTTTACCTTTCCTTGTGCCACATTAAACAAAGGCCTCTTTACCACTAGCGATCTACAGCAAAGGTCACAGGTTTGCTGTATTTTTCTGTACAACCTACTTTGGGCATAGTTATTTGACAAAAACCGGTTAATAAATAAGCTAAAGGAAATGAAACTCTGGAGTTTATCACATGGGGGAAATCCTGTGGGGAAACGGAGCTTTAAATTAAACAAAACCCACAAAAGCAGGTGTTTTTTTCAGATTAAGTTGCTGTTAAAAGATTAATCTGAGCGGAAATTAGACGAAAACTGCTTCTTTTTACTTTCGGAAGATCCCAAAAGTAAAAAGAAGCAATTTTTGTCTAATTTCCATTCGGATTAACCTCCTTTTAACAGCGCATTCACATTTCACACAGGGCAGAACGGGAGAAATCCCATTCATTAAAAGCTTCTGCTTTTGCGTTTTTTTTTTTTTTTAATTTAAAGAGCGATTTTGCATGGGGCTCCCCGTGTGATAAACGCCTTTCTTAATGTTGCATCCTAATAACTGTTTTAATGTGGTATATTCCCTTGGTATTCTGGCTCCTAGGAACAAAGCTTTTTTCTTCTTCTCTAATTTCCATTTTAATAAGAACTTAATCTCTTTTCATACATTTGGACCAATACAGAAACTAAAACTCAATTATTCTTCAAAAATTGTGATAGGGTTCTGCAATAAAAATGCTTACAAAAATGTGTATATTAGGCACAATTCTACATTAGGAGAAATGCAAACAAAATTAGCACAGATGCTCATGTTTAAAAAAAAAACCTCAAAAACTGAGGCAAACATAAATGGGAAAAATGAGAAGATTTTAAAAAAAAATCAACAGATTCATCCATCCTTATATCCTCTATGAATTTGCCTCATTTCATCTTGAAACCATCTAAACAAAGTACATCATCACAGCTTGAGGCAATGAATAGCTATTAGTTGCATGAATGATATTTTGGAAAGTAACTAGAAACTGTTCAGGGTGTTGATGTTGACTGGAAAGATTTTCTGTGTTGCAGATGTCCCCAGGACAGTTGAAGACTGTTTATTGCCAGGACAGTTCAAGACTCAAGACATGAGAAATGGGTCTATATCTTTTGTGAAAGTTTCAGATTCTTACAAGAGCTCTAATTTCACAGGAATCTGGAACTGTCATGAGATGTCCTTCACTCATAAATAGGGTTGCCAGAGTGAAACCTGGAGACAGCACTTGTCCCTTTAATAGATGTATAAAGGAGGGAATTTCAGTCAGTCTTGCTTGTTTCCTGGTTGCATGACAAGCAACACTGGCTGAAATTACTATTAAAAGTACAGGAGTTGTCTGCAGTATTCATTCTGTCATCCTATTCATAAGACTTCAGGCAAGCTTGCCTCAAGTATTATTTACCTGAGTAGCCTAGGTGAGAACTGAGAGAAGGAAAATATGTTCCACTTACACTCAGAAGGATCCCTGCAACATTTGGTGTAATTTGACCATTTTGTTGTATGCCATTCTGTTGTGAATGATACAGTTGACTGCTCTTTCTCCTCTCACTAGACAAAAGAAAGAAAGAAAGAAAGAAAGAAAGAAAGAAAGAAAGAAAGACTCAGCATTGGCTGCAGCTGTATCTTTCTTTCCTGGAAAATCTCTGTGGATTGGCACCTGATGGTCACAGACTGGCAGTGGTCCAGGAATCACTATTTGGAGTAACACTGTGCTAGAGTACATTCACTGTAATTAATGGAGATCCAGAAAGGTGAAATTTGTTCTGTTCTCCTGACTGCACAACTGCAACTGGACAATGCCCAGGCATTCTACTGCCATGGCCCCTAATGGAACATATGGGTGCATGTCAATCTGCATTATTGTGGGGGCAGAAGACCAATGTAGACATCCTGGTAGTTCTGTACTTCCCCAGATTATTATTAGATCTCATCCATAGTTGGCAGCATATGACTAAAATGGCCCCAACAAATAATCCTCAAAGCTTCTCATTTGAGTCTGGAGCTTGCTGATAAGTTGTTAGCAAAGTTTTCAGTCTCCATTAATTCACACATAGGATAGGTAAACCCTTCACATTTATTATAAAATAGAATGGTTCAGCTCAGAGTTGAACCTGGTAATCTTGCTCTTTTTATTCAGCCAGTGCTCTCTCTGTACACCTGGCAGCTGAGATTTTCTCTCTTTGGAGTCATTTGCTGCTTTGTCTACTATCATTCATCTTTAAGAAACCTGCCAAGGATAGGAAATTGACCTTTCCATCCATCATTTATAGGTTTTACAGATCCATCAAAAGGTACTTTCACCCCCATTTCATTGTAGGACGCTACAAATCTATCTCATGCCAAAGTCTTCCCCTATTCCCCCACTAATCTTCCCAAGACATTCTTTTATTGCAATAATGGCGGCTAAGGATTACTGAAAATCCACATATACGTTTTCTCTCTCCACCTGCCCATTTCTTAGCCTTCTTATTGATTGACATACTTACTGCTGGGTCATTGTCATCAAAAAGGTAACATATTATTACAAAACCAGCTCAGGACCTAGGATGTGGCAGGGAGAGGGATCTCTTGAAATGATGAGAGTATTAGTAGCTGACTTACCTCACAGAATGAGAAACAGAAGGAATGTAATGGTCTTATCACTTTTACCTGATAAGAAATGTATTCTTTAAATAAATTTTAAAGAGTGTATCATATGAGTGCATTTTATTGGTTACATAGTATAGTATTTGAACAGTTTTTAGGTGTTCTCTTTCTTTTTCTCTTTTAAATCACATTTTGTATTTTAACATGTTGTACCCCATCTGGAGCCTTGATGACAGGTGTTAAATAAATTATTATTATTATTATTATTGTTGTTGTTGTTGTTGTTGTTGTTGTTGCTGCTGCTGCTGCTGGAAAAGAAGAAAAAGTGGAGGAGAGCTGTGATAGCACCAGTAGCAATAGGAGGAGACAATAGAGGTGTTTCCCCCCCCCCCCCCAGTTTGTGTATTAATGTGGATGCAATCTACTTAAGCTTCATTTCTTGAATAAACATGAAATCCTGTTTGCCATTTCTTTTTGCTCTATTGGGATTTTCTACTGTCATCCAATCAATATGTGAGCCAAATATGAACAGTTTTTAGGTGTTAATTAATAAGAACTTAATCTCTTTTCATACTTTTTGGACCAATACAGAAACAATGCAGAAACTATATGCACACTGGGAAACGTGGAATAAAAAGTTATGTTTTGTTGTGTACCTTCAAGTTGTTTAATATCAACCTTAAGGTAAACCTTTCAAGGGATTTCCTGGGGTTGAGAGAGTGTGATTTGCCCATGTTCACTTTACCGGTGGGTTTCCATGGCCGAGCAAAAAAATCAGACCCTGATTTCCAGAGTTGTAGTCCAAAGCTCAAACCATTTATCTCAGTTTATTTGCAAGTTGATACTCGACTGGCATTCCTGCAATGTATACAAGTCCTCTTCATTAAGAGCATTAATTTTGAACCTCTTATTTGTACAAATATCTATTTTCCACCTAGCTTATCAAAAGTGTAGGTCTCAATAGCATTTGGAATGGTTTATCAGAAATCCTTATCCTCCCGGCATGCCAATATGCTTCCACAATGCTCCAGCTGTGTGGAGATTTTAATGTTAGAATTGGAGCTGGTATGAAACATGTGGAGGGTACTAATTTTTGATAAGACTCTCAAATTCACACCTGCTGCTAGAATTTCCTAGGATACAAACATAAACAAACCTGGTCTGAGATTTGTAGCTGCCTTCACCTTGAACCATTTGCAATCTCTTAATAGAACCCATCATGGCATAACTTATACCTATTTCAATAACAGGGGAGCTAGTACAATAGATTATATGATAGTTTCTGTCAATCTACTCTCTGACATTCATAGAACTAAAGTTAACAACAGGGTTGAAAGTGATTATTTTCTTCTGTTGTTGCTCTTTAATTTTAAATATCCCCATGTCCTTCTCAAAATTTGAATGGAATTTGTGTGAGAAGAAAGGAGAAGAAAGTAGTTAATCAATTTATTCATATCCATCTTTCACACATTTGAGAGTATTGCTTTTAAATCCTTTTGTCAAGACATATTGGACTCTAATTTAGATATCTTCTATGTTTATCAAACCATTCTTCAAAACTTTAGAACCAAACTGCTCTGTAACAAACAATTTTATCCCTATAGAGTAGTAACCAATAGAAGGTATGATCTTGAATGTAGAGGTGCCCAGAAAGCACTAATGAATTAGTCTTGAGAAGGACTTAGAAATAATGATACTAGTTTTCTTGTCAATTTAGCTTCTGTGAGGCTATGATGTAAGACACTTTTAAAATGGGGGAAAAAGACCATATCCTTGGAACATAGTGGGAGAAAATAGCTGTAGCTGTGATGGAAAATAACGAGAAACAGTTTTGGGATAATGTTTCTATGGGTATGCACATGGTCAGGCTTGTAATCATTGGGCATATTTCATTACATCAGTGGTTTATTCATTTTAGCGGGCTTTATGGAGTTATATCTCCAGGGAACCATCCTTCTGTTGTTTGCCTTATTGATCTTCCATGTCAGTGTCTGAGCTATAGAAGTTGATTGCAGCTCTGCAAGTCCCTAAGAGAAAATATGATGCCTCCAAAATTATTCAAATATTTTTCCAGAGTGATGAGCCCTGATGTTGTCAAACTGTTTATTCAAATTAACAATACAGAAATAATTTCAGTGGGGTGGAAATAGAGTGTAGTTGCTCCTATTCACAAAAAGAGGGATAAGCAAGATCCCAATAATTAGTGATCTATTAGTCTTCTAAACATTGGAGATTATTGCACAAAGTTTGAGACCCAC
Source organism: Phrynosoma blainvillii (assembly GCA_026167975.1). Taxonomy (NCBI): domain Eukaryota; kingdom Metazoa; phylum Chordata; class Lepidosauria; order Squamata; family Phrynosomatidae; genus Phrynosoma; species Phrynosoma blainvillii. Next base: position 8,238,094 of record JANUYF010000007.1, on the reverse strand, counting down.
TGGGCTAATGGATAATGGTGGTAAGAGACAATCACTCCGGCTGTGGTGATTGATGATAAACAGAGTGAATTTCTGGCCCCATTGAGCTAAGTCCTTGAAACCTAGATACTCACCTACCTAGCAAATGTTCAACTTTGATGAAGCATTACCTAAAACCATTGTCCTACACTATTACACAACTTCTATCCACTTCTAGCTCATAAATTATATCAAATCCATGGCTCTAAACTAGGCTTTCTCAATATTTTTTATCTTGGAGAAACCCATGAAATAATTGTGGGATGTCAGAACATTACCTCTACTGCTCTCGCTCTTGCTCTCTCTCTCGCTCTCCAAATTATGATGTCTTTCAGATTCCCAGCTGGGGAAAAAAATACCTCTAAACAATTGCATAAAGTTGTGTTGTATAATTTCTTAGTACTACCACATTCTTTTTAGTTGACTTGGTATTGGGAATGCTCATGACTGCTTACTGGAAGTACTTAATGAACAATTGCACTTGTAGAGCATATGCCCTATTGGTATTGATTTCAGAACTGATGGCTTCATTTTCAATGCTGCTTTCAGTTTACAAAACCTTTAATATGTGTGTGTGTGCATGTGCATATCTATCTATCTATCTATCTATCTATCTATCTATCTATCTATCATATGCTGGTCAGCCAGGAATTTGAGTCTTGCCACTGTCACCCTGGTTTACTTGGCCACTGCTCTAGCATTCAAAAGGATATTAACCAAAATGTAAATTAAATCAATACTATATTAAATAAAGTATAAAAAGTAAATTAATTTCAGGTAACTTGATGCATTGCTCTATAAGATATTAAAATATGCTTTGTGTCAGCACATTTAAAATGATAAATTAAAGCAGTGTACAACCTTCCTATGCCATTTTAATGGCCTGGAGATTGTACAGGTCATTACCTAGATGCTGAGACATTTATTTATAATGACTGAAGATGAGAATTTGTTTTTCCATGCTTGAGTATACTGTAAAACAGTCACACTGTCTGTCTGTTGTGTAAACTGACTTCTCTGGCAACCTTTTTTCATGTTGTCTAGCAGATATCTTTCCAGATATTTCTACCTGAGATCTCTTTTACTTCAACCTGCCAAACCTTAATATAATGCTAAGGAACCATACATCTATGTCTAGTCCCCTTAGAATTTTCTGATGTATAAACTCTGCCAATTCCACACAGCTTCAGGAATAAAAATAAGCAAAATACATGATGCCCATGTCATTAGCCCACAATTTTAAAAATGCTATTCCCATCAGAATTAAGTAGAACCTGCCATTTTAACTCTCAGGTCACCCATAATCCATAGTGATAAGATAGAGGTATTCTATGGCAAGTCTAGATCTGGAAGAAGTACAAGTTAGAAGTAATAACACCTTGTCTGACCCTGAGGTAAATAGTACCCATGAATTTTGTTCATAGATGTCTAGATCCAAACCAAAACTACATGTTGTTATTAATGATCACCAAGTTGACTTTGACTTATAGAGATCTTATAAATGAGATACTACCCTGTCACTCTGTTATCAATAGACCTCCACAGATCTTGCAAATTCATGGCAATGAATTCATATAGCTGGTGAATATAGAAAAATCTTCAAAGATTGGATTATACACTATATTCAGCTTTTCTGTGTGTCATGGTCAGAAGTGCTATGGAGATAAGAATGGGAAAAAAATTAGCACTATTAAATTAAAGCATCCCCCCCAAAAAAATTGGTGCATTTCATAGGCTGTAAATCAGGCACATTATATATATATATATGTTTCATAGGCTGTAAATCATGCACATTATATATATGTTTCCTGTCAAAGAGAACAAATTTTAATTTTCAAATTATATGGGTATACATTCCTAAAATGCAGAAATGTGTTTCTTGGAAAATGTGCACAATTTAGTAAATGAAAATATGTGTACAAAGAATGTGCACATTGAGGTAAATGTGTTTAAAAGCTTGCATATTGGGAGCAGCATGTATCGAATTCCACATAACCTTTCTTTGGAACACAAAATCATATAGAGTTATGTCTTTTGGCTTAGTCAAGGGACTTTATGACACAAGGCAATAAACCTCTAAAATAGGGTGAGTTTTTGGGACAGCTCTTTTAAAGTTTACACTAAACCCCAAAGTGGATTCAGCATGCCACAGATGTGAAAGAAAGGAGACAGGTAAGCTGTATTGCTTCAGATAGACTTTGGGGGGTTGCAGACTGCCAGAAATAGTGTGAATTCAGTCCACTTTTAGGGTTAGGGTTAGAGTTAGGGAACCATGGGAACTGTATTTTATTGTGGCATCAGAGTTGTCTGACAGAGAAGGCTCAATGTCTCAGAAAAATAACAGTTCCCATGATTCCCTAGCACTAACCCTAACCCTAAAAGTGGACTGAATTCACACTATTTCTGGCAGTCTGCAACCCCCCTTTGTTGCTTAAGTGAGCTCCTTTCCTTTCCTTTTTCTTCTTCTAGTGAGGACTGTATTGACAAGATTCACCTTGAAACTAGGCAGTGCAATTTGGACAATACCTAAATACTCTGTCAGATTTTGAGGCATCCAGGAAAGAAAGATACATCTGTACCCAATGGATACAAATTTTGTGTCTGTCAGCACATTGGAAAACAATAACTCCTGCTTACCCACACCATATAGCCTGAAAAGCACTGGTTTAGAAGGGAAAGTACCAACAGAAGGGATAGTAGGGGCCTTAAAGGTGTTAATCAACCAGTTACCACTTAGAAAGGAGATCTTTCCTCATCTCGACTGCTGAAATAGTGCAGTTTGACACCACTTTAATAGCCATGGCTCAATGCTATGGATGGGGAGGAGGCGGATTTGTAGCTTTGTATGATATTAAGCCTTCTCTCTCAGAGAGCTCTGATGTCATAACAAACTATAATTCCCAGGATTCTATACCATTGAGGCATGACAATTAAAGCAGTGTGAAATTGCATTAATTCTGAAGTGCACATGAAGCCTATGCTGACATATACTGCATTTAAATGCTACCTGCTTTTATCCTAAATTTACATCCACACCTATCAATGAAGGCATAAAAAATTATGCAGATCTTTTACCTTTTTTCCCATTATGCATTTCCTCTGGGGGGGGGGGCAACTGATAAATCATCAACTTAATTATGTAGTACACTTTAAATTATATGAGGATAAACCTTTATTTTGTTCTTTCTAAGATTTCAGTTTCCCATATATATGAATAAATAAGGAAGGAAGGGCAAGATTAATTGCTGCAAGACGGAGTCCAATTTGTATTTATGTCACATTATTTCTGAGACAGCAGTGACCACGTTGAATGTTTTTTCTTTAGACCTTTGACATGTTCTAAATATTCTTAGTTTATGATGCATATTGAAAGTATACTTATTTGAGCAAACTAAATAAGATTGTTTAGTCTAACTTGACATCTGTTTCTTGGAACTCATAAAAAAGTATATTAATTTGTGTACTTTGTAAAATTTATGTTTTATTGAAGTGCCTAAGATATGTAAACATTTTTATTAAATGTATATACAATATAATCACATAGAATCATAGAATCATAGAGTGGAATTGAACTGAAATTTAATAGCAGTTCAACAGTGAGTCCCCCTAACTATATGAGATGCATACATTCCCTTGCAAAAATTAGGAGATAAAATGAAGAAAAGAAGGTGAGGTAGTTTATTTTCTCAAAGTTTATTTTCATATAAAATGCTTTTTAAAAGAAAAAGCAGAACACATATTGTAGAACGATATTTTGGCCACACATCCACACGAAACAAACAAAACTCTTAATTAAGGGGCAACATTGATGGATGTTTCTTATCACTGTGAATGGTTGTGAGTTTGAAAAACCACTAGATTTAATCTAAAATTAGGTACTGAGATTACTTTCAAATCCCTTAGACATTATCTATATATAGGACTTTCGTGTATATATATATATATATATATATATATATATATATAATCTTGTTCCTAGGCTAAGATCAATGAAACTTTAAAGGAGGATTTACTGATACCAATAGGATTTCTTTTTTTCTTTTTGATAGATAGTGAGATGGAGGGGGAATCCAAATTGAGTATTAATGGATTTTTTTTAAATGTTATACTCTGGCACTTTGTCTAATGCTTCAGCTCCAACAAAAGATTTTGGAAGATCCATTTGGCCATGGCTTTATCACAATTGGTTAAACTAAACACAATTTAAGAAAGCAAAATTATATTTTATTCTGCAGAATACTATTCAGAAAAAAAGAGATACAGATATAAAACATCCACAATAACTATTTCTGTTCAGTATTCTTGCAATAAATGTTGCACAAGCATAAGAGAAGCTTTGCTGAAGCAAACCAAAGGCTTATCAAGCCCAGAATCCTGTTAGCCAAAGTCACTAACAAGATGTTCCTGGAAAACTCTCAAATAGGACACAAAGACAATAGTACCCAACCTCTAAGGTTCCTTGGTGACCAAATAAAATCAAATATGCAATCTGGATTTAAGAAACTTCATTTCAGTAATTTTAGGGAAATGCTAGGAGAAGTCCACTAACCACTAACATCTGGAACAGTGGTGACTGGTGTTTTCCATGATAGGAGCACAGTGAATCTGATCAGGGGGTTAATCCAATTTTTTAAAGGAGCTGTGCAGTTTGCTTAATGCTATCACTAAAATATAGGGTGGCTTCATTCAAGTTCAGGGAAAAAACCCCAGAGAAAATTGCATAAACACTTGTAGATGCTGAGAGGGGAAAGGAGAATAGGTCTAGCAGTCTCAAAATGTGTGGCTAGAAAACTGGGGGATTATTCGCATTATTAAAAAAAAAATGTTTACACCAAGGAAATAACTATCTTGGGACAGGAAGAACTCATCCCTCCCTCTCCTTCTCCTTTTTCCCCCTCCCTTTCTCCCAACCCAGCCAGCAGCAGTTCACAGATAGGAAGAAGGGGAAAAGAGAGAATGTAAGGCAGTTCTCTCCCCCTTTTCCCCTCCATCCCTCCCTCCTTCAGGGACAGGCTTGAGCACCTGCGGATTTTAATATCTTTGGGGGGAGGAGTCAAGAACAGATCCCCCATGAACATCAATACAAGGGAAGTTCTAGAACAGATCACTGAACAATCAGTCCATGAGCACTTCCCACTTTGTCACAGAGGGCAGTAAATGGTAGTTGGAGCAGGGTAATCCCATCTTTGGCTGGGTTTTAATCACAGGCCATTGGCCCTCTTTGTTGTTTTCCCTGTGGCAGACTATTTGGACAATGTTTCATTAATGCAAAAAACCTAGGGCCTTTGCAGACTGCCAGAAATAGTGCAAATTGAGTCCACTTTAAGGGTTAGGGTTAGTGCTAGGGAATCATGGGAATTGTTTTTTTTCTGAGACATTGAGCCTTCTCTGTCAGAGAGCTCTGGTGCCACAATAAAATACAGTTCCCATGATTCCCTAACCCTAACCCTTAAAGTGGACTCAGTTTGCACTATTTCTAGCAGTCTGCAAAGGCCCTTAATTCATGCCCCCCTTTCCTGCCACTGTTGTGCTTCACTTGATAGTGTGATCATTCAAGTCTGCTTTAATGGTGATCTTTGGTGGTGAGGGGGTGGTCAGTGGATGCTTTGGGTGATAAGTGATAGTGGTAAGGTGTGATAAGTTGTGAAGGAGTGATAAGGTGCAAAGGAGAACAGAAAAGAACCCAAATCTTTGCTCACTGCCCCCCCCCCCCATTTGTCCATTCCACAATCTGTCTGTCTGTCCCTCTCTCTTCCTCTCAAACAAATACACACTCAAGCCTTCAAATATACCATATATACTATAAATTGACCTCATGTATAAGTCAAGGACAAATTTAGTGGCCAAAATTATGGATCTGTGATGACCCGTGGATAGGTTGATGGTAAAACTTAGGGTCATATAACCAAAGATGTTAAGGCTGAAGCAAAGGAAAACAATGCCAAAGAACTAACAAGAAACTGCCAAGGCTCCATGCTATGGAATCCTGGGATTTGTAGGATATTTGGGCCCTAGATTTCCCTGACAGAGAAGGATAAATGTCTTGCAAAATTACAATGCCAAGAATTACTTAGCACGGAGCCATGGCAGTTAAAGCAGTATCAAACTGGATTATGGGCAGTGCAGATGTAGCCAAAGCAGACAGTCCTCTTCAAATGAGTGAAATCCCTTCCCAGGAATGCTTGGTGAAGTCCAGCACTGTGAATTCCAATACTACATATTCTTATGTGCATCTCTTCACTAATGTGGAGATTAAAATAAACTATAAATAAAAAAGGTAAAGAAGATTTCAAATCTTCAGCCTATACAATTAGCAGCCTTTATATGAAATACCTGCTTCACACGGCTTGAGAGTAAAATATATTATGGACTGCCTACTCTCTTATTAAACTGCTAAACTGCTTAGACTCTTTGCTGAGATTAGTTCTTATAAAACCATGGCCATCAGGTTTTAGCTATGATATCCCCTAGATTATGGGATTCTTCTCTATGATGTTCATTTGAATACCACCTTCCATTCCTTTGTGAAATAGATTATAGCTTAGCTGCATGAGAAAGCTTTTTCTCAGTGTGTGTTTCACAACTATGTGGCCATTTAAAAAATAAGTCTTGTTGCTTAATTTTACGATGCTGCTGTTTTTATGCTACACTTCATTTAGTGAACATTTTTATTCTTATACTTATTCTTTTTCAGATAGATATCAGGGTGAATATGTTTTAATTCATCAATACATCTGAATAGTAGGAAAGATGAATGTGACAATTTGAGAAGCATACTAATAATAATAATTTTTATCCCGCCCCTCTGCAGCGCAATCGGGGTGGCGTACAACAAGTTAAAAACATTGGAGCAAGTTAAAACAAGATCCAATAACCCATTCCCTAACTCACCCACCCCTTAAAAATATACTAAACAGAATATCTCACTTAGCAAAGTCTCTGGGGGAAAAAAAAAAACACCCTTTTTTGAAAGTTTAAAAAAAAATACTTGCCCAGCTCCCACTTTTCCTTCTTGTCATATGTATAGCTGGAAGTTTTCTTAGCAGAATCAGTATTAGTACAATGGCCAGGGGCATGGAGAAACATGCTTTGGGTGCCAGGTTGCAGTAACATGTCTGCAGTAAATAATAATAATAATAATAATAATAATAATAATAATAATAATAATAATTAAAATTTATTTATAAAGTGCTGTAAGTTTGCAATAAAGCTTGAACTAGGAAAGAATAAGAGCTTACTGTTGCAGCTCCTGATGTAGCTGTGCATGCCTGCCTACAACAGTGAAAGTAAACAGCAGTTGCCTCTGGAACCCTTTACTAAGCATGTGTGAACAGCAAAAGAGAAAGAAAAGAGGAAAGCAGACAAGCCTGCCTCGCTTTTCAGCTCTTTCCACCATATTAAAAAAGCTTATATTTATAATATTGGCCACCAACATGGAAATCATGAGCAAGGGAGATGCTGCTGAAAGAAAAAGTCCTTCCTGGATGCATTCACATATTCTATAGAAATGTTAATATTTAACTTACCTAACATGGTTGTTTCATTTCACATGTGCATATTATTAGTTTTGAATAATCAGTTTGCTGAAATGTGTTGAACTGCTCTTCTTGTTTGTGGCATAGGAATGTATCTTTATTATTTCCATATTATTTAGGTCTCTGGTCTCACTTACATACATACATCTCCCTAGCTCCCCCTTTTCCTCCTTGTCTGCTATATTTAGAAATGATTAACAAACAAGATTGAGAAATATAACATAAGTAAAATGTTTTTTGCCAACCTTGTATGTTCTCTCTCTCTCCCTATATATATATATATACACATACACAGTGACTAACTTCATCCTTCTGAGATACAGGACTAATTTGAGAGAAATGCTGTTGATTTGCTTTTTAGTCACCCACATTCACAGACACACATATGCTTTTCCTCCAAGAAACTCAAGAGTGGCATACACTATTCATTTCATTGTTTTAGCCCCACTACAAACTTGAGAATTGGATTACAACTGGAGGCCAGGGTTCAAATCCCTCCTCAGTTAGGAAAACCCATTGGGTGACCTTGGGCACATCACACCCTCTCATCCTCAGAGGGAAGGCAAAGGCAAACTCCCTCAACAAATCTTGTCATGTAAACCCTGCAATAGATTTGCTTAGGGTTGCCATAAATTGGAAAATGCTTGAAGGCATGCCACAACAGCAGATAACAACAACAAAGGAATATCTGTCTAATGTTAGGTTACGAAGTTACAATTGGTTCAAGAAGATTAATGAGCCATAAAATATTGATATAGTAGACTGTACGTCAGCACTTCAGACCTTAGATATACTGTACATACTCATGCATAAGTCTAGAAATTTATTCAAAAAATTGACCCCAAAAAACTAAGGGCCTTTACAGACTGCCAGAAATAATGCAGCTTGAGACCACTTTAACTGCCCTGGCTCAGTGCTAGGGAATCATGGGAATTGTAGTTTTTTTTCCAAGACATTGAGCCTTCTCTGTCAAGGAGTTCTGGTGCCACAATAAACTACAGTGAAACTCCCATGATTCCCTAGCACTGAGCCATGACAGTTAAAGTAGTTTCAAAGTAGATTATTTCTGGCAGTCTGTAAAGGTCCTAAGTTGACTTATCCATGGGTCAATGTAAGTACTGTACCTTAACTCTTATTTAAAAAGAAATCATCCCCTGGTGAAAGGCAAGAGGATAATTTGTCCTGGAAGCACTGACCCCCCCCCCCATGTTACCTTGTCCATCCACCCTTTAGTGTGGCACAATCAGTTATGCTTGGTGGAATTTTGTAAGTTCCTTAGGATTGTTTTCCTTTACTTCATCCTTTAGATCCTTTGTTACATGCCTCTAGGTTTTACCCTTATCTATGGGCCATATCAAAATCCATAATATTGACCCCAAAAGCCACCCTTCACCAATACATGAGGTTGATTTATAGTTTAGTATATATAGTATGTACCCTACATATTTGTCTTCCTATATATACAGCCCTAGTCGCTGCAATGTTTGTGTGTATCCCCCTGCCAACATAATCTTGACCCCCTATTCCTCTGTCACAGATGGGAATCATATAGCCTACAGCACATGTGGCCTCATTGTAGTCCATGAATCTTACCAGGCTCTCCTTGTATTTATATGAAGTGAGGCCTGACCCAAATCCATTTCTAGTAAACTTGAGGCCTAAGCAGACTGCCAGAAATAGTGCACATTAAATTGAGGCACTGCCCTGGCTCAGTGCTACAGAATTATGGGAACTGTAATTTATTGTGGCACCAGAGCTCTCTCACAGAGAAGGCTCAATGTCCCAGAAAAAAATACAGTTCCCATGATTCCCTAGCACTGAGCCAGGGCAGTGCCTCAATTTAATGTGCGCTATTTCTGGCAGTCTGCTTAGGCCTTTGGTGATGGCAATGGGCAAGGATGATTAAGGTGCTCCTTTATGTGACCTAACAACAAGCCAGAGAGTGAACAAGCTCCATCTGGTGCTGTAACAAGCTTACAGTTCCTAGAATTCCACTGTATTGAAGCATGGCAGTTAACATGGTATCCAACAGGACTATTTCTGCTGTGCAGATACAGCCTACACATTGTTGAAGTAACAAAAATCACAATGGTATTAATTACAGCTGTAGAGCAGTAGCACGGCACACATGAGGATCATATCTAATTCCTTTCTAGCTAATTTTCAAGTCTTAATCTTCTTCTGATTTGTAGCCTACCATCTCCATTTTGATAAAAGACTTCACCAAGGTATAGTTGTTGTTTTTTTTAAAATAAGTTTAATGTCATTATTACCTACTTTAAAGTTAAGTAAATCTTCTGACAACTACAACTGAGCACAAAAGTTAGGATTGTACTAGCCATTGTATTCCCCATCGCCATGTAAAGATGTGAGAGCTAGACAGTGACGAAAGTGGATAAAAAGAAAATCAATTCATTTGAGATGTGGTGCTGGTGAAGAGTGCTGAGGACATCATGGACAGCCAAAAAGACAAACAAATAGGTCCTAGAACAGATCAAACCTGAAATCTCCCTGGAAGCCAAAATGATAAAGTTGAGACTGTCATACTTTGCCCACATCACGAGAAGGCATGACTCATTGGAAAAGACAGTGATGCTAGGAAAGATGGAGAGAAGTATAAAGACAGGAAGATGGCATGTAAGATAGATGGACCTCTTTAATAGAAGTCATGAGTATGAATTTGCAGGAACTGAGCAGAGTAATGAAGGACAGGGATTCTTGGAGGTATCTCATCCACAGGGTTGGCATGAGTCAGGATCAACTCAAGGGATTGACTCAAGGGATGATGACGACGACAACAACAACAACAACAACAACATATTCTGTGGTCGTTATTGTTGTTTCCTTAATAGTCTACTGTAATATTCAAGGGTAAGATTTGGTACCTCTTTGACAGGAAGTCCTAGCTTCTCCTCTAGCTTATCTTAGGACATGTAAGGATAAACATGTGTTAGACTGATTGCCACCATTTTAATATTGTTCAGTTCCACAAAGCATCATAGAGTTGTTGTTTTCAGACTAGGCATACTAGTTAAACATACTAGTTTTTGTGTGTGTCATTGCTTATGTCCATTGTCCTTTTATATACCTTTGCCATTTTCTAAGAAATCTATTTTGTAGAAAATATTCTGCTCCTCCCCAAATTTTGTCTCTGAAAGACAGCCATTGTCTCACCAATGTGAGCATTAAACACAAATCCAAATACAATCGTAACATTTCTGTACACGCAAGGACCAAACTTGAGGGATGGAGGGGAAGCAGATCCAAATGAAGCTTATTATTGAGTCAATAACTACTTCAGTCTTCTGTCCATACACCATTCAGGCAAAAACAGAGACTCAGCAAATATGTGCTTACTTGTTTTTTTAGTAAGGAAGCATTTACCATGTGATCACCCACCTTAAGTCCAAAATAGTAAATGTTCCTTTTCCTCTTCTTGGAAGGAATCTCTTACTTCAAAACTCTCTTTTCTTGGATTCTCACCGGCAGCTATTGCTTCACTTGGATATGATAAAGCAAAGTATGCTATTATACAGCGGATAAAGGATATTGATTTTCAAATGCATTTGAATAAGTCAATCTTACATCCTATTAGAGAGACCAGTAGACCTGGCAAATATGCCAGATATTTTGACCACCTGAGCGTTTTGAAGTTTAGAAGAGCATTTATGCTCGCGAGACTCAATATTTTGCCATCATCAGTTCTTGAAGGCAGATATAAAAAGATCCCTTATCAGAATAGATATTGCCCCTGTGGTACTGAAGAAGTCGAAACAATCAACCATGTTCTTTTTCAGTGTTCCTTATATGCGGAAATACGTGCCTTGTATATAACCCCAATAATATTGCAAATACCGGGTAGGCAAGAGGAATTTTATAGCAATTACCTACTTGCAGATTGTAATAAAGATATAACTTTAAAAGTTGCTAAATTCTTTGCAGCTGCTATTACAAACCGTAAAAAATTTCTTAAGCAGATGTAAAGATTATCTTAGTGTGTTAGTGTGATTATTGTAGCTGATGTGGAGTTTTGCTATGATAAATTTGTTTTGACCAACTACGTTGTTGAATTAGTGTTGGGAGGATATGGCCGTAGTATAAATACTGAATCATAAGCTAAATTTATTAAGAAAAGGTTAACCTGCCATTGTGACAGAGAACTTGATTGCATTATGTATGAGATATAGCTGCTGTATTGATATCATAAATGCTTAAACGTAGACTAACTTACCCGTTTCTTATTTGCTTAAGTGCTAGGTTTATTCGAAGGGACTTTTTTTTCTTTTTTTTTTTTTTTTTTTTTTTTTTTTTGCTATAATTTAGTCTAATTTATGATTTTATTCAGGTAATGATTATTCTATTGGCTTTATGACCATTACCATGTTTTAACAAGGAGCTATGTGTTATCTAGATGTATTACTGTATTCTACTGTGTTTTACTGTGTTTTTATATATGTGCTTTTATACTGGCCTAATGGCTGTAATAAAATATTTGATTTGAAAATAGTAAATGAACTCCCACACCTCAGCACTTGGCCATCCCATGCTGCTGAATGAGCAAACTCTGCTTTCTATGAAGGACACTTGGATAGAAATAGAATTTGGTTGATGTGCCCACTAGTTGCTGTAAGATACATTCTTTGTTCTTCAGAACAACACAACTCTAAAAACAGCAGCTTAGCCAGCTGTGAGTATTGTTTGGGGATTTGTTCAAATGTTAAATAGACTGAGAGCTGTTTGCCTTTGTTTTCAAATGAGTCACTGTGGTGTGTAATATGGCTTGAGACATTTTATTCACAGCATTGTGCTCAAAAATGGCTGTTTCATTCCAGAGCAAAAGACATCTGTATTCCCTTGTTCAGGATGAGGCAAAATTGACTGGCAGCTATTCAGGAAAAAAAAATAGTCATGGTCCATCTACTCATGGAAGTTCAAATATTAATATTACTCTAATGCATCATCAAAAATGATGGCATGCAAGGCTCAAACTCAGAACATTATTTTTCCAGAGACAATACCATTTATTATCTCTTACTTTTCTGTGCTGATGCTGCATTCCTAGACCAACATTCACCCAAAGTTAAACACTTTACAATCCCATTATTTTCTGCTGGTATAAGCACTTGACTATGTTGGAGTGAAAGGAGAATTACCAAGGTCTCCCCAGTGATTTGGTTGGGGCTGCCATTTCATTCTTCCCCTCTCAGAATCATCGTCATTAGTAACCATCTTGTCCAGCTGCTTTTGACTGAGAGTACAGTGTAGTTTAGTGGTCTGAGTGTTGGACTACAACTCTGCAGAACAGAGTTGAAATCCCTGCTCAGTCATGGAAACTTACTATATGACTGGGCAATTCACATTCTCATACCACATTACATTGTGATAGTACTATTATTCCACTTTTCCTGCTATGCTACCACCTGTGAAATCCTGGGGTTGCAGTTTAGGAAAGGGGCATTTACAATTCTCAGCTAGAGAACTCTTTGGGCTCACTAAAGTACAATCTTCAGAATGCTACAGGAAGCAGCTATAGCAGTAAATGTGGAATAACAGTGCTATAACAGTGTAGTGCAGTATTGTTCTCAGTAGAGGAAGGCAAAGGTCTGAACAAATCTTCCAAAAATGTGATAGGTTTACCTTAGGGTCACCATAAGATGGAAATGACTTGAAGGCAAACAACAACTACTAATACAGTGAAATAGAACTATCAGCCTTTCTGTAATTTGGGATTCCCTCTGTTCCCCAGTCTTTTAAAAAAGAGGGCATCCCAGATGCAACAGGGCACAGGGGACCATTAATAGCTTGTCTTGTAAGAGGTTCTTGCTGAAATTCAGTTTCTACTTGTATGAATCCATTACAAAGGCAGGAGTTCTGCCATCTTTTACACCTGGATGCTATGCTTTCTAGAGTGCAGACCTATACATATATACAAGGAAGATATGGATGTGGAGGGCAATAGAAGTACAGACAGGTAATAAGGTTCACTACTGTATTCCCTCTTTGTGTTGGTTGCTCTGTTGCTTCCTCATCCTATACATCTTCCCACTCCCTTCTTTGTCTCTCAAGTACTGTGACCAGTTGCCGGATTCCCAGGGTGGGTTTTCTGCACAATGGCAAATAATGTTTGGGTGTTTTGTTTGTTTTTAAGTATAATTTTGTTTAAAATTTAACACATGAATATAGACAAATGATCCAACCTCTTTCTCCCTTCCTCTTTCCCCCCATTTTTTTAAAAAGACTTTGTGCTTTCTCTCTATTTGGTTTCTTAACAAATTATTAACCCCATTATTCTTCTAAATTCCTTCTCTAATCTAATTTATCATAATATTAATATTAGTCCACATTCCTTCCATTTACTTTTTAGTAACAACAACAATAAAATAAACACACACACACATATGAACATATGAAGCCATGCACAAAAGAAACACACAGGAAAGACAAAATCAAAAGGATTATTCAAAATAAAATATTCACAGTCAGGATAATCTTTATTGTATAGAATTAAGAATTCATAGCAGCATGAATTTTCTTTTGAATTCAGAGGATTCTGTTCCTTGTACAGCATCTGCAAAAATAGGTGGTAACCCACAAAAGCTCACGCAAAATTATTTTTAAAATTATTAAGCATCTGAACAGCCAAAATAATCTATGTACATGTGCTACTCTGAGTCATTAATTCTATTTTATTTTAGGCATCAATTTATACAAAACTTTATTTCTCTTACATGTTTTTCAAAACAAGAAAAAGGCAGCAAAGATTATGGCAATGAAGTCTGTCAAAGTTGTTGCGTATGCATCTGTGTTTTTTAATTTAGTTTTGCTACTCTCAAAAGCACAGGAGGATACACTTTGAAATCAACACTAAATAATTATTCTCAGAAGCACAGGAGGCTTACACTTTTAAAATCAATACTAAGCAATTAAAATAGACTTTATAAAATGCCATAAGTTAAAAAAACCAAAGAAACAAACAAAAAAACAAAACCTTAAGTAAAAAAAAAAAAAATACTGAAGCTTTACCATTAGGAAAATGGAAAATACAAGGCAATGCAGTCTGAAGATGTGATAAAACCAAGCAAGAGAGAAGAAAAGAAACCACACTGGCTTAAATGTGTAGGTACTTTCACCTAGTATAAGCAACTTTCTGAGCTCCTAAATAAAATGTTCAATTGTGAGAATCTATTTATTTATTTGTTATTTTATTTTCTTATATTCAGCCTTTCTCGCAACATAGAGATTCAAAGTGGCTGAGAAACATAATGTATAGCCCAAGGCAAGCAGCTTTGGTCTCTCTCAGATGAAGTGATGAACCTCAACAAAATGATACTAGGATTAAAGATAAAACCACCTAATTTGTATTGTGTTGTGTTGCAATCTAAGATATGCAGATGACACCATAATACTAACAGAAAACCTCACAGACCTATAATAACTGTTAAGAAAGATCAAGGAAGAAAGTGCAAAGGCAGGCCTATTGTTGAACGTAAAGAAAACAAAAATTAATGACCACAGAGAATCTAGACAAATTCAGCCTAGACAATAAAGAAATAGATCATACCTGGGATCAAGTACTGATAGAAATGGGAACTGCAGCCAGGAAATTACAAGAAAATTAAGAATAGGGAGAGCATATATGAAAGAACTGGAAAAGATTCTAAAATGCAAAGATAGAAAACTAAACACAAAACTGAGAATCATAGAAGCCATTGTTTTCCCTATTACCATGTATGGATGTGAGGGCTGAGCAGTGAAGAAAGTGTATAGGAAGAAAATAAATGCATTCGAGATGTGGTGCTGGAGAAGAGTGCTGAGGATCCCGTGGACAGTCAAAAAGACAAATGAATGGGTCCTGGAACAGATCAAGCCAGAGATCACCCTGGAAGCCAAGATGACAAAACTGAGGCTGTCATACTTGGCGCACATCATGAGAAGAGAGGATTCACTGGCAAAAACAATAATGCTAGGAAAGATGGAGGGAAGTAAAGAGGAAAGCCACATGCTAGATGGATGGATTCTATTAAGGAGACCACGGCTATTAATTTACAGGACTTAAGCAGAGCAGTAGAGGACAGGGAGTTGTGGAGATGTCACATCCACACGGTTGCCATGGGTCAAGATCAACTTGAGGGCAGTTAACAACAATAACAAAGTTATGTTGCTCTGTAAGTGGGAGGAGATTCAAATTTAAATTACTATTTCATAGCCAACATAATATGCACAAAGGTATGAAGATAGTTTAATATCTTCAGTATACACTCATCAGACAAGATGCTTTCCTTTTTAAAAAAAAACAAAAAAAAAACAAAAACAAGTTTGGGTAGTGATTGAGTTGATGCTGTTAAGTCATGAAGTTTGTGTAATCAAGAGTGTGAAGGTGGAATATAGAAAAAGGTCACAGAGGGGCGAAACAGATGGTCCCTTTATGGCAGCTTCCTGGCAGCTTAGGGGGGGGGGGGTGTCATTTAGATGATGCACACCCCCAGGCAACTGGGAGGCTATCATGAAGCCACCTGCATGACCACATAGCAGCAGCTTTTTGGTGTTCCAGTGGCATGGCATTTAGACGGCATACACCGCAAGAGCACCAAAAAGCTGCCACCATGGCACAAAAGCCAGCTTTTCCCGGGCTTAAAAAGGAGTGGCTTTCTGCCACTTCTTTTTGAGATGGCAAAATGTCAGGTTGGAGGTGTACCGTGTGGTTGCCGCGGCCCCAACCTGATGATCAAAGGGGTGGTATGATGCTGCTCCTTTGGGGAAGTCTGTTTTGTCAAACTTAGGACTTTATCACACCAGCATGTCCGGCCACAACCACACTAGTTTAAGAAGGGAAGCATACCAGTTTGGCATCATTTGTTATCACACTTCTCCCCATAATCACACTTTGTGATTCATGGTTACATGCTCTATTTTTCTGCACTGCCAAATGCCACTTTCCAGGTGGGAAAAGGTGGGAATGAATGATTGCATACAGCAGCTGGCTTGGAGAATTTCTTGTCCACTACAATTGTTGGTCTACCTCCTCCCAAAGTGAAGGGCTGTTATCACATCTGCCACCCGACCCCTGAAGCCAGCAGCTGTGTGTATGTGCACACAGTAGCTGACTTTGAGAAGGTGTTGGCAGCTGTGATCACTTTGACAGGTCAAAGGAGAATGAGAGAGGAGCAGAATCATGCCCACTCACACCACATGATTGCCTGAGAAGCAGAACTGCAGCAGAATTGTACATAGGAAGTAATGGAATAGCAGTGAGAATAAGACCCTATTGATGGATTTTGCCTGTCAATGAAAAGGTGTACTACTGTAACAAATGGAAGGCAAGGCAGCAGCAGGATGGACATGATATTGTGCAATAAGATGCTTTTGTCTGTAAAAAAATCACTTTTCTAGGTGGTGTAGCAATAACAATAGCAAGTACATGGTGCATTAAGGTCCTTACAGTGAATAGACCTTGCAAATGCAAATTCCAAGGTATTCTTGTGACAAGTAAAAATCCATATTACTAAAAATATCAAATCTATCTGTTGCCATTCAGGTGAATACAAATACAAACAAATTGAGATCCTCTCCCTTCTAATCCCAATCATGAAAATCTCTCATCTTCAGAGTGGAGTGGTATTGTTCAGAAGCAATTGTACTATCTCATCTAGTTTACTAGGGCCCAAAACACTTGGACCAAGTGATGTGGCTTCTGGCTGCATTTGGGGTGTAGCATTTAGATTATACATACCCTGAACATGGCAGCAAGCCATGCCAACACCGCATCGTCCTGAAAAAAAAAAAAAAAAAAAAAGGGCCAAAAAGGAGTGGAAATATCCACTTCTTCTCAGTGGCTCAGTTCAGGACCACAGTAGCCACAGCCCTGGTGTGAATGGTACTAAGTGGCTGTGCATCACCCCATCTGGGTCATTTGTTTCAGGCCAAGGTCATCCTGGCAGCTTGGGGGGGGTGTCATTTAGATGATGCACACCCCCAGGCAACTGGGAGGCTATCGTGAAGCCACCTGCATGACCACATAGCAGCAGCTTTTTGGTGTTCCAGTGGCATGGCATTTAGATGGCATACGGCTAATTTGTTTCAGGCCAAGGTCATCTTGGGAGATTGCTCTCTGGATACTCCTGCCAAATGAATTCATGAAGATTTTTAAATTGGACTTCTCAGGGAAGACTTGTCTGGCCTATATAAATGTTATATAAACCTCTTTTAGTGCTGGCTTTGTGGGGGAAGCCTCATCATCATCATCATCATCATCATCATCATCATAGTTTAGGCATAAAAGAAGACATTCCTTTTCTCCCATAAATTTTAGCTGTTTTTTAAAAATATATTTTACATAGTATATATTTTTTAATTTTCAGTACAGATTTTATTTGTGATCAATTTTATGGGATCATAAGTAAGATGAAAATAACCAATAATAGGCCATTGGTAGGCATTTTACCTAGGCACCTACATACTGCCTCATAGAGTGATAGAGCTCCTTTGGAGGTCTTTAAACAAAGGCTGGTTCTGTTGGAGGTGCTTTGATTTTGAGTTCTTGCGTGGCAGGGGGTTGGACTGGATGGCTCTTGTGGTCCCTTCCAACTCTATGATTCTATGATTCTAAAAATGAAGTCAAGCTCAACAGGTGTAGTTATATGAAATGCAGAAGGAAAGATTGTGGTACACAAAGAAAAGTGCTTGCTGTCTTAGGCTGCATTTGCACTGTAGAAATAATCCATTTTGATGCTACGTTAACTGCCATAGCTCAATGGTATAGAATTCTGGGAATAGTAGTTTGTTGTAGCACTAGAGCTGTCTAACAGAGAAGGCTAAATGTCTCACAAAACTGCAGTTCCCATAATTCCATAGCATTAAGTCATGGCAATTAAAGTTGTATCAAACTGGATTATTTCTGCAGAGCAGATGTAGCTTCAAAGAAAGAAAGAAAAAAAGAAACATCTCATGGTAATGAAAATGGGAAGAGAAAGCTGCTGTTTCTGGCTACTCCTTTAAAGGCCAGCCACCATGCCACAGTAGCACAGGAGAGTTGGCAATTTCTATCACCTACGCTACAACAAAGGCAATTGTCCAAACTACTCCTCTCATATGCCCTAGCTGGATCTGCTCTTCTTCAACTGTTGCCTCCCTTTCCTTGCTTGAGTATAGAGACAGTAGGATGATGGTCTTTTACATGAGCTTGTACTCCATAGAATCCCCCATCCAAAATTCCCAGACAACTTAGGTAACAGAACAATCCAGCAATGCTTTGTTCTTGTTTATCTCTCAACCTCGTGATCATCAGACTACAATCTTCCATCTATGACCAGGCCCTGAAATCTGACACCTCTAGTTTGTACCTCTTTACATTTGTTGTAAGAAGAAATACAGTTCACCTCAAGAATTCATATGTCTGAAAGGCTTTATGTGGCATTTAGGTATAATTAAGTGGTCATTAAACAATCCAGATATTTTAAAATGTGAATGGGAAAAATATATATTCAAATGAACAATATGGTTCCCTCCTTGGACTGTTTACATTTTTTAATAATAATAATAATAATAATAATAATAATAATCCCAACAGCCTGTTGGGAATCAAGTCTATTTTTGGGGAATTTATAATTAGCTCAAATGTGCAAGAGTGAAACACCCAATTTTGCTTCACAAGATCTAACCAGGTGTATAGCAGAATCCTAAGAAATCTGGCAGGAGATGACGCTGAGAAGGACCAAACTCCAATTAAAGTCTAAAACTATTTATTAGCACAATAAGCAAGCATCCCAAATAACTAACACACACACACACACACACTAGAAGGATAAGCGGGTGAGAGTGGGGAGAGTAGAGAGAGAGACCAGGGTATGAGGGATATACTTATGCCCGAGAGACTCCTCCGGACTTCTGGCAGCAAATGCAGATGGATTCAGTGGAAGGGCATGACCGGCAACAGGGGGGTCACGGGAACTATCTCAGAGTGCAGACCGACAGAGGTTCAGCATGCACTTCCAAGGTAGCATGTGGACTGCCAGAATTCAGGGGGTTTTATAGGGAATTTCTGCCTCCTGGCTATGAGCCTAACAATTAAATACAAAGACTTGACAAGCTTATCTTTGTTTTCCTAAGTAAGAGCATAGCCTAAACAATGCATTTGGTTTCAAAACTATCAAAGAAGGGAAGCTAGAGAAATGGGTGCAATCAAATCTGATCACTGTCCCATTAAGTGTGAGACCAAAGACAAACAAACACCATTGTGTATCTTTTCTAGTCTAATGAGATATTCCCAAGGGCAACTCCCAAACCTGCCTGTCCAGGAAAACTCTAGTGGTCTTGAGCAACTTCAGCAATGCCTACATGACCTTACATTTAGGGGATTATGGCTGCCATCTCCCAAGGGTGAGGCTGGGGTCATAGGGAACTCCACATGCTTCTAAAATATCAAGAAAAATGGAGGACATCGGCTAACAAGCCTTCTGATGAGTGATAGAAAGGTTCAAAGAAATGTCTTTGTCTATGAGGGAGGCAAGAGTAGTAGGGAGATATGTCCAGCATCACCCATGTGGCCTGGAGAGGTAGAACTCCACAAGTAGACCTCTACTACATACATATTTTGTTCATGGGAGAAAATCCAGTTCAATTTGAATTCAAAGTCACTGCTGGCTTCCACTTCCTTCTAATGCACTCTTGAATTTCTGACTTTGGTTTCAGATGCTATGTGGAAGGCAAGGAAGCTGAAATTGAGGGTACTGGTTATCTAGACTTAAAGTTTGGATAATATAGTCCAGTCATCTGTGTGGTTCCCAAGGGGGTTTATAAGGTCTTTATATGTGGTCTCCCAGACATAGATTTTAGCATTTTACTACCTACTCAAGTTGGCCCAGCACTTATTTTAACTAGCTGTTTTATTATGCATTCTGCATTATCAATTATGCATAAATATCAAATTGCTGTGTGCACATTACTATACATTATATATTGTATGCATAAGAGGGAGTTCTCTTGTGATTACCTCTTCAATGAGCTATTTGAAGCAATACACAATGCTCAGACATGAGTTGTATAAGTGGTACACAGAGAAATTGTGTGATAGGAATGGGTAACAAATAAAGAAGCCTCCAACATGGTATTCATCAACACTCCAAGTGGCCAAGATGTCAATCAGGTACAGATCAAAAAGGCAAACCACACAAGGGGATATATAGAACATATATTCTCATACTTCTTGTATGAGAAACATATGAGAAAGGAGCTTTTGAGCCAGTGGACTAAGAAGAGATGCTCTGAGAAGAAGAGAAGCTCAACTGCATATCTATCTAAGCAGGCTCTGGTAAAGTAACCATGAGCAGAAAGAAAGGAAGTCAGATTGGCAAAGGAACAGATTTTTCAGCTGGTGAACCAGGAGGTGAAGCTCTGGGATGAAAAGCTACTTGTTGACACATGTTTACCCAGCAGCCTTTGCTTTTTGACAGCAAAGCAAAGCAAATCAGCTTCATTTATATACCGCTTCATATTGCACTATGGGATGTCTAAGCAGTTTACAACTGTAAGCTCATTCCCCCCCCCCCCCAACAGTTGGGTCTTAATTTTAGCGACCTCAGAAGGATGCAGACCTGAGTCTAGCCTGAGCCCTGGCTAGGATTGAACTCGCAACCTTGAGTCTATGAGTGAGTGGCTGCAGTACAGGCATTTAACCACTGCGCCACCAGGGCTCTATGTGTGAACTATCACCTGCAACCCCCTAAAGATTCAGTTTAAAGCTTTCTTGGTCAGATTTGCCATGGTTTTGCCAAATAATTCCTCTTGGCCTTCATGATAGGTATAGAGCTTCTCTTGTCCCAGACTATTTTTCAGGAATTCCTGCCACCAGATGCAACATTTTGTTCTCATTTTTAGGTGTATTTCTTTTTTAATTTTGAAATATATTAGAAGAAGAAAAAACATCCATTTGTCTACACTCTCTCTTTTTAAATTGTGCACAAGTCCATTAGTGAAATTACACTTATGCACTTTACTATAGCATTATGACTGTATGGAACAGGGAATCAGAGTGCTCTTCAAACCATAGGACCACCTCAATAAACCATGCCTTGACTTTGTTTTTTGTTTTGTTCTTTCTTTCTTTCTTTCTTTCTTTCTTTCTTTCTTTCTTCTCTCTCTATAAAAACTTTTTGTGAGAGCCCTGGTACAGATCTAAGAAAATCCTATGAATAGTCATCCAAAAGAATGGATGAAGTTGACTGAGAGAACTGGCAAAACCTGGCAAAACACAAAAGGCTGTATCACAAGAATTCACACATCCTTAGACCTATCTGAATGAGCCCTTTGCTTAGTAAGAAGCATTAGGAATGTGTTAGGATGCTTGAAAAAATTAAAATATGTGAATTCCACCTTGAACTCACCTACTGTGACTAAATTATGGGTTGGATCTTAATTATTAACCAATCTATGCTCTTCCCAAATGATTTGACACAGTTTCCTGTTCATAAGTGAAATCAGAGTATATTTTAACATCAATATTTTGCCTGAAAATAATCATAGACATTTGTGTTTCATTTCCCATGCCTTTTTAAAATGCAGATGAGTATAGAAATAGGAGTATATGGATTTATGAATGAATACATGTGAAAGTGAGATAACCTGGAAACAGAGTGATTCACCTAGTTTGTGCCATATCTTCTTCTATGCTGTATATCCTCTAAGTGCATTCACCAAAGCTATGACTAGCAAAATTGGAACCCCAAAGGAGAAAAGGCTCAAGAAGAATATGCACAATGACACAGACATAGCAGCTCCTTTGAACCATTCCTTTACTGAGTTTGCAGCCTCTTGTCTAACTGTAATGCATGTGTTTGGGAGAGAGATAAGAGAGCTGTATATCATCCTGAAGGATATGAAGAAAGTGTATGAGGCTTACAGAATGAACATCATGCACAAAGTCTTGAAAATGTCAGAAGATAAGGAGTGAATGTCAGTTCTAGTGACCTTCCTCATGGATGGACTTGGCAAAAGGAAAGCTTAAGAAAAAGAAATCAAATTTAGGCATTTTTCTTTTTTTAAAAAAAATGGGGTGTACATTTTTCCTTACAGTAACAATACAGAGGACTTTGAATCAAATAAATGTCAAATTCTACTGTGTTCTTCTCTTTTAGAAATTGAATTTCAAAGATACTGTCCTTCACTGAAGTCAATGACAAACATATTTGTGCTTATGTTAAGTCCTGTGGCCTAGCTAGTTCTGTAACAGCTAGTTGCAAGAATTATATGGCCCATTAATGTTGATATATATTTGTGAGGTTTAAAAAAAAAATCCCAGTTTTTTGTTAGAACAAATGTAGCATAAAAGGGAGAAAAATGGGTTCAACCACTATTCAATTATTTACTTGCAAGGGTACTTTTTCATAAATAATGATGAAATTCCAAAACTATCATTCCTTAACCTACAGTCTGAAGTGGTAAAATACATAAGCATTTTAGGAATAGATCACTTCATGATTTCCAATCCAATTTCCACTGCTGTGGTCTCTAACTGATAAAAGATCAACCAGGCACAGCTCTACAGTGCCTTGGCCCCAGCAGGTAGTGAGAGGCCCACCCTTGTTTCCAGTTACTATTCTTCTGAGTTCTGAGTGATAAAAGAGCAGCCAGACATAGCTCTGTCATGCCTTGACTTCAGAGATTGATGAGACACCCTCCCTCCTATCCACCTAAATATTAGGAAGAACTTCCTTACAGTAAGAGCTGTTTGACAGTGGAACACCCTCCCTCAGAGTGTCGTGGAGTCTACTTCTTTGAAGGTTTTCCAATAACGGCTGGATGGCCATCTGTTGGAAGTACTTTGATTATGTATTTTTGCATAGCAGGGGGTTGGATGATGACCCTTGAGGTCTCTTCCAACTTTATGATTCTATGATTCAATTATCATTGCTGTTGCCCCTGAGGGAGAGAAGAGCAGCCAACACCTGGCACACTTAACCCCCACCCACTCCCTTTTTCTTGCATGTTTCCTGTCTTTCATATTGAAACCTTTAGGGAATTAATTTGAACCATCAAATTATTTATTTGCAAGCTGCTTTCAGAGACTTTTGTGTTGAAGAGTGGGGTATAAATACAAGAAAAAAAGAAAGACATTTCATACCTACTTTGGGTTGTTGCAACAACCTCTGAATAGTCAAGATTCCTCACCACCACCTTTTTAATTTTCTGGTCTTTGAAAATATAATGCCTGCCTTTTGTTTCATTAAGATTATAACATATAGCATTTTCTAAGTGTGTGAGGGAACCCCATAAATTGCAGCTACCATGGTTCAGTTGCATGTTTCTGATCTTTTCCGAGATTTATCACTTCTGGGTAGAGGAATAATTTTAATTCCTTCTGCTTTATAGTAGCCAAGTGGCTTCCTCTTAAATATTAATCCTCCTTACATTGTTTTTGTGGTTTTTTTGGGCTGTGTGGCCATGTTCTAGAAGAGTTTCTTTCTGACGTTTTGCTGGCATCTTCAGAGAAAACTGGAATGGAAGAGAATGGGTCTATATATACTGTGAGACCCTGGATAGGGAGGAGTGGTTCCCAGGTGAACTGTGTGTTGTTCTGTGTTGAATAAGTATTGTTCTGCTGTTAATGGCATGGCTTCCAGGTGAGAATATACAATCAAGGAGATTGTCTGCTATTGTCTGCTGGGAAAGCCCCTGACCCTGGTTGGTTTCCCATTTGCATTTGCTGAGTGCTGATTTTCTTATTTTGTAGGACTGGTAGCCATATCTTGTTTACTTTAAGGGTTTCTTCTTTCCTGTTGAAGTTATCCAAGTGTTTGTGGATTTCAATGGCTTCCCTGTGCATTCTGACCTGATAGTTGTTGGCATGGTCCAGAATTTCAGTGTTTTCAAACAGCATTTTATGCCCAGGATGGTTTATAATGTGTTCTGCTACTGCTGATTTTTCTGGCTGGCCTAGTCTACAGTGACTCCTTTGATATATGGTAAAAATACCTTCCCTTTGGGTGGCTGCTTCAGTCTGAAGACAAACACAAGTCAAGGAACATGAGAGAGAAAAACTACAGTGCTGACAAAAAAAAAAAGACCTGAAGAAGAAATTGAATTGAAACAAATAACAGGATTTAACATACAAAATAAAGTAAAACATCTGGGAGTTATACTATCAAAAAGAAATACAAACCTTTATAAAAATAATTATGAAAAAACATGGAGGGAAATTAAAAATTATTTACAAAGATGGACATGATTACATCTATCTTTCTCAAGTAGAATATCAGTAATGAAAATGAATATCCTTCCCAGATTCATGTTTCTTTTTCAAAATATCCCTATTCTAACAAAGGAGAAATGTTTTGACAATTGGCAAAAATAACTGTCAAAGGGAAGAGAAAAAATCCAGAACAAGATGGAAAATATTAACAGAAGAAAAAATCATAGAAGGGATGGCACTACCAAATTTAAAATTATACTATTATGCCTCCTGTCTTGTATGGATACAAGAATGGATAAAATTAGAAAATGTAAAACTACTTTAGACAGAAAGCAATAACTTAAGTTATGGCTTTCATGCGTATCTTTGGTATAATAAAATTACAGTTAACAAAGAATTCAACCATCATATGATAAGAAAAGCTCTTCTAAAAGTCTGGAATATAATCAAAAGACAATTTTATTTGAAAATGCCAATGTGGATCTCCACACAAGAAAATTTCTACTGTAGAACAAAAAATAAAGGAGAAAAATGGATATCATATAAAGATACAATATACATTGACACTAAGAACAATTTTCAGTTTAAAACTATTGAAGCTTTACAACAAGGAAACACACATATAAGTTGGTTCCTATAGAATCAATTAAAGGCAAAATTCAAGGAAGATGTAAAATTATGGGAACTTGAAAAAGAAGAAAACAATATAGAGAAGATTATGTTCCAAGAACAAGATAAATATTATAAGATATTAATAAATAGAGACTTAGAAAATGAACCAATTAACACAATTATAATTAAGTGGGCACAAGATATCAGAGAACCTATAGATCTTGAAAGCTGGGAAGAATCTTGGAAAACAACTAATTAATTTAATCTTTGCCAAAATTACAAGGATAATTACTTTAAGATGTTCCACCAATGGTACATGACACCAACTAAGTTACATAAGATTTACAAGACAGGCAACACAAAATGCTGGAAGTGTCAAAAACCAGAAGCCAACTTTATTCACATGTGGTGGCAATGTCAGTATGCAAAAAAGATATTGGAACATGATAGCAACAGCAATTAATGAAATGCTCATGGTAAAAATAAAACTAGATCCTAAACTCTTTCTCTTGAAAATGATGAATAGATTGGATAAGATGATGAAAAAAGTCTACACAAAACAACTTTTGTATATGATCACCACGGCTAGGATACTCTATGCCCAATACTGGAAAAAGAATAATATCCCTTTAGAAGAAGAATGGTTACTTAAATTACAAGAGGCAACTGACATGGACAAACTCACAGCTAGTTTAAGAGGAAAAGAAACCAAGGATGATTGGAAATGTCTTCGGAAGATAGGTGAAATAAGAGGTTGGACACTAATTTAACACTTCTCTGCTTTCAGTTTTTTTCTCAATTTTTTTTTAATCTGTTTGGCATAAAATTAGTTGGCCTTGAGAATAATGTATGAAGAGAATATTTGATGAGTATATCACACTTGAGGAAGTCCTGAGTATAAAGGGAAAATATGAGATCAGATGAAGAACTCCCAAATTATATAAATGATAAGGAACAACCAAGATAAATATCAAATTGGGAAATATCTGTTATTGTTTTATGTCAAACTAAATGTAAATTGTTTTATGTCATATTTACTAAGTAGTATGCAAGAATCGGTTGGAAAATTCAGATGAATAGATTATTTGTGGATACATAGATAGCATTGGTATGTACTGATAATTGGGAGAGAGGATGGGGTAAGTATGTATGTATATATGTATGTATTGAAATGTTTATATGTTTTATATGTCAGTGTATTTTGTACATTTGTTTTGTGGGATGTAACCAAGCCATGTACCACTGAGGCCAGATCCAGCATCTCAAGGAATGGGTGCAGTTGGTGCACATGTTTTAAATGCGCAAAAACATTCCTGGTCACTACAGAGACATGGGCCTCCAGGTTCAAAGCTGAATCCAGGAGTATTCCCAACTGTGAACCTGTGTCTTCAGGGGGAGTGTCACTCCATCTAACACAGGCTGGACTCATCCAGTCCATTACTGATAACAGATACTGGTTTAGGACCAGGACAGCCTTCTTGAATTGGGGTATAAAGGAGTAGTAGAGTTGAGTGTTGTCAGCATATTGATGACACTGCACCCCAAAACTCTGGGCAACCTCTCCCAACAGTTTCATGTATATCTGAAATAGCATAGGGGACAACACAGAACTCTGAGGTACCCCATAGATCAATGGCCTGGGGGTCAAGCAGGAATTCCATCAGCACCACCTTCTGGGTTTGCTCCTCTAGGAAGGAACTGAGCCACTGTAAAACAGTACCCCTAAGTCCCATCCCAGAGAAGTATACCATATCAAAAGCCACTGAGAGGTCCAGTAGAAATAACAGGGACATACCTTGTTATCCACCAAGGCAACTAAGGTTGTCTCTGTTCGATAGCCAGGTCTGAAACCATATTGAAATTGATCTAGATAATCCATTTCATCCAGAAACTCCTGGAGTTGGGAAGTCACCACACATTTTAAAACCTTGCCCAAAAACAATAGGTTAGACACTGACCAATAATTATTCATTATTGTTTGACTCAGGGATGGCTTTTTTTTTTAAAAGACCTCACAACTGCCTCCTTTAGGCAAGATGGAACACTGCCTTGTTGTAGGGAAGCATTGACTCCCTCCTTTACCCATTTAGCCAATCCCCCTCTGGCCTGTTTAATAGGCCAAGAAGGACAAGAATCTAAGACACATGTGATGGGTTTTACCTGTCCAAGGATCCCGTCCACATCATCAGGCTGCACAAGATGAAAAGTATCCATTAACACTGGACAGAGTGATACCAAGGTTAAATTCACTGGCACTGTATCAACTGTAGCATCCAAGTCAAAGCAGATTTCAGCGATTTTATCTGCAAAATGCTATGCAAATTCTTCACAGAGGGCCTCCAAGTGGTCTGTATTTTCTATTTCAGGGTGAGTGTGTAAGAGACCCCTGACCACTCAGAACAGCTCTGCTGGACGACTTCGTGCAGATGCAATGCTGGCAGCACAAAACAATTTCTTTGCTGCCCTCACTGCCGTGGAGTAGGCCTTCAAATAGGCTCTGTTTCTGGGATCTTAATGCAATTCTGTATCTCTTTGTTCCATTCCTTTCAGAAAAAACCTATAGGATCTGTATTGACTGTACAATTTTTTTTTTTTTTTACTTATGAAAAATCTTTGTAACTATCAGAAAGATGTTATCTACTGAATGTTTACAGCAAAAGTAGCAGAGAATAAAACAATACCCTTCAGCAAAAGAATGGCATGCATCTTCCCAACTATACAAATTGCTCCTGTACAAGCTAATCTAATGAAAACAGTAGTTCCAGAGTGATTCTACATTTTTCTATTGGATGAGTTAATAATAACTGTAATTTATCACTGAGTGCTGAAGACTGAGTTTTTAACCAAATGTAGTGAGCTCAACTCATATGGAAACTGTAGTTATGTAATGGTCTTAAAGCAGGGAAAGAACTGAGAAGAATAGTATTAGAATGGTAAGCTGAATCACATATAGCAGGAATAGGCAACCTTTCCCCTTTAAGGGCTGAGGGACTTCAGCTCCCAGAAGCCTCAGCCATGTTGGCCAATAGTCCCATGTTGGCCAATAGCTCCTGGCATTCTGGGAGCTGAAGTCCCTCGGCCCTTGAAGAGGAAAGGTTGCCTACCCCTGACATATAGCAAGCATGTGTCCCTCTTTTTATAGGGCCAAGATAATTTAATATTGCAAACACAATCACAATTTTAAGCCCCAATATATTTTTAGCAACACATTATATTATTAAATTTAACTCCTATATATCCCAAAGTTCAAAGCCAGCAAAGAATGTACCAGTACAGACCTTGCCCAGATGATTATCCTACCTGTGCTGCTCAGCATATATTGCAACATTTGAATGTGACCTTTAAGCCCTGAATAATAATAAAAATAATACAAAATAAATGCAAATCCAATATAGAAACCCCACTTTGTTATATATGCTATGAGCAGAAACAGATTGATTGTGCACTCAGCTTTTAATCATATGGGCTACATTGTTCTTTCCTTCATATAACCAACTAGACAAGTTCTACCAAGTGGGACTGATTTTTAAAACTAGAGGGTAGTATAAAAGATGAGTAGGTGACTACCCAACAATGATGACAATGCAGAAAAACATGCCTATGCTGACTCAACACACTGGCTAGTTCAGTCTTTATTATTGACTGGAATTAATTGATTTTTTAGTTCCCCCCTTTCACCCTAATCTGCAATTTTTTTCCCCCTAAAAACAACAACAAACTGAACAACATTCTCAACAAATATTCTCTGGAATGTCCAAATTCAAAAGATACAGACTTTCCCACCTGAAGACGACCATGCCATACATTTCTGCAATGTAACAATTACATAATGAGGAGAGTCTCAGAGGAATAAAAAAGGAGTGAAATCTAATTCAGTACTACAAGTAAAGCAAAGCAAAGCAAAGCAAAGCAGCTTCATTTATATACCGCTTCATATTGCGCTATGGGATGTCTAAGCGGTTTACAACTGTAAGCTCATTGCCCCCCAACAGTTGGCTACTCATTTTAGCAACCTTGGGAGGATGCAGGCCTGAGTCTAGCTGAGCCCTGGCTAGTATTGAACTCACAACCTTGTGGTCGATGAGTGAGTGGCTGCAGTACAGGCATTTAACCACTGCGCCACCAGCAGTATGGTTGGATATGTAGGGATTCAACCCTAGACATTTAAGAAGTGAAATCTCAAAGCCTTCTGCATAGATGGATCTTTCAACTTCACTTTGTCCTACATTCATTTTTCAAGATATCATGAAGTTCTTTCCATTGAATTTATGGGGAAAAAATACAAACATTAGGGACATGCTAACAACATGTTTACCTCTCCTAAATTCATGATGACAGTTTTAGTCTTAAATTGTTCTGGTATGTCCTCTAAGTCTCCTTCCAAATGAAAAACAAATTAGATTGACCTGTAGGCCATTGAAAGAATTCAGATGATGTGTTGTCTCATTTCCAGAGGGGCAAGTACTGGTGGGAGTGTAGTACTCTTCTTTGGTTCCCACCTCTTTCTTCCAGCCTACTCATTCAACCCTCATTTTAGCATCTATCACTATAAATGTGTACTCTTACAGTTGAAAGCCTGTGAGGAATCTGGGAATTGAATTATAAGGTCACCTCCAGCATATTCTAATTCATAAAACTGTATGGTATTGTGAGGGACTGGTGGATCCTGTTAACAGGATGGTTCCATCTGATCAACTATTAGGTAGATACTTTCCATCAGGATTGACTTAGTAGGTAGATATTGGGACTAGGATTCATTGTGGGAGTGGACAACTGAGAACATTGAGAAAGTGAAGGAATGCTTGGAACCACCAGTACATGTTTAATTATAAATGCACAAATCCCCTTTCATGCCTTCTGAAAAACAGATGGAAATCAAGGATACAGCCAACATTTGTAATACCAGATATCAGATCCTATTCATAAGCCACCCCGATTGCTTCGGTAGAGGGGCAGGATATAAAAAAAATATTATTATTATTATTATTATTATTATTATATAAATTAAAAATAACAATTGAAACAATTATCAGAGGAAAGAAAGAAAGAAAGAAAGTTCACATCAGGGGGTGAAGAATGTGTGTCCCTTATTTGCTAAGGCTGCTAAAAGTATTTGTGCTACCTCTCTGAAAGCTGTTGCTATAGACTGTGCAGAACTAATTAATATGGCTTTCTCTATTAATGTACTTTTTCTATGTATGTACATGTGTATATGTATTCTTTTGTCAAATGTGTAATGGCTTTTAGTCAAATACAATAAATGCATATGTTTGTGCCCTACAGTGTATTGCAAGCGCCATTAGTCCTAGGCACCATAGCAAATGGTGAGAAATGGTGGAAAATTCAACTGAACAACATCTGGAGGGCCTCATGCTCCTCATCCTTAAATTCAATCTATTGTACAGAAAGATACAAGGTTGCATAATATAATGGTGAACTATGGAATATTTTGCTTGTGGATTTGCAATATTCACAATGGTGTGTGAGGAGTCCAGAGTTGGGTCATGAATTATGCATCATTGTTCTCCATCTTTTATGGTGGCCACCATTTTCTGCTCACTGTTTTGCACTATCTACAATGTTTGAGTTTCCTTCAAGGGCAGCCCCACATAGAGTGCATTGCAGTAGTCTAATTGGGAAGTTGCCAATTGTAACTATTGTTGGAGGTTACCAATTTAATTATTGTGGCTAAGTTAGTCAGTGGAATATCCCATAGTACTTGAATAGCCGTTTGTGAACAGATCCAGCTGGAGCTTCAACCCAATGAATCATATGTAGATTCATGGAACAATTAAAGCACAACTTCTGCTTACAAATTCTCAGGAAAGGAAAGTGCATCACCTTCTGAAGCAGTATATTCTGAACAACTCTTACCAACAGATGAACATATTTTACAAACTGCTGAACATCTCTTAACAACAGAAAGTTCTTCCTAAAGTTTAGGTAAAATATTTTTTCTTTAGTTTGAAGCCTTTGGTTTGTGACCACAATATTCCAGGTGAAATGTAACCAAAATCAGAACATGGCAGAACTATTACTTTTCTCAGTCAAGTCACCATACTGTTAATACAGCCTAGAATTGCATTTGGGTTTTAAAAAGATAGTTTATCACACTATTTTCTCATGTTTAGTTTGTGGTCTACTGAGATCCTTAGATCTGCTATACCTCTGTCGACACAAAAGTCATCCAACATTTTTTTTTTTTTTTTTGGTACAGGGGTTTCATTCCAGACCCACCCACCCCAATGGATGAAAAAATATGGTTCCTCAAGTCCTTCAAATTTCAATGTTGAGAGACTGATCGTTTAATGATCTGTTATAGAAATTTTCCTGGTGTTAACATCAAGTTATATTGGTCCATAGTTGGTCTGGCCTTCTTTTATAATATATATTAAAGTACTATTAAAGAATATGTGTGTATATATACCATTATATATATAGTACCATTAAAGTACTAAAGAATATGTGTGTGTGTGTGTGTGTGTGTGTGTGTATATACTAAAGAAAGTACTAAAGAATATGTGTGTATGTGTATGTATATATATATATATAGAGAGAGAGAGAGAGAGAGATTCTTTAGTACTTTCTTTAGTATATATACACATACACATATTCTTTAGTACTCTTGAACATACAGTTCACCCAGCCCTGGAGACCTGAAATCATTTTGTTAGATTTATTTACTCATTTACTAGGTGTTAACCTGTTCTATGCTGCAATGATTGAATCATCTGTTCTGTTTTCACCAGGCAGAGGATTCCTTTTTTTCTTTCAATTGATTTTTTTTTCTTTCAATTGAAGGTTGAAGCAAAGAAGGTGTGGAGTAGTTCCTTCACATTTCACCATCTTCTCCATGCAGTGTCCTCCCATGTCCTTGTTATTTTTCTTGCTTCTAACTTAGCTACTACCCTATTATCATTTTAACCATTCTAGAAAGCCAGAGCAGATTCCGAGCTTTAGCTTTCCTGACTTTGTTTCTACAAGTACCACCTATTCATTTGTATCCTTCTTCAGCAATTTCCCTTTTTTCCCCATTTCTTATGGATGTATTTTTAAAATCTCATCTTACCTGCAAGTTGTCTATCCACCTACATTGGTTTCTTTAGACACCTCCCCTTTTTCTCATTCATTGGAATT
Source organism: Phrynosoma blainvillii (assembly GCA_026167975.1). NCBI lineage: Eukaryota > Metazoa > Chordata > Lepidosauria > Squamata > Phrynosomatidae > Phrynosoma > Phrynosoma blainvillii. The sequence continues at coordinate 8,205,610 of JANUYF010000007.1, read as the reverse complement.
GTTTATAACTGTACCTTCAATATCTCACTTTTAACTTTCTTCCATCCACAAGGAAATCCCTTCCCTTTGAGCCCTTTTGGCCATGGGATCTCCCCCAAAATTTTGCAAAGCTTACTGAAATCAGCTTTCAAGAATATATGACTGGTTCTATTGGTTTTCCCTTTCCTTTCTATAACAAATCCCAGGAAAAAGGCAATCTTCTCCACCCAAAGTTTCCCTCAATTCCAGGTCATTGAGCAGTTTATTCCTCTTTATTAGAGTCAGATAGAAAATAGTCTTTTTGCTGGCTTCTCCATCTCCTTGTTGACTCCTTTTTGCTGGCTCCTCCACCTTCTTGTTGGCTCTTCCACCTTCTGTAAAATGAAATTGTCATTAAACCAAGGCAGGGATTTGTCAGACATTACATTCTTGGCAGTATGCTAAAGTATATTGTAGAAGTTGTAGCATAAGCTATTTCCCATTATTATTTCTCCTTTTGGAATGCTCAGTCATTTGTTCCAAAAATAAACCATTCAAGTCTTCAATTGGCTTATGGGTTCTAGAGCAGACCCCCACCCCACCCCCAGAGACTATTTTCCTTTCCTTTTTATCTTTAACCAGATACTCTCAACCTGTTTTATATGTTTTGATTTGGACCTCCTCACAGATGTATCTTCACCTGTAAGGTGATTCCTTCTTCTCTCCTGTTTGGTCTGTTTACTTAGAATAGGCTATACTCTAGTACTATATTCCAATCATGAGACTCATCACACCAGGTTTCAGTGATATTAAATTGTATTTTTCTTCCTGTATTAAGAGTTCAAAGTTATCCTGGGTTTTTCCCCTATATCAGATGAAAGCTAAGATACCCGCTACACATACAGAACCTAACAGTACAAGTAATTGAGTGATACTAGGACAATTTCCTTCATAAGACCTACTGGTGTGGTCTAAGCTTAGAAGGCCCAGGGCAGACATTGGGCCTCGGCAGACGACTAATTAAGTCATCTCCGAGGCAAGGAAGAGGAGGGGCAGCTGCACGAGCGGCGCCCCTTCCTCCTCCCGAGGTTGCCCTCGGAGCTGCCGGCCCTCCGCACGGCCGGCGCTCCGGGGGCAACCTCCTGCCGCAGCATCCTCACACGCTGCGGCGGAAAAGTCAGGGAAAGTGTGCCCGACGCGTTTAGGGCGCACTTTCCTTGACTTCTGAAAGGAGCACCAATTTAGCGCTCCTTTCAGGGACGCTGCTGGTGCGCCGCGGTGCGGCTGCCATGGTCCCGTGGCACACCGTCCCAGGGCATCCAGGACACCCTGGTCTGCTTCCCCCCTTTCTTAGGGACCTGGAGAAAGAATGAAGATGTTACCTTACTTTTCACAGAATCTACCATGTGATTCCTTACACCTTTTGGAATCCTTGAACAGAATGGACCAATGGAGATAGAAAAACACATTTTTGTTTTTCCTACAGTAATTTTTGTTCATTATTACAGAGAATACATGTTGCAATGGGTTTCCCTAAGAGATAACACCTCCATAGTTCAAAAACTTGCTAAAGCTCAGCTCGGTAGTCTTTTACTGCTGGAAAAGTATTATCCCTGAAAGAATTTAACAAAATCAGTTTCTCTTGCAAGATTAGTGCTAACATGATGTTATGAAACTCATTCTGCTACAATGGCTAATTCCAACTCCACAGACTTCTATGTTTTATTTTTCCTGTCCTCACATTGTAACATCATTTCATCTGCAGCTCACTTTTTCATTACCTTTCATTTCCTCTCACTTCAGTTTTTCCCTACATTACAATGTCATCTTTGGAAATTTGCATGGATATCACTTTGAGAAATTAACTGGTTTGAAGAGCAATAACAATGCCTGATACTAAACATATTTCTTTCAGAGCCAAAGCTGACAGAGAGGAGAATCAAAATTGAATATTAGCCTTTGAGGCTACTAAAGAAAAGAGACTGATGAACAACAGAATAAACAACTGAATGGGACCATTGATTCAGTACCATTCATAGACTGAAGTATTAGATTTTTCAACTGGTAGAGGACTGGGAGAATTTAATTTTGCTGAACAAACTTCCTTCCTTCCTTCCTTCCTTCCTTCCTTCCTTCAGTGTATATACAGCCCACTTTTCTCCCAAAATGGGATCCAAGGTGGCTTACAATAATTTAAAAAGCATCCAACTAAAAGATTAATTTATAAAAGTTGATAAGGAATTAAACATCAACATTATTAAAAACATGATTAAAACAGCTAAACACTCAAAACATAATTAAAACACAGCTTCAATAAAATATCAAAATGTATACAAACATACATACAGCACATCACACACTACAGCTCCATCATTAAAATTCAAAAGCCTGCCTAAATAAAAGTGTCTTCACCTGCTGGCTGAAAGACAGGAGGGAAGGAGCCAACCAGACCTCTCATGGAAGGGAATTCCACAACCTGAGAGCAGCCATGGAAAAGACTCTCTCCTGAGTTCTCACCAACTATGCCTGTAAGGGGTGAGGGGATAGTGTGAAAACCCTTCCCTGCAGATCTTAATGCACACCCTGTAGAAACAGAGGCTATACAGACAGGCCCAAAGGGCTGGCCTGAGGATGGAGTCAGGGTATGGTGATTGCAAGCCGCCTGCCTTGACTCTGTCCCGATGCCACCATCATGTTGTGTGCCCCATCGCATGTTGTGTGCCCCATCAGAGCATTCCCTTGGCATGGCTTTCATACATGCTGCACCAAAGGCGTGCTGAATAGCTGCTGCCTCCATGGCAAGGACAGCTTTTTGCCTCTCTAAAAAGAAGTGGCATGTGCCAGCTGTTTTTAAAGTGGCAAACTTCCAGATCAGATGCATGGCATATGGTTGCTGTTGCCCCAATCCAGCAAGGAAAGAGGCTGTGGGGTGCCACCTCTTAGGGGCCATCTGTATAGCCCCACAGTCTTTCAAACAGTCTGGACCCATGCCATGTAGGGCTTTAAAGGTCAAGACCAGCATCTGGAATTCTGGCCAGAAACAGACCAGTAGCCAACACAGCTGTTTCAATAGCATATGTTTCTGCTTCTTTCACATGCTAGATATGGTTTCAATGAAATCTGCAGGTGACAAAAGAAGAGAGATATTGGTGATCCAATAGCAGAGGGGAAGAAGCAGGCAAAAAGTGATGTATATAATAGCGAAGGGGAAAGTGGAAGGCACAATAAGGATATAGGAATTAGATCTTTCTTGAACAAGGAAATACTATTTATCCAAGACAGGACCAACTACAAGAATCACAACTGTGGAGACACTGAGTCAGAGGTAATAGCAGCAACAAAAAAGTATTAAAATATACATCTAAATCCCAGTTCTTAGAATTTCATTGTTTCTTCCTTAACCCATGTTCATGCTGCTTACAAATCTAACTCAGCAAATGAAGCATTGCAATACCCCCATCAGCTATCCTGTGTGAAGATAAGCAAGTCATAAATAAAATTCCAGGCAACAGTATTTCCCTGAAGGTATACATCTCTGATTCCAAAGCAGGCAATTTTGATCTAAAAAGTATCTGGTGTGGATAAGGGTAGACTGGGTGAAAAATAAAAGATACACATCTGTAAATAAATCTACAGCAAGCTGTGTTGCATTTTTTTTCACAGTTGGAATGTAACTTTTTATTACCTCTCAGCCAGTATTGCAAATTAAAATTCATCTTTGTTTGTTCAACTGCTACTTGAAAATGGCTTCTGCCAACTGTTACAGTCAGATATTATGTTGTCATTTGTGCCATTAGTGGAAATGGTTCAATAACATGAATATTTAAAACCAAGTACACACATATTTTTAATTGGTTTTCAATAGCTACTACTAAGTTATGTTCTAAAAATCTGGTCAAACATTGCTTAATTTGAAGTGGGGCGGAAACAGTTGGCTGCTGAATTAATGGACTTGAGCTCCTTTGTAGGTTCGTTGTGGGGAGCCAGATCAGAGAAGAACAGCTTTGCACTTTTAATAGACATCAGCTGGAGTGCTCAGTGGACTTCTACCATGCTGGTTAGTTGGTACAAACTACTCATTTGGCAAACTTTGTTTGCAAGCATGGGCAATACAGAAGAAGGGGGTTGCAAGTAATGAGTTGAACTAGGGCTTATTTATTAAACAGATGGGTGGGGGCTGTGTGGGAAGTTTTATCTATTGCTTCAGACAAGTAGTATGCCGATTTTCAGTGACTTCACCTTTGAGTGTGCTGAGCATAGGTCTTTCCTCTCAGATCAATTCTTTCTAGATAAATAAGAAGACCTCCTCATGCCACTTATGCCAGGACCTCAACATCTTGAATGCATGGATCAAGTAAGCCCCTCCCAAAGGATATGTAACTTGTTCACAGCTTAATTAAATTCTGTGTGAAAACAACGTCCATCATTCTCTTAGGGAATATTGCCCTTAGATGAATGAATATTAGCTGTTCCAGTGTGGTCATTTGAGTCTTCTCTTTGTCCATCCTTCCCAAGCTTCACAGTATTTATTTCTAGTTAATATAAGAACATCCCACAATGAAAGGACTTTGGGATGATGTATTCTTGTTTTGTTGTTGTCATCTAGCCTATTTCATTCTGATAAATAATTTAGGTGTGGTAAAATGTATTCTTTTTTAAAAAAAATTAACGCTCGTGAATGGAGTCTGAAAGCAGTTTATTTAATAGCAAGGTGCCAGGTGGAAGTTTCTGGCTTGGTAGCCCAGGGTTCCTCACTTACCTTTATGTAGAATTTTTACAAAAAAACAATTGAGTAGCCAATGAGCAACAATAAGCTATGATATATTTTCTGTCTTAACAATAAAGAGTAAGTACTGTTTCAAAACTATGAACATTAAAGTTGTTCTTTGTATTTTATTTCAATGTACTAGGTGTTATAAGCAGAATATGTCAAGATGTTTTGGAACATGGGTCAGCACATTTTGTAGATGTTTAGCTTAACCTGAAAACTAGAAATGTACAACATTTTAATGCCAAACTGAGTTCTTCAATATGAATCTAACTAATTTAGGGCTTATGGTCATTTTCTGACTTTTCCCCTTCGGTGGTATGTACCCATATTTGGCTATTTTCCTCACTCAGCTTTTCCTCACCATTTTAGTCACAGCTAACAGGATCTACAGTTATGAATGTCTTGGGGGAAAATAATCAGTAACATTGAGGGGTTTTACTTTTCTTTTTGAAAAGCACTTTTTTCCTGGATATATATCCTGGAATATTTTCTTTTAGAGTCATGAATAAAATGCTTAAGACAAGGTGTGGAAGCTAAACTTCCACTACAAAGGTAACAAAATACTGAAAGACATGTTAAATACATTGAATACAATAATAAAATTAGAAAGTAAAAGTGAACCAAGAGAGTAAGACTTTGGGACCAAAAGATGTAAAACTTTGTAAATGACATTCTATCATGGAAGGGCAAATAATGTTACAGTTTTTTTCACTGCAGTTGTACAGCTTTTGTTACTATTTTTCTACTGCAGTTGCACAGTTTTTGAAGACAATTTATACTTCAGAACTTGTGTTAAGTGTGTATGTGCACATTTTCTGAACAAGTCTGCACAAAAAACAGCATTTGCTACAGAAATGTCATTTTCTGTAGAGAAACATTATTTTCTGCACAAAAAAATGCTGGCTGGTTTTCTGTTCAGGAAACTTGTTTTTTGGGCTTGGTGGTAGTGCTCTATTTTCCTAATGTAAGAGCCATACATGTTCTTGAGAAAAGCATGTGAGGTGTCAATTTTTCAAACATAAATGCTACTTCATTCCACACCATTTTTTTTAAAAAAAGTGCTTACAAAAATATAGACATGATATATTTTCAAATGCATTAAATTTGTGCAAACCTTTGTATAAATTTCCCTTAGGATACACATTTTTGTAAGCAACTGTTCCTATCATGTCTAACTGGTTCAGAGAAGTCGTATCCTCTTGCCAACTTTCATTGCTTTAAAGTTCCTGCAAGTAACACTTCTCCAGCCTCAAAAAAAAGCAAAGACAAACCTCTGCTCCACAAATTTGGCCAAGGAAACACTATTTTAGGGTCACCTTAGAGTTGTCATAAGTCAGAAAGTACTTGAAAACACAAAAGAGCAACTAAATCTAGTATACGTGCCACCATCACCACCACCCTCCCCAAAAAATTGGGATGTTAAATGATGAGGAAATAATGGAAGAGAGAAAAAAATACCAAAGTTTACCAATGATGATATGGGGTGGGTGGGTTTAAAATGTATCTCAGTCCATGAGAGCAATACACATTCCTTTAATCTCATAAATAAGAGTTTATGTTTCCATCCATCCTGTTTCCCAAAATAAAATGGGAAAAAGTGTTGTTGTTTTTCTCACAGTTGCTTAACAAAAATAATATTATTTCCTATATTTCCAGGATACTTTTCTAAACTTTATTCTTTGGGGGGTTTCATGATAATTATGGCATTCCTGAAATAGTAAGACAATAAATATTGCAATGGTTGATGCAGAGGAAAATTACTGCTCTATTACTGAAACATAATCAGCTTAGTTTTAGCCCTATGTGGATTTCAGATACAATTATCTTCAGGGTATATTAGATAAATATCTACAAGTATGTCCTTTGAAATGTCTCCTCTAATCTTACTCTGAAATCCTAACAAGATTTCTTTCTCATGTTCACTCTTTGAAGACAGGCAGAAAAGGATGCTGCAAATCATGTACATTACCAGTAATGTTCTCTGTCTTCTGTGCATATTTCTTTGTCTAGTGAGTGTAGAAAAAGACAGTACATTGAATAAAAATGAACAAACTTTGAATATGGGATCTGGACATCCTATATTTTTCCTATCTTTTTTATGTTTATGTTTCACCTAAACAGAAACTTCCAAAAAGGCCACATGATTTTACATAAGGCAGAATTTGGCATTAATAGACAAATGTGTGTCACATCCAGCAAGTCACACTTTTTTTTCCAGAATGGAGCAAGATGTACAAGATTGAGAGATATGAAAATCTCTCTCTGATTTTCTCTGCATTCTCATCAGAGCCTTGATTTATGTCAGCTTCCAAGGCTCACTTTGTGAGGGCTTTCCCCCCACACTTAAAAAAAAAAAGTTCATATTTTTTGTACTGATATTCTCATTAACGAAAAGTTGTTTGTGCATATTTGTCAACTGCAATCAAAATTCTAGGGTTGAGAGGGGTTGCAAGGGTTGTCTAGTGAAAACCCTTTCTTTGCAGACAGATGATACTCTGGCACTCAGAAAAAATGACCATCCAATCTCTGTTTAAATGTTTTTTTTCTCCCCTAATAATTTGAATCCATTGGTTGATGTTCCAGTCTTTGAAGAAGCAGAAAGCATATTTGCTCCATTTTCTACATGAGATCCATTTAGATATTAAAAGGTGGGGATTATGATACAGACTTAGGGGGGAAGCAGAAGAGAGCTTCCCAGACGCCCTGGGCCAGAGCGCCGCGGGGCCGCAGCCTCCGCACCTTGGCACACCGGCGGCGTCCCTGGAAGGAGCGCTAAATCAGCGCTCCTTCCTCAAGACAGGGAAAGTGCGCCCTAAAAGCGTCAGGTGCACTTTCTCTGTCTTTTCCACCACAGCGCGTCCGGTCGCTGCGGCGGGAGGTTGCCCTGGAAGCGCTGGCCGTGCGGAGGGCCGGCAGCTCCCAGGGCGACCTCAGGAAGAGGAAGGAGCGCCACGCGTGCAGTTGTTCCTCCTCTTCCGGGTCTTGCAGACGACTCAATTAGTCATCTGCCGAGGCCCTTAGTCTTCTCTTTTCCAAGTTATACATACCCAGCTCCCTTAGTCATTCCTCAAAAGGCTTGGTTTCCAGCCAATTCTTTGCAAAGTTTGCATGTGATTGGTTTACATAGAAAACAGCATCCTCTGTACAGGAAATTGCTTTTTCTTTGCAAAACAGCCACATGCAAATTTTGTGCAGAATAATTCCCAAATTGTGAATAGATTTTGTGATTTTTGAAGACTTTTCCATAGTGGGAAGACAATTGTTAAATTTACTTGTTGCTCCCTTTGAGAAGAAACATGGTATAAATGACATCCCTACTCTTCCTAAAAATCTCAGAACCAGAACAGGTTTGTGTGGCAGATTAGAAGTCCTTTTGTCTACATTTCTTTCTTCTCAGAACAACTCCTTTTTGCCCAACCCTGCACACCATGAATGACTGAAACGGGCACTATTAAGTATTATGCAATCTTGTGTGTGTGTTATTCTTATTTTAAAAGAGTTTTATAAGTTTCCTGAAGCTTCTGAAAAGGAATTACACAAATACACTGCATGCATATTTCACTAATAATTTTTGCTCATTCAGTGTAACAGAGGTTTTTTTAAAAACCCAGATAAAATCAAATAAACAGCTGGATCACTGTTTCTAACTATAATAAGCAGCAGACGCAGCAGTAATTTTCAATAACAATTTACAGAATAGCTTTTCTGTTTGTTTGTTTGTTTGCCTGAGAAGGTGTCTTATTTAGAAGGAATTGGCAATCCGTCCAAAAAATCCCACAAGGACATTCATTGTTAAGAACCCATTCACATATTTTCTGCTTCTTTTTTCCTCACTGATATTTTCTTCTGGCTTTCCAGTAATAAAATTTAGCCCAATTCATATGCCTGCCAAGTCATTATTCTTTTGATGAATAAGATAAATCACATCCTCTAGATGCATCATCTGGCATGCAAAATACAGTTAAAATTAAAAGCTTCAGTATATATAGAGCTTAGCTTTCTACAAATCCAATTTCAGGAAAATGTCCAGGTCTGATTATTTAAATACTTGAAAACTTGAATGAAAGTCATAGCAACTGGCCAGTGTCTCCCACTCAATTTCCCAATGGTGGCTGAACCTCTTTTGGAAACAGGGTTTAGAACCATAGAGTCCCTTTGAATTAAGTATCTGTCATACACTTGTGAACTGCATGGTTTTCAGAGATGTAGGGAACAGGTACAATTGAAAGGGAAGGCTAATAAACACAATCCTGCAAATTTCACTATGGAAAAAGGAGTGGGAACATTTGTCCAGGACCAAACAGATATAAGTAACTAGTGACAATGCAATTGTGACAGTATGACCTATTTAAAAACAGTGTTTGTACTTAAACAAATGCTTTTGGGACATGCCAGGAGAAAGGTGGAATATAAATACAATGAATAAATAAGAGTAAGAGCAACTGATACATTCAGAAAAAGTTGAAATTTAAATCCAGCATATTTCCCATTCTTAGATTTATTTAAAGATATTCAATATGAATAAAATGTAGGCCTGCATTGTCAGATGTGGCTACATTGACAAAACACTGTCAACATAGCTACTTCTGTGGATGCCACCCTCTAAAAATCTACCTCTTAAACCAGGCTGCATCCTAACTGAAGGGTCCTGAGGCACAGAGGATTAGGGCACTAGGAATTATCATTCAGCTTTCTCCTAAACTCACAGTGCACTGAAATGGGGAGCTGGAAAGATGCCTCAAGGTTTTGTGACAGCTGCTTGTTTCAGTATACCAAACCACTGGGAAAGTGATGCAGTTATAATTTCCCAGCATCCTATCTGCAGTGATGACAAGCCTAAGCAGACTGGCCAGGGTAGCATGGGCCAATCCAAGTTCTAACCTGGGTCAGTTCTCAGGCCAGCACAGGGACAGGAGGGTGTTTACACATTTGTCCTGCACCATGGTACTGTTATCAGTATGCACCCCTTACTTCCCTCTGCTGTTGTCTCTACTAAGAAGACCCTGATGCAGCACCTGACATGGAAATGTGGCATCTGGCTTCACCTACACAGCCAGGCACCCCTGTTTCCATGTCAGATGCCACAATGGGAGTCTTCTCAATAGAGGTGACAGTGGAAGAAGGAAAGAGGTGCATGTGGCCATCCAGTCTGCCATGTTTTGCCACAGACTTTTCCAGAAACAGAAGGGCTTTCGGACCCATGCTAAGGCCCCTTTGAGCTGTGATCAGACCAGGACTTCTAGAATGGCATCTGGTCTGCCTGGTCCTGGTCCATGGCTATTGCCCTGTGTCATCTGAAGAAGATGGTACAAAGCCAGGGAGAATATGGGGCTTTTGACTTGTGCAGACAGTCCCTCAGAAACCATTTGGTTGAGGTGCAAGCGGATTTAAGAGGTAGGATTTTGGGGAACATGTTCAGTCATTAATGACTATAAATGTGACCCCCCAAAAGTTATGAGACACTGAACCCAGTTTATAATCTCATTAAATATTGAACAGGATGGCAGCCACTACATCTACATCACACTGACAGAGTGTAAAGCCTTGGCAGGCATAGCTGCACATCCTCTCCTTTTCCCATATACTCAACACTCCTGTTTTCAGGGTAGTCAATCCCTCCCCTCTATTTAGAGGATATGGGAAGGATGAGATTGGCTAGGCACCAACTAGCCTGAAGACAGGTTTGTAATATATGCGGAGGGGGCACAGTGACAGGCAGGATTATTGCAGAAACCTCCATCCACAATGGTCAACCAAGTACATATATGACTAATAGTGATGTAAATCTCTCTATTTTTCTTCCTGTCCCTGAAGAGGGGGTGGGAAATTGTATTACTCTTCTTGCTTCTCTGTGGAGTGTGAGATATTTCAGCTTGGTTGCCCCTCACAAAGAAGTGATCCATTTCTGACAAATGCTCAAAGAGTGAGAGCTATAAAACACTGAACTGGCTTTCTCTTCCTAACGTTCCTTGTGTTTAGCAGTGTGAACCATAAAACTCCATTCCCAATGTCTAACAAGGATGGATGGCCTATGCAATGGAATTCTCTCTCCCTGTCCCCTTATGCAATGGAGTAATTCAAATTGTCTTGACTGAGACTAACACAATTAACCCATGGAATATTAATTATCTCAGCAACCCTATTGTAGCTGTGTATGCTTACATACAATGTCAGGTACTTTTATGATCTGAAGCTATAATCGATCTTTCGGTGATCACTGTAGAGTGCCATAAAACACTCAGGTGTCTTTCCCTTCTACAATGTTCAACAAGGAAGGATGGACTGTGCTGATATTTAGAATTGGATCCCTCTTCCCTACTCCATTCCTGAAGCCCTGTGGAGTAAATGAAATTGCCTTGACATAGCAGATATTCACATTACCTTCGCTATCAGGATAGACCTGTAATGTAACTTTCTTAAGATGGATCTTATTACATTCAACCATCACCAGACAGTATGCAACCTGTATACAAACCCGGCTTCTCTCACAGCTTTTCAAAAACAGGATTTTCCCATTCTTTCCCAAAAGATGTGGGACAAGCCCAGAGAAGCCCAAGTTGCATACAGGCTGCATACTGCACAGTGATGGGTGAATGTGATAAGATCCACCTTAAGATAGTTATATCCTGGGTCTATCCCAGCAACGAAGCTAATGTAATAATCTCCCAAGACTCACATGATTAAGATGAATGACTGAAGCACTGTTATGTTTATTACTTAAGGAAAACAAAACAAAGCGAAATATCCTGAACTTCATATTTCTCATTGAAGTGTCAATTCCATTAGTCCTATTGCAAATGAAGTACAATGGGCCCTTGGTATCTGCTGGGGTGTGGTTCCAGGACCTCCTATGGATAACAAAATCTGTGAATGCTCAAGTCCTATTAAATACAATGGCATAGAAAAAATAATGTTCCTTATACAAAATGGTAAACTCAAGGTTTGCTTTTTTGGAATTCATATTTTTAAAAAATATATTTTCAAGCCATGGATGGTTGAATTTGTGGTTACAGAGAGATAACTGTATTTGTAAATTGTCACAACTCAGTTGAGCAGATGCAAAATTTCAGAGCTCATAAATACTTGAGATGATCAAAATAAATAAATACTTGAGATGAGCATCGAGAAAATCCAAGTCCTGTAACTTTAATGAACAGCAACGAGCTTTCATCACATCCCTAGTGACTAGTCAGTACTGAATTAGCTTTGCATCAAAATGTAAGCAGACTTTGACTAGCATTGCTTGCAACAATTCTAGAAACCTTGAACTGTGTACCAGAAATTGGGCAGTGATCTACAACTAGGCTGCAATTATCCTTTTCTGAACAAGAGTTTTATATTGAAAGGATCCCATTGAATCATCTGAAGAGCATGTTACATTACTAAATATCTGCATTCCATACTATACACAAATGAGTGGAGCATCAGACAGATGTGTATCTTTATATTTAAAACTAGACTATTGGAAGAACATAATTTGAAGTGCTTTTTGATTTCTTGATAGAAGCAATTAAGTTTTCAACTGCCTCCAATGTAACAGTTTGTTTTTTCTGCCTTGATAATCATCCTTAACATTCACTTCAAGCCCACAGGCTGTAAGATTACACCACTACATGTATTCCTGCAAATAATATACAGAAAGAAAAATGATTTGTAAATGCACTTGGAGACTTGACTTAGTGGTACAGTTGTATAGGCTGATTAAACATTGCTACAACAACCCCAGTGAGCAATTTCTAAAATGAATATTACCAAGTTGCAAACCTGCCTAGATGTTATGTCTTTTGTTCTGAAAAACTGTTCAGTCTAGGAAGGATTCAAAAAGACATTTTACACATGTTCAGGAACTTGGACATGCCTAGTGAGGCTTCTAAACTCACAAACAAACAAAAGTTAAAGAGATACACATAAGTTTGTTGAGGAGGAATGAAACCACCATGAACTTATCAACCAGTTAGAGGGACTTCATAGACAAAACAAGAATTTGTTGAAGAACAACCACCTTCCACATAGTTTAGGTTATTAACACTGGAGTGTGACTAGAGTTTTCCCCAGTTTCTCAGTCTCCCCCAGTTACTCAATTTTCTAGACTCCAGCAGAATTCATCCCCAAATTTGATTTTTTTAAAAAATTACGTGAACATTTGCATGTTTTTGTGCATATGTCTCCTAATCCATGACTTCTTTTTTTATATTTTCCTTGTATATACTGTCCTTGTATATACTGTCCCTCAGAGTGTAGTAGAGTCTCCTTCCTTGGAGGTCTTTAAGCAGAGGCTGGATGGCCATCTGTCAGGGATGTTTGATTGGGAGTTCCTGCATGGCAGGGGGTTGGACTGGATGGCCCTTGTGGTCTCTTCCAACTCTATGATTCTATGATTCTTAATATGAGGTATTTTGACTATTGTTTTCATTAAGGTCCAAAATACACTGCAGAAATACTTCCAGTTTCAGACTGCTTTAACTGCCCTGGCTCAATGCTAGGGAATTCTGGGAACTGTAGTTTTGTGACATTTAGCAGTTAAAGTGGTCTCAAATTAGATTATTTCTGCAGTATGCTTTGGACCTAAGATACATGTTGTACATCTTTGTGTTTAGGAATTCAATGATAACATTTGGAGAAGTGTCAATATCATACCACAACTGAGTTTTACTTAACATATTGTTGAGAAATGGGAAATTACATACATCTGCATTCAAATGTCAATCGTTATATTCTCCCCCATTCTGAATTCTGGCAGAAGTAATTCCCACTCTGTCTGCCTCCACTCTACATTTGAATAATTGTAGTTTATCATCCAAATAAGATGTTTAACACAATAAAATATGTTAATTCAAGCATTTGCTCCTAAGAATGTGATATAATTGGGCATGCCCCCTAACATGTCTTTTATCTGTTTTTTGGAGAATCAGATTTCCCAGATGACTATCATTCTCAAAGCCATATTAACAGGTATACATTTCAGTCTCACAAGATCAATTGACAGCTTGCTGAACCCAACCTGTCATGAGTAGGAGAATGGGAAAATAGAATGCAAATACCCACATAGACCTCTCTGCCACGGTTGCTGAAATTAAACCCAAATGTTGACTCTTTTTATTTCATGTAGGCAAAACTGCAATGTCTCTAACAAGGAGCGAGGAAAGTGGGTGTGAGTCATTGTTGCATTTATATCTAAAATATTGCTAAAATGTTTATTCAATTTTTGCATTGATACAGGGACATACTACATTTGATGGTAAACTTGCTTCAAGAATCCTTGCTTCTGAAACTTATTTGCCTTGGACATGAAGCTCCCATTGGCACCAATGAAGGGTTTCCTTCCATTATAAACAGCAGCTATGGGCAAGTCACACTCTCTGAGGCAAGTCCCCCTTTGAATAAATCTGGCCAAGAAAACTCCATGATAGGTTTGTCTTAGGGTTGTTATAAGTCAGAAATGACTAGAAGGTGCACAACAACAACTAATTTGACCTTGGTCCAAGTCAATAATATATTTCAAAAGAGGTTTAACTATGAGAAGGGAGTAATTTGTTTCAACAAAAGTCATTTTAAAAAGAATGACAAGCCTGTTCATAATACAACTTCCAGTCCTGTAGCTCTACATAATAAAATATCTGCTTGCCTGCTTTACTCTTATGAATCCAGGAGGGAAATGCCCTATTTAGATTGAAGGTATTCCCATTAGCTTTCTAAAAAAATGTCAACATGATTTTTACATTGCAATGTTGAGAAATGCTGCTTTTTCTTATGCTGTTTGCTGTGTGGTTTTTTTGGTATGTTTTATCCATAGAGGAAAAGAGCACCTTGAGAGATTGGTATTGTTAGAAAAACAGCACTGAAGGAAAAAGCTTTCTTTAAGTACCACTGTCAGAATTAAGCCTGGCAAAACTGAAACTGTTTAGAAAATTGCAGGAGAACCAGTCATTTATTTCTGTTGCATCGGCACAAAGGACATTGAACATGATTATTTGGGTAAAACATTGGCCACAAGTTTTATTTTGTATCAATTAGACATTTAAATAACAGTTTTAGAAAACAAGAATTTGTTCTTATAATAAATAATAATAAATTTTTATTTGTAGCCCGCCCCTCTGCTAGGCAATCGCATGCATTTGTGTGGTTCTTGACGCATGCATTTGTGTGGTTAAGCGCAAGCACTATTGATTAATTGCCTCTAACACAGCATGCGTCAAGTCTATCAGTTTATGCAATATAACAACAATAACTAATCCCTCCCCCAACCGGATATGATGTCATAAGGGTTCTTATGACATCATAACATTATGACATCATCCAAGGTTAAAATGACGCCATACCAATTTGGTTAACCTAATGACATATACCGAATTTAGAATTTTTATTAACCCAATTAGTATTTTCCAATTAACCTAATTATTCCCTGGGGGGGGGGGTCCCTGCCCACCACAGGAGGGGGCCAATCTAGCTTGGCATCCTCCCCCCCAAAAAATCATTCTTTTAATGTATGACTCCAAGGAAGTCAAGTATATGTCATTCCCCTGTGGGGAGAGATGTACACCATCCCACCTGTACAAATGTGGCAATGTAACCTGAATTCCTTCATGTTCCACAATAACAACTCCCAATCTCCCCAAAGTCTTGGCCACAGATCTGTTCAGCCAACGTCGAGCACCGTTGATGGCCGCATCACTCCGAGCACCATACCAAGATCTCCGAGGCAGCAACTTTGTCCACATGAGCACAGTATTTGGCATCCTTCTCTTAACTTCTTGCATGTCATTAACAATTGTTTTAGCTAATTTTAAAGAAGTCAGTTTTGCCAAATCATTTTTTCCCAAATGAATTATCAAGATTTTGGGATGTGTGAAAGACACCAGCAATTCAATAATTCTAGGTAGTAGAGCTCCTCACAGCATTCCTCTATGACCGAACCACCTTACAGTTCCGGCGTCTCTCAATCCCATGTTAATATCCCATCAATGCTCAATGATGTGCCACTTGGCCCAAAAGACCAAGCTGTGGCCAAGAATCCATACGTCTCTACCATTCAGTTCTGCTAAAATATAGTCGGAACAAATCAGAGAGTTATTAATACAGTTTATCTTAGGTGTGAACATAAGATTTAAACGCTCTAGAGCGGCAACGACCAATCTTACGAATTGCAGTATAACTTAAACCATGTATTGCTGCTGCTGTTGCTTCCCCAATTCTGAAAGAATGAGAAGAAAATGGAGCCACTGGCAAACCAGCATGTCTCAAAACCTCTCACAACACGGCCCTGAATTGAAACTGCGTCAACGGGAGGCCGGAACAACGTAAAAATAAATATCCTGTTCCCCCCAGCCTTATTCTGAGGTAGTCAGGTAATGCCAACACTGGGCAAATATGGCCATTCGGTGCCCTAGCCAAAAATACAGATTGTCCCTTCCCCAGTTGATCAGTCTTTGACCGCCTAATAGTCATTTGTAACCCCTGTTCGGAAATATGGATGTCTGAAAATGACAGAGCCCTGCCAGATTCATCATTACGGGAAGTTGGAACAACTTCACTTATTCTTAAGGCTGCAAAAAATGCCAACAAAAATAATGCTCTGAATAATATGACCTCTTCAGGTGTGAAACATGTAGACGGGAGGTTTTGCCAAATCTTAATCAGGATAGGACCTGTTATTGGCAACCGGTTATCCCATAATGTGACAGACTATCTAGCCCAACCATCTAATGCCCTACGAACTCTAAAATCAACTGTCGGGTCATTAAAACCTCCAGCTCTAGAATAAAATGACAGCGCAGCTATTCTGCCTCTGATGGTGACTGGCGATAAACCTGATTGCCTAAGATGTACTGCAAAATGGAGGATAATCTCCACCTTCAATGGCCAGACCTCCACCTCCCCGACAGTTAACAAGAAATATCTAAACGCTCGCAATGCGAGCTGATATGACTTGCGTGTTGACAGGGCGACGGACTGGAGAATTGCCTTGTCTATTTCTATTCTCCAAGGCTCCAAAGATGTTTCGGTACCTCCAATGGTTGGTCTGCTGCCTCTGGCGCCAGTTGCTGGAACCTGCAAAACTGAAAATGCGAAAGGGCGTCCGCCAACGGATTTAGTAAACCAGGAACATGTTGAGCTTGGAACAAACCATTAAACATCAAACATTGAGCCACCATTTCCCTAACCAATGTCATTACCCTAGTGGATTTAGAAGTCTGGGAGTTTACTATGTGGACTACGGCTTGGTTATCACACCAAAACCACACCGTTTTGTTTGTAAATTGTTCAGTCCATAAATGAAACACTACAACAATAGGAAAAAGTTCTAAAAAGGTGAGATCCCTTGTCCACCCTTTATCCACCCAAGAATGCGTCCATCTCTCAGCTGCCCACTGCCCATTAAAATATACCCCAAAACTGTGAGCCCCTGAAGCATCGGAGTGTACCTGAAAGTTTGCCCTTAAGAGCATTTCAGATCTCCAAAAGGAAACACCATTAAATTGTTCTAAAAATGACTCCCAGATCCTTAAATCCTCCCTTATCCCAGAAGTAATTCTGATGTGGTGATGGCGGGCTTTCACACCCTTGGTAGCTTTATACAAACGTGAACAAAATGCCCAGCCCGACACTATCACCTTGCAAGCAAAGTTTAATAAACCTGTCAGGGATTAAAATTCTCGTAGTGTGGCCTTAGATTTGTTTCTCATCATCCTGACCTGCAACCTCATAGAAAGGAGCTTATCTGATGGAAGACGTGATATACCTTCCATAGTATCCAATTCAATTCCAAGCAAAGTAAGACAGGTGTCAGGACCCTCCGTCTTTTCCTCAGCCAAAGGCACCCCCATTTCTCTTATAAGTCCTTGGAATGCCAACAATGTATTTAGACAACCAGTCAGCCCAGAAGCCCCAGCAAATAAGAAATTGTCAAGGTAATGGGTAATTGCTTGATTACCAGACCTCTTAGTGGCACACCAATGCAAAAAAGTACTGAATGTCTCAAATGCCGAGCAAAAAATGGAACACCCCATTGGCACAGCTTTATCGAAGTAATACTTCCCTTCAAATTGAAAACCCAAGAGATCAAAGTCTTCAGGGTGAACTGGTAGTAATCTAAAAGCAGATTTAATGTCACATTTTGCCAATAGGGCTCCTTTACCCAATTTTTTAACCATTTTTACTGCTGAGTCGAATGAGTCGAATGAGGTATATTTAACTGATGCTGAGGGTCAATAGCATCATTTACTGATTCGCCTCTAGGGTAAGATAGGTTGTGGATTAACCTGTATTCCCCTGGTGCCTTCTTAGGGATGACACCAAGGGGACACAGTCGCAAAGTTGGCATTGGCAATTGAACATGGGGGCCTGAAATCCTACCCGCTGCTATTTCCTTAGCCAGCTTGTCCTTCACAATCCCTGGCAAATCCCTGACCGAGTGTGAATTAGGTGCATAACGGTGCACCCTAAAACCCACATAAGGAATGCAAAAACCTTGTGAGAAACCCTCAAACAAATACTGTGTGGCATCCCTCTTTGGATATATCTGCAACCAAGCAGCCAACACATCCAACTTAATTGGTGTTGGTGCTCTTCCCCCCCCCCCCCCCCCCCGCTTTCTTACCTTTAATGCATGATGACCCTGGGTGATTTCCTCTGCAAGTATTACATTTATGATCAAACCTGCAGGGTTGCCTCTGGCACTTACCTGCATTGAAGTTCCAACACAGTCCGAATTGTTTTCTCTCCCCCGTGCCAGGCCTTGTATTTTGCCCTCTTGGCTGAGTGACCATAGGTACGAACCCATTGTCACATCGGCTCGAAGGGGAGGCCCCTAACATAACGTCTGCCCACAATTTGGACTGCATGTGATGCTAGGATAAAGAGTGGTCTAATGAAGCCAAGCCGACCCCCTAGAATTAAAATGGCAATTTGTATATGCCTTGATCATTATCTCCTGATATTTGGAGAATTCCGGAGATCTAGAAGGGTCTTTCTCCTCAATAACACCCTGTATATTGTAAAGCCCATGATCCCAATTCACAAAATTTCTTTCTAACTTAGGATGTTTGTGTGATTGAAATTCTTTTGGAAGGGCAAAAACCACCCCATCCTTAACCATGATCCTCTGCTCAGGATCACGGAAGGTGAGTGAAAATAAATCAATATACTCACCTTTCCATATTCTCTCCTTAGTAGCCAGGGGAAGGTGCGACCCAAGGGGAGTGGACATTCCTGCATATGGGTTGCAGTCAACCATCCTATCTGCCCCAGAAATGCTCAGTGCTCCCACCACCGCCATTCCCCTGCCATCACCTACTGTGTTATTTACATTCATGTCCTCTTGCACCCCAGAGTCCAAACCCTGAGCAAGCCCAGTATTTGTCACAGGTGCTGCCACTGGTGTAGACGTAGGGCACTCAATTCCAGAGCTCAGCCCTGTCTGTCCACCTGGAGCCCACACTGATGAAGGCCATATTGCTTGAATATTGGAAGCGTGAGACAAACCTGAGCTCATCGCTTGACTTGAAGCATCAGCCAATGCTTGCAGAGCTCCCACCGAGAGCATCGCAGTAGCTGCTCGGGTGTTGTGTTGTCTCACTGAAGCACTTGGCATATCTCTATTGAAAGGCTCCGCAGTCTCAGGAGTCGGTCCGTTGCTCTGACCTGAAAAAAACACTTTTTGAACAAAGTTTAAAAGATCAGCCAAAGTGGGTTGATTTAACACAGGGGCAGCTGCACCCTGTTGTCCCACACCAGGAACTTTCTTCAAAAGCTCCATTACATCAGCTATGGTTGGATGCCCAACCTCCATAGCTGATGTACCTGTGGAACTACGTGCCATGTCTGGTACAGAAGGTGAATGCTCAATAGTCGGCTGTACTGTACTCTGCTGCACACTTATAGCTCAGTCTAGAGTTGGAGAAGTATTAACGTGAGACCCTGAGCTATCTCTCTGCAGATGGTGTTGAGCTAACTGCTCACACACTGCTGCACAAGCTTGCATTGTGAGCCCTATTTGCGCCAAATGTGTAGTAATATAATCCTCCCTATTTTGAGCATTAGTAGCCCTCTTAGGTGCTGACTGGCCAGCTTTAGAGCCAGCTGAGGCAGCACGTCGTTTGGACTGTGCCTTACTACGTGGCATGATTGCTCAAATTATTATAATCCAATTCACACCACTCAAATACAGGATATAGTGTTCCTAATAAGTCTATACCTGTGGCACATTTTTTTAATGTTAATATGTTTAATTAAACAATAATAACAGTCATTGATGTATATCAACCTCCCAATACTTTATGATGTTGTCTGTAGTAAATTATTAATAGTCTATTATTATTTTTTATTATTATTTCATCTTTTCTCAGTTGAAACTTATTCCCAAATGGGCAAATTGAACCACAGAGGAACCAATGGCACGTGTCCCCACAATGTAATGTCACCTTAATTAAAGGCTGTCCACAAACCAGAGGAGGTCCTTACCTCAGGCTCACCATAGGGGTTGGCAACAGCTCCTCCCCAAACTAATAATAATAAAGCCTTCTGACTAAATTGGCCAGTAAGACCTGTCTATTATTAAAGTGATTATATGGATGGGGGTGGGGAGGGGGTGTAAATAAGTAAAGGAGGGGGTAGGGGCATTATCATCAGCCACCTCCAGCCCCAGATTATATTAATTTCTCCAGCAAAAAAAAGGTGGGGGGAACAGACCCTGTATCCCAGGGCCGTCTGCTCCCCTAGGGCCTGTCCCTCTTAGTGTTGTTTTTTTTTAAACTGCTCTACTTAGCGCCACCCAACCGGCCTCCCGAGGCCACTTAGGCCACCACCGACCCAAACAGGCCATCTCAGCCTCAGGCCCACAGCCGCTCTAGGCTGCGCCTAGGCCCCAAATCCTAGTGGAGGAGCCACGGCTTTTTTTTTTTTAATTCACTTAACGCTGCGCTCCACACCGCTCCCTCAGCCCATCCTTAGGCTCCCCTGAGGAGGGCTATACTGCCACTGTCCTGTGCGGCCTGAAACGAGCCATGGCCTGGCTTTCAAGGCCGCACTCTGTTCCTCCTCTGACTCAGCCCAAGCCGCGCCTCACCCACAATCTTCAGCACCTTTGTGCCTAGGGCTAGGCTGATTAAAGGCCCAAAGAGCCCTGGTCCACATGCGCAGATGAGCACCTTGCTCATCTGCAATTCTAAAATGGCTGCCGACATGTGGCAGCGTGGGGCTAAATAGCCCCCTGAAATCCCACTCCTAGTCACGCGAGAGTTCAAATCAGGGAGTTACCAGGGAACGAGACTGCCATTTGATTGGCTAAGCAAGGGCGGGCCTTCCGGACTGCTCAGCCAATCATGCGTCGATGCCCTTTTATGGGGCCGACACAACAGAAGGCCCCTCCCGACGCGTCGGGGGGGGGGTGTCTTTGTTGTTGTTGCTTTTAATAAGGACACCATACATGCATAAGCCAGAATTCTTTTTGGGCATTATGATTATGCGATAACTTCTGGCCAAGCCATCAGTACTACTAAGACACACATATAATGAGGTATCCAACAACACCTTAACCAATCACCTGAAGCACAACAGCATGCAAGCACAGCTCCATCATGCCACAACTGGAATGGCAAATGGAACATCCTTCAGATTGCCTCTGGAATGACTGAGAAGTGATCAACCTCAATACATCACCTCTTTCACAGGAAGCAATTAGAGTATTTGTATATAATTTCAACTGCCAAAGCTGCATTCTATGGAAACTTCCATAGCTGCATTCTATGGAAACTTGGGATTTATAGCTGCATGAGGTATTTAGAATTCTCTTCCAGAGAGTTCTGGTGCCTCCCCAAACTACAAGTTCCAAAATTCTGTAGTAGGCAGCTATAATTATGCAGTATGAAAGAGATCATGGTTTTTATCCCAGATCCAACTGCCTATCTGCTTCACTTTGCTGTTTTCCATACCTGGAGAACCTTCAATGGATGTAAGCAGCAAGTTGTTCATATATCTATGTGCAAAATTCTTCCTGCACTCAACACTTCTCATGGTGTGGGTGTACATTTATCTGCCTTTTGATAGTTTCAAACAGGTGAGGCTTATCTCATTGCTAGCATTGACAGTTCATCTCCATTTGGAAGGAGATAAGATTAGAGGCCTTGATCCTCCCCCTGTTAGAACAAGACCTCAATCTCTCACTGTCTCTTTTTAATCAGGTTCCAATTTTAGCTGCCACAAAAGCTGTCAACAAAAGAAAATAAGCTATACCCCCTCTAGGGGTTAAATTGAATTTCTTGGTGTGCAAATGTTCATTGGTGTAAACATAAAAAAAAATAAAAAAATTCACCTGCACTTTCCATCAGGCAAATTACTTCTGACTTTTAATTTATTTCTTGAGGAAATAGAAAGGTATGGTATATCCAAAGTCAATAGGGAATAAAGAATGAAGTGTAATCAGACTCTTCACCAATTCACCCTTCCCTGTCAGCTTTAATAGGTTTTCCAGCCACACAATTTACCGAATGTGTGGCATGCTGTTTATGCTCAGCAATTTACTTTGGACTTGACTAGTTAATGATCCTAACAAGTGATGACTGAAGTTTGGTTGAGGCTGGTTTCTCCTTCTTTCCTCCTCACCTCTTATGACATTTGGTATTATGTGAATACATGCACAGAATCATATCTACACACAAAAATCTACAGTGCAAAAAAGTTAGTAAGAATACAATATTTTTTTGGGGGGGGGGATGTGTGTGTGTATACATATATGTAGAACATATCTATCTTCTTAACAGCAACACACCAGAGAACTGGTGAAATATCTCCTCTTCACATTACATCCAATCCCTTCATTGGAGTTTGGATAAATTTAATCAGATTTATCCAGGGAGCTGAACAAATAATAGTCCAAAAGGCACATGCAGTTGTTCTGAACATGAATCAAATGATAAATAATGCAGTTTAGTCACAGTAATAAGTCTCACCTCACATTTCATCTCCAAACTGTCAGTAAAGACTCTTTGGCTTCTAGATCAGCCCCTTTCTGTTTGCTTTACTACCTTGTTGTTCTTGTTCTTGTTATATACCTTCAGGTCATCTCTGACTTACACCAACCCTAAGGTAACCTTATCATGGGATTCTCTTAGCAGGGCTTGTTCAGAGGGGGTTTGCCATTGCCTTCCTCTGAGGATGAGACAGTGTGACTTGCCAAGGGCCACTCAGTCAGTTTACTTGGCAGAACAGGGATTTGAACCCTGGTCTCCAGAGTTCTAGTCCAACACTCAGACCACCTTACCTTGTTGAAACTCTCTGGAAAACTCTCAAGTTTGTTCAATATTTTGTGATTTTTGCACTAGTTAAGTTATTATGGAGAAATTCTAGAATTTTTTTTCTTCATTAAGAAGTCTCATCTCAACTGTATTAATGAAAAAGGGAAGTGGAAATGTTTTAATGAGACAGTGTTGGAGAATGTATCTCTTGGGCTTCGGCTAGTGTTCAAGCATTATATGTAACCCCTACTAGGATATTTAAAATTATTTGATTCCATTGGCATCTGGAAGGAAGCAGGGATGGCTCCACCCTTGCCATCACCTCCTCACTGTCTGCTCCACTGCTTTCCATGATGGTCATTGGGGAAAGTCTGAAAAGCTTTACCCACATAGGTTCAATTCCTCTAAAACTTTAGGCATCATAGATTCATGCCCCAGAAATTCTTGGCAAACATTTAGGCACTACCTCTAAGGTCAGAATGGGTGTACATGTAAGTCCCCCCCCCCCCCCAATCTCATACATGCTTTTAAAGATATTCACATATTTAGCATTAGCAGTAGAAGCCAGGGATGTGAATCAATGCTTGTAGATTGCAAGGTATGTGTATAAGAGAGAGAAAGAAAAGAAGGGACCGAGAGAGAGAAAGAGAGGAGAGAGTTAGACTGCATCCATATTGCAGAAATAATCTGGTTTGACACCATGTTAACTGCCATGGCTCAATGCTATGGAATTTGGGGGACTGTAGTTTAAGACACTCTGCTCTGGTGCCAAAACAAATTACAATCCCCAGAATTCCATAGCATTGAGCCATGACAATTCAAGTTGTATCAAACCAGATTATTTCTACAGTGCAGATGCCACCTGAGTCAGGATGAAAAGGTGTATTCCTGCTTTATCTGTCAGTATGGTGAATGATGTGTGTTGCAGTAGTTTTACCATTCAGCAGAGTTGACAGGGCAAGCTGACTCTTCTCCTGCATGCCTCCAGACTTTTTCCCATCTGGAACTTGATGATATTGCCTCAACTCTCCAGCCTTACCAGCAGTCAGAAAACACTCCAGTTTGAATGAAGCTTTATTGCTACAACTAAAATAAGCTATGTACAGTCTTTGGATGTTTACAAACAATCCTTTGCAACACACCATGCAGCAATTTACCAGTTGAACCTCCCAGATCCCTCTCACAACCACAACACAATACATAGACAAAGGATTTTGTCTCCCCTCAAGCTACAACCCAACTTTCCCAGACTTTCAGTCCATCCCCTGTTGTTGATGTCATTGTCCATGTGACCTCCCATGCTGACGTTGTGTGTTTTGATCAGTACATTTCCTTTCACAAAAGACCGTGCTGTTTTCCTCTTCACTGGTCTTCTGTTTATGTCTGAGGAGACATCTGTTGTTTGTCTGGCCTAACTTGCCTCCCAATCCCTTCCCACAGGAAAGTTCCTCATACATCTTATACATTTCCATGACTGACTCCATATCCCATCTAACAAATCCTGACATTATCAACATGACTGCTTTCATCCTTCCAAATCTGAAAATTTCTCATTTCATTTTTCTAATTCACATTTTCATATTTTGTTTTACTAATAGAAGAAAACTGTAACCCCATATCTATAAGTGAGAATTTCATGGAGGTTAGGAATAAATGAATTTATTGATATTCACTACAAGCATGCCTGATTTTTATTTTTATCCATCTTTATTAGACAAAATTCAATTATGAATTTTAAATGTGGATCATTTTAATATGTTTGTATGTTATTTGTCTTTTTAAATTGATGTGCATTTTAACTGATGTGTTTTAACTGATGCTTGTAAAAATACAACATCTAGCCAATAACATCAAACCTTTGGACTTATTGGAGAAGCCTAGACTAATCCAGAGCACAACCTGAAGAGAAGCAGAATGTTTTGGCTCTCCAAGGGTCAAGAAGACAATTGAGAACTTACTTTAGCTCTGGCAATGGAAAGCTGGAGAGAGCCAGCAAGATGTAGTGATTTGAGTACTGGATGATGACTTTAAAGACCAGGGTCGGAATCTCTAGTAACTGGGTGACCTTGGACACCTTTGGACCTTTGAGGCTTGTTTGCAAGAATGTCATGGGGAACCTTGTCAAAGGCCTTACTGAAATCAAGATATACTATATCTACAGCATTCCCTTCATCTACCAAGCTGGTAATTTTATCAAAAAAAGAGATCAGATTTGTCTGGCATGAACTGTTTCTCTGAAACCCATGTTGACTTTTTGTGATTATGGAATCACCTTCCAGATGTTCACATACTCTCTGTTTAATGATCTGCTCCAGAATCTTTCCTGGTATTGATGTCAGACTAACTGTTGGGATCCTCTTTTTTCCCCTTTTTGTAGATGGGGACAACATTTGCCCTCCTTCAGTCCGCTGGGACTTCTTCTGTTTTCCAGGAGTTCTCAAAGATTATTGCCAATGGTTCTGATATTACATTTGCCAGTTCTTTTAATACCCTTGGATGTAATTCGTCTAGTCCTGGAGACTTATATTCATTTATATTAACCAGGTATTCCTGTACTATCTCTTTACTTATTCTGTGCTGAAATTCTCCTGTTCTGTCCTCTGCTCCATTATCCTCAGGCTGAGCATCCTTTGCCTTTTCTGAGAAGAGTGAAGCAAAGAAGGTGTTGAATAATTCTGCCTTTTCTCTGTCCCCTGTTAGCTTTTTGCCATCTTCTCCACACAGTGGCCCTACCATTTCCTTCTTCTTCCTTTTGCTGCTGACATACTCAAAAAAGTCATTTTTATTGTTCTTAACCTCCCTAGCAAGCCTGAGTTCATTCTGCGCTTTAGCTTTTCTGACTTTACCCCTACACGTACTAGCCATTTGTTTGAATTCCTCTTTGGTGATTTCCCCATTTTTCCATTCCATATACATGTTCTGTTTAAAACTTAGTTCAGTTGCAAGTTCCTTAGTCATCCATCCTGGTTTCTTGAGACACCTCCCATTTTTCCTCCTAATTGGCACGGTTTGAAATTGTGCCTTCAGTATCTCCCTTTTGAGAAACTCCCATCCGTCTTGAACTCCCTTCTCTTTTAGTATTCCTGTCCATGGGATCACCCCCAGTATTTAGTAAAATCAACTTTCCTCTCTAAAGTTTAGTAAAATAATTTGAAGGCACACAACAAAAACAATGAGGAACTTAACTGTGCTTTATTCTGCTTAACTAAGAAATCTCACCAGCCTGACCTCAGCCACAAACCTTCATGAATCTTACTTTCATGCTCCAATCACCAGCAAATTAGACTTCCTTCTCCTCATATAGCTAATGCCCATTACATTAAGTTGGGATGGAATTACAATTGTGACAATTGTGATTACAGAACAGCTACTGATATTTACTTATCTATGACTGTCCTGTTTGGGTGAGGTTAATTAGGGAGAATATAGACCAGCCAAAAGGGCCAGCTTGGGAGTGGAGTCAGGGTGTGGTGACTGCACGCCAGCCACCACGACTCCACACCGATGTTGCCATCACGCCATGCACCCCATCATATGGCGGGTGGAACAGGGTGCTCCCTTGGCGCAGTATTCAGACATGCTGCACCAATGGAACATTGAAAGTCCACCACCATGGCAGTAAAGGTGGCTTTTTGCCACTCCAAAAAGGAGCAGCAAAGTGCCGGATTGGGGGCACAGCAACTGCATGCCATGGCCCCAATCCAGCAAAGAAAGGGGCTCTAGGACACTATCTCTTAGGACCTGTCTGCATAGTCCCTCAGGGCCTCTACAGATTGGCCCGAAAGGCCAGCCTGGGGGTAGGGATGGGGAGGGGCAGCCACACACTGGGTGCCCCAACTCCATGTCAAGGATGGTGTGATGCTGCGTGTCGTTACACATGGCGCGTGATGTCAAGATGTCCTTGTGGTGCAGTGTCCTGACACGCTTCACTGGAAGGGGTGCTAAAGAGCCACACGGTGGCTCTTAGGGTGCCCTTTTGCCAGCTCTGAAAGGAACGGCATTTTGCCACTCTTTTCCGGGCCAGCAAATGGGAAAATCGGGGCCGCTGCATGTGGTAGCAGCGGCCCTGATCCTTTGCTTCCCTGGGTGGCCCACCACTGCCCATCTGCATCCCCTCTTAGTCTGCTTAACTAAGGGCCTCTGCAGATGGGCCCTTTGCAGCATCCTCGAGGCAGGGATGGGGAGGGGCAGCCGCATGCTGACCACTGCAACCCCTCCCCGAGGATGTCCTGATGCCACGTGCCATTATGCATGGTATGCAGCATCAGAATGTCCTCCCAGCACAACATCTTGATACACTGCATTGGAAAGGGCACAGAAGAGCCACGCAGCAGCTCTTGGGGCATCCTTTTTGCCAGCTCTGAAAGAAGCAGCATTTTGCCACTCTTTTCCTGGCTGGCAAAAGGGAGGATAGGGGCTGAGGCATGGGGCAGCCTCAGCCCCAATCCTCTGCTTCCCAGGGCAGTTTAAGGCCATTGTTTGCATCACCCTAAATGCCTGGTATTGAATACTCACATAAAAGATTGGCCTCTAATACTTCCACTTCTACTAATGTATCCTTTCAACCCTTTGAAGGTGGTTCCAATTCAAAATTTTGAAGCATATTAGGTGGCTAGAGTATTAGCTGAAAGAGCTTTTAACATCACCCAACTGTGGAAATAATCATTATAAATAATTCACCTTCCTTAAGGTTTCTCATGTGAACCTATTCACTATCAGAAAAGACAGTGTGAGATGTGCTTTTTGTAGAAGTATCATGTTTCTTATGGCATGGATTAGTCTGACTGAGGTATTCAGTGGTAAATCTTTATACTCAAGGATCTTATCTAGTTCCTTCCTAGCTGCCCTTCCAAGTCCTAGGATGCATCTGCATTGCAGAAATAATGCAGTTTGACATTGCTTTAACTGCCATGGCTCAGTACTATGGAATGCCAGAATTTGTACTTTGTTGTGACACCAGAGCACTCTGACAGAGAACACTAAATATCTCATAAAAGTAGAAATTACAGAATTTCATAGCATTAATCTAGGGCAGTTAAAGTGGTGTCAAGCTGCATTATCTCTGCTGCCTTAATCTTCTTCTAATTCATTGTTTACAGTCTCCATTTTGATTAACAACTGAGCTGATATATAGAAGATCTTTAACAATTTCATTGCCATCATCACCTACTTTTAAGTTATGTGAGGGTGGCTATGAAAGAACCAGAAAAGATTCTAAAATGCAAAGATATACAACTCAGCAAAAAAGTTAGAATCATACAAGCCATTGTATTCTCCATTACCATGTATGGATGTGATAGAAAAAAAGCTGGATAGTTAAGAAAAATGATAGGAAGAAAATCAATTCATTTGAGATGTGGTGCTGGAGAAGAGTGCTGAGGATCCCGTGGACAGCCAAAAGGACAAACAAATGGGTCTTAGAACAGATCAAGTCAGAAACCTCCCTGGAAGAAAAGATGATCAAACTGAGGCTGTCATACTTTGGACACATTGTGAGACAAGAGGACTCATCGGAAAAGACAATAATGCTGGGGAAGGTGGAGGGAAGGAGGAAGAGAGGAAGGCTACAGGTCAGATGGATGGACTCTAATAAGGAGATCACGGGTATTAAGGGGTTTCAGGGATTAAGCAAAGCAGTGAAGGACAGAGGATCTTGGACTCAAGGGCAGTTAACAACAACAACAACCAAAAAAAAAACTTTTGTGGGCATTGCTTCCCCCCCCCCCCCAGAATATTCTATTGTAATATTTAAAAGTACAAAGTAGGCATTGACATCTCTTTGACAACAATCCCTTTCCTCCTCGCTCTTTCTGGGATAAGTGAAGATAAAGATCTGTTAGACAAATAGTCAGTATTTTAATATTTGTAAATTGTAAGCACTGTGGGCCTTGCTTCTGAACTGACCTACACAGATAGCCACAATTGTCCTCATTTTTCTTCCTAACAATTTTTTATTAACTCCAAAATGAGAAGCTTATTACTGTTATTTTGTCCTTTTACATATCATTGTTAATTTCCCAGAAACTTCTTTTATACAAACTCTTCTGTCCTCTGTCACCCTCCCAGCACTAAATGACTATGGTTTCACTACACTCCTACTTTGCATGAATGATGCTTTTATTTTCACTTATAACATGTGTTCTACTTTTCCCTTTGATTTGGAACCTCTCATTATAACTGAGTTACTTTTTCAAATGCCAGTAGGTGGCACCCGTCTGCATGCCTGAGAACTTTTTTAAAAGCTTTCCATTCCACTTGTCACACTATGCATCTCCCTCTGGAATTGTAAGTTCTTGAAAGGAACACATCTGATTAATCCAGTATGCCTCTTCCTGATCCTCCCCCTGCCTTGTGGCCCATGCTTCCGTAACTGCTTTTCTTGTGGTTGTTTGGTGCACTAAATGCTATGAGCCTGACAGCATTCAAGTTTAATCCCAGCACCACCAGGAAGCCTCACATTTCAATTATACGTGGTAGCAATTTGTTTGAAATTCCAAAAGGGCAGAGAAAAGGGAGGCAATTTCTCCTGGTAATAACATAAGTATGAGAGAGAAGAGGGCCAGAAAGAAAAGCCTCTCTCCAATTAAAATAAAATTAAAATTAAATGAAGACAGGTTGTCTTGTAGCATCTACAGCAGCTTTTTTGTGTTAATTCCACTTTCCACCATTGCTTTGATTTGCAGAGTTGCTGTAGCTAATATGCGTCTCTAGAAAAAATGTATGGATATTGTCAAGAAAGTGCTATTTGTAATTCCTTAGATGTATCCCTCAATGTATTTTCCCCCTGCTCTTTAAGACTATGTGAACAGAATTAGAGGAGGGTTTCCTGAGAAATCCTAGTTGGATCCAGGATTGGCCTTCTGATAATGTAGAGCAATGGTTCCCTGGTGGTGCAGTGGTTAAATGCCTGTACTGCAGCCACTCACTCATAGACCACAAGGTTGCAAGTTCAATACTAGCCAGGGCTCAGGCTAGACTTAGGCCTGCATCCTTCCGAGGTCACTAAAATGAGTACCCAACTGTTGGGGGGCAATGAGCTTACAGCTGTAAACCGCTTAGACATCCCATAGCGTGATATGAAGCGGTATATAAATGAAGCTGCTTTTGAAGCTGCTTTGCTCTGTGGAACCCTTAGGGCTCCTAAAGTCAAAAAGTTTGGGGACCCCTGGTGTAGAGGAAGATAATGTATGGCTCTCTAGCTGTTAATCCCATCACACCTCACCACTTGCAAGTGTGAAATGGGACTAATGGAAACTAGAGTTCAGAAACATCTGTTTAGTCACAGGTTCTTTAGTCCTGTGCTATCAGAATGGATCTACTTAAGGGAGTTTGCACCCCTAATTTTTGAATTTCACCCTTTCTCCCCAAACCACAGCATACCCCATCCATCATGGTCTCCCATCTCTCTACGTAATATTTTTGGTGTAAGGCCCACTTAGGGAAGAAGTTGCGTGCACTTATTTAGATCCAAGCCAAAACATTTATATATTTGCTTCTTAGATTTGTTTGAGTTTTATACACACTTTATCCAAAACAAAGAAACAAACCCTAGGACTTAAGACAGATTTTTCAAGCTTGCATGTACATATTATACTATATTACACCACACCATACCACACTACACTTATCAGATTCTTGCCCAAACAAGAACCTTTGGATTTGCTTTTGTCAAAATTCAATGACAATTATTGCAAGGATGAAAGTATGATGGAGAATTCAACTTAGAACCAAATCATTTTTTTCAGAACACATTTTCCCCCAGACATATTCCTATCTATCTGTCTATCCATCTAACCATGCAGACTCTAGTCAAGGATGCAAAATATGGATACAAAATTATCCTCCAAAAGCATACAAAATAATCCTCCAAAATGCTCCCAACATAGTTGTTGCAGAAAATGAAGTAGAAAAGGAGGCAGACCCATGCATAACTGAATAGAGGCTTCCATTAGTGTTGTGTGTGTGTGTCATGTGCTCTCTTTGAGCACATGGTTCAAGGGGGAAGGTTTCACACACACACACACACACACACACACACACACACACACACCACTATACATCAAAGAAAACAATTTCTCCAAGTCAGTTACAACAGATGTCACAGTGTGCATCTGCACAGCAGAAATAATCCAGTTTGACACCACTAGAATTACCTTGGTTCAGTGCTATGGAATTCTTGGGATGATAGTTGTTTGTGGCACCAGAGATCCTCTGGTGGGTTTAGCTGGGTTAGTGCCAGCCAAACACAGCTCATAGAATGCTGGGAAAGGGACCAATGGAGGAAAGGATATAATACAGAGGCTTGTCTATTACATGAAAAAGAGTAAAATGAAATATAGTTAGGGGGTAAGAAATAAAGTGTGAAGACTAGTTAGGAAAAGAAACTCTGGATGCAGAAGATCTGACTTGGCTTTAGGGAACTGATAATGTAGGGAGAGTTCAGAGCAGTGTCACTCGGTTTGAAATAGAAGAGTTATTGTGTGCACGGATTTAATGGGGTGGAAAGACTATTCAAAATATTTGAAAAATGGTTTAAAAACATGTTTTTCAAATGTTGGGAAACTCTGATGAAAGGAATCCTGGGCTGAATCTTCATACTTTGGGACTTATTCTATAAAAAATTCACATGTGGTTGTTTTGAACAGCAAACAGCATTTTCTGTGCAGAAAAAGAGTGTTCAACACATTAATTAATATTTCTGTATTTAAATATTATTTTATTTCAGAAAGTGCTGTTTTCTGCACAAAGCAACCACATATGCATTTTGCTCAGATGAATCCTGAATTGGGAATAGCATTTGAAAAAAAAAAAAAAAAGTATGGTTTTCAAAGATTTTCTCACTGTGGGGGAAACAAAATCTGATATTAGTCATTGCTTCCTTTGAAAAGAAACCTAGTGAAGAATTAATCCCTGGCATGGAACTGGCATAAGACTAAATATTTACTTTATTTATTATATAATAAATCTTTACTACTGTATATACTCATGCACAAGTCTAGAAATTTTAGTCAAAACAAAAAAACATAACCTCAGAAACCTGAGTTGACTTATCCATTAGTCCATGTAAATAGTGTACCTTAATTCTTACCAAAAAAGGGGAACTGTACCTTGGTGAAAAGCAAGAGCATAATCTCTCCTGGAAGCATTGACTCTCCTCTGCTCTCTCATCCATCCAGCCTTGTATCTAAGAACGAAGAGGGGTGAAGAGAGGAAAAGTTCCTTCTGCACTTCTGCCCTGGCTGCAAATTCCCAGACTTAAATACTCTCAAAATATGTATCAAGGGCCTCAATCCAACATCCTCTTAGTGTAGCATATATACACACATGCATACCATGTCATCATTATGCAGCTCTCATGCAGAATAACAACATTGTGCAACACATGTCAATGTCTGGGTACAATTGCACTATGCACAATACACTATGCAGAGGCACATTGGAAAGCATAGAATGTACAACCTGGTCTCAGAGTTGTTGTTGGAGTCGCCCAGACTTCTAGTCTTGGGTGACTTCAACATTCCACTTGAGACCAGCTTGTCAAGTTTAACAGGTGAGACTCGGGAGTTCATGGAATCCATGACAAACATGGGCCTATTCCAATTGGTCATCGGGCCCACACATTGTGCAGGTCATACCCTCAATGCTGTCCTTAGTACGGAACAGGAATATCCGTGGGCAGAGGATATTAAAACCTTTGCATTGTCATTTCCTGGTCAAGACTGAACTAAGACCCTCTGTTCGCCCCACCGGGGGTGGTGGACCCATTAAAATGGTCCGCTCTTGAAAGCTAATGGAACCAATGGGATTCCAGAAAGCCTTGGAGTGTTTAATGGTTGGTAACACCAGGGATTCTGTTGAAGCTTTGGCTAATACCTGGAATACTGACCTTACCAAGGCTATCAACATGATCACTCCCAAGTGTCCTTACCAACCCACTTCAAACCATAAGCCATGGTATACAACAGAGCTTAGGAAAATGAAGCAGATTGGACAACAACTAGAGTGCACCTGGTGGAAAACTCGACTCTTATCTGACAAGACTCATCATAGGAACTTTATTTGGTCCTATCAAGAGGCAATACCTGCAGCGCAGAAATCTTTCTGTTCTGCATGTATTGTATCTGCAGAGTTTCGTCCAACAGGGCTGTTTAGTGTGGTAAGGGAGCTGACACAGGTTTTACCTGTGCAGAATCCATTACTTAACCCGACAATGGCCTCCTGTGATGTGTTTAACAACTTTTTTTGCAGATAGAACAGAACAGAACAACTTTATTGAACAAGTCTTCTGACCATTTCAAATGAATATAGATACAAATACATTAAAACTTAACCACTAAAATATAACTAAAAATGACAAGATAATATAAAATAGAATACAAAATTTTAAAAATTAATTATAATAAAAATATTTACTTACATGGTTTAAACTTGAATAATGTCAAATTATACCCATAATAGAGAAATTGCAACCTAATTAGCTTTAGACACTTCATGTTTCCAAATATAAGCTGTTTTTAATGCAAACCAGGCAACCCTGAAGGTTATGAAGGGCTCAGATCCTTGCAGTAATAGAAACAGCAAGTTTCCTTCATCTCTCTCCCCAGAATGTTTAAGTATGGGAGATAGACATTTCTCCCTGATATCATCATACAATTTACAGTGTAACAAGTAATGAGCAAGGTCTTCTACATATGATGCACCACAAATACAAAGCCTTTCCAAAAAGGGAATACCCTGATATCTGCCCTGTAACACTCTGGTTTCCATTTGTTCAAAACGAAGGTTAACAAATGCCTTTCGATGTTCTTTTTTCATGGGAAAACGCAAATATCTCTCTTCTTGAAAAGATGTTTTGGCCCTTGATAGCCATTTCAAGGATTTCACAGAGGCTAATGCCGCTAAATCCAATTGGGCTCTAATGTCAAGTACTCTTTGTTTAAACTGATTAACACTGTTTGAATTAAATTTTCTGAAAGCCAATACACTATATCCTACACTGTGAAGTCTTTTAGAAAGGTTAGAATACCACGAATTTAGAGATGGAATGTTTTCCTGTTCTAATAAGCATAACTTAGGTAACCTATCATCACCCATGTGTAACAACTTAAACCAATAATTGAATATTCTGAGTAAACAGAGATCAGAAATGGCTACCATACCAAATTCCACCCTAACTGCTTGAGCTGGTGTACTTCTTGCTAGCCCCAATAGCATTCTTAAGAATTTATTCTGAATTTTTTCGATTTTCATATTTAACTTAATTCCCCAAATTTCAACACCATATAACAAAATGGGCAGAACTTTAGCCCTGTATACTTTTAGTACCAGGTGGAATGAACTTGGATACTGATTATTTAGTAATCTGTTTAAAGTGTGAATACAAGTGGATGCTTTCAGTTCGTTCTTCTTTAACTGTGGAATCCATGTACCTTTAGACGCAAATGTTATACCCAAATAATTATATGAATCTACTTGTTCAATTTCTTTAGCATCTATGCACCATTTATGAGTTCTTCTTTTGTTACCAAAAATGATTACTTTGGACTTACTATTATTAATTACCAAATCATTACGATGACAATATAAACTAAATTTACTCAATAGTCTGTGCATACCTATCTTAGTTTGGGATAATAGTATCATATCATCCGCGTATAATAGTACATTCACAGCCCTATCCATTATCTTAGGCATATGAGAGTTCATCCCACACAGTTCAGTAACAATATCGTTAATATAGAAATTGAAGAGAAATGGGGCCAATATACATCCTTGCCAAACTCCTTTATATGTGGAAATTTGATTGGTTAAAGCTAAATTTACACCTGTTCTAACTTGAAGGCTAGTATCTGAGTAAAGTTCCTTTATTAGGAACAAAAGTCTCCTGTCAATGTTGGTCTTTAGAAATTTTTGCCACAGAAGAGTCCTATTAATAGAGTCAAAAGCTGCTCTTAAATCGATGAAGGCTGAATATAATCCACCACCACTTGTGGAGTATTTAGAAATTAGATGTAAAAGGGTAAAGCAATTATCCAAAGTGCATCTTCCCTGTCTGAAACCAGCCTGATCTTCAACTAATATTTCATTTAGCTCTGCCCAATCCTCCAATTTCAAAAGTAAGAACTTTGCATAAATTTTAGCAGCTACATCTATTAAACTGATTGGCCTATAGTTTTGGGGATTTCTTCTGTCACCCTTTTTGTACAAAGGAATTACTATTCCTGCTCTCCATCCTTTGGGAATATATCCAGTGTTATTTATGTGTGTAAATAAACCTGCAAATAAAGCAGCCCACCAGTCTATTTTATTCTTGAATAATTCAGGAGGCATACAGTCCTCACCTGGTGCTTTGTTATTTCTCAATGAAACAATAAGGTCTTTAATTTCCTGAATAGTAACTGGGGGCCAGCTAGGGAAATCATTTAACTCTCCAATAGTTACCTCTGTTGTAGATGCATTATTTGTCGTTGGCAACTCTTTAAACATATTTGAAAAATAGCCTTCCCAAGTAGAGGCAGCAATTGGTATTTCCAAATTGAATCTCACATCTCCTAGCCTCCTAGCAACTAACTGCCAGAACTAGGCCGAATTCTTGTTAGTAGCTTCTTTTTCCAATTCTAGCCAAACAATTGGCTATATAACACAATTTTTTATTCTTGACTAATCTTTTATATTGTTTTCTGGTGTTGCTCATTACTAAATATACATCAGTGACAGGAGATAAATGTACCAATCTCATTTGTTTTCTTAACAGGGTCCTCATTCTGTGACATTCATCATCAAACCAGGGATGGTTTTTATTATTAATGTTCTTTTTCTTAAACTGAGATACCAGCAGGGGTCTTATATATGTACAGATGCCTGAATATGCCTCAATGACATCATTAATACTTGTATCATTGCTACTAATCAGCAAGCCTAGTGAGCTGCCTAGTTCAGACTTATAAAATGCATCTAACTTTTTCACATCCACCTGTTGCCATTTCAGTCTCTTCTCTCTCACAATATCCATACACCAAGTTGCCTGCCTTTGAATCTGCGAAGTTGGTCTCAAATCTGAATGCAATCTTAAATGCATTGAAATTGGTTGGTGATCGCTGTCCTCTCTAATATTTGTGGCAATGCCTGTAAAAAGATGACTTAAATGTCTTGACACACACACAAAATCAATAACACTGCCGGCGTTACTGGTGTAGTATGTAAACGGGTATGGCAAGTTAGAATCACTAGGGCCCAGGATTTGTAGATTGAAAGAAAGTAATAGCTCTAAGAGTTTAATTCCAGATTGATTTACCCTTTTATCACTAGAATTCCAACAAAATACATCCTGTAGCTCTTCCTGTACCCCTGATAGAATATGAATCTTATTAGGTGATGACCCCAAATGGGCATTAAAATCCCCTAGTAACACTATCAAAGCTTCAGAATATTTAGAGTTAATTTCTTCTAGCAAGTCATTTAATAGGGACCACACCTCTATTTTATAGTATTTAGAATTAGTAGGAGGAATGTAAATATTTATCACAATAAACAAATTATCTGGAGTTTGGAATTTTACAATTTGACAATTTGGAGGAGTTATGAGATTCATCAGCAGCTCCCCTTCCCAACCCAGGTCATCTTTAACAGCTACCAGAAGACCCCCTGAGGCTTTAGTGTGGTAAGGGAGCTGACACAGGTTTTACCTGTGCAGAATCCATTACTTAACCCGACAATGGCCTCCTGTGATGTGTTTAACAACTTTTTTGCAGATAAAATCTCTCAGATAAGAGCCAACTTAGATGCCAGCATTTTGACAGAATCAATTGACGAGGATCAGTTCCAATCTGTGAGTACTGATGACATAGATAAGCTCCTTGATAGAGTGAGGAAAATGACCTACCCTCTCGATCCTTGCCCATCATGGCTGGCTGTCTGGGGGTGTATGTGCATTGAGGATGTTCCTCATGGACATCATCAATGCATCCCTCAGGGAAGGTCATATTCCATCTTGTTTGAAGGAAGCGGCAGTTAGGCCATTTCTGAAAAATCCTTCCCTGGACTCCGTGGATATCAACAACTATATGCCAGTCTCTTTACTACCATTTTTGAGTAAGGTAATCAAGAGGGCGGTTGCTCTTCAACTCCAAGCTATCCTGGATGAAACCGATTAGCTAGATCCATTTCAAACTGGCTTTAGGACAAGATTTGGAGTGGAGATTGACATAGTTGCCTTGGCCAATGACCTTCATCTGAATATCAACGGGGTAGTGTGACCCTGTTGGTGCTTTTAGACTTCTCAGCAGCTTTCAATACGATAGATCATAGCATCCTCTTGGGTCTGAGTGGGTTGGGAATTGGAAGCACTGTGTTGCAGTGGTTCCATTCCTTCCTCTCAGGCAGATCCCAGAGGGTGTTGCTTGGGGACAGTTGTTCCGCAAAAAAAGAGCTTACTTGCAGCATCCCTCAAGGCACCATTCTGTCCCCAATGCTGTTTACCATATATATGAAGCTGCTGGGAGAGATCATCCAGAGACATAGGGCTGGGTGTTATCAGTGTGGTGATGACATCCAATCAATCAATCAATCAGCCTTTATTCCAGCCAACAGGCCATTAGGCAAAAAAACACATATAAAACATATAAAACCTTAAAAACATTAAATATACAATTTACAAAGTGAGCTTACTTAAATTTACAAAGTAGACATTCGATACATATAATCCTTTAAATAATAAAAACAGAATAGGAAATTGCAAATAATAATAATTATATATATATATATATATATATATATATATATATATGAGAAGAGAAAACGAAACTATTCAGTTAGGTTGAACCATAGCCTTACGTGTTTTAACCGCAGAAAAGAGAAACTTAGCGACTATTTCTGTTTTGTTTTTTGTAGAATCATTTAACAGGTACTCCACATACCAGCTGTTTGATCTGCCCGGGAACTTAAGCAGGAGAGGAGAAATTAAGTTTAGCCTCTCATCTTTATAAAAATTACAAAAAAACAAAACATGTTCTAAGGATTCAACAGAACCATCGCCACAGGGGCAAACCCGGTCGTGGTAGGGGATTCCCTTATAACGACCCTCTAAAACCGCTGAAGGAATTACATTGAATCTGGCTTTAGAGAACACAGACCGATACTTAGAAATAGTCAAGTTTTGCAGATACAGTGCTTCCCTTTCAAGATTAAATTTTAGCCCTAAAGTAATAGGAGAGCAGGAGGTATGAGCAGAGGACAAAGAATATTGATTATCAATATCTTTAATGTGGCGTGATAAAATGTGCTGGGCTTTCGACAAGTCTTGTGTAATAAGAAATGACATCCAGATATACTTCTCCATGTCTTGGTCATCAGCTTCGGCTCCTGATGGCATTTCTCCTCTCAGTGACTGTCTTAAGGCAGTAATGGACTGGATGATGAAAAATAGATTGAAATTGAATCCAGATAAAACAGAGGTGCTCACAGTAGTGGCCCCAAAAACAGGAATAGGGATACAACCTCCAGTCCTGGATGGGGTCACACTCTCTGTGAAGGACTGTCTTCGTAGTCTGGAGGTGCTCCTGGACCCGTCACTTCTGATGACCAATCAGGTAAATGCAATGGTCAGGAGCACCTGTTATCAGCTTCGGTTGATATGCCAGCTGCACCCTTTCCTAGAACTAAGGGATCTTGAGACTGTTGTGCCCCCACTGGTAACCTCCCGTCTTGATTTCTGCAATGGGCTACCTCCGTGCTTGGTCCAAAAACTTCAATCAGTACAGAATATGGCAGCCAGATTGGTTTCAGGAACATCAAATACACCGATATTAAAGTCTCTCCACTGGCTGCCTATTAGTTTCCGAGCCCAGACTAAGGTGTTGGCTATTACCTTTAAAGCCCTGAATGGCTTGGGTCCAACCTACCTTCGGGACCATCTCCTCCCATAAAATCCACCCTACACACTCAGGTCCTCTGGGAGGAACCTGCTGAAGCTGATGAAAACAAGGCTGTTGGCAACTTCCCAGAGGGCCTTTTCAGTAACTGCTCCCAGACTATGGAATGGCTTGCTGGATGAGATCCGTCAGATTACAATATTAAGCAGCTTTAAAAAGACTGTCAAGATGGATCTCTTCCGGCAAGCCTTTCCTGACTAGATTTCCCAGCCTTAAGAGTCTCCTCATCTCTTTCTCTCCCACCTTTGGCTGCAATCGCTGCTCTGTCTAGTATTGTCTGTTTGTCTAAGGATTTTTGTTCATTTTGATGTTTTAATTAACGTGTTTTAATGATCATACTGGTTTAATACTTTTTTAAGGGGTGGGAGGGTATTGGGATTTGGATTGTATTTTAATATATTGTATGGAATTTTAACTGCTGTAAGCCGCCCCGATTGGTTGACAGAGGGGTGGGATACAAATAAAATTTATTATTATTATTATTATTATTATTATTATTATTATTATTATTATTACAACCACAATGTGAAATCATAAGGTGAAGTAGAGGATGAGCAATGAAAATGCAAAGCATAGAATGCACAGCCACAATGAAAAGTATAGGTTGTACAACCAAAATGCACAACTTGCAAAGGCAAGGCACAGATTAACATGCTGCCTGCATAACTCCATTTTCACTGCTAACAGCAGAATATGTCCATTGTGAAATGGTGACATTTTAGTCTTGCATGCATTATGTGGCTTACACATGTGTATGCCCCTAAGTCAATGCCAGCTTAAGTGTACTTTGGATGTGAACTTTTTTGTAGTTTTTTTTTTTTTTAAATGCTCCTGTTTACCCATGTCTACCATTAGTCTTATGTTTAAGAAGCATTATTTCAGGTAGGAATATGCAGCAGTAGAGCATTTCTCCCACATTAAATGCATATAGGTTTGTTTGTTTGGTTTTTTTTTTTTTTTTTTTTTTTTTTTTGTATCAATGAGCTACATGGCTGAGCAAGAAATGAGAATGTAAAACACATTGCTTTTATACCTCAGTCCTTTCTCTTATCCACTATACCTTAAAGTCTCTAAGCTGAGCAAACAGTTGATTTATGATAGGGCTGCCACATCACAAAAAAGGGGAAGAGGGAGCTGTTTTTGGAAAGGTAAGAGAATATTTATTTATTTAAAAGATTTAAAGGCTGTCTTTCAGCCAGATCTTCAAAGGCATTGCACAAAGAAAAAAGAAAAAAAAGCAACACACACATATACATCAAAATTCAGTTAAAAGACATCAGGAATGAAAGAAACCACTAGAAAGGGATCCAAACCAGAACTGAACTCTGAAAGGCAAAAATAAAGTTATTTCTTAATAGTTTGGAGGAGCATAATTGTCTTCAGTGAAAACAAAGTAATATAAATGCCTTCTTTTTTCCACTGTCTAACAAACTCCAGCAGAATATGGTCACTCCCACCTAAGGATACTGCCACTTTCACCCAGTTATCTAAGCTATAACTGTTGGTCATGATCAGATCTAAAATAGCTAATCTCCTTGTCTTTTCCATCTTCTGGAAAATGAAATTGTCTGCAAGGTACATGAGGAATTTATTGAACCTTAAGTGGCTGGTAGAGTTTGTCTTTCAACCAATATCAGAACATTTGAAATTTCCCATTACTACTACATTTTTCATTTCTGAATTTTGATCAACTGTCTCAGGAAGGCATCATCCATCACCTCAGTCTGGCATGGGGGGTCTGTAGTAGATATCTGCAAAGACATAATACTTGTTCCTCTCTCCTTTAATTTTTACCCAGATGCTCTTAACCTGGTTCCCAGGATTTCAGACATGGATCTCTTCACATGTGTAAACATCCTTGAGATATAATGCTACTCCTTTCCTGTTTGGTCTGTTTCTCTGAAATAGGTTGTACCCCTCTATCGCTTACCTGGAATATCATGTTCTGGGCACCACAATTCAAAAAGATTTGACAAGCTGGAGCGTGTCCACAAGAGTGCAACTAAAATGGTGAAAGATCTGGAAATCATGCACTATGATGAAAGGTTTAGAGAGCTGTTTAACCTGGAGAAGAGAAGGTTAAGAAATGATATGATAGCCCTGTTTAAATATTTGAAAGGATGTTACACTGAAGATGCAGGAGGTTTGTTTTCTGTAGTTCCATAGAATAGGACCTAGAGCTATAGATTCAAACTACAGGAAGACAGATTCCACCTCAACATTTGTGACAACATCCTGACAATAAGAGCTATTCAGCAGTGAAACATGTTGTCTCAGAGTGTTTTTCAACAGGGAATGGATGGCCATCTGTCAGAGATACTTTGATAGTGTTGTACTTGATAGCCCTTGAGGTCTCTTCCAACCCTAAGATTCTATGTTTTATGATTCTACTATATTCTAAACATTAGACTCATCCCACCAAGTTCTAGTTATGCTTATTATATCATATTATCAGGGTTGTCAGGGTGAAGGACTTAGAATTTTCTAGTGCTATCCCCTAAACTA
Organism: Phrynosoma blainvillii; assembly: GCA_026167975.1. Taxonomy (NCBI): domain Eukaryota; kingdom Metazoa; phylum Chordata; class Lepidosauria; order Squamata; family Phrynosomatidae; genus Phrynosoma; species Phrynosoma blainvillii. The sequence continues at coordinate 8,164,217 of JANUYF010000007.1, read as the reverse complement.
GAGTTCTCTGGCAACCTTAGAAAACTACCAAGCCTCAGATTTCAGATTATGGAGACATAGATGTTAAAGCAGTATCACCCCTGGTCAAAATGTGTTTGGAACTCATTCCCCTTCCCTTATTAGCACAGGAAACTTTGTTCACAATTTCCCCCCACAAAGTACCTGTCTGTTTTAACTATGCAAGTACTTTCAAATTCATCTCAGAGTTTCTCTTTTAACTTAAAAATCATTGACCATATAGTTATGTATGGAGCACTTTGAGAAATTTCATTTATCATTCTTTCATTTTTCTCTTGCACTATCCTCATCCCATCCACTCTATCCCTCCCAGTGCAAAATAATCTTATTTATTGTGACTTGAGGCCTCTCAAATTTTCATTTCAATGAATTTCATAGCAATTCAAAGTGCAACTAGCCCCATCCTTGATGTAGAATCAGAGCCAAAAAAGAAACACCCTTTTTTGGACTATGAATCCCATAATTCTTTAGCCAGCACGACCAAGAGATGTGCTCTCTGAGTGATTGTGGGTGATGTAGTCTCTAAAAGTATTTTCCAAAGTTCTGGGTAGAGTGTGAAAAAAAATCTTCACAGATACCATGCATTATGTACTATTCTTTCTCTTACTAACAGACAGAAGTGGCTGGTGCTAATCTGCCTCATTCCTACTGTGCCAGAATAGCTCACTCTCCACTGACAGAAGTGCCCCTTGCTGTTCTCTCCAGAGGCGCTACTTCTGAAAGTGCAGATTTGACTCAGCAGGATCAAGTTGAACTGATAGCAGAAAAGATTTTCAGCTAGCAACTTGCCATTGCTATATGTGGCAAGTATAATGCATATAAGTTCCCATAAACTCTGGGATCACATTTTCTGGTAAAATTGGAAGTTAAAGTTCAAAGATGCACTTTTTTAAAAATCCACACAGTAAAAAGCATCAGGGAAATGTAATCATCTTTCTCTTTGTTAAGTCTGATGGGGGGGGGGGAGTATTCCAACTTCAGCATCCAGACTTTCAGTATCACATCAAAAGACGATACAACATAGGAATCTGGGTTATACCACATCATACTATTTGCCTAACAAACTCATTCTACTCTGGCAGCAGCTATCTCTAGCAGTATAAAACAGGAGAACATGAGAAGAGCCAGATGGAATAAGAATAAAAGTCTATCTAGCCTACCATTCTGTCCCTAGGAAAGCATCGAACAATTGCTGTTTTCTCTTCTCCTAACCTTACCATAGTAGTTTGCAACTAGGCAAAGACAATCTGCACAAAATGATGTACACATTCTCTCACTTATAAGTTTTTAAACATACCTTTCCTAATATTTGCACATTTGCAAGCAATTTGTCCCTAATAAGATACATTTTAGCATTTACTTTCCTCTAATATAGATATTTTGTGTGCATTTTCCCATAATGTACAGGATTTTTTTTTTACACATTCTTTGAGTTCTGAACTGCATCACAACATTCTGCAACTGCAGATATCAGCATACGTATAGGGTTGGAAATCCTTTCTCTGAGGCTAAGAGAGTATGACTTGTCTCTCAAAGCTCCTGGACAAATTTGGTCAGGATAATTTTACATCAATATGGGGTTAATGTAGAAGCCTTACCAAATTATTCTTTCAAAAAATATTTTAAAAATTACTTTAAAAAACGCCCTCCAACTTGCTTCTAAATAGTGGGACTGATATACAAACAGTATCGTAAAGTTTTAATTATCACCCTTAAAAAAAATGACAGATTGTTTTGATTGTATTTGTTAACTTATTTCTATGTAGTCACCATCCAGATTTACACATTTTCCCAGTGTTTCTTGATTCTCTGAATACTATTATTGTAGAAGTCTGCAGATTGTGCCTTAAACCACTCTTCCACTTCATGAATGACATAATCTGTGTTGTCAGATTGGCAACCCGGCTACAGATCTTTCATTTTTGGGAAAAGAAAAAGTCACTTGGTGATGATGACACTCAAAAATTTCATCAATATACCATAATAACTTCTGGGTGATGATTATTATGTCTCACTATCTGCTGCAATGTTCCTTATATACATCACCTTGACAAAAGTTCCTCAATTATATTCTCCTTCTTATTTCTAAGGGTCCTCTTCTTGAGCAGATCTGCATTTTATTAGCTTGTAATAATGTTTACACTACCGTTGTGGTTGCAAAATTTATCCTGGTTGCAAGTAAGCTATGATCTAGGTATCAACATCATTTGCAAGAACTATTTCAGAATGTTACAGATAGCTGGCATTTTATTATGGATTTTTTAAAATTAAATTAAGACAATGTGATATTTAGTATGGTTTTTATACCTTATCTATTTATTTGTTGGCATTTTATTTATTTTAATGATTATAATGATTTTGAATTGTGATGTCTCATAATATTATCTGTGGGATTCTGGGAGTTTTAGTCCAAAAAAGGTAATTTTTTCAAGTTCTGACTCTCTCAAATTTGGAATCTGCCCTCAGTGAAATTTATTTGGGTAGCTCTGTACAGTCCTGTTATGACTTAATTAAGTTTCCAATGAATTCCCTTGACTCTTCTGTATAAGAACTTCCAGGCTTTGAAACAATGCTAATTAACTGTATTTGCAAGTCTTCATCCTTTTTAAAACCAGAGAATGTGACTCAAAGACAAATCTTGAAATGTGTTAAATGCAGTAAGGAAGGAATATTAGAAGATGTTCTAACAGATGTGCACATTTGGTGGGGAGGGGAAGAAAATACACTATGTGCCACACCAAAGCAAGGCAGAACAACATTTGGCAATATCAAGGTATTACAGCATCTGTCTAAGACATTAATTCTCAGTAAAGTCTTAATGAACCTGATAATGCTGAAGTATTGTGTGTTCTGTTTGCTATATGCTGAAAATAAAAGAGCTGGGGATTTTACTTGTGCATTCCACTTCATTTTCCTTTGCAGTGATGAAATAGAAAGAAAAAGGGGTGTTCTGAATTCATTCATATCAAGCCTGCAGTGTGGCAGCTTCACAATTGGCTATTTCCATCCTTCTATGACCAGTGAAGCTCACTTTGGCCTATAGAGATAGGACGCACTGGCTCTTAAAAGATGATCTCATACTATTTTAATATTTATTTGCCTACCCTATGTAAGCATTCTTAAGTTGTAACACAAGAACACTTTCATCCTAGGTCATTTAGTCACTTCAGCTTTGCTAACACTGAGTGAATTGGAAAGGATAACATTTCTGCTAAGTTCACTGTAGATGCAAAGAATTGCTAATATGAATTAAGCATAAAGTGAATGTTAGAATGCTTCATCTTTTCACAGCAAGCTGAAAGCTTTAGTTCCCCTGAGTCTATAGTATTGTAAAGCTGCACTTAACTATGCAGCTTGATCTAGCCAGGAAAGCTTTTCAAATGTTGCTTTACTATATACCTCAGTGTGGTTTTCCTTATAGGCCTCAGGTATGCATGTTCAGTGTGCTTTGTCATAACAAAGGGATACATATGGCTCCTGGACACTGTGAATGAGCCTCCATCTGATTCCACAAGGCATGGAGGTATGCAAAATGGTGAGTTATACAAAGGCTGTGCTATGTGAAAAGCTAAACTATACAAGGGTAGGACAAACTTCAGTGATGGTAGAGTTCCCACTAAGGAACAGGCCATATGTAGCACAATGAGGTGGACAGTGAAAACTGGATATCCCATGATGGTTTGAAAAGGAGCTTTCAAAAAATTCAGCAGCCTGGGGAAAACACTGACAAACAGGATTGGGAGCTGTTTCAATTTTGTTGTTGTGGTTGTGCCTTCAAGTTGTTTCTGACTTATGGAGACCCTAAGACCCTATCATGGGATTTTATTGGCAAGATTTGTTCAAAGGAGGTTTTGCCATTGCCTTCCCCTGAGGCTGAGAATGTATGATTTGTCCAAGGTCACCCAATGGATTTCATGGCTGAGCTGGAAATTGAACCTGGTCTCTAGAGTCATTGTCCCACACTCATACTATGCCATGCTGGCCCTCTGACTGTTGCATACCATTGAACATCTTGTAGATGAAAACCAGGACATGTGTGGCCAAGCAGGATCACAGTGTGGTCAAGATGGCAAAATTATTAATGAATAAAAACACGCTGGGAGGGGCTGTAGCAGTTTGCATTTTCCTGACCCTACTGGGAAGGACAAGGTTCTGCCCACTCCTTCTCCTCTTGCTCTTGTTACAATTATTGAAGGCAAACATCTTTAGAAGGTAGAAGGTTAGTTAGTAGCCATTTAGCTGGTAGTAGTGATTGTCAACTCCACATATAAATAATTCTGAATGTCCTATATTGCTACTTTCAAAAACCTAGAACCCCAGGGTATGGGTGTGGCATAAATCTGGCTCACATTTTAATTCAAATGTCATTGATTTTTTTTTTTTTTTTTTTTTTTTTTTTTTTTTTTTTTTTTTTTTTTTTTTTTTTTTTTGCCCTTTAGAATCTATGGATAAACTAACAGGGAAAATAACATTCATAGAAGACTGAAAATTGGGAATACTAAGAGAATTGTTTGCAAAAATGCAGATATGAAACAAAAGTCTATAAAATAAGCAGAAGAATGATGCCCCCAAAATATGCATAGATTGTAATGTTTTTTTGTTTGTTTTTTAAAAGGTCAGAGTAAACTAAACTTAAGAATAGAAAAAAATTGGGGAGAAAGCAAAACTATCATCATCCTGATCTGTACTTCTGAATTCCTCTTGCAATCCTAAAGCAGAAGGGAAATGATGAGTTTACCTCTAACTGCAGCACACCTTTTCATGTATTTTTTCCCCTTGTAAGTAAACAGTCTCATTTGCAGGGCTGTATCTCCACCATATTCAGACTCATTTAAACACAAAGAGAGAACACACAGAAAGCAAGGAAGCTTTTTTTCCAGACAAATCTGTCTTCATCTGTAGCACCCCCCTTGAAGCAACCTGGGGTATCAATTTACAGTTTGTAGTGCAACCTTACTGTCACCCTTGGAAACAAGTCAAATGTTAGTAGCAAGCCAAGGGACTGCAAACATTAGTTACACTGACAGCCTAAATGTAACATAATTCCTGTAATATACACCATTAGTTGTGAGTCCAATTTCAGATATCCTGCCTAGTTGTTGAAGACAAACCATGCTGCTATAGTAATGAGTGCAGTGGTGCTTTGCTGTTCTACTTCTTGGTTTCATGTTCAGATGAAATGGCAAGTGGTTTTAGACTCATATATCCAATCCTAAGAAAGTTACATTTTGGGACTACAGCTGTGAGAATCCTAAAGCCAACATATGTAGGGGGGTGAATCTCCATACATATCCAAAGGAAGCATAAGCCAAGGAGGGTTCAATCTGTCTACTGCTGCACATTAAACATATGAACATATGACTGAGTGCAACAAACAGAGTTGCTTCCCCGAAACAGAAACCATGGACTGAGGGGCTAAGCAGACGGGCGGCCATGGGCCGCCCTGGGAAGCTGCGCCACAGGACCGAGGCATCCCCATGCCTCGATCCTGTGGTGCACCTTCGCCACCTCTGAAAGGAGTGTTAAATTAGCGCTCCTTTCACAAGTCAGCGAAAGTGACTTTTCGCTGACTTTTCTACCACAGCGCGTGGAAAGGCTGCGGCGGGAGGTACTCCTCGGAGCGCCGGCCGTGCGCAGGGCCGGCTGCTCCGAGGATGACCTCGGGAGGGGGAGGGGGTGCCAAGCGTGCGGCTGCCCTCCCCTTCCCTGCCCCCAAGACGGCCTTTTAAGCTGTCTGCTTAGGCCCTGAGACAACTTGATTTAATTCCTTTCTCCCAAGCTAACCCCCTCTCTCTATATATATGTTATGAGTAAATATATTTTATATTTTTGTTGCTATTGCCATCTAGTCAACCTTGACTTACAGCAACCCCTATGAATGAAATACCTCCAAGAGCCCTAGTCATCAACTGTTTTGATCACGTCTTGCCAACTCAAGTCTGTGTGGCTTCCTTGATTAAATCAACTCACCTGTTTTTCCTATTGACTTTCACTTTACCAAACACTGCCATCTTTTCCAATGAGTCATAACATCTCAAGTTATCTCCAAAGTACAACAGTCTCAGTTTAGTCATCTTTACTTCTAGTGAGAGTTCAGGCCTCATTTGCTCTAAGATTCATTCTTTGTCTGTTTAGCAGTAGGGGATATCTATCTCCTCCAGCACTGCATTTCAAATGAGTTGATTTTCTTCCTGTCCATTTTATTCATTGTCCAGCTTTCACATTCATACATATAAACTGGAAATATTATGTCCCGGATTATTCTGACTTTGACATTTAAAGATATATGTCTACACCTGGGGTTCTTATCTAGTGTTCCTAGGCAGTCTCTGCATGTCTTTCTTTTCTTCTGATTTCTTGTCTACAGTTGCTGTTTTGATTAATTACTGAGAATAAAACTGTGTTTGCATTGCTTTGCTAATTTCTGTGTGAAGGGAAATGGGATGGCTATTATTCAATTACATTGCCATTTTTTGCTCTGTTATCGGATAGAATCATAACTTGCAAACTGCTTTTGGTCAAGCCTGCCTTTGTGCTCTTTCAGTATATATCCTAATACTCCTCAGTATTGGTCCTGTCTTCATGGGCCAAATAAAACATCTTTCCCTCATTCTCTTGAGGGGAGTCCAAACAATGCATAACCCAAACCTTAATTCTAATGTGAACTGTTCATATGACATCCAGTCTGTTCAACATTGAACCCACTTCATACACCTCTTGTAATGATTGAAATAAGCCAACTTTTGCTTCAGAACAGCTGGAGCCTGCTGTTGAAATGGTGAGTGGCTGTTTACAATGTCTCCCACTATGCCATCTAGTGTGCCATTGGCACAGTGAGTCACTTGCTCTGAGGTCAGAATGAGGTTCCTAGCCGTGTGACAAATACTGTACAGTTTGTTCTGCCATCAGAGCAAGCAACTCACCATGGCTGGAGCTGCACCAGGTGACATAGTGGGATGCATATGCAAATAGCCGCTTAGCATCAGAACAGAGGTTCTCAGGTAATGGAGGGGATGTAGGGTGGCCCTGGGGCCAGAATACTCCAGGCTGCTCCCAGAGTATTCTGGCCAGCACAGACACCAACAGTGTCTCCCTACCTGTACTTCTTTTCTTCTGTTTCCACCCATTTGCTTTCCTCTCTCCTTAGTCCTTCTCACCACACCACACAGAACAAGAAGACATGGCAAAAAGATACATCTTACCACCACAGAAAATACTGTATGAAGGCAACTTCTTTGGGTTCTGCTTAGTCTTCTCTCTGGGTGCTGACTACTGATGGGCAATTTCAAAGTCCCTGCTACTCTCCTTTCTTTATAGTTAACCACATTATGGCTCAGATAGCCTTACAGAGGCCATCTTTAGATAGAGGATTCTTCTTTGAGAACTGGGTAATCCTGACAATCGTGCGTAATATTTCTGAATTGAAATATCTATATGTATCCTGTGCAGAAAATACTGTAATTGGGAACTTGTTCTGCACAAAACTAACACATAATGATTTGCATTAAAGCATCATTTTTTGCTATGGTTGATTTTCATAGGAAACAGTATTTTCTGTGCAGAAATATTCTGCATAAGTCCTGAATTGCAAATGTGTTTTGAAAACTGCATAGTTTTCTAATAATTTCTTCTAGTGGAATAATAGTAAAGATTCACATCCCTAGCCAAAACATCTGTGGAACTAAATATTCCTCACTCTTAATCTAATGAAAAGTACATTTTTGCTTTGATTTATTATTTTTTACTTATTCCATTTCATTACCATTTTATTGTTTTGATTCAATAATATAACAAGCTCCAATTATGTCTATGACTGCCAAAAAAAAAAAAAAAAAAAAAAAAGTTTTATTTGTCCAAGCACTTCCAGAGGAAAGAAAAGGTTGTCAATATTTATGCCACCCTCTCTACAAATGAGACAGAATAGCAGATAAATTTGCAAACATATGCATCTGCATCTGATTTGAAAATTTGCATCTTTACTTCTTTTGAAAAACTGGCATTCTGCATCCAAAGAAAGAAAGCAGTCAAATCAGTTATGGCTGCTAAGGAGCATCCCTCTCTTAGGCAAATTACTGGATAATAGTTTTGAATGATTAGTTTCTCCTTCAGCATTGGGGCCAATGATTAAGAAATGATTTTCTGATAGCTGAAAATCTTCCTGTTGTTGTTTTCTTGTGAATAGTGATGGGGGGGGGGGGGGAAGATACCTATCAGCTGAACTGAGCTGACCATGGCATGTTTTCCCCAGTTCACTATTTAAGTAGTAGTGGTCAACTTTTTACTTTTTAAAAAAATAAGATTCCATTCTGTTACAAGGAAGGGTTACACAAGACTGGTCTTAGGGCCATCTCACTTCTCATGAAACTTAGCATCTCTCTTTCCAAGTAAACACACATAAGACTTGGCTTTAGTTGTGTTCAGGTTATTTCTATGGCATGTCTAAGGGAAGAAGTTAGTTGTGTGACTTATTTGCCAAGCAAAGCATGGTGCACAGTCCTCTAGCTATTCATGTTGTTGTTTGCATTCTGTCAGTTATAGAAGATTTAAAGGGACAGGCTTTACTCTGTTGAGATTACTTTTTTCTTTCTTTGCAATCCAGTTCTTTTTCCTCTGTAATTTTTGCATTTTGCTTTCATTGATCCTACCCATTTTAGAGTATGTAGTCCCTGTGATATTTTCATCTTTTCTTCTAGCTCTGAAAAGTTCTGTGCTACAATTTAGACCTTTGAGTATGTGCTTGGTTTCCAGATCAATAGAATAATGCATCTCAGTATACTACCCATACAACTCTCATGGGATCCAGGAGCCCTGGAACTTTGCTCTCTGTTCACTTTAAGTAAAAAATAGCTCTTTCAATTGTCAAAAAATTTCACATATTTGAAATGTGAAATCTCACAAAGGAAATTCTTTGCCAGGAGCAACCAGTTGGCTCAGGAAGAGCAAAAAATACACTAATGGTCTTCCAATTGTCACAGTCTTCACAAAACATGTAAATGCCAACAACAACAATAACAACAAAACCTGATTGTCTCTCAAGCACATTGATTTAGAACAGCATTAAGACAACAAATACAGGAGCCTATACAGAAGCTGTATATTTATTTATTTATTTATTGTATTTATATTCTGCTTTTCAGTCACAAAGGCTCTCAGAGCAGCTTACAGATTTTTAATCAGACAATACCCTGCCCCCAGGCTTGCAATCTAAAATACATGACACAAAAGGCAATGGCAGTGAGGAAGAGGTTCCAGCAGTTCTTCTCTCCCTCTGAGGCCTGGACCATATCAGATGGACTAGAGCAGGGGTAGGCAACCTTTCCCCTTTAAGGGCCGAGGGACTTCAGCTCCCAGAAGCCTTAGCCATGTTGGCCAATAGTCCCATGTTGGCCAATAGCTTCTGGGATTCTGGGAGCTGAAGTCCCTCTGCCCTTAAAGGGGAAAGGTTGCCTACCCCTGGACTAGAGAGAGGGCTCTACTTCTTACTTTAAGCTAGGTTTGATGGAGTTGGGTCTGCCTTTCACTCCCTCTGAAATGAAATATAGACAGTATGCAAGATATTGGGCAAAATTTAAAGTTAAAAGGTAAAAGGTAAATACCCCAAAAGTACTATGATCTTAGAGTCATAGAATTATGGAGTTGGAATTCTCCATAATTCCCCAAGGGCCATCCAATCCAAAAAACCCTCACATACCTGCCATGCCTGAGGATGTGGATAGGATCCTTGGAGAGGTGAGAGCCACCATGTGCTTACTGGATCCTTGCCCTTCCTAGCTTCTGAAATCAGTTAGAGGGGAACTGGGCTGCATGAGTAAAGGGAGTGGTGAATGCTTCACTGCAGCAAGGGGAATGTTCATCCTGCCTAAAGGAAGCTGTGGTGAAGCCATTACTAATAAAAGACCTCCCTGGATCCTGCCATCCTGGATAACTATCGACTAGTCTCTAATATTCCATTTTTGGGCAAGGTTCTGGAGCAGGCAGTGGTCTCCCAGCTCCAGGGATTTCTGGATGAAATGGATTATCTAGATCCATTTCAATCTGGCTGCAGGCCTAGCTATGGCACAGAGACAGCTTTGGTCACCTTGGTGGATGACCTTCGCAGGGAACTGGACAGGGGGAGTGTTTTCCTGTTGGTCCTGTTACATCTCTCAGAGGCTTTCAATACCATCGGCCATGGTATCCTTCTGAGCCACCTTTCTGGAATGGGACTTGGGGGCACTGCTATGCAGTGGTTCCTGTATTTCTTGGAGGGGTGGACCCAGAAGATGGTGTTGGGAGACTCCTGATTGACTCCTTTGCTGCTGGCCTGTGGGGTCCGACAGGGTTCTGTTTTGTCTCCCATGTTGTTTAACATCTACATGAAACTGCGGGGAGAGGTCATCCGGAGTTTTGGGGTGTGGTGTCATCAGTATGCAGATGACACCCAACTCTATCTCTCCTTTCCATCTGACTCTAAGGAAGCTGTCTCTGTGATGAACCAGTGTCTACTGTCAGTAATGGACTGGGTGAGGGCAAAGAAATTGAAGCTTAATCCAGACAAGATGAAGGTGCTCCTGGTCAGCTGCAAGGCAGTTCAGGGAATTGGGGCTGTGCCTGAAATGGATGGGGTTACACTCCCCCTGAAATCTCAGGCTCACAACTTGGGTGTGCTCCTGGTCTCAACTCTGAGCCTGTATGCCCAAGTTTCAGCAGTGGCCAGGAGTGCATTTGCACAATTAAAACTTGTGCATGAGCTGCACCCATTCCTAGAGTCACCAGATCTGACTACAGTGACACATGCTTTGGTTACATCCTGTTTGGACTATTGTATGTGGGGCTGTCTTTGGAAACTCTTCAGAAAATTCAGTAGGTCCAAAATGCCGCAGCTAGAATGCTGACCAGAGCCACTTATAGGGAACGTATAACTCATGTATTGAAACAGCTGCACTGGCTACAGGTTCATTTCTGAGCACAATTCAAAGTGCTGGCCATGACCTATAAAGCCTTACACAACTTATGTCCAGACTATTTGAGACACTGTATCTCCCCATATGAACCACTTAGAGCCCTAAGATCCTCAGGAAAAGGCTTTCTCCCGGTCCCACCACCATCCCATGCTTGTTTGGTGAGGACACGAGAGAGAACCTTCTCAGTGGCTGCTCCCACCCTAGGGAACTCCCTTCCATGGGAGGCTAGGCTGGCCCCCTTGTTGCTGGCCTTTCGCTGACAGGCGACATTATTTTTATTTAAGCAAGCCTTTTAAAATCCTGCAGGCTTGGTTTCATTGGGGAATGGGGGTTAGTTTTAGATTATCATTATTTTTGACTCTGTTTCAAATTTTATATTTGTATTTTATGGTTTTAATTGTACTATTTTAATTGTTGTTTTAAGGTGTTTTATATATGTTGTTAGCCACCTTGGGTCATACTTTGGGAGAAAGGCAGGATCAAAATAAATAAATAAATAAATAAATAAACAAATAAATCAGGCAGACAAAATCAAAGCACTCCCAAAAGATGGCAATCCAGTCCCTATTTAAAAACTTCCAAAGAAGGAGACTCCACCACACTCTGGGGGAGAGTGTTGCACTGTAGAATAGCTCTTACCATCAAGATGTTCTCCCTAAGGTTTAGATGGAATCTTTTTTCTTGTACCCTGAATCCATTGCTTCATGATTAATGAGATCAATGATACTCTAATGTCAAGTTAAATTAATGTGACTTGAACCATAAATATACATACCTGGAGAAGAAACCCACTTAAAACAGCAAGTTTAGACCAGTATTGTTTAAGTAACTAAGGTCTGAAACAGACATGCAGATGGGGGTAGTTTCTGGCTGCTCTTTTTCTGCAGAGTCCGAAGGAGTTTGTGAAGGAGGAACAACAATGTCTGCACTACTTTGCTCTTGATGATCCTGTTTCTTTAATTTTTATATTATTATTACTCTGCTTGGTTCAGAAATGCAATAATACTCTCCTCTTCTCCCACACCAGGCAATTAAGTGGAAAACATGTTTCATTTTGGGAAAAATAAGCAGCCTATAAACTGCTTTTATGCTGATGCTGCACTTACAGTTTGGTGCTTACAGTCTAAGTGGAAAAATAAAAAAGGCTCTTCACCTCCCTCCTCAACACACACACACACAAATTTTGTCCAGGGCAGTTAAGTATTTAAAATGTAGCATCAACAACTATATCATTAGATAAAATGCATTAAAAAAAAAAAAAAAAAAAAACAGATGTTCTCTTGCATGTATTAGATCCCCCACTTCAGCAATTCAGCTAAATAGTTTAGTTGTATGAAACATGTAAACACCCATAAAAGCATTTAAAGAGACAACAACAGAGGAAACAGGAAAGCAGGAGTTATAGAATTTTAGATTCATTCATATGTATTCACATTACCCAAAGGATACCATGGAAGTAGTTAGGAATGTATTAATTTTTATGTTGCCTTCTTTGAGCCTCATCAAAATTCTCAAGGCAATAAACTAAGCTGAATAACAATCATAGTGAAACAGCTACAGAAAATTCCTACAATTCTCTTCCTACATAATCTTTCATAACAGTAGAATCCAGAAAACATATCCAGTGATAGCCATGTTGACCATACAGTAAAGTACAATAACAGGCAAAATCCACAGAACAGAGATATCTTTATTGGGCCACCCAAAATGAACAAAAACACATGATGCAACCTTTCAAAGTTTCACTGGCTTCTTCATCAATCAAAGATATTAAAATAGTACAAGAGAAAGAAAAATATGATGATGTTAGAGTCACAGGCCTATATTTTGTCCAGATATTGTTCTTCTCAGTTAAAATGATATGGCAGGATAGTCACGCAGGCAGAGGGCATTCCTTTTGGCCATGTTTGTTCTGAGAGACAAAGAGTCTTAAAGTCCAGGGAATAAAAATTAAACTCAAAAACAAAGATTTCTTCTTCTTCTTCTTCTTCTTCTTCTTTAAAAAACCATTCAATTCAAATGTTAGCTTCACCTGACATAGTTTCAAAATTCAAATATTAGCTCCATCTGGCATAGAGCCATTAAGCAGATGGGAATTTGGCAAGTCAACAGTTATGTAAATTTCCTTGACACAATGAGTTTACTCTAATCAAGACAAATCATTGGATTTTGGCCTAAATTAAATGATCACTATCTTTATATTACTGGACTTTCAATCTAATGGTTATACAACAAAAACATTTGATTTAAAATTAATCTTACTATTGCTGGACTTTCCACCTAATGGCCATACAGCTGAAACATTTGATATAAAATTAAATTCAGTTACTTTGTGAATAATAGGATTCTCTTCCTTTGCTTTTTTTAGGTAAAGTGATTTAAAATGAAATAAAATAAAAGATTGTTTAGTTCTTTAGTCATGGGGGAAAGGGGAACAAATTCCCATTGTGTTCTTTCAGAGCTACCTTTCAGCTATCATGCTTTGACTGTTTAAATGTTAGGGGGAAATCCTCCAATAAATGAAAGATTTTTCCCATTAGCAAAAGCTGGTTCTATTATAAAAGCCCATGCAATCTTTGAAGCCTATTTAGTATTACGGTTTTAATTGTCCTCTCTCAAAGTCCATTCAGTCTTTCTTCAAAGTAATGTTCACTAGTGAGTTAATTAATTTTCAGTGTTCAATTAATATCTCTCTCTCTCTCTCTCTCTCTATATATATATATATATATATATATATGTCACATACATACATACAATGTTATTATGGGATGTCACACTACAGTTAGCAGTTGCTTTCATCTTCTCCTTGAGGTTTGCATAATTCTTTAACCTTCCTTTTTATTATATTACTTCTTTCAGGAGGGAATGTTATATCTTCAAGCTCTAAGCATGTTACAATAAAGAAGACAGAATAAGAGGATGCTGACAGTAAAGATCTAAAGAAGAGGCAAACACTAACCACCTCAATATTTCCCTAGAAATGGGAATGAATTTTGCATACTGTAAAACTCATTCCTGTTGGCAAAACACATAATTCATTAGGGATCCACCATGTCTAAATGTTTCTGGATACTGTTTTCATTAAATGGATGAACAAAGTACACTTTTTGGAGAACTTTATTTTTATTCTTTTCCTGTTATTTCACATTTAACTCTCTTGTGGCAATACAACTGAGTCACAGTTAACAGCAGTCATTAATGTCTATTTCCTTTAGATCAAGGACAATGATTGTATGAAGTGTGGGGGTATACTCATCACTGATGCATTTCAGATGACCCAGAAGTGTCCTTTTTCAGGTAGTTTTTTTTTTTTTTAATTTGAGGGGAATGACATGAAGGAGCAAAGCAAAGCAAACCACTATGTTTATTTATTTATTTATTTATTTATTGGCAACTTTGAGGCAATTTTTCATCATTTTTAATGGGTGAGCTTAAGGTTTTGGGAATGTCCTCCAGTACTTGGAGGGATAAAAAAGGGGGCTGTGTATGACTCATATGCTGCACTTTCTACTAGATTCATTTTCTTTCTTCTATTTCAAATATTTCTAAATTATCCTTGCTAAACATGTCTACATGATATGTTGAAATTTCTATTGCTAACTTTGCATTGTTTTTACATGGGAGGAACCATTCCAATAGCTCACCTCTCTCACTCAGTGTGGTCTGCACCCATCACACCAATTAGTGATGCCCCTGCCCAAGTCCAATCTCAGCAACCCAGTCCAAAGGAATATCATGGTCAACAATATGAAAAGCCACAGAAAGATTCAACAGACGCACACTCCTCTCCACCAGTTCCCAGCATAGGTCACCAATCAAGTCAACCAATGCTGTATCTATCTCATATGCAGGCTTGATACAGGATATAAATGAATCAAATCCAGCAACCCCTGGAGATGAATGGTCACCACACATTCCACCACTTTGGCAAATAATGGAATGTTGGAAACTGGGAAGGAAGGTCCTTGTCCAATATGATGGAACCCAGGTGTTTTTTTCAACAATGGCCTTATAACTGTTTGATGGAACTCTATCTTATTTTGGCAAAGCATTTGATTATAAACTTGAATCTTGATAGATCACTTCAACTCCCCCTCACTGCCCCTCAGGTGTCTACTGCTGCTCACAGAGAACCTTGGTGGGCAATGCTGGGAGAAATTAACACTACCAACTATCCCTCAGCCTCATCTAGACAGGATTAACACATACATCCAGCCTTATCCAAGTCGGATTCTATGATAAAGGGAATATGTTGTTATTATATTTTAACAACAACAACAATAACAAACCTGAGTAAAATATTGATGCTGAGCATTCAGAGAGGCTTCTGGAATTTCCCTAAATTTACAGGATAATAGCCACCACCACATGGCCACAGGTCTTCTAGAAGCAAGCCATCTCTCAACTTCATGCAGTATGGTATAATGAAACTGACCTATTGTTTAGGCTTATCATAAGAAATTTTGAAGTAATTAATACATGTGAATGCCACTGCACAACAAGCCTGATCTTGTCAATTATACAAGATTTATTTTCCATAGCACACCAGTCTATTTTGTAATCAAGACATTGATACTGTCCCATATGCTCGCTTGACTTTAAATACTACATTTCAATTTGCTTAATATATGCTTTTGCTAAGATTGTAATGTACCAATCAATAGATTAAGTAGCATCATTTTCATGAAATTCTTTAAGGTCAACCAACTATCCCAGAAGTAATTTAGTTTTAATAATTTAAATGCTCGACAATGGTCTCATTTCTAAACATCAAGAATTTGCTGAAGCTCATTTCTTTTAAATTAGATGGTAGAAATATTATACACTGCTATAATTATTTTATTTTTAAATGCTGTAATGTAAAGTCTAATAGCAGATTTGTGCCCCTTGTACTCAGCTGGGAGAATATAAATACCCCACCTTTTGTAAGAGCATATTTCAGGCAATTTAGGATTACCCAAATTCCCTGTGAAAGTTAGCTAACAAAAAGCTTGCCATTCAATTTTGCCGTAAGCCACTTATTGAAATGGTGTCACACATTTCTCAGACAGATGCTTAACTAAACTATCATTGCAATAAACAGTCTTTGATACAGAAATCGATGAGATTAAAACTATATCAGTTCCATCACCATGAATTTTGTGGGTGATGGGAGAGAAAGGAGCCATTTTGTTCTTAACTGGTTTGGTGTACTTAATTCTGTAGAGCAGGGGTAGGCAACCTTTCCCCTTTAAGGGCTGAGGGACTTCAGCTCCCAGAATCCCAGGAGCTATTGGCCAACATGGGACTATTGGCCAACATGGCTGAGGCTTCTGGGAGCTGAAGTCCCTCAGTCCTTAAAGGGGAAAGGTTGCCTACCCCTGCTGTAGAGAAATGAACTATTCATGTTTTTTTTTTGTTTTTTTTTTTTTTAAATCATTTGCATTACTCTCCTTCTGTTCATGGAAGGAACTGCAAAGGCAATCCAGTAGGGAAGGAGAGGCAATTTCTCTCAGCTTCTCCTTCCCCCACTTCTCCATGTTTTGCTTCCCATTCACCTACCTTGTGTTTCCTTCCCATTCACCTACCTTGTGTTTTGCTTCCCATTCACCTACCTTGTGTTTCCAGGTTTTCAGAGACCATGGAGAGAAAAAGAAATTGGAAAGTTTACCTATATGAAATAACCAAGTGATGGTTCTTGGTCCCTTGCTTGGCTAGGAAGCACAAGGATGTCATCATGCTCAATATGTGATTCCTGATTGGCTGGAACTTCTTTAGAAATAGTGAATAAAGAGCTAATCAGACAAAAAAAAACAATGGTGTGAAAGCAGGGGAAAAGAATGAGAAATTATTTGACAATATAATAGTGTTAGTGAGGGCAATCCAGGATCATTGGAAGTGGTGACAAATTGTTATTGAGTCACAGTTTGGGAGAAAGGGAGGATATATAATCATTCAATAAATGCTCTGGATCAGCCATATAATTTTTCTCAATCCATCAGGTCACTAATTGTCCTCACTCTAGAGTTGGACAGTTTTGCTTCTTTTTCAGATTATTAGGAAGCACTGAACTACTCCCATTGGCAATGAAGGAGCACCATCATTTTATCACTCCTCAATGAGCTGTGTTTTTCTTAGAATGGACCTGAGATGATTCTCTCCTTTTCATGCCTAGGTCTTAGAGTCCACTGTGTAAGCACATGTATCTTAACATACACACATACACACATACACACATACAGAGTAATCCTTATTTTTCTGTCATTTTATTCATGCATTATAGTTGAGCCATAAAGAAAAAAGAAATTCAAAAAGCCATAAAGAAAAAGAAACTATGGGATAATGAGGTTATGCTTAACAGCTTTTATTCTCTCAACTTCCAGCAGGCAGATTTTATGAAGGGATTCCTACAGATATTGAGGGAGACAGCTAAGGGAGACATTCTTATAGTAGGGGACTCAGCCCTTGATCTTGTGTTAGACAGGTCGTTCATTTTTAAGTACTACCACTAGATATCCATTACCATCAATATGCTTACCATCAAAATGTAAGGATCACTGTTCTGTCTTTAAATTTTCAATCATTTCGTTTTTCAGTTTAGTAGCCTCTCATAATGTTGCCTTATAAATCACTGACTGACAATGAGTTGGAATATCAATACCATCATTTGACAACTGTTCACATATTTTAGCTGATTTTTTTTTTTTTGACACACCTGCGGATGCTACTAGATTGGTTGCAATTTTATTTTTGCTGTATTTCCTAGGCACTTTTGAAGTATTCTCATTGTCGGTTCCATATTCAAATTCTTCAGACTCAGTTTCAGATCCACTAGCAGTAAGTTCAAGATCATAAGATGTTGATGGCAGTGATAGATCTTGAGGTTTTTGTCTTTTTGATGGGTAGATTGTATTTTTGCTTGCAATTTTACCTGTTTAGTACCCAACTGCTCCCCTGCTTTCCACTAGTAGAAAGTACTTTTTTTTTTTTTTTGTCTTCACTGGATAACCATTCCTCTTCTATTTTTGTAATATCAAAAACTTCATCCAGGCCATCATATTTTCCCCTCTTAACACATTTATCACAAATCTTTAGCACCTTGTCAAGCTTTGATCGTATCACCTGATCTGACACATGTGGAAAATTTAATTTGTTTTCCCATAATTTAGTAATTTCCACTACTTGCTCCTTTCTATCTTTAATTTCTGCTCCAAGAAATTGGTATCTCCCAATAATTTGTGTTTGCAGTGGTATTCTGCTTTTATTTTCTAGAGAAAACTCTTCTAAAGGGACATTACCTCTTTTTTTATGTGATTCCTGAAACTGAACAAGATTTTTGGTCCAAATATGTATGTTTGTTTTTCTGTATGGTTTTGTAACTCTTCATATGCAACATTGCTTTTCTTATTAAAGAAATACAAAAAAATCAGGTTTAAACATGTTCTAAACAATTTAAATCATGTTCATAAAGCTCAAAATAGGAGTTCTATAAATGTATAAATTGTAAAATTAGGAATAATTGAGTATAATTGCATATATAGTATACTTGTATAGCCAGTTATACAATATATACTACACTACATAATATACCTCCTATGGACTAATACTGTAATACAAATTTTTGATTTAGGAGTGACCTTTTAAAAAAAAAAAACTTCGGGGAATTAACACTTTTTTATTTATCTTTAAGCTAAAGTTCATTGAGTTATGATACAGGAAACATTAAAAAAAACAACTCAACTTTCATATGCCTAATAATCTCCTAAAATCTGGCAGTTTAACTCCTATTTAATCACTGACAAGTGATTTAAACAATCAATTACTGAAGCTATTCAATATTTTAAGAAAGACAACTCCACCCTGGGAATTTCAGAGGCCCTCCTTTGGGACACATTGAAGATGGGCCTACAAGGCCTATTTATTAAAGAAGGGGCTCACTGAAAACATTTAAGAGAAGCAAAGCGGGGAAGGTCACTCTTGAATGAGATAATAGAATTAACATAAGAGATCACAAGAAAAGTCTGACCTGGCACTTTTGCTTCAGAAAAAGGCTCTCTTGGAATTTTCACATTCAGAAAGCCATGTTTCATATGAAAGCCAGGTTCTGTGAGTTTGGTAATAAGAATTCTAAACTAATGACAAAAAATATTTTTAAAAAGGCAGTGAAGAGGTTAGCCACATGTATTTGATCTTTCAGAGGGTAAAATTTATAATACTCAATTTAAAATTTTAGAAGAATTCCAGGTTACATTGTATTCTTCTGAACAAGCTGGTGATCCCAACAATACCAAATTTGTTAAGTCCCCAAATATTAAAAAAAATTCAGGGACTATCACACTGCAGCCCTTAACAAGTCCGTCACTATCAAAGAATTGAATACTGCTCTCAAACCAATCTGGCCAAGGAAATCCCTTGGCCTGAATGGTTTTACAGGAGAATTTTATAAACTCTTTAAAGACTGCCTTAACTCCCATTTAATAGTGTTACTAAATGAAACTTTGCTGAAGGGAAAAGTGCCACATAGTTGGAAAACCTCAAGAATTGTGCTGATCCCTAAAACTAATGAATTATCACCCCTTGTTCAATCTTTTCAGCCGATTGCACTAATTAATCACAATACCAAATTGCTCTCTTCTGTTTTAGCTGCCAGATTGAATGGTATCACCATTAATTATATTCACCCAAACCAAATAGGGTTTATGCCTGGGCATGGATTATCAGATGCTATCAGGAGAACATTAGACATCATCCATTGTGCCTCAAGGGAATGTACACAGCTGGCACTTGTCTTGCTCAATGCCCTTAAGGCCTTTGATATGGTATAATGGCCTTATCTCTTTACCCTGCTTATGGATTCTAATTTTGATTAGAGATAACAAGATAGAAGGGATAGAAATTAATAAGACCATGCATAAAATTGGGCTTTACATGGACGATGTGCTGCTCTACATTACCTGACTCTTTCCAAGAGATTAATAAAGTACTGAAACTGTTTGATAGGTTTTCTGGGTTCTGAATGAATTATCAAAAATCTAGGATGCTTTGCCTCAATGCAACCCCTGAAATCCAGTGCACCTGGAAAGGATTAATGCACAAATCAACGCCTCAGATCTAAAGTATCAAGGGGTTGTCATCATGAGGGATATTTCAACGTATCCCTCACAATTATAGGCCAATCACAATAGAAATTAGCCTTTTGGAGGTTGCTCCATTTTTCTCCTTTGGATAACATTGGTTTAGTTTAACTTTTCATATTGTGAAAATTATTGTTTCTTTTTCAAATGGTTCTCTTAAGACCACCAAAATCATATTTTAAATGCTGCAACAAGTTAATAGACTCTCTAGTTTTTAATAAGAAGCCTACACACTTCTCAAAAGCTGTCAACAATTCTAACAGCAGAAATGGAGGGTTGTCACTTCTGAAATTTGATCTTTATTTTAAAGCTTCTCAGACGAGTCAGGTCACCCAGTTGATTAGCAGAAATAGCTTGACAAATTGAATAGACATTGAAATCAACACTGCATCCCCTGTAACCTTCAATCGTTTTTGTTTTGTTTGAAATTAAATACAAATTTACTTAATTCTGGCCATTACCCTTGTTACTTATCTCTTTAGTCTTGTATAAGAAATGAGGTCTTCTCTTGGCCCCCTTACCCTCCACTTTACAGCCTTTTCTTACCCATCCTCTTTTCTAGAGACCAGACACACACACACACAGTTTCAAAGCTGGGAGGTTGATGGCCTGTATATTGTTCCACATTGGGGTATCTTTGATATCAGAGCAACTTACCTGTGCTCTGGGCCCTGGCCATCAGAACTACTATCAAATAATACAGATATGATTATTTTTAAAGAAATTGCTCCGAGTTCAGGAATATCCTCACCCACTTACTTTTTTTGAAAATGTGCATGTTTCTCCAGGTATGTATTCTAAAGGCCAAATAGTACTCATATACAACTGTGTGGTAGAAGAAACATTTGGGAAGTCGACTCTTCATAAGGCAGAGTGGGAAGCAGAATTTTCCTTTTGATCAATAGTAGGACCTGGGGAAATAAGTGGAGTCACTTCCCATTTAAAACTAAGTCCATTGTGGTTAAAGAGTATACTATTAAGCTGGTCCACCAATGATATCTTACCCTGGTGAAGCTAGCTAGTATGTCTACCAATGCCAATCCTAATTGTTGGAAGGGTGTGATGAAAGGGAAACCTTTTTACATATGTGGTTGGATTGTCACTTAATGCATTAATACTGGACAGGAATTTTGCAGCTAATCTCCAAGATCACTAAACAAATCATACAACCATCACCATTCCTACTTCTGTTCTCCTTTTCTTGTTGATGAAAATAAAGTTCTGCAGCACAACAAACTTATTTGTTTCCTCTTGGCTGATGGCAGGCTTGATATAGCTAAGAACTGGAAAACTGGAAAGTTGAACATTGCAGGATGGTGGACTAGACTTTGGGACCTGTGGTTAATGGAGAAAATTGCAGACGGTAATAATAGCATGAGAGGCTGACATTCTGGATTGATTCTCCACACAATTTGGCATCTACTTAATGAATACATGCAGCAGGACTTGGTTTCTACACACACCCCAATCTCATCCAAACTTTTATGGAAAGATGTCTTCCAGGATCCTTGAATGCACCTTTTGTCAATAATTTCCAGGATATTACTCTGGGTTATGGCTTATTTTCTGCATTTTTAATGCAATAACCACACTGGAGGGCTTATTGTCTCTGACATTATTTTTATTTGTTGTTGTTTTAGTATTCTGTCTATCCTAATGAAACATTTCTTAACCCAAACATCCTTGAGTATTTTTTTAAAAAATAGGTACATCACCACCAAAAGATCTTTCAGATTTTCCCAAGATTACTTCTTGTACTATTTGTAAGATATTCATATGCAGGTTAATATCTTTTGTTCACAACCAACAATCAATCCATGAAATGATGAGCCTCTCAGGTCTTCAACTGGAAGTATTATTAGTGAGTCAATTTCCTTTTTTTTTCTTCAAGTCCAAGGAAATTATCCTGTAACAGAGCATTTGCCACAACAACACTTTCATCATAACTAACCCAAGCTAATATTCTGTGTAAAATTACTACCATGAATTAAATTTATGTCAGTAGACAATAGGATTGTGTGTAATTACTGATTCCCATTCATAATAAACTAAGCAAATTATCTCCCTTTACATAAATGTGCCATATATTGGTTGGGAACTATAATGAAGAAATAAATTTGTGAAAGAAATATGGACTGAATCTGCCAAATTATTGTAAATGATCGCTTCTTTAAAATGAAGGCATGTAATTGCAATTGGAAAATGTTATCCTCTTAATGGTTGCATTATTATTTCAGGAGACCAATAATCCTCTTTGCTAGTGCTTCATTTCAACAGGATAGGCAGATTTTATGCATCTTAATATGAAAATGTCACACAATCAATACATGAAATGATTTACCATTGGTATGATTAAGCTCATCATAACAGAAATTTGAGAGTTTCTAAGAATGCTGAAGAGACAAATGGAAGTTTCAGAGTTGTAAGCCACCTTGGGTTCCATGTTGGAAGAAAGACATAATCAGAATTAAAATCAATAAAGTAAAATTTAGGTAACAAATAAATATACCCTTTAGGTAAACAGTTGTTGGCACACAGGCTGCAAAGGAAAATATAGAGGAAAATGCCATGGTAAATTTACACACAGCCAGTTTCTTGTGAAGATTACTGCAAGCCTTTGGAATAGATTTTGTCAGTGGCTTTCTATTATTCACATTTATCACTATCAAGGGTAGTAAATCTTAGCTTTCCTGATGTTTTGCAGTACAATGCCCCCAATCTATTACTACTGCCATACTGGCTGGGACTTTGGAATCTGAAGTCCTAAACATCTATATGAAGAACCAAATATTCCCCACCCCTGGGCTATACATTTTATGCACAATCAAAATACAAAGGTTGGAATTCTGGTTGGGACATCTACACATGTACATTTTCCTTACCTGCATGGACATCCTTTTTCAGGTGCTGCAGGGGATGGTTCCTTCCTTCCTATGCTGCACCTAAAGCCCTCCCTCTTGACCTACCAATAAGCCTGATACTGCCTCACATGCCCATGTCATGTTTCTTGCTGAGCAAGTCTCAGAGACATTTCTGGCTATATCTGCCATAGCCAGATATAAATGATGACATCAGCACCAGGGTTCATCAGTAGCCTTGGCACACATGCAAATTATGTTGTGTCTGCTTATAAAGATGTAGACAGAACTGAAATTTGAAACAGGATAATGTCAAAATAGGAAGAAATAGGTGTTTTGGCCTGTGTAGATAAAGCCAGTTTCTTCCCATTCTGACATCATCCTGTCCCAAATCTCAGTTCTGGTGTGAGCAGTCCAGATAACCTCTTGTACCTTCTGCACCAGAAGCGTGGTATTACAACCTTAATATACATGTTGCTCTGGATATTCTTGGAAGATGTTCCTACACTAATGCACCAAGCATGGAACATAAACAAGATGAACTTGAACTTCTAGCACAACAAAGGAAATATGATATAGTAGGCATCACTGAAATCTGGTGGGAAGAGTCTCATCATTGGAATGTAGGAATAGAGGGGTATAACCTTTTCAAGAGAAATAGGGCAAAAGAGAAAGAAGGAGGAATAGCATTATATGTCAGGGATGTTTACACCTGTGAAGAGATCCAGGACTTCAATCCTGAAAGCCAGGTGGAGAACATCTGGATAAAAAAATAAAGTGAAGGGAAACAACAGGGATGTTATTGTGGGAGTCTACTACAAACCCCCAAGTCAGACTGAGGAACTGAATGGTGCCTTCCTAGAACAGATGACCATGCATTCAAAAGTGCAAGTTGTAGTAGAGATGGACAACTTCAACTATCCTGATATCTGGTGGAAGTCAAACTCAGTCAAAACTTTAAGATTTAGTAAATTTCTCACTTGCCTTGAAGACAATTTCATTGTTCAAAAGGGGGAAGTGGCAACAAGGGGATCAGACATTTTAGATCTCATCCTAACCAACGGGGATGATCTGGTTAATGGGTTGGAAATGCTGGGATCCTTAGGTGGGAGAGACCTTGTTCTCCGGGAGTTTGCTATACAGTGGAAAAGACAAGCCAGTCATGGTCAGACATGCATTTTAGACTTTAGGAGAGCTGGTTTCAGTAAACTTAGGGCAATCATGGGGGTGATCCCTTAGTCAGGAATACTAAAAGAGAACGGAGTTCAGGATAGATGGGAATTTCTCAAAAGGGAGATCCTGAAGGCACAATTTCAAACAGTTCCAACAAAGGAAGGAAAATGGGAAGTGTGTCAAGAAACCAAGATGAATGACTATCCCCCTTTGCAGACGGCGCTTTGTGCCATCTTAGAGGCAAGGAAGGGGAGGAGCAGCTGAATGCTGGGCACCCCATCCCCTTCCTGAGGACGCCATTGGAGTGCCAGCCCTTCCACATGATGGGTGGTCCGATGACATCCTTCTGGCTTAGTGTTTGGACACACTGAGCCAGAAGAGACACCAAAGAGCCGCATGGAGACTCTTGCAGCGCCCCTTTCGTGGCTTGAGGAAGGAGTTCTATTTTAGTGCTCCTTTCCCAGGCGGTGAAAGGGAGGATCGGGGCCGAGGCATGGGGCTGCCTCGGTCCCAATCCGCCACTTCCCAGGGTGGCTCATGGCCGCCTGTCTGCATCCCCCCTAAGAATTTTGAAGTATGCTAAGTTTTAAAGGGGAGATGTATAAGAAATGGGAAAAAAGTGGGGGGATCACATAAGAGGAACTCAAACAAATAACTAGCACGTTTAGGGGTAAAGTCAGAAAAGCAAAAGCATAGAATGAGCTCAGACATGCTATAGAGGTTAAGAACAATAAAAAGTGCTTTAAGGGGTATGTTCATAGCAAAAGGAAGAAGGGAGTGGTAGGGTCACTGTTTGGAGGAGATGGAGAAATGTTAATGAGGACAGAGAAAAGGTAGAACTATTCAACACCTTCTTTGCCTCAGTCTTCTCACAAAAGGAAAAAGGTGGTCAACCTGAGGAAAATGGAACAGAGGATACAATAGGAGAAACAGCACAGAAAAAGTAAAGAGGTAGTACAAGAATACCTGGTTAATCTAAATGAATTTAAATCCCTGGGACAAGTTGAACTACATCCAAAGGTATGAAAAGAACTGGAAATGTAGTCTCAGCACCACTGGCAATAATCTTTGAGAATCCTGGAGAACAGGAGAAGTCCCAGTAGATTGAAGGAGAGCAAATGTTGTCCCCATCCTCAAAAAGAGAGAAAAAAAAAAAGAGGATCCCAAGTATTACCACTCTGTTAGTGTGACATCAATACCAGGAAAAATTCTAAAGTGGCTCATTAAACAGAGAGCCTGCGAACATTTAGAAGGGAATGCCATAATCAAAAAAAGCCAACATGGGTTTCTCAAAAACAAGTCATGCCAGACTAATCTGATCTGGTGTGTGTGTGTGTGTGTGTGTGTGTGTGTGTATATATATATATATATATATATATATATATATATAATTAGCAGCTTAGTAGATGGAGGAAATGATTTCAATCAGGCTTTTGACAAGGTCCCTCATGATATTCTTGCAAACAAGCTAGTAAAATGTGGGCTAGACAATAGTACTGTTATGTGGATTTGCTATTGGTTGACCAACCAAATCCAAAGGGTGCTTAGCAATGACTCCTCTTCATCTTGGATGACTCCTCTTCATCTTGGAGAGAGGTGACCACTGGGGTGCCACAAGGTTCAGTCCTGGGCCCAGTGCTATTCAACATCTTTATCAATGTCTTGGCCAAAAAAATAAGGGTGCAGATGACACCAAGTTAGGAGGAGTAACTAATACCCAGAGGAGAGGATCAAAATTCAAAATAACCTAAATAGGTTAGAAAGCTGGCCAAAGCTAACAAAATGAATTTCAATACTACAAATATAAGGTACTGACCTTAGACAGAAAAAAAAAATGAAATGCATAGCTATAGGATGGGGGACAACTGGCTTAACAAGACTACATGTGAAAGGAATCTAGTAGACGACAAGTCCTAGTAAACCACAAGTTGAACATGAGTCAACAGTGTGATATGACAGCTTAAAAGCCAATGTGATTCTAGGCTACATTAACAGAGGTATAGTGTCTAGATCAGGGGTAGGCAACCTTTCCCCTTTAAGGGCCGAAGGACTTCAGCTCCCAGAATCCCAGGAGCTATTGGTCAACATGGGACTATTGGCCAACATGGCTGAGGCTTTTGGGAGCTGAAGTCCCTCGGCCCTTAAAGGGGAAAGGTTGCCTACCCCTGGTCTAGATCAAGGGAAGTAACAATTTCACTCTATTCTGCTTTAGTCAGGCCTCACTGAATATTGTTTCCAGTTCTGGGTACCACAATTCAAAAAGGATGTTGACAAACTGGAGTGTGTCTGGGGAGGGTGACTAAAATGGTGAAGTGTCTGGAAACCATGCCCTAAGAGGAACGACTTAGGGAACTGAGTATGTTTAGCCCAGAGAAGAGATGTCTAAGAGAGGATATGATAGCCCTGTTTAAATATTTGAAGTGGTATCATATTGAGGATGGAGCATGTCTGTTTTCTGCAGCTTCAGAGAATAGGATCTGGAGCAATGGATTCAAACTACCGGAACAGTGATTCCACCTCAACATTATGAAGAACGTCCTGACAGTAAGAGCTGTTTGACAGTGGAACACTCTCTCTCAGAGTGTGACTAAAATAGTGAAGGGTCTAGAAACCATGCCCTAAGAGGAGAGACCTAAGGAGCTGGTGATGTTTATCCTGGAGAAAAGATAGTTGAGAGGATGTAAGCTACAGGAAAAGAGATTCCACCTCAACATTAGGAGGAACTTCCTGACTGTAAGAGCTGTTCAACAGTGGAATACACTCAATCAGAGTGTGGTGGAGTCTCTTTCTTTTAAGGGTTTGAAACAGAGGCTAGATTGCCAGTGATTGGAGGTGCTTTGACTGTGAGTTCCTGCATGGCAGGGGGTTGGACTGGATGGCCCTTGAGGTATCTTCCAACTCTATGATTCTATGCTTCATTTTTTTCCCCTACAATATAGGCAATGTGCATTTCTCTGCCACAATAAAAATCTTTTTGGATTAAAAAAGTGAGGAGATAAACTATTTCAAGGCATCACCTCTTATGCATTTCTTAAACAGTGATATCAATCCATCCTTTCCTGTTGCTATACAGATAAATACACCCTCACAGTCTCAAGCAAAGGATATATGCATAGGCACATTTTGTGTCTCTGCCCCCCCCCCCCCCAATTGGCTGAGAAACCTGAAAATGGCTGCTACTTTATTATCTTGTGCAAAGAGGTCATGCAAAACAATCTTGCTTCCAGTTTTGGGGGAATTTTGAACAAGATGCTCTGTGTGGTTCAATCTCCCATCAGTTTCCAGCCCCCATTCATGTACAATCTGTGACAATCTGTGACAATTTCATGACAGTCTGAGCTGCTTCTTGTAATTGTATGCATCCTTGGAAAGGACAGGTGAATAGTCACTGACAGCAGAGAGAACAAGTATGGTTAGGATACCCTTCCCTAGGCTATGGGGCCCAGCATTTACCCAGCAATGCTGACTCACACCATTTTTAAAAAAGACCTTTGTAGAGACAACTATATAGATGTTTCATATTTAAAACATAAAGCAAAAACCAGGTGCTACACATTTTAATGATGCTATTTATTGCAAACTGAGTGTGTGCCATCCACTGTGAAAACAGATTTAACATACGGCAGCACTGAATTTCATGGTAATAAAAGAAAAGCCCCTGATTGGAGATGACATTTTAAATCAAATAAAGTGGTCCTCACCACAGTATGATGCTTGATGAAATATGTGGAACACTCAAGAATAAAAATGGAGGAAATAGTTCTTTGAAAGGCTACAACTTTTGAAAATTGAGCACAACTAGGTGCATGTCAATGGACAATTCTGATATTTGTGAAGCAGTGATTGCATTATGCATTCTGTGTTGTAAATGGGGAGGGGAAAACTGATCCATGACTGCTACTTGATTTATAAAAAGGCTGATATTCAACAGACAGGAGCATCACAGAGACATGAAAAAAGAATTCATTTGGTTTTCAGATTACTATGAATTTACCTGATTTTGAATTTAAAAAGCACAGCAAAGCAAAATTCAGTCATTCTTTGAACTTACCCTTATCCAAGTTTTGCAACTGAGTTCAACAATTTAAAAAAAAATGCTTGTAAGAAGTATAGAATAATGAAAAGTCCATATAAGAACAATTTGGAACAGTGAAGTGATTAGTACATTAGTTTATTAATTGATAAGACTTCCTCCAATGTGGCTGAAATTCAGACTGCTTGATTGACATGGAAGTTATTTATATATGCTAACAAACCAGTTGTTTCAGTCATTAGATTTCTTTAGCACTTTTAGTGGCTCCCTTTGCCAGATTCAGTAAGGCAGGGGGCATCAGGAGAAGAAAGATTAAAACTGGACGGAAATTATCATATGCTTTGTAATGGCTTGTTGTCCTAAACTATCTGCTGCCTCGTGGATTTTAAAAACAAGAAGTTGGAGAAGTGAAATAGCTGAAAAATGGTGCCCCCTCCCCACCAATTCATTCACATGTGTCACATGAAATACAGATAGACAACAAAGGGCCAAAACAGACAGCCTTTAAAGCCCACTTCCAAGTGTCTTGGGAGTGTGGCATTTATACACCCATGCTTTGAAGACATCTGGATGATGCCTTGCTGCCTAAATGTGGGTGGCTTCAACATGCTCCAGTGGTGCAGCGTTTATACATCACATGCTGCCTAAGCATCTTAAAGCTGTCCTGGATCTGCAGCAGGGCCAGGAAAGACAGGTCTTTCCCAACCCAAATAGGAGTGGATCTTTTCTGCTTCAATTTGGGCTGGGTTCAAGGTGAATTGGGGCTGCAGCATGTGTTTGCCACAGCCCCAATCCATCTTCAGTGAGGGCAGCTTCAAGCCGCCCCTTTGGAGTCGTGTGTTCTGGCCCAAAGTGAATTACTGCAAGGCATCACTCACAATTGATTCAATGGTTCTACTCAGGTCAGAACTCACAATAGGAACATATCATGCTTTAGGACAGCTATTCCTCACCTGACATTTTCTAAATTTCTTGGACTCACAACATCCACCAAGAAACAATCATGTTATGGACTGTGTTGTAAATCCAAGGGTGTGTGTTTGTGTGTGTCAGTTTAAGGGAAATCTACTTGAAAATAACAAATAAAAATAGCACATTTGAAGAAAACAACAAAATATTTCTCTGGGGTCAATGGTGACAAATTTCATGACATTCTCTGTAAATCCTATGGCTCATTTCAAGACTAACATTTAAATAATTAATAAGTAATCATCAATTTATTAGATCAAACTATTTCAATTATTATTATTAAAGGTAATGGGTTAATTTCTAAATTTGTAACATTTAACACTGAAAAATGAATTTTGAAATCTATCATTCTAAGCTCTGGAATGTTATTAGTTCCTATTGTATAGTGTAATTTGAGTGTAGGACATTGCCTCTAGAGACTGGGGTTTGAATCCCTGCTCAGCAATGGCAATCCATTGGATGAATTTGAGCAAGTCACAGTCTCCCATTTTCAGTGAAGGGCAAAGACAAACCCTTTCTGAAGAAGTACTGTCAAGAAGACTCCATTATACCTTCATCATATGGTTGCCATAAGTCAGAAACTATTATATTATATTATATTATATTATATTATATTATATTATTCAAGATTGTATTTAAAATGAAGTTTTTAGAAGAAATGAGCTCCCAAATGCATACAAATTTTCATTAAATTTTAAAACTGAGTGACCATAAAAGAATGCCACATCAACACATATGGTAGTAGAGAGAACAACTTCATACAACAAGGTGGGGTGGGTATAGGTGGGATGGACAAACAACTTTGGCTGCTATTTAGTTATTTATTATTTGGAGTATTTATACCTCGCTTCTGAGCCACAAAGGCTCTTGGAGCAGCTTACAAATTGTTCTTTTGCACAAAAAATGAGGGTTCCCTGCCCTCAGCCGCAGCAGTCAGTAACTTTGTTGCAGTGAAGTGGTAAATCCATGCTGTATTTTATTGGGGAAGGTCAATGTAACACATCAAATTTGCCAGCTAGAGTTAACAATAATGAATTCAAGTTTTGAGCCCACTAACAAATTAACAAAGAAATTAAGATTGTAATTCTAATGCATCCAACTTGAACAGATGTATTTAAGAAACAGTTGTGCCTTTATTATTTTTTAGGGTGGGAAGAAGACCCTGCTATCTAATGATACCTGCAAAACATGTAGGAAATACAGAAATATTATTTGCTGTTGCTCAGAAAATGATTTTGTTTTGATCATGGATATGAGACACCTCTTTCCTCTGCCACTAAGGAACCTCACCCTAATTAAGCCATAGTGCTTCTGGGCATAGAGAATTGCTACTCTCTGCAATACTGAGTAATCCCTGCTGTGTTCTGAACAACAAGACAACTGCTCTGAAGTGTCACTGGCTGAGCTGATGCTTCTGGCAAGAGTCCCATAAAGTTTGGAGTGATGCTATGAATCTGGCATAGCAAATTATTTGATAATGAGAAAGTGGTTCTCAATAATCTAGGCAAACAAGAGAAAGCTTGTGCTTTTTTCCTGGGCCTTATAGTTTTCTTATTAAAAGTGAATGGTATCGGAAGGCTATCTATCTTATTATGAAATTGGAATAGTGAGTTTTTTTTACATTTTAGCACAATGAGTACCTTCAGCAAGTAACTGGAAGTCATTAAAAACATAACTCAGTATCAATTATAACTCACTAATTACCTTCTTTGTCTCTGTTTTGAACAATTCACTTGTACAAAAAAAGTAGCCTGTAATATCTGACACTTACTGAGTTATTTCAGCTAATTTCTTCCTGCTGTTATAAAGTCTTCAAAAACCACAGTTTGTTGTGAGTCTTATTGGAGACTTATTAGAGATTTATTCAGTCCATAACATGATTGTTGTTTGGTGGATGTTGTGAGTCTTATTGGAGTCTTATTGGAGACTTATTTAGCACAAAATACACATGTGGTTGTTTTGTGCAAAAAAATAAAAAAAAATCTGCATAGGAAACAGAATTTTCTACATGGGAATTATTTCAATGCAGAAATATTGATTTATGCATAGAAAATGTTGTTTTCTATGCAAATCATTCATGTGCAATTGTTAGGTATTACAACATTTTTTGTGCAAAAGAACCCACATTTTTCTGTACAGGAATTAATATTTTTGCCTTATAATATATCATTTCCCATCAAGAAACAGCTGTATCATACACAGAAAATGCTGTTTTCTGTGCAAAGCAACCATATTTCATGAGTTCATGATTCTTCTTGTCAAGGTTTCTCAACAATTAAAAAAAAAACATGTTGTGCAGTATTTTTCAAATGTTTTCAAATATTCTTTCCAACCCTAAAAATATCTGTCACAGGGCTTTGGCACCTAGCAGTTAGAAATATTCAAAAGCAAGATAATGGCAGGGAATGAATAACAGAGAGTTGACTATTCAGCATAGTATGTCTGAATATTCCTTGCCTAGGAACACCAATGAAATTTATGGGTTTGTCATAGGCTGACAAATGACTGGAAGACATATATCCACACACACAAACATTGTTGCTACAAGTCAAAAACACAGGGGTTCTGAGAAACTCCATCTATTTTAGTATCTTAGGGGAAACAGACTGCCTCAAAAGGGCAGATCCTATTTGGACTGGTTTTGGTTCACCTCAGGCAGCCCTAGTGTAACACCAGCATGACTTCCAGGCATCTTGGGTGCATGCAGCATTGAAACATCATGCCTGTAAGCTTCCTGGAAGCCAGATTTTCCAGGCCATCTGTTTGGCTCCTTTGTTAAGAAACTAAGAGATAAGTAAGAAAAATGCCTCCACTGATAATATCACAATCAGTCACATATGATTGAAAAGGATAAGTGACAACAAGCACTAACTCATTACACTGGAGAAGCCAAACTATTATACATTTTATTCTGTATATGTAAAAGGCTGGAATGGAATTTTACCGGGGAAATGCATGGATCAGGTAACAGTGATTAATGCTGGTGTCAACTGAAGGATGCCAGACTTCTCTAATATACACTAGAGAAGCATCCGAGGAAAAGCTGGCAAATAGTTGTCAAATATAGGTCTGCAGTCCAGCTGTTAGTGGACTGCAGACCTACCAGAATAGCCTTCTGATGGCTAGGGTATCAAACTGTGTAATCCTTCCAATGGCTAGGAAGGATGGCTGATTCAGTCCAGAAATATTTGGAGTACCACACATAAGAGATTACAGAGATTAGATCTTGAGTATTAGGGGAGCTATTTTCTTTTCTCCTAGAAAAGAATAACATTAGACAAAAAACATTGGTTCAACTTGGAACATTTTATTACACTATTGTGATCACAGGGGTCTTCCTGCCACTGCTGTGAGGCCTTTCTTTTACCTCAGAAACATCTCCTGACCTCTCGCCTCACTTTTACCCTTAATACATTTTTCCTTAAATGAATTAGGGTTGAGGCCCCCAAGTCTCTTTCTCCTATATGTGTTTTATTATTGGTAGCATGTTATCTGTGAAAAAAATATATATTCTAAATACATTCAGGCCACTTCTCTTATGGAAACAAGAATAAAAATAAACTTTATTTACAAGCAGATGTTAATATTGTATCCTTTCAAGGTTGGTACACAGATCATATGGTTACAGTATTTACAGCACTTGTTACTAATTATTTCTTCTTCAGTTCACTTACTGAATCTGTTTCAATTCTAAACTGTTTTCTGCTTCTTTTAAATTACTCTCTCTATATTATAATTCTTTAACAGAAGTATGAATTCTGCTAAGGTCTGGCCTGAATTTCAACTGGAAACCTGTAGAGTAAAGCAGTTATGAACTGCTATGAACTCTTTCATTCTGACATACTTTCCTCTCTTCTCAACTGCTCTTTCCCTTTTATAATCACTCCTCCTGCAGCCCCCACCTTTGCAGCCAGCCTTAACCTGATTTACTGTTGGAGAACTCCACTCTGCCTAGTGGCTTGCCACAACTATTTACAATGAAAAATGTGGTAGTATCTGCCCATTATGGCAGCGGTACCTCCCACCTTCCTTGCCAGTCAACCATGGATGAACCACAAGAGACCCAGTCACAAACCATACCAAATAGCTTGTGGACAGCCAAATAGAAGATGCTTTCCCTGAGAAGCTCCTCTCAGAGTAACTCAAAAGGGGACATGTAATCAAAATCTCAAATCTCAAAATCTATCCTCGTTGACAAGTCGTCTCATTGTACCAAAGTGGACTGTCTTGAGTTTGACCCAATTATTGGCAACAATGAGATTCTTTTATGTATACTTGTCTTCTTCAATCCTAGCCATTTTTTTCACTGCACCATGTATACCTAAGTTCCACAAATATTAACAATTGCCCATGATGGGCAGAGATTATGGGAAATGTAGTCTAAACAATTAGGAAACAACAGAGTTCCTATCCTTGCACTAGACTATTGGATCTAACATAAACAGATATTTCAATGCCCAGATCAGCCTTCAAATTCTATCCCACAACTGATTGTTAGTAACACACAAATATGGATCACAGGAAGTATCTAAATATTGGTAGGGTAAAGGGATGTGTTCCTCCATGCCAGTTTTGGGAAGCACCAACCATCCCTGCAAGTAATTCTACTCCTTTTTCTTCCTCAGTAAACCTTCCTATGATGTTCAGCAAATAGGAAAGAATTATTACTCATAGCCTCCATCGATCACATGGCATGAGGTAAATATAAAGTCATTGTAGAAGAAGGCCATAATATACAATGAACAATTTCTGTTTTGATTTATTTTGCTCGGCTCAGTGTTCAGATTTGATGCATAACTGGTTTACACCTTGAAATTTAAAAAATATATATATTATCAACCACTGTTTTGTGACATCTTTCAATAATGGATGTTCATGTGACAGAGAAAGCATGGGTAAACCATTAAGTGGTGATTTCAGGAAAGAAACAAAGTCCACTGTAAAATCTCCTGGTCTGCATGCAGAAGACCCAATTTCACTCCTCACTGTCTCCAAGGAGGACTGTGACACAATATTTTCTTAAACCCTGGAAAGGCAACTGGTAAATACTGGCTCATCTTTCTTACCCAAGAGGGGTGGGAAGTTAGCTAATGATTTTATTCCTGACCATATTTGCCCAGTTTGGTACTTTTGCTTTGATGCAAATATGTTATCTTAGGCCAGCAAGGGAAATTAAGGTATTCCAGACAGGAAAAGGTCTGACAGAAATTTTAAAACCTCCAATGAAGAAGAGTCCACCACTCCCTGAGGCAGTCTATTCCTCTATTGGGAATGGATAGATTTGTTCACCCATAAGTATGGCATGAAGAGGAAGCCTCCTCAAACAAGGATAAGGAACAGAAGAACACAGATAACAAGCTTTAGTCAGAGTCAAGATGTCTGGTAGCCCTCTTTGGAGCCAGAGAAGGGCTGGCAGTAGTGTAATGAAGGTATAGACTAACCCATGTAGCTCCTGAAGAGCAAGAGTCTGAGCTACTTCTGAATGATAGAGACTAAAGTGACAGGAACAAAAAAAAATTGCCTTGACACACTAAAAAAAGAAAGAAAAGAAATTCTGAGACAATTAGAATATATTCAGATAATTACTCTGACTTATTTCTGGGTTTTGAGGTATTCAGGTAGAAGAGAAGGAATTCTTGGAGCCATACTGTGGCAGACCCTGTTTGAAGTTGCATAGCTTGTGGATGGTCTGGCTGAGGAGGGTATTCCTGGGTCAAGAATAATAGAAGTATAGAATCATAGACCTGGAAGAGACCCCGAGGGACATCCAATCCAACCCCCCCACCATGCAGGAATGCACAATCAAAGTACCCTGTTTAAAAAATGTCCAAAGAAGACAACCACCACATCCAAGGGAGCATATTCCACTGCAAAACAGCTTACTGCCAGGACATTTTTCCACATGTTGAGGTAGATTCTTTTGTCCTGTAGTTTGAATTCATTGCTCTTGGTCCTATTCTCTGGAGCTACAGAAAACAAGCTTGTTCCATCCTCAATATTACATCCCTTCAAATAGTTAAAAAGTGCTATTGTGTCATCTAACTTTCTCTTCTCCAGACTAAACATACACAGCTCCCTAAGTCTCTCCTCAAGAGGCATGGTTTCCAGATCTTTCACCATGTTGGTAACTCTTAACTGGATATGCTCCAGCTTTTTAACATCCTTCTTGAATTGTAGTGCCCAGAACTAAACACAGAAATCCAGGTGAGAATAGTTAGCCAACTTCAAGAATAGACAAAGTGTGGCTCACTGGCCAAGGGCTAGTTTATGGTCCCTAGGGGTCAATTTGTTTTCTTTCTTTCTTTCTTTCTTTCTTTCTTTCCTTTCTTTCTTTCTTTTCTTTTCTTTTCTTTTTCTTTCTTTCTTTCTTTCTTTCTTTCTTTCTTTCTTTTTTTTTTTTTTGCCCTCAAATCCCACTGATGCTCCCTAGGAAAAGTGGAGGGCATTTTCACTATGATTTTGCCCTCTAGGCAAATTTATGCCTAGGAAGGAGCTTTTTTGAATCAGTAAGTAAACAGTAAGTTATTTTGCTCACTTTGGGGTAAAAAAAAAAAGAGAGAGATGTTTATGTATGCATGTATGTATTTTTGCAGTGAGATAGACTAGGGTGCAGCCATCCCATTTCTCCTGGGAGACTAATGCAGCCTCCTTCAGACTTCTAGTATTACCCACCCTTACTTTACTGACTATTAAAAGGGCCTGAGGGTTCTCCCCTTGCAGTTCCACATGATAAGGAGGTTGTGAAGAATCACTGGCCTTAACTGAGTTTCTCACTAGATAAGTCTTACTTGAAATTTAGGGGGGTTGCAGACTGCCAGAAATAGTGTGAATTCAGTCCACTTTTAGGGTTAGGGTTAGAGTTAGGGAACCATGGGAACTGTATTTTATTGTGGCATCAGAGTTGTCTGACAGAGAAGGCTCAATGTCTCAGAAAAATAACAGTTCCCATGATTCCCTAGCACTAACCCTAACCCTAAAAGTGGACTGAATTCACACTATTTCTGGTAGTCTGCAACCCCCCTTAGTTATGCAATAAATAAATGTGGCTCTGTTTAACCCCATTACTTTTCTCTTGCTTCTTTATTTCTGGGTGTAAGTGCAACCATAAACATTACCTACGAACAGTAGAGGCTGACTGAACTGAGGCTTTGGTTTAACTTTTGGACACACATATTCAATATTTTGCACTTGTTGTAAATGCTGTTGGGAGCCAGTATAGTGTAGTGGTTTGAGCATTGGACTGCAACTCTTCTAAAGTCAGCATGATCTTAATGTCTAAGTGTAAGTGGTTTGTGCATCAGACTGCAATTGGAGACCAGGATTCAAATCCCTACTTAGCCAAGGAAAAAAACTGCCAGGTGACCTTGAGCAAATCACACTCTTTCAGCTTCAGCGGAAGGCAAAGGAAATATCCTTCTGAACAAATCTTGCCAAAAAGACCTTATGATAGTTTTGCCTTAGGGTTGCCATGAGTTGAAAACTACCTAAAGGCACAGTACAACAAATGAATACTGTTAGCAGCCCTTGAATACGAAGATACTGTAATGTACAACTGACTTCTGGTCAGCTGGTTTCACTTTTTGTAGAATAGTAGCAACTACAGCCTTACTTGTTTGGTAGCAACATTGTCAGAACTATACTCAATTATCAGTTGTAATCTGGAGTTGGGTCAGATATTAAAGTCAGACAGCCAAAAGAGTTCAGAAGCTAAAATTTAGGGAAGGCAACAGTGGAACCCTCTTCCTATGCTTTTCACTGGAACATACTTATTTGTCAAGCACCCAGAGTGTGGCTTCTTTATCCTGCTTCTAAAGTCAACATGAACTTATTGTTTTATGTAGCTTGTTCCAATTGAAGACATCTGCTTACATCTAAGGACACATTCACACTGTATTTATGAGTGGCAACACACAGTAGTGGATTATTACTAAGTATCCTAAATTAATTGACCCTCTTGTAAGATAGAACCTGGACTTTGCATATATATGCTCAAACACCTGACTCAGGCTGTACCTGCATTGCAGGATTAACATCATTTGACATCAGTTTAACTGCCATGGTTCAATGTTATGGAATTCTGGGATCAGTAGTTTTGTAAGATATTTAGCCTTCTTTATCAGAGAGCCCTGGTGCCACAACAAACTACAAATCCCAAGATTCCATAGGATGGAGCAGGGGTAGGCAACCTTTCCCCTTTAAGGGCCGAGGGACTTCAGCTCCCAGAATCCGAGGAGCTACTGGCCAACATGGGACTATTGGCCAACATGGCTGAGGCTTCTGGGAGCTGAAGTCCCTCGGCCCTTAAAGGGGAAAGGTTGCCTACCCCTGGGATGGAGCCATGATCTTTCATGTAGTTTCAGACTGCATTAATTCTGCAATGTTGCAATAGCTTCATTCTATTTCAGCCTGTCACTCACACACTTTCCTCCTAAAACCTGGAGAAGAGATGGTTAGCCTGAAGAAGAGATGATTAAGAGGTGATATGATAGCCCTGTTTAAATATTTGAAGGGATGTCATATTGAGGAGGGAGCAAGCTTGTTTTCTGCTGCTCCAGAGAATAGGAAATAGAGCAATGGATGCAAGCTACAGTAAGAAATCCCACTTAAACATTAGGAGGAACTTCCTAACAGTGAGAGATGTTCAAAAGTGGAACACTCGGAGAGTGGTGGAGTCTCCTTCTTTGGAGATCTTTAAACAGAGGCTGGATGGCCATCTGTTAGGGGTGCTTTGGTTGTGATTTCCTGCACGACAGAGGGTTGGACTGGATGGCCCTTGTGGTCTCTTCCAATTCTATGATTCTATGAAAGCTGCATTTTATTTTATTTTTTTAAAAAATCCCCTGAAATGCATTTTGTTCATTTTTCCTGTTATAGCTTTTGTCTAGCCATTTCCTTTATAATGCCATTTCATTAAATGAGAATTACATTGTAAAATTTGGAAAGGATAACAGAATCCTGGTCCTTTCATTAGTCGGGAAAGTGTGAATCGGGCATATTTACTTAAAACTCTGGAGCAAACAAAATCCTCCTGCATCTCTACCAGGTAGTTTGTCAGACCATCAATAAGCCTGTGATGATGAGGAGATTTGCAGACTTGGAGAGGAATGGATTCTACGCCAGTAGTTTTATGCACTTTTGCAAATGGTGTGGTAGCTATGCAGATCAATGGAGTAGAACTGTGCAGAAGAGAAGACACTGCATAAAAGTGTGATTTGGCATAAAATTTTTATTGGGGAATATTGCACATGATTATATGCCACACATGCAGTGAAGCTAAAACTGATTTATATCTGTCATGCCAAGTGAAAACTAGTAAAACTATTGTACCATGCCATGAGATTATGAAGTTTTACTGTTACTTGCTTTACATTGAAAACCTTGAAATAAATGCCATTCATGTTCAATTTTCATTGCTTCCCCCTTCTGTCTACTTCAAAACCTATAAAGTTCAACATGGCATTTGCTGGCACTTTCCACAAATAAGATTATCTTTGGGCCTTTGCAGACTGCCAGAAATAGTGCACATTAAATTGAGGCACTGCCCTGGCTCAGTGCTAGGGAATCATGGGAATTGTATTTTTTTCTGAGACATTGAGCCTTCTCTGTCAGAGAGCTCTGGTGCCACAATAAATTACAGTTCCCATGATTCCCTAGCACTGAGCCAGGGCAGTGCCTCAATTTAATGCGCACTATTTCTGGCAGTCTGCAAAGGCCCTCAGTTAGCTAGTTCCTGGCTCCAACTGCAATATATATATATATATATATATATATATATATATAGTGGGTAACTATGTTAATTTGTTACAGATAAAGTAAAATAGAGTTATGTGGCATGTTAGACTTAACAGATTTTGTTTGCCATAAGTGGGCTGTAGTCTATAAAAACACATGCCACATAAACTGATTAGTCTTTAACATGTTACAAGACTTTTTGTTGTTTTGGTTAGTTGTCATTTCTACTAGAACTTTTATCACCATGACGTTTCCCCAACCCAACTTGAAAATCAAAATATAGGGGGGAAACACTACAGTAATACATCCAAGAAAAAGCAAACAAACCTAAGAATATAATCTCAGCTGAACTAGCAGCAATGAAATAACAAACAAACAAACAAAAAATCTCAATTTCATAAAACTCCAGAATGGAGTAAACAACCAAGCCTCTGAACTGAAATGTCACACCAGGAAAGTATCCTGGCCTGCTATATTGGCTTCTCACGCCTCAAATGTTGGTTCAATATGGAGCATGTCCATGTAGGAGTTGCATACTATTACCTGGTTGTTCAGATAAGAACATTTCAGAATAGACTTAATAGAAAATCACCAGCAGTTTGAACTGTACCCAGAAATAAACTTGAAGAGGGTACATTAAATAAAGGAGTAATTAATTCCAGGAAAATGGTCCAGAGACAATTCTGACATTCATGTATGGTGCAAGCAAATGCTTCTGACCATCTTCTAATGTCAGCCACACTTTAAACTTGTTTTCATGGGTGAAAAACTTCATCTTCACCTCAAGATTGGTGCTGCCTGTTTGAACAACACATAGTAAGTTTTGATGGTCTTGACAATAACAATTAAATTATGGCCTGAGTAAAGCCAGTGGTGGCTCAGTTGTTAAGACATCAATTCTAATAATGTAGGGTTGGAAGGTTGGTAGTTCGAGGCCCGGGTTCTGCATGATGGGGTGAACTCCTGTCACTAGTCCCACCTTCTGCCAACCTAGCAGTTTGAAAGCATGGAAATCCAAGTACATAAATAGGTACCACTTTGGTGGGAAGGTAACCGGAGTTGTCTTTGGACAACAATGGCTCTTCAGCTTAGTAATGGAGATAAGCACCAATGAAAAACAGTGAGGTGGGGACTAGACAGGAACTTTGCTTTGATGATAACTGAGAGGGTGGAAAGAGATGAGGAGAAAATGTTAGCTTTGGGGGTGTACAGAAGGGTGGCTCTGTATATATTAACTTTCATATTTCAAATGTATAATCCTGGAAACAGTTCTGACACATGAAGTTGAATTATTTAAATTCCTTTCATGTGCATT
Organism: Phrynosoma blainvillii; assembly: GCA_026167975.1. Classification (NCBI taxonomy): domain Eukaryota; kingdom Metazoa; phylum Chordata; class Lepidosauria; order Squamata; family Phrynosomatidae; genus Phrynosoma; species Phrynosoma blainvillii. The sequence continues at coordinate 8,124,063 of JANUYF010000007.1, read as the reverse complement.
TTAGAGGTGTTTTCCCAGCTCTTCAAATGAAGTTCAATATCAAGAAGTTCATTCATGATACAATTGGATTTTGGGGGGGGGGGGGGAAACCTACTTTGTTAGTAATTGCAGATGAGCTACACATGATTGCACACAGTTTACACATGATTACAGTTTGATTGCAAAAACAGCCATACAAACAATGAGCTCGGTTTACCAGATGATGGCTGCAAATGGATTAGATTCACTTACAAGTCATTTGGTTAAATGTGCTCCGGGTTGTTGCCTTCTTTTGTGGAGGGGGGTTGTAGAATGAGTTCATGCAAGGCAGAGTTAGGTTACAGTTGTTGTTATTTTTAGTACAGTCAACTTTTATATTTTTCTAAATTTTAAAAGTGCTTTCATTCTCTTGTTTTCTTTTGTTCAGATTCAAAGAAGTGTTGCCACCATTGTTGTTCTTGGTCCATCGGCTCTTTGGATGAAGTGATCCCACTGGACTATTTTTTCTGTAATACAAACAATCTCTTATGAAATGTCTAATATAAGATGTTGTGGAGAGTGTTTCAACTCTTCCAAATTTGCTACCCTATTGGGCAACAAAATAGAGATATTTCAGCACTTTGCTATGTTGAATGAAAGAATTTGTTGAACATTGTAAAGATTTTCTGGTTGATCTGATGACTTCAACTGGTAGTAGTGTTGTGTTATATTGTCAGAAACACAAGTTTCAGAAATTCATAAAACTGTTCATAGCATAATGATGCTCTTGTCTGCACTGCACTTGTGCTTTGTAGATGTTCTATCTTTTATCTTCTAATAGATTTCTTAAATGGTTTTAATTCTGTAGGTTATTTAATTGCATTGTTAAAAAGCTTATTTGTTTTGACTGATATTTTTGTAAGTCTTTGACTCTATAGTTGCTCTAATATACATCAAGGAAGAACCCTGGAGTATTCCAGCTCTGCAGCTGCCTTAACCTACCACTATTTCCACACCATGTTCATTTCCTCACCATGACAGATCTCCTACCTCCATGGGTCTCTTGCTTCGAAGTCAGAACAAGGCACCAAGTGATGATTATATGCTAGTTATATGGAGGCAAAGTAATCGAGGCAGGCCAGGGCAGAGATTACATGGGATCCCAATAGGGAGCCTTTCCATACACACTGCCAAGTGTGTTCAATGTTGATCCAAATAGAACATGGGGTCAAGGCCTAAAGAACCAAGTCAGAAAATTGAAATGAAATAATCACAGGGAACCAAATTATAATAATAAAAATGTAACAATAACAACAATATAACAATACACAGGAAGGCCTCCTTGTTCTCCCTCTGTCTGCATGTGAACATTTTCCTATTCTAACAGGCTTTTGGGAATTGACTGCAATGATCTTTTAATCTTGTTGTGCTTTGTAGGTGTTCTATTTTTTATCTTCTAATTGATTTCTTAAATGGTTTTAATTCTGTAGGTTATTTAATTGCATTGTTGAAAAAGCTTATATGTTTTGACTGATATTTTTATAAGTCTTTGACTCTATATTGCTCTAATATACATCAAGGAAGAAGAAACAGAGATAAGGCCATCATCCAGGCTTGTCTGGTTTCCTGCCCCTCTTCTCTGAAGACTTTTGACTGTTCCTCAGCCATTCCCTTCAAGACTAAGGACCTCAGGAACTTAGCCACCTTCTGGCAAATTGGCAGGAGTATCATCTGCCCCCCCCCCCTTTAAAGGGGATGTATAAGTTGGCTACCTGAGGCAGAAGGCCCATGAGGGGTGGGGTCTCTGTCAAAGTCAGAAAATCAAAAGAGGTCACCCTTTTGTAGGACCCATTTCAGGGTGATATGATAGCTTCAGGTCAGGGTCTCCCAAGGTTTTATCAAACCACTGCACCACCAGGGCTTTAACCACTGCACCACCAGAGCTCCTTGATTATCAATGAAAAACCAGGCAATTTTAAACTGGTTAACTGGATAAAATCAGTTATGTCATAAAGCTTCCATTAATTTTAAACAAATAAAGAAAGAAACAGATGCTAAAATGATCCCAATGTCAATACCAATGAAGCCTTCAGGGATATGGTATTCTACAACTGGTGTGTGTCACCACAGAGAAAACTCTTCCCTATGACTTCTCCCAATGGAATTCCCCTACTGATGGGAGTGGACAAAAGAATGCCTACATGACTCAGGTTGTGAGAGAAGGTGTAAATAAGCAAATAGGAAGTATAGAGCCTAAAACTCCTAGAGTGACATGACATGTGAATTAATTATTAGTGATTTAAGTCATGTGAGATTGCTATCTCCAAAACCTTTTCTCAATTGAGCATGCACTCACTAATCCCATTTTGACTAGCAGGTTCTTGTAACAATCTCTTGTTAAAGGCTTTGCCAAGATGTTGTAAAAAATTAGGATATAAGAAATGTGTGTGTGTGTGTGTGGCTCTGTGTGTATAAAATTGTTTCACAATCTAAAACAATACAACCATAGTATAAATTTAAATAAATCGATCACTAAAAGCATAAATCACACACTACTTAAGAAATAGATTAGGCTGATGTCCTTGGAAAGAGAAAAACATATGGCTTCCATTTGTTTTCAGTCCTTCACCTGTTTTACAGCCAAGCCAGATGTGTTTTGACACTGATATCTTCATCAGTGGCAAGTTTGTCCTCATATTCTTCAAATTCTGCTGTAACCATAAAAATCAATAAAAAACTCCATAGTAACTAACATCTTGAAAACAAAACCACACATAACAAATAAATCCATAATACAGGTTACTTACCAACAGTAACAGAATGCACTTATACAGAGTAAATCTATTTTAACCTCTCTCTTTCACTTCCCATAGCCTGTTACTGGCACACATACACATGCAAGGTTGTATTCATATGATGGTGTTTTCTCTCCTCCCATCTTCTATCATCCATTTTAAATTATAGTGTCTTGAAACAGGGACATGGTCTGGTGCTAACCTACAATCAAGCATCAGGAAATGCTCCTATTTTGTTGTTATTTCTTTGATGTTCGGGGAGAAGGGAATGATATTGTTTAATTTGTTGTAATTTATTATTGTTGTTCACCACCTAGATTGGCTTGCCAGAGGGGCTTATATAAATAAATCATATTATTATTATTATTATTATTATTATTATTATTCTATTTATATTACTAAAACCCATGAAAACCCTGAATATTACTTAACCAAATTGCAATATTAAAACACTAGTGCTAAAAATCAATACAAATGTATGTGATTTAAAAATAAACAAACAATGGCTCCAATAATTTTACTTAAGTAGAACAGAGCAATTATTCTGACATGAAACTGGGGGAAAAAAAATCATAGAATCATAGAGTTGGAAGAGACCACTTATGCTTTCTCCTACTATCAAATGACATACCATTTTAAAAACATACAACATTAATATGTAAACAATTTAAAAACATGCTCTGAATAGAATGAAATTTTAAAATTAAATAATAACCCCCTAGAAGGTTGCTGCCCTCTATACCTCTTCATTAAGACCTAAAGTAATTAGAATGTTGATCTGATGGATCCAGTATGTTCCTCTTTCTAAGTATTTTGTATCCTTCCCTATTCTGAGTCATAATTTTCTCAGCACACCAGACCTGTGTGGTTTGCTCATCCCTAATATTAGGAAGTGATGTCTCCCTCTCTTTTGAGCTTCCAGTCCCTCCTTTATAATGGAAGATTCATTCTATCCAATGATTTACTAGGAACACTGAAAAGTCTGGATTGTCACTAGTAAATAAGGACAAATGAGTGTATGTTAATAAGCTACTCAACCCAATGTGTGGGCTTTTTTACTCTCTTTTTTCCCCAGTAATCAAAGCTTCTGGAGATTTTTAAAGAGAGAGGGAGATAAAACACAAAACTTTAGTAAAGTAAAGATATATATATATCTTTATGCAAATGTGAGATGTCCCCCCCCCCACAAAAAAAAAAAAAAAATGGAGGTCAAATTCAGAACTCTTATAAACAGATGCAACCCTGCATCTCCTTGGGGTTACAACAGAAGATATAGCGCTAGGTAGTTTAAAAACAAAAAGTGTGGTAGCTTTGACAGCTGCCTCCGAGTCATTTTGGGAGGATAAAATAATCATTATACTAGAGAACATCATTTAAAAAAAAAACAAAAAAAATTAATTACAAAAAATGCTGTACATGGTATAAAGGGTCCTTGTTAAAAAAGAAAAACAGCTTTACTATTAATTATGCCCATTGAGACCAAACTGTGGCAGAGAGCGGTGGGGAGCAACAGGCGTGTTTCAAATTAATGATTGGCCCCAAACAATTCAAAAGATGGTTGTGATCATTTTTTGTGTCTTATGGAATGCATGGCTTCAAATAATGCCAGCTACCCCCTCACATACCCACACCCTGCTGCCATTTTTCCTTCCTACAGGTAGCCTGGGTTACTCAAAATCTAAAGACTGACACTTTTAGGAACAAAGAATAATTATGTGAAAGAGCAAAAAAGTGAACTTTACACCCACAGGCTGTAATAGTAGCTATGTTCTTCCTTTTTGAAGCCAGAGCTGCCTTAAATGTGAGCTCTTGCCACTTGCTGTAGGAAACCAAAAATGTCCTCACCTTACAGAGTCCCATTTGCAAATTATAGAAGTATTGGGATTTTGGTAATTTTAAGAGTGGGGGATTTTCTATATGATTTGAGGCTGTTACTGTTTGCAATAGCCAGTGGCTTTATCTCATTATATTTGTTTAAATTTTAAATTTTGTGTTACTAACAGCATATTTGTTCCTAATGGTTATCATTTCTATCATTTTTGTTTGCAGATACGTCTTTTGCTCATCATGCAGTCTTTGCTAAAATTTAATGTGTTTGTTTATGTTTTTAATGTAGTTTGTAAATTAGTATGGGGAAATATACTTGAACAGACTGAAATGGACTGCTATAATTCCTGGAAGGCTACAAAATTTATTTATTTATTTATTTATTATTTATGTGACTGGAATATATCACCCCACTCTGTTTATTTCATTACACAATGTACAATGTAAAACTATGTATGTCTCTTACATTTTTCCAATGAGGTTATGTGGGGCATAATATGTATAGATTTCCAGCTTTGATAAGAAAATAAAATAAAATGAAAAGACAGTCCAATTTCATAGGGGATTTGGCTTGAATCATCTAGAAACCTACTTGAGTTTTACAATATGTATAGTTGCTTGCTTTTGGATTGGACTCATAGAATGATAGACTCATCAAGTTGAAAGGGATTGTAAGGGTCGTCTAATCCAATTTACCTTTTTGTGCAATGGCTAGAACAGATTTCTAGATTTGTTTGGCCGGCAAAGAAATCCATAAAAAATTAAAACACTGAGTGATACTAAGGAAAGAGGCAGCTTGGTGGTCCCTAATGTCAAATTGTAATACAAACCCTGCTGTTTGTATAGTTGAAGGATTGGATATTCCTTAGACATGTGGGACTTTTGGAACTTGATGACCATAATTTAAGATTTAGTTGTCATAGTTTTCTTTGGCATGATAAAATCAAGGTACATACTGAATTTAAAAATCATTGTCATTAGAAAGGTTTTCCTATAAGTTTGGAATAGTATAAACAGAAACTTTTTTCCAAGATGACATTAGCCACCACATCACAGGAAGGATTTTTAAAGGGAAAGAATGGGTTAAATATTGGAAATAATTTCTTTATTATTTGAACAGGAAAATTGGAAGTTTAAATCAAGGGAGATGATTATTAAGGAAGGCAAAGATGTTAACTGGTTTGCTTATACAGAACTTAAGGACAGATTAAATCAAGATAAGAGAAACGGGCATTTGCAGACTGCTAGAAATAGTGCAAATTGAGCCCACTTTAACTGCCCTGGCTCAGTGCTAGGGAATCAAGGGAGTTATATTTTTTCTGAGACATTGAGCCTTCTCTGTCAGAGAGCTCTGGTGCCACAATGAACTACAGTTCCCATGATTCCCTAGCACCGAGGGCCTTTGCAGACTGCCAGAAAGTGGCGAGTCAGAGGCAGGGAAGGGGAGGGGCATCTGCACTCTGGCTGCCCCAACCCCTCCCCAAAGACATCCTGATGTCATGTGACCTTATGCACGGTACGTGGCATCAGGATATCCTCCATGCATAGCGTCCTGATGCGCTATGGCGGAAGGGCCAGAGAAGAGCCGCACAGCGGCTCTTTGGGCAGCCTTTTGCCACCTCTAATAGGAGCAGCATTTTGCTGCTCTTTTAAGAGGCAGCAAATGGGAGAATCGGGTGGCCCCGATCCTCTGCTTCCCGGGGTGGCCCAGGGCCGCCTGTCTGCATTCCCCCCAAATCAGGGCAGTTAAAGTGGACTCAATTTGCACTATCTCTGACAGTCTGCAAAGGCCTGTAAAGTGAGATCTTTACACCTGTGAAGAGATCCAGGATTTATATCCTGGAAGCCAGGTGGAGAGCATATGGATAAAAATTAAAGGGAAGGGAAACACCAGGGATGCTATTGTGCTGATCTGCTACAGACCTCCAAGTCAGACTGAGGAATTGGATTATGCCTTTCTAGAACAGATGACCACACACTCAGAAAGGAGAGATGTAGTAGTGATGGGTGACTTCAACTATCCAGGTAGTTGCTGGGAATCAAACTCAGCCAAAACTTTAAGGTCTAGCAAATTCCTCTCTTGCTTGGAAGACAATTCCATTGTCCAAAAAGGGAAAGAGGCATCAAGAGGATCAGCTGTTTTAGATCTGATTCTATCCAAAGAGGGATGACTTGGTTAATGGGGTGCAAGTGCTGGGTTCCTTAGGTGGAAGTGATCATGTTCTCTTAGAGTTTGTTGTACAGTGAAAAAGAGAAGCCAGGCATAGTGAGACTTCAGGAGAGCTGATTTCAGTAAACTTAGGGCAATACTGGGGGTGATCCCATGGTCAGGAATACTAAAAGAGAAGGGAGTTCAGGATAGATGGGAATTTCTGAAAAAGGAGATACTGAAGGACAATTTCAAACAGTTCCAACAAAGGAAGGAAAATGGGAGGTGTCTCAAGAAACCAAGGTAAATGACTAAAGAACTTTCAAGTATGATAAGTTTTAAAGGGAAGATGTATAAGAAATGGAAAAAAGGGGGGGTCACCTAAGAGGAATTCAAACAAATAGCTAGCATGTGTAAGGGTAAAGTCAGAAAAGCAAAAGTGCAGAATGAGCTCAGACTTGCTAGAGAGGTTAAGAACAATAAAAAGTGCTTTTTGGGGTATGTCCATAGCAAAAAAGAAGAAAAAGGAAGTGGTAGGGCCACTGTGTGGAGAAGATGGAGAAATGTTAACAGAGAACAGAGAAAAGGCAGAACTATGCAACACCTTCTTTTCTTCCTGATTAGATCCCGGCCTGGTTTAATATATCTTATGTTGCTGTTTTTTAAGATTTTTGTAGATTTTATGGATACTTAGTTTAGTACTTTTTTAATGGGGAAGGTGTGGTTTTGGAGTTTTTAGTTTGTATTTTGATGTAATTTTGACTGTTGTAAGATGCCCCGATTGTTTTTTAACAGAGGGGCGAGGTATAAATTATTATTATTATTATTATTATTATTATTATTATCTAAATGAATTTGTATCTGGGATGAGATGAACTACATCCAAGAGTATGAAAAGAACTGACAAATGTAATCTCAGAGCCATTGGCAATAGTCTGAGAACTCCTAGAGAACAGGAGAAGTCCCAGCAGAATAGAGGAGGGCAAATGTTGTCCCCCCAGTTCAAAAAGGGAAAAAAGAGAGGATCTCAACAATGATCTCCCAGTTAGTCTGACATCAATACCATGAAAGATTCTAGAGCAGCTCATTAAACAGAGGTCTGTGAACATTTAGAAGGGAATGCCATAGCTACAGAAAGTCAGCATGGGTTTCTCAAAAACAAGTCATGTCAGACTAATCTGATCTCTTTTTAAAATAAAATTACCAACTTGGTAGATGAAGGAAACACTATAGACATGGCATATCTTGATTTCAGTAAGGCGTTTGGCAAGGTCACCCATTATATTCTTGCAAACATGATAATAAAATGTGGGTTAGACAAGACAACTGTTTGGTGGATTAGTAATTGGTTGACTGGCTGAATGCAAAGGATGCTTAGCAATGGCTCCTCTTCATCTTGGAGAGAAGTGACCAGTGGAGAGCCACACAGTTCTGTCCTGGGCCCAGTGCTATTCAACATCTTTATCAACAACTTAGGTGAAAGAATAGAGGCAGCTTATCAAATGTTCAGATTACACTAAGTAAGAAAGAGTAGCAAATACTCCAGAGAAGAGGATCAAAATTCAAAATGACCTTAATACAGTGTGTCCTTCATATCCACGGACTTGCATTTTGCAGAGTTGAGCATCCACACATGACAATCTGGGGGGGGGGGGGGCAGAGGAGAAGGAGGAGGAGGGAGGAGGAAGAGGAGTGGCAGTGGTGACTGAGGGGTAAGAAGAGGAAGAGAAAGAAGGGGAAGGAAGGAAGAGGAGGCAGCAGGAAGAGCAGTGGCGGCAGCAGCAGCAGCAGGGGTGAAAGAGAAGAAAGAGGAAGAGGAAGAAGAAAGAATAGGAATAGTGGCAGCAGAGGTAGGGTTAAAAGGAGGAGGAAGAGGAGGAGGAAGGAAGTAGAAGAGGAAAAAAGAGAAATAGCAGTGACAGCAGGGTGAATGAGAGGAGGACGAGAAAGAGGAGGACAAAGGAAGGAGAAGAGTGGAGCCAGAGGCAGGGGGTAAGAGGAGGAGGAGGAAGGAAGGGGAGGAAGGGGAGGAAGAGCAGTGGCAGCACAGTGAGTGACAGAATGAAGAGGAGAGAGCAAAGCAAAAAGCAAAGCAGCTTCATTTATATACCGCTTCATATCGCACATGGGATGTCTAAGCGGTTTACAACTGTGAGCTGATTGCCCCCCAACAATCTGGGTACTCATTTTAGTGACCTCGGAAGGATGCAGGCCTGAGTCAAGCCTCAGCCCTGGCTGGTATTGAACTCACAACCTTGTGGTTTATGAGTGAGTGGCTGCAGTACAGGCATTTAACCACTGCACCACCAGAGAGGAGCAGGAGGAGGAGGAGGTGGCAAGGAAGAGGAGGAGGAGGAGGCAGCCCCCTGCCCTGGTGAGAATGGATCTCCTGTGGATACCAAGGACCTACTGTAGATAAGAAAGCTCGGTCAAAACTATCAAAATGAACTTCAACAGGGAGAAATGTAAGGTACTGCACTTAGGCAGAAAAAATGAAATACATAGATATAGGATGGGGGACACTGGCTTAACAAGAATACATGTGAAAGGGCTCTAGGACTCCTAGTAGACCACAAGTTGAACATGAGTCAACAGTGTGATATGATTCTAGCAACCCAGGCCTGCAACAAATCCCCAAATCTCCACCTTCCCCTGGTAGACTAGCCGTGAAATTGTCTGCCATTTCAGGAATACTGTGGTTGGAGTGGTAGCCAAAATGTGCGTATGCTTTAAACCGCCAATCGCCTCACCTTTGTAACTGGAAATCTCCAGAAAAACTCAAGGAGAAAAATATGCATTTGTTCATGTTGAAGACAAGATTGAAACAATGGTGGAAAAGTTGGAATTATGGTCCAAACTATCATATGAAAACTATGAGACATTTCCAAAACTCACAATTTTCTTGGTTCTACTGTTGTCATCACTTCTCACACGGCATTTGAAAGTTTCACAGCATAATTTCCATGATTTTTTTTTTCCCTGATGTAAGCAAAAACTAGATTAGAGATCAATTTTTAGTTACTGTATATGAACCAGAGGGGCTCACAGGAACAGAGGAAGACAAGGGCTGCATCCAGTTTGACATCAATTTAACTGCTATGGCTGAATGCAATGAAATCCTGGAATTTGTAGTTTTGTGAAATATTTAGCCTTCTCTGTCACAGCCCTTTGGTGTCACAAAAATTACAAATCCCTAAATTCCATAGCACAAAATAATGACAGTTAAAGTGGTGTCAAACTGGATGTACCCCTTGTTTTCCTCTCTTACTGCAACACTATTAGTGTTCACTAGGCAATGAGAATACTTCACTAGCTTTTTGGTAGAATATATACAATGATCATTTTAAAGACACACACCATGCATTCAGAAATAAATGGAAATCATTTCTGGTTGACTTATGGCCTTCAGATGGACTCCCCCATTTACCACCAATTATATATGAAGAACATTTCAGAATGTTTGAAGTATTCAAATTAGGCTGAATGAAAATACACAAAATTGCAATTAATAGTACTTAAAGATTCACTTCACTTAATTTCAAGAAAATGGGCATGGTTTTCTTAAGCGGCTAATTGAACTGACATTTGTAAACCATTATGGACTCTAAATTATTGTATGTGACAATCACCACTTTCCCTATGCACTCCTTTTTAAATGGCTGGAACTGAGTGGGGAAAAAAAAAGAGTGCACTTGTTAGACTGATAATTAATTCAATTCATAAATTGCTCTTAACATTTTGTTTAAAGTCCAGTGCTGGAACATGCTTCTCAAGTAATGAACTTACAGTTCAGAGATGGATGACTTCTAAGAGACATGAATAACAGGAGCTTTCATGGGGGTGCAATTTTTAATATCAACCATACTAAAAAAAAAATTGTCCCAATATATAGAAAAGCAGTAGGTCAAGAGAAAAGAGATTTAGGATATGCCAGCACTATAGAATATGCTTGTACTATACAATTATATCAGATTCAAATAACTTTGTCATGAACCCAACATCAGGAATTCTAGCAATGGTAGTTTGGTGAAGGAGTTAGAGCACACCAAGACAGAGATGAATGGAGATTTAAGGGGGGATGCAGATAGGCGGCCTGGGCCGCCCTGGTAAATGGAAGATCGAGGCCGAGGCTGCCAGATGCGTTGGTCCCGATCATCCCTTTTGCCACCTGGGAAAGGAACACCAAAACACTGCTCCTTTCACAGGCGGCAAAAAGGGCACCCGAAGAACCACCACATGTGCCTGTTCTGGTACAGTGTGTAAAAATGCTGCGCCGGGAGGACGTCCTGGTGGAGTGTATCATGCATAGCAGCACGCACCATGATGATGTCCTTGGGAAGGGGTTGGGGCACCCGACATGTGGCTGCCCTTCCCTGCCTCCAAGATGGTGCAAAGCGCCATATGTAGAGGCCCTAAATCAGTTTAATTGTATAATATAGACATGCATTTGAGGTACCTTGGGAACTGAACTAGAGCAGCCTAGCAGTGGATCAGTAAGAACTTTATAATGTAGTTCAGGGGTAGATAACCTTTCCCCTTTAAGGGCCGAGGGACTTCAGCTCCCAGAATTCCAGGAGCTATTGACCAACATGGGACTATTGGCCAACATGGCTGAGGCTTCTGGGAGCTGAAGTCCCTCGGCCCTTAAAGGGGAAAGGTTGCCTACCCCTGATGTAGTTACTCATATAATACATGCAACCACTTGGAAATGCAAAAAGGAAACGCAATTTCAGCTTCCTTTAAAGACTGTTCAGAAACTTCAGAGGGTACAAAGAGCTACAGCTACAATATTAACTGGGGAAGAGTATAGAAGCCATACAACTCCACTGGTCCACTGATGCCAGTTTCTAGGAACAAGTCACCAAGCTATTTATATGGCTTTGATCCAGCTGACAGACTATGGGCCTAAGCAGACAGCTTAAAAGGCCGTCTTGGGGGCAGGGAAGGGGAGGGGCAGCCGCACGCTCGGCGCCCCCTCCCCCTCCCAAGGTCGTCCTCGGAGCAGCTGGCCTTCCTCATGGCCGGCACTCTGAGGAGGACCTCCCGCCGCAGCCTTTCCACGGGCTGTGGCAGAAAAGTCAGTGAAAGTACGCCACAGCCTTTTGCGGCACGCTTTCGCTGACTTGTGAAAGGAGTGCTAATTTAGCGCTCCTTTCAGGGGCGGCGAAGGTGCGCCACAGGATCGAGGTATGAGGATGCCTCGGTCCCGCGGCGCAGCTTCCCAGGGCGGCCCAAGCCCGCCCGTCTGCTTAGCCCCTATGTCTGCTTATCAGTTTACCCAGGCACTGAGAACATCAGAAGACTCTGTCTTTAACATTACCTTTTAATGTTGACCTTTGTATATTTTTAACTTATTATAAGGTTACATTGAAGTCACCTTGACTCCCAAGAGGGAGCATAGTCACATGAGTAATGGTGGTGATGATGGTAATGTGCTGCCAAGCTATAATAGTAATAGTAATAGTAATATAACAGGCTATAATAGGTGAGTTGAATAGGTGAATTACAGGTGAGTCAAGCCAATCTACCGTATTTTCTGGCATATAAGATGACTGGGTGTATAAGAAGACCCCAACTTTTCCAGTTAAAGTATAGAGCTTGGGATATACTTGCCATATAAGACTACCCCTCTTCCAATGGGAGGAAATGAGAAAGTGTTGGGGGGAAGGACTGCCAATATACTAGGTCAGGGGTAGGCAACCTTTTTGAGCTGGGGGCCAGGTTGCTGTCTCTCAGACAATTGGGGGGCCAAAGCACCAAAAATAAATAAATAAATAAATAAATAAATAAATAAAATTTAAATAAAATAAAATAAAATAAAAATTTAAAAAATATGCATGCATACCCTCTCAGCCCCAGAAAAGCCATGGCAAAACCCGTTCAGTTTTTGTCAAGAAAACTCCAAGAAAAAGTAATAACAACAATAATCAATATAATCATGATGGGCAGTGGCAGCGGGGGTTGGCGGTGGTGGCAGGACTGGCCTGGGGCCAGTCCAAAGGCCTTGGGGGGCTGCATCTGGCCCTTGGGCCTTAGGTTGCCTACCCGTGTACTAGGTGATGCATTCTGGGGTATGTACAATTTGCGGCCAAGTACGTGACCCTGGGCATGTCACACACTCTCAGCCTCAGAGGATAGTAATGGCAACCCCCATTTGAAGAAACATGCCAAGAAAACCCCATGATAAGGTTGCTTTAGGGTTACCATAAGACAGAAAGGACTTGAAGACACACAAGAACAGCAAAAAAGTCTGCAATTGTTTCATAGGTAGTACATGGGAATAGGAGTCAGCATGGTGTAGTGGTTTGAGTGTTGGACTACCACTCTGGAGACCTGGGTTTGATTCCCCACTCTGCCATGAAACCCACTGGGTGAACTTGGACAAGTCACACACTCTCAGCCTCAGGGGAAGGCAATGGCAAACCTCCTCTGAACCAGTCTTGCCAAGAAAACCTCTGGATAGGGGTTCACCTCTTATCCGCTGCTGCTTCCTCCTCCTGCCTCATGCCACGCCACGCCACCCCTTCCTCTCCCCTCCTCCTCTATCTTGGTCTTCCTCTCTTCCTCCTCCTCCCGCCTTGCACTGTGCCACCCCTTCCTCCTCCTCCTCCACCCGATGTATAAGACGGCCCCCGACTTTGGAGAAGATTTTCTTGGGTTAAAAAGTACTCTTAATATGCCAGAAAATACAGTATGTCATAGACAAATAATAAAATGTGTTAATCAAAGTGTCAGCAATTGCTATAGAGTGAAAAAAGGAATGACAAAGAAATATATAATGTAATCCAGCCCAGAAGCCAATCATCATCATCATCATCATCATCAAAATAATCCACAAGCCTTGAGCGTACTGAAAGCCTTGTAGATCACCTGAATAGTACAAGAAGTTCCAGTGACTGATGGGATATTATAACTTCCTGACTTTGAGGTGTCAGATGGTTAATTGCTCAGCATATTTTATTTTAAATCTCTGACAGTAGTATTTCCTCCTTTGATGTTGCTCCCTTTCCTGTCAATGTAATACAAAGTATGTGATACAAGTATCTCCTTGGTCTCTCCCAATTCCAGCTAAGGTTTTTTTTGGGAGGTGGGGAGTGTCTTCCTTAAGTTCCTTCTCAGCTATGTCTGCCACTAACTGCTCATATTCAGGTTTCCCTTTTTCCATCTCTAAATATCAACATCAATAGCATTTACATTTATATGCCACTTAATACTCAGCACTCTCTAAGTATTTTACAATCTATAATCTATTTGCCCCCAACAAGCTGGGTACTCATTTTACTGATCTATAAAAGGATGGAAGGTTGAATCATTTTTGGAGCCCTGGGTTCGAACTCACAACCTTGTGGCTGCAGTACCAGCATTTATCCACTGCACTAAGCTTCTTAGATGTGCTTCTCACATCAGTGAGGGGGACACATTTTACCTATGATAGTATAGCTATCCCATTTGTAATGTCACACACCTATTCCGCCTGTAAAATGAAGCTGGCATAGATTGTATTATTTCAAGTTATCCACCCAGCAGCTCTGTGAAAAAGGCTGTGCTGAAAAAGAGCAGCAGGACAATGATTTTCAAATGGCTATGGCATTTGAACTCAAGCATCTCTTTCTTGTTTGCATCCAAACTTTCTCCACATGAACCTTCCTGCTCTGTGAAAAGGAAGAAATTTCAGTGATGAATTCTTGTATTCCTTGGGGTCCTTTTTCCTCTTTCTTCTAGAGACAACACATCACAACACTCAAATATATTAAATGTGGCTTAGGAAATCAGCTTCTTAAGTATCTGAGTAAATGTCTATGAATAGAGAACATTTCTGGAGATGAAAGTGGATGAACAAAATGCTCTCAAAGGAAGGAGATATATAGAAAAAGGATTAGGAGCAACCTTAGCATTATGAAGCTTTCGGCTTTCTGAAAAATTGTTGTATGAGAATCAGGGAGGGGGAATTTCGCTGAGGTAATTTGTCCTAAAAGATTAAATGGAAGGAAAAACTCTGCTACCAAAGGTCATGGTAACAAGAAACAGAGAATACTGTATGAAATGGGAGAGATTATAATGAAGATAAAGAAGCCATAACATAGGACTTTATCACATGGGGTCTGAAGCAAAGCTAATCCAAAGGGCATCCACAGCTAATACATATTATTCCCCCGTGTTTACACACGACGCTGCCCCAGAACACAGAGCTAATCCGTATTGTTCCCCCGTGTTTACACACGATGCTGCCCCAGAACACGGAGCTAATCCGTATTGTCCCCCCGTGTTTACACACGACGCTGCCCCAGAACTCGGCAGAATATGGAGCTAATCCGTAAGGAGTAGGGAGATTTTGACATTCGGTTTGTAGAGGAAGTACCTAGGGAGCCTTCGCATTCATTGCGAATTGGTGGGCAGGGCGAAAATCCCAGCGAGGGGAAGGGATTGCCTTGGCAAAAGGCAAACCGGATTGGAAAGAAGAGGAGGAGAGGAAGAGGGAAGAGGGAAGAGGGAGGCGATCTCTCTCTCTCCATGGGCTGCCTTCCCTTCTCCAGTCCTTCAGCCCTCCTCCTCCTCCCCGGTTCCCATGGCTGCCTTTCCTCCCGGCTTTTTGTGACGGGAGAGAAGGGAGCCTTGGTATTAATTGCGAAATGGCCAAAAGGGCGATATTCCCTTCATTTCGCTATGGAACCGAATTTATTCCTACTTCGGTTAGTCTTCGCTTTTTCTTTGCTTCGTGGCCAGCGTTTGATAAGGCCCATAGAAACAAATGTCAAAATTATTAAATGGTAAATTTTAGGGGCTATTGAGTTAAAATTAACTGATTGATTAATTACTTAAAACAGTATTTCTATAACATTTTAGTGCCCAAATCTTTACATGTTTACACAAGAATAAGCCTTGGTGACATCAGTAGGACCAACTTCTAGTACAAATAATGTAGCATTGCAGTGAAAGAATATACCTACACAAACATTTGACTTGCTCATGTGAAGGCTAACTAGGGAAAGGGATGTGAGTAAACACACTAACAAAGCCCCCACACACACACACAAAAAAAGAAAAGAAAAAGAAAAAGAAAAAAAGAGAGAAAAGATAGAGCCCAGTCTTCCTGTGTTTTATGGAAAGGCCTGACAAAGGTCTTTGCTAACATTCACTGGGCAATAAGTTTCTGTATAATCAGAAACCCTGATAAAGCAGGGTTCACCTTTAAGGGAATATTAGGACAATCTCCTTTCTGATTTACCCCTCAACACTGGATGCAGACAAAAACATTGAGGGTGGAGTAGCAGCTGCTGAACCTCCTTTTGTCCATATCGTAGATGGGAAAGAAATGTCTAAAAATAGTTGGAGAAATCCAGTTTGTTACAAGATGATATCTTAAACTGATCTGGTGATCAAAACATAGTTTCTCACAAAATTACTTATTTGCCAAATATTCCAATGCACTTCTGGGATATTTATTTATTTATTTATTTATTTAAAAAAGGATAATACATATTTTACTTATTTTTATGTTTCTGACCAGCAGAGAGATAAGGGGACTGGGAAAGGCACCACCTGAACCCAGACTCCACCTTCTCAGCTGAGTAAGAAGACAAAGAGGACCACCAGAGAGGCAAGGGGACTGGGCAAAGCACCAGACTCTGCCCCTCAGCTGAGCTGGATAACAGCAAAGGACCAGACAGACAAGTGGAGGAAGGAAGAAGGTGGCCATCCATCTTTGTCCTCCCCCAACCATGGAGAAAGAAGTGAAGGAACTAAAGAAGGGAGGGGATTGGAATGAGAATGGACTAAAGGAGAAAGGACACAAGGGAAGGGAAGGAGGGGAACCCTGGGAGACATAAGAGGATGGGTAGGAAAGCAAACAAACAACAATGGGAGGAATAATATAGAGAGACAAACAGCTACTGGGCAGTAGTGGTGGGTGTCACTGATAGGAGTGAATTGTGACACCATAGCTAACATTGGTTGGCACTGAAGACAGGGAGGTAGGTGGTCCTCCTTGTGTAACCCCATCACCTAGTAAACCCTATGATGAGACATCCCAAGTGAGACACAGGCATGATCAGAGCAATAACAGAAAGGGAAGGAGGGAGAGATAAAGGGATATCACATTTTCAAGATTAGGCAAGGGCATAAGAAAGATGACAAGACAAATAGCAGATAAGCTTAGAAAGGCAAGCAGCATCCGAAGCACCATTACACATGATAGTGACATAGGATGTGAGGATCATGAGCCAAGGGAAGTTAGACATAGTAAAATTGGAAATGCAATGCATGAACATAGCAGTACTGGGGTGAGTGAGTTAAAATGGACAGGAACGGGCCACTTTGAATTAGACAACCACACAGTACTCTGCTCAGAGAATGAAAAGACAAGAAGAAATGGGATGGCTTTCATACTAAGAAAACATGCGGCAAAAGCAGTCAGATGATAAAATGCAAAATGACTGAATAATTTCAGTAAGGCTCCATGGTAAATCAATGAATATCACCATAATTCAAGTATATGCACCAACCACAGAGGCAGAACAGGAAGAAAATGATAGATTCTATGAAGGATTACAGGAAGAAATTGACAGCACACCAACACAGGATATTAGGATGATCATTGGAGACTTGAACACAAAAGTTGGAAGCAAAGAAGAATCAAAAATAGCAGGCAGATTTGGATTAGGCAAAATAAATGAAACAGGTGAGTGTCTGATAGATTTTTGTGAAGCCAATAACCTATTCATTGCAAACACATTCTTCATACAACCAGAAAAAAGGCTATATACATGGACATTACCAGATGATCAATATGAAAATAAAATAGACTGTATAAATGGAAGTAAAAGATGGCAAAATTCTATACTGGTTTTGAAGACTAAACCAGGCAATGATTGTGGCACAGATCACAAACTACTTATATCAAAAATAAGAGTAAGACTCAAGAAGAAAACAAAACCAGTGATTATACCAAAATATGATCTAAATAATATTTCAACAGAATTTACTGACAACATAAGAAACACATTTGCATTACTAAACCTAATAGACCAAGGAACTATGGTCTGAAGCCAGGGACATAATAAAAGAAGAATGCAGACAGACTCTTCCAATAAGCAAAAAGAAAGAAAGAAAAAGAAAAACATGGACGACAGAAAAAAAAAACACTACAAGTATTAAAGAAAAGAAGACAAGGAAAAATAAAAGGGAGATAGGAGCAAACTAAGACATGAATGCAACAGTACAAAGTCTTGTGCAGAAAGATAAAAGAAATAAAATCACTACAACAGCCAATGCAGAGAAATAGAAGACAACAACAAAAAAGGAAGAATAAGAGAGCTATTTCACAAGATCCAGGAAATCAAAGGAAAATTCAAACCAAAGACTGGGACAATTTATGACAATAAAAAATAACATAATTCAAGACCAGGAAGGAATAAAAAGACATTGGATGCAATATGAAGAACAATTATACAAAAAAAGATGACAAAATGAAGGACACATGCAATGAAAAGCCATATGAAGATGAACCCCAAATTCTAAAAAGTGAGTTGAAAACTACAATAAGAGAAATAGTGAAAAACAAATCACCAGAAACAGATGATATTCCAATTGAACTGCTGTAATCCACACTGACAGAGTCAACTCTAGTGCTAACCAACATATGTCACAGATATGGAAAACAAAACAATGGCCAAAAGATTGAAAGCAATCAATACACATCCCCATCCACAAAAAGGGACACACAAGAGACTGCAGCAGCTATAGAACCATAACACTGATCTCCCATGCAAGCAAAACCATGCTCAAAATTCTGCAATATAGACTCCAACCATACATAGAGAGAGAAATGCTAAAGGTCCAAGTGGGATTCAGGAAAGAAAGAGCCACAAGGGACCATATTGCAAACATAAGATGGCTAATGGAATGCACCAGGGAATTCCAAAAGAAAATCAGCATGTGCTCTATAGACTATAGCAAAGCCTTTGACTGCATAGATCATGAAAGTCTATGGAATGCCCTTAAAGACATGGGAATACCAACACATCTGATAGTCCTTACAAGACTGTACTCAGGACAAGAGGCTAGTCTCAGAACAAAACATGGAGAAACAGAATGGTTCCCAAATGACAAAGGAGTCAGACGATGCTGTATTCTTTCACCCTATCTGTTCAACTTGTATGCAGAACATATTATAAGAAAAGCAGGCTTGGACACACAAGAAGGAGGAGTGAAAATAGGAGGAAGGAAAATTAACAATCTAAGATATGCAGATGACACCATAGTACTAGCAGAAAACCTCACAGACCCCTGGAACACCTACTAAGAAAGATCAAAGAAGAAAGTACAAAGGCAGGCTTAATGTTGAACATAAAAAAAAAAAATGACTGGTGCCCCTCACAAGTTCAACCTAGACAATAAAGAAATAGAAATAGTAAAATAATTCCCATACCTGGGATCAAACATCAATAGAAATGGGGACTGCAGTCAGAAAATCAGAAGAAGACTAAGAATGGGGAGGGTGGCTATCAAAGAACTAGAAAAGATGCTAAAATGCAGAGATATACAAATCAGCACAAAAGTTAGAATCATACAAGCCATTGTATTCCCTGTTACCATGTATGGATGTGAGAGCTGGACAGTTAAGAAAGATGACAGGAAGAAAATTTGAGATGTGGTGCTAGAGAAGAGTGCTGAGGATCCCATGGACAGCCAAAAAGACAAACAAATGGGTCCTAGAGCAGATTAAGCTGGAAACCTCCCTGGAAGCCAAGATGACCAAACTGAGGCTGCCATACTTTGGACACATCATGAGAAAGGAGAACTCTTTGGAAACAAACAAACAAACAATGCAGGAAAAGAGAGAGGAAAATAAGAAGAGAGGAAGGCCACATGCTAAATGGATAGACTCTATTAAGGAGGTCTCGGGTATTAAGGTGTTGCAGGTATTAAGTAGAGCAATGGAGGACAGAGAGTCTTGGAGATGTCTCATCCGTAGGATTGCCATGAGTTGAGATCGACTCAAGGGCAGTTAACAATAACAAATAATACTTGTTTATTTAGGAAGAAAATGAATTTAAAATTATACATTTACAGTCCTTTTAAATATAATAGCTTTTTTTTAAAAAAAAAATGTAAACAGACTTACAATAAACACACACAAAAGTGATATAGCCAAGGAATGCATTGGTTCCCTAGGCAAAAATGTACATTATTTTCAGAGTGGCTGTCTTACCACAGTACTTCTGATAGCTATAGTTTTTATATTTTCTCTCTGAAGCAACAACTGCTACTCACAGTGTACCATAGTCCATGTTCATTAAACTTTGCCATATGCATACAAAATACTCACCAATCAGAGCTTCATCATTATGCTGTGTGTATAGTAACCAGGTAAATGACAGAAGATTATTACTTCATGACAGTATGTCTCATTAATAAATGAATTAACCAGCAGGCCATCTCTCCTTAGGAACTGCTGCAGTCTATAAGGTCAGAAATTCACTCAACTTCCAGATGCTTAAATCTCATGCCACACTGTAAATTCTTGCCAATGAAACCTCTGTATTATTCTTTTCCACAAACCTTGACATTAGTTCAAGATAAAGTATTAGTTAACTTCAGTGCCTTGTTTCCCATTTGATTTGATCAGAAAACTAATGGATTTCTATCTACATGAGCATCAGTTAAAAGAAAACCCAAGATGATGTTATTAGGAGCCAATAAGGTATAGTGAGCAAGATGGGAAACAAAGCCTCCTTTTAGTAACTTTAGAGTATACTGTCATGGATTTCTGGGAAAACAATATTTGCTAAAGATGTCAGTCTATAGGAAGTAGTAGAAACTTGTCAATATGCAATTCTGCTTTATGGGTTTAAGTATTAAAAGCAACACTAGCCTAAAGGGGAATATTCATATTAATAACAACAAATAACAATAAAAAGCAAACTCTTATTTCTTTCTCATTAAATTTGTATTGAATTTTCAAAAGTACAATCATCTTGTGTAATAAGAGATGGGAAGGAATGAAAGCTAGTGGGAAGGTAAACTCCATTCCACACAATAGTCCAGAAGAAGTAAAACCAAATAGTATCAGAATTCACAAAGTGAATTCCTTCAGCATTCTTCGACATTTGAGTTCCAGTGACAGGTGAGTTATGATTGGGATTTGTAACTTCTTCCCTCATGTGCAAACTATTATTGTTATTACAGTTGGCACTCCATATCCATGGATTCTTTATCCATGTATCCAAGCATAGCTTGAATATCTATATACCGTATATATATATATATATATATATATATATTCCAAAAAGCAAAGTGGATTTTGTCATTTTATATAAGGGACACCATTTTACTATGCCATTGCATTTAATGGGACTTGAACATCCACATATTTTGGTATTGATGGAGAGTCCTGGAACGAAACCCCAGTGGATACCAAGAGCACACTGTATTTTGGCTTTCAGATATTAAGCTCAAGAGGCATTTCCTATACAAGGAATTGACCTGACAGACATTTCTATCTGTTTGATATTAAGACATCATCCAAGGTAGGCATCATAGCCTAACACATAGGCCATGGAATTGTTGACCTGTTCATTTTTGTTTCTTGCAAGTCATGTGCAAAGTTGCAGATGAGTTACTCATGACAGATAGGTTTCATTAGAATTAGCCATCCAAACAAGGAATTAATATGTTTTCCATTTGGATGATAATATCTGTCTAAAGACAGAATATTCTGACTCTGAATGTATCAGTGTAAATTTTTGCAGAAGTAAAACTGTCTCCACTGCAAAATGCAGTTGACCTGAGGTATGTCAAGAAACTGCTAAAGTGAACTTGGCTATAGGTGTGGATGAGGAAACCACAGCCCCCATTCTCTGATTTTGCACCCTTGAAATATTTACTAGTAAACAAATAGAACAATATCCCATGGGGCTTGGTGTAGGATTGGATATTTCATGAAGCAGTTTTGAATAACTTCTTGTGCAATGTCTAAAGCAATACATATCCACGTGCAACTCTGAGTTATGGAAGCACATGTCACTAATAGGATCCTGATTTAGTATTTCTATATTCTACTAAGCTCAATAATTCTTTCCACATTCTATTTTGTTTATGATTGATTGTACCTGGAATATTGCAATAACAAGCAGACAGGTAATGATGCAATATCTCAATAGAAATGGATGACAAAGCATATGAATAAACTGTCATTAAAAACCCACTAAGTAATGATCAAGTAATGGAAATTAAAAAATGGTATATTCATTCTAATTATAATTTTTATTAATCTAATTTTGCAAAAGTAATAATCTCATACTTGTGTGAAGGTCTTAGTCTTGACTGTCATGAATAATATTTATTAAACAAAACAACAACACAATACAGCAAATCATGTCTTATGTTATTCTAAAGGTTATTTTTCTGTTAGTTTTTGACTTCATCACTTAATTGATTCCTATTTTGAGTTGAGTTTGTCCCTGTTGGATGAAGATAATAAGGAATATTATATCACTAGGCAATCTTTACTATGCTATCTTTTACATTTTCCTTTGCCTTTATGATAGATAACCACAATGAATATAAATCTTAACAGCCATCTGCCAAAATATCAATTCCTTTTAGATTAAATGGTTCTCTGGAAAATAAAATATTTTCTTAATAAATTGTCATTGTTTTGCTATCAGAATACAATTGCTAAAGATAAGGTGATACATGACCTGAATGAGATTATCAGATTCTTACAGAGGCAGTTTGACAAGAGACTAGTGAAAATGAATGAAACATATAAGAAAACAAAACAGCATTTGACATCCAGTTGAATTCTGTAAACTAATTGCTATGTATGTATTTGTCACATTTAATTGTTCATATTCCAGGGACAAAAACTTTGTTTTGAAATCAATATATGATTATGGCCTTGCTTTTCTCCCTGGATTTGTTGACTGGCAGCATTTCCTGCAAAACTGTAACATCTACCTGATTGTAATCTACTATTTCTCCTTTATTTTATGCTCATCTGAAAGAATACTTTACCCTTGGCTGCAAACAAGCAATCTTATTAAAATACTAATTTAAAACAGTTTACAACAAATTTAAAACATAGCAAAGAAGATAAAAGTACAGCCCACCCTATTAAAAGCTCTGTCTGTCACATCCAGTTAGCAGCCAAAGGTCTGTCTGAATAAAGAGGTCTTTGCTAGCCAGAAAACAGGAAACTAACCAAGCCTATTGTGGAAAAGAATTCAATTGTCTTGGAACAGTGAGTGAGAAGGCTCTCTTCCATTGTTGTTCATGTGGGCCTTCAAGTCATTTCTGATTAATGGACACCCTAAGGGAAACCTGTCACAATATTTGGTAATATTTGTTCAGAGGGAGTTTGCCATTGCCCTCCTTTCAGGATGACAAAATGTGCCTAGCCCAAGGTCACCCGGCGGGTTTCCATGACTAAGCGGGAATTTGAACCCTGATCTCCAGAGTCATAGTCCAACTCTCAAACCACTACATCACCCTAGATCTTCCATGCCCTCACCAAATGTGCATATGAGATTGGTGGGGCTTGGAAAAAGCCATCCCTTGAAATTCTGAAAATTTAGGTAAACTCAAATATGGGGAGATATTGTCTTTGGGATAATCTGAACCCAAGTTATAAAGGGTTTTAAACATCATAACCAGCACACTGAATTCTGCTTGGGAAAGGTTTGGTAGTAAGTCAACCTGTTTCAACAAGGGAATGTTTAATGAGGGATCAAAGATCAGTAGTCCAGTAAAAGTCTCAGACTGGGGTCAGATTATCTCCTCAAAAACACTCCCAGCTCCTCTCTGTCTTGGATATGTTGAAAACATATCTAGGGGCTTCCATGTCAGGTGAATCTGCTGTAGTTTTTATTCCAAACTTTAAACGCATATCCAAGCTGCTGAAACATATCTTCCAAAGAGTTTCAACACCTTTGATAGCTAATTTAAAGTCTGCAATAGAACACAAAGATGATGCATTGCAGTAGTACTTGCCCTGATAATCTCTCATTTGGACTTCTGTAACGCGCTCTACATGGGGCTACCTTTGTACCAAGTCTGGAAGCTTCAACTGGTTCAAAATGCGGCAGCCAGACTGGTTGCCAGAACATCTAGAGCAGACCACATTACACCAGTATTAAAAGCTCTTCACTGAATGTTGATTAGCTTCCGGGAGCAATATAAAGTGTTGGTCATCACCTATAAAGCCCTACATGGCTTGGGTCCGAGTTACTTGAAGGAACGCTGCTCCCCACACAATCCGTCCCACACCCTCAGAACATCAGGAAGAATTTATTAAATTACTGTAAAACTAGATTAATATCTACTTCCCAAAGATCATTCACAGCTGTGGCCCCCAAGTTATGGAATGGCCTGCCGGAGGAGATTTGTCTTATTTCCACACTAGAGGCCTTTAAGAAGGCACTTAAGACAGGGCTCTTCCGGCGGGCTCATCCACCTGGCCTCCCTAACTGAACATAAGATTAGATATTACCATCTTATAAGGACCTCCCAGGTGAAAAAGATTATATCACTCACGGCATAGACTGCATTGTAATTTTATTATTGTATTAATTATTGTTGTTATTTTTATTGTTTTTATTGTTGAGTTTATTATTTTTATTATTGTTCTTTCTTTTACTGTTGTGGTTTTATTGTTATGTTTTTCTTTTTTTATTGACTGTACTACTGTACATTTTGTACATTTTATCTTTGTACTCCCACCTCTATCCATAGGGAGAGGCGGGAAATATCATTATATTATATATTATATATTGCACCCCTAACATAGAAGTTGGGTATGATTTGTGCAACAAACCAGCCTCTGCTGCCTCCTGCTTTTGCTAAGAACTTGTGTTGTGGAAGATGCTTCCTTTTCCCACTCTCTTCTTGCTGTCTTCTTCTTCCTACCTGTCCAGGATTCCTGCTGAATTTCTCCCACTAAACCATGGAGCTGTGTCCAGAACACCTAGTTGTATCACCACCCCACTGCTTCTGCTCTGTATTCTTCTGATAGGGATGGTCAAAGTGGGAAGCAAATGCAATGCCTTTCAGCAGTATTTGTTCTCAATTTTGGTAAAGACTTTTAGATTGCTTTCCAGTACTAGGTGGTATTAAGGGTGTGAAGCTAGTCTGAAGTGAAGTGGATGAGCTCAGATATTATTCTTACTAGTTTGTTTTTCCACCACCAACCATGCAATGTACAAGCTCACTTCTATGAATATCTACACAGAAATAAATCCCAGAACAACACTATCTTGCCAGAAAACCTGAGCTCTTAGGCTACAAACTAGAGTTCCATTCCCCAAGTTCTAAACAGCCTCTTATCTCCAATAATTTCAGTAACAGCAAATAAAGCTGTGGATTGGATAGGGAATCCCTGAAACCACATCCAGCTAATCGATTTGAGATTCCCTATTTTTTCTCTGTGGTATGCAATATAAAACCTTCCATTTTAAGCCTTCAAAGGACTCTCTGACTTGCTCTGCTTTCATGTAGCATATATGGATTTGGAACAAACAGTTGCAGCAAAGCTACTTGAAATTATCTACATATTTTTGTAGTATCCAGGCAATCAATTCCAAATGCAGACCAGAACACTGGAAACTTGATGTGCCAGTCTGGAATCCAAGGAATTGTATAGCCTCAAGGGCTGCTTTAAATACTTCTTCTAGGATGTTATAAATGTTAGCTCTGACACCATTTATCTAGCTCTGAGAAACCGAGGACCCTCATTCTTTGCCAATCGCTTTAATAAACACAAGGTT
Organism: Phrynosoma blainvillii; assembly: GCA_026167975.1. Taxonomy (NCBI): domain Eukaryota; kingdom Metazoa; phylum Chordata; class Lepidosauria; order Squamata; family Phrynosomatidae; genus Phrynosoma; species Phrynosoma blainvillii. The sequence goes on along the minus strand of JANUYF010000007.1, from coordinate 8,098,570 downwards.
TTGGCACCAATCATAAGCTAGAGAATCAAAACTTGTTTGTTCTTTGCAGTTATGTGTGGTGCAGAGTAGGATGTAAACAGCTTTGGGTCCATCTGAAAATAGGATACTGACATGCTAGACCAACAGGCCCAAAATGTCAGAGCAGCAGGAGTAGAATAAAAGAAAAGAAAATAATATTTTGCTTTGATAGAATTTCCAGTCATATGCCATCCCCAACAGCTCAATGATTTTTGTATTTGTTTGACTGATTTCTATTTAAAATGTGCATTGTTCAGAATACTTGCTAAAAATCAAGAGGCTGCAGTTATATATTTATTTATTTATTTATTTATTTATTTATTTATTGAGACCTTATTAAGTATTTTTTTTTAAAAAAAAAATCACCCATGTGTCTCCATGCTAATCTAAGCTATTTAGGTTTGTGTTTGGTATAGTTTGGTTATTTAAAAAAAATGGATCTGTGTTAATCTTGTTTATTTATCTTTAAAGAAAAGACTGTCTGTTTCTTTTCTCTGTATACTCTGAGTGTGTCTACTATGATTTTTATTTAATCTAGTGACTGAGTCATGTCACCATCTTTTTTCCAATGCCAAAGGCTACTTTTATTGTCAGGTGATGAAAATTAATGTATTTTTAAATACTATATCATGGGGATTCTGATGCCTTACCAACATGTTCTAGATTTACTTTTTCCTCTATCAGACCCATCCAACCTCCCCCCCCCCCCAAAAAAAAGACACAAACATTTCTATGCAAGCTTTCAAGATCACAGATCTCTTCAGGAGGCAGAGGAAAGAGGGTGGTTGGGAAAGTAACAGAATGTGAAATTCATAGAATGTGAGACTCATAGTTAATATTGTCTCACACTGCATCTTGTCTTGAGTTACTATAGAAGGAAGGGTCAGTGGATACTCAAATTAAATACATTTTCAAAGGGCCTGGGCCAACTGGGGAAAAAGAAAGGCAATAAAATCCCAAAGTCCAGAGTCTATAATGTGGTTGTAACTTTATTAGACTAAACAGAAAGGACCTCTTTGTAAGCTTTCAAAACCATAGATTTTGAAAGTCCAAAACCATCAAGCAGAGTTGTTTTATTTTATTTTATTTTATTTTATTTTATTTTATTTATTTATTTATTTTTGAGGCAGGAGATAGCATGTGATCTGAGTCACATAGGGCTCTTCTACATTTGCTGGAATACTCTGGGATGCCCCAGCCCCAAATTTCTCCCTTATTTATTGTAGTTTTGGGCGAACAATCAGCAGCTACCTTCCATGCATTCCCTATGAGTTGATCCCACCATCACTGTGTGTGTGAGCCACTCTCAGGTAAAAACAAGGCTTGTTCTGACCTCAGAGTGACTCATGCTCACAGAGCGACATGGCAGGGAAACTCACAGGGATTGTATGGAAAGGAAGCCACCATTGGTGCTGCATTTTGCTCAGGGTTTTCTGGAAAACTCAGACCAAAATGCAAGTCTTTTTAATGAGGGACAAGAGATGGAAACTCCAAATCAGATCCAGGCATTGTGTTTGGGGCTTGTGTATTGTTAACAGCATACAGCAAGCTAAGGGATAATTTGAGGTTTCTAAGTAATTTAGGCAAGCATATTGTTGTCATGCTGTGTTGAGATGCTGTGGAAGAAGGAAAGGCTTTTCATAGCTTATAGTGGTTAATGGTTTTGCAGAGCAGCATGTTCTTGGTTCCTTTGCAGATGGAACATCAGGTAATATACAAGTGGAAATGTGTAGCTTGCACACAGTCCCTGTCTCTCCCTGACCTTAAGTAGATTGATTCACAGACTGTTTGCCAGTTGCCTCATCCATTCCTAATAAGGAGCATTGGGTTAGAAAATATCCCAGAATTATTCTAGATACATACTTTTTCATACAACAGCTTCCAACACTATAAGTGCAACCGTGTATGCAGATACAGCAAATATGCTTGTGAACCAATATAAGGCAAGCATGAACTGCAGTACAGATAAACTTTCAATCCTAGCTCCTGATAAACATATTAGTGAGATGCTTATATTCCTATCTGTTCACTGACCATGACCTAAGATTAAATTTGTATATTTTCTTCATTTTTTAGCAAGCTGATAATAATACATCAGAGAAAAGCAGATATGGATTTATGGAAAGTAGGCATGCTTTATGGCTTGCTGGTGACTGATTGAACCAGTTCAGACTTCAGAAAGAGGGAGGGATAGAGGGAGATCCAAACCCATAATCACTTTGGACTTTACTACATGAGAAATGAAAAGTGAAACTGGAAGTATAGCAGCTTTTTCTGTGCCACTTCACATATTCTCATAACACTTCAGTTCTTTGCCCAAATGGAGATGGTTGTCAAATCCTGCCTTATCACCTTACAGGGGCAGGACAAAGCTCAAGGTGAGGCTGGCAGTCCAACTAGGACAGGTAGGGTGCTTCTGTGTAGAAGGGTTAATAAGGGTCCCTGATAATTGCAATGGTGGCAGTTGCTTTTCATGGCATACTGTATCCACAGTTCCCAGTGGATGGGTTCAGAGTAGTCAAATAACTCCCCCTCCCCTTGATTAGCCTTTGCAGTTCACCAAGTGGAGCAGAGGGTTGCCACCACGGAGGGCCAGCTGAGGGAGGTAAAAGGGAGATTCCAACCCTCCTGGAGAAACATCCAGATGTTCAGCCATGAGTTTCCCTTCATGTACAAATTCCCTTCCCCACCTTCCACCCATGGTCCCTGGTTTGAATTCCAACAATTATGCATTGTCTTTTTATAAACCCTTTTTTATTGTTTATAAAATGGCCTGTTTGTTGTCATTCTGTTTCACAGGGAGTGTGACAGGTTGATATGGTGCATCAGTCACAGGGATGGTAATGGGAAACAGGGCTCTGTGAGCATGCAGGAGGGAGACAAGGATATTGGCAATCACCAGGTCTGAGCTGGCAGGAAGGGGCTGTCTTGCATGGTAGTTCCCTTGTTTCATTCCACCACATGATCCTGGGGTGTTGTGATTTCTGCCTCCTCTAGGTGGCCTCCTTTGTCAGGAGGATTACTCTTTCACCATGGGGGAGGGGGGCACAGACGTCCCCAGGTACTGAGAAGGCTGACCAATGCTTTCATGGTGTGTTCCTGGATTTCCATTCCCATGACTGTCCCCACACCTCCTGGAGTTCAGGCATGATCCCTGAGCCTGTTCCACAACTCACAACCCCCTTAGCACCACCCTGGGCCAGGCTGATCTATGCCACAAGTGTGGTCGGCAGGATAGTCTGGTCCTCCAGGGTGACAGTGAGGCATTCCTGCTGCTGGAAGACACACTTATTCACTTGTCTCAGGTTCTCCACCTCTCTTTCCTTGAACTCCTTTTTGCAATCCACAGCCCTCCATCTTTGTTCTGCTTCCCTCTCCCTGAAATCATGGGCACATTCTTCTCCTACACCAGATGTTCCACCAGGTCTCTCATGTGTGCCAAGTTATGCTCCACAATGTGATTAACTGCAAATTGGACCATCGATGGTTGTTGCTCTCTCTTCCTTTGAATCTTGGCCAGGCAGATCACCAGGAGCAGAGTAGCAGCATGGTTTAGTACTTCAGGGTCTGTGAGGCATAACACAAGGTATTGGTGAACCACCGGATGCATCACCCAGGTTCTGGGGAGGCTTGTAAGGGGGGTGGCATTATTTAGGATGACAGGGCTTTCAGCTGATGCCCATGCAACACATGACCACCCCCAAAAAACATTGTCCTTGTTGTCTCCTGTGCATGCCTAGTCAGTATAGTGGCATGTGCTTAGAAGCAGGATGTGCTTTAGCACATCCTATGTCAAGCTCTACTGCATGCCAAACATGAACACCATATGGTAGTCACAGCATCAATATGTACATGTGATGTGGTGCACTATTGTCATTTTTTGAGAGAGGGTGTTCCCTGTGTAGCTTCTCTTGCCACAGCAATTTTCCAAAGCAACTCACAGCTAACATTGCATGTTCCCTGTTCACCCTGGCTCTCATTGCTGGCTGTCATGTTGGCCCATGCCAGGGGTGATGAGTTAGAGACAAATGGCCACCAAGGAGGTGGTGGTCCCCTCAACCTACTGGGATGTCATTCCAGAAGAAAACTACTCAGGTATTTTGGCTGATGCATGTTCCCTGTAGGTCCTCTCAGTCATCTGTGGAGTGAGGGAACAGGGTCATGGCTGTGCTCTGCCCACCTGGTTGGCCACATTGGCAGTTGTCCCCAGGGGGCTGTCACATGTCTGTATGTGGTTGAAACCCTATTCCCTCCCCTGGGCCCCCTTGGTGCATGGCATCAAGAGTGGTGTCAAAGAGCTCTGCCCACCTTGTTGGCCACATTGGCAGTTGTCCCCAGGGGGGCTGCCACATGTCTGTATGTGGTTGACACCCTATTCCCTCCCCTGGGCCCCCTTGGTGCATGGCATCAAGGGTGGTGTCAAAGAGCTCATGGGAGCCTTATGCCAGGGTGGTGACATTACCACATTGGGCAGTGGGTGCCTTCTCAACCAGGACCTGGCAAATAGTGGCACTTTTGGCCACTCACTTGGGACATATGGCGGTATCTCCATGAAAGAAGTTGTAAAGCTCCTTGAAAAAAGATATGGTGATCATGCCTCAGTTGCTGTGTGCATTGTGGTTATTCATCTGTTGGTAATACAACAGATTGCATTCATAATCTAGCTGCCTGTTAGATTTAAGGTAGGTTTTTCAACACAGTTTCTTCCTCTTTGCTGTTCCTTTCAGAAATTTTGGAGTTAAATAAAATGTGACTTTTAATTCAGTCCAATCAAGTTGTCTAGGCATTTATTTTCAGTTTTGTCTGCAAGGCATTTTGAAAATTGCAGACTGGGGCTGGGTTCATGCAGAACTATCAACAGAACAATCTCACTTTCAGGATACTACCATACAGCTACACAGTGGACATCTAAGCACCATACTATATAACAAACCCATTGACCACTACATATATTTACATGTCTCAAGTTTCAACCCCAAACACACTACCAAATTCATGGTTTACAGCCAAGCATCTGCTCAGAGCCATAATAATAATAATAATAATAATAATTACTTTTTATTTCTTACACGCCTCTCCTTGCGGCTTGAGGCAGGTTACAACATAGTTAAAAACACAATTGTTACATAAAATACACATATGAAAAATGCAGCTCTACACAATATTTATATTAAAATACATAAAACAATTATTAAATATAAAATTAATGTTTAAAATTCATGATTAAAAATGCCTGGGTAGGCCTGCCAGAAGAGATAAGTCTTCAAATGTCGGATCTCTTCTGGCTGGTCATTCCACAGTCTTGGCACAGCTAATGGAAAGGTCGTCTGGGTGACAGCTGTCAGTCGAGTTCTTGCAGGCTGTAGCAACCACCTCCCAAAGGACCTCAGTGTTTGGGGCAGATTGTATGGGAGAAGGTGATCATGTAGGTAACCTGGACACAAACCATATAGGACTTTAAAGGTCAAGACTAACTCTTTGAACTTTGCCCGGAAACTAATTGGCAGTCAATGGAGTGATTTGAGTATAGGTGTAATATGTTCACTCCTGGATGTTCTTGTAACCAATCTGGCTACCATATTTTGAACCAACTGGAGTTTCTGAACTTGGCACAAAGATAGCCCAATATAGAATGCATTGCAGAAGTCCAACCTTGATATTATAAGTGCATGCACCACTATCTTTAAATCTTCCAAATGTAGGAGGGGAAACAGCTGGTGTATTAGCCGAAGCTGATAGTAAGCACTCCTGACTGTCACATCTACCCGGGCTGACATTTGGAGAAACAGATCCAGGAGCATTCCCAAGCTGCAGACACAGTCCTACAGTGAGAGTGTAACCCCATCCATAATGGGTTGACACACTTCCATTCCCAGATTCAGACCCTTGATGGCAAGCATCTTTGTTTTGTCTGGATTCAGTTTCAATTTGTTTTTCCTCATCCAGTCCATTACCTCCTCCAAGAATTCATTCAGAGGAGACACACTATCTTTGGCTGAGGTTGTAGCCCAAATGGGAGGAAACTGGGATGAAACTTCTCTCTGGGATACAGGATGGAACCAGCTTATACAATGCAAGTTATGTACATGATATCAGAATGGTACATGTTTTTATGTCAATATAGCCTTGTCTCTATGTCTATGTCAAACCCAGCCCCCCCCCCCCCAAAAAAAATCCTCCTTGAACTGGGTACCCTGAGCAGAGGAACATTTTCCAAGGAAGGAGGAAGAATAGTATTCTAAAATGAAGAGAAAAATTTAGCCTGAAACTATTTATGTAAAAGGTTGCTGCTGTTGTACATTATTGCTGTTGTTATTCTTATTAATCATCATCATGGAAGAAGAACCATGACTTTGACATTTATGGGAAGAATGTATTGATTGCACCACCAGCTCCCATAACAGCCTAACAACTGACAAGCAGTCTGCACTGCTCCCCTCACTGTGAGGAAAACTGAGATAAAATTGAGCCTTTGCAGCTACAAACCACACTATGCTATTATTTTTCCCATTCCATCACAAACACATGTGCACAAACACACAGACACTCCCTCAGCACAGCGAGCTACCAGCCCATTGAATGCTCTGCACAACCAGCCACTTGATCACATGATTGATCAACATCTTGTATGGTGCATCGGTGTGCCTAGTGACACATTGACAGAGTGCATTCATGGTTCTCCCCCCCCCCCCCCGTATATACCCCCTTTCTTTTCCATCCTCCCATGTCCCACTGCTGAACCAGACAATTTTTTTAATGTTCTTATTAAATGTACAGTTGGTAACATGATGTGTTTGTTGTCCTTTTTCTCCATGGGGTATGCAATGAATCAGTGGTGCAGCTGCCCAGTTGTGCACTTGTGCAATCAATTTGTGGGTGGGCAACCTATATATATATATATATATATATATATATATATATATAATGGCCAGCAATGGCACTGGCAGCTTGCCCAGCCTAGGGTACCTACTCCTAACCACTTGTTCCTAACCATTTCTGCATTGGCACACAATCTGCAACCTGGTGTTCACACTTTCTGGCTTAGACTACAGCAAATTGGGATTTTCTTTGCTCCAGTGCTAAGTCCCAGAACACAGCTTGTGTTCATATTCCTCCTGTTTTGGCCACAAGTTGTATAATATCATTGTAAAATATAATTCAGTATCATGTTTAAGTGGTGGTTTCAGTTATTTGGGCTATGTAGTATTTAGTTAACATACATATCTTAGTATTTTGTTAGTTTCTCCTTTGACAAGCCCTACATTGGTACAATGCAAACAATTTAATTCCATGTTTCAAAGTTTGGAGAAAATTAGATAAGGAGACTGTTGGAAGCAACTATGAATATTTCTCCATAATTTCCCAAATCTTAACTGCATACATGTCAAATATATTTTATGAGTCACTGGGACACATTCCTCAGTCCACAATGTGAAAGTTGATGTTAAAATGTATGTATGCTTCCTATTTTATAAAGTTGTCTCAACACTTTTTGGATTTATAGGTCTGTACAAATAAATTTAAAATACTGCAAGAATGTTTAATTTTCTGGCCAGATTTATGGGTACTTTGAAGACAAGCAATTATTTGTTTGATCTAAGGCATCTTCATCAGGCTACATATTACAGTAAAATTTTAAAAGGGATGGAAATATAGCTTGCTGTGGTATTGTGTTATTGCTTTTTCGATAAGCCTTCTCTTTTGTCATGCAAAATATACTTCCTGAAACATCAACTTTTTTGGTATACAGAAGTACAACATAAATTGTGTGATCTGATCTAATTCTACCTTTTTGTTATTGTTCATGACAAAAAAGAAAAATGACATTGAAAATTATCTGTGATGAATATGGAAAGATTTTTCTTTTCAAAATTTCAACAAGCCTCAGTATTTTTATTTATCTTTACATGCTTCCTTTTTATACAATTACTAATTTGGCTTTTGCTTTTACTTAAATAAATATGAAATATGTTCACCTACTAAGCTTTCTTGTTTTATTCTCTTTGCAGTTTGCTCCACTACAATCATTCTATTAATTTTTTATATTTTATTTTTTTCAAGATTTTTCTTTTGTTGGATGAATCTCTGAAGTTTGCAGTACCAAAACTTATTCATTATGGATGCATTGTACTGAACCACTAGAATTGTGGATTTGTTACAATGTTGAAAGATCTTTAAGTGAAAGAGCTGCTACAAAAATATATCCAGAGAAGAAAACAGTACATGCAAAAATAAGCATACATTATTTTAGTAAATAATAAAGGAAGCAAACTAACAAGTCACATGCTGGAAAATTCTCTTAGCAACTAAGCAACAAAAGGCCATTCTTTATAGATCTGATCTTGAGGCCATGCTTCTGAAGTGTACATTCTGTTCCTTAAGCTAAGAGATTGGATGCAGACATTAAAGTAGAGGGGGAAAGGGATGACGTTAGCCAAGCATTGAAAGGACTATGTGTACAGATAGAGGGAGGCATCTCATCTCTGTTAAAAGATGAAAGGGAAAAAAACAAAGACACTGTGTTGATACTTATTTATGGTTCTGTGTAGGGTTGCCGGATTAGTACCAACTCAGGTATTGCCATTTCAAAACCAAAGCCTAAGACCTCTGGGGATACGGGGGTAGGGGGACAACATCTCATGATGTTACATGTAGCATCCCTAATGATGTAATGGGGTGAGAGGCCCTAGCAATGTCATTAAGCATCATAATTAAGTTTTGGTCATAGTTGCTCAGAGCATACCATTAAAATAAAAATTGTAAAGCTGAGTCTAATGAAGTATATGTGTGTGTAATTTTCAGTATAACTCTCACCCCATGACAATCAGAGGAAAGATCTGGGACCCCCAGTTCTGTGCTATGTAACAAAGTATTAGTTCTTAACCTTTTCAGATACAAGAAGCTTGATTGTCACTCTAATTATAATATAGAACCAGCTTCTAATTTATTATGTTGGAAAATAAATGGAAAATAGATTTGGTATATGTTACTATCGGAGATTTCCCTTTCTTTTTCTGTCTCTATTCCTTTTGATGTTTGGATGAATTCCCTATGTATTTATTTAACATGAATGGAGACAATGCTAGTTAGCTCTATTCTATCATTACCACTGCCAGAGATGGATTTGAATTGGCCCTATGCACCAAATGGCATGTATATATCTATTTTCCCCACCATACTGATATACATAGGAGAAATCTTCCCTTACTGCTCACAGGAGATGACCTCCCAGTATAAATATCTGCTTTAGAGTTAAAGCTTGTTTCAAGACAGGTTTGTGACCTTTCAAAACTGGTAAGATTATGAGTTTTCATGCTCTTTTTCATTTTGTGATATAGTCATCCCTCCTAGTTCACAGACTTCCTGTTCATGGTCTTGAATTTCTATGGATGGAAAGCCAGGAAGCCAGAACGTGTGGCTAGTATATCCAATAGGGCTTGGATATTAGTGGCTTTTCCAATTCATGGGGGGGGGGGGGGGATTCAGAACGGATCCCCTGCAAATTGGGAGGGACAATTGTGTTTGTGTGTATGTGTATATTGATATATATATATATCAAAAACACCATATTTTCTCACACAACTATTTTTGAATAAAATATTTTTTGTACAAAAGTATATTTGTGTAAAAAAAGTTTTCCAAGGGGAAAAATAAATTTAAAATGTGTGTGTGGGGGGGGGGGGGGGGCATGGCTCTTTTTACTATCATCCAGAGTTGGAAAATCTCATGGAACATGATTCAACAATGTTATCTCAACATGCTGAGACACATTAAAAAAAAAAACTTGAAAGCTGTATGAATGTTGTCCCACGCCATGTATAGAATCTAATTATACTACTAAACTTTATTTCAATACTGACAATAGGAAAGTGTCCTTCACTTCATCTGAGGGAATCCTGGTAGTTTAGGAGTTGGAGGACACAAAGAAGGCAGAACACTTCTGGATCCATCTCCTAAGATAGGAGAACCAACCTGTGGCTCAGAAGAAATAGTACCTGGGATGCTACTGAGCATCTGGGACATGAGGTAGTTACTTCACTCCATCTTATCAAAGAGCTGGCCCTGCCAAGTGCTTTTTAATTTGAATGTCAAAGTAACTCTGTGGTATAACTCAGGTTGGTGGCTGCTGTGTGCATCATACAATGATGATGGGACCTTCCTTATCTTGATTGTTCAACACCAGTTTCCATCTTTGCCTGCCACACATTTTCTTTTTTTATGCCATAAGAAGAAGGCAAACAGCATACAGGAGTGGGTGGCTCTACTATTCAATACAGTGAGGTGGCTACCTGAAGTGGTGGATTCAGATTGGGGATGAGGGTCTTCAACTGTTTATCTAGTCAGGCTGCCCTGAACAATCTAAGCTAGCCTACTACCTTCAGAGATAGTGAGGATGTTTTCCATCACATATGTTGAACCAAGATTCAACTGCCATTTAACGCAGATTAAAGGATGGAGACCATCTCCTCCTTCAAAGAGCGAAAGACAACAGGAAACTGAGCAAGTCCATTCCTGTTTAGTACTTGGATAGGCAACTGCCAACAAATGCCAGGAGGAATACCAGGAGGAAAGAACTGACAAACATCTCTGAATGTTCCTTGCCTTGGAAAACCCCTTGAAATCCATGGGGTTGCCATAATCTGACAGGCTACTCAAAGGTACATTCACACACATAGACACATCTCTTTCACTTTAGGCTGCAAAATGTTTTGTTTTGACTCTGACATCAAGTAGGGCCTTTCTTCCAGGAACAACAAAAATGTCACTATTACTTGTGAATCACCTGCTAGTCCCAGGAATGTTGACAACAGGGAAGTACAACCTGCTCCAGCCCTGGGAATCTTCTCTTTCATTGGGCGTTTCAATGCAGGGAAGTGAAAGTGAGAGTAGGTACTTTGCAACTCTGTTTTTACAGACTTTAAGTCCACATCCCTCGCCTGTTCGTGGGTGGGAAACAGTGGGTATAAAATAGGGTCCCTGCAGACACCCCCCCAAGCCTATGTGGCTTGAATATTTGTGGTTTTCCATTTTTGTGGGTATGTGTGTCGAGAACAGATCCTTTGCAAAAACAGAGGGGCAACTATATTTCTCTGCTTTTAGCAATTGTCCAATCTCAAGGTTTTGTTTTTTTTAGCAGTCCAGTTGAATTTGTGCAAAAGTTCAACCTTTTGGTGCATCATTGGGTGCATCAGTGGGAGAACTGGGAGAGGATGGGCCAATGATGATTTTCCTATAAATTCCCTCAGTAAATGTTTTTGCCAACAGCAAGCTAATGTTGAACCATTGGTTTGTGAAAATGTTGAGTCAATTCCAAGTCAAGCAGAGAGGCATTTGCCCATCAGCAATACAAAGAGTCATTATCAGCTGCCAAGTCAATCTAACAGTTCTTGCTTACTTCACATGAAACAAGAGACCTCTAGGGTACCTCTCAACAACATTTTAGCTTCTGATTAAAGGGTAAGACTTTATGGGGCTTTTTAAAAGAAAACATAACTTAAAAGCTGGTAGCACTCAAAGTCTCTCCCCTTGTGTGTTTCTTTATTATGCTGATCAAATAATTCTACAACAACATGGATCAAATTGCATTAACAGTTGCAGGTAAACTTTGCCTCTTCCAAGGGAAAGAACTGATGAAGCTCAACATTCTAACTGAATAATGTCATATGTACATTGTTGTTGCTCTTAACTGCCTTGAGTTGACCTCAACTCATGGCAACCCTGTGTATGAGACATTTCCAAGGCCACTAATCTCTACTGCTCTGCTTAGGTCCTGCAAATTCAGTCCTGTGATCCCCTGATTGAATCTATCCATCTGGTATGCAGACTTCCTCTCCTTCTACGATCTTGCTAGCATTATTGTCTTTTCTAATGAGTTGTGCCTTCTCAATATGTGGCCAAAGTAGTACTGACTCAATTTGATCTTCTTGGCTTCCATGAAGATTTCAGGCTTGATCTGTTCAAGGACCCATTTGTTTGTCTTTTTTGGCTGTCCATGGTATCCTCAACACTCTGTCCCAGCACCACATTTCACATCAATTGATTTTCTTCCTATCCACTTTCTTCAGTGCCTAGCTCTCACATCTGTACATGGTGATGGGGAATACAATGGCTTGGATGATTCTGACTCAGTCGTATGTAGTTACACTTTAGGATCTTATCTATCTCCTTCATAGATGTCCTTCTCATTCCTAATCTTCTAATTTTTTGACTGCAATCACCATTCTGATCAATGTTTGATCCTAGGTACAGGAACTTTTTAACTATTTTGATTTTCTGATTGTCTAAGCTGAATTAATGTATTTCTTCTATGGTCATTATTTTTGTTTTCTTTATGTTCAGCATTAAGCCTGCTTTTGTATTTTCATTTTTGACCTTCCTTAGTAATTGTTCCAAGTCTGTGATACTTTCTGCAAGTAGTATAGTATTGTTCACATATCTTATATTACTGATGTTCCTTCCTCCTAACTTCACTCTTTCTTCTTCTGAAACTAAACCTGCTTTTCTCATGATATTTTCTGCATAAAATTTGAACAAATAGGGTGATAGAATGCAATCTTGCCTGACCCCTTTACCAGTTGGGAACCATTCTGTTTCTTTGAATTCTGTTTTAACAGTAGCGTCTTGACCTGAGTACAGATTTCTCACCAGGACTATCAGATAAACATAGTGTCACTCCCATGCCCTCAAGAACCATCCATAGCTTTTTGTGGTCTACAGTCAAATGCTTTGCTGTATTCTATACATTTCTGTAAATTATGTATGGGCAAGCAGTGATAATGGTTTATGCATATACCTAATAAGAAACAAATAAGACAGTACATCTCACCTCAGGTAAATAACAGTTCCTCTATAAAATGCATTTGTTAAGTGCCAGGCAAAGCACAAGCTTTACATTTTTTTCCCTTTTAAAATGATGGAAATAATCATTGTGGCATGGCTAAATAACATGAGAAAGAGGTGGTTCAAGTTGAAATTCCCCCCTGCACACACACACACACACACACACACAACTCTCCAGAAGAAGCAGTAGCAGATTTCTGTTTGATGCAATATGAGTCCATTTGGTATTATGTAAATACTAGACAGTCCTGTAGCTCCCCTCTTCTTATTCAGGATTTAGTAGTAATATTTGCTTTCTATATTCATCTCATCTCCTACTTACATGACTTTTGACATGCTCTGCATGTCAGTTGCAAAATGGAATCTGGCTGAAATGATTAGAGTTATGAAACTGGGGAAAATATATGGCAGGGAATGAAAAGGAAGGGAAAAAAACATGAGCAACATGTATTAGGTAAGGGGGAATTCAACACAGATCTTTTTATTGTACTTAGGCATCAATACTGGACAGACTAAGCTAGAGGCTCTCACATTTTTGTCATTAAGGATAAGGATGCATTAAGATTTCCTGTCTGATTGCTTTGGATTGAAGTACCCATCCACATTTCACATAGTTCAAGAAAACATGCAGATATTGGAGGGAGAGTCCATTCAGTGGTGCTGATCCACAATTGAGATTCCATTCAATGCTGCTACTCCTAGTGGCACTAATGATTTGTTCTTCTAGTGTCTTCTGTCATTATCTGTGTAACAAGTGTGTGTCAGGGCAGGGGGTAATAGTGTCTCAAATTACTTATCTGTATTTTAATGTGATAAATTCCATCAACCTCAATAGGGCTAGATTAATCTGAATAGGAATGAAGGAAGAAGATATTGAAGCAAGGTGATGTTGACTTTTCAAAGGGGACATTTGTGTGTGTGTGTGCTGCTTGTCCTCACTCCATATGTTCTCCATAAAGTAGATCTCAGAGTTTAAGGGACATAGATTGTGTAGACTTCTCTCAAACGAGAGGCAAACCCCACCAAGGTGAGATGCATTGACCATGAATAACAAAGAGAAAAGTATAGACAACAGCATGCTGGTAGGGGATGTCAGTGGGTTTTAAATGCTATCTGTTCTAAAGATATTTGCACAACTGGCGGGGAAAATTTTATTCAGAGAAAGCAGTCTGTTCTGTTTACCTGACTAAGCTGTCACACAGCCAGGAAGCCTTTGATATTAATTAACCAATGTGGGCAGGAAAGTGACAGTTTTGGAATGGTGATATGAGATGCCAGATTGTGCCAGGAGGGAGTTATTTAGAGAGGAAAGAAGCTTCATGGTGACTAAGGAGATTATTGCACATCTTTAAAAAGAGTCTTACCCTTCTGAATTAAAGACTAATTTGGGCTGCATCCTGGTCATATTGCATAGTTTTTGTCCCCAAAACTGCCATCCGAGTATAGCCCCGCTCCAGCACAGGTCCCTTAACTTGCTTTGGCAGCCATTTTTCAAAATCAGGAGGTTTACAACTTTGAAAAATGGCCACTGAAGTGAGTTAAGGGACCTGTGCTTACTTGGATGGCAGTTTTGGGAGCAAAAACCATGCAATAGGACCAGGATGTAGCCTGAATTAGATTTCAATTAGACTTCAATTTGGGAGGGGTAAGACTCTTTTTAAAGATGTATGGTAATCTCCTTAGATCAGAAAAATAAAGCACTCATAGGTAAAGAGCAAATATGGATTGAGGAGTCTGTTCAAGTGTCAAGACAACTAATGAAAGCTGGACAAAAATGGAAGTTGGCCCAAAATGGAAGGATCCATAGAGACAGTGCATGATGAGGAGATGATTTAGAAAAAGATGACCTAAAGAAAGTTTAGTATTAGGAGGAAAAATGAGAAATCAAAACAAGTGCTGTATAATTAGGAAGAAAGTGAGCAGAAAGAGAAAAATACAGGTTGAGGAACCATGGACTCTTAAGGTTTTTATTTCTAGAGCTTAGAGCCTAGCAAAGGAATCTGGCATTTTGTGGCTCCTACTTTATCTCCTGATGATGTGAAAACAGGATGGTTACTGCTTATTGGTTATTGTATTTTTGTATTTTTATTATTGTATTATTATTTTAATGATTATTGCAGTTTTTTGTTATGAACCTTCAGGTTGAGGCTAACTTATAGCAACCCTATTCCAGGATTTTCTTGAAAGATTTAGCCAGAGGAGATTTGTTTTCTTCTAACTGTGAGACTGTATGCCAGCGGTTACCCAGTGGGTTTTTGTAGTTGGATGGGGACTCAAACCCTCATATTCTGAAGTCCTAGTCTTAACACTCAGTGTAACACCACATTGGCTTAGTGACATGATTCCAGGAGTCAAGTCATCATCCTTCATTTCACTTGTATACTATTTTTGTCTTAAGCTCAAAGTAGATTACAACAAAGCAACACCTGCCACCCACCCAAACCCACAATTTTATACATTGAAAGATAAGTCAGAATAATTTCATAGCAAGTACATAATCAATAACTCCATTATCAGCCAAAACAAAATAAAGCAGCCCTTTGGCCTTGTTAGTTATCAGGATAAAGAAAATTGGTTTTTTAAACAGATTCAGGCAGTGGCAGAAGTTAATCCTACGGGTCTGTTGGAAGGAAATGAAACACCCTCTGGCCTACATGGTAAACAGCAGGTGGCAGAGCTCTCTCTTCTGGCAATAAAGTACAATCACATCCAAAATCCACAGAACAGTGATACCTTTATTGGGATAACCAAAATGAAAAATAATCAATCAAACAAATAAAGATGTTGCAAGCTTTCAAAGCTCCACTGGCTTCTTCAACAAGCAAAGATGTTAAAAATCATACAGGAGGGAATGTGTGTGAGAGAGAAAGGGAGAGAAAAAGAGAGAGAGAGAAAAAAAAATGCTAGTCACAAGTGTGCATTTTGTTAAGATGTGGCTGTTTTCAGTTAGGTGTTATCAGAGGTGTTATTCATGCAGGCAAACCCCTCCTCCTCCTGGTCATGAGAGTACACCAAGAAATAACTTTCATGACTTTGCCAGTGGAGCTTTGAAAGCTTGCAACATGTATGAAGTGTACTTTCTTTGGTACAATAATGATATTCTTGTTTTGAGTAGTTTGGATTATTGTACTTTGCTACATAGCCAACAAGACTACCCCTGAATTTGTTTTCTGGTGACAGTGAGCACTATCTTTGACAGACATTACCTGTTCTTTTTCTTCAGAAGGTTGAAAATGGAGGCAGTTTTGCTCTCATTCTGATTGGTTTTCTACCATGTAAAGCTGCAGACTGAGATCAAGATCTCTTGCCTTCTCACTCAGGCTGCTTGCTGCAGAAAACAAACCACCCCAAAAGACATAGGACATGTTCTTGAAATCTCACATGACAAAGTTTGCATTTACAAGGAGAAGAATTACATTTTTTCACTTCAAAGGGAAATCTTCTGCCCCACTTGCATGAAAAGAGATTGCTGCTTTAGTTATAGAAGCAATCTCTTTTCATACAGCTACTCTTTCTGGCATTCAGAATTCTGCAGATTTGTATGTCTGGGATGGAAGAAATGAAGCTATTAACAACTTACTTCCATATCACACCATAAAAAAGCCACTGTAATTTCCTTTCATATTAATTTATCATATGTTCATCAGACCCGATTCATTTTATGTTTAAGCATTCTTTTGTCATTACTGCTTTTCAATATCAACAGACCAATTAGGAATCTACTAACAGTTTAACGTTTAGCTGTCTCTTGCTTGAGTCACATTTTAGCTAAACACAACTGGCAAATTGGTGTAAAAACAGTGCTGCATTATTGTGTGGCTGGACCTGAGGGCTTTTTCCTAATCCCTCAAGTATCCACCCAAGGTATATCTACAGGATGTCAGTTTTACCTGTGGAATTGGTCAACTTGTGAGGATTGGCCTAATCTTTAATTCTAAGAAAATCTTCTTCATTAGGCATCACTTGTAGGTAAAGCAGCCAAATGAGGTTGTATTATTACTCTCTGGAGTTGAGTGAATGCTTGACTTCCACCTCTGATTCAAACTTGTGGGGAAGCTTGGTTGTTGTATTCACTGAGAGCTTGGGCATCCTGATTGTGTTGCAGAGGGGCGGAATATAAATAAAAAAATATTATTATTATCATTATCATTATTATTATTATTATTATCCCTTGATCTTCCTCATGATCCCTTGATATGGACTTCTTGCTGAGGGGAACTCAAGCCATCATCCAACAAGGATTCATTCAGCAGGGATAAGACAATGTGCACATTGTCTTCTATGGGGCCTTGCTAACCCAACTCTGACATCTTCTGGAAGTGGCTATGTACAGATGACTGAAATCTTAATATTGGGTAGCATGTCACATGTATGGCAACCTTAAGGCCCCATGAGTCCTTCAGCTTAATGTCAAAATACCTCTACACCACAAACTTGAAATAGGGGGAACAGTAGATATATTTGGACACTTGCAAAGGCCTGGAGTAGTACTATGTTTGCCTTCTACCCATTTGCCTCCTCCTGTGTATCCACCAGTGTTATCCCAAGGTATATGGGTAAGTGTGTATGTGTGTACACACACACACAAATAAAGAGAAAAAAACAAAGTTTTGTGTGCATTTCATTGTGCCTTTATGCAGTTATATAGATTTGGACATAAAGGAAGAGTGTAATAGTGACAGTGGAAGAGATGGACCCATGAAGAGGAACCTCTATGAAGGGGGTACTGAAGCCATTCTGCCTAAGAGGTCAGTCATCTCAAAACTCTAGAGCTGTCACTCTATATAAAAGCAGCAAAACCATGGAGGTCTGAGCCTCTAACTCTTTGCAACTGTTGGTCAAGATTGGTTCCCTTGACCAGAGTTACTTGCCCCAAGTAGCAATCCAAACACTTTCTTGCCTAGTTATGACAGTATCACCTAACATGGTCTTTTTTCTTCCTGATTTGGGGCCAGGGGCCCATTCAACCTACACAATAATAGTGTTATTCTACTTTAACTGCTATGGTTCCTGGGATTTGTAGTGATGAGGCATTCTAAGGTTGGGAATTCTAAATGCCATACCCTGAACTGTGAGTCAAAGGATAATATGGGATGGAACCATGGCAGGCAAAGTGGAATATTAGCACTATAATTCTTTAGCTTGAATGGGACCCAAGCCCTAGCCTTCTCCATGACCATGTGATATATTTCTCTTGCTGTCTAGATCTCAGTCTACTGTCCTCAGAAGTGGACCTGTAGCAGCCACCTATCCATGCACTCAACCAAATGCTGATCAAAAAACACTGTTAGTGTCTATGGTATACCAACTCAGTTTCACTTGGTTACAGAAAACAGTCTAATATCTGAAGAGAGCCTCAGGCATTCCAAACTATTTCCCCCTTCTAACTTTCTTTCCTCTTTACTAATCCCCCCAGAGCAAAAGAGAATGCTATATATTGGGTGGAGATTGGAAAAAAAGAGGATGTAATGTGATTCGCTGTCTCAGAGGTATAATGTCTGCCAGGAGGATTCCTGCTGTTGCAATTCCAATACAAACCTTCCTAGCTGAGGGCTGTGCTCGAAGGCACAATCCAACTGCATTGGAATGAACTGCAGGCATTTTCACCTGCTACTTGTTATGCAAGACTGACATCCCTTTCATCCTCAACTTAATGTTCTCTGCTCCACCTGCCCGCCCCTTCTTTGGAACTTGGATATTGTAAAGGCTGTATAATCCTGTTTCAGATTTTGTTTTCAAATATGCCTTCATCTCATGTTTGACATGTACTTTCAGTTCTCGTTTTAAGATTAGCTGACAACTACAGCACTTCTGCTTGTTGGGATAAGGAATGGGTAACATGGATTTTTCTTCTTATTTTTTTCATCAGCCTTTAATGGGAATTAATGAAAGATTTGTTAGAAATTGTAAATGGGACTCTGGGCCTAAGCAGACTGCCAGAAATAGTGCACATTAAATTGAGGCACTGTCCTGGCTCAGTGCTAGGGAATCATGGGAACTGTAATTTATTGTGGCACCAGAGCTCTCTGACAGAGAAGGCTCAATGTCCCAGAAAAAAATACAGTTCCCATGATTCCCTAGCACTGAGCCAGGGCAGTGCCTCAATTTAATGTGCACTATTTTTGGCAGTCTGCTTAGGCCTTTAGTTGCACTCTATAGTTGCATTTGTCTGCTGCTTCATCCAGGATAAATGGCAGATGCACTATGTCTATTTTTATATTAAAAACCCACCAAAAAGAGAGTTATTAGTAAAGAGGGATGGGACAATCTGCAAGTTTTGCTTTATCTGCTTTCTTAAAATCTTCACTCTTTTCATTCCACAGGGGAAGGCATGCAAATTTTGTAAATTCTTCAAATAATGAACTGAAGTGAGATACAACTCCATATGCATTTAGAGAAGGAGGAGGAGGAAACATAGAATTGTGACCACTGGGGCCATCCAGTCCAACCCTCTGCCATGCAGGAACTCATAATCAAAGCACTCCTGACAGCTGGCAATCCAGCCTCTGTTTAAAACTCTCAAAAGAAAGAGACTCCACCACACTCTGATGGAGTGTATTCCACTGTTGAACAGTTCTTACTGTCAGGAAGTTCCTCCTAATGTTTAGGTGGAATTTCTTTTCCTGTAGTTTGCATCCATTGTTCTGGGCCCTATTTTCTATAGCAGCAAAAAATAAGCTTGTTCCATCCTTAATATGACACCCCTTCAAATACTTAAATAGGGCTATCATATCACCTCTCTCTCGTCTTAGGGCATGGTTTCTAGATCCTTCAACATTTCTAGTCACACTCTGAGAGAGTGTGTTCCAATGTCGGACAGTTCTTACTGTCAGGGCGTTCTTCCTAATGTTGAGGTGGGAATCACTTTTCCTGTAGTTTGAATCCATTGCTCCAGATCCTAATTCTCTGGAGCTGCAGAAAACAAGCTTGCTCTATCCCCTTCAAATATTTTCACTGGGATAGCATATCAACGCTTAACCTTCTTTTCTCCAGGCTAAACATACCCAGCTCCCTAAGGGCCTTTGCAGACTGCCAGAAATAGTGCAAATTGAGTCCACTTTAACTGCCCTGACTCAGTGTTGGGGAATCATGGGAACTGTAGTTTACTGTGACACCAAAGCTCTCTGACAGAGAAGGCTCAATGTCTCAGGAAAAAAAAAAAAAAAAAAACTACAATTCCCATGATTCCCTAGCACTGAGCCAGGACAGTTAAAGTGGACTCAATTTGCACTATTTCTAGCAGTCTGCAAAGGCCCTAAGTCTCTCTTCATAGGGGATAGGGCTTCTTCTTCTTCTTCTTCTTCTTCTTCTTCTTCTTCTTCTTCTTCTTCTTCTTCTAATATTGGAAAATAGCAGATTTGAATAACTGGTTCTGCAGATGGTGCCACTGAGAATGATTTGGAGTCTTGGATTATGGGCTGCAGTTCTGGGAGAAGGGACCTCTGGCAAGGGATAGATTGCATCTCACACCAGTTTCAAAGTCTCAAAATTTGATTGGGGGGGTGTTAAACTGAATTATGTGGGGGAGGGAGACAGTATTTTGGAAGGCAGGAATACATCAAGGGCTGGAGATAATAAGGGAGGAAAACAACAGGGATATTATTGTGGGAGTCTACTACAGACCCCAAGGGCCTCGGCAGATGGCTAATTGCGCCGTCTCCGAGGCCCGGAAGAGGAGGAGCCGCCGCACGTTCAGCGGCTCTTCCTCTTCCTGAGGGCGCACCCGGAAGCGCCGGCCGTCCGCACGGCCGGCGACTGCGGGTTGCCCTCACGCCGCGGCAGCCGAACGCGCCACGGCGTTTGAGCCGCCGAAAGTGTGCCCGCCGCTGTTAGGGCGCACTTTCGGCAGAATCTAAAAGGATCGCTATTTTGGCGGTCCTTTTAGATGCGCCGGGGATGCGCCGCCGTCCGGAGGCTGAACTCCGGCGGCGGTCCGGACCAGGGCGTCTCCGACGCCCTCGTCTGCATCCCCCCCAAGTCAGACTGAGGAATTGGATGATGCCTTTCTAGAACAGATGAACACACACTCAGAAAGGAGAAATGTAGCAGTGATGGGTGACTTCACCTATGCTGATATTTGCTGGAAACCAAACTCAGCCAATACTTCAAGGTCTAGCAAATTCTTGACTTTCCTGGAAGACAATTTCATTATCCAAAAGGTGAAAGAGGCAACAAGGGGTTCAGCTATTTTAGATCTGATCCTAACCAACAGGGATGTCCTGGGTAATGGGTTGCAAGTGGTGGGATCCTTAGGCTGGAGTGATCATGTTCTCCTGGAGTTTTTTATAAAGTGAAAAGGAGAAGCCAAGTATAGTCAGACATGCATTCTAGACTTTAAGAGAGCTGATTTCAGTAAACTTAGGGAAATACTAGAGTTGAGCCCATGGTCAAGAGTACTAAAATAACTTTCAATGGAGCTAAATTTTAAATGGGGCATATATAAGAAATGGAAAAGGGGGGAAATCACCAAAAAGGAATTCAAAGAAATAGCTAGTACATGTAAGGATAAAGTCAGAAAACCAAAAGCACATAAAGAGTTCAGGCTTGCTAGAGACTGAGTGTAGGCATGCTAAGGTAAAAAGGTAAAGGTTTCCCTTTTGACAAGATTGTCTAGTTGTGACCAACTGTAGGGAGTTGTGGTCATCTCTGTTACTACACCGAGGGAACCAGCATTGTCAAAGATGACTCCAGTCATGTGGCCAGCATGACTGTATGAAATGATGTTACCTTCCCACTGAAGTGGTATCTATTTACTTAATTGCATTGTACATTCTTTTGAACTGCTAAGGTTGGCAGAAGCTGGGATTAGTGATGTGAATTCATTTCATCATGTGAAGTGAGATGCTAAGGTATCCGTTACTTAAATAAATAAAGTAAATGCCAAGGATTCAGCCTATAGTATTTTTTCATCAAAACATGTAGCCTGCTACTGTACTATGTGTTATGACCTATGGGAAATAATACTGGCTGGCATATTGCATTGCAGTAACAGATTCAAAACAGAGTTACAAATCTATAACTGCTCCATATTCCCTTGTGTAGTCATGGTCATGGCACTATTTCCACAATAGTAAATGCTCTCCCAAACCTACTTTACCAGGCAGCAGCCACACTGAGAGATACATATAAGCCTATTCAGCTGGTGATTAGGGTGCAGGGGGATGACATTTCATTGCCTTCCCACTATTTAATGGGGCTGCGAGAAGGCATTGCAACAGGGACTTTGATTGTAGCAGTCTCAGTCAGTGGTGGAAGGGGATGGAAAGTAGGTTTTTAGGAGATTAGGCCAAGAGATGCTACTAGTTACAATGCAGAAGCAGACCATTATAAATAAAGTAGTCAACCATAGCAGCACTGTAAATTACTCCCTATCAGATTATTTATGCATTCCATCCTTTTCCACCAATCACCTCAAGATGTTGTATATGGCTTTCCTCTTCACAGCTTTATCCTCACAACAAATCGGTGAGGTAGGTCAGGCTGAGGAGTGATAGGCAAAACCAAGGCCACCCAATATATTTTATACCTCTGTAGGGACTCAAATATGGATCTCAAAAGTTCAGCATTCCAACCACTACATCACACTACCTGTCACACTGCCTTAGATACACCATTTAGCCTCTCTGATAAGTTGTGGTTCTTCAGGACATCACCCTCTGGAGTTTTGTATAATCTATTACTGAATGTCTGACCATCTCTCTACTAATTTATCCATCCATCTTTCTAGGCATGTGCTCTGTCATCTGAACTATACTCCCTCCATACAGATGACAGTTTGCATTAGGTTTAGTGAGTTTCAAATTCTAGGCTAGTTAGAACACTAATAAAATGGTGACTCTGATTGCTTTTCCTTTTTTAATCCACATGAGCAATACTCGAACAGTAGAATGGTTTTATTCAATCTGCCTTCCCTTAGGGTACAATTGGGCTAAGATTCTAGCTGTACTTGACAGGGAGATGTCATTATGATACTCTTGTCATTATCTCGATGCTTGATGAGGATTTAGTAGGAGTGAAGTGCGCCCTTGAGGAAAGTACATATTCTGTTTTTGCTTGAAAAGAAATGTATTTGTAAAGTTAACCAGCTGTTGTTTCAAAACTCAGCTTCTTCCTATTTATTTATTTATTTATTTATTGTGACAACACTGGAAATTATAAGAAAAAGGAGTGGGAGGGATGGAGAGAAGTAATCTGCTTGGTTCTGGTATTTGAGCTATGGAGAAATTCAGGTACTATAGTATAATGTGTGTTTGCCACTAGCCAGACAGGGCTGTTATCTGGGCATAGGAGAAAAACAATGGAGTTCACATTTTCATATGGAAATATCTATTGGCATATCTACTAAGAGTGGCAAAGAGAGAAACATATATTTGCTCACAAATCTATACATTTCTAAGGGGTGAGATGCACTATAGTGAAAACATGGACACAAAATCATTTGTAAACAGTAGCATCATTGGGGGCTGCAGGGAGTTTGGACTACACTGGGTGACACCCCAGAGGGAGGTGTCACCTGGTGGTATGGTATAACCAGGGGAACTGAAATGGCTACTAAGCAAGTAAGAGAGCATGCCTAGCTTGTCCAGCAGCTACACAGTACCCTAAATGAGCCATTTAGAGGCTACAGCATTCCTTCCCCAGGAGCAGCTGCTGCTGTTGGGTGGTGCCTTAAGGGTCCATCCAACATGGCTGAATGGCATGGCTGTAACCCCTCTAGACCCTGAAGGCCTTTCCAGTGGGGAGAAGGGGCAGATGCTTAGACCTTCTGGGTTGGTATGGCTTCAGTGGTCTGGGTGGACAGGCAGGCAGCTCTGGGTGGACAGGCAGGCAGCTCTCCCCCCACCCCCCCACCCCAGGTGACACCACTCTTAGCGATGTCACTGCCTGTAAAGCTGGAAATTATGCCTGACTAAAAATGTGTGTATTAGAAAAATGCACATAAACACCCTTTAGGCAATGAACTAAATGCATGTAAATAAATGCATATTGGAAAATGTATAGAAAAAAATACGTGTAGATTTCCATTAAAGAAGGCTTTGGTGTTATTAACTGCCTTCACGTCGATCTCGACCCATGGAGACTCTGTGGATGAGACATCTCCAGCCCCCCCTGTCCTCTACTGCTCTGCCACTCCTGCAAACTTGCATTCATGGTCTCTTTAATAAAGTCCACCCATCTAGCATGTGGCCTTCCTCTCTTTCTACTTTCCTTCACCTTTCCTAACATTATTGCATTTTCCAACAATTCATGCCTTTTCATGATGTGTCCAAACTATGACAATCTGTCTTGTCATCTTGGCTTCTAGGGTTATTTCTGGCTTGATTTGCTCTAGGACCTATTTGTTTGGCTTTTGCTGTCCATAGAATCCTCAGCACTCTTCTCCATCACCACATCTCAAATTATTTGATTTTCCTCCTGTCTTCCTTCTTGACTGTCCAGCTCTCACACCCATACATAAAGCAGATTCATTTATATACCGCTTCTTATCGCACTATTGGATGTCTAAGCCCATTGCCCCCCAACAGTTGGGTACTCATTTTAGCAACCTCAGAAGGATGCAGGCCTGAGTCTAGCCTGAGCCCTGGCTAGGATTGAACTCGCAACCTTGTGGTCTATGAGTGAATGGCTGCAGTACAGGCATTTAACCACTGTGCCACCAAGGCTCTTACATGGTAATAGGGAATACAAGGGCTTGTATGCTTCTGACTTTTGTGCTGAGTTGTATATCTTTGCATTTTAGAATCTTTTCTAGTTCTTTCATAGCCACCCTTCCCATTCTTACTCTTCTTCTGATTTCCTGGCTGCAGTCCCTGTTCCGATCAATGTTTGATCCCAGATATGAGGACTCTTTTACTATTTCTATTTGCTCATTGTCTAGTTTGAAAGTTTGTAAGTTCTCTGTGGTCATCATTTTTTGTTTTCTTTATGTTCAACTGCCTGCCTTTGCACTTTCTTCTTTGATCTTCTTTAGTAGTTGTTCCAGGTCTGTGAGGTTCTCTGCTAGAAATATGGTGTTGTCAGCATATCTCAGATTGTTGATATTTCTTCCTCCTATTTTCACTCCTCCCTTTTCCATGCCCAAGCCTACTTTCCTTACAATATGTGCTGCATATAAGTTGAATAGGTAGGTTGATAGGATGCAGCCTTGTCTGACTCCTTTGCTAATTGGGAACCATTCTGTTTCTCTATGTTCTGTTCTGAGAGTAGCCTCTTGTCCTGAGTACAGATTCCTCATTAGGACTAGCAGATGTGTTAGCATTCCCATGTCTTTAAGGGCATTCCATAGCCTTTCATGATAAGGCTTTGATGTAGTCTATAAAGCACATGTTGAGTTTCTTTTGAAATTCCTTGCTACACTGTATTAGCCATCATATATTTGCAATATGATCCCTGGTGCCTCTTCCTTTCCTCAACTCTGCTTGGACCACTTGGATTTCTCTCTCCATGCATGGTTGGAGTCTATGTTGCAGAATTTTGAGCAAGATTTTGCTTGCATGGGAGATCAGTGCTGTGGTTCTATAGTTGCTGCAGTCTCTTGTGTCTCCTTTTTGTGTAGTTGGGGATGTATATTGATCGCTTCTAATCTGTTGCCCATCATCTTGGTTTCCACATCTGTTGAGATATCTTGGTTGGCACTAGAGTTGACTCTGTCAATGTGGACTGCAATAGTTCTACTGGAATATCATCTGTTCCCCGAGACTTGTTTTTTGCCATTTCTTTTATTGCAGCTTCCACCTCAGTTTTTAGAATTTGGGGTTCATCTCCATATGGCTCTTCATTCCATGTGTCCTTCATGTTGTCATCTCTTTTATATAGCTCTTCTGTGTATTGCACCCATCATCTTTTTATTCCTTCCTGGTCTTGAATTATGTTATTTTTATTGTTGTAGAGCAGGGGTAGGCAACCTTTCCCCTTTAAGGGCCGAGGGACTTCAGCTCACAGAATCCCAGGAGCTATTGGCCAATATGGGACTATTGGCCAACATGGCTGAGGCTTCTGGGAGCTGAAGTCCCTCGACCCTTAAAGGGAAAAGGTTGCCTACCCCTGTTGTAGAGTGTCCCAGTCCTTGGTTTGAACTTTCCCTTGATTTCTCAAATCTTGTGGAATAGGTCTCTCATTCTTCCCCTTTTTTGTTGTCTTCCATAGCAGTCCACATTGACAGAGTCAACTCTAGTGCTAACCAAGATATCTCAACAGATGTGGAAACCAAAATGATTTGTCTTTATAGTAATTTTCCTTATCTTTGTACACTAGTTGTACTGTTGTATTCATGGTTCTTAGTTTATTCCTATATCCTTTTTGTTTTGTTTCTCTTCTTTCCTTTTTCTTGCAACATTTTATCTGGCATCCATGGCTTCTTCACTTTCCTTTTGTCTATTGGAAGTGCCTTTATACATTCTTCTTTTATTATGTCCCTGGCTTCAGACCAAAGCTCTTTGGGTTCATTATTTATTGTTCTTAGTATTGCAAATCAGTTCCTTATATTGTCAATGAATTCTGTGGAAATGTGGTTTAAGTTGTATTTTGGTATGATGACTGGTTTTGTTCTCTTCTTGACTTTTGCTTTTATTTTTGAAATTAGTAATTCATAATCTGTGCCACAAATCTGTGATCTTGTGTTAAAGAAGGCTTACACACTCTAATACAGAAATGGGATGGGATGAGAATGCTGGTGGGATACTGTCATGTACCAGAACAGTGGTTTAAATGTTGGACTAGGACTCTCTGAGACCAGGGTTTGAATACCCAGTTGGCCATGAAACCTCACTGGTTGACCTTGGGCAAGCCACACTCTCTCATCCTCAGAGAAAGGTAAAGACAGCACCCTCTGAACAAATACTGCCAAGAAAACCTTGTGATAGGGCTGCCTTAGGCTTCCTATAACTCAGAAGTAACTTGAAGGCATGACTACAACAGGACAGATGACACATCTAATGCTAAAACACATGGTTTTATGAGCATTTCTGCACATTTTTTTTTAATATACCGATTTTATGCACAAGTTTGCTTAATGTAAAATTGAAAGGAATTTTCCCCATATAATGTTATTTATATGCTAGTTTATATGCCAGTTCCAAGACCAGTGTAGTGTAATGGTTTAAGTGTTGGATTAGGACTCTGGAAGATTAGGGTTTGTATCACTACTCAGACATGGAAACCCACTGAGTGGCCTTGGACAAGTCACACTCTCTCAGCCTCAGAGGAAAACAATGACAACCCCTCCCAGCCAAGAAAACCATATGATAAGCTTCCCTTAGAGTTATCTTAAGTTGTAAACAACATGTGTACACACAACAACCAGATTTCAAAACTATATATAATATTTTGTGGTGCATCCTAAGACAGGTAATAGAAGCTAACAGAAGAGTGTGGCCTGGTTTAAATACCTATCTTGGACCCACTGTTGTTATCAGCCAACACATAGCAAGCAAACACTTCATTGCAGTAGACTCCCTATGCTAGAATGGCAGGAAGGGGCATTCAAGTGAAGCTTTTCCAATAGAGAGTACTGCCAGACCATGGTAATATATTTAGCAAAGAATGAGATAGTAAATATTTCAGTCACACAAGACCATTCAAAGAAATGGGTAGCAATTATGGTGATCTTTAAATAATTAAATGATAGATTTACATTCAAAAAATTCAGTCTTTTAAAAATGTTATTTCATGAAAAAAAATACTTTTAAAAACATGACTGGAATTTTTACATGTTCCCCAAATGAATGCATAAAAATGAACATTTTATATAACCATATACATCATCATAAAACCATTACAAAGTGATGATAAAGCCATTACCTACAGAAAGGCCACCCAATCACCTTAAAAAGAGAGGTTCTGTAGTATCCAGAAGGAAATTGCTTTAAGACACTAACACTGCCAGCAAGACAGATGGTGCTGCTTGGTGAAATATCTTCTGACATGCTGTGTATTTTACAGCCTGCATTATACAGTGAAAGAAATGAGGAAGTCATTCTTTTTTAAGTCCTTTTATTCTACTGGCTGCAAATGTTAGGTTATGTCCTTTAAAAAAATCCAGGAAAAGTGGTGTTTAATTAAATTCTTCATAGCTAATTGCTACATATTAGCTTTTACTGTAGAAATCTGATCCTCATCCTTTCTGGATCTCAACTTTTTTTTTTTTTTTTTTTTAATAATCTTATGTCAAAGCTCTACCCAATTAGAAATTCTTTTCAACCAGCTCAGTACTTACAAGAATATCTGGGATATTTAAAGGTCAAACACATCAACAATTGAGAGTGGAAGCTTGTAACTTAGGCAATCCTTCCAACATAATTGGGCACTTGCCAAAGCCCACAATCTTTCAGGGAGTCTACTGCTGATCCCAGGAGCCTCCTGGTTCTCCTCCTCCTCCTTCTCCTCCTCCTTTTTGTTGCCACTGCATTCTCCCATTGCCTTGCACCCTCCCTCTGGCCCATTGTCCACACAAGCAAGGAAGGGAATAGTGGCATAGATGTCACAGTGAAAGCCAGGAAGAGAACCTGAGCTTCCAAGGATACCTTGCCTAAGGGGCCTTCCATATTTGGAGCTGCCCCTGGTACTTCTCCCAGTTAGAATCGTAGAATCATAGAATTGGAAGAGACCTCAAGGGCCATCCAGTCCAGCCCTCTGTCATTCAGGAACATACAATAAAAGCATCCCTGATGGATGGCCATCCAGCCTCTTCTTAAAAACCTCCAAAGAAGGAGACTCCACTACTCTCTGATGGAGCATGTTCCACTGTTGAACAGCTCTTACTGTGAGGAAGTTCTTATTGTCAGGAAGTTACCATTCCCTCTCAGGAGGCAGGAGTCCAAAGAATAAGCTTCAGGAAATGGAGGAGGAGGATAGATATAAACTAGGACATGCCATACTTTCTCTCCTTCTTTGACAAGGAGAAGTGATAAATGCTTATACTGATGTAGGTGTGACTACTTTACATAATTCAAAAATATAGCCGTGTTAGTTTGTAGAATCAGTATGTAGAGAGATCTTGTAGCACCTTTGAGACTAACTGAAAGAAGGAAGTTGACAACATTATTATTATTATTATTATCATCATCATTATTATTATTATTATTACATGAGCTTTCGTAGACTTAAGTCTACTTCCTTAGATACATTTTGTGAATGAGGAAATTGACTTAAGTCAACAAAAGCTCATGCTGCCAACCTTTTGTTAGTCTCAAAGGTGCTACAAGATCTCTCTACAAACTCTGCATAATGTTGGCTTGGGTACTACATGTCCTAGTAGGTTGAACTGAAAGCTTCCATTTGCCCTATTGTTAGGGTTCCCTCATCTTAGGGCCTGGACTCTCCTCCATTCTACAAGGGAAGAAACTCACGGTGAGAGCACTGTCTTGAAAAGTTTGTTTCTGTGAGAGAGAACACAGAGATATTTATTGGAGTTATTAACAAACAGAACTTAATAGTTAATAAGCAAAATGTTTCAGCTTCTTCTGTCCTCAGTTCTGCTTATTAACTCAAATATAAAATTCAGTTTGTTAATCACTTAAATAAATACACATTTTCATGATTAATTGCATCCTACCATGATCCAGAAACAAGGTTATATGTAGTCCTGTTTGTTTGCTTTTAAATCACACATGCACCTGAACATGCATGCACATTCACACCCACATGAATGCACACCCACATTTCTTATTTGTTAGACTAGGTGCATTTAATGTGAATTACATGCTTGATACAACTATGGTTGATGCTTTCATATATACTGGTTAATGACATAATGACATTACGAAGTTGCATCTTGAAAAATAATTAGGGCCCACCTAGAGAGCCTGAAATCTCAGGAGAAGAGTAAAAGGAAGCAAAGTCCCACATACTGGGTGATGGTCCACAAACTTTATTATCTTAAAAAAGCCCAACATGTTTTGTCCTTGTCACCAATTGACCTTCTTCAGGGTCTTCAGAAAGGCAGTAAAGACAGATCTCTTTCGGCAAGCCTTCTCAGAATAATCTCCCGGCTCAACCCAGATGATTTGCTACTCGTCCCTGTGGCCTCCGCCTGCTCTTTTTCGTTTCTATGGTTTTTGATTGTATTTCATTCTGCACACCCATTTTAATTTTGTACTAGTTTAATTCAGTTTTAAGGTGGGGAGGGTTAGGGATTGGGGAGTAGGGGAGTTTTAAATTGTTATCTGTTTTAACTTTGTTGTACACTACCCTGGTTGCTGAGCAGAGGGGTGGGTTAGAAATAAATCTTATTATTATTATTATTATTATTATTATTAGAAGGAAAGACACACTCTGAGTATTAGAAGGAACTCATGTATTCTACTGTGAATATGTGCTTTCCAGTTTTTGTTGTTCTTGTTGTTCTGTTCCTGAAATCCCAGGATTTGGGATAGTTTTGGCCTGTCAACACTACCTAATATAGTCTAGCATACTGTTATATATCTTGCATTATGACATATACATTTCAGCATGATATGTAGATTTCAAACAATATGCACAACATTGCTTTTCTCACACTAAGCTTCACTTCTAGGGTCTCCTTCGACATTATACCTAGTGGCAAGATTCTATTCCTTTCACTGATGTTCAGATGCAACAACAGAGTCTACCCTCAATTTAAAGGCCAAGAGAATATTTCTGATGAACATATACCAAGAAGAGGCAAGCTGTCTAATTGCAATGTTATAAGTTATCGATCACTGAGATACACCCCAGCAAGTGCTGAGTTTGAAATGGTAGTATGTGCCCAGCATAGTATCTTTAGTGTTCAGCTGCATGCATTTATATGTACATGTACCAGAGAAAAGGTGTCTATTCCTCTCAGAAATTTATTCTGGTGAGGGAAGAAGCCCCTAAAAATGCTAATTCAAGCAATTCAAAGCTAACAAGATGTAAAGTATCCTTCAAAGAAAAAAGCATAGCAAAAATAAGGCAATATCTTGGAATGATGGGGCATTGCGGAGGATGTGGAAATACAGCCAATATAATTATTACAGTTCTCACCTGCAGGGCATCAATGAAAACAGGAACATAAAGGACCATTAATCAGGAAGAGTATATAACATTGAGCAAAAAGAAATAAATGGTAATGCAGTCATTATTAGTGGTGAGCCTTACCCTCATGTATCTTTTGCAGAATTTATTTTTCCCTTGGAGAACTTTAGTGAAATAGTCCTCCCATTTCCTCTACTTTCAAATGGGATGAAGAATTCTGACAGGCCCTTTGCTCACAGCTTTAGAATGAAGATCCACAATTTGCCTTTTGTGTGGGAGAGAACAGAAATGTAACATTTATCTTTGTTCCCTACCTCTTTCCATTTTCCACCAGCAATATTTAATTGAGATCTTGTGTGCTACAGTAAATCTTCTTCTTAATTTTTACAATAATGGAGAAAACGCTTCATATCAGTATCCATGTAAATCATTTCTGATAATGCTGATTGTCTCACAGGAAGGAGGCATGACATTCGTTTTAAAAATAATGAATTGGAAATTTATGTTTTAATAAATTCTGAATAATCAGAAGCTAAAGCATTGTTCTGAATGACATACAAATTTCGTAAGAGAGATCAATTATATTCTTGCCTCATTTTCATGATTTCATATATTTCTAAGGTATTCATGATAATCCTTGTGGAAATGTAATGTTTTTCTGGTTAAGATTTCAACATATAGCAGGTTATAGACTATCTCTTTCATTTCTGGAGTGGGATCCATTCTCTTTTTTGGCAGAAAACAGTGTTTTCTGGGTAGAGATATTATTTTCTATGTCAACTTTGCTCAGAATAATACCTACATTGCAAACAGTCTTTGAAAACTGTCTAGTTTTTAATAACTTTCTTGCAGCAGGTTTTTTTTTTTTTTTTGGTGCTAAAATCACCTGTTACTTCCTTGAAGAAGATAACTGGTGAAGAGTCACTCCCTACCTGTGCCAGTTTGCCCTGGGCTCAAGA
Source organism: Phrynosoma blainvillii (assembly GCA_026167975.1). NCBI lineage: Eukaryota > Metazoa > Chordata > Lepidosauria > Squamata > Phrynosomatidae > Phrynosoma > Phrynosoma blainvillii. The sequence continues at coordinate 8,066,780 of JANUYF010000007.1, read as the reverse complement.
AGTCCTTGGACAGGAGGGGAACATTTAGGGGGAAAAAACTGGGGTAGAAGGTGGTAATAGCACCGCTTAGGTTTTGCTATTAAACCCCATCAACAAAAGAAGAAATTGAAAATTAGGTTTTTTTTCAGATGTTCTTTTCTCTTCAGCTACAGCATTGCTGTTGACTGATAGTCCTTCTTCTGCATCCTCATTGCACAATGCCTGGAACAGACACTAGTCTTCTGTGCCACACAAAGCATTACAGTTCTGTAGCAGTTTGAGCTACAGAACTACAACTCTGGAGACCAGGGTTCAATTCCCACTTAGCCATGAAACCCACTGGGTGACCTTGGGCAATTCACATGCTCTCAGCCTCAGGGGAAGGCAATGGCAAACCTCCTCTGAACAAATCTTGCTAAGAAAACTTAGGGTCGCCATAAGTCAGAAATCAAGTCATTTACGAGGAAGGCACAAAACAGCACAACACCATATTGGTGGAAAATAGTCTGAGATAAATAAAGATAGGACATTTGTGGGAAGGTTGAGAGAAGCAGGGTTGGAGGCAGGTGAGGAGGCAAGAGACTGAGGGAAGTGACTTCTTGATTCTCTTAGTGGGAAGCCAATTTCTTCCTCCTATCACCTCAAACCTGTAGGAGGAAGTACTAAGTTCAGCAGAAGGAGTGATGAGAGCTTTGCAAATACAAAGCAAAGCTTGAAAAAGTTAATTGTGGAGTGATGGGGACACTTTCATGATTCCCTAGCCAGCAGAGCCAATGGCTATGGTGGTTGACAGAGTCCAAGAATTATAGTCCCCTAAAGTATGTTCTTATAAATTCTGATACCAAGGGAAGAACAAATAGCAAGAACAAAAAGTCAAAATGATAATTCATATTGGTTTGTAGGGATTACTTGTTTTCTTGAAAAGAAATTGTGTGAGAAGCTGGGCAAGAACTTGGAATGATGTGATAGAGGAGGGCCTATGGGTGGACAAATATCATATCCAGAGGCTTGTCTGCAATGTTTGGGTGAAATAGAGTTAGGGCAGACAGAAATATAATGAAGGCTGGAGAAGAAGAAGGGAATGAATAAGATCTAAATAGGGTCTTGGGGGCTGGAAATATTGAAAGAGTTCAGGGAGTTCATGTTAACTATTCTATAATAAATATTTGCTGGTTTTATTTCCTACAACTGTATCTGACTGTTTTTATTTAGGAACTGACAAAACTAGTCAGACTTTATAACACTGAATCAACTTTTCAACAGAGGTACTTGTCCAGGATAGGAATCACCTTGAGGCCTTAATACCAGATCCAGGTAACCAAATCCTTAGGAGTAAAAGGCCAAGGTGAGTGATAGGAGCCTAAGGTTGGAACTGCAGGATCAACCAGGATAAAGATTCCATCACAGACATATATAGCTTTCTCTGCCTTGAATGAATAAGAACGTTAGTATTAGGGAATTATATATTTCGTTTTTAAAGAATTCTAAACTTTGTTTAGATGCTCTTTTGAATTACTGAGGGAGAATAAATCACTATCGTAGTTTCAGTGGTTTCAGTGAGACTTAGGAGAGCTTGGTAATAACTATAAAATTAACTGATTGCTATGGGCAAGTTATACTCAGCCTGACTTGTCACTTGTAAGGATAAAGTGGGGAAGTAGAGAGCCACATATGTCAATAGCTGTACTGGGAAGTTTTCACATTTCACACATATATCATTACTGTTGATTATTTTTTTTTAATGGTGGGAAGAAAAGACACATACTTGCATGTTCACACAAACACATATGGAGAAAAGTTTTCCACTCCACTGTGGGGATTATTCAAAGCAACATCACTGCTGCTGACTTATTACTTGCATTATAAGAGCATTTTAAGAAGTAAGCTAAAGGTTTTGCTTTTTGATCTGCTGAGAAAAAATAAAATCAATAACCCATTTCAAATGTATTACAGGGCAACAGAGAGAAAACTAATTTATATAGCATTTTCCATGAGTTACATGATGGCTAAACTAATGGTCATTGCTGTAAATGATAGTGGGAGGAAAATCCATACAAAATTAAATAAAGACTTGCAAAGTATGATTTTGCTGCCGGCAGTCTAAAAAGGATTTTCTTGTTCCTCACCCATGAGAGTTAGGGTTCTATCAAGGAAGCTTTCCTACATGTCATACATCATTTCAAAGAGACATATATAGCCTAGGAACTGCTCTAAGGCAGCTGCAAGCAAGTGTCACTTTGAGTTAAATGCATTATTAAACTGTTGGGGAATTTCACATCATGGGTCATTTATCTATGCTAAAGTGGGTCAAAAGCCTGTACACGTGGCCAGACAAATGAGAGAGGAGAACAAAATCCTCCCTTGGGAACTATTTCATTGACAGTCTCACTGCGTTCACACTATTATTTTTCCTTGGTCAAATCAGAAGAGGTGGATAGGAAGCAAGAAGGGGGGGGGGGACTGGAAGGTCCCTTTATTTGGAAGAGAGAGAAGATAATATGCATCTATAAATTATATTAGTGAGTTTTAATTTCTCTTTTAACACTTTAAAAATATTAAGTTTAAAGTATTATATAGTATTGCCAAGCAATAATTCTTAGGAGGTATAAAACATTTCAGATTGTATGGGCTACAGCCAGCACTGGTATGGAGGGCAACAAGGAAAAGTTTGTGCATGCAAGAAAGTTAGCTAATTCAGAACTTTATCACATAAGACTAGAAAAGTGGTATTTTAACAAGATAAAAGCATCTTTGGCCAGTACCTATCACATGACATCATGCCTGTTCTGCTGCTGCCTTGCATTCCATTCATTATTATGGTGTGACTTTTCACTGACAGACACTGCTATTCCATTACTGCCTTTGTGTGATAGGTCCTTTCTACTGCAGTTCCACTTCTTAGGCAGTCATGTGGTGTAAGTGAGTGTGAGTCTGCTCCTCTCTCTCTCCCCTCATAGTAATTGTGGCCACCCAAAACCATCTGCTGTATGCACATTCACAGAGTAGCCAGCTTCAGGAGGTGGCTGACAACCACAATCACTCATTCCCACCCTTCCTTCCAGAAGGTGGCATTTGGCAATGAAGAAAACAGATCATACAACATGGATCACCAAAGTGCAATCCTGAGGGAAAGTGTGATAAGAAATGATGCCAAAGTAGTATGTTTCCATTCTTAAACTAGTGTGATTGTGGTGGGATAGCAGGCTGGTAAAGTTCTCAGCTTGATCAACCTCTTCTGCTTGGTTTTCACTACTGCCACCACAAGTGGACATTTTTATTACCTAGTTATCTGATTTGCTGAAAACCTAGCTTGGCCAACATTGGCTATATCCAAACTGTAGCAACAATCTGATTTGACAGCACTTTGACTGTCATGGCTCAATGCTATAGAATTCTTGAACTATAGTTTGTTACATTATTTATGGTGCCTCAACAAGCTACACTTCCCAGAATTCCATAGCATTGAGCCAGGGTAGTTAAAGTGGTGTCAAACCAGATTATTACTGTAGTAGGGATACAGCCATTGTGATGGATAGTATGCTATGTAACTTAGAAGAAAATAACTTGAAATGGAGTGACTCAGAATACTCAGCCATAACTATACTTAATCAAACTTTACTTTTATTTAACAATTTGTTAATATGCTAGCCAAGTGTAATATTTTTCAATTAGGCAAGATATGTCCTGGGGGGAGCAGGGAGAGACAACCTAATTTCATAACAATTAATCTTAAGAGTAAATGAAAGTAGATATTCAAGCCTATTTTACTCTAGACTGCCTCCTAATCTGGTCAAGACTTTTCAGTTACACTGTTTCCATGTTTCTCATTTCCTTGTCTCCTGTATGGATATGTTCCAGATTTCAGGTAGTGGATGAACTCATACACAACAACATTCCACAGGTGAAAACTAGGTAACATCTGAGTGTGGCCAAAATAATGTGGCCAGACAACATTGAGGAAGAATGCATAAAATTACTATTTTAAGCAGAGGAACTTAAATTTTATGGAATTGGTTTAGGAAAGCCTGGGGAAAAAACAAGGGGAATTATCATAGTAATAAACACAATACTCTGTTTGTGAAAACACATATGCACAGAATAATTAAGAATAACTATAATATTATATATTATTTTTAAATTATTATTTTTTTATCAGACCTGATCAAAATTATAGCCTTCTCTTAGATCCATGATCACTACACGAACTCTATGGAGATTACTACACATAACTTGAAAACCATGGTTACTCCGGGGGGGAAAAAAAAACAGTTTTGCTAATACTTACTGCATGATGACTCCTCCAACCTATAACTACTTTATCCCTGACCATAGCTCCTGCATCCCTTTTCATTGATGGAGGAAACCCACCTTCCAATCATGCAAGTCCTCAGGTGTGAAATGGGGCTGCCAGAACAGTAACATAATGGGCAGTCATGTGGTTTCAGTGTCCACTCCTCTCCCTCTGTCCCCCTTCCCCTCACTCTCCCAAGTAGTCTGATTCTCTGTTGTTGTTTTTAATCACATTAGCAGAGCTCCATGATTACATGAAAAAAAGTTTAAAAAAATAAAATAAAAATAAAAATGAAATAATTGAAAGGCATGCTCAGTAGAGCATAGGTCAGGGAGGCAGGGTTAATAGAGAGTCAAGAAGATGGCGGCCCCAGCTCCACTTGCATGACTGAGATGCAGTGATGGCTAGCTGAAAGTGGTATGTTTCCATGTTTAAAACAACTGATGTGATTGCATAAGAGTGTGAGTCATGTCTTAAGTTCATACCCACCTACTCTATTTCATGTACATTATAGAGCAAGTTATAGATCCCAGCTTTCTCATATCATAACACTTTTGTGGTCACATTCATGGTTTCTCCTCCTAATCTACTTCACAGGGTAATTATTAGGATAAAAATGATAGTGGAGAGGATGGGGATGGGAGAAATTAATTTCAATACATTTACCTCCAAGAGACAAATATAATGAAATCAGTTAAGAAATATCTGTTTTGGAGGAGGGATATGATTGTCATGCAGTTCATTCACTCCAATGCATAGGAAGATTGGTCTTATTAATCATGAACATGTGCATTTGGATGGATGAACTGCATGAAACCTATCCCCAGATGACATAAGTTTTGTTTGTTTTGTTTTTGAGGGACTGAAGTGAGAGTTCACATTTGTAGCTTCTATGCTGCTTCAGGTTATAATGCTCCAAATGTTTGCTAGAGCATAAAGCATCAATTGAAATGAATTTTCTAGAACATGCTGTGTACACTCAAAGTTTTCAGTTTAATACGCAAGATTTACTCCATCTGTAGAGTAATAATATTATTAAATTATTTTAGCCTAAATGTCTATGTCTTCCTGAAGATGAAATAAGAGGAAAGCAGTAATTAGAGTAGGTTAAAATATATCCTCAAAGGATATTAAATATGCAAGAGCTCATCCATGGAGATTAGACTGTAAGAGGTTACACCATGTATTGGCTTATTTTGCAACATATCAAATTAGCTTTCATGAATAAATATATCTAATAATGTTTAGCTCTATAATTTAACAGCACCCTATTAAAATTATTTTCTGAATCAGCCAAGCTGTGTATTTGATCTCCTATGATTATCAGCCTCTGAGTACATAATAATTAAATGTGCGGTTTGTACTGATTTTGGCAAACACCATTCAGGAGACTATGAACTTTAATCCCTTTTAATAGATCCTTTCAATAAACACTTAGAAATTAAGTTTCAAATTGACTAGGCAAAGTAACAGATCATGGCAGCAAGCTGTAAAAATAAATACTTCACCACCCAGAAATTTTATAAATGGGACTTGCTCTTTTTGGGAAAGTGAACCTGATTCTATGCTCAAGTCTGCAAATTTAATTGCCTTGGAACAGAGCTGGTCAGAGGCATATTTGCTATTTTAGGCTGATGAGGTCTACCAAAACATTCACACATACCCCATTCCATCTATAGAAACCTAATGGATTAGCAGTTGACTCTTTCTTCAGAGGTTGGGATTGAACAGAGTATTCTACCTCAACTGGGGACCATTCATGCTGCACAATTATTCTAAATACCCTTCCCTACAGTGAAAAATCCTAGAATTCTAGAACAGAATTATCACAGTTAGAGTGGAATTATAGTGCTATAATTATATAGTGTGGAAAAAAAACACCTGAAGACAGAAAGCTAAGCTAAAGGTTGCAGAACTAAAACACAGAGCTCAGTCAACCAATGGGGGGGGGGGGGGAAGGCAGTTGGGAAACTACTGCTAGCCACTTCTCTCTATGGGTACCACTGAGACCTCTATAAAAGGGGCAATTTCCTCACAGTTCCTACTGTTGAACTTAAAGGGAAAAAAAATGATAATGAAGAATCTAGACCAGGGGTAGGCAACCTTTCCCCTTTAAGGGCCGAGGGACTTCAGCTCCCAGAATTCCAGGAGCTATTGGCCAACATGGGACTATTGGCTAACATGGCTGAGGCTTCTGGGAGCTGAAGACCCTCGGCCCTTAAAGGGGAAAGGTTGCCTACCCCTGATCTAGACAAATTCAACCTAGGTGATGAAGAAATAGAAGTAGCAACAGAGTTCTCATACTTTGGATCAGGGGTAGGCAACCTTTCCCCTTTAAGGGCCGAGGGACTTCAGCTCCCAGAATCCCAGGAGCTATTGGCCAACATGGGACTATTGGCCAACATGGCTGGGGCTTCTGGGAGCTGAAGTCCCTTGGCCCTTAAAGGGGAAAGGTTGCCTACCCCTGCTTTGGATCAAACACTGATAGAAATGGTCACTGAAGTCAGGAAATCAGGAGATGATCCAGAATGGGGAGGGTGGCTATGAAAGAACTAGAAAAGATCCTAAAATGCAAAGACATACAACTCAGCACAAAAGTCAGAATCATACAAGCCATTGTATTCTTCATTACCATGTATGGATGTGAGAGGTGGACAGTTAAAGAAGATAGGAGGAAAATCAATTCATTTGAGATGTGGTGTTGGAGAAGAGTGCTGAGAATACTCTGGAAATCCAAAATGACAAACAAATGGATCCTGGATCAGATCAAGCCAGAAATCTCCCTAGAAGCCAAGATGACAAAACTGAAGCTGTCATACTTTGGACACATCAAATGGCATGATTCATTGGAAAATACAATAATGCTCGGAAAGTTGGAAGATAGTGGCATGACTCCTTGGATGACTCATTGGAAAAGACAATAATGCTTGGAAAGTTGGAGAATAGTGGAAAGAGAGGAAGGCTGCATCCTAGATGGATAGACTCTAATAGGGAGATCAAGAGTATGAGCTTGCAAGAATTAAGAAGAGCAGTGGAGGACAGCAGATCTTGGAGATGGCTCATCCACATGTTGCCATGGGTTGAGATTGACTCAAGGGCAGTTAACAAGACTCATGCTAAAGGTAGACTACTTTTGAGCTTTTCTTGTGCTATATTCATCCACACCTAATACTTGATGCATTTTATCAGGGACAGTTCCTGGAACGTGATGTGTGTGCTTTGAAATCAAAGAGTAAATCATTGTTCCTCATATTTGTGCATAGAGTTTATATATTTATGTCCATAAACCACCTTTCCTAACACATACACACACACATTACATTTTCCACAGAAATGGCTCAACATTTCCCCCTGAGACTCTAAAAGTCTTGGTGAATTAAATAGTCTTGTCTCTAATGCACATTCATGCCAGATAGCATTGCCAAGTTTCTAACATAGCAATAAGAGTTAGTCAGAATTTATAGTGCATGGGCTTGACAACCAGACAGTGGCTATTATGACAGTTGTGTTCTACCTACATTCCAAATAAAGTATTGGTTTCAGTTAAATTAGCTTTTGTCTGTTAAATTAACATATTTTCCAGTTTCTCCAGAAGTAAATAACATCTTTGAGTACATCTCATTCATTTGGTTTAATTTTCTAATGAAAAAAAAAAAAAAAAAAACCTTTATGAAAGCATTTAACCCTCAAATGTTCTCCTTTCCCAAACCCCCCCCCCCAAAAAAAAAAAACACACCCTGATACTAAGCTCCAACAACAGTTCAATTCATACCCATATTCAGTTCAAATCCACACTTAGACTTCAAGGAGGCTACTCAATTGATTACAGAAGTCCCCAATACTTTATATTTTACTTATAAGGAAAATATTTAAAATGTCCAGTAATTTTTATTCACCTTTTCTGCCACTTTCCTAGCATTACAAAAACCTGTTTGAACTCATTGTAGTAAGCATGTGCATGATTGCACTGTTAACTGTAACAAAATATTGCTCTGTTGATTTAGACTCTGGCTCATGCAGAAGTACACAAACACACACACTCCTCTCTGTCTCAAGGGGGTTGTCCACACAGGCCAAATGGCCTACTTCCCCCACAGCCTTACATCATCTAATTTGATGATAATGGCCAAAAAGCCCATGGCAGGAGTAAGTCTGATCCTGCCTCTGCAGACACATATCTGATCCAAGGGTAAAGGTTCTTTACCCCAGGGTAAAATAGCCCTGGTTTTCCATGGAGTTTCTGAGAAACTCTGTGACAAAACTAGGCTGTTTAGACAGCCACTCCTGCCCTCCTTATGTTTTTGGTAGGCAATCCATCTGAAAAGCCCCCTAGTCACCCTTTCTAATGTGTAAATGAGGTGCCTGGCCATGTGGGTGCAGCCAGGTGCCCTGTTTCCATGTCAGATGGGGTGACTGGGTGGCTTCTCAGTTGGATTGCCCACTGGAAAGGTAAAGAGTGGCCCTGGATCCTGAGTTGGTGCAAGAAAGGGTGTGTGAATACCTGCCCATCCCCATGCCAAACTAGGGACAAACCTGGGTGAGCACCAAGGGTGGATAGCTCATGATCAGCCCATGCTATCATGCCCCATGTGCTTAGCTCTCCCCCTCTCTTTTTATCTCTCAGACAAACATACACATTTACTCTTTTTAAGATATTCACCAGCCTACTGGCTGAAAAAGAAACTGTGGCTTACTTGATCCTTCATGCTCAACTGGTGGTGTAGTGCTTAAATGCCAGTACTGTAGCCACAACGTTGTGAGTTTGATCCGAGTTCTCTAGGCTCACTCAGTTTTCCTTCTTTTTATACAGGGGTAGGCAACCTTTCCCCTTTAAGGGCCGAGGGACTTCAGCTCCCAGAATCCCAGGAGCTATTGGCCAACATGGGACTATTGGCCAACATGGCTGAGGCTTCTGGAAGCTGAAGTCCCTCGGCCCTTAAAGGGGAAAGGTTGCCTACCCCTGCTTTTATAGGTTGGTAAAATGAGTACCCAGCCTGTTGGGGGCAATTGGCTTACAGATTGTAAACTGCTTAGAGAGTGCTGAGTTCACTGATAAGCAGTACAGAAATGTAAATGTTATTTCTATTGCTGTTGCTAACTGTCTTTCCTTTGTCACCATACAGACAGGAAGAAGCAGCAACCTGCATGTTAACCGGTTTTGAGGTCCCTCCACTGGTTGCCTATTAGCTTCCGGGCCCAGTACAAGGTGTTGGTTATTACCTTTAAAGCCCTAAATGGCTTGGGTCCAAGCTATCTCAGGGATCGCCTCCTTCCATACAATCCTCCCTGCGCTCTCCGGTCCTCTGGGAGGAATTTGCTGCAGCCTCAAAAATCAAGGCTTGCGGCGACCTCCCAGAGGGCTTTTTCTGTTGTCGCCCCCAAACTCTGGAACGGCCTGCAGGACGAGATCCGTCAGTTGACATCACTGGACATCTTTATAAAAGCTGTCAAGACGGATCTCTTTCAGCAGGCCTTCCCAGACTGATCACCCCGGCCTTGGGTTCCTTGACTTCTGCGTTCCTCTTGTAGCCCCATCAGTTGTTGATGGATGAGGAACGCAGTAGAGGTTGATTAGGGGGTGGGTTGGTTTTTCTTTTTGGAGATATGTTATATGGGTTGTATTGTAAGCCGCTTGGATTGTCTGGCAATAAGCGGGATACAAATAAACTTTATTTATTTATTATTATTATTATTATTATTATTATTATTATTCAATCCCAGTTTTTTAGGACTGTCAGGCTGCTGACTTTCATCTGTCTGTGAAGTTGAAGGCTTTCATAGTCAACATCCATAGATTTTGGGTGGAGCTTCAGGCTATGTGGCTGTGTTCTGGAAGAATTTATTCCTGATGTTTTGCCTGCATCTGTGGCTGGCACGTTCAGAGGGCCCTTCTGAATATGTTTTTTTTTACTTATTATACACTGAACCCTTATATTATGAAAAATCCATAATGATAATAGGAGGGTGGCCACAGTTTGCCTTACAATTGTTTTATCCTCTTCTTTTCAAACCCTTTTGGCTTATGAGAATAAGGTCTAGGGACAATGACCCTTAACTACATACACTTTCAACCTACTAATTGCAATATTGTAATTAACTGCAGACAGAGGCAAATGCCTCCATATATCAAAGACTTTGACAAGCAAAGTATGGCCTCCAGCTGGGAAATGGTTAGTCTTTTATGTTGTCATCTGACAGAAATGAAAACTTTTGCCTATTAAATATGCATCCCAAGAACAATGACATGTCTTTTTGCAAAATTTGAATACAGAAAGGGCATGTATACTCTATATACTTACAATTGTTTAACAATCAGGAGGAGTGTGGCATAGTTCCATGCTGAGGGCTAGAGACCTCTAGAAAATAATTATAAAACAACAAATCCCAATGTCCTTGAGGGGAACTAAGATCACTAAACAGATAACTGCCACCTCTAGACATTGAAAGGAAATATGGACAATGACAAAGAAGACATTCATTCAGTTTCCCCTTCTGTGCCATGAAGTCGGTAAGGATATGTTGTTAACTCTTAGCTTTAAAAATAAAGAGAGAAGAGAGACTTCTTAGAAAGAAAAGATAAAATACACACTTTTCTTCTAAAGTATCACAAAGCAGCTAGCAGATATTAATTACCATTTAGCTACCATATTTTCTTATGTGCTCACCCCTGTGAAAACATCATGAGAAATATTTGGGTTTTTAATTTTCTTATTCTTGTCAAATATATAACCCACAATAAATAAAACCTCTAGAACCATGCAAGAGTAACAAACTCCATCTACCACACAACAACATACATACAGTTGAGTCTGTATAGCTTATGCATATGTTATCTATTATTCTTATGTTATTTCTGCTTCTGGTACCAAATCTTCCATTAAAGAGGTAATGCCCAAGGACGCACTGCCTTCAGTTCTTAGCATACTTTTCACATGGAGAAAGAGATGGCTCACTTATGGCCTGCTGATTTAGCAACCCCATGAATTTTATAGGTTTTTTGAGAGGGGCAGGAGATACCTAGAGTGGTGGTTCTCCCAGTTCCTTCCTCTGAAATATAGGGCCTAAGCAGACTGCCAGAAATAGTGCACATTAAATTGAGGCACTGCCCTGGCTCAGTGCTAGGGAATCATGGGAACTGTAATTTATTGTGGCACCAGAGCTCTCTGACAGAGAAGGCTCAATGTCTCAGAAAAAAATACAATTCTCATGATTCCCTAGCACTGAGCCAGGGCAGTGCCTCAATTTAATGTGCACTATTTCTGGCAGTCTGCTTAGGCCTAGTGTCTACAACACTTGGTATTCACTATCAGTCTCCTATACAAGTACTACCAGGGCTGGCCCTGCTTAGCTTCCAAGAGCAGAGAGGATCTGGTGACTTTATGGTATTTATGGTATGGTATTAGGCTATTTTTAACTGAAATGTATGTTGGAGTAATGTGACTTTAAAGAACAGAAAATATTTTGAGTGACATGTGACAAATATTCTATGGGACAGCCACAAACTGCTGAGTCAGGAGCACATAGCATGATGCAAAGTTGCTGCAATGTTGCATCATGCTATGTGGCACTGAGTGATGACTCAGGAACATCCTACTATATAAGTGGACCAAGAGGGTGGGTAGTTGTGGGTTAGTTTGAAGCTAGTGGAGTTGGTTGGAGCATATGTTGGTATAATTGATTGGAAGTTGACTGACAGGAGTGTGCAAATATTGTATTATATTGTACACAATGCAACTGAAGATAAAAACCTTCCAGCACTTTGGATAAATCAACTGTCTGTGAGTTATCTTCTTGTGCATGCGAAAATTTGGTCAGTGCACTGCCAATACCAATAGCTGGGTGTTTTTGTTTTTTAACTCTGGTATGTTATTGTTTTGCCTGTATCTCTATGGACGTTATCACACGGGGGAATTCTGTTGGTTAATCCACACAAATCCCAAACAAAAACTGAATTTGTGCCTCACACTTTCACACGACATCACACAGAAACTGGTCAGAAACTGGACAGAAACTGGTATTATCCGAGATCTTTTTAATTTCGGGAGTTTAGAGGAAATGCATTTGTGAAATTACAGTAATTTTGCATTTACTGTAATGTGAAAAGCAAATATGCATGGACATTTCTCTTTTAAAACCTGGAGGAGGGCCAAGAGGAGGAGGAGGAGGGGCCTCCAGGGAGGGAGAGTCCTGGGCTCCTTCTCAGTGCCAGGGAAGGGAAGGGAAGGGAAGGCAGCCCAGGAGAAAAAAGTTTGGGACGGAGGAGAAGTTTGGCATTTGGAATAGAGGGAAAAGGAGGGGAAGGAAGGCTTCCCTCGCAGCAGCTGTGGGTGGATGTGGGTGCAAGTGTGGGGTGTGCTTGTGGAGCAACTTGGAGCTCCATCTCACCATGAAGTTCTGCCCTGCAGGTCCTACAAAGGGGAAAGGCTTATGGGGGGGGCATGGGAGCTACCTCTAGTTTCCCCCTCTCAATCCCTCTCTTGCCTCGGCTGCCTTGCCTTGCCTTGCCTTTTCAGCCTCCTCCTCCTCCTCCTCTGCTCTCTTGAGAGGTCCTAACCCCAACGGAAGGGGGTTAAGACCTGTGCAGGAGGACATGACCCCAAATGTAGGACAGTCTGACATTTCTCCTGGGAAATGCAGGACTCACCCTGGAAAAGGAGGAGTCTTGTCACAAAATACACCAATTTCCAGTACATGTACGGTTCTTTTCACTTGTGTATGAAAGTTAAAAACGTCTTTTTTTGCTTTTAACTTAATTCTGTTTTTATTCTAATTACGTGTGAAAAGCTTTTGCACAATTTAGCACTATTTTCACTTTCTTTTCAGGATGCTTCATTTCCACTTTATTATCTCTTTAACAACGAAATTGGCCCATGTGTGATAACATCCTATGATTTGTCCCCAGACTACACTGGGAGTTGGCTTTCCCCTTACCAATAATGTACTGGTTTTAATATACAAAACAAAACATGGCAGTTCACTTCCAGTAAGTTTGGGCTCTTTAACAAGAGCAATTTGAAACAGGGCATAGCTCCTGTAGCAAATGCATGGCCTTTAATGTTTGTTATTCAGCTGTTGGGTAACAATGGTTAATCTAGCTGGTGTATTCAAAGGGTTTAACATTACTCCATACTTTCCTAAAATAACATATATATTGATAGATAAGGTGCTGAGAGTTACCATTTTTTTAAAAAATAAACTTTTTTTATGTGGTGGTTATGTGTTGAAATCTACATTGCTAGTCTGTTAAAAAGTAAGAAGTAATATTTAGACCTGAACCTTTTTTCTTTTGCTTGGACTGATAGAAGAAAAAGGAAAAGGAAAAAAAAAATTAAATATAGGACAACAGCAGCCATATTAGTCTACACACAAAAATGAAAAGAAGATATAGTCCTGACAGAAGAAAATTGGTTATTAAAGTTATATGAACAAGCAAAAATGAATAAATGGACTAATGTTATAAATGGAAATAAGTTTGGTTTTTATTTTTTAAAAAATGGGTCCTGTTGATTGATTTTTATGGTGGAGGAACAAGGCAATATTATGACTATGGGATCCAATATTTGATATTATTATATTTCATATGATGTTAACATGTAGAAGCGTAACTGGGTAGTTTTAAAACTTATGTAGAGAATAGATTGTTAATGCTAGAGGGAAAGGTTTAATTGATAAATATAACCATATTCTGATAATCTGTGTTTTACAGATGAGTGGTAGTTTTGTAAGGGGAAGGGGGTTGGATTTGTTATATTACCCTTATATGCATTTTAGGTAAGATAAAAGATATTTTTTTAAAAAATGGGAAGTTACGAACTGAATTGAAATCCAGTGGCTTGATGTCTTTCTGAATTTTAATAATTATTGCATAAAAACACTCAAAAGACTGTAATCTATATTGCCATTAAAGTTTTGAAAAAAAAAAAGTGCTTCTAATTGTTTTAAGTACCAAGAGTGTGTTTTTATCAAGAGATAATCACATGCATTGTAAATTTACATGGCACAAATGGCCTTGTAAGTATTCTAAAAGAAATTGTTGCAGGATAACACAGGTGTTTAAATTAATAAACATTTGAAAACCCAGCAAGAGGTTTAACTGCACCGGTTATTGTTTTATGATTAAATAATTAGTTTGAGCATCTTTGTACACCTGGTCCTGCATCAAGCATTTCAATTACCTTGAATGACTTTTGGCATATCTTTCATCACTCATTACTGAATTAGCAAAGTGCTGGGCAATATGAAAATTATTTCAAGTTAGGGATTTTGAAATTTCCCTGAGCCTATCTAACAGTGTTTGGTAACCAAAATGGAGATCTTTATTGAGTTCTGTTTGTAACAAAAACAATGCAATAGCTTTTAAAATATTTAGTGTTATTTATTTCCAAGATGTTGTGTAAAGGTTTCTCTCTCTCTGGGGTTAGAGAGGGACACATTTGTTTATACACACATGCACACAATGGTGTTATGCAGGTGCAACCCATGGAAGTGTATATGCAAGAAGACTAGTAATGTGACTCATCTGCCTCTGGGTAAAAGAATAATTCATAGAATTGGAACATCTGATAGGATGGAAATTATGTGTGATCTAATCTGTCATACAGCTTCTGTATCACTGTCACACAGTATCTATGGGGCACATTACATCACATAAAAGAAGCAGGAAACTGTTGCCTGGGGTGGGGGAGCAAAAGTTGAGCATTCGGAAACCAAAACCCAATAAATAAATAAGTTATATATAAGAATTCTGGATATCCAAAATACCAATAGCAATGACAATTGCAGCAATCTTGAGTGGTACACTGAGGAGCTGGAAGCAAACCAAACTGAATCAAGATTCTCATATTGTTTATCTTTCCTACATGTAGTAGCCAATGAGTCATTTGTAAATACTCCATCTGAGGCAAAAACATATTGTAGTCTTCCAACATGATTTTGCATTTTATTATAGGTAACACAGGACTTTTAAACTGAATAAGGGGGGATGCAGACAGGCAGCCGTGGGCTGTCCTGGGAAGTGGAGGATTGGGGCCGAGGCTGCCCCACGCCTTGGCCCCAATCCACCCTTTTTCTGGCCCTGAAAGGAATGCTAAAATGCCGCTCCTTCCAGAGCTGGCAAATAGGGCACCTATAGAGCTGCTGTGCAGCTCTTTTGCGCCTCTTCCGGCACAGCATGTAAAAATACTATACTGTGAGGACGTCCTGATGGCATGTGCCATGTGTAGCAGTGCACGCCATGATGACATCCTTGGGAAGGGGTTGGAGCACCCGGCGTGTGGCTGCCCCTCCCCTTCCCTGCCTCCAAGATGGTGCAAAGTGTCATCTGTAGAGGCTCTAAATTTAAAAGTTAGATTATGTGAATGAGAATTAACCTTCAGTTTAAAGCTCACTTAGGCTTTCAAGACATTTGATTTTTTTTTTCATTAAAAGGCAAATTTACTGATATAGGGCCTTTGCAGACTGCTAGAAATAGTGTAAATTGAGGCCACATTAACTGTCTTGGCTCAGTGTTAGGGAATCATGGGAATTGTACTTTTTTCTGAGACATTGAGCCTTCTCTGTCAGAGAGCTCTGGTGCCACAATAAAATACAGTTCCCATGATTCCCTAGCACTGAGTCGGGACAGTTAATGTGGACTCAATTTGCACTATTTCTGGCAGTCTGCAAAGGCCCATACTGAAGATAAGCATCTATACATCCTCAACGTTCCACCCAAGATCTTGAATTTTCTTGCTTGAAAATTCAATTCTGCTAAAATAGAGACAGAAAGAAATCATTAATTGTGCATCCCAGCAAGCTCCAAGCAAAAGCTTTAACACATCTTCACGCTGCAATATCCATCTTGCAGTCCACAATGCATCTGAATTTTCCCCCTCTCATCCTCTAATTTTTGTATCGACAATACCATATTCTGAAAATATTAGCCATCTGTATTTATTTTAAAAATGTGTGTAATGTAATGTGCATAAATGTTTATACAAACAATTTAAAATGTAAATCCACTAAATTTTAGATCTTGCACTGAAAAACAGTCAAGAAGGTAGAGAAGAAATAAAAAAGTCAATTGGCCATTATGTGTCTCTGCAGCTACAAGATGGACACTACAGACTCAGTAATGAGCAAAGGTGTGAAAGTATCAGATTTCAGTTTGCTGGGATCCACAGTAAACACATCATCATTGACTGAGGAGATGGCTGATATCCTGACAGAAATTCTCACTGACTTTTTCAAAGCTGACTGATTCCTGAGTTACTATATTCTTGTTCTATCTGTTTGTCATAAATACAGTTATAAGGTGTATTTTCAGTCATTTATTTTTACTTCATGACATCCTTTGAAAGTAAATTGGATCTGAGTGGATCAGGCCCTCAGGATCACTACAGGAAGGAAGCAACAAAGGAAGAAGAAAATAGAGAAAAAGGGAGGGAAGGGCACACATTTATTCACTTAGAATCTGTTTTTGTAATCCCAGATAAGTGGGAAGAGGTTGTAGAAAGAGAGAGAAAAGCACTTCTTGATTATGCTGCTGGTAGTGATAATAGTGTAGTAGTAGAAGTAGCAGCAGTAATAGTAACAATACATCATTTAGTACTCTTGGAAAATTCTATGTTGAAGGACACATGAACCCTGCAACTACTTTCCTGAAACCAGAACACACACCGCCATCACCATTTTCCCCTGGCCAGTAAATGTCTGTTTATGTAGAGTGCTGTTTCTAACCTGAAGACAGTGAAAGATTTGACTTCTCCCTTTCACCACCTGAGTTAATTGAGTACAAACTCTTTTTAAACTTTAAACTCAGGTTGTAGCAGGTAAAGTAAGCTGAGGACAAAAGGAGAAAGAGAAGAGAGGAGAGAAAAATGGCTTATTAAAATGTATCTGAAATAGTGGGACAAAAAGAGGGTTATTCAGGACTGTATCTATCAAATCAGAATAACTGGATGATATGAATGTCATGTTAATTAGTAATACAGGGGGATGCAGATGGACAGCCCTGGACCACCCTGGGAGACAGAGGATTGGGGCCACTGCTACCACACACAGTGGCCCCAATTCTCCCATTTGCCAGCCTGGAAAAGAGTGGCAAAATGCCGCTCCTTTCAGACCAAGCATATAGGGCACCCGAAGAGCTGCTGCGCAGCTCTTCTGCACCCCTTCTGGCACAGCACATCAAGACACTGTGCTGGGAGGATGTCCTGATGGCATGCACCATGCGTAATGGCGAATGCCATGATGATGTCTTTGGGGAGGGGTTGAGGTGGCCGCTGTGCGGCTGCTTCTCCCCATCTCTGCCTCCAGCTCAAAGGGCGGCCTGTAGAGGCCCACAGTGGGCTCTTGGTATCTGCTGGGATTTGTTCCAGGATTCCTGTGGATACCAAAATTTGTGGATGCTCAAGTCTCATTATATAAAATGGCAGAGTAAAATGATGTTCCTTCTATAAAATAGCAAAATCAAGGTTTGTGCATTCTCTGAAGATGCCATCCACAGATGCAGGTGAAATGTCAG
This sequence comes from Phrynosoma blainvillii, assembly GCA_026167975.1. Lineage (NCBI taxonomy): Eukaryota > Metazoa > Chordata > Lepidosauria > Squamata > Phrynosomatidae > Phrynosoma > Phrynosoma blainvillii. Next base: position 8,049,006 of record JANUYF010000007.1, on the reverse strand, counting down.
GAATACATTCTTCTAGAACACAGCCTCACAGCCTGAAAAGCCCACAAAAATCTCTAAAAATCAAGGTTTGCTTTTTGGAATTAATATATTTTTGGAATATTTTCAAGCTGTGGAGGTTGAATCTGTGGATAAAGAATCCATAGATATGGAGGGCCAACTGTAATTTGAACACAGAGACCTGTGACCTTTTTGAACCTAAAAATGCAAAGTTTTTTGCATATAATTTGTTGACCCATTGTGTAACAGTTTGAGTGCTGGACTAGGACTCCAGGAGACTAGGATTTGAATCCCTGCTTGGCCATGGAAACCCACTGTGTGATCTTGGAACAAATCACATTTTCTCAAACTCAGAAGAAGGCAATTGTAAACTCCATCTGAACAAATCTTGCCAAGAAAACCCCATGATAGATTTGTTTCCCTTAGGGTTGCTACAAATTGGAAATGACTTCAAGGCACATGACAATATTTCCACATGACATTCATATTGGTGTCACCATAAGTCAGAAACTACTTCAAGGCACAAAATAAAAACTATGCCTGTATATGTCATCATTCTGGTTGTGTAGAAATGCATATGCATACTTGTCTACAGGGATTAGAATATTTAAGAAGAAAGGGGAGCTTAATAGAATATTCAGTATTCACCTCTTGGTTCCTCCAGTTGTAGCTAAGTCATTCTCTCTAATTAAAAATTGTAGTTAAGACGGGTACAAAAGATAAGAGTGTTGTCCTCTCCAGTTTGAATATTGCTTGTGTGTATCCCCTACCCTGAATGAAGACTTGGGACAGTAATATGGTATTTCATCAGGCAACATCATTTTTGAATTAATTGAAATGGTGCTTAACATGGAAGATGAAATCTCAAAGTGCAGGCTAGCTTCTAGCAAATTAGAGACTAGACATTCACAGCACAATGGTGAATGGTCTCTCTGCATGTTACTTTATAAAGAGTAAACATCTATAGTCCAAGGAATTTGAAATTAATTCTAATGCAGATTAAATTACTAAATTAAGGACAGGATAAAGATCTAGGGCTAAGTATGGAAGCAAGCATGCATTTTGTGAAGTCAAAGGCTTTCACGGCTGGCATCCATAGGTTTTTCGGGTTGTGAGGCCATGTTCTAGAAGAATATATTCCTGATGTTCTGTTGGTTGCATCTGTGGCTGGCATCTTCAAAAAAAGATTTGCTTTTCTCTAAAAATGTCAGCCACAGATGCAGGTGAAACATCAGGAATACATACTAGAACATGGCCTCACAGCCTGAAAAACCCACCAAAACCTAAACATGCATTTATTTTAGGTACACACACTTTAGCTCCATACACTTCCCCTTATTTAGAAGTTTTCCTCTTGTCAAAAGTTAGATTGCAAATTCTTTGAGGCATTGGAAAGAAGTTGTGAGATGCCAAGGATTTCAGAAAAAAAGTGGACTTTAAAGAGAACGTTGAAGGAAATAACCCAGATGTACTAGTGGAACAACTCAGATCTACATATGTTACTTCACTACAAGTATGCTTCAGAGTAAAACAGCCTCAAAGCAACCTTCTTCAGTTTGAATTAGTTGTAAACCCCATGCAATATTGGCTTTTTCAATGGGATGTCCTAGGACAGGGGTAGGCAACCTTTCCCCTTTAAGGGCTGAGGGACTTCAGCTCCCAGAATCCCAGGAGCTAATGGCCAACATGGGACTATTGGCCAACATGGCTGAGGCTTCTGGGAGTCCCTCGGCCCTTAAAGGGGAAAGGTTGCCTACCCCTGTCCTAGAATAAGCATACTTATAAATACTTTACTATTCACTTCTTAACATCATATAGATTTTCCCAACAACAGAACTTGAGTATCTTGAGGGGCAGGGGAGAGGAGGATCAAACAACATTACTTTGTTTTACTGAACCATGCCTGTCAATGACAATGACAGTTATAACAGCACTTTAGGGCTAACAGGGATTTATAGGGAGTTTCCCCTATTAGCTGTAAATTGATGGCCTGCTTGAAGAATCCAGGCAGAATTTTAAGGCCATGTTAAGGAGATGCCCTTTAACATCAACAGGATTTGGGGCTGCAGCTGTTCTTAGATGCTGCCAGATGTAATGAGGCATTTACCCTCCAAATGGCTCTAAGAGATGCAAGTGCAAATGCCATTTCTGTTAAGAATATTGACCTTTGTCCTTGAAATAAGGCACCAGCAGTAAAGCAACATGTGACCTACACTGAAAAGAAAGGATGGAGTAAAGGCAGGGAACATTTCTATTTAAAAAAAAATAATCCCCAAAGTGTGCTACAAATTTTGTTAGTTACTATTGCGTTGTTGTTGTTACCACTAGTAGTAATAGTCGCTGGCCAGAAGTACAAAACAGTCACTCTAGCCATTCTGGTGGAATTCAAAGATATAGCCATGTTAGGTGGGGTGCAGAAGGGTGGCTCTGGGCCATCTGGGGAAGCGGCGGATTGAGGCCGCAGCTACCCCATGCCGTGTCCCAGATCCTTCCTTTAGCTGGGATGGCAAAAGGCCTCTCTAAGAGCCAGTGTGCAGCTCTTCCTTGCCCTTTCCAGTGCAGCACATCAGAACGCTGTGCCGGGAGGGCATCCTGATGCCACGCGCCATGCGTAATGGCACATGGCATCAGGATGGCATCGGTGTGGTGTTGGAGTGGCTGGTATGTGGGTGCCATGCTCCATCTCTGCTTCAGGCTGGCCTTTGGGCCAGTCTGCAGAGGCCCTTAGTCTGTAAAATCAGTATGCAAAGAGATGTTGTGGCATCTTTGAGACTAAGAAGTTAAGCATGAGCTTTTGTAGACTTAAGTCTATTTTCTCAGATGCATTTGGTGAATGAAGAAGTAGACTTAAGTCAACAAAAGCTCATGCTGCCAGCCTCTTTCTTTCAATTAGTCTCAAAGGGGCTACAAGATCTCTTTCCATTCAATTCATCTTCTCATCAGCCACAATTGAAGCATGGGTCAGTAAGATGAGATACAAAGGAATCCCTGTCTACTGCAATAGTCTGATGTTCAGGACAATAGAAAGGAAGGTTAAATGGAAAACAGATGTGAGAAATGTTCCTGTTGGTTGTTCTGTTGGTTGCTAAAGTTCTTGGAGATTTTTTTTTAAATCCAGATGTATTTCCTTTTTCATGGAACACCCAGAGGCAGTTCTCAGGACAAACAGAATTAGTTTATTCCTACCTAGAGACTGCTCTTTTTATTCCAAGATAAATTGCTGCAAAACTGCATTATTAAAGATATGTGGTTCTCTTATTTCATGTAATGGGCCTTCTCACTTCACTTTGCTGAATGGGAGAGGGAGCAGTGGGTTTTAGAACACTATACCTTTTTAAAAAGAAGTCATGATCATTCAGGTCTTCACAGAATCTGCTGCCACACTATATAATTAATGAAGTTTGATACTGCTTTAACTGTCTTGCTCCATCTTATGGATTCCTGGAATTTGTAGTATGGTGAGACACCAGAGTGATCTGACAGAGAAGGCTAAATATCTCTCAAAACTACAAATTCCAGAGTTCCATAGCTTTGAGCTGTTGCATCTTTAAGTCAAGATGATTGCGCTAATCTTGCACAAATATGCTAGCATTTAGGCCCTTTGCAGACTGCCAGAAATAGTGCAAATTGAGTCCACTTTAACTGCCCTGACTCAGTGCTAGGGAATCATGGGAATTGCATTTTTTTTCTGAGACATTCTCTATCAGAGAGCTCTGGTGCCACAATAAACTACAGTCCCATGATTCCCTAGCACTGAGCCAGGGCAGTTAAAGTGGACTCAATTTGCACTATTTCTGGCAGTCTGCAAAGTTGAGTTGTCTTAAATTTACTATGCCCTTTTCTCTCACAAGAGGTAACTGTATCTGCAAGCTTAATCCAGTTATACCAGAGGTGAGCCCCAGTGCCCCCAAGGTTTGTTTGTTTTTTGGGGTGGTGGTGGTAAAAAAATAAAAAAATAAAAAATAAAAAAAAAGTTTTGGTCCAAAATGTTACCATATAGTAAGGTCAGGGGGCATTTTTGCCACTGTTTTGGATCCCCCAGCACAATTTAGATACAGAAGAGACCTTAAAAAAAAAAAACCAGGAAAGGAAGAGGAGGCAACCTGTGTACACTTCCTATTGTTAAAAAAAGTTTCTTCTGTACCTAAAAAAACAAAAAAGAATTTCGAACATGCCTCCATGTCCCCTAGAGAGCACCTCAAAAAAAAAAAAAAAACAACAACTTTTTTTTAAAAAATGTGGTGGGGTAAAGTAGAAGACTGGTGGCCTTATAAAGAGAAGGGGTGGTGGTCTTATGTTGGGCTATTGTAGACCCCTAGCCTTCCACAGTTGATCCCTCCTTGAGTTACACCAAGAAATTGGCAGTTGTAGGGGTTTTTTTTTTGGGGGGGGGTAATCAGACATTAAAGGTACCTAACACAAAATCTTAGCACTTTTTTAATCTTCAATTTGGTAGGCACATTGTCCCCCTAAAAAGATATGAGATCTAAAAATGTAATCCAATTATTAAAAAAACAAAACAATTTAAACCATTATTTAAAAACACTCGGTTATAATCAAAAGGAGGAATGAAAGGAGGGTATCCAAGTATGGCCTGTGGCTCCTTCTCACTTATAAATGTATAAACCATGAACAAGTAGCAATTGAAGAATGACTGTGACTCAAAGTATCACTTGACAGGAGGACTAATGAAGAGGGATCTGTTTTATTGTTCTTCAACCTGGCAAGGACATGCTTTGAAGGACAAATGTTAGATTGGTAGGTAGTTGCCATTCAACTATCACTTCTTGGTAAAGTCATTAAGTTGCTATATTTTAATTTAAATACTGTCATATGTCTCTAGTTTACTGACTGTGGGTGCAATTTTTTATTTCTTCCTTTTTGGTTTGTTTTTTAAAGTTATTTCTGTTTCAAAACTAAAAGACCATTATGAAGGCAAACACCAGATTTTTTAATTAAAAAAAAAAAACCTTATGGGGTGGGGATGTATCTGGAATAAAGATTATGACTGCAATCCTCACTAATCACATTTTCATTTAAGCCTTACCTGGCAATTTTGTTGATTGCATTACATAGCTTAGATGAGTTCCAGTCAATTTACCACCTAGTTAGACACATTTAATTTGATCCCTTTAAAATTCAGTAGTTTATTTCATCATTCCAGGGTTTATCTGAAACTATACTGTTATAGTTGTTATTCACAAATATTGCTCGTGTTCACTTGAAGTTTATATTCTGTGGTTTTCACTATGTGCAAAAATGTTCCCAAAGTCTCCAAAGCAGAGTAAACCCACAGCATGATTTTATGCTTCAGGTAAAGGAAAAGATGGAATCCATCAACCACTCAGGACAAGGTGCAGATTACCCAGAGCCAGGCAACTTATAGTGACAAATGATGCAGAAAATCACTCAAGCTTTTCTCACTTCCTGTAAAAAAAAGGAAGAAGTAACAAATTATTCAGTAATTTGCTGTCCCATCTCAAATCAACAGACACTGCCCTCTGCCTAATGGCTCCAAAGACTTCAAGGACGGGTCTTGCTACATTCTCCCATATGCAGTCCGTATGCAACCAGGGCTTATTCCGTGGCTTTTCAATGATGGGAAAAGTCTGGAAGATGTGAGAGCCACCACATGTGTGTGAGACTCTTGCCCCTCCTGGATGATTAAAAAGCCAGAGGAGAATTGTGAGTAGAAGATATGACCAATGTTCCACCAAAACAAGATAGGGTTTCAACAAGGAAAAAGGAGGCAGTTATAAGACCATTGTTGAAAAAGTCCTCCCTTCATCCCAACATAATGGACAGCTACTGATTAGTTTGCAAAATGCAGCTGCTGGACAAGGTGCTGAAGCATATGATGGCCTCCAGGAATTACTAGATGGAAATGATTGTCTAGGTCCATTTCAATTTGGTTTCAGACCTGGTTGTGGGACAGGGACAGGTTGACTTTGTGGGAAATGAACAAGGAACTGTGTCTCTGTTAGTTCTGCTGAGATGGTACTTTGAGGCAAACTAATTACATCTCCCTATTCAACTCCTTGGCTGTTGGCCTATGAGGTCCTTCATTTCCTGGTTCTGTTCCATGTGCTATTTAACATATATGAATGTACTGGAAGATGCGCTTCAAAGTTTTGAAATCTGATGCCATCAGTATGTAGATGTCATCCACTCATTTTCACCTTAATCCAAGGGAGCTGTTTCATCAGTAATAGATTGGAAGAGGGTGAGCAAATTGAAGCTTAATTCCTGTCATTTTCCCAATGGGATATACACACACACTTAACTTCAATGACGGGTCTTACTGCATTGTCCCGTATGCAACCTGGGTTTAGCCCATGGCTTTTCAAGGATGGGATTAGCTGTAAATAATTCAGAATAATGGTTTTGACATATCAAGGCCTATACGGCTCAGGTTATATGAAGGGCTGTATTCTTCCACATGGCCCTGCTTGTGTTTTGATATCTTCTCTCTCTTCCATCTTGTGGAAGATGATAAGAGAGGGCTTTTTCAATAGCTGTTCCTGGATTTAGCATCCCCTTCCTAGAGAGTTAGACTTGGGCACTTTCCTTGTTGCTGGCAGACCTTTTTATTATTATTTTAGTGGGCCTTTAAGAGTTTCTTGCTTGGGGAATAGGACATTTCACAATGTGCTGCATTTTCTATATTTGTTGTTCTTCTCTTGTTTTTAATTCTGCTTTTAACTGGTTTTAATTTGTATAATGAGATCTTTTTAAAAAGCTATATCACTGTTAACTTTCATAAGCCACCTTGACTGGAGGGAAGATGGGATAAAAACAAACACAAAACTACCTGTTTGTAGAATCTGCCTCAGCAATCAAAATTTATGTTGGTATAAAGAAATATATAGCACATATAAACCATGGCTTTAGTCTGCAGAATATCCACAAATGAAAGTTTAGTTCTTTCCCTATGTATCCCTTGCGTTTGAGTTCTTCCATTAAAGCCAAAAGTAGAAGTCACATTATATACCTAGCAAATGTTTCCTGTTCCTTTTTTGTCTCTTTAAAAGTAAACAGGCAGTGTCTCCAATCTGAATTGGGACCAGCACATCTTCCTCAGTCCCTTCTGTCTTGAGACATACCCTCCCTCCTCTCATGTATTAGTTAAAGGAAAAAGCCTCTATTGAAGGCTTGAGTCCAGACTATATGAAAGACTGTTGCTCGCTGCCTCTGAGTGACATATACATGTGTATGCTCTTTAAAAAAAAAAAAAATGGACACAAGAGAATATTCTTTAGCCTCTTTCACCTCTTGTAAAACCACCCCCTCCAGTGGAGCTGTAGTACTACAATTCTGTAATCTGAAAGAGTCCTTGCTGTCCATCTGTGATCAATGGTTTAGGACAGATTGATCTATCCCTAGTCTATGCTGGGGTGGGTATGCTTCAGTGCTTGGAAAGCTTTCTCTCTCTCTTTCTTTCTTTCACTACTTTGGAGGTCCAGAGAGGTTGCCTTTTTGGTTACCATTTTGAAGAACACAGCCTTTTCTGTATTCTTTTTCTGAACAGAAAAATGCTGTTTCCTGCACAAGAAATTGTTTCCTGCATAGAAAATGCTGTTTTCTGTGCAAAACAACTGCAGACAAATTTTGTGGAAAATAAGTCCCAAACTACAAGGATTCTCATCAGTCTAGAATTCTTCTTGTCAGGACTTCTCAACATCCCCCCCCCCCCCTCAATGTTTTCCCACACATTTTTGAATATTTTCAAGAAATATTCTTTAGCAAATATGTACACAATCTGAAAACTGCAGCAAGCTACATATTTAATTGATTCACTTTAAATACGGGTATAAAATTGAGAGACCAATGACATTGGACAGAGAACTAGACAAAAGACTGGGTAACACAGAACTCCCAATTCAGGGAGATGTTTTGATTAACACCTCTTCTACACTGCAGAAATAATGCAGTTTGATACTACTTTAACTCTCATGGCTCCAGTCTGTGGAATCTGGTTTTTTTTAGTTTGCTGAAGTATTCAGCCTGGTCTGTCAAAGGGCACTGGTGCTTCCCCAAACTAAAAAACCCAGGATTCTGTAAAGCAGAGTCATGGCAGTTAAAGTGGTGTCAAACTGTTTTATTTATGCAGTGTGGATGCAGCATGTGGCAATCTCAGAAGCATTCCTTTTAAATAGCACCACTGACAAATGAAAAGGCAAGCCAAACAGTGCCACTCAGATTTACACTGTGATGGCATATTCTGTAGATGCAGAACTGCACCTTTGACAGACCCTTTAATAGTTTTCACAAAGCCTGGATTTTTTAAAAAGGAGATTCCCACACTCTGCAACATTGACTGTCCCTTTCCCATCACGCCAGCCACTTTCTTCTCAGCTGTAGTCTTCTTTCCCCAGCTTTCCTCTGTTCTTTGGGAAAAAGGCTTGTCATGTCTAAATTAACACAGCTGCTGCCAAGTGCCCTCTCCTCACCTGACAGCAGGAAAAAATAAAAGCATCTTGGAGATGACATATCAGCTTGGTTTCCAGACATAACTGCAGCCACTTGGTAGTTAAGTGGCATGTTTCCAAGCATCCTCTCTCTCTCCCTGAACACTTCTTCCTTTTGCCCTAGTTCTCTAAGACCTTACCCAAATTGTTTCTTGTAAAGCTTCTCCTTTAAGGACCAAATCGTCACCTTTGAAAATGTGTCAAATGGAGGAGAACCTCAAGTCCTGTCAAAAGAATGCATAAAAATAGTCATTTATCTGCCTGAAGGGCCATATAACAGATCAAGCTGAAAAACATATATCTGTTTTGCCCTTTCTTGGATGCAGCCACCCCTCTTGGATTGAGCTGTCATCAGAACTGACAGACTGATTTTTTTGTTGTTTTTGTTATTGTTGTTGTTTTCTCAAATTAAAGCAAAATAGGATGACTCTTACTGTTTGAAAAGAGATGAGAATAGATGCAAGAACATTTGTAGGCTTGAAAAAATGCAATAAAAAGTGCTTGTTATAAGATTGTCATATCCTGTTTAAAGCCAGTGAGTACCCAGAAGAAGAGAGCCAGTATGACATAGTGGTTTGAGCATAGGACTAGGACTTTTTAGATTGTACACCTTTGGCAGGTTTTTATTCTATTTTATACTTGATTTTCTTTTTGTACAGCATTGTGCATATTGACAGCGCTTTAGAAATAAACTATAATAATAATGTTAATAATCTTGGGATCAGGGTTCGATTTGCTGTTCCATCATGGAAACCCACTGGGTGATCATGGGCAAGTCCTGACCTCTTAGCCCCTAAAAATCCCATGATACATTCACCTTAGGGTCACCATAAGTCAGAAACAACTTGAACACACACAACAATAATAAAAACCCAGATGAATATATCCATAGTCCACAAGAACTGGAAGGGGAAAGCCAGGTCAGTACCAAGTGTTACAAACAGAAGAATCATCTAGGTAGTCAAAAATTCAAACGGAGAAAGGAATCCTGAGGAGAAAGCCAAGAAGGGAATTGCTAGAAATATTAAACCAAAATGTAAGAAAGGCAGGAGACTTCACAGCCAGTGGTCTCCCTGCTCCACAACTTAATGGCTGGGATGTCTGCAGGAGACGTCCAGCTATATGATCTAGAATAGGGAGGGGGTTGCTCCATCACCTCTTTGTTGATCCCACAGGCACCCTGTTCTGACCTCAGGATTCTGGGAAGTGTTTACAAGGTGTTACTGCCCATGAGAAAGCAGTGTGGTGGCTCCAAAACCAGCCCACCACAGCGGCTTCCTCACAGACAGGTGATCCCCATGAGACCCTGCCTGGAACACCATTGCTTCTTCTGAGATTAGAATGGGGTTCCCCTGTGATCAACAAGGAGGGGGTAGAGTGATTGAACCCATTACAAAGCAACTGATTCTGGTCTCAGCAGATGTGATGATGCACCAGGCAGGCTCTTGCAGGAAAGACCTGCCTGTGAAGAAGTGGTGACAATGGTGATGGTAGTATCATTGAGGGGGACACACCAGTGAGACCAATGCAATGGCACCCCGGCTAGCGTATGTGCACAGTGATGTAGCATCAAAGCAGACTTGGCTTGATGAGTGTGGTCGCCATTGTGGTCAGTCCAGGGTCAATGCAGGCCATAATGCTCTGGACTGGCCCTGGATTAAGTAATCAGTGTAGACACATCCCAAATCTACACACCCCAAGTCTATGAAAGTCTACAAAGTTATGCTACAATTTCTTTTCCTCAATAAGTCTCAAAAGTGCTACAAGATTCCTTTGAATACTGGATAAGTGTATGTTTATTATAAACATAAACATATTTTTATTTTATTAAATCCAATCCCTATTAAGTAAATTATTTTCTGAAAATAATTTATTTTATGAGTGTATCGTAAAGTTTTAATTATCACCTTTAAAAAATTTTAACAGATAGTTTGTTTTGATTTGTAGTTGTTGACTTATCACTATGTAGTTATCATCCAGATTTACACATTTTCCCAGCATTTCTTGACCCTCTGAATACCTGATATCACAGAAGTCCATAGATTGCACCTTTTGAGGGGGTATTGTAAAGTAATAATTATCACCTGGAAGTTATTATGGTATATTGATGAAATTTTGTGTCATTATTGGTCCCTAAGTGCATGATGTTGAGAAATCAACTCATTATGTCCTTTATTTTTGTGACAGCTTGTGTCAGAAGTGACAAAATCCTTGCAAGGGACAATCTGCAGACTTCTACAAGAAAGGTGTTTGGAGGGTCATGAAACATTGAGGAAAATGTGAAAATCTTTGGTGGTGACTACATAGAGAAAAGTTAATAACTACAAATCAAAACAAACTTTCTGTCACATGTTTTAAAAGGTGATAATTAAAATTTTACAATACCCTCCTTGTAATGCATGATGCATTGTTGTATTTTTTTTTAAAAAAATGAATGTGTAGTTAGGAGAATTCTAAATACAATGTTACACAGCATAAATGAAGATGTTTTGTTTTGTTATTGTGTTTTCTTTTGCCATTGTGATTTTTAGGGGGAGAAAAGGTATAAGTCTCTGTTATAAAGAAATATAACAGGGAGAGGTCAAGATTTTTATTCAAGTGACATTAAAAGGTTGCTATTTAACTCAGTGCATCCCTCCAGAGTCCTCTATACATTGTCAGTGCTACATCCAGACCTCTACTTTATTAATCAAACCAACAATAGGGAACTCAAACAACTTCAAATATTCAAACAACTTCAAATATGCCCTTGTCCATTTCTCCCTTTAATTCTGTTGCAGTGATCTCCCATGCAAGCTAAGTAATGCTCAAAATTTTAATCAAGAAAGTGATGGCTCTGGATTTGCAGAGCTCTTGGACATATGTCATTTATAGGGTCGTCACAAGTCAAAATTGGTTGGTCAGTTCATAACAACAGTTTGCATAAAAAGGAATGCACTGATGGTGATGTGTGTACGTGTGTGCATGCACACTTTCAAGTTGCCTGTCAACTTTTGGTGATCCAATGAATTTCAGAGAGTTTTCTTAGGTATGGAATAGTCAAGGTGGTTCTGCCAGTTCCTTCCTCTGAAATATTGCCTACAGCACCTGGTATTCATTGGTGCATGCAACACTGCATGCAACGTTAGTTATGCAGACCTTTTTGCACATCTCATTTATTCACTCTTGACCCACAGCCCTTACTGCCTGTCAGAGTTGAAGAGGCAGATAGATGATGTTAAACATAAACTTTCAAACTTTATTTTCCTCTGACTGTCCTGTTATAGATCACTTGATGCTTGATCTGTGTCCGTCACTACACCCCTCACAGCCTAAGAAGAAATTTGGAGTTTTCTAAGTGTGTATGGCATGCTGTAGTAGCAAAGAATATGAACTTGCTGCTTTCTATTTCCAAGCTTGCTTAAACCATGGAAATAGTTAGTGACATTAGAGTGGTCACTTCCTTTGCAGTCTTCAACATGGGACTAATCATGCTGAGCTATCTTGCAGAGCTCTTCCAGAGGTCACTGTGATATCCATTGGAACCATCCAGAGTGTCGTTGTGCTTTCCCTATGGCATCACCCTATCAAATGTAATCAGATGCTTCCTCCATATGGTAGAGAGAACCACTAGGGGCAACATGGAGATAAACACTAGTATATTGAGTAGTGCTTAGAGCAGGAATAGGAATTATGTGGCCCAAGATATGTTATTGGTTTGCACCTCATAGTAGCCCTAGTCAGTGTTATCCAAAGAAAGATGGGGAGACTAGGGCCCCCCACCTAAAATGACAATTTTATTTTACATGTTGAAGAAATGTTCTAAATGTTGAAGCTTCTGCAAGAGGCTGGGGGAACTTTAGGATTGTTTGCACCTGTATATATCCATAATAACTGAGGAGAACTCCAGGTTTGGGATGAAAGTTTTATTTAGAAAGATGCAAAGTGAAATCACACAGACAATAGCAATTCACTCAGACCCAGCTTTCAGAGTTAACTGAAATAGGAGTAAGGAAAAGGGATAGTGGAGTTTGAAGGGTTTGCAGGTGGTGACAATTACCTATCTTATGCAGTCTGGGACAACTATATGCATACTGTGAGCACACAGAAACTAGGTTCTTGAAACCAATATTTATACCTGAAAACTAACTCCAAACAATGGGATATCTTGTAAAATAGCAAAGGCTGGATGTCCTTCCCCAACAATTGACAGTGGGATTCCAGACTGATTGATGGTTTTAATGTTATTGTGACAAAAACAGTGATTGGATCAGGATATCCCTGGGTTAGATGGACAGAGAAGTTTGTCTAACAGCAACAGGAAGTAGGCAGAGAGGTTGCCTTCCTGCTTTGGGTGCAAGGATATCCTTTGTCTAAATTTACAAGAAGAAATGCAGATGATTTGGAGGAAGGAAGTAGCAGTTAGCAGCTTTGACGACATTATTACTTGGATCGTCCGCATGCCTTAGGTCTTGCTCTTTTTCTCCTGGGAACCTGACATAGGGCCTCTGCAGATGGGCCCAAAGGGGCGGGGGAGAACTGCCCTGGGAAGCGGTGGATCGGGGCTGAGGCTGACAGACTGTGCAAACCTGATCCTCCCTTTTGTCACTCGGAAAAGAGTGGCAAAATGCCACTCCTTTTACGGGCGGCAAAAGGCAGCCTTAAGAGCTGGCGTGTGGCTCTTTAGCGCCCTTTCTGGTGCAGTGCATATAAATGCTGTACCGGAAAGATGTCCTGACGCATGGCGCACCACATCAAGAAGTCCTCAGGCTGGGGGTGGGGCAGCCGGTGTGTGGCTATCCCTCCCCATCTCTGCCTCCAGGCGGCCCTTTGGGCTGGTCTGCAGAAGCCCATAGTGTTCCTAAAGGTCATCATGACTTCTCAAGAACATGTTGGCTCCAGATATGAAATATGAAGTATGGGGAACATAAATACAGTGTGGGGCATGCAGTGTGTGCTAACAACAGCATAAACAGCAGTGGAAATGGTGGGAATGGGATTCAGACAACATCTGGACTATGAAATACAAACATTCTGTTTGAACTTACATCAGAGCAGGGCTACCCACAGCCCATGAACTACTTATGAACCATTTAGGCCTTGCTGTAGCCCACATCTAGTGTTCAGTCCCTAAATTCATCCATCTCATAAACCTGCCAACAAGCTTATTGGTTTATGGGAGGAAAACAAATGTAGGACTGACCAAAATACAAAGTGGAAATTGTATAGCTCTCTGGATGAGATTGGAATTGACTGGCCCATGTGTTGTTGAACTGCAGCTTCCAGCAGCCTTAGGTTGAATTATAGAGAAAAGTCATGTGTCATGAATTTGAAAACAAGTAGGATGTAACAAAACAAAAAAAATCATTTGTAATACACACGTTCTCTATACAGTAAAGTAATTGTTTTTGTCATACCACAGAGCTTTGAATGGATCTCTTCTATGATAGGTAGCATTTCTCATCCTAAACCATTAAATCCTAAACCATTTATTTATTTATGTATTTTATTCTGGCAATGAATGAGAATGGGGTTAGTGGAACAAATGATTTTACTATACAGGCACATATTTTGAGTGGGTGGATTGAAATTTAGGAACCTGTTTCAAACCTTTCAAAATTGCCAGCACTCAGGTTGCAATTTGTACCTGCAATTCTATGCTAGAATTTGGCAGCAATGGATTTAGATGAGTTTGTTCACAGAATGTGACTTCTCACTGTTATCAAATATAAACAAAAAGCTCCCCAGAGAGGAACACAATTTACTTCCCACAACAAAAGATGGAGTCAATTCAGTTGTATTTTATGGCATTGTGCTTTCCACTTAGGCTTCTGTTTACTCTTCCTGTATTAGAATTTAGGTTCCCCACACCAAAAATGGTTGATGTCAGATTAACTCAAGCTAATAATAATATTAACAACAACATTTATTTCTATTCTACCTTTCCCCAATGGGAATCAAGGCAGATTACAACAGGTATATAAAACATAAACAGATTAAAATTACAGTCAAGATTAAAAGGAGAATCCCCTCTCCCAACCCTCCCTCCAATTTAAAAAACAAAACAAAAAAACACCAAACTTTAAAACACAGCCAGTTAAAAGAGAAACCAAACAAGAGTTAAAACAAAGAATTAATTGAATAAGATAACAGAATAAATACCAATTCAAAATTCCAGTTTAGGGGGGAGAGAGGTGTGCTTTCCCAGGGGACAGAAGCAGAGACCATGATATCAGTAGTATCAATAATGTCAATAAGGGGAGGGTAGACTAAAAAGGCTAGCCTGCTGGAAGAGATCCATTTTAGTAGCCCTCTTAAAGGCTTCCAAGGTGGTGATCTGACAGATCTCATCCAGCAGGCCATTACAGAGCCTGGGAGCAGCAGATGAAAAGGTCCTCTGGGTTACCGTAGATCAGGGGTAGGCAACCTTTCCCCTTTAAGGGCTGAGGGACTTCAGCTCCCCCTCAGCCATGTTGGCCAATAGTCCCATGTTGGCCAATAGCTCCTGGGATTCTGGGAGCTGAAGTTCCTCGGCCCTTAAAGGGGAAAGGTTGCCTACCCCTGCCGTAGATAGTCTGGTCTTCTTTGATTGTAACAGATTCTTCTCATGCAGAGTGGATTGTGTGGAAGGAGGAGTTAATTGAAAAGTAGCATTTCCATTTGCCAGAATTCTATATCACCATCTATGGTATGTAACTTTACACATGTTTAGCCATGTAGCAGAGATGCTAAGAAAGACTGTTAGTGAATTACAAAGAAGTATAACAGGACACTGGCAAGCGAGTCTGATATGCACTGGTGCCAGATGCATATTGAGACAAATATAATTTACATTGGGATCCACGCATGCTCCATTGTGATATGGTCCCATTGCTGTAAATCAGGGGTAGGCAACCTTTCCCCTTTAAGGGCCAAGGGACTTCAACTCCCAGAATCCCAGGAGCTATTGGCCAACGTGGGACTATTGGCCAACATGGCTGAGGCTTCTGGGAGCTGAAGTCCCTCAGCCCTTAAAGGGGAAAGGTTGTCTACCCCTGCTGTAAATCCTAGTATTTAGCACCATAAATTTACACAGCACTTTACAGCTACAAAAATTGAAAACAGTGGATCCTGCCAGAGGTGTACACATATACACAGAGGGAAGGAAGCAGCAATAAAATATAACGATACAATACAGTTATAAAATCAATTGTCTAGGTAGAATACAAAAAATGTAATATTCTATAAAACAAGCTAATCAGTATATGTAATCAAGCATATAGGATCATAAAACAACAGTAAAGTCCCAAATGATTCAGAAACAGGAAATATTTTAATTCAGATTTAAAAATAATGAGGGAAGCAGCAGTCTGCAAATGTAAAGGGAGGATGAAGCCAAGTCAAGGAAGAACAGAAACCTTGAGCAGGCCAGTAAACAGAAACACAGGGGGAGCTAGGTTGTTTAAAGCTTTAAACAGTAACACAAGAAGCTTGTACTGAATCCTACAAGTAATGGATAACCAATGCAGAGATATCAAATGTATGAAACATGATCAAAATGATGGGCAAAAGTTATAATTTTAGCAGCAGAATATTGAATAGGTCCCAAAGCATCACCATATTACTGTTCAGTTATGGGTAAATACAACATGCCATTATATAGATTTTCAAGTTCTTTCCATTATTAATATAAAGAATCTCCATATTCTGGTAAAGTCTAATCAGACAACTGAAATGAAATTCACACCCATGCCTAGTACTGATGGTTCCATTTTGGCTACTATTCTGACTGAATATAAGAAATTAGGGATGGGAAGGATATTCAAAAATATCCTCCCCCCCTAAAGAGTATGAAACATATTTTTCATGTGCTGAGAACCCCTAATGAGAAAATGTTTTAATTAGGAACTTATTATGTGCAAAATTCACACATTTGTGTAGAAAATTGCATTTTCTGAATAGAAAACTTTTTTTCCTCTCTCTCTGTATAAAATGTTTCTGTGCATAGATATTATTTTCTGCAAAGACAAAGCTGTTTCTTGTGCAGAAAATATTTTATGTGGAAAACAACCATGTGCAAATTTTTGCACAGTATAAGTCTAGGGTTGTAAATAGCTTTCAAAAACTGGTTTTCTTTCTCAACATGAAAATAAAATTGCTAAAATTACTCATTGTTTCCTTCAAGAAGAAATTTGTAAAGAATTACATCCCTATAGAATATAGCTGCTACTTGTGTAGACATGACTTAGAATCATAGAATTGGAAGAGGACACATGGTCATCAAGTCCAACCCCCTGGCATGCGGGAATACACTGTTGATTTCCCCCCTTTTCCATTTCTTATACATCTCCCTTTTAAAACTTACCCCAGTTAAAAATCCTTTATTCATCCATCCTGGATTCTGGAGACATTTCCCATTTTTCCTCCTCATTGGAACTGTTTGAATTTGTGTCTTTAGTATCTCCCTTTTGAGAAACTCCCATCCATCCTGATTTCCCTTCTCCTTTAGTATTCCTGACCATGGGATCACACGCAGTATTCCCCTAAATTTACTGAAATCAGCTTTCCTAAAAACTAGAATGTGTGTCAGACTATGCCTGGCTTCTCCTTTCTGTACAACAAACTCCAGGAGAATGTGATCACTCCCACCTAAGGATCCCACCAATTGCACCATATTAACCAGTTTATCCCTTTAGATTGGGATCAGATCTAAAATAGATGATATTGCCTCTTGTTTCACAATTCTAAGTAGCAAAAAAAAAATGGATAAAAGCTAGTCCAGCTAAAATTAGTCTATCTGAAACTAGACTGAATAAAAATAGAAATGAAAATATTTTAACAATTGTACATATCCTGATGTATTTCAGAAAACTATAAGGTGCAGAAATATATGTAGGATTTTTTTAAAAAAAAAATATGTATATTAGCAAGAAATACATTTTTTTTACACACACAAACCCCTGCAAAAACCCCACATGTGGATTTTTGCACCCAAAATCTAAATTTGTTTCTCTAAATATGATTTTTTGTGTGCACAAACATAATTCTTATGCAAATAAGACTGGCCACATACAAAATTTGTACACACACAAACCCCTTCAAAAACCCCACATGTGGATTTTTGTGCAAAAAAAGGGTGAGATTTATGTAAGAAAAATACTGATTTTGCACCCAAAATCTAAATTTGTTTCTCTAAATATGATTTTTTGTGTGTGCACAAACATAATTCTTATGCAAATAGGACTGGCCACATAAACATTGTCTTGTGCAAAATGGAAGAGGTTTGTGCAAAAAGAACACTAACATTTGTGCAAAAGCAAAATATAGAAAATTGAGGAGGGTCAATGAAAAAGCACACCTTCCTTGGGAAAAAGAGGTGTATTTCCATGTTGGGAAGGAAAAAAAATGATGGCAAAAACTATCCAAAATGTTAAACTCAGTGTTATTATTCCCTATTGGGTATCCTAAGTGACAGAAAACACATTTTCAGCTGCAAAATGAGGAATGGAAAACATTCTGGAAATTAATTAAGGCTACTTCACTTTGGCCTATTTTTATGCCAAGATTGCAGCTGCATCTCTGGAAGAGGTTGGAATCTTTGGTTCCTCTCTTGCCCCATTCCTTCTCCACTTTTATTTTCTTCTTCTACTGACAGATCTTAGCCAACAGAGCAGTTTTGTCAACAGATTGATCTGTCACCAGATTTCTGAAATCTGCCAGCTAAAGAACATTCTGCCTTATCTTTATCTACTACAGATGGTCTACCTCTGAGTTAGGGTTGCACTGTTAGTCCCTCAAGAAGCAGCAACTATGAACACTTTTCATACATGAAACAATCCATACATTTTGCATATAAGTGCTGTCAATTCCAGCAGAGCACTGCAAGCTTCAATATAGAAAGTATCACAGGAATAAAAGTAATATTCATTCCATCTGGGACCTTTGAAATTAAGACATTTTGCTCTTTATGATCAAGCTACTGAAGTTGACAAATCTGTCATATTATTATTTCTCCCTGCTAGAACAGAAAACAGCAAATATAGCTGTCTCACAAAAAGCAGGGAGGGAGAGAGGGAAGGATAACATGTATCACAAATGCCTTGCTGACTACAAAATTTATTTCTCAATCATTTCCCAGGGAAGAAAATGAAATATCCTGCTTTGCAGAGAAGCTCATATTTAAATCTGATGCTTAATTCCTTAACATGGATTCTTTTATATTCACTTTACCTGCAGGATTCTGAGAAGTGCTGTGAATCACAACAATGCTCAGGTATTAGAGGAATAAATGTAATGGTGAAATTAAACTCTGTCTGCATCCCATATTGATAGCAGTTCCCATCTGATGGAAAAAAAATATCTATCTTCCAAGGCAAATGCTTACTTAATTCCCAGAGGAAGTAGGAGTGGGAAGAAATAGGATGGAGCCAAGCCCCCAAGTAACAACTGTCAGCGTGATGTTGATTTTGTGACCATATTGTGTCTCTGATAAGGAAACAAAAGTCCCCTCCAAATTATGCTCTTGTTTTCTGAAATTAGTCTCTTTGGTTTTCTCTATCTCTCAAACTAAAAACCAGCCCTTTCCCAGAAAACCAATAGCTTATTTAGAATCTGAATGTGGAGAAGAAACACTGAACTGAGAGTGAAGATATGGACCCATAAAGCACTGTGAGGGAATAACTTCCTTTGCTACCTTCCAACAGGAGAAAGGCCAGCAATGTTTCCAGGCATGGGGAACAGAGTTAGGGGAATAATAAGCTCTATCCACCCCCTTCTTCATTCCTTCTTTGGGTGCCACTTCTCTTTAAGAGGATAATGGAGAAGCGTCCACAGCAGATTGGGTGGCGTTTTTTCTCGCCACCTTGTGGTTTGAGCTGGGGGAACTGCCCCCAGTGGCTGGATAGCAGATTGCTGTTACACCTGCACAATTCATCTGTGGAAATTTACTAGGGTATTGGGAGGAATTGAATTTTAGTGGGGAGCTTAGTAACACCTCATTTCACCCCCACCCCAATCTGGTTTAGAATCATAGAATCATAGAGATGGAAGAGACCACAAGGACCATCAAGTCCATGCCCCTGCCATGCAGGAAAACACAATCTGCACACTCCCAACAGATGACCATCCAGCCTCTCTTTAAAAACCTCCAAAAAAGGAGACTTCACCACTCTCTGAACCAGCAGTATATTCCACTGTTGAACAGCTCCTACTGTCAGGAAATCCTTCCTAATAATAATAATAATAATACTAATAATAATAATTTCTATCTCACCCCTCTTCAGAAGCAATATTCAGGTGTCATCTTTTTTCCTGTAGCTTGCATCCATTGTTCCGGCTCCTATTCTCTGAACCATCAGAAAACAAGCTTGCTCCATCCTCAATATGACATCCCTTCAAATATCTGTGCTGTGAAGTTGGCTAACTCCTCTGTCCATTTCTAATGTGATAATATGCCACAATTGTTGTTGTTGTTGTTGTTGTTGTTGTTGTTGTTGTTGTGTGCCTTCAAGTCATTTCCAAGTTATGGTGACCCTAAGGTGATCCTATCATGGCAAGATTTTTTTTTTATTTTATTTATTTTTTTTTTTTTGGCAAGAATTGTTCAGAGGAGGTTCACCATTGCCTTCTCCTGAGGCAGAGAGTGTGTGACTTGCCCAAGATCACCCAGTGGGTTTCATGGCTGATCTGGTAATTGAACTCTGGTTTCCAGAATGCTAGTCCAATAATCAAATCACAGTACAGGTTAATTCCTTGTCCTCCCCACAAGTCATGTGTTTGGTCAGGGTCTTTACACCCTGGAGTGACTTCATTATAATATTATTTTTCACAGTGTTTCATATGGCTGGAGTGGACAATGGGATTCCTGATGCTCTCTCCTGTCTACAGATGGAGCACTTCAGACAACTGACTCCAGATTCAGAGGCCCATCCATATCCAATGCCATCCCTGTGGTGGCTTGAGAGGTAAGGGTGTCAGGACTTTTATCCTTTCCTTAGTGTAAGAGAGGTTATATAAAAACCAGTTTGGAATTTGAAAGGTTTAGGCCAGGGAAGGGGTTCAGAATCTTTAGCTGATCTCTGTTCCACACATTTTGTCCATCTGAGTTGTAGGGATTTAACTTCATGGTCCATTCAACCTAAGTTGGCAACATTGACCTTTGCTTCCAGGGCTCAGAGATATCAGGACAACACAAATGACTTCAGAATTTGCACAGCACTGGATGGTTGGTCTCTGGAGTGGGACAGAGTGTCTGGCAGAGCCATTATCCCATGAGGTCCTTAACAGATTAATAGATACTTGGTCAGCTATTTGTACCTTGGATTATGAGGCAATTTTGTTCCATGAAACTTCTTTGACTGCCTTTTTGGGTGCCTTCTGGTTAGTGAGCTGGTCATGTTGGAGATGTATCAGGTAGCATATGGGAGTGAAGAGATTTAAATCTTTCTGCACAAGAATCAGTATTGCAGATCTGTACTTCTAAGACAGTGGCATGGTCGTCATCCCCCCCCCCCCCCCATATTCCTAGCTGTATCAAATTTCCAGAGACAGAGAAAGTACACTACAGAACTAAAAGTCAACACCATGAAGACATTGTTACTCACATGACCTTCTACATTTCCCACATGCACTCACCTAGCCACTCAGGAAAGCAGGATGTTAAATTAAATGAACAGTTGCTCTGATCTAGCAGGGCTCTTTCAATGATGATTCAGTAGTGGTTGACCAAATAAGCTTACAGTACTTAAATCAGGTCTATCATGGGTTCATCTGAAAGAGTGACATGGATATTGATTTTCTGCATAATGACATAAGGAGAGTTGAACAAATCACACAAAGGTGGTGTTCCAATATCATGCTTTGCTTTTTAGTTGACAGCATTCAGACTATGATTTGAGCATTTTTCTTCTTTCTTTTCTTTTTTTTTTTAAAGGTGGTTCCATTATTTTAAAGTGTTCCAAGGTAAAGAGTTACCTTAAATTATTTGTTTTGGCAATAAAAGTTGTAGACCCTTTGATCAGACATGGGATGGATGGAAATGATCCACTTATCATAAGAATTGTCCTCTAAAAGCACAATTGATTCATCAATTTTATGGAAGAACACACATAAAGTGTATGTGTTTGTTTACCTGCTGTAGTGGGAAAAAACTAAAACCAACAGATTAACTCATCCACACAAAGAACTCCTAAAAGTCTGAATTCAAATCCCTATATATTAAACCATGTCTGTGGTACTGAATTAGCCTTGCCACCTCTCTTTTTTTCTCACAGCACTGGGCTTCTGTGGGGAAACACAGATCTCTGGTGCCTATTCTTGAACAGTCTAATGTATCCTACAAGTTATTGAAAAGCTAAAAATATCACTGTGAATTCCTCAGATGAAGACTGCAAAGAACAATCTACCCACTACAACATTTTCTCAATTATTATATTTAGATTACTAAATTTTGGTCCAGATTTGACAAGCATGTAGATTTACATTGCACCCAACTTTAATGCCAGTTTTGTATATTTTAAATTGAAAATATTTCCATTTTTCTTGGGATTTGTTGATGCTAGACTGCTTATATTCTTTGCCCTGAAATTGTCTTACTGGTTTATTGGTAGTTACTGCCCTCTTGCCTTGTACTGTTTGCATTCCAGTCAGGAACTGATGGCAGTGAGTGCAAAATAAAAATATTGACAGTGCAGCTCATCACATTTCATACAAGGAATGCAGATTCCTTAGCAACAGCCAATGGCACTGACCTAGTGTCCTATCAATGTCACACTCCATTGCCCATTTAGTAAGGTTGATTATGAGTGCTACCATGAGAAAAAGTCCCTTTCAGCTTATGCTTGATTCTACAATCTGAGGCTATTATTGTTCTAATGCTGACTTTGTTGAGTTCTCTCTCTCTCGCTCGCTCTTACTGGCTGGTATATTTCAAACTCAACTAACAAAATACAGAGATTTTTGGAGACTACATACATTCCCTATTTACAATGAGCTTCTAGAATGTGATTTATTTATTTATTTATTTATTTGCAGGAGCACCTTTCCTTGTATATAACTGCCCAAAATTAACATCTTCAGCAGAAAACCCTCCCTTCTATGTCTCACCAGTGAGGGCAATATTAAGGAGAAGGACATGGGAAAGGCCCCTTGAAGATCTGACTGGCATCAGCATTGATTTCTTTCCAGTACCAAGTTAAAAAATAGCTTTTAATTTGAGCTTTCAGGGCTTTTATAAATTTAATGAAAACAGGGCTTTTATACATTTATTTATTTCAGGAGCTCATTGGCCACTGATTGAGCATGGGCAAGTTTGTAGGGGAAAAGGCAGTCCTTCCTTGGGTTGTTTGAAGCCACTAAGCACTAGGTGTTTTTTTCCCCCAAAACAACTTTGTTTTAAGTGTTCCTGTTCTTTTACTGTTCATGCAAAGGATGTATTAAATCACTTCCACAGATGTCATGGTGCCATCCCAGTGAGGACATCCCAGGCTGGGGTAAACATTTCATCAAGGTGTGGGAAGTCCACTTTCATAAACTGGCCTTGTAATCCTTATGACCTCTTCATCTTTCTGAGTACGGCTATTCATAATAATGTGGCTCCTGCCTACAGATTTATGGACCCCTCTCTTCTCATTTTTAATACAGAAATAGACTGACATCTTTCACTTATCTACTCTGTTTAAGAATGCTGAAATTGTAATTCTTAGCCAGTGACAGAGCAATCATTTGGAACTAGTGCTGAAATAACTAATAGAGGGATGCTCAAGTGAAGGGCTAGCTAACAGAGATAATTTCTCTGCTATCAGAGCCTTTTGCATTACTTATCACCCTCAGTTAAATCTTGAATTGCTTTTTAAGCTTCTGTCTCTCTCACTCCCTCCTTCCCTCCCTCCCTCCCTCAGGCTTAAGAAAGTACATGCTGAATTCATAATGTTTCCTTTTAGCATAGCCCCACCCCACCCCATCTATCATATGAACATGCAACAGGGACAATAGATAGCCCAGAAATCTGGGTGATGATGATAATAGAGATCAAAATGAAGAGGGCAGTCCAGTGAGAGATATGGAGATAAAGACAGGCAACTAATTCAAGGCCTGCAGAGCAGATACATAAGAGACAAAAAGCTTTCAGCACTACAGTTAATTGAATGCAATTAAGTGTTCTTGCACTGATAGAGTTCTAGCTCCAAATAATGCCTTAATATTTTCATGGTCTGGCTATGCTTTTGCCCTAGGATTCACCCTCACAGATGGGAAATGGAGGTCTTTAAAGGCCAATGAGCAATTTGGCAGAAGAAGGAGGTAGACTTGAACTGAAGATCATCCAATGAAACTGATAGACAGTAGGTTCAGGATGGACAAAAGAAACTGTAGAAAGTACTTTTTCACATAGCATTGCCATTGTAATAATGGTGTGGTGTTAGCCTTCATGCGTTTAAGGGGAAATTACGGTATTCATTCACAAGGTCTGTGGTGCTCAAGCTATTATGCTAGTAGGTCCCAACATGATCTGTTAAACACTGAATAAGCCACTGAATGTGAGATGCTAGGGAGACAATTGTTTTCATGAACTGTTTGTGGTCTTCCAGAGAGCATCTGGCTGGCCATTGGGTTAACTATGATCCTCGGATAGAGATATAGGGATCAATCTGTTTTCAGTCCATGCCAGTTTCCTACCTATACCATTCCAAAGTCTCTTCCACCCCATTTCCAAACTGCATATTGTAGCAACAGCTTGCACTAAATCATTATGTGTCTTATTCTTGAAAAAAAAAATCATTTTTGTTCACATTTTACACTAAAATACACATTTTGTATGGCTTCTACATTAAACATACATTTTTGCATGTGCTTTTCACTTAAAATACACATTTTATGTATTCAATACACTCTCCATGTCCACCATGAATCTAAAGAAGTATGAAAAATTAAGGAACAACATCATTCCAGTTCCCACATTAGAGAGGGAAGTGCATATCAAGTCTGTTCCATACCTTCTAACATTTAACAGATTAAAAAAAAAAAAAATGGGACACATGATGTCAAGAAACATCAATGTGTGATTAAGATGGAAAAAGTTGTTGATGAGGAAAAATGCACAAGCTAGGAGAAGCCGCATCAGTTTGCTTTCACCTCAATCTACAGGGAAGGACAACATTTTCCTCCCTTGTTCATTTCACTTCTGAGGTGAGTACAAAGTACATTTGCATGTTGAACCTCAGTTTGCAGCAGTTAAAATAAGCTGGGGTCTAAGGGAGAAAATGGGAGGAGGAGAGAGAAACTTGGGCAAAAAGCAGCTTTAAAAGTAGGCAGCAGAGGATTAATTGGAGCTGTCCCTGTCAAATCAGGAAAGTTGGAAAATAAGCTGTTCATTTGAAAAGGTGAATAATAATAATAATAATAATAATAATAATAATTAATAATAATAATAACAACAACAACAGTCCTGTATTGGAATAAGCTGATTTTTCATTTGATCTAGAAAGGTTCTTGTGCTCATTGGTTCTGATTTTAAGGAAATGTAGAGAGTGCCACTCAGGTTGTGTCAGAATCATTCCTGTGTACATGGATTCAGTCAGGTTTTTATTGTTGTTGATTTGAATGTTACAGTTATTATATAGGTTGTAGATGGAAGGGGATTGTGGGTAAGCTAGTAGTAATAGCAAATAGGTTAGCTGGTATGGAGGATTGGGAATAATTGTAGCGGGCTAGGATAGTTTTGAGAAAGTTGGGCCATTGGAATGTATAAGCTGTGGGATGTGGAAGGTTGGTGTCTAGATGTAACTGAAAGGAGGGGTGTTGGGTGGAATGCCTGTGCTGAAGAGAGATAGTGCTGTGAGAAGGTTTGGTAAAGGGGACTGGTTTGATGGGAGAAATAGACATGGGAGTTGGATTTGGCGCCAAGGTTGTTGGGAGGAGTTTACAGGTTTGGGGGTTTTAAGATATCATTTGGCTTGGAGGGGACAATTCTGGTGTAAATGCTAACTGGTGAATTTCTAACTATGTGTTCTCAATAAACTCTTTTGTTGGTTCAATTCACTGGACTTATTGATACACAGAGTTTCTGAATTTGCTCGAGTCTGACAGGCTGTATTCCCAAATTGGTTGAACAAGTAAAAATGTATTAGGTGATGCTGAGCTATTTAGTGCTTCATACAGACAGGTTTGAAACCAACCTTTGGCTAGGCAAAACATAAAGCACACTCACCCCACTCTGATACTTTTGTTTGTTTGTTTGTTGTTATGTTGCTCATTATTTGAATTTTTAAATTTAAAAATACCCTGAGCTGAA
This sequence comes from Phrynosoma blainvillii, assembly GCA_026167975.1. Classification (NCBI taxonomy): domain Eukaryota; kingdom Metazoa; phylum Chordata; class Lepidosauria; order Squamata; family Phrynosomatidae; genus Phrynosoma; species Phrynosoma blainvillii. The sequence goes on along the minus strand of JANUYF010000007.1, from coordinate 8,023,296 downwards.
TTCTTTTCAAATAACCAATTCATTATGTGATCACTCTAACATGAAATGATGTATAAATGGAGCATCACAGATCATATGTCATGGACTGAACTTCCATACCACGTAGGCTAGCCATAAGATTTTATAATCAGTTGGTTCACACATTCAAGGGTAACAAGTGAAGTGAAACAAATTTTAGTAGTAACAAGTAATGCACTTCTGATTGATTTAGTAAGAATGGCTGGATCCATGCCTAGATAATCATCTAATTTCTGCTTGCCTTGCTAGAAGCCAATTAATTCCTCAAATTAGTGAATTTAAATTTAATTTCACTCTCTACTACCTACTCAGTTGGCACACTCTTGTTTCTACCTGTGCTTTCAGCTGTGGATTAGATTCCATTTGTCCTCAACTGTTCATGGCATTTGGAATAAATCTCACCTAGAAACCTCAATAGAGGCATTGGACGATAGATTCACAGGCTTTCACCTCTTTGGCATTTGAAAATCTTCACTCAGGTGAAAAAGAAATAAACATGAAAGGTGTAAGTCCTTGGTTTTCATTTTTCTTCCATCGTCTTAGCAACACAGTGCACATAGCCTAAACTAAACATTCTACAGATTGTGTGTGTGTGTATGTGTGTGTGTGTGTGTGTGTGTATAAAAATAAAAGAGAAAGGAAAGGAGGGAGGAAATACCTTCCATATATAGAAATGACCACATTTTCAATTCATTTATCCAAAAAAGATAAGCCATGCTGCTTCAGGTTCTGCTTAAGCACTACAATGCCATCTAATGTTTAGCATAAATACTTGATTCTCAGTCTATTTGAAATGCTCAAGTACAAGTCCTATTAAAATAAATTGGGTTTGTAAAATAAGGCTGTTGTGCTGGTTGTGAAGGTAGTGTTATTATTTGATTGATTGATTGATTGCACTGCCCTTATAGAATCACAGAATCAGAGAGCTGGAAGAGATTACATGGGCCATCCTGTCCAATCCCCTGACATGCAGGAATACACAATCACTCCTGACAGATGGCCATACAGCTTCTGTTTAAAAACATCCAAAGAAGAAACTCCACCACACACCGAGGAAGTGTATTCCACTGTCAAACAGCTCCTACCTTTAGGACGTTCTCCCTAATACTTAGATTACAGATCTTCCCCCCCCTTTTTTTTTTTTTTTTTTTTTTTTTTTTGGTAGTCTGAATCCAATGCTCTGTGTCTTAGTCTCTGGAGAAGCAAAAAGCAAGCTTGTTTCATCATCAATATGACATATGATATTTCAATTATTTAAAAAGGGTTATCATGTCATCTCTTAACCTTCTCTTCTCCAGGCTAAACATACCAGCTCCTTAAGTCACCTGTCACAGGGCATGGCTTCCAGACCTTATACCATTTTGTTTGCCCTCCTCATGACATACTCCAGCTTGTAAACATCCTTCTTGAATTGTGATGCCCAGAATTGAACACAGTATTCCAGGTGAGTTCAGACCAAAGCAGAATAGAGTGGTACTATTCCTTCTCTCCTATACTCCTATTGATGCAGCCTAGGGTTACACTATGTTTTTTAGTTGCTGCATCACATTGTTGACTCATGTTCAGGTTCTTCTCTACTATGACTTCTAGATATAGGATTCACTTGCACTTTTGTCAACCCAGCTATCACCCATCCTATATCTGTGCATTTCATTTTTTTTCTGCCTATATGTAGTACCTTACACTTGCCTCTGTTGAAATTAATTTTGTTAATTTTGGTTGTTGATTTCATCAGAGAAGGCAGACAATGAACCTCAAATAGATCCAAAAAAATTAAAAATTCCTTTGGGGAAGGGATAAGCCTTATTGTGACTATCAGAACCATATTATGATTATCAGAACCTGGACTATATTGCTACCATTCAAAGAAAAAAAAAGTTGCTGTAACTAACACATACTACAATAATGAGAGGAGATTGGGAAGACATAACTTGAAAAATAAAATAAATAAAATGGATGGGGAGAAATGGCAGCCACATCCACATCCATGTCAGTGCCCAACCAATCGTAGCCTGTGACAGTCAGGGGCACATGCTGTTTCCTCACAATGTGTACATGACAGTGAAGATACCACCACCCTGAACTTTCTCCTGAATCACAAAATATCACAAAATAGACAATCATGAATTAGACTACTCAGACACCACCCATGTGACCCAATACAGACAGTCCAAAGCATGCCTATAGTCAAAACCAGGGGTAGGCAACCTGTCCCCTTTAAGGGCCGAGGGACTTCAGCCCCCAGAATCCCAGGAGCTATTGGCTAACATGGGACTATTGGCCAACATGGCTGAGGCTTCTGGGAGCTGAAGTCCCTCGGCCCTTAAAGGGGACAGGTTGCCTACCCCTGGTCAAGACTTTAAATCCGTCTTATGTCAATTGCACACACTAGCAGAAAACATGAAGGGTAGGAAACAAAAGATACACAACACACCATCAAAGTTTGGTATCATGGAGAGATTCAGCTCACTTCAGAAAATCCTCCTTTGGACAGAGCTTAAAGAATTAGTAGACTGGGTGGCCCTTGTGGTCTCCCAATTCTCTGATGCTATGACTGTAAGTATTCGAGGAATGAAATAACTTTTGCAAAGCTGATACAGCAAAGATTTACATCATACAAAAGTTAAAAGAAAAGAACACAACACATGAAAAGACTTATCACTCCAAGTAGTCAGCTCTCAAAGGCCTGTGGAAACAAAAAGATCTTTACCTACTTACAAAGGGATTGCAGGAAGGCACCAGTCATAGGGGTCACTATAAGTCAGAGTGTACTTGATAGCACAAAAAAAGGCTGGTTAACTGAATTGGTCTTACTTTTAATAAAACATATTTTATGGAAGGTTGCAATAAGTTTCAAGTCAAGTAGGATATCAAATTCAGAAAGCCAGGCTTCAATAGTTAAAACTCAGGAAACCTTTTTTTTAATATATATATATATATATATATATATATATATATATATATCTACTCCAGTGATGTTCATTGTTAAAACTGACCAGCAAACATTAACACTGCCTAACTAAACTGCCCACAAATTCAAATTCTACGAGAGCTTAATTCTTATTCATCATAAATAATAAAGACATTTTCCTCTCTCGTTCCCATGCTGCCCCTTCCATATTATTACAGCTAGGTTTTTTTCACTGAAAAAAGACTTGAAGAAAGTCTTAGGGCTGATGCAGACTGGCCTAAAGGGCCAACTGGGGATGGAGTGGGCATAGGGCGACCTCAAGCCGGCAGCCCTGACCCCATCCTGACGCTGCTGTCACACTGTGCACCCCACCACATGGTGCACGGTATCAGGGCACCCCCTTGATGCAGCGTGCACACACGCTGTGCCAAAGGGGCATAAAGGAGTCATGGCAGCAGCTCTAAGGGCAGCTTTTTGCTGCCTCAAAAAGGAGCAGCATTTGCCAACCCTTTTGGGAGCAGAAAAAAGGAGGATTGGGGCTGCAGTGTGTGTTTGCCACGGCTCTGATCTGGTACTTGCATTGGCCCTTAATCTTGCCTCCCTCCCACTGTTATCTCAGAACCTGTGTCTGAGATCAGCAACAGCCTTAAGAAAACAAAAATAATGACCACCAAGGACCTTCACAAGTTCAATCTAGAAAATGAAGAAATAGAAATAATAATAATAATAATAATAATAATAATAATAATTGATATCCCGCTTATTGACAAACAATCCAAGCGGCTTACAGTAACATATCTCAAAGAAGAAAAACCAACCCCCCCTTAAAACAGTATTAAATAATACGTAGTTAAAATAGCAATAAGATAAAATTAGACATAACAATAAAAACATATAACATTGAAACATTGAAACAAATTACAGTGTCCTCATCAACCTCTGCTGCATTCCTCATCCATCAACAACTGATGGGGCCATGTATTCCTATACCTGGGATCAAACATTGATAGAAATGGGGATTGAAGTCAGGAAATCAGAAGAAGACTAAGAATGAGGTGGGTGGCTATGAAAAGATTATAAAATGCAAAGATATACAGTTCAGAACAAAAGTCAGAATCTTACAAGCTATTGTATTCCTTATTATTTACATTACTACATACATGATGATAGGAAGAAAATCAACATATTTGAGATAATGTGCTGCTGGAGAAGAGTGCTGAGGATCCCACGGATAGCCAAAAGGACAAACAAATGGGTCCTAGAGCAGAACAAACTGGAAACCTCCCTGGAAGCCAAGATGACCAAACTGAGGCTGTCATACTTCGGACACACCATGAGAAGAGCAGATTCATTAGAAAAAATAATAATGCGGGGAAAGATGGAGGGAAGTAGGAAGAGAGAGAGGCCAAATGATGAATGGACTGTATTAAGGAGAACATGTGTATTGGCTTGCAGGAATTAAGCAGAGCAGTGGAGGAGAGAGGGTCTTGGAGGTGTCTCATACATAGGGTCTCCATGAGTCGAGATCGACTTGAGGGCAATTAATAACAATAAGACCCATCATATCACCTTCCCAACAGTTTATGGCAGGGAAGGTGTATGTGCAACTCCTGACAATAAGGTATTATTGCTTTTTTAAAACATCATCATCATCTTATTACTTGCAAACTATGGTTCTTTAAAATTTCTTCTATAAAAAGATAAAAATACAGAGATTGCATTTAAAAAAAAAAAAAGACCACGATGAATTCTGTAGTTCAATTGTAAACTTCTCCATTTTGTCAAACTGTGCGATTCAAAACTTCATAGCAATCCTAACTTTTACTTCTTCATGCTGAAAAAAATCTGCCCTTAGTGCTAAAACAACTTTCTATCTCTCTAGTGTCTTTTTTCTTTAACCTCTGAGATATTACAAGTCAGCCTCTAAGCGGCAAAGTCATTTCAGTGTAATCACTAGTATAATCCTTTTAAAACTTCCCCAATCAGTTCATTTCATAGATGCTGAGCATCCCTTCAAAGACTTGAGATAGTTTTAAAATCCACTTTCATTTTTCTAATCCAGAGCTGCAAAAAGGATTCACTGTGTTACTGTTAGCTTGTACATAGCTTGGGAAGTTGACAAGAGTCATCTCTGTTTTGCTTTTACCATCTGATCTGAGCACTAAATTTCTTTGGCAGTTCCAGTTGTCCATGAAACCAATATACTGTCCATCACTCCATCAAATATAGAGGGGCACTGCCAAGGGAATGAATGTTCCTAGTGCCAATGTCCCTAGTGTCTAGAGCCAGCATGGTGTGTGGTTTGAGTCCTGGACTATGGTTGCTGCCACACTGCAGAATTAATACAGTCTGACACCACTTTAACTGCCATGGCTCCATGCTATGGAACGCTGAAGTTTGCAGTATGTTATGGCACCAGAGTTCACTGACAGAGAAGTCTAAATATCTCACAAAACTACAAATCCCAGAATTCCATAGCATTGAGCCATACCAGTTAAAGTAGTGTAAAATGGCATAAATTCTGCATCATAGATGCAACCTATTACTCGGGAGACCTGGGTTTGAATCTCTGCTCAGCCATGGAAACTCACTTGGTGACCTTGGGCAAATCACACTCTCTCGGCCTCAGAGGAAGGCAAAAGCCCTTGCAACAAATCTTGCCCAGTTCTTCTATGGTCGCTCATAAGGTATGTCATAAGACAGAACTTGTTGCCAGGATTACAGTCTAAAATAGTGATTCTTATACCATAGGGTGGGACCCGCAGGGTGGTGGTGCAGGTGTTGCTTAAGGGAGGTGTGAGACTTGGAGGCCTTGATCCCTCCTCCTCTGTTTCCCAAACTTCTCCTATCCTGGAGAGGAAGAGAAATGGAGGGAGAATGTTTGTAGTGTCTGCCTGCGGGAGGAGGAGAAGGAAGGGGAGGAAAGATGTTTCCTTATAAAATGTTGAAATAAGAATATACATGAATGTGTGCACAAAAATACATACACTAAACAAAATTTTATTAATATATGATGTTGAAGAGGAAACACGTGATGTTCACATGAAGATGTAAAGGAGGTCACAAGGATAAAAAAAAATGAGAACCACCTATCTAAATCATCTTTCTGTTGTTGTCCCCACATTTTGTTTCTGACAATTATAGGCCGGTTTCATTGCTGCCATTTTTGAGCAAGGTAATCTAGAGGGCGGTTGCTCTTCAGCTCCAAGCTGTCTTGGATGAAACTGATTATCTAGACCAGGGGTAGGCAACCTTTCCCCTTTAAGAGCCGAGGGACTTCATCTCCCAGAATCCCAGGAGCTATTGGCCAACATGGGACTATTGGCCAACATGGCTGAGGCTTCTGGGAACTGAAGTCCCTCGGCCCTTAAAGGGGAAAGGTTGCCTACCCCTGATCAAGACCCATTTCAAACCAGCTTCAGGACAGGCTTTGGGATTGAGACTGCCATGGTTGCCTTGACCGACGATCTGCGTCTGAGCATTGACAGGGGTAGTGTGACCTTGTTGGTGCTCCTAGACCTCTCAGCAGCTTTTGACATAATAGATCACGGCACCCTCTTGGACCGCTTGAGGGGGTTAGGTATTGGGGGCACTGCTTTGCAGTGGTTCCATTCCTTCCTCTTGGGAAGGTCCCAGAGGGTGCTGCTCGGGGACAGTAGTTCCAGTAAGAGGGAGCTCACTTGTGGGGTCCCTCAGGGAGCTATTTTGTCCCCGATGTTATTTAACATTTATATGAAGCCTCTGGGTGAGATTATATGGAGTTATGGTGCTGGGTGTTATAAGTATGCTGATGACACCCACATTTATTTCTCCGTGTCTCGTTCGTTGGCCTTGAATTCTAATGGCATCTCTTCTCTCAATGAATGTCTTTGAGCAGTAATGGGCTGGATGAAGAAAAACAGATTGAAACTGAATCCAGACAAAATGGAGGTGCTCACAGTAGCGGCCCCGAAACCAAGAATTGGGTTGCAACCTCCAGTCCTGGATGGGGTCACACTCTCCTCCAGTGACTGTGTTCGCAGTCTGGGGGTGCTCCTTGACTTGTCGCTCCTGATGACAAATCAGGTTAATGCGACGGTCAGGAGCGCCTGTTATCAGCTTTGGCTGATACGCCAGCTGCGCCCTTTTCTGGAAGTAAGGGATCTCGAGACTGTTGTCCATGCGCTGGTAACCTCACACCTTGACTTCTGTAATGAGCTCTACATGGGGCTACCTTTGTGCTTGACTCGGAAATTACAGCTGGTACAAAATATCTCAGCCAGGCTGGTGTTGGGAACATCTAGGAGGGACCACATTACTCCGGTTTTGAGGTCCCTCCACTGGCTGCCTATCAGCTTCCGGGCCCAGTACAAGGTGTTGGTTATTACCTTTAAAGCCCTAAATGGCTTGGGTCCAAGCTATCTCAGGGACCGCCTCCTCCTATATAATCCTCCCCGCGCTCTCTGGTCCTCTGGGAGGAATCTGCTGCAGCTACAAAAATCGAGGCTTGCAGCTACCTCCCAGGGGGCTTTTTCAGTTGTTGCCCCCAAACTCTGGAATGGCCTGCCAGACAAGATCCATCAGTTAACATCGTTAGACAGCTTCAAAAAGGCTGTCAAGACGGATCTCTTCTGACAGGCCTTCCCAGATTAATCATCCCGGCCTAGGGTATTATGACCCGCAACTGTTCCTCACGTGGCCCCATCTTTAGATGGACGAGGAACACTGTTAGAGTAATTAACCTGGCTGCCATGTTTTGTACCAGTTGCAGTTTCCGGGTTAGGCACAAGGGTAGCCCCATGTAGAATGTGTTGCAGTAATCCAGACGTGAGGTTACCAGAGCATGTACCACAGTTTCCAGATCCCTCATATCCAGATAAGGGCGCAGTTGGCGTATCAGCGAAAGCTGATTACAGGCACTTCTGACTGCCGCATTCACCTGACTAGTCATGTGAAGCGACGAATCTAGAAGTACCCCCACACTGCCAACACAGTCCTTAGAGGAGAGTGTGACTCCATTCAGGACTGGAGACTGTATTGCCAAGTCTGATTTCGGGCCTGTGACTGTCAATACCTCCATTTTGTCTGGATTTAGCTTCAATCTGTTTTTCCTCATCCAATCTATTACCGCTCTGAGACAGTCATTGAGAGGAGAGGCGCCTTCTGAAGTCTGAACCGATGATCTGGTCATGGAGAAGCATACTGATGACACCGCGCTCCATGACTATGGGCCTTTGCAGACTGCCAGAAATAGTGCACATTAAATTGAGGCACTGCCCTGGCTCAGTGCTAGGGAATCATGGGAATTGTAATTTATTGTGGCACCAAAGCTCTCTGACAGAGAAGGCTCAATGCCTCAGAAAAAAAATACAATTCCCATGACTCTCTAGCACTGAGCCAGGGCAGTGCCTCAATTTAATGTGCACTATTTCTGGCAGTCTGCAAAGGCCCTATGTTACAATTCTCACTGGAGGAAAGATGATCTAGAGAAAACAATAACAATTTATATAGCACTCTGAAGACTATTATTTCATTCCCTGCTATAATCACACTCTTAGCTTTTACCTTCTTAATGCTTCCTCCTCTTGTTGCTGAGCCTGTGGATGACTACATTGGCCAAACTTGAAAGCAGGTATAAGGATGTTTATATTAGAGAAACTACTGTGTCCCTTCTTGGGCAAGCCATATGCTATTAAAATGTCACTAGCACCTAGATAAGAAAGTATCTATGTATTTTAACAGTACAACAGAGGAAATACAGCTGCACAAGAGATGCCCAAGTGCCAAACAGATGGCTTTCCAGAGTCCAGTACATTACTTAAGAGAGCATAGTGTTTATGTGTGGACATGGCAATAACTTAGTTCTTAGCCTCTTTGGCTTTTTAAACTTCTTTATCTGAGTGGTCCAAAAAGTATAAGATTGCTTCAGGCACAGTGGATTGATAAGAGAATCCTCATCTTATTGAAAACGCAAAGAGGCATATGCCATCTCTGTGTAGAAAGCTGAAGCAAGTACGACTTCTTCTCTTCCTTTGAATGTCTTATATGACTCTCTCTCTCTCTCTCTCTCTCTCTCTCTATATATATATATATATATATATATATTGATGTGTTATATGAGTGAAGAGAAGGCTGTTTCAAGACATATTAGCTATTCTGGCATGTAAAATACATTTTGGTTTTGCATCCACCATCTTTACTAGCAAAAAAAAAAAAAAAAAAAAAACAGACTTTTTTTAGAACAAAGGGGCTGGCATTCAAGTGTCAACTTCAGGCATCGAAAGGTCTCTACAAACTGGTTGTAACTAAGGAAAATTGCACATTATTTGATTGGCACAGGGAATCTATTTGTGTGTACATATGTGAGAGACATAAAGAAAAGAAAAGAAAATGAGAATTGATAGATTTGGATTGTGAAAGTCTTTCACTTAAAAAATATTCCTATCACTACCATTGCCCTTGAAATTCACATAAAATACTCAGTGATTTCTTATGAATTGACACATCTGGTAAATTCATTGCTACAAGGAATTCATTTCCATCTTAGCTGGTTTAAAATAGTTGGATTAGATAAATTAACTGATGATGTCTCTAAATAATTATTATGTCCTGCAATTAAAGAGGTGAAAATCTGTCAGGAACATTTTCATTGCATTGCATTTCTCAGAAGTACATGGGCTTCTACATCCCATCCCATTTCTGTATCAGATTGCAAAATTTTATTTTTCTTCCTGTCGAGAAAGATATGCATACTTTGATGTAAATTTTCTGAAAGTACACATTTTATGCTTTCTCCCAACTGACTGACTGATCATGTCTTCATTCATTTCCCAACTATTGCCATTTCTAATTGACACATTTTTCAAATAAATTCATGTGTCCATTTTTCTTCTCTAAAACACTATGGCTGAAATCCTGCCTCATTCATATAGAACACAGCACTTTATGTGTACAGTTTCGCCAGGCAGAGATAATGCAACATCATCATATAGTAAGCTAAAATTATCTAAAACTGTACTTCAAAATATAGGCATCGAACTCCTAGTCTACCATGATCAAAACTAGTTTCAGTTCAGCTGTAACAGATTGTTACCATTCAGCTGAGAAGATGTTTAAAGGACATCTGATGTATTTTCCAATAGGTTTGGTTTAATTATTAACCACATTCCACCATTATTTGTTGAAAGCACAGCACAGAAGATTCTAAAATGGCACAGACCACATGATTTATAGTCTACCATTTGTGATCTAACTAAGCCATAGGTTTTTGCTTTGTTTTAAATGTGAGTATTAGGTAGAAGAGATTGTATCTCTTCTGAGTTCTATGGGGCCAATCATAACTGAACATTGCAAACACAATCACAATTTAAGTCAAAACTACAATACAAAATTATATATTAAACTGAACACATACCCAATGTTCCAAGACTTACATGCATCCAATGAAGTGTCAGTGTACAACTTGATTGTAGAAATTTTCTTTATGTACTACTCCATTAAGAGGAGCCCTCCCTCCATTACCATCTGATGTCATCTGGGGGAGAGACACTAGGCCCAGCACCATCGGGCCTAAAATAATAAGAAGAGCCCTCCCTTTATTACCATCCGATGTCATCTGGGTGAGAGGCAACAGGCCCAGCACCACCCAGCCTAGAATAAGAAGAACCCTTACTTCTTAAAAGATGGGTGGATTCAGGATTTTATGTTCTGTTTAATATATCTGTATGGAAATTGTAATGTTATAAGCCACCCCAATTGCTCTGCAGAGGGGCGGGATATAAATAAATAAATATTATTATATTATTAGTAGTAGTATAGCAAACATTTTTGAAGGCAAATCTTAAACCCCTAGGTAAAAGAAATAGAATAAAGTGAAAATGCATAACAGAAATTCCAGAATCTCTTAACTGAAATGCTTGGGACCAGAAATGTTTTGGATGTTGGATTATTTATTTATTTGGAATTTGGAATACCTGTATTTGCATATACAGGGACAATGAAATATCTTAAGATGGGATCATAGAATCATAAAGATCACAAAGGACATGAAGTCCAACTTCCTGCTGTACCAAAAGACTTAATCTGAGCACTCCCAACAGATGGACATCCAGTCTCTTGTTTAAAAACACCCAAAGGAGATTCTGCCACTCTCTGAGGCAGTGTCTTCAACTGTCAAAAAGCTCTTACCATCAGGAAGGTCTTCCTAATGTTTAGGTGGAATCTCTGTTCCTGTAGTTTATATGGAATCAAAATCTAAATATATAATTCATTTCTGTTCCATATACATCTGATCCACATAGCCTGAAAGTAATTTTATACAATATTTTAAAAATAATTTTGTGTATGAAACAATGTGTACCTTTAACCATCAGAAAGTAAAGGTAACACTACCTGAGCCACCCATGAAAAAAAATATTTTGGGTTTTGGAGTATTTTGGATTTCAGAATTCTGGATAAGGGACACTCCACTTGTATAAGCAATTATTCCCTTCCCTCTCATAAATATAGAATTGGAAGTCATTCAATTATGTTACGAGATCACAATCCATCCCCATATCTGTCATCTTCCATGAGTTCTCTGTGGAATGTTTATCCTTTTTTAAAAAGAAGAAAAACTGTCTCAATTTATTAAGCACATTAGAGACAGGTAAATTTGTGAAGTTCAAAAATTGCTAGTTATCAGATACAATTAACACACTTCCTCAGAGCCAGGCATGATAAATTGGGATATTTTGTATATTATTATAATCAAGGCTATACCAGAACAGTACAGATATTAAACCTCTGAAGTCCTGTTTCTGACACATGTCTTCCCAACCAGAAAGCACTAAAGCACTTTTCTGATCTCTCAGAAAAAAAAAAATACATCAACTTCCCCATCTTGACAAATAAAGATTACATATGGTATTAAAATCATATAGTCATATGCAGATACATAGTTCAGCTCACTATCATGAGTATACCATAATAACATCCAGGTGATAAATTATTACTTTATGATACCCTCTCGTAGAGCACATAGTTCACTAGCCCTTCTTGGAGATGTTATAATAACAAGAAAATCAGTTTTCCAGATAAGTAGATGAACATCACAGGAAGCCATCGATGCAAAGGGTCCCCTCAAAATCTGAGCAAGCACAAGCTCAAGGCTCCATGTTGAACACCCTTGGAGGTGCAGACACAGTTGCTAATTGATAATTTCTGTGGTTCAGTGCCTGCCCATACAAAAAGGCTCTAAGATAGGACTCCCAATTCTTTTGAGTCTAGGAAGTAAAGGCTCTGCAGTGAGTGCAAATACTCACATTATACTCCTCTCCCATGCAAAGGATACAATGGGAGTGATTTTCACAACCAGGCAACTTAGCACTGCAGTCAAAACATCTCTTGAAAGAGGAGGAAAATGACATTTTACCACAAGTAGACTGAAGATGTTTTTTTAAAAAAATAAATGAGCTAAAAAACAAGGCAAGGGTTGTCCTAAGCAGTCTGTTAACCATCCAATCTCAGAGCCACTGGCAATAATCACTGAAAACTCCTGGAGAACTGGAGAACTCCCAGCAGACTGGAGGATGGCACACATTGTCCCCATCTTCCAAAAGGGAAAAAAGAGGATCCCAACAACTATCACCGAGTTAGTCTTCCATGAGAACCAGGAAAGATTCTAGAACAGTTCATTAAACATAGAGTCTGTGAACATTTAGAAAGGACTGCCATGATCACTAAAAGTCAACATGGGTTTCTCAAAAACAACTCATTCCAGACTAATCTGATCTCTCTCTCTCTCTCTCTCTCTCTCTCTCTCTTTTTGGATAAAATTACCAGCTCGGTAGATGAAGGGAATGCGGTAGACATAGCATATCTTGATTTCAGTAAGGCTTTTGACAAGGTCCCCCATGATAGTCTTGCAAACAATATAGTAAAGTGTAGGCTTATGAGATGGGGGAATGATTTTTAACTTTGTTCTGTTTTAATCTTGCTGTACCCCGCCCCGATTGCCACGCAGAGGGGCGGGTTATAAATAAAAATTATTATTATTATTATTAGGCTAGCCAATACAACTGTTAGGTGGATTAGTAACTGGTTGACTGACCAAACCCAAAGGGCTCCTCTTCATCCTGCAGAGAAGTGACCAGTGGGGTGCCACAGGGTTCTGTCTTGGGCTCAGTGCTATTCAACATCTTTACCAATGATTTGGATGAAGGAATAGGGGGCATGCTTCTCAGATTTGCAGATGACACCAAATTAGGAGGAATAGCTAATACCTCAGAAGACAGGATGAAAATTCAAAATGATTTTAATAGATTAGAAAGCTGGGCCAAAACTAACAAAATGAATTTCAACACAGAGAAATGTAAGGTACTGCACTTAAGGCAAAAAAATGAAATGCATAGATATAAAATGGAGGACACCTGGCTTAATGAGACTACATCGAAAGGGATTTGGGAGTCCTAGTAGACCACAAGTTGAACATGAGTCAACAGTGTGATGCTGCAGCTAAAAAGGCCAATGTATTAATAGAGGTATAGTATCTAGATCAGGGGTAGGCAACCTTTCCCCTTTAAGGGCTGAGGGACTTCAGCTCCCAGAATCCCAGGAGCTATTGGCCAACATAGGACTATTGGCCAACATGGCTGAGGCTTCTGGGAGCTGAAGTCCCTCGGCCCTTAAAGGGGAAAGGTTGCCTACCCCTGATCTAGATCAAGGGAAGTAATAGTGCCACTGCACTCTGCTTTGGTCAGGCCCACCTGGAATACTGTGTCCAATTCTGGGCACCACAATTCAAAAATGATGTTGAAGAACTGGAGTGTGTCCAGAGGAAGGCAACTAAAATGGTAAAGGGTCTGGAAACCATGCCCTATGAAGAACGACTTAGGGAACTGAGTATGTTTAGCCTAGAGAAGAGACGTCTATGAGGGGATATGACAGCCCTGTTTAAATACTTGAAAGGATGTCATATTGAGGAGGGAACAGGCTTGCTTTCCGCTGCTCCAGAGAATAGGACTAGGAACAATGGATGTAAGCTACAGGAAAAAAGATTTCACCACAACATTAGGAGGCACTTCCTGATAGTGAGAGCTATTTGACAATGGAACACACTTCTTCAGAGTGTGGTGGAATCACCTTCTTTGGAGGTCTTTAAACAGAGACTGGATGGCCATCTGTCAGGGATGGTTTGATTTTGAGTTACTGCATGGCAGGGGGTTGGACTGGATGGCCCTTGTGGCCTCTTCCAACTCTATGATTCTATGATTCAAGTCAAGGCAGGAAATACAAGCATAGATGTAGCCATGGGAAATAGCTGAAGAGTAGTCAAGAACAATTTGATTTTTAGTTCAAGTAAACCATGAGGGAAAACCCAAACTGAAAGCAAAGAGTAGAGAGGATCCTTCAGTGCTGCTCACATGACAGACAAAAAGGATCTGAGGCAAATGAGTGGGAACAGGGATAGACTGAGCAGAAAATGGGCAGAACTACCACCCAAAAGCTTATGTGAATATTCTGGAAGCTTCTGAATATGCACTGTGGAGGTACAGAATAACCTCAGTTGTGTGAATCACAGAGATCACATAGAAGACTTTTTTGCTGACACAAAGGTCCATATCAGAACAGTTTCATATTAGTTTACATATAGGCTATTTGATGATTGTGGGTTATCCCAGTGTCTTTGCATCCATCTTCCAAACTATTGTAAGGCAGGGGAGATGTACATCTCAGTGGGCAAATGGATAGATATAAAATACTGTTTGAATGTTTACCCAATATCTGCTCTTATAAATGGAAGATGAAAATCTAGGTGACTATGGCTATGACCCTTTTGGTCCCAAGACCTGAACTGACTCCAGAACAAGGGCTGTACAAGCCAACTTTGCTGGAGATGGCTCCTGGCAGAAGGGCAGTAGGGCATGTGTTTTGGATCCATGATAATCTCCTGACTCACCACTTTGCCAGCAGTAGTCCAGACTATGAATTTGATATCCATATTCAATAAACATTCATTTCAAGGTGAAAAAAGGTGAGTTGATTTCAGTGAAGATGTTTTAATCTGAATTACTTCTTAAACTTGTAAATGAGAATGTGTGTAAAATGAAACCAGGACCATTATTTCAGAATAAATGGTAACATAAGCAAGCTGAGAGGTAAAAGCCAACAGTTAACTTTGCTATAGATGTACAATATAGACAGGTGTGGGTGGTTGATATTACATGAGTTTACACCTCCTCCTCCACCACCACCCCAGTTAAATTTCAATTTATTTGGGAGTATATCAAGATGATAGAATCTCATTTAAAGACGCAAAGACAGCTGACAAAAATGGATTAAAATTAGATTTTGAATTCAAAGAATGAAAGCTTTAAATCACCACAGGCGTGTCTGTGGGACAAGATTGATACCAAATGCTATTTAGTACATGTTATTAACAAACCATTCAAGCCTTGAAGAGACCTTGTCACTACATAACTTCTGTCTATGTAAATAAGATTGAAGCATGGATTTATATTGCCAGCCACATCAAGCACCTAGTACATCAAAAGCACAGGACAGAAAGTGGTGTTCATGTTAAGAAAGTAATAAACAGAAAAGAAAAGAAAAAACAGTGACTTTCCCATGACTTTGCTGATATACAGAAATCAGAGAATAACAGCAGAAGGAGGAAGGGAAAATAACCCATAGCCTATGGAAATATTCATATCAGAACAAATATCTACTGATGTTTGTTTGCCAAAGACGCAGAAAACAAGACTCCATCAGTGACTGTTGGATTACCACAAAATTTTAATGTATGAAAGCAGATAAAATGAAGTGGTTAATGGAAAATAATTATCTTTCAAATCCCTCTAGACATCTTATTCTGTCTGTAATCTTCTCTTTTACCTGTGTTAACATTGCTTTAGGAAAACAACAGTGTTTTAAAATTCAGAGCTCAACACTGTAAGCAAATTTGATCTAGACCCACTCTTGCCACAAATCAACAATGACCAGTTAATATGTTGGTGTCAGTGGTGGGCCCCACCACTATTTCTGCTGTGGAAATGAAAAAAGGAGAAGGAGAAGGAGAAGCAACATAATAAACATAAAAGTGTTGTGTAATAACTGGTATGGTTGCTCCTGGTGGAAATGTGCCTCATTTGACTGGACACATCCAACCTATTCCAATGGAACCAAAGGGTCATCACAAGGGTGTAGCAATACCAGGGCCCTGATACGCTCAGTTCCCAGGTCGATTGAGGCTGGAAGGTATGTCAAAATAAAAAGGATTCACAGATGCACCAAAATAATGGTTTGTTGAGTGCATGAAGATATTAAGTGGTATGCAGTGATAACATCAATGGCAAAGGCAAAGTTACTTCATGTCCCTTCCGTCTGAAAGAGTCCTTCATCCAAACTGCTGTTCACCCCTCAACAAAGTAGATGTCACCCAATAGACTGTTTTTCTGGGCTGATGTCACTTCCCAAGACTGAAGAATTTGATTTTGCATGATCTTTATAAATATCTTTTGGGCTGGTTTTGGCACATAAAGCCCTATACACCTTTGGGCTGTATTCAAAGATATAGCTGTGTTAGTCTGTAGAATCAGTAGGTAGAGAGCTCTTGTAGCACCTTTGAAACTAATTGAAAGAAAGAAACTGGCAGCATGAGCTTTCGTAGACTTCAGTCTACTTCCTCAGATGCATTTGGTGGAATGGAAGCCAGGCACAGACATATATATGTGAGGATGTCAATTCAAATTACAAATCCTTTGTGTATGGAAATGAAGTGGCACATCCAGTCTTAATGATGGTCATTAGTGCACAAAGACATAGGAAGCAACTTTTTTAAAAAGTTTAATTGCTTTTTAAAGTTTACATTTATACCTTTTAATGCTTTTGTATTGTTTTTAAATTGTTCCATTTTAAATTTGTTGTTAGCTGCCTTAAGTCCTTATATCAGGAGAAAAGTGGGATATAAGTATACAGGTGGGCTCTGTTTTCTGACAAATAAATGCTTATCTGTATTTGTATTTTTAAGGTATATTTACATGTATTTTACATCTTTTAGGAGTTTTGATTACATTTTGTATGCTGTATTTTGCTGTTCCTATGTTGGTTTGGCACCATAATAAATGTTTATCTATCTGTAAGTTAATAAAATCACCACCACCATCATAATCATCTTTCCTTCTCTCCTGGGAAAAAAAAATGACACTTTTACAAACAATGGATGATGAGATGACCCTCTTCTAGCAAAGAAGCAGTTTCCCAAACATTCTCAGATGGAAACTTTCTTATCTACCCCTACAGAGTGAGCTGACCTGGGTGTGAGCTGACCTTGCAGAGAAAATGCAATTACTGAAGGCAACATTATTGGTTTTTGCTACAGTTCTGCTTGAATAACCAGTAAGTGCTCAGTACTATAGTGCTCAGTACTATATTATGTGTCCCGCAAGCATGCAAAACAGATATATAGAGTGAATGTGGGAGCTAATTATCACTCCTTGACAATTCTTCTGTAAATTGCAGGGCCCTGGAAATGAGGACAAGATGTCTGTGAAAATCTGTATTGCAGTTGCTTCCACAGCTAGATCCCTCATAACAGACAATAGAACCAGAATTTTCAGGATACAACAGATGCTCCCACTCCATTTTGCATAAAATGGAATTTAAGAACTTGATGCATGGATATTTTAGTTACAATATACTCTCAAAATGCATTGTTGTTGGATGTTTTTCTGATCTAGCTGAGCATTTGTCCTGAAACAATGGCTTAAAGTTAATCCAATGCAAAGTTATTATGGGAAAACAATATTTCAGAATAAACAGGATACTTCAATTGGTTTTTCAGGCAGGGGGATAACACACTTATTTTTTGGTCCCTAATGACACTTACAAAAGGTAAAGGTAGTCCCTTGACATGCAACTGAATGGTACTCATCTCCGTTGCTAAGCCGAAGAGCCAATATTGTCCAAATATGACTCCGGTGGTCATGTGGCCAGCATGACTGCACCAAATGTTGTTACCTTCCCACTGAAGTGGTACCTATTTATCTATTTGCATTTGCATGTTTTTGAACTCCTAGGTTGGCAGAAGCTGGGATTAGTGATAGGTGTGCTCACCTCATCATGCAACACTCATGCCTCAAACTGCCAACCTTCTGATCTCCCGATCTTCAGAACTGGCATCTTAACCAATTAGTTTTCTAAATGCCCTAAAGGAATCAGATTCCATATGATCTTGGGGGCTTAGCAGGGTCAGCCCTGGTTAGTACATGAATGGGAGACCACCAATGAATATCAGGTACTGTAGGCTATGTTTCAAAGGAAGCAGCTGACAAAATCACTGCTGAATATTGGTGGTTTTGATATATAGTTTCCCTTGGAGGTAAGCCCCTCAACTATAATCCAAATTCAGCACCACAATGCACAGGGGTTAAATACTTGAAACTTTGAGCCTGGATGGATAAATCTCAGAGTTTGGATTTCTCCTGCATTTTTAAAAACTTGTTAATTATTTGCATCTATTTATGAAGAAATTTGCAAATTGGGCTTGAAAGAACAAAAATAAATCTTGCTCTTCTCTACTAAAGATATTTCTGAACAAATTTTTGAAATATTATCTTTATATAGGTAGGATGTCAGGAGCTTTCACCTGTAATAAAATCTGAAGGGAATTCACAGTGCTCTCTTAGCAAAAATGAAATATTTCAGTAAGACTAGACAAATGTTTCATGGTTATTTAAAACATTTTTATTTGTGCCCTAGTAATCTAAATTGTATTGCCCCTGATGTAATGGAAATAGCTCTAAGAATCCAGTGTTCTGTTGTTTTTATTTATAAAAGACTCCCCTCAGGACCTAGGAATATGCCACATACAAGGGAAATGCATAGTATCTCAAATACAAAGCAAACATTATTCATTTATAATTTATTTGTTTAAACACTTCTGTCCCTCTCTTTATCATAGGCCCTCAAGACAGCATGCAATATAAACAATGTAAAACATTAAGATTCCATAATTATCTACCATCCATTATCCCCCCTCCTTACCTTACAATTTTTCTGGTGTTGTCAACTGTGAGGGAAATAATAAAGGAGGGTGATTTTTCTTCACTCTGGAATCTGACATTTTATAGTGAAGAATGTTAACAACCGGTAAACTTGAGAAGTGTAGTTTTTTGTTCATTTGTTTATAGTGCTTTATTTCCAAGGTATACACTGGATGATCTCCAGGTGAGAGATGAGAGTGCACATTTTTCAATTTTGAGGGGCTCACCTCTGGGCAAGATGCAGAAAGCCTTGTCAGGTGTATCCACCAATCTAGCCTAACAAGTGGTGGGAACACAAAGCAAGGGGTGTAGTGATCCACCCAGATTTCGAGGGCCAAGGTCAAGACAGCACAGTTGCCCTGCAACTTGCACCAGGTTCTATGGCACCTGTATCAATTTTATTGCCAGATACAGATGCCATAGAACCTGGTACAAGTTGAAGGGCAACTGTGCTGTCTTGACCTTAGCCCTAGAAATCTGGGTGGATCACTACACCCCTTGCTTTGTATTCCAACCACAATATATATTGTAAGCCTGAGGGCAGGGAAATGTCTAATTAACCATTTATAAACTGCTCTGATAGCCTTTTGGCTGAAGAGTGGGGTATGAATAAATAAATTTGACAGGCGAACAACTTCCTGTTCCTCTATTTTGTCATTTTATACTCCTTAGACCTACTCCTCATATGTGGGCCAAAAATGATAAGCCATAACTTAAGGAGCTCCAACAGAGCCTGGTCACTATGAGGCCTTCATGTAGAAGGCCTCATCATACTCAATAACTGTGGTGTCTTCTGCCAATGCCTGAGCTGCTAAGAGTACATCTAAACTATAGAAATAATGCAGTTTGACTCCACTTAAATAGTGTCACTGTAGCCTATGGAATCTTGGGATGTGCAGTTTTATAAGGTAGGATGAAGCTAAGGCAGTTAAAGGGGTGTCAAACTGCATTATTTCTACAATGTAGATGCACCTTAAGACATTATTCAGGTGACTGGAGAGGTTCCAGCCCCTCTTTCGGTATGCTGACTGCACCACCTCCATGAACACAATATAACCAGCAAGCCCACTGTGAAAAGTGTGCTCTGAATCCTTTGTTTCAGCCCTTTTCTTCTCCCCCCCCCCCCAATTAACTGTTATGACCTTTCTTGATTTTGGTTTTAGAACATTTTAAAAGAACCCAAAACTTCAGCCTAGTTCATGTGTTTCTTTTCTGTCTAGCAAATGGGATAAGATTCTTGACTTCTGAAATTTCTGCAGTTACATTTCATATCAGTATCTATAGTCTTCAAGCAGTAAACAAAGCTTAGAATGATATATATATATATATATATATATATATATATATGATGTATTATGCATGCATTATTATAATTATATGTTGTCCTTTTAATTTTAAATTTATATTTATATTTATGGTTTTTTTTTTCCATACTCCCTGAAGAAGGCCACTGAAATATATAGGCTGAAACACATAGGGCTTTTTCAAAATAAAAACAGTCACGCACTGAGCACTTGCAGACTTGTCTCCCTTTTTTTCCTGTAAAAATTATTTTGGGTGCTCTTCAGTTTTTGTCTCTTCTGATCATTTTAATGTGTCAAATACAAATTCCCTTTCATGTATCACAGTTCTAAATAGAAGTGCCTTTGACAAATCCAGCTGCCATATTTTCCTCCCACCAGTGAATATCTGCCAATAATCTGCATTTGCTGTGATTCCTTCATGCTTTTCTTTTATATAATAACTTTACAAAGAGCTGTCAATTTGGAATTACTGGGTTGCTGGATTTCCACATATTATTGAAGTGCTACAGAGTTAGGTGTTCCTTTTTTTGTGGAAAAATCTCAAAACACCTTTTCTGCTTCATTTGACATTTATCCAAAAAGCACCTTAGTAGTTGGCTTGTTAATATTAAGCACATTCACTTTATACGATTAGTTAATACACAACTTAATGTAGCCTAGCTACCACTTCCAGATATCATTTGACACAAATTCTGGTCCCTTTTTTTTTTTTTAAAGTCAACATTTAAAATCAAACTTTCACTAAAGGTTTCCTTTTAGTATTTTCCTTTTGTATTTTAATTGTTATGCTAGGATTATTTAAAGATTATGCACACATGAGGGCTACACTGTGCTTCATATCACTCTACGATCTCAATTTACTCTGTAGATCTAGCAGCTTGGAACTAGGGGAATCATTTTCTGCTCTATAGGTCTGTCTGTCCACCATAGAAGACTTTATACCAATACTGAGCATTATACTTTATACCAGTTATGAATAGGGCCTTGTCAGTGGTGGCTCCTTCAGAAGCCTGGTTGACTCTTTAGGCATTCAGCTAGGTTATAAAGGCATTTTTTATTAATAAAAAAATTTAGCAGGCATTTTGCTTGGTTGACCACACAACCTTCTGCATGATCATGCAATAAGTCTAACCCTTCTTCAATGATGCTTATTTGCACATGAGAGTAAGCACAGAAATGCAGCCTTCACTTTTCTCCTGTTGTTGAAGCTTGTTCTCATGTCCCTGTTCCTTTCAGCTCTCTGTTATTAATTTTATATTATTAATGCAATTTTATTGCATATTGTGTTTGAAATATTGCAGGCCACACTTGAAATCTTGCCAATATCTGGTGTACTGTCATTGTCATCTGCCTTCAAGTATATTCTGACTTTTGGCAACCCTATTATTTTTCTTGGCAAGATTTATTCAGATAAGGTTTGCCATTGCCTTCCTTTAAGGCTGAGAATGTGTGAATTGGCTAAGGTCACAGGGATTCAAACCACAGCCTTCTGGAGTCCTGGTCCAATGCTTAGGACACTACACCATACTGGCTCTCTAACGGATGCATAATGTTTAATATAGGGGAGTTCTGCCTCCATGAAATCTTGATTAATGTTGACTTAACTGGGGGCTTGTCTACATTAGCTCTATACTCCAAATAACCCTGGGATGGACACATGGTATTTACACCATGCAGCCTCCAAACCACAAATTGGGTCCAGGCTGTTTACCCAATGCCTGGAGTTGATTTGAGGTTTCCGTCCCTTCTCTCACATTTTAAAATCTTACTTTTGTTCTGGTTTTCCAAAAAAACTGGAGCAAAATATGATAATGACGGCTAGCAATGGGTCCCTACTAAGTTGCTTTGTGGACATGAGTTGCTCTGAGGTCAGAACAAGGCTGAGCACCTTGTTCTGTCCTCAAAACAACTTGCACCCACAGCGGTGATGTTGGCTGGCTCATGAGAACCACAGTTACTTGTCTTTCTCAACAAATAAGGAGAGGCAAATTTGAAGGGGATTCAGGGACCAGGATACTCCAGGGGTGGCCTGAAGTGTCCTGCCAAGTGTAGACAAACACTGGATTTAGTGATAGTAATGCTATTTTTTGGCAGCAGCACATATGCAGTTCTGGGTGAGTAGCAAAAACCTCTTTAATATTAAAGATGTCAGCCCTTCCACCAAAAAAAAAGAAAAAAAAAAGATAACTTTTCTTTCTCTAGGGCAGCTTTAGATGAGGTCATAATGACCTGTGATTTAAATTGATGTTGCTTGCAACAAATTTAGAGCACGGCTTTAAGTCTTGTGAGCTACAGCCTTTACTTAGCCATGATTCATGCAAAAAGGAGAAAGCAGCACAATGAAAATATATAAACCAAAGCATCCTCCTTAGCTGTTACTAAGCAAGATTTATAACCAATGCCCCATCATATTTAGGCTGGTTGTACTTTCCAGCGAACAAACAGTGCATCTATTAAGTGATATATTTTACCACATATTGAATCATTGCTCTTCTATGCTGGTCACATATATTCAAACAAGTAAAACATAAATTTTCATCAGACAGGAAGAATAAACACAATCCAGCCCTGTGTAATGCAAGTTTGCTTTTTAAACATAGTGCCAACAGTATTTACTGTTGTACAGGAGTAGGGGGAGAGGCGATTAAAATCATTAATTTCCCTCTTAATGCAAATAAGAAGGAAGAGCTTTTTCAAAGTGAATAATACAAAGTGGAATTGAGAATGTAGCTGTCTAGATCCACAACCTTGTTTTTGGCATGGCAGGCATATTCAGGATGTCTTATCTACAGTTAGGCTATTAAAATGCATTTTGGTACACGTGCAAAGATATCTAGGTATAATTCAAGAACATTCTGAAGACTCGTACAAAGAGCATGGATGTTCTGGCAATGGTGATTGGCTGATATAGAATTGCAGAATCATAGAGTTGGAAGAGACCACAAGGGTCATCCAGTCCAACCCCCTGCCATGTAGGAAATCACAATCAAAGCATCCCTAAAAGATGGCCATCCAGCCTCTTTTTAAAGACCTCCAAGGAAAGAGGCTCCACCACACTCCGAGGGACTGTGTTCCACTGTCAAACAGCTCTTACTGTCAAGAAGGTGAAATTTTGAGGTGAAATTTCTTTTTCTGTAGCTTGCATCCATTGTTCCATGTTCTAGTCTTTCAAGCAGCAGAAAACAAACTTGCCCGTCCTTAAAGTTGTGGTTGCGTTATGCAGAGGGGTGGGATTAAAAATAAATAAAATAAATTGCCCCCAACCCAACCACTCCTATGGCGGTGAAGGGCCTGGGAGAGAAACGGGGCGGGGAGGGGCTATTTAGCCCACCTCATTACCACCACTCCAGCAGCAGCTAGAAAGGAAGCTCTTCTTCTCCAAGTGCAGCAGTCTGGTCACTGCCTTCTGAGAATGATTTGTTTACAAACTCTAGGACTGATAAAACAACCCTCAGATGGAAGGCAATGGGGGAGAGTCAGTAGAGGACTTACCAAGAGTGGTGATTGAGGAAGGTATAACAATAATAGTGTGGAATCTTGTTACAAAAGAAGACAGGCTCAATGTCTGAAAGCGATCCTGCCTTCAGTTCACCCTGTTACCCAAAGTAGGCTGGGGAGATTACCAACCTTGCCACAGAACCTTACCTTGCTCCTCTGCAATGTTAGGTTGGTAAAAAACAAAACTCATCATCCACGATCTTGTGGATGAAGAGGCCGACCTGGCTTGTTTCACAGAGACCTGGCTGGGGGAAGATAGTGCCATCACCTGAAATCAAGCTCTCCCAGCCAGGTACTCTGTCAGTGAGCAGGTAAGGGAAAGTGGGCAGGGGGGGCAGAGTGGCTCTGGTTCATAGAGACAATCTCAGCTTGATACCTATTCAGAAACTAGACTGCTTCAAATGTATGTACCTAAGCCTGAAAACCAGGGATAGTATAGGGATTACACCCCGTTGTCTAACAGACTCCCTATCCGAGGTGACACAGCTGGTCTCGGAACTCTTACTGGAGTCACCCAGACTCTTAGTCCTGGGTGACTTCAACATCCCATTTGAGACCAGTCTAACAGGTGTGGCTTGGCAGTTCATGGATTCCATTATAGGCATGGGCCTATCCCAATTGGTTTCCAGGCCAACACACTGTGTGGGTCATACTCTCATTGTGGTCTTTGGTAGGAGCAGGTGTATCCATGGGCAGAGGTAATAAGTACCACTGCACTGTCATGGACGGATCATTTCCTGGTCAGGGTTGGACTTAGAGCCACTGTCCACCCCACCAAGGGTGGAGGATTTATTAGAATGGTCCTCCCTTGGAGGCTAATGAAACCAGTTGGACTCCAGAAAGCCTTGGGGGTTTCCTTAGTAATGCCAGTGAGTCTGTTGAAGCCCTAGTGAATACCTGGAACACCGATCTCACCAGGGCTATTGACACAATCTCTCCTAGGCATCCTTTCCAACCCGCTCCAAATAGACAACCATGGATCACAGATGAGCTTAGGAAGATGAAGCGGGTTGGACAACAACTAGAATGCACCTGGCGAAAACCTCAACTCTTATCTGACAAGACTCATCATAGGAAATTTATTTGTTCCTATCAAGAGGCAATACATGCAGCAAAGAAATCTTTCTTTTCTGCATGTATTGCATCTGCAGAGTCTTACCTGGCAGAACTATTTAAGGTGGTGGGAGAACTGACACAGCTTCCACCTGTTTAGAACCCTCTACTTAACTTGACAACAGCCTGCTGTGATGCTTTCAACAACTACTTTGCAGATAAAATCTCTCAGATAAGAGCCGACTTAGATGCTGGGATTACAACAGAATCGACTGATGAGGTGTCCAGTAAACATGTTTTAGAGATTAAACTGAATTGGTTTGAGCTGGTGAGTACCGATGACGTGGACAAGATCCTTGGAAATATGAAGAAGACTGGTCGTCCAGGGGGGTGAGGCCTTGATGGCCTTTCTTAAAGAGATAATCAATGCATCCCTTAGGGAAAGAGTTGTTCCAACATGTTTAAAGGAAGTGGTTGTGAAACCGCTCCTGAAGAAGCCTTCCCTGGACCCCCTGGATTTGAAAAAAATATATAGACCGGTTTTGCACCTGCCATTTTTGAGCAAGGTGATTGAGTGGGCCATTGCCTTTCAACTCCAAGTGATCTTGGATGAAACTGATTTTCTAGATCCATTTCAAACTGGCTTTGGACCAGGATTTGTGGTGGAGACTGGCCTGGTTGCTCTGGCAGATAACCTTTGCCTAAGCATCGACAGGACAAGAGTGACCCAGTTGGTGCTTTTGGATCACTCAGCATCTTTTGATACGATAGATCATGACATCCTCCTGGAACACCTGGGAGAGTTAGGAATCAGAGGCACTGTACTTCAGTGGTTCTATTCCTTCCTCTCAGGCAGGTTCCAGAGGGTGATGCTCAGGGACAGTTGGTCTTCAAAAACAGAGCTTAATTGTGGCGTCCCTCAGGGTGCCATCCTGTCCCCAATGCTATTCAATATTTATATGAAGCCACTGGGGAAAATCATCAGTAGACATTGGGCGGGGTGTTATCAATACGCTGATGACACCCAAATATATTTCTCCATGTCTTAGTCAGCAGCCATGTCAGCAGATGGCAATTCTCCCCTCAATCAATGTCTTGAGGAGGTAATGGACTGTATGAGGAAAAATTGACTCAAACTGAATCCAGAAAAGACGGAGGTACTTACAGTAGGGGCCCCTAAACCAGGTATTGGGTTACCATCTCCAGTCCTAAAAGGGGTCACACTCTCCTCTAAGAACTGTGTTCACAGTCTGGGGGTGCTCCTAGACTCGTCACTTTACATGATAGATCAGATGAATGCGACAGTCAGGAGTGCCTGTTATCAGCTTCAGCTGATATGCCAGTTGCACCCTTTCCTGGAAATAAGGGACCTAGAAATGTAGTGCATGCACTGGTAACCTCACAACTCAACTTCTGTAATGCACTCTACATGGGGCTACCCTTATACCTAGTCTGGAAACTACAACTGGTATAAAATATGGCAGCGAGGTTGATCACCGGTAAATCTAGGAGGGATCATATTACACTTATTTTGAAATCCCTCCACTGGCTGCCTATTGGTTTCCGAGCACAGTACAAGGTGTTGGTTTAATTGATTACCTTTAAAGCCCTACATGGCCTGGGTCCAACCTATCTAAGGAATCACCTCTTTCCATATAATTTGTCCCGCACCCTCAGATTCTCTGGAAGGAACCTACTGCAACTGAGAAAAAAAAAAACAGATTAGTGGTAACCTCTCAGAGGACTTTCTCTGTCACCACTCCCAGATTATGGAATGCCTTGCTGGAGGAGATCTGTTAAATAACCAGTTTGGACAACTTTAAAAAAGCCATCAAGACAGAACTCTTCTGGCAGGCTTTCCCTGAGTAGACTATCCTATTTCAATCTGTGCTTCTCCCTCATATATATATATATATATATATATATATATATATATATATACCGATGTCTCAGAACATCAGCCATTTTAACCTTATGTTCATTTTAGCATTGTATTTAATTCTTGTAAGGGGGGGGGGGGGTTAATTGTGTTGTTGTTTAATGTAGGGTATGTTTTATTTAAGGCCTATTTAATTTATATGAGCCACGTTGATTGCCTTGGCAGAAGGCGGGATATAAGAATAAAGTTGTTGTTGTTGTTGTTGTTGTTGTTGTTAATGTGACATTTTTCAAATACTTAAATTAGCTGTCATATCACTTCTTAATTATCTCTTCTCCAGGCCAAACATACCCAGCTCCCTAAGTCTTTCCTCATTTCAGTCACTCTCCTCTGGAAACACTCCAATTTGTCAACATTCTTCCTGAATTGTGGTGCCCAGAACTAGAAACAGTATTCCAGGTGAGGTCTGACCAAAGCAGAATAGAGTGGCACTATTACTTCCCTTGATTAAATTTTGCTGGCTTTTTACTCTGTGCACTGTCTATTAGACCACTGCTGGGACCAATTCACAATGCTAGATTTAAACGTTCAACGTAAATGGCCAGATAGGGTGAGGAAACATTGCCTCCCAATTTTGCCTGTGATATGAGGCGCTCTTCCAGGTGCCTTTGCCAAAGATGAAATGAAATGTGTGGTTAGAATATGTATCTCACCTGCAGAAAGTCCCTCCTAGAGATGTCCATTGGGTGGCTATACTGTGGTTTGCTTATTTGTCTGCATTCAACACTAGGTGATGCCCTTTTTATATTCCCAGGCATTTTAGGAACTATTCTTAGTAGAAATGGCTCTACCATTAGGCAAACTGTAGCTACCTTTGGCAGTAGCTTTTTGGCATCTTAAAAGGGAAGGAAATTATTGGTTACTTCTTTATTATTGTATATTTACTGTCAGGCTTGGGACAATTTGCGTAGTTCTCTGTCTCATGTGCCAAAATAATATCTTGAATACTTGCACTATGATTGAAGGCAGTGAGTTCATTTGTTTTTTTGCCCGGATACACATTATGGCATAGTGATTTGGGTGTTCGACTGCAAGTCTAGAGACCAGGGTACAGTTCCCAGCTTGGCCATGTTAACCCACTGGGAAACCCACCTTGGGCAAGTCACATGCTCTCAGCCTCAGGAGAAGGCAATGACAAATCTCCCTCTAAACAAATCATGCCAAGAAAACCATGTGATAGGGTTGCCTCAAGTTGGAAACAACTTGAGGGCACACAACAAGAAGAACTCATGCAGCAAATTAACTTTTTTATTGGCTTTAGCAGCTTCATTGCACTGGGCATGGCTTGGATCCAGGCTACCTGAAAGTCTTGCAGGTCTTCCACACTGCAAAAATAAAGCAGTTTGACACTACTTTAGCTGTCATGGCTCCACCCTGTGGAATCCTGGAATTTGTAATTTGGTGAGGCACCATTTTTTTTTCTGACAGAACAGGCCAAATACTTAATCAAACTACAAATCCTAGGATTCTATAGGATAGAGACATGACAGTTTAAGTGGTGTCAAACTGCTTTATTTCTGCAGTGTGGATACACCCCATATCTCCCTACACAAGACGTCTTGAGTTTTGAGATCTGTAGAAGAGGGCTTTCTCTTGAAATGTGCCTTCACAGGTATGTTTAGTGAGGAGGTGACATTTAGTTAAGAGGTGATACGATAGTCATGTTCAAGTATTTGAAGAATGTTATATTGAGGAGGGAGCAGGCTTATTTCTGCTGCTCCAGAGAACAGGACCTGGAGTAATAGATGCAAGCTACAGGAAAAGAGAGTGTACTTCAACATTAGGAGACACTTCCTGACAGTAAGTGTTGTTCCACAGTGGAACACTTTCCTTTTGTTATGCTTAGCCAGCTGAAGTACTTGAAGGAGGAGGAGGAGGTTGAGCCAGACCGAGCCTCAAATGAGTCCTGTGTCTGAAGCTGCAGCAGAGCATAACCCCAAGCCTAGCCCTAGTATGCCTCTGCCAACTCCTGTAGAGTCTGTGGCCTCCCAGGAGGCTCAGCAGGCAAATCTCCCAGCAGCAGAGCCTTCAGGCATGGAGGGCACAGTACCTACCTTCAGCCAGTGTTGAGCAGAAAGGGAGGGCCTCCAACACTTGAGGCTTTATGAAAAATGCCAAGCAATCAACAACAGCTGAGCACCTGCAGTCTGATCATTTAAACAGGTGCTGGATGCCAGCATGGTTGTCAAAGATTATCTGAGCTTCCTAATGAAAACACGCTTGATCTTGACTCTCCTTGTCTTCTTGGCTGGAAACCTTTATGCTTGGATTGCTGGTTTGCCTTGTCTCTCTGGACTCCTTGACCTTGGATTGCCTACACTACTAATCTCTCTCTGGAACCCTGGACTTTGCCTAGTTATACTCTTGGTTTGTTGCTATAAGACTTTTGTTTTATGACTGTTTGTATGCACAAAACTCTTGACTGCCTTAGCTCTGCATACTGTTTTGTGATACGAATATCAGCATACTTGGCCTCTTTCCTGGAAACCCTTGGAGAGTGATAGAGTCTCCTTCTTTGGAGGTCTTTAAACAGAGATTGGATGGCCATCTCTTGGGGGTGCTTTGATTGTGACTTCCTGCATGGTAGGGGGTTGGACTGGATGGTCCTGGAGGTCTCTTCTAACTTTATAATTCTATGACACACCTAGAATCCAACTGTATGGTTCAATATGTCTCCATTCCAGTGAGGCCACAGTGTGGCTGTTCTCTGCCAGAAAGAGGCCTGTGACCTCACTGGAATGGAGATATATTGGATTGCAAAAGAGGGGTCCCTGTTGAGATGAAAATGGGTTTTAAATTTTCTGGACCTTGCAAACCTCCCTATAACCACAGGGCCAGAAGGAGAAGTCTGCCTACAAAAGATATCTTCCATCTCCACCATCTATCATCTTAACCAAAGACAACATGTAGGCATCTGACTAACATCTTCAATTGTTTTTCCCCTGTTTGGTTTGTAACATCTTGCCTGATGAAGAAGCCTATGGAGCTTCCAAAGCTTGCAACAAGTATATTGTGCATTTTGGTTGGCCAATAAAGGTTTCAGTGATGGATTTTTGTTCAAATCATTAGAGAACTTATTGAAGAAATTTAGCATGCCAAAACAGGTATAAGCAAATTAATAGTATAGCTTCAATTAAAATACAATATTTAATAAACTGGCAAAGGGTAAGGGGATTTCTTAGACTGCTAGATCTCATACTGCTGCTTTAGTTCTAGAATATCCATGTACTGTCATCATTCAGTGTCTGGTTGCTGGGAATCACTTCCTTAAAAAATAAAATAAAAGTCAATTATAGAAAAAGTCCTAAAATCATTCTGAAATATTGCCACCAGAAGTCACCAGGGAAAAAAAATCACTTCACTTAAGAAAAGGCAAAACACATTTTGAAAAGATCAGCAGAATTTTCTAGGGAAAATTTGCATATTGCATTCCTTTCACAGGTGTTACTTTAAGTAATACTTAAAGTCAGTGTGTAGCTTCTTAAATTAGTACTGTGTTGAAACTCTGCTCTTCATGTTTTCTACCATACTCAGTCACTTTTTTCCAAAAGAAGTAGCTTTCAATTGTTAAAGAAAAGGGTGTGAAGACAATATTGATGACATTGTTGTGGTGGGGTACAGGTGTCTCTTTAGTTATGTGATAGCAAGGGGGTGAGAATCAGTATTTTGTCTTTCAGAACCTGAGGAATCAGCTTTTCCATATTTCCATTTGGCTTTTTCATAACATCCAGGTTCCTTTTATTGCCATTCTTCAGTTATTGTTTAGGAAGAGATATCCTAACATAAAGCCTCCTGCAGGGCTTTTCAAATTGAAAACAAATGGTATAGAGCAGTTGAGCAGCTGATGGAGAAAGAAGAAGAAATAATGGAACCCTTGGAATAATGGAACTCAAATTAGGTCCAAAACACTATCAAAATAAATTGCAAAGAATGTTTAAAATGCTTTGGGTATGACTCAGAAAAAAAAAATAGAAGCTTTTTTTCTTGAAGGAAAAGTACACAAAATCTTTAGAGAAAACTGAGAACAGATTTTGACACAACACTATTTTAAAGAAGATCTAGCTTTAGAAAGAATAGCTATATTAAAAATAATATTTGGGGAATTACTTCTGTATCCCCAATTATAGCTAATTATGATGAACTACATTGTTTAAGTCAAGTCCTTCTAAAGATATGTTTGGCAATGGTGTTGGCAGGAAAAATGCCTGTATTTAGAAAAGAAGACAAAAAGGATTTAGATTTAGAAAAGAAAGGAGCTGGGTGCGTTTAGCCTGGAAAAGAAGAGACTGAAATGGGATATGGTAGATTATTTGAAATGTGGTCATACAGAAGGTGGGACAAGCTTGTTTTCTGCTGCCTGCATTGTGTTAATTCCAGTACCAATAGTTTCAAAGTATAAATCTGAATTTGTAATCCAAACTATAAGATTCAAATTCAAAATACTAAGAAGAATTTATTGATGGTAAGAACTGTCTAACAGGAAAAAAAAACACACACACAAAAAAAACACACACAAAGAGACTACCATTAGATGTTTTTAAATAGAGGATAAATGGCTTGTCAGGGATACCTGTGTATTGCCTGTATTGGCAGAGGACTCAACTAGACGATTATTGGGTTCCCTTCCATTTCCTATGATTCTGTCATTTCCCTACTGGAAAATGATAGATCCATTTGGTCCAACAACAACTTCACAGAACAATGTCATCTACAGAATTTTTTTTCTGCTTCTCAATAGAAATGGAAAGAATATTCAAAAACTCTTGAGGAATCATGAACTGATGAGAATCTTCACAAAAATTTAATGTGGTAGTTTGCACAGAAAACAGCACTTTCAGTGTGAAAAATCATATTTCAATGTAGAAATATTAATTCCTATGCAGACAATGCTGTGATTCAAGATTTATTTTATGTACAATTCACACATAGTTGAATTGCATAGGGAACATTATTTCTACAACCAAAATATTATTTTCTACACGGAAAATGCTGTTTTCTGTGCAAAACGACCATGAGCAATTTTTGCATAGAATAAATCCTGAATTACAGCATTTAGGAATTAATATTTTATTTTCTATATTTTAATTTTTTAATATTTTTATTAAAAGAACCATATGCAAAATTTGCACATAATAAGTCCCATATTGCAAGTTACCTTTGAAAACAGTGTGTGTTTTGCAGACTTACTCCCAGAGAGAAGTAAATTGCTGAATTACTCATCATTACCCTTGAGAAGAAACGTAGGACTGAAATAGATGGCTATATAGGGGTGGCATGACACCATCCCTTTGAGTGCCAGGTAATCAGATGTCACACTCCCAACCTAGCTGTTTGCTGCCTCAAAAATAAGTGGCAGAAAACTGCTCCTTTTTGAGTTGGAAAAAGGGTGACTTTTACTGTGGTAGTGGCTTTTCTCTTCTCCTGAAGCATGTGGCATCTAAACGATGTGCTGCCAGAGTGCCGCAATGCTACTCCCCATCTGGCTGGTCGGTTGGTTCAGCAGTGTGACACTGGCTTGGGGATGATGTCAGGATGTGTGTCATCTGAAGGCCATACCCCCATGCCATCCCCAAGCTGGTGTATTGTGCCGGTCTGCTTAGCCCCTTAGTCAAGATGTGCATCCCTTCTATAATCATATTAATCACACCACCTCCTGACCACCATATGATATTTACATCCCATCTTACCTCCATGTGGCTAGAAGTCACTTACATACTTGCACTGTTATTCTTATAACAACTGTCTGATGTGTTTTAGGTTGAGAGGTAGTGGGAGGCCCAAAGTCACCCAGAGACCTTGATGTTGGATATGGCTTTGAATCTGGGTCTCCTAAGTCCTAGTCCAACACTCTAACTGCTATATCACTGCTTTGTTGCTGCATAGATTTTAACAGCTGCTCCCCAATAATCTGATAATCATGGATCTCCTTCTCCTGTGTCACTCAAATGTAATTTGGCAGGCTCTACAAAGAGCATTTTTCCAAAGACTGTTGTTTCTCAAGAGATTTGGATGTTGTTTTAATTCATTGGGCTATGTTTCAAGAAATCGTGATTATTTCATTTGTTATTGCACCTGCTGTTGCTACTAATGATTATCACTGCAGTTTTGTTCTTGCATTTGATCCCATTTATTATTGGGTAATTCAATATTTGACTACACCTGCACAATAAATACTTAGGCAACTAAATAATGTATCACAAAATAGGCAATGGCTCCCACCAGTTTTGATCTGCTGTCAAAACATGAAAATGGCTGGATGTCATTTGATGAATGAAGCATGATACTCATGACAAATTTCAGTGGAAGAGTGGATGTCTTAGGGCCTTTACAGACTGCCAGAAATAGTGCACATTAAATTGAGGCACTGCCCTGGCTCAGTGCTAGGAAATCATGGGAACTGTAATTTATTGTGGCACCAGAGCTCTCTGACAGAGAAGGCTCAATGTCCCAGAAAAAAAAAAATACAATTCCCATGACTCCCCAGCACTGAGCCAGGGCAGTGCCTCAATTTAATGTGCACTATTTCTGGCAGTCTGCAAAGGCCTTTACTGGAAGGCACAAAGGAACTTTACTGACCCATTAACCACTGCAGCAGCACTGACAAAGTGCTGTTATGCCAAAGGGCCTTCTTTTATGCAGTTTAAACAATTTTCCTTTATAAGACAAATATGATTGACAATTGCATTCCAGAGCTAAATTCAGTTTTCTGACTCCTTGAGCGGAATGGGCCCCAACATTCATTTTGTCTAACCTACCAATGCAAGCAATCTACAAAGCCCTTGACCAGTCTCAGATAATGTCACCCTCTAATCAGGCTAGATGACTGACCTTAGAAAGGAAGATTTGCTGCTTGCAGAGGAAGATTCCCAAGTAGTACATGATTGAACCTCTATCCGAGTGCCCAACATTAACTGCAAGTAAGGTCTTTTTGAGGTTCTGGGAGTTCAGGATTCTATAGATTAGTCTTTGGCAAATCTTACATGTGCAGAGGAAGAAGAAGGTGTGCAGGGAAAAAAGTCCAGAGGTTCAAGTGGGGTTCAGAAAAGTAAGAGGCACTAGGGACCACATGACAAACATATGATGGCTAGTGGAACATACAAAACAATTCCAGAAGGGAATCAGCATATGCTCATAGACTGTCACAATGCATTTGACTGTATAGATCACAAAAAGGTATGGATAACTCTTAAGGTTATGGGAGTGCGATAACATCTGATAGTCCTTATGAGAAATCTGTACTCAGGGACAAGAGCCTACTCTTAGAACAGAATTCAGAGAAACAGAGTTATTCCCAATTGGCAAAGGGGTCAGGAAAGGCTGCATTCTATGACCCTATTTGTTTAACTTGTATGAGGAAAATATCATAAGAAAAGCAGGTTTAGACTCAGCAGGAGGAGTGAACATAAGAAGAAAGAATACTAACCATCTCAGATATGCAGACAACACCATATTACTGGTGGAAAACATCACAGATTTGCAACAATTACTAAGGAAAATCAATTATGAAAGTGCAAAGGCAGATTAATGATGAACATAAAGAAAACAAAAATAATAACCACAGAAGAAATACATAAATTCAACCTAGACAATGAGGAAATTGAAATAGTTAAAGAGTTTTCATACATAGGATCACATATTAATCAGAATGGTGACTACAGTCAAGAAATAAGAAGAAGAGGAATGTGAAAAGCGGGTATGGAAGATCTAGAGAAGATCCTAAAGGGTAAAGATATACAACTGAGCAATAAAGTCAGAATCATCCAAGCCATTGTATTCCCCATCATCATGTACAGATGAGAGAATGGGAAAGTGAAGAACACAGATAGGAAGAAAATCAACTCATTTGAGAAGTGGTGCTGGAGAAGAGTGCTGAGGATACTGTGGCCAGACAAAAAGACAAACTAATGGGACCTAGAACAGATCAAGTCTGAAATCTCCTTGGACGCTAAGATGACAAAACTTAGGCTGGCATACTTTGGACACATCATGAGAAAACATGAATCATTGGGGGGGGAAAAACAATAATGCTAGGAAAGGTGGAGGAAAAGAGAAAGGATGCATGCTAGATGACTGAACTCTATTAAAGAGATCACGAATATGAGTTTGAAAGAATTGGGCAGAGCAGTGTAGGACAGGGGGTCTTGGAGATGTCTCATCAGTAGAGTGAGATCGGCACAAAGGCAGTTAAGAACAAGAACAACACATGTTGAAATAATAATAATAATAATAATAATAATAATAATAATAATAATAATAACCTTTTCTCTCCTCTAAGCTGTTGTCCATCAAAAGCAAGAATCTACTTAATACTCCCTTCCCTTTCCTTTGCCAAGGACAGTTACGCTCATGAGTGACAGATAAATTTGTTGCAGGTATTAAATTGCCAGTACTAATGCATTCAGAAATATTCTGAACTGATTTGCAATATTAGGCTGCCATTCAAAGTCTTAATAAACAATTCCATGCTCTTAGTTTAAAAATCATTCCATCAGATGGGGAAGTTTGTGGCAATTGCCTTGAACTACTAATGTGGTAATAGCTTACAAACAAACACACACCTACCCTTCCCTCTTCCCTCCTGCCCTGAGTCATAGAAAATATCACCAATGTGTCATTAATGGGCAATATTTTTACCACAATTCATCACCTTGACTACTACAATACCTTCAGTCAGAGCTTAAAATACCTTCTATTTGCTACGTGCAGTGATGGACACCAGCAGCATATATTGAAAAAGGACAATTCCTAGAAGAATGGCTATTAGTGGTGATGTTATGTACTATCTTAAGGATCAGTGGTCACATGAGGAATTTTTGATGGAACGTGGTTTGTTTAGTCTAGAGAAGAGAATACTGCAAGGTGATGTGATCACTATTTTTAAATATCTGAAGAGCTGCTAGGTAGATGATGGAAGTGAGCTTCTTTTCTGCTGCTTCAGAGAGTAGGATCCTAAGGATAAGAGGGCAAGAGTAAAAAAAAAAAATCATTAGAGGAAGTGGTTTAAGTGTTGGACTATGACTATGGAGGCTAGTGTTCAAATGCCTGCCCAGCCATAGAAACCCACTGGGTGACCTTGGGCAAGTCACACTCTCTCACCCTCAGAGGAAGGCAATTGCAAACCCCCTTTGTGACACTGGCCTTCCCAAGGCCCTGTAGTTCCTAGCCTTGAATGCCTGCCACTATCACCATAGCACAAGTTCCCCCTGACATCCTAAACCCCAAATAGGCCCTTCAGAGTGAGGATTTTTGCCCAGCATGCAAGGGTCCCAATTCCCATGCAGAGAGTGAGATTCTTTATGACACTTTGTTAAAAATTGCAAGATTGAGTATACACAGCTTAGTAGCAGATCATGTTTCCTTCCATTACTGATGAGAACAGCATTCTTACACAGTTTTATAATTACCTCTATGACATGAAAGCAGCTGTGATTGGAAGACTGCATTTTCTATGCAAACATAGCCTAAGCTTGTGAACACTGCATGGACACTAACTCATGATTGACTGCTCAAGCTCTATCTGAAACTTCACTATTGTGTGAGCTGTGCCATTCATAGCAAGGTGGTGAGGAACTGCTCCCGTGAGGCAATAGGAGTTCTGATTCAGATTCTTGGCACCTGGAAGAGGCCAGTGACATATTTCTCATGTCAGATTAATTCTGTTGCTCAAGGTTGTCTTGGATGTTTGAAAGACATAGCAGCAACAGCTCTGTATGACAACCAATGCAATTTTACGCTGCATCAATAGAAGTATACTGTCTAGATCAATGAAAGTAATAATGCCACTCTATTCTGCTTTGGTCAGGCCTCACTTGCAACACTGTGTTCTGGTCACCACAATTCAAAAAGGATGTTGACAAGTTGGAGCATGTCCAGAGGAGGGCCACCAAAATGGTGAAGGGTCTGGAAACCATACCTTATGAGGAAGACTTAGGGAGCTGGGTATGTTTAGCCTGGAGAAGAAGCAGTTAAGAGGTGATATGATAGCCTGTTTAATTATTTGATGAGGTGTCACATTGAGTATGGAGCAAGCTTTTTTCTGCTGCTTCAGAGACTAGAACATGGAACAATGGATGCAAGCTACAGGAAAAGAGATTTCACCTAAATATTACGTGGAACTTCCTGACAGTAAGAGTGATTAGACAATGGTACACACCTTCTAAGAGTGGTGGAGTCTCATTCTTTGGAGGTCTTTATACAGAGGCTGGATTGCCATCTCTTGGGAATACTTTGATTGTGATTTCCTGCTTGGCAGGGGGTTGGATTGGATTCTATGATTCTATGATTTACTGTTTATATGCAACATGCAGTTCTTAGTCTTTTAGAAACATTGGCTGAAATCAGACAGAACTGGGAGGTACCCAGCAGTGCTGCTTGCTAAGGGAATTCTCAAATATGCCCAAGGAACAGGAGAAGGATTTGAACCATGATTATACAGCTATCCTAGAGACTGTTTATGCCAGTAGACTGGATTTGAGGGAGATGTCTTTGGAAAATGTAATAGTTTCTCAGTGGGACACTATCAAGGCTAGATCTCTAGCAATAGGCACTTCATCACAAATTGCAGAGTTAATAGATCTGCAAGAGCATTAGAATTAGCAGAGAGAAAGTTATTAAACATGGCCCCGACATCCTAAAGTTGTTTGAGGCAGTTATGAAAACAGTTATGCATCTCAGTTATGCATCACCAGAAAGGAGACCATGATGTGGCAAAAGGGAACCAGAGAGCCGATTCACAGTAAAAAGGCATCCAGAGAGGCCAGACCACCAGAGACAGAAGAGATACAAGAAGTGGTTCTTTCAAGAAACTTGATTCTAATGGCAGAAGCACCTCGATATTCCAAAAAAGAAGATAAGTTGACTCCAAAGTTAAAGTGACTCAAAGCTCTGCCTATTGCTCTGCTAAAGGTTAGGGTTACTCTTAGAATAGGAATTCTAAGCCCATTTGAGAAACTATACGGGAAACCATATCCTGCTAGTTCATAAGTGACACATGAAGACCAAATGCACCTAATGGAGGAGGGAGCAATTGCTAAATATGTACAGTGCTAGTCTTCTGTTTTGTTTCAGCTCTACAGGTACATCCAAACCTGGGTGCCAGTTCCACTTGAGGGTCCAATCCATGACATCAGGCCAGGAGATTTTGTGTGGGTTTGAGTGTGGAAGCAAAAGCCATTACAGTCTGAAAGAGGTGCTGCTAAATTCAGAAGCTGCTGAAGTTCTAGAGCCAGCGTGACAACTGGATACTTCTGCAGGATATCAAAAAGTCAGAAAAAGATGTTCAGGGCACAACTCTTGATGCCATGGAGGTAGTCCTTCAACTAGAAAAGTGTAAGCAAAGCACTCCTGGATTTGCACCGGCTGGCAAATGAACCATGGACCCTGCCTACATGTGCCACTGAGGCTGTCCCTCCACTCTCCTGGTATGACAAAAGTCAGCCAATATGTCACCCAAGACCTCTTTCAAAATCTCTCTCTGGATCTGGGGAGTCTCAGGTGTTCTCACTGTGGACTTGTGTGTGTGTGTTAATTTTGTGTTGGTATGGTAAGCATGACCAGCCCTGGATTTGGCTGGAAGATGGAAGAAGATTTGGGGTTAATGAAGACAGAATTAATAAATCAACAAGTGAATTAATGTAGTTTATTATAATGTAGTCCAAATTCTTAGTTACAAACATATAACAATATTCAACCTGAGTTATGTCAGACCTTTGTCCTTCAATCAATTCAACCATCACACATTCACTCCCACTGACTCTTCCAACTCTCAACTCTACCAACTGCTCTCAACTGACTCTTTTTTAAAAAAATCCCCTTCTCACTGAGAGAGGCCCCTCCCATTACAGTATTCTCTGTTCTAAGATTGGCTGCCTTCTGTCCCAAATTCAATCCTCCCCCCTTCAGAAGCCATTGCTCTATTAATGCTTCAGTAGTCTCAGTTGAGAGCAATGATTTCTGGTATAGTAATAGTAATAGTAATAATAATACATTTGACCCTTCACATTTGCAGCTTTGACTTTTGTGGATTTGATTATCCATGAATTTTATTAATATGTTTTCTCTAGGAATATCTAGGTCCTCCAGTGCAACTCTAGGGTCAACTTTAACCAAAGGTCACACTGAAGATCCTAGAGATTCCTAGAGAGAACACTAAACTAAGCATTTGTAGCTCCTCCAGCACAATTCTATGGTCAGTGTCTGGCAGATGTTGACCACAGAGTTGCACTGGAGGACCTAGAGATTCTTGGAGACATATTATCTCAGGTGTTTTTGTTATTTGTAGTTTTTCCACATCCATGGTGGTCCTGTGCCCCTAACCCAAGCGAATGTGAAGGGACAAGTGTGGTCATGAATGAATAAATAAATAAATAAATAAATGTTATTTCTTTCCTGCCTCTCCTCAAGGCTCAAGGTGGGGCACAACATATTATAATACAAAACTCAATTAAAAACATACAAAATGCAATTACAGTCATATTTTAACTATGATGCTATAAAATCATTAAAATACATTCAGAGTACCTATACAATTAAAAAGTCGTGATTTAAAATTGATCACAAAGGCCTGCTGGAAGAGATATGCATTTAATGATGTTTTATAAGCAGTCAGTGATTTCAGCTGCCATATCTCTTCTGACCGGTCATTCCACAGTCTGGCGGCAGCACATGAAAAAGTCCTCTGGGAAACCATTGCTCGTCTAGTCCTGGATGGTTGGAACAAACATTTCCCAGAGGAGCTGAGCATACAGGGAGGATTGTATGGGAGAAGGTAATCCTGATATTTAATAAACATTATACTCAAATTTACCTATTTTTCCCAACTTCTTCAGTCTTTTGCTGGACCATGTAATCATCATAGTAAACCTAGCATAACAGCAACATTAGCACTGTACAAAAGTAAAATACATTTGAAATTACCTTCCCTATATCTAAGCATGAATTTACCTTTCAGATTTTCCTGTCACTTCTTCTGTTTCCCTGGCCACACTGTCTGCATACTTCTCTGTGATTCTATATGGGGAAGTACAATATCATCCCAAATTCACCAATCATAGAGAATCATATAATTCTATGTTCTGTGTTGGACATGTCCTGGAAAAGGAGGACATCTGGTCACCCTGGATTTGACTTTGTACAACTGAGCACTTGTACCTCTCAGACCCCGTGTCTGCTGTCCATTTATCTGTAATTTCTGTTCAAAATCTCTACTCCAATCTGAATCTAAAGTGACCAAGAGGCAAAATTTAGTATGCTCCTCAGGCAGTTTATTAGCTACCTTATTGTAGGTTTCTGTCACCATGGCAACAGGCCTAGTTGTCAAGCTCCCCCTCCCCTGCATCAGTCCTTGCTGTCCTGTTTAACTCCTTAGCTTGAATCTTCCTTACAACCTAAATGTCCTTAGGACTCTGGGATATAACTCTTTTATTTGGATTTGAACAATTATATCGAAAATACCTTATGCAGCCACAATTAAAACAGATTTTGCTTCCCATTGGTATGCTAGGGTTTGAGTTGGCCTTAGAGACTTCTCCACTTCTCCCAGAACTTTTGTTATTAGTGACCTGCCAGGATTTACTACAATCAGCCTCTGCATCCACAGGTTCCTTTAAAATACTCTATCTATCTATCTATCTATCTATCTATCTATCTATCTATCTAAATTATAGATAGAACATAAATTCCAAAAAGCAAACCTTGATTTTACCATTTTATATAAGGAACACTATTTTACTTTACCTTTGTATTTAATGGGACTTGAGCATCCATGGATTTTGTTATCCACAGGAGTCCTAGAACCAAACCCAGGTATATACCAAGGGTCGGTCCACTGTACATTTGCTCTCTGCCAATCCATTATCTTTGTGCTGGTAATTTCTGTAGGTCTTATTTTCATAAAATGTAGTCTTTGATTCATAATTTAATGGTCTCTTGCCAACTTCTTCCTTTATAAGTACCAAGAGATCCATCCTTTCTGCTGCCTTAGCTACAGTTTTTAGTTTCTTATCCTGGACTAGCCATCTATAATCAAGGGAGTAGTATGTTATAAAATTATTCCAACCCTATTAAATGCATTACATCTTCTCTTGTCTCAGTTTGACATCCATCCAACCAGTCCATCAGCAACTTGTCCAGCCTACAGCCTAATTAAGTATATGTCTCCTGAGGTCTCTTTTTCAAAAGTTCACAACTCCTTTGTGTTGTCCATGGTCAAGCCAAACTTCTGTTTAATCCTTTCCTTACATGAATGATAATTTCCAGATTCCCCTCCTCTCATTTCTGCATAAATTTCAGCTAGCCCAACCACACATTTGGTTTTTCTGTTGATGCCCTTGTTGATTTGTGAAATAGGGAGATGACCAAGGCAATTGAAAACAGTTGCTCCCAAGTGTCCTTTGCTTGGGTGAAGAGCACAAGCTCCTTGGTTTTATGAAGAATTCAGGGTAATGAAGAGCTTGACAGATGACTAGAGCCAGTGGAGAAAGACTCAGGATGAATCTGATCAAGCATGGGTTAAGGCCCATTTGAGAATGTACTTTGGAGCAGAAGGTTGCATCATCTCAGTCTTGTCCAGCTCAGCTGTTAAATATATTTAAAGGGCTATAATATCCTAGACCTCAGACTGCTGAGGAAAAGCAATTAAAAAAAAAAGGTGCTGCAACAAATGTTAAATACTTTGTGGAGAAAATTGATTGGATTTATTCTGACTTGGACTCCACGTTGAAGGTAGAATCTAAGGATGCAACAGACATTTACTCATCTGGTCTTGATGCATGAATTTCAGGCTGATCAACATATGATGTTGTGGGCAAGTTGTTTGGAGAGCCAAGCAATTTTCTGTTAGACTCATGTGCATCCTGGCTAATTAAAGCTTCCAGAGGAGGACTCGTCAATTAGGTAGTAGAAGCTGCAAATGCTTCTTTGAAAAATGGCTATGTTGCAACCTTTCTGAAAGAAGCAATTGTAAGACCTGGGGGAAAAAACTGTATTGAACCCCTTCCTCTAGGTAACTACCACTAAGCTCCCCTTTCTAACTAAGGTCTTAGAGCTAATGGTGGCAACACAACTCCAGGTTTTGTTGGATGAAACAGATTACCTGGACCAATTGCAGGCTGGTTTCAAGCCTTGTTATGGGACAGAAAAAGCCTTGGTTGCCTCAGTGGATGATCTACACCAAGAGTTGGACAGAGAGAGTGTGTCCCTATTGGTTCAGGATCATTCAGCATAATTTCATACCATTGACCATGGTATCCTTTCTGGTCATTTGGCTGAGATGGGGGAATTTTCTTGGAGTGATTCTGGTCTTTCTTGGCTGAGCAGTCCAAGAGAGTGGTGCTAGTTCAGCCTTTTGGACATTTGCTTGTTGATTTTCAGCATCTACATGAAACTGCTGGGAGAGGTCATCTGAAGGATTGAAGTTGGGTGTCATCAGTATGCTGATGGTACTCAGCTCTATTTCACATTGACTACTAATGCCAAAGAAACTGTGTTATCATTGAATTGTTGTCTGGATGCAGGTCAACAGACTGCAGCTTAATCCAGAGAAGATTGAAGAACTGCTAGTCAGTAGGAAATGCAAACTGAGATAGGGATCCCAGAATTTCTGGTTGGGATTGCTCTCCCTTTGAAAGATCAGGTTTGTAGCTTGGGAGTGCTTTTGAATCCTATGCTGCTCCTGCAAAGCCCAGTTGTTGCAATGGCCAGGAACCCTTTACTCACTTTCTTTCTTGGGAAAGGCAAATATGGCCACAATAGTTTATTTTTTAGTAACCTACTGTAATGTACTCTACATGCAGCTGCCCTTGAAAAGTATTTGGAAGCTGAAGCTAGTGCAAAAAGAGCAGCCAGGCTGGTGTCAATTGTACATTTTAGAGATCATATAATAACTGTCCTGCAAAAATAACACTAGCTTCCAATCCATTTCAGACCAGATTGTTGTTGATCTACAAAACCCTAAACAGCTCAGGGTTAAGATATCTGAAACACTGCCTCTTCCCAAACCAGAAATTTGAGATCTTCACAAGAAGTCCTGTTCCATATTTGAACATTTCTTTGGTGGGCACATGTAACAGGGGTTTCACTGTAGCAGCACCTTGACTATGGAACTTCCTACCCTGTGGCCCAATCTTTTTTAAACTTCAAGCAAGCAGTCCAAACAGTGCTGTTT
The DNA here is from genome assembly GCA_026167975.1 of Phrynosoma blainvillii. Taxonomy (NCBI): domain Eukaryota; kingdom Metazoa; phylum Chordata; class Lepidosauria; order Squamata; family Phrynosomatidae; genus Phrynosoma; species Phrynosoma blainvillii. Next base: position 7,980,410 of record JANUYF010000007.1, on the reverse strand, counting down.
TGCATTCAGTGTTTGAAACTGCTGTTTTTAACTGTTTCAAAACTGGATTCTAGCAATGTTTTTAGATTGCTTTTAGGAGTTTTTAAACAGTATTTCAGTGTGTTTTAAAATGTTTTTCTGTGTATTGTTTTAATTGATTTTTTATTTGTGAATCACCTTGGGAGTCCTTGTGGGCTGGAGGTGATACAGAAATACAATAAATAAATAAATAAATAAATAGCAAAGAATATTTGCACTTTCCCCAATCCTTTAAACAAAAAACAACAACAGATTTTGATACTTGTCAGGATGCACCACAGAGGAAATTTAGATGCTGTCTTGATTTTTGTCTTGATTTTTTAGAACTTCTGCACAAAACATTGCCATGCTAAAACACATAGGGCTAGGCTTTTTTGTAGAAAGAATATTTTTCTGTGCACTGAATTCCTTTTCTGCATAGAAAATTGCATCATCAGTTCTTGAAGACTATTTGGAGCCTTATTTTGCACACACACACACACACATACACACACACAACCTGACATGTGCCTCCCCCCTGAAAATTTCATTTGCCAACACAATCTTGTTTTTGTTTTTTTGTTGTTGTTTTTTGTGACCACCCCCTCCCCTTTTTTGTACTCAAGACTTCAAATAGTCATTGAATACTGAAGAGTTTTTGAGGACTCACTCACAGCAGGGAGAAAATTGATTAAATCATTCATTCTTGCCTAAAAGAATGAAATTAATGAAGATTTACATCCCTAAATTGCATATTTAACTTTTTTCTTTTTTGCTTTTGCTTTCTGAATATTGGGGAGGTAGGTAAAATGCATACAATTTAAATGCAAATTTTGGGGCAGTTTAGGAAGATGAAATCACAGAACATGTGATGGAACAGAACTATGATTGAAAGTGCTAGGGACTGAAAATGTATTTAACCATTCTTCCCAATTCCAGTAGATTTTAAAGAAAAGACACACAGCAACCCTAGCTACAACAAGAATGATTTCTGAGAATAGACTATGCATTATATTTCTGCATGAAAAGCTGAACATGAAACTTCAACCACAATAACTAAGACCTGATTCAAGCCCTTTCTGGTACTGCAAGCAAAGAGACCCAGAAAGTATATTGCTTCTGTACTAGAAACAGTGTACTAGAAACATAAGCCAAGCAAAGGCATGGGAAATGAAAGGACTGGAATAAGAAAAACCACTTGTCATTGCACTTCTTAGAAAAATGTGGGAGAGGGAGATTTTTTGGACTGATTTATTTTAGCAAGATCTTTGATATATTGCAGTTCACGTCCTCAGAGACACTCATGGTGTACAATATTGATTCACAGCTACATAGTTGTGGGAATGTTATCAAAATGGAATGGGGTACAAGGACAACTTAACATTAGTTGTAGACCTCCAAGGAGTTTATGAAAAAGATGCTGGTGTCTATAAGCTGATACACAGGCCAGATTTCTGCTTTCTTACATTGTGGCTACAATTGTCATCTTACATTATAACTGTTTGTATAAGTGAAACTTTTTTCTTCTTCAAGAATATATTGCCCTCAGTAGAGCTACCTTCCTGAAAGCCAAATATATTGCTTTAAGACCAAAGAGACAATTAACAGTTTAGCAAACCCATGTCATAGCTTACAGATACCAAGATGTTTGTGTTAAACCAGTTCATTGAAGGCATGAACATTCCTTTTCCTGTATCCCTTTTAACTCTGATTCCACCATATGTGGAAACATAACAATAGTTGGTTCCCATAAAATGACTTTTACCTGATGAAGAAGTCCATTACCTACAAAAGTTTGTGTAATGCATGTTGTGTCTTTTGTTTTGATTAATAAATTAACACAATATTATTGGGTTTTATTGCATAGTTGCTCTATTTTGCTTCATGGCTAACATGACTATCCCTGGAGATATGTGTGTGTTGGATATAAAGTTACTGAATTCAGCTACATCAGAGGAATCTTGAAGTAGTGGTAACATGTGAACTGGGGCTCAGTCTCTAAGTTCTCACATCCAATGACAGTAAAACAATTTGAGACAGGCTGTCACTGGCACATTTTATCTTTTACAGCAAATAAAGTTCTCTCTGGATGCATCAGTACTGATGCTACTCAAGGGACTTGCGCCTTTCTGCTGACACAGATGGGTTTGTAGTCATACGTGGCAGTGATGTCACTAGGGTTGGTGTCACCCAGTGTGGTAACTCATGATGTCACAGCCCCCATTGACTTCCTTCCAGTACCACACCATACAGAATCTTTAGCAATGTTTTTTGTACTACCGTTACTCATAAATCATAATTCCCATATGTCACTGAATGTAATGGTAATACATTTGTCTCTTCACATTTGCTGAGGTTAGAGGCACAGGACCCCTGTGAATTTGGAAAAATTGCAAATAACAAAAGTGCTATGTTTTTACCTGAGAGAACACCTCTCTAGGAATGTCTAGATCCTCCAGTGCAACTCTGTGGTGAACATCTGCCAGACACTGACCACAGAATTGTGCTGGAGGACCTTCAAATGCCTAGTGGAGTGTCCTCTCTAGGAATCTCTAGGTCCTTTAGTGTAACTTTTGGTTAAGGTTGACCATAGAGTTGCCCTGAAGGACCTAGATATTCCTAGAGAACATATTAATAAAATCAGTGAATAATCAGATCATCAAAAGTCAAAGCTGCAAATGTAAAAAGGCTTCATTATAGTCTATGAAGCACATGCTGATTTTCTTCTGCAATTCCTTGGTGTGTTCCATTATCCATCATATGTTTGCAGTGTGGTCCCTAGTGTCTTTTCCTTTCCTGAACCCAGCTTGCATCTCTGGAATTTCTTGTTCCATATATTGTAAGAGTCTTTGCGGAAGAATTTTAAGCATGACTTTGCTTGCATGGGGAATTAATGCAATGATCCTATAGCTGCTGCACTCTTTTGTGTCTTTTTGTAGGATAGGAATGTTTCTTTTCCAAACTGTGGGTCATTGCTTTGTTTTCCATATTTGTTGGCTGAGTTTCATTAAGACTAAAATCAATTCTGTTTCTATAGCTTGTAGCAGTTTGTTGGTATGTCATCAGTTCCTGTGTTAGTTGTGGCTATTTGCAATCATATCAGTGGGTGAAGTACATCATTAGGGCAGCATCTGCACTGTAGAAATAATACAGTGTGACACCACTTTAATTGTAATGGCTCAATGTTATGAAATCATGGAATTTGTAGCTTTGTGAGATAGTTAGCCTTATCCTAAAGAACTCTGGTGCAACAACAAACTACAATTCCCAGAATTCCATAGCATTGAGCAAAGGCAAATAAAGCAGTATCAAACTGCATTATTTCTGTATGCAGTTGCAGCTCTAGTGATGTATGCTAATGTAAAGCTGTCATATTTCTTTTTTTATTGTTGTGCAGGGAGAAATTCAACTATTCCCTCATGCAATGACCCCACCACCTCAAAACTTACTTGTCTCTTGGGGACCTCTCCTGACATGTCCATTTATTGGCCAATGGAGAGTAGGAGCAGGTGGAAGTGGTATGTTTCTATAGCCAAATGCACAACAACAGCAGCATAATCTTCCACAACCTGGGCTATCTTCCACCACTTCAGGTCTCCACTATCCTCTAAATAGTTGTGTTGGGTGGGGAACAAGAAACAAGCAATCCTTTAAGAGGTGAAAAGGGAGACAGGAAATAGTTTCACCTGCCAGACATTTACACCATCTCCCCACATAGAAGTATGGCCCCTATATATTCAATTTTCCTTAATACTTTTGTACACACTTTCTGAGCCAAGGATTTTGGAGAAGTCTCCAGTCTGAAGAATAACTGTGTTTGATCTACTATTAATCATAAAATGCAGATTAGTTTACTTAAAAATGTAGACCAACTGAAGTTTTGTCAAACTGAGTTTACATGACATTGCTGTTTCCTTCAAAACTACTGTTACATAAAAACTGAATAAATTATAATTTCAACATTTATAAAATTCAGATAGGGTGGCATGCTTTCATTTTAGCACCCTAATCAGTCTGAAGAAAATGTTTAAATTAAAAGAAAAAGACAGCTTTATCTATTGAGTTCCACTTTCTTGGCCATGAATGGATTTAGAAGATTATAATCTAACCTTAATTTCTCACATCATTAAATCCATCAAATGACATTTAAAGAAATCCCTAAAGACAAATGCTTAACTTAAGGGAGAAAATTTGGTCAACGTAGCCTGGATGACAGTCATGAAAAAAAAAAAAAAGATTGGCCTTTGGCTGTATGAAAAACAACAATTTGTATCATAATACAGTCATCAGAGAATAGCTAACACAGAAAAAAATTGCCACAGTTTATAACTCTCTAGATTTTCTACCCTGGTGAGATTTTGAATTTTGGCCACCTTCATGATTTACTAAGGCGGGTTGCAGACTGCCAGAAATAGTGCAAATTGATTCCACTTTTAGGGTTATGGTTAGGGTTAGGGAATCATGGGAACTGTATTTTATTGTGGCACCAGAGCTCTCTGACAGAAAAGGCTCAAAGTCTCACACACACACACAAACATAAAAAAAACAATTCCCATGATTCCCTAGCACTAACCCTAACCCTAAAAGTGGAATCAAATTGCACTATTTCTGGCAGTCTGCAACCCCCCTAATACATAATGACTGAAAAGAAAATCCTGTACTTCTGTGGGCAAAACTTTTATTATATTGAACAAACATATTCACCAAAAGAGTGTGGGAATTTTAAAGAAGTCTTTAATTGGTTAGAAGATATTTTTTTTAAAAAAAAGATAGTTTGTAGACAATTAGGGAAGAGGGACAAGTAAGTACAAATATTAGACACAATATTGTGGCTGTCAAGTCTACATTTCAGACCTCATTTGAAGAGATAGACTGTAGACTGAATGGATGAGTAATAGTTCATGGCTAGTATTCTTGGAAAAAGAAGCAATGGTTGGAGCTGATTTCTGAAAATGTAAAATCAGAAGTTATCATGATCAGACTTTTGCCTTGGTTGGAACACAGGTTCTTGAACAGGCAGACAACAGAAGTAGCAATATGACCATCTTTGCATTCATTTGTTCTTCATTGTTGGTGTGCTTTCCTATCAGCCTATGGAACTTCTTGTCAATTTATGTAGACCCTTTGAATGGAAGACCTCAACCCCTGCTTGTTGTTGTTATTGTTAAGAACAATATTGCCCACTTCCCTGCTTTCCTTTATCCAGCAGACAAAGGCTTTTAATACACAATCTTTGTTAAGGAGGCTTTTATAAGGTATGTGTGTTCTACTACTTTTTGTTTTGTTTAAAAAAACAAAACACCTGTGTATGTTTAATGCAATTCTATATTGTTTTAGCAAACTGGTTTTGATTGTTGCTTTTTTAAAAATATTCTAAAGTTTTTAACTGCTAAATCTGTGAGCTGCCTTCAGTCACTTTCACTGGGAAAAGCAGCATATAAATGAAATAAATAAATAAAATTACGTTTTGTCCACAACAAAGAGGTGCACTGAATGGAAGGAAAACACACTATAATATACCGTCATAATTGTGCAATGTCAGAAAGAGCTCTCAGATTGGATTTCCATGCTTTTCATTGCTGTGCTGCTGCAAAAGTTCTTAATTATGACTAGGTGCCTGAGATACACTTCCATTGTCATTTTATGTTCCTTGGGAGTGCATTTTAATGAGGTGTAGTGATAGGAAAGAGGTAGGACAGTTAAGATAGGTACTTTAAAAGCAACATGCCAAGGTGAAACTTGTGAAGGAGAGACAAAGGGGGGTTGCAGACTGCCAGAAATAGTGTGAATTCAGTCCACTTTTAGGGTTAGGGTTAGAGTTAGGGAACCATGGGAACTGTATTTTATTGTGGCATCAGAGTTGTCTGACAGAGAAGGCTCAATGTCTCAGAAAAATAACAGTTCCCATGATTCCCTAGCACTAACCCTAACCCTAAAAGTGGACTGAATTCACACTATTTCTGGCAGTCTGCAACCCCCCATAGTGTTAACGATGCTCTATCTGTGTAGAAAAACAATGGCCTTAGGACTGACCAGTCAAATGGGAGGTATGGGAGATGGGGGAGGAAGGGGGTATGTACAGATAGAGCACCATGATCATGCTATGCCAATGTGTCACTAGGTGCACCAAGGCATGATCATTTTGTGATGGACTGGAAGCTGGAATTAGCAGCTGCTGGAAGAGCATACATACACTTGTGTGCCTGTGTTTACTATGGACGTTATCACACGGGGCTGGATAATCCACACAAATCCCAAACAAAAACTGGATTTGTGCCTCATGTTTTCACATGACGTCGCACAGAAACTGGACAGAAAGTGGACAGAAACTGGTGTTATCCGAGATCTTTTGAAATTTGGTTGTTTTGAGGAAATGCATTTGCGAAATTACAGTAATTTCACATTTACCGTAATGTGAAAAGCAAATGCACATTTGGAAGCATTTTCCTGCATTTTCCCATGATTCCGAGGGTTTCCCATGGGTCATCGAGGCAGCATCTCCTTATTACATTTACTTCTGGTTTTGTTTGGGCGACAAACCTGCCGGCCAGACATGAGCCTCTCTGCTTTGTCTTTCTAAATATATCTGTCTTTTACTAGAGATATTGGGCCGTGGTTGATGTGGGGTTTGTGAAGGAACACAATTGGGGATGGGTGCTGCAAGAGAGAAATCACGTTAATGGCGAAAACACACGGCCAAAGCAATGACGAAATGGGGAAAAGGAAGTGACAAAAACAACATATGCCAGCCGCGGCGAGCATAGCTATATCTGCGTATGTGCTAGAACATCATTTCTAGTACATTTATAGGCATTTCTCACTTGTGTGTGAACGTTAAATGCAGTGTTAGCATGAGTTTACTGTAATTTTGGAATTAAGGTAATTACGTGTGAAAGCCATTTGCGGAATCAAGGTTTATTTTCGGTTTATTTTCGGGATTTCTCATTTCCACTTTATTATTGCTTTGTGGCCCACGTGTGATAACGTCCTATGAAAAGAGGGAAAATAATGGTGTGGCACAGCTTGTAGCTGTGAATGCTCTGTCATGGTGGATCTTTCCTTGCAGCAGGAGGGTGGGACAGATTGCACATCAGTTTTTTAGCCCATTGTGGAAGGTGGTGGTGAAGTCAGAAGGTTTTACCCACAAATTGGGAAACCTCTAGGTTAAGCCAGCTTTTCATCTGCTCCTGGCTATTGTAATGGTGGGAGGTGAGGTGAGGAAGAGAGTATCAGAGAATGAAGAATGAATAATGTGAGGAGAGTGTACAAGAAGCAAGCATGAGGAAGGGAGGGAAGATGAGGGAAGAGTAGATTCTATACTTTAGGATACCCTTTTCTGCTTATGGATTTTGTAGGCCACTGGTAGGAGGTAGGACTACATATTAGGGGAAAGCAACTTTAAATTAAGAAAAGGAGCATTTCTAAAGGTGCTAGTAATAACAACATTGTAACCCACAGGGTCAACAAGGACAAACATGATTCGACCCTCTATAAATTTCCTGTTCTGCCCTGGAAGCTACTTTTTGAAATAATGAGTTAATTATGCATAGCTTAACTAACTAAATAAATTCATCCTAACATTTAGAGTTAGTGGTTATGAATTGATTTCCCCATTTCTAAGCTTCAACATCATCAGACTCATTCTTTGACCTAATTAAGAAATTAAGAAACAATGTTGCATTTTACCAGGAGAGATGACAAAGAAGAAATAAATGCATTCAGGGGTAAGGGCAGATCTAACATCTGTAAATCTGTGAAATGCAATTATAATTTTAACAGTAACTTTCATGGCTGAACACAGAAGTAAGGGCCTTTATAGACTGCCAGAAATAGTGCAAACTGAGTCCACTTTAACTGCCCTGACTCAATGCTAGGGAATCATGGGAACTGTAGTTTATTGTGGCACCAGAGCTCTCTGACAGAGAAGGCTCAATGTCTCAGAAAAAAATACAATTCCCATGATTCCCTAGCACTGAGCCAGGGCAGTTAAAGTGGACTCAATTTGCACTATTTTTAGCAGTCTGCAAAGGCCCAAAGTTACATAAAAAGGACTGGCCAGATGTATCCTGTGCTGGACCCTATGAACGATTCCATTATTATTGCATCATTTCCCAGAGGCACCATTTTGTAGCCATACAATATATACATAACATCCCACTGTAATGCTGTAATGAGTGTATAATTGGGCTCCGGTGTACACTTTAATGCTTTAATACATTTGTTTTCATTACTGTGTTTACAATCTATTTTGGGATGTGTCATTTTTGTTTTGCAATGTGGCATTAAAACTGCAACCCCACAGCAGTATTTTATATGCATAAAATACCATTCGTTTGCAGAGATCATTTCCCATGTATGTGGAAATTTGGAAAGAATTCTGACTAGGTGAAAGTCATGTGGACTCAGCACTGTTTTCAAAACAACACTCTAAAAATATTATACTTGCATGGTATGACGTATGAGATGGGGGGGGGGGGGGAAGAAATCAGGACTTACCTGCTTCCTGCTCTCTCTTGCAGAAAATGACACTTCACTAGAAAAATTCAAAAAAGCAAAACAAAGCAACTCTTAAGTGAGTGAAAATGAAATGAAATGAAAGATGAGACCTCGCTTGGCAACAGTACAAGTGAAAAGGAGCTGGGGTTTTTAGCAGATCACAAGTTAAACATGTGTCAACAGTGTGATTATAGGCTGTGTCTGCATTGCAGAATTAATCTAGTCTGATGCCACTTTAACTGCTGTTATACCATCCTATGAAGTCTTGGGATCTGTAGTTTGGTGGGGCACCAGAGCTCTCTGACAAATCACAAATCCCAGAATTCCATCGCTTTGAGACATGGTAGCAGCATTATTTCTAAAGTGTAGATGCAGCCATAGAAAAACAATATTGGAGGGAATGGGGAAAGCAATTTTAAGGCTATATGAGTGGCAGTATAGTATCCAGATGAAGGAAAGTAACAGTAACCACTCTATTCTGCTTTGGTAAGACTACTGTAATGAGTTCTTGGCACATTTCAGAAATGATGGCCATTTCTCAGGAATGCTTCAGTTGTGTTTCCCTGTATGGCAGGGGGTTAGACTAAATGGTCCTTCCATTGCTTTTTAGCACTATGATTCTATGAAAATCCATGGAGAATTAGTTTCAGATGATTAACACATTAAAGAACTGAGCAGAGAAAAAACGTATGCAACACAATAAACACATTCATTTTCACCCAACAATGTTATAAAATTCTTGTTATACTTTACAGAAGTGCTGTTTGTGTGTATGTGTGCATGCATATGCATGGCACCAATTTATCATTTGATCTTGTTATATAGAAAAATTTAAATGTGACCATTTTGACCTTGACAATGGCATTTGACATTTGCTACCGATTTGGAAAAGGATAAACCATAATTGTACAAAAAGATCTGCCAGACTGCAAGCAGGTTTTCATTTTTTTTCAGCGCATCCTATAACATATATCTTACTGCCCCCCTGCAGAAGAATGAATGAATGTAAAGTATAGAGTAATTTCTTTGCAATGAATTGGAAAGCCAGCCACCCAACTAAGTGATCTCCCATCAATCAGTGTTAAATTCTCCTTAGCTGTAGCAAATTCAAAGGCTCACGCTTACTGAAAAATTTGACCAGGTGCCTAATGATATATGACAAACACATTTAAAATCTTCATACGATGATTAGATGGGCCAAGGATATTGGCAGGGACACTGATTTGGAAAGTTGGGAGTGGGCAAGAATGAAGACACAAAAATTTACTCAATGTCAAGAGTTGAAAGAAAACTATTTAAAAATGGAGCAACGTTCCTCACCCCAGCGAAATTAGCAAAAAATTACAGGAATGGTAATAACAGATGTTGGAAGTGTAAGCAAACTACAGGGTGTTGGTTACTTATATGAGTTAGGAAGTATTGGACAACTGTTCATAAGGTAATCTGTGAAATATTTAAAATAAGATATGACATGATACCAGAAATATATCTGTTGAACATGACAAATAAGATCCCAGGAAAAATGGAAAGGAAATATGGGAGGATATTATTGTATATGATAACTTCAGCTCGGATTACACTAGCAAAAAAATGGAAACTAGCAGAAGTGCCCCCAACCAGTGAGTGGTTTACAAGGCTTATTGAAATGATGAGTATGGATATACTCACAGCTAGACTGAACAAACAAAATGTAGAGAGTACTGAACAAGACTGGACTCCGATACTGCAATACTGTAAAAGAGAAAACTTAATTGACTAAAGAGAAAGACTGAAGGGATAGCCTAAATTAGTAAACTGATAATAAGAGGTGAAAAGTGACTATTAAAGATCAAGATAATTAAAGCTGTTGTTATAACACACAGTGGATTTAATATTTAAAATTGCCTGTATATGAAGACAATGAGTGAACATTGAACTATGGTTGAGTACAAACTGGAGATACTTTGGAAGTCAATTGTAAATATGTGTATATAATTATTGAAAAAGAAATTGATATGTTTGAATTTGAAAGATATGTTTGAATAGTATATGTTAATAAAATATAAATTTAAAAAAATAAAATCTTCATAGTCCAACATTAATAAAAATAAAAATATAAAAAATATATATCATAATCATCTTACAAGAAGAAGAACCTTGGTGTGCAAAGTAAGGTATCACATGCATGTTTTGCAGTCAAAAGTTTATAATTCTAGGAATGCATTACATATCTGCATTTTAAAATAATGAAGTCTTTTTTCCCCTATAGCATCTTCAAAATGAAGTGAAATGAAATACAGTGCCTATGAATTAATGAATACATATGTTCAATTGATATTAAGGGAGGCCCAGATCCCTAAGATAACAGTTGCTATGACATTGTTTTTTATTGTTGTCACATTTTAGGTTATTTTATTAACCAAGACTGCATCCACACTGCAGAAATAATCTGGTTTGATCCCACTTTAACAGTCATGGATCAATGCTATGGAATTCTGGGAACTGTAGTTTGTTGAGGCACCAGAGCTGAGTAGATCACCTCAAAAATTACAAATTCCAGCATTCCATTGAGCCATGGTAGTTAAAGTGATATAAAACTACATTATTTCTGTAGTGCAGATGCTGTCCTAGAAAAAGCTGGAGCAAGCCTTCTGTTAAGCCACCATTGTAGAATAAATTGGTGGATCTATTATGCAGATCCACTAAAAAGATATTATTTCCAGCATCAGACAAATGCATTCTGCACAGTTGAAAAAAACATGTCCTGTGAATACAAAATATCTAGGTGAGGAATGACACCATTACCATAATTTGAAAACTTTAAACAAAGTTTCCTGTTAACTTTTCTTTTCTTTTCTTTTTTCTTTTCTTTTCTTTTTTTTTTTTTTTGCATACTTAAACTTCAAAGACTTCTGTCACCATTATGATATTATAGAAGAGAAATAAACCTCTATTAAAAAAGAATTATAACATGGAGAGGGCAAGGGTTCTTTGTTAATAAAACCAATAAAGGGAAGCCAAACCTCTAAAATTTGTCCTTGTTCATTTGTCGTTTTAGCTCTGTTGACTCTAATAATAATAATAATAATAATAATAATAATAATGTTTTATTTGTTAACTTATTTGTTTTATTTGTTAACTTAATATTTGTTAACTTATTTGTTACCCCATTACCCCAGTCTGTAAGCCATAAAGCTAACTCTTCTGTCCAGTTATCTACTATTAACTGCCTAGATGCTAGTAACAGGAAAGTGATTTTCTTTATCAGGTAAGTGCTCAGCCTGCCATCTAAAAATATTTAATAATGCCAGTCCTGGGTACAGAACTATAGGTTGTCCCATAATTTTGGCAATTTCTACCTGCACCTCTTTTCAAAATTGGTGAGAGAGCAGATAGTTGCACCATTGGCGCAGAAAAGATCCTCAGCCAATCTACTACTATGTTGGACTGTTATGGAAGCAAGCATTTTTGGAATTACATAGCACTTGTACAACATTTTCAATGTATATTCATGAGTAGAAATGGTTTTCGGTAGAGAAAAGACCACATCTGAGAGCATTCTCTAACTCTCAGTGTAAAAGGCAAGTTCTATTCATAGGCTATTTTAAAGTCTGGGATGAACTTATTTGCTTGCAATAAAAACATGTAAGTGCATTAGCTAATATGTCAATGTTTTTATTATTTTCCCCCATCAAAATCTCAGAAAATTATGACTTTTTCTGGTGGTTTGCTGTGTAACTAGAGCTCTAGAAAATGTACATGATGAGTCTATAGTCATCAAGCAAGTGAATGTGGCAATTTATCACATGCATATTAGTTGTTCACCATCTTTGTATAGCAGTTTTCAAATAGTGTTTAGTTTATTTTAAAAATGTAATTTGTTTATCCATTCGGGACAAAAACATCATTATCAGCAACAGCAGCATTTAAAACAGGCACAATTTGCACTTCTAAGATTACACAGGACTTACAATTTTCATTGCATAAGAATAGTTATTCGGGGTATTCCCAAACCCCATCTGTGGGTTTTCTAGACATAAGGTATTTGATTATCCTTGATCTCTTGCCAATGAACTTGAAAGAGTTGAATGTTTGTTGCCATCTTGGCAAAATAAGTGGGTGATTATCAAATGGGTAGAGTTAGAAAAAGAAAATTAATTTTGGGAAGTCCCACCATTTTAGCAGTAGTTGTTCTTCATGCTCAAAAGATAGAGGCAACAATTATATAGAACTAGTAGATGCTAGCTCCAATCCCAAGCATGGTCAAAGGGGAAGGGCTTATGTGGGGTCACTTATGTACTTGAGGGTGAAGCTAGCAACCACTAGTTCTATATAACTGCTGCCTCTGTTATGTAAATATAACTAGTGGTATAAATAATAGTGTAATAGCGATTTTTTTAACATAAGTATTGTAAATATTGTTTTAAATAAAAATAAAATGGGAAAAAAATAACTGCTCCCTCTGACTTTTGAGATCTGCCTAAGAAGAGAAAACAAAAGGTGAGCTGTATGGGAGAGGTATCCTTGACTCGGGCTGGTTTTTTAAGGCTTGTGTGTGGGATTTTATTTGTTTTTGGCCATCTGGTCTCTTTGATCACTTCCTTGCTTGGGATTAGAGCTAGCATTTACTAGTGGAATAGGGGCCTTTGCAGACTGCCAGAAATAGTGCACATTAAATTGAGGCACTGCCCTGGCTCAGTGCTAGGGGATCATGGGAACTGTAATTTATTGTGGCACCAGAGCTCTCTGACAGAGAAGGCTCAATGTCCCAGAAAAAAATACAATTCCCATGACTCCCTAGCACTGAGCCAGGGCAGTGCCTCAATTTAATGTGCACTATTTCTGGCAGTCTGCAAAGGCCCTCGGTCTCTCATTCTTCCTTTTGTGTTCTTGTCTTCTATTTCTCTGCATTGGTCGTTGTAGTAATTTTCCTTATCTTTGTGCACTAGCTGTTGTACTGTTGCATTCATGATTCTTAAAATTTTACTATCAAATGTTAAAATATGAATATACATAGATGTGAATGAAAATATGCTCACTAAAGAGACAAAATATTTTTATTCATATACTATATTGAAAGGTGCATCGATATGTAAAAAAAGTCACATGTGTAAGCAGTTTGAGAACACTGCCTTACATAAAATAGCAAAAACAAGATTTGCTTTTTGGAATTTTTAAATGTTTAGAACATTTTCAAGCTGTGTATAGTTGATTCCATGGATAAAGAATCTGTGGATATGGATGGCCAACTATTGCTGGAAGGGGGGGGGGGGGAGAAACATACCTCAAGATGCTGAAAAGATGGTCTTTTAATTGATAAATAACTACATTTCCAGAATTTTTAGTGGTGTCTCCTTTCTCTCTTGTGGATTGCATTGGTTTATCCCTACTTGTTGATTTCCCTTTCTGTGGCTGTTGCTAACTTCTGAAGCCACATCTAAAGAAAAATAAAAGTTTGAAACCTCTGCTGTGGGACATTGAACAGTGTCTCTGCTAGGGAACACTGCTGGTTGGGGCACTGAGTATTAAACCAGCTCTGAAAAATCCAAGAAAAATATTATATTCCATGGTGTAGTTAAGTGTTAAGGGATGCAGTGGCTCAAGTGGTTAAGATGCTGACTTTGTCGATTGCAAAATAGGCAGGTTGCCAGTTCAAGGCTCAGGTGCTACATGATGGGATGAGCTCCTGTCCCTAGTCCCAGCTTCTGTCAACCTAGCAGTTCGAAAGCGTGCAAATGCAAGTAGATGAATAGGTACCACTTTGGTGGGAAGGTAAACAGCGTTCTGTGAAATCATGATCACAGAGTAGTCTCTGGCAATGGTGGCTCTTTGGCTTAGTAACAGAGATGAGCACTGCCCCCTACAGTCGGACATGACTTGACAACCTTGTCAACGGGGAATATTTTTACCTTTAGTTAAGTATATCAAAATACTTCTCATCTTTATGCAAAATCACCACCACCGTCACCCTGTCTTTCTCCTAAAATCGGGACTCGACATCTTACAATTTAAAATAATAACAATATAGCTAAAAACATACAAAAAGTGAACAGTAAAATAGATTTTTACTGTTCACTTTATAACAATTTCAATATACATTTATACAGATAAAAAACAATTAAAATGCTTCATTTTAAAGGCATGGATGCATAAGTATTCTAAGTAAACATGGTATTTATGATGCCATTTGTCTCCATCTGTTTGCTAACAACTGTCAACTGGCAGTAATAAGTTATAGTACACTTATCCATGTTTGATAGTGTCCCTCTAGATACTATACATATTAAATTGCAATGATGTTTAATGATGCAAACAGAGCCTAACACAGAGCTGTTGGAGGGGATACATTGTAAATCTAAGCCAAGGTGAATTTGACTCACCAAGCATGACACAAACTGATTTATGAATTAAGATAGCCATGTATACTTTTTTGTTTCTCTTCTTCAGCTAAGCTATAAAAATAACCTATTTCTTATTAATTATCTGTATATGATCACTGAAGTAGCAAAAGAAAACTGTTTTTTTCCAAATGGTTTATCCATTTACTTCTGTTAGAATCATATCCACTGAAAACTGAGGGATGTGGCTTGCCCACAAGAGGAATAGTAACATAATAGATCTGTTCCAAAGAAATGTCCATTTGAAATTCAATGTTCTGGACAGTTTTATGGTTTTATTGCCTCAGTACTAAGTTGACCAGTTAAGCAGAAGAAGTGCAACTGAATCTGTCTCTCACATGGATCTAGCTATATTATTGTGTGCCTTCAAGTCATTTCTGACTTAAGGCAACCCTAAGGCAAACCTATCAGAGTTTTTTTTTGGCAAGATTTGTTCAGAGGGGGGTTGCCTTTGCCTTCCTCTGAGGCTTAGAGAGTGTAACTTGTCCAAGGTCACTCAGTGGGTTTCTGTGGTTTAGCTTGCCTGGTGAGGATTGGAACCGAGGTCTCCAGAGCCATAGTCCAGTGATCAAACCACTTCACTACTGGCTCTATATACCAATATAGTCCTCCTTCCGTTCTCGTGGACTTGGGATCTGCGACCCTTGACTATCCACAGGAGGTGAACGAAGGGGGTTAAAATGAGGTATGTGTCTGTGGTGTGTGCCTGCTTGCCCCCACTTGGGCACACCTTTGTTCAAGCCAATAGGGCTTGAATATTTTCCATTTTTGCATGTGCGGGGGGGTGGGTGGGTGGGTGGGTGGGTGGGTCTGAAACAGATTTCCTGTTAGAATGGAGGGAGGACTGTATATACCTGTCAGAATATATGTATTAAATCATATTTTTGTTTTTTTGTTAATTTGTTTTTTTTAAAATATTAACTAAATTGACATGTAACAAGGTGGATTAGAAACTTTAGATACAGGGTAAATCATGCAGCTATTAAAAAAAAGAACAAAATCAAACCATGGATATTATGAACATGACTATAAAATCTGAATATGAACTGTTGTTAAGCTGTGGTCTCTCCAGTGTTTCTATGGAAGGAATAAGGTTTAGGCTCATGCAATAAACACTTTTGGAATTAGGAAGATCCATGTTGTTTCATTTATATTTGAACCAACAACAAGATAATACATAAAAGGAATCACCTTGGTGACTTACAAATAGACTGCATACTTATCACATGTAGGAAACATAAATCAGTATTTGGGGGTCTCAGGATGCCAAGAAAATTTGTTTTATGATCTTAAATATTTTCATGCTGAAAAAAGTGATTTAGCTGGTTCTAAAAATGTGAATGAAATATGATCCCAGAGACAGGCTTCTAAAGCATGGATCAGTTCCAGGCTTAAATCTTTTAAGTGTCCACTGTGCCTTTTTTGGTGAGGTGAGTGTCACATTTTTCCTCATCCTTCAGCAGCAATATATTCCCATCCAAATGTAATCCATCTGAAGAAAAAATGAAAAGATGTATGAATTCCTTTACACATAAATGTGCTTATAATCTTTAGTTGTAGTTTATATAAATTGATATAATGCTTTAATGTTTTGTGTTCCTTTCTACTTCATTCAGTTAGTAAAATTTCTGTTTCTTAAAATATTTTTTCTCTTTATAGCTTCCTTGATAACCTCAGAATTTTCAAAAAGTCTGAAATTCATCTGTTTTCATCCCTCAAGTGGTATCTGAGACAGTGGGTTGTGTCTCATGGTTGACCTTAGCAGACATGGGGATAAGGAAACTTTCTAAGAGTATTAATTCAAAGGAAGCTGGAAAGGAGAATCAGAAGGGATCCTTGGCATTTACCATGAAGGTAACTTCTGGAATTGGCATCTGAGAGAGTGGACAATTTGAGAAAAATAAATGTTTGAGACAGTGAGACAGATTCATTGATCCCTAGATAAGCGAAGACTGAACTCTTTTGATTTGTCTTTTGACTTATACTCTGAATCTGTCCTCTGGATCTGTGTGTATTTGTGTCAGCTCATAAATATCCATGAAAAGCTTTATTATATTATTGTAAATACTTACCGTCATTTCTTCCAGCCATCATACTGAAGAGAGGAGGGAGAAAGGGGCATTTAAATGCACAAACAAGATGATTCTGCAGAATTGTGTATGAAAGTTTTTGGTTTGATTTTTTTTTTTTTTGTTTTTTAGTAATATGTTTACAGTACTTAAAATACAGAAGTACAAGCTCACTTTAGAAAGCATCAGAAGGATCCAGTTTCCCATCAAAGCACTACCAGAGTCAATATTTTGCATCTGGCTCCAGTTGTTAGGCCTCAAGATTTTTTGGCACATACACCAGTAGGCTGATGTCTGCTCACATTGCCCTCAGATGTCTCTTCCATTCCCAGAACTAGTTTGGGAACATGTTGGGCTCTGAAAAACAATAGTGGATGTTTGGCTTCCATGATAGCAAGGCAGTGAATGTACTCTGAGTTTTACTGTGAATTTTGAAAGAGTTATCAAATGTGTTGAACTGATTTTTAGGATATGGTTCAGCACGTTGGATAGTTATTTAAAGTTTGTACTAAAACTCTTAATAGATTAACAACTCCACTGACATGGAAGCCATGGGTGGCCACTGCTAACAAACAATAAGTCCTCAGCAATGTGATTGGTTGTTGTCTACTCATGGTGACCCCTTGAATGACACTCCTCCAAGCCCCTCTATCTTCAACTGTCCTGTTCAGGTCTTGTAGGCTCTGGGCTGTGGCCTCATTTATTGAGTCTATCCATCTGGTATGTGGTCTTCCTCTCTTTTTGCTACCCTCCACCCTTGCTAGCATTATTGTCTTTTGTAGGAATACAAGAAGTGCAGGTATATAAAGTGACAGCATGGATGCTTTAGTTCAGAAAGAAAAAGAAAAAAAAACTTTTGATTTTTATTTTTTTTTAAAAAGGGAATTGGCTACAGCATATGGTTTCTGACTACAAATGACAACAAGATTGAAATGCTTTAAGCTTCCAACAGTTTGACCAAAGAGAGAAGCAAGAACAATGAAAAACAATAGGGAACCATAGTATGATGTACTGTTTGTGTATGAGATGACACCTGCCTGTTCAAGATCCATTTTCCTTAATATCTTTCTAGGTCAGTAAACCCAAGGAGGAGGTTAAGAGCATCTACTCTGTTACACAGGCCATACTCAGCTGATATTTTTGAGATGTCATGTTGTGACTATTGAGCTTGCAATAATGGAGTTTCAATAAAAAAAACATTTATTTTTGACCCAAGAGTTACTCCCCTCTTACAGCTACACAAGGCCATGGATGTTATGCAGAAGTGGCTCAACATGAGGAAATAGGTGATGATCAAAAACAGCAAGGAAGATTCAATGAATAATACATTTTAAAATTTGAATTGAAAGATATGTTTCTTTGCTTGTTTGTTCACAAATATGTATGTAACTAGAAATAGGGAGATAATTCTGTTTCCAGTCATTGGTTTTCAGATATCCCTAAGTCCATTCCATTCTTTTTTTTTTTTTTTAAAGTAATGCATCTTTATTATTTTTTAATCTTATGCTTTATTTAAATGTTTGTTTCAATGCATAATTTGACCAGGTGTGATGGAACCAATCTTAAGGCTGACCTCTCAGGATCCTATCAACAACTTTGTCCTTTTACCTTCAAGAATCCCTCCCTGAATCTGGTACTTGAGCCTCAGATTTCTATGCTGGAAGAGTGGCTATGCTGATCAGTGGATTAATTGTGGCAAACTAGGACCAGTATTCTCTTTTAGTTCTTAAATATAAAAAGTCAGTCACAGCTGTAGAAAATTATATATATATATATATATATATATATATATATATATATAACAAAAAGGTTAAACATGAACTCCTTTAACTCTTTCTGTATTCTCAAACCCTATTCAGACCTTATTTCTTTTCCTAACTTGCTGGTGTGTGAAAGGAAAGCAAGGAAAGAGCAAGACTAACCTCCCATGGAAGTGCATTCCAGAGGTTGGTAGCCGCCACTGGGAAGGTTTTTGTATCCTCACCAAATTGAGTCTGTGATGGTAGCAAAATCAAGAGAAAGCCTTCCTCTGAAGATCATAAGAGTTTATATAGTTTCCTATGGGGAGATATGGTATTTCAGATCATCTGGACTGAAGCCATATATAGCTTTATAGGTCATGACCAGCATTTTCAATTGTGGCTGGAAATGAACTGGTAGCCAATGAAGCTGTTTCAACAAGGGAGTTATATAACTGGTCCCTATAACTGATCCTGGCCAGAATTTTGGCCACCACATTTTGAACCCATTGAAGTTTCCTAACAGATTTCAAAGCCAGAGCCATGTAGAGCTTGTTACAGTAGTCCAAATGGGGTGTAATGAAGGGATGTGTCCCTGTAGCCAGATCCTATGCCTCAAGGAATGGGTGCAACTGGTGCATTCCTAGTCACTGCTGATAAAGTCCTCAGTCTCTGACTGCCTTAATAGAGAAACCTCCACGTTATACCCCCCGCCCCCTAGGCCTCTTCTTCACAGCATTCCGTGAACTGTCATTGTCTGATTCTTCCCAAGCTTGCTCATGGCTTCATACCAATATCCAGTGCTGGACTACACTTGGAAAATTTCCAGTTGCATAAATGGTTATATATTACAAAAAATATTACACGAGAATACATCCAATGTGTTCTTCCATAGATACTTTTTCCAATTCAGCACAGTCTCCTCACCAAAATATTTTTCCCCCTGAATTAATATCTTATCTGAATCTACTACATGGTTGTCATTTAAAAAAAAAAGTTTTAAAAATTTATTTTACTTGGCTTTTAATGCACTGTTATTTGAACAGGTCAATATAACAAACAAGCAAACAAATATTGCACAATAGAAGTCCTATATCAAGCTGTTTCACCAAGGTTTCATTTTGGGATACTGTTAAGAAAAGGAGGAGGGAAAGAGAGAGAGAGAGAGAAATAATATATGTTGGCTTTTGAATGTATATGACAACTCTTAACACTTTTGTAAAACTCCTCAGAATTTATGTGATTCCAGGCCTTGTCACCTTCTCTTAGAAAATTTCACAATGATATTCCCTTGAAGCTATTGACCAAATGTTTCTGTATTAGTTTCTATCAGGAGGAAGGGGGATAAAATTTAGAGTAGAACATGAAAACCTCCATAAACACAAACAGATCAGCTGTTGTTGCTTATTGAAGGGTACAAGCAGATGGTTCCAACATGATGTTCAGAGCTTTAATCTACATAGTTCTGTGAATCTACACAGATTAGGTCTGCAGCGTGTCTGGTAAGTTTTCACACTTGAGTGGTGCAGTCCTTCTGCTGTGGCAAATATGATTAATAAAATTATTATGCAGGATTTAACCATGAAAGTGCTATCTTCTCATTAAAAGAAATAATTCCCAACAGTCAACTCTTGCCCCCTCTTAATATTAGCTTCTTGATTCCTGTGTGGAACAGAGAAGAGTATCCAAACATGAGAAGATTCGACAAACAGAGAATAGAAATACCAAATGCTCTGAGTGCACAGGCTGAAAAAGAGTTTTGTGCCACCCAAAAGTACACATTTGACAGTCAGGATGACCTTAATATTTTACTGACTGCTTTTTAACAGTTTCAAAATGATACTTTACATTTATGTTCCAAATCTATTTCTATAAGATCATAACTTAGGACCTTATCACATGGGGTCCAAAGCAGACAGAATCCAAAAGAAATCCCGACCTAATACGTATTATTTTTCCACAGAACCCCGACAGAACCCCGAACGAATCCGAAACGAATTGAGATCCTTTGAATTTTGGTTTTTTTTAGGAAGTACAATTGAACAACCGGAATCATTGCGCATTTACCACGGGTCCGAAATGCATATGAACAGGCAATACGTATTCCCCATCATGACCCATGGTTCCCCGAGCTATTTCCCATGGATCTGTGAGGAAGCATCTTATGACGTGTACTTCCTGTTTTGATCGGGCAACAAATGGAACGGATAAACATGGTCCTCTCTGTTCCAACGTGCGACCAGGGGTTGGTGGGAAAGCAATATTTCTGCGCATGTGCTAGAACATCATTGCTTGGTTATTTATGGGAATTTGTAACATGTGTGTGAACGGCTAATACGTATCCAGGATGAGCTTTCCGGGAAGCATGATAAATGCGCAATGACGGTAATTGTGTGCGATTGCCATTTACGTATTGTGGGGGCTCTTTCGGTTCATTTTGGTATAGTACTGGATTTATTCTTATTTCGGTTGCTTTTCGCTTCGTGGCCAGCGTGTGATAAGGTCCATATCAAACTATAGGAAGGACATTTGATTTCACATGATATATTTACAATATTTTGCACAGTTGCAATCCTTTAAAAGCTGGCTGGTGTGATTAATTTTTATTTTATTTTATTTTATTTAAAAAAAACTTATTTACATGCTGCCTTTATCTCAGAATGAGATCCAAGAAGGATCATAGAAGGAAATCAAAGTCTACCAATCAAATTTTAAAAATCAACCAACTTTGTCACAGTATAGAATTATTTAAAAACATGCAAAAGTAAAAATAAATAAATAAAATAAAACACACAATCCAAAAAAGCCCTTGCACAGTTACCTATTAGAAGCCTGCTTAAAAAAGTTTTTGCCTGCCAGTGAAAGGAAAGAAAAGGGAGAGAGCAAGACTAACCTCTCATGGAAGTGCATTACAGAGTTTAGGAAAAGCCACTGAGAAGGTTATCTCTCATGTCCTCACCAAAGTAAGTATATAATGGTAGCAAGACCAAGAGAGAGGCCACCACATTTTGAACCCACTGAAGTTTCGTAACAGTTTTCAAAGGCACTCAATATAGAGTGCATTACAGTAGTCCAAATGGGATGTAATGAAGGGATGTGTCACTGTATCCAGATGTCACAACTAAAGGAATGGGAGCAGCTGATGCATTCCTGGCCACTGCTGAAACCTTTCCATCTGGGCTCAGAGATGAATCCAAAAGGACACCGAAGCTGTGAACCTACGTTTCCAAATGGGATGTAATGAAGGGATGTATCACTGTATCCAGATGTCACAACTAAAGGAATGGGATATTAGAGACTGGCTGATAATTATTCAGAATGGTAGCATCCAGGAAGCCCTTTTAATTTTAGTAGTGGTTTCACTACAGCATCCTTTAAGCAAGGTGGAAATCTGCCTTGCTACAATGAGGCATTCATAACTCCACTTACACACTGGACCTGTCCCCCTATGACTGCTTTAAAAAGCCAAGAAGGGAAAAGATCCAGTATAGAAATGGTGGCTCTCACTTCCCTAAGGATGTTGTCCATATCCTCAGACTGCACAAATTGAAACCTATCCAAATAATACAGTACAAGAAGGCAACACACACATCCATTGGACTGGTCTTAATTACAGGATCCAAGTCAGACTGGATTTGAGCAATTTTGTCTGCAAAGTATCTTGCAGATTTGTCACAGCAGGTTATCAGTGGTTTTTATTTTCTTCTTGTAGATCAGACCACCTGATACAGCTCTTGTGGATGACACTGTGCAGACACAATGGTGGCAGAAAAGTATAATTTCTATAGGCCTTCCAATGAGCTCTAGCCTGTGTTAGGTCAAGCTTGTTACATGTCTTTTGCCATCATCGCTCTAGTCTCTGTCCCACTTGTTTCATCACTACCAGATTCCTAGTCAGTCAGGGTGCTTACCTAGCTCCACTTTGTGGGAAGGGATGATTGGGGCAAGCATGTCCATTTCCCTATACCAGAGACCATCCAGGATCACCTGCCAAAGCAACTGGAAATTCCTCAAGAGCCACCAGGAATCCACCTGGATCCATAAGTCTCCTGGGGCAGACCATTTTAGCTCCCATGCCTTCAGAGGCTCCAAGTCTCAGGAGCTCAACATATGCTGCCCCTTTCCTCACCAGATCAGGGCCACGACAACCACACATTGCAGTCCAGATCTGGAAGTTTGCTACTCTAAAAAGAAATTCCAAAATGCCACTCCTTTTTAGAGTGGCAAAAAGCTGCCCTTGCCACAGTGGTGCTGGATTTTCCATGCTTCTTTGGCACGGTGCATCTAAACACTGTGCCAAAGAAATGGCATGATGCCGCCCACCATGCAGTCAGGAGTGTGGCATGACACCACCATTGGGGTGGTATTTGGGCATGCAGCATGCAGTTGCCATGCCCCTACTCCACCCCGAGGCTAGCACAGAGTACTAGTCTGAACAGTCCCTCAAGTAGTCTAAACTCCACCAGCTAGTGGTCAGACTATGGCAACAGAACTACAGAAAGTTTCTCCACACCCAGATCACCATCTTTCTGTCTCAAACAGAAAACCAGGATGAGGATGTATTCTGCAGCATGGGCAGCACAAGGTATTACTTGGGAAAGACCCATGATTGTTATGGCAGACATGAAATGCTGAGCTGGTCCTCAAAGAGCAGTCTCTGAGGCAAGGGAACTCCAACACCACCACCAAGATCAACTCAGCCAGATGAGCAGCAAGGTGGGCAATTCACAGACAGAATCCCTATTCTTTTTTCGCCACCCACTTCAAAAACACACACTTGAATCCAACATGCTGTGGGACCTAGTGAGGGAGATGGAATCCCAATAGAACACTGCAACTCTGCCTCCCCACCCCCAAGTATCTGCTGCTGCTATATAGAGAACACACATGGACAAGGCTGGGAGAGACTAACCCCCCCCCCCCCCCCCGTGCATGTCATAATTCAGGACTCCATAATATAAGGTCTGCATGCTCATCAAGGATCAAGTCCTGGATCAGGGATGTTTTTCCATTTACCAGCCTGGCACTGAGCAGCAGCATCAAGATTGATCTAAAGGACTGGCAATGCTTCAGCCTTTTCCAATCATTTAAAAGCAGCTTTTGAGAGCCACCATGGTGTAGTGGTTTGGGCCAACTTTGGGTGAGTCACACACTGTCAGCCCCAGAAAATCCAATGATAGGTTCACTTTAGGGTCACCATAAGTTGGAAGTATCTTGAAGGAACATGAGAAGAAGAAGGAGGAGGAGGAGGAGGAGGAGGGTAGGATTGCCATATTCAACTTCCCCAAATTTGGTTGACAGCCAACATGGTGTTGTGGTTTGAGGGTTGAACTAGACTCTGGAGACCATGGTCATGAAAACCCACTGGGTGATCTTGGGTAAGTCACACTCTCTTAGCATCAGAAGGAATGGAAAAATTTTTTTGAAAAAACCTATGAAGAAAACCCTGCATTAGGGTCAGCATAGGGTTGTCATAAGTCAGAAATGACTTGAGGGCATACAACAACAAACGTCCTTATTGTGCAAAAGATTTTAAGTATGCAAGTTTAGCACATTTATTGTGTCATATATATTTTTTTCACTGTTTCAACAGATCAGAGCGAATTGATCATGCTCTTGGATTCTCTTGTCCACTGGAAAACCAGAGACCACCAGCAGGTGTCATCCTCTATATCCCTAAAATATCAGCCTTGAAAGGAGAAGAGCAATTTAGGTCCAAAACACACTGCAGAAATAATCCAGTATGAGATCACTTCAACTGCCTTGGCTCAGTGTTAGGGGATCTTGGGAATTGGAGTTTATTGTGGCACTGACAGGGAAGGCTAAATGTCTCACAAAACTACAGTTTCCAGAATTCCCTAGCATTGACCCAGGGCAGTTAAAGTGGTCTCAAACTGGATTGTTTCTGCAGTGTGTTTTGGACATTTGTTATAGTTTCAGCCAGAAAAAAACAACAACTGTAGTTGGATTGCTTTCCTTTATTCAGTTTAAATCATCATTTCCCTTGATGCTCCTTATATTAGAGATCCAGTGGAGGGTAGTCAAGAAGAGGTCTTCTCTGTAGACAACAAAGTCCGGGACAAACAGGTAGCTTTTTCTCCTATTGGATTAGATAATTTAGAGATGGACATCCTGTCTTCTTTGTGTGTTGCTATTAGTGTTGGCATTTGGAGGAAGAAGTGGAGATAGGAAATTAGAAAGAAAGAAAAAGCATGTGAAGTCGTAGGCTTTCATGGCCGGGGCATCCATAGTTTTTTGTGGGTTTTTCGGGCTGTGTGGCCATGTTCTAGAAGAGTTTCTTTCTGATGATACGACAGCATCTGTAGCTGGCATCTTCAGAGAAATGGCATCTTCAGAGAAAAGAAAAAACATATTTAGACTAGTATACCTGGCATGAGAATATTACTGAATGTTTTCTTCATTAGATAGAAGCTCCTTTGCTAATCAGTCTGTGACCAACAATAAATTCTGGAATGGTTTTGAGACTTTGAAGCCCAACTGTATGTGATATTGTGAGGTAAACAATGAAGTGAAGCTGAACAGTAGCAATGACAACTCAAAGGGAATGAGTCAAAAAAAGACCTTGGAAGGCATAGAAGCAGGTGGCTTGATTTTGATTAATATTATTATGCAGCCTGCTAAGACAGACCCTCATAAATATCCATGAAAAGTTTTATTAGATGATTGTAAATACTTAACATCATTTCTTGCAACCCATCGTACTGAAGACAGGAGCATTTAAATGTGCAAATAAGATGATTCTGCAAAATTGTGTGTATGAGGCATTTTGTTTTTTGTTTTTAGTAATATGTGTACAGTAGTTAAAGTGCAGAAGTACAGGCTCACTTTAGAAGACTTCACTAAGGTTGTGATGGAGAAGTAATGGACATTGGTAGCAGCTCCCTGTCCACCTCTACACCACACACAATGCACTGTATTGTTCCCATTTTTATATGGGTCAGAATGCAGTTGTGATGCTTAATGCAGCTTCACCTGAGTATAAAGCATTTCTTATTTAAAAGAAAAAAATGAGAAAACATGCTACTGCTTCATGTACTAACAACTAGCGCACAACACCTGAAAATAATGGGTACTTGCTTCCTAACAGAAAAAGTAGCCCAACATCTTTCCACTTTGTGGCATGACATTTTACTTCAGTTCCATTAAATGGTGTCCCTGCAGTCCAAAATTAGACATTTACAATCACAAGAATTTTCTGAAGCTTGTGGTAGAAAGCGGGGTATTTTGTGCTGAGAACATGTCTTTATCTCTCCCCTACCCCATCCTGGTGTGTATGTTATAATCCAGGTGTTTCCATATGAGGATAGGCTGTAGGGAAAAGGACAGACTCAGGAACTTGGACTGTTGGTCCTTCTATGAGATGTGAGTGTATGCATTTGAATCTCAGGGGCTCTTGGAGTGCTTAAGTTGGGCCTCCACCTATACTCAAGCTGTATGCTTGTAAATAAATGCAAACATTTTTTTAAAAAGCCACCAGTATTTCCTTTCCAAGGGAAGCTGATAAGGAACCTCTAGGGAAAGCATAGTGGTTTCTTCTTCTTCTTCTTCTTCTTCTTCTTCTTCTTCTTCTTCTTTTTCTTCCTCCTCCTCCTCCTCCTCCTCCTCCTCCTCCTTTTAGCAAAGAGACTGCTTGTAACTTTTGTTTTTAAAAAAATCATGTACACAAAACCCTTCTCCTTGACATAGTGGTATCCGGAAAGTCTGATACTTGTTTCTCAAAATAGAGAAGTATTCTAAACATGTATTTCTTTATACTGCAGCCTATTTAATGACCTCATCAGGCACAATGTGCCTCAACTGACTCCATCAAAATAGAAGGTTCTTAAATTTGATATTGATTCTTCTACTTATTACACACATCCTGCCTATGATCCAAGCATATGTGGTTACTTCACTATGGGCCTTTGCAGACTGCCAGAAATAGTGCACATTAAATTGAAGCACTGCCCTGGCTCAGTGCTAGGGAATCATGGGAATTTTTTTTTTTCTGAGACATTGAGCCTTCTCTGTCAGAGAGCTCTGGTGCCACAATAAATTACAGTTCCCATGATTCCCTAGCACTGAGTCAGGGTAGTGCCTCAATTTAATGTGCACTATTTCTGGCAGTCTAGTCTCATTTTTTGCACATTGTCATTTTTGAAAGCCTAGATGGAAAAGTAGTGACTGGTCCAAGATCAGCCAGAAATTGTCATGGTAAAGATTTCAATCTGGGTCTCCTCATTTCTAGTCCAACACTATCAGTTATCAGTAGGGCAGAATGGGGTCCTAGAGTCACATGTGGCCCTGACACTGTTTTTCTTGCCCTCAACCCATCTAAGTTGGCTCTATTCCCTTTTTAAATAGGAACAGCAATTGTTCTTTAAAATAAAACATTACTGCTTCAATTTTTCTTGTTGTCATTGTTGCTGCTGCTGGTAGTGTTGTTATCTCACCTTTTCTCCACTTTGACTGTCAAGGTGGCTTACTACATATTTAAAAACTACCTAGTTATAGTAACAAAATATAAAAGTTAAGATGTGATTAAACTATGCTAAAAAATTAAAACCAGAAACAAATGTCAGAAATTTCAAAGATGCAAGAATGAATAGTTATGGGCAACTTCAATTACCCTGATATCTGCTGGAACATGAACTCTGCTAAGCATAGGTTCTCCAACAAATTATTGATGTGTCCTGCAGATAATTTTCTATTTTTTAAAAAGTAGAGGAAGGAACAAGAGGAATGATAATCCTAACCAATTGTGAGGAGTTGGTTACTGGAATCAAAGTAGTCACTATTTTAGGGGGAAGTCACCATGTAATCCTATGTAATCAGATGACCATGTAATAAAGTGATCTTGAGTGAGTCACAGCAAGTCTCAGTCACAGAAAACCACATGATAAGTTTGCTTTAGGGTTGCCATAAGTCAGAAATGACATAAGTTGCCATAAGTCAGACAACAACAACAGCAACAAGGTTTTAAACATTCAGACCTCAAAGGGCTATTGAGACAGAAAGGTCTTCACCTGATGGCAGAAAGAAAGTAGGGAGGGTGTCAGTCTAACTTTTCTGGGGAAGGAATTCCTGAGCCTGGTGGCAGCCACTGCAATACCACTCTCCTGTGTTCCCCCTTTGGAAAACTATGAAGGTGGTGGGACACAAAAGAGAGCATCCTGAGTTGATATCAAAACCTGGACATGTTTGTAAGGGAGAATACAGTCATTCAAATAATTTGATCAGGGGTAGGCAACCTTTCCCCTTTAAGGGCCGAGGGACTTCAGCTCCCAGAAGCCTCAGCCATGTTGGCCAATAGTCCCATGTTGGCCAATAGCTCCTGGGATTCTGGAAGATGAAGTCCCTCGGCCCTTAAAGGGGAAAGGTTGCCTACCCCTGAATTTGATGAATGTACACTGGCTGTAGTGCATACTACTCTCATGGGACATCAGTGAGAAGAGTCAAACCAAGCTTGCAGATCTCCCAGGTGCCATGGATGTAGAAAAGCTGACTGCTTGGCTCCAGATTCAAGACACATGGTTTCATCGCAAACATCTGGCAGGCTGCCTGGAAATCAAAGTCATATCACTTTGGCAGAATAATGACAATGGCAGAAACCTCTGAAAGCAATTACAACTGTGCTTCTCAGCACTGAATGATATAAACCTCTTCTTGAGTTCAGGAAGCACAGCTTACACCATAGACTTTCAACTTCTTGTCTTCTCTGTATTGAGTGTGACAAAAGTACAATGTTATTTCAAATGGGGGGGGGGAATGATGTGGTACAAATGACTTGAGCTTGTCAATTCACATTGGCAGCTATGAAAGCAGGTGTCAGGAGGTAATTACTCAAGTTGTCCCAGCAAGGCATTTAGGCCTGAAAAGGTGCTCTTTTATAGTCACACAGGAAGGGAAAGGCTGAAAAATAGGCTTGAGTTGTTTCTTAAAAAAGGACAAAAGAATTGTGGCAGAAATAAGTTGGTATTTGGAGTCCTGGTGGTGCAGCGGTTTAATGCTGATACTACAGCCACTCACAGCCACAAGGCTACGTTCAATCCCAGGCTGGACTCCAAATAATTCCAACATTTTTAACAACCAATCAAATGTTCCTCAAATGTTTCATGTAGATGTTATATTGTTGTGGTGGTGTGCCTTCAATTCATTACTGACTTATGGCAACTCTAATGTGACCCTATCATGATTTTTTTTTTTTGCAAGTTTCTTCAGAGGGGGTTGCAATTGCCATCCTCTAAGGCTGAGAGTACATGATTTGTTGAAGATCACCCAGTGGGTTTCCATGGCTGAGTTGGGGGGAGATTCAAACCCTGCTCTCCAGAGTCATAGTTCAATCCACTATGTTGGCTCTCACTGTTATATGTGTTATATATCATGGGGTATAAAACTGAACTTTCATCTCAATGAAGAAGAAGAGTTCCTAAGAACCACATTCGGAGCCACTCTCTAAGAATGAACAGAGCCACCATAAAAGACATAAAAATACATTTAATCTAGCATCCAAGCACCGTCCCAGATAGCTGGCCCAAAAAGATAAAATGGTTGATGGTACTGAAAGCCACTGAGAGGTCTAGAAGGACTAACAGGGACATACCTTTTCTCTCCAAATCTCACACATAGATCAGCCACTGAGGTGATCAAATGAGATTCCATTCCCCAAACAGACCTAAAGCCAGAATTAAATAAATCTGTGTAATCTGTCTTCTCCATGAATGTCTGAAGTTTGACTGCCACTATTTGGGGTACTAGAAACTGGCTAATAATTATCTAGCATGATGACATACAGAGAAGGACTTTTCAGCAGAGGACTTACAACTGATAGTTGTATCCTCTACAAATTTACATAATTACTTCTTAAATGTATTGCTTCCCAACCCCTGCATGTTTGTTTCCAACCTGGACCCAGATGAACTCCCACATCTTAGATACTGAACTAGATAGATAATTGGTTCTGTCCAAGGGGGCAGGGACCAATTAAGTCATGCTGAGACTCTAAGGTATGACAAGTTCAAGAAACCCTCAAACTTGGGACGTTTTCACACAGGTGGCTCTAAAGCTGCCTGGAAGCCCCCTGGAAGCAATCAAGAGCCGTTCCGGCGGTGAAAACAGCAGCCGCCGGAATGGCTCCTGATTGCCTCCAGCAGCAGCCCCTCTAATTCCTTTTTTAAAAAGGAATTAGAAATATGGGCCTAAAGCCGGCTAGTGGCAGGGATGGCGCAGGGATGGTGCAGGATGGGGCGGGGCTTGCTGCGACATCGTTTGAACACGATGAGCAAGACCCCGGAGTGAGGCAGGATAGCACCAGGGATGGCGCAGGATGGGGAGGGGCTTGCATAGACGTCGTATGAACAATTTTACAATGGAGCCGGAGTGGGGCCGGACGAAGGTAGGATTGCCTCCGTTTAAAGCCCCGTGTGAAAACGTCCTTGGAGGATGTAAGAGACAAAAAGTAAAAGAATTTGAAAATTAGAGAGGGGGCTGAATAATAATAATAATAATAATAATAATAATAATAGCATTCTCCCTTTTAAAAGTAATTTGGAGGTCTCTCATAAACTGAAGCTCTAAATTGTGTTTATTTAGCTTGTACATTAATCTCTTTTTTTTTTTCTCATGCTCTTTCTGATTAGAACATCTTACTGTTGGGGGGGGGGGGGATGTATACCTGTTTTTGCCAGTAAATATGCCCAGTGCTTGATTTTCCATTTACAAGTATCTATAGGCAATATTTAATATTTAAGGGAAGGTTTTTGAGCATCCCTAAAAGTATTAAATTGCTAGTTTAAATCCAGCATTCCTCTGATCCAGAAATAGAAAACTGAATGGAATATATTTTATTAATAGGTTCCCATTTCAAATTATAGATGCTTACAGAGATTTTATTTGTGCAATTCAATCCCAGTATCTTTATAGATCTGATTAATTTCCTGATGGCTCTTCGTTTCCTGCTGCCTTGGCAAGTTGTTGTTGTTAGTGATACTGACCCAGTGGATGCAACATTGGCATCTGTTTCTCCAATGAAGAAGGATATTTTTCAGTGTCTATAGCCTGAGAATGTGGGTAAGGCCACCATATGTGTATGTTAAAAAGCCAAAGGGGTTCTTGCTGAGAGGGTTGTCAGAGCTCGTCCTACCACAATCCAAGGAACCTGTCTTGTTCTAAAAAGCTTTTCAAAGCCCAGGAGATGAAATTTAAATTCCATTAGCAACACAAAATGTTACTCTCTTTGAGATCCAGCATGTCTCCATCCCCCCTCCTCCAAGTCTCCATGCTTTTGCATTAGGAAGCTATTAGGAGTAGTTTTGTTAAAATGTGCCAAATATACTGGGACTTTACTGTTTGAGATTTCTACCTCCAACAAAGTTAAAACTTTTTTTTTAAAAGGGACTAGATTTGGCACGTTTTACCAAAACAACACCTACAATTTTCCAAATGCAAAAGCATGGAGGCTTCACTTGAGAGATTCAGTGTGTTCTGCCTGACAAAGGGGGTTGTGACCTCACAAGGGACAAAGTCCTCATCCTGGACTTTGGAATGCTTTGCTCCCAGTGCCACATGCCCAGGAGGAGGAGGAGGAGGGGCCTGCCTGTAAAGATATCCCTCCATCCCATCCCACCTCAGAACAATAACAATAACATTTTAACAAAATGCAAGCCTATGAATAACATCATCATATTTTTTTCCTCCTGTATGATTTTTAACACCTTTGCCTGAAGAGGAAACCAGCAGAGCTTCAAAAGCTTGCAACAACTATTTTATGCATTTTGGTTGGCCCAATAAAGGTTTCACTATTTTGTGGATATTGGATGTTATTGTACTTTGCTATATGGCCAACACGGCTACTCCAGAACACATTATTGAAGGTTATTATTCTGGTAGAAACCAAAATATAATTGGAATACATTAATAATTAACCCATTGTTGTTATTAACTGCTGTCAAGTCAACTTCAAACAAACTGCTAGCCTTACAAAATTTAGTCAGTCCATCTCCTGCTTCATTTCTTGAGCCTAGGACAAACTTTCCTACAATCTTTAATTCTGCTCTGCTTCCTACTTTTGCATTCCAACCACCTATGATTAACAAGTCCTGTTTTGATGTGTGACCAAAAGCTGCATCTGCACTGTAGAAATAATCTAGTTTGATACCACTTTAACTGTCATGACTCAGTGCTATGGAATTCTGGGAATTGTAGTTTGTTGTGGCACCAGAGCTCTCTGAAAAAGAAAACTAAAGAGGTGACAAAACTACAAATCCCAGAATTCCATAACATTGAATCATGATGGTTAAAATGGTGTCAGACTGGATTATTTCTGCAGTGTGGATGCAGCTCAAGTTCCTGGATTCCAACATAGAATCTTAGAATTTATTCTTCTCATTCATTCTTGCCTCTGTAGTTGGAGCATAAACTGGGATTATGGTTATATTGATGGGTTTTCCCTGAGTCTTATTAGTATTATTCAGTCAGTCTTTGCATTATATCCTTTGGTAGCTTTTTGTTGCATCTCTCCATACTATTAATGCCACCCATTTTTTCTTATATTTTCATTTTCTGATTAAAACACCATGTCATTGTTTGACTCAAAATGTCCCATTCCTGTGTACTTTAACTTGTTCACCCCAAGTATTGCAATGTTTATACATTCACTTTCTTGCTTTACTATGTCTAACACCACCTGATTCATGGTTCTCACAGTCCATGTTCCTATAATATGTGTTGTGCAGCTTTGGACTTTCATTTTGCCTCTGAGCATGTCAACAGCTGAACATTTATTTATTTTTTTAGCTTCAGTCTAGCTGCATCATTAACCACAGTCCTACTTGTAATTGTCCTCCACTGTATCTCAGTAGTTTGTTGAGTCTTATCTAACCTGGGAGTTTCATCCTCTAGCACTATCTCTTGTTTCATTTTAGATTTTTTCATCATAGAGTTTTTGAGATCTTCAAAAGAAGTTTTGTTGAGTCTCTTTTTGAGCAGCACTAACAAGCATTCGCTATGGTGCCACTGCCATTGTCTCTGAGAGATTATCCACTAGTGTCACCACCTATTATGGCTACTACTCAATAGCTGTTTGGTACATTTAATCTAGCTCCTTAGCAAAACCTGTCTGACATGGGAGATCCTAACAGCAGCACTGCTACCATCAGCATAGTCACTTGCCTCACAAGAGCATGGAATCCCACTATTGTGGAAAGGCAGTGCCATGTTATATTCGCAAAAAAAGTTCTTTCAACTGAGTGAAACCAGAAGAATATTTGAATTTTTGTACTTTTTTTTTTTTTGGTACTTTTTAAAAAACACTTTGTTGATAAAATAGCTTGCACAAAAATTTGTTGTCGCTATTGCTGGGGGAAAGTGTTGAAATGATGAGGAAAAAAAAATCACAACATTTTTAATGGAATATCTTGACATTTTCCAGATAGTTTTTGCTCCTTAAGTTCTAGGTCAGCAAATAAGGAAAGAAAGAAGAGGCTTGTGACTCCAAACAGAAAAATCAATTTGCAGATGTAGTACTTAGTATCACAAAGTCATGAGAAAGTGTGCAATAGATTTCAAGAAGTGAGGGAAAAGAGGAGTTAATATGTAATGTTCAGGTTTTGTAGTTTAATCAACTGTTAAATTGTATGAGAAAATTAAGTGACCTGAAATGTCATTACTAATGGAATAGCTCTGGAAAGGAGAGAGAGAAAAAAACCCACCAAACCCTCAAAAGCAATGTTGAGGTTCATGAAATGCATATGAACTGTATAACATGTCTTATCACTGTGAAGTCTGAAGTATCTCACTGCTCAAGATAATAGGCCTTTATTCAATTCAGTCTTATGTAGAATGTGCTAATTAGGAAGGCATTTTTTAATGATTAGGAAAATGGTTGATAACATCAGACAGAGAACCAAACTGTCACAGATAAGACAATGACACAGCTCAGGTTTCAAGGAATGCCTAGCATAGTGCCTTCAGGTGTCTTAATTATGATAATTAATTATTGTATTCCCTGTTTAAATGAACTCAACCAACATAAAGAGCATATTGTAATTAAGGAGCTTTTGGAGAAGTAATATTTTAAACAAATTTCATGGTTATTAGGTTTTACTTTTGTAACTAACACTCACATATTTAATTGCTTCAAAGTACTCTGGAGCTGACACAAGGTTTCAGGCTGTCACAATTATCTCGAAAATATTGGTTTTGCATCTTTCAGGTGACAGAATAATGTTGATTCACATGATGCTTTTATTCAGTGTAAACTACTTTCATCCAATGTGATGTTCCTGTTTGCCAGAACCACACAAAAATATGAGTATTAGTCTTATAACATTGGCTGTGTAGTAAGGATGGAAAGAATATCCAATAATATTTGAAAAATAGTAAAATAGACCTGATGAAAATAATCTTTATGAGAAGAATCATAGACTGATAAGAATCTATGTTTAGTTATTCTGCACAAAATTTGCATGAGGCTGTTTTGTGCAGAAAGTAGCATTTTGTTTGTGGAAAATAAATATTTCAATGCAGAAATATTAATTCCTGCACAGAAAATGCTGTTTTCTGTGCAAACCAAGAAAACTACTTCACCAAGAGGGTGAAGTAGCTGGTGGGCACCATGATTTCATACCTTCATTTCTATGATATGCCAGCTACATATATATCATCCAATATTTATTCATTAAAATGCATGTGTGTTTTTCCTGAACTACACAGATCACATCTTCAACAGACCGTTTTAATGAGCTCATCTGGAAAAAAATCTGGAAAACTGATCCCAGCTTGTCTTCTTCATTGTATTCTGCTCATTAACTATACCAAGGTAGCTTCCCCCTTCCCTGTGTGACATTTTCTGTTTTAGGTTTGACAAATATGAATCCAGTCATTTTCAAAAACAACAAAAAACACACAATTGGCAACATATTCAGGGGTAACCATGTTGGCTATATAGCATAGTACAATAACATCCAAAATCCACAAACAGTGATACTTATATTGGGCCAACCGAATTGCACAAAATACATGATGCAAGTTTCTGAAGGCTTGTGACACATATTTTATGCATTTGGTTGGTTGAATAAAGGGATAACTGTTTTGTGGATTTTGGATGTTATTGTACACAATTGGCAAAAACAGCTTCATATGTTGCTTGCTAGACCTTTGTACAGACTCAGTTGCAGCTTTGATGTTTAACTGCACTGAAACAAGAAAGCATTAAAACAATAAAACATCAAATTTGAAGTAGAATTTCTTACCCCTGATTTGAAATGGATGATCTCTCTCTCTCTCATGTATGAGGGACAGGACATTTTAGTTATTTCACACTTCTTATGTGGGGAAAACAATATATTTTCTGCCCTTCCTCAGGCACAAGAAGAATTTTGCAATCATTTTGCATCACTAGTTGGAGGTAGTAATTCTTCTTCCACACATCCCCACATGCCATAACCACCAGCTCCAAAGGTTCAGGGGACCCAGAAACCCACTGTAGCAGATATTCAATTTGGGGGAATCTTTGCTTATGCAAAGCACTCCTTCTTATCTTGATTTGGGTTGGAAAGCCCAAGGGAAAGTATGAGTGAGTTTTAAGAAAGATTTGCACTAGTAATTTGTGACATTGCACAACATCATTACTTATCACAGGACACATGTATTAGAGTATTGTTACCCATAGGTTTGATTTCCTCACTTTCTTCACTTTGTGAATCTTGAGCCAATAACCTTAACTCTGGTCTTAAAGTGGGCAGAGGGAGGGAGAAGTAGGAATAGAGAGAAAGAAGGAAAAATATTGATCACACGCTACTGATGTGATGCATTAGATCAATTTTCCAAACTGGTGTATTTAGATGTGTTGTCTATGATGTCTGGGAAATCGTTATCCACCTCATCTGGAGAACACCAGGCAAGGAAGGATCCATTTGTTAATGCCATCTCAAATAATCAGAGCAACAACAAAAAACTAAACAAAATCCATAACTTTAAAATTTGACAAAAATGATTGTTTATATGCAATAAAGAGCTGAACAATCTGAAATCAGTCCCTTAATATAATTTCTAGATTTTTCCCTCTAGCACAGGAGGCTCCTAATATTTTCATTATTACTTGTTTGCTTTAGGAATCTTTAAACTATTCACTTTCATAATTAAGAAAAGAGAGGAAATTATATACCCTCTTATTCCCAATTTAGCATTTGTTAGCAGAAAATGGAAGATGAAATTGCCCCATCTACTAGAATAATTTCATTGAATAGGAGAGGAGGGTCACATACACAGCAGGGGGGAAATTACTTTTGTGCCTGAGTTTGTAATTTCCCTCCCTATTCCTGTAGACTCACTAAAGGAATAAATCAGATTAAATATAAAGGGACTCCTTGTAACTTTACATGCACTTCTGTGTAAGCATTTAAAAGGCCGATGGCCAAATTACTTCTGGTCTTGTCACTCTGCTTGTAGGTAGCTTACTGAAGAATTTCCCCCCTCCTATTTTCATTGCACTGTAGCTGTGCCAGCAATACTGAATACCTCTTGTTAACAATGTGTGCCCACTGAAAAATAGAGACAGGACAGTAGTCTCTTCAAACTCCAAGCTTTTAAGGACCATTTCTTTCCCATAACCTGAATCCCATATGAACTGCAGTGCTACTCTGGGATCTAGCCCTTCACCCCAAGTATGCCTTGATAGGTTCTTACCTGGAATCTCTTTAGCTTCCTGCATTATCCACCATGTGCTGGGACAAGGAAACCATTACTAGATAACCACTTCATCAGACAGATGCACCCCATGACTATGTGAAACATTACAATTGTAATGAATATTTGGATGAGGCAAGAATATCCCCAGACAATTTCCAATGTCAATAAGATTTCTTGATTCACTTTACACTGGGCTTTACAAAAAGCCCTAGAGTCCCCAATGAACTAATCATTCTGCTTTCCTAAAACTCCTTGACTATTTTCACCCTAACAACCTCCTGTAAGGCTTCAAAGTATTTGGCATAAATACCTTTCTTTTCCCTTGAAATGGCATGTGAATCTCAAATGTTAGGCACTTTAACAGATACTTAGCACCATCCCTGTTTGAATAATTCTAGTGAGAGTAACCCATAATGTGGTTCTACAGCTAGGAAATCTCTGTCCGTATTGTTGTTGGGACTCAATTTGGTGGTGGTGAGGGCTTTCCCTGAGCCCTGGGGTTTCCAGCTTCAGTATCCTTAGTTCTTCCCTGATTGATTTTCCCCTTGATACAGGCTGTAAATGAATGCAGTTCTCTGCACACAGAGTATTTGTGAAACTTGCAGGTGCCTACTACACCTTCCTTGCTCACCAAATTCCTCACCCAAGGGCTGATGTTGAATTGCTTGCTCATCACTGGGCAGGCTGAGAGAGATGCAGTCACTTTCTGAACGAGATTCTATTGCCTGACTCATCCCTAGTGCTGGGAAGATGGTGTAATTATCTGCCACCGAAGCTATGACTTCTGCACATCACAGGACCATGCAGATTTCTGAGAACCATTAGGCTATCACCATTCTGCAGCCAAGCTGTGCCCCCCCCCAAAAAAAATCCCCATAGCCCCATATATAATAAAATTATAACAGTTTAGATAATGTCTGCCAGGGCGGGGACTTCACCAACACACCTGCATAGATCTGAAAGCTTAGGAACCAATTTTTAACCAATTATTCCTAACCCAATCATCATATTTTCAATCCTGCTCATTTTTTGTTCCCTCCATCTTTCTAAACTAATGCTAAGAAACCTCTACATAGTCCTTTCAAGACTCCCTTCTTGGCTGCTGTGAGCAGGTGATCTCCCCAAGGAAGAGGCTGATGAACATAAGGGGTGGGGGGTTAAAGGTTACTGAATTATACTTAGTATAATGTTTTTCCTCAGCATCAAAATCAGATCCAGCACCTCTGCTGGGTCAAAGTTGATGCCCACCTCCTTTAAACTGGGAGTTAGGGATTTCCTCCATCAGCCTTGCTGCCTTCACCCCCTACCTGGTCTCCATATGCTGTGCCACAGAGGGCTGGAATATTACATTGGGTGTGGGCATCAGCCTAGTCTGCTGCCAGGCACTGAACTAAAACAGAATTGCATCAAAGTCCATGCTAGTGTTCTTGGCAGAGGACTGAGAAGAAATCATAGACAGGGAAACTTGTCAGAGATATTCTTCACTAGTTGTTTGTCCTTGGTGGTCCCTTGCCTTTCTTTGGACCCATTTATAAAGACAACTTTGTACACCAACTGTGCACCAGCTACAATTGATTATGTAACATTTCTTTTAATTAAACAGGACTGGCTGTGATATGTCATCT
This sequence comes from Phrynosoma blainvillii, assembly GCA_026167975.1. Classification (NCBI taxonomy): domain Eukaryota; kingdom Metazoa; phylum Chordata; class Lepidosauria; order Squamata; family Phrynosomatidae; genus Phrynosoma; species Phrynosoma blainvillii. The sequence continues at coordinate 7,942,419 of JANUYF010000007.1, read as the reverse complement.
CTCCCCCTTCGTACAGGAAGTAGCTGCAAATGATCAGACAAAATGAAAGGGGTCATGAGGCAGACAATCTTCCTACTCCATCACCTAATCTGGGCACAGGCACAAATGAATCTGGACTAGGTGCACTCCTAACCATATAGGTCCAGCATTTTTGGCTTGAGGCCAGTCAGCCCCATGGGAGAAGATGAGACCCGAGTAGCCTGCATTGGGGATAACAAGGAGAATGGATACCTCCAATGAGTCAGTGCAGCCCTCCCCCCCCCCCCCGGTGCATGCTGCAGGCCACCAGACTGTGCTAGGCTACAACAGGCTGTGAGTGAAGGATAGACACTGACTAGGCTGTGCTGATAGTGGCAGGCCAATCCTGCTCCCATTCATCACAATAAATAAATAAATAAATAAAATAAAAAATAAAAATAAAAAAAAATGCTGTCAACATTCCCAGGAAGGGTGGGTAGCTGCAAAAACATCCACTATGCAGAAGAAGCATCCATCTTAGCATTCATCACCATATGGAAGGAACATAGAATGAGAATGATAGCATCTTAGATTTGGAAGAGACCACAAGGGCCATCTAGTTCAAACCCCTTACATGCAAGAATACACAACTAAAGTGCAAAGCTTCCCATCCAACTTCTGTTAAAAGACTTGCAAAAACATAGAAACCATCATTCACAGTGATAGAATCAGATTGAATAGGTACTTGTTAAGGCCCACATCCCCTCCTTCCAGTACAGAAATTTCTCTAATGCCTTCTGGAGCCTTCAATCTCATTGTTGTTGCTATCAGTTGCTGCCTCTAAATACATCAATAGAACAAGGGCAAGCAGCAGCTGAATACTCCCTTTTTTTGAGTTTTCTTCTTCTTACTAACTGTATGGATAAGCCCAAAGGTAGGCAGCATGCAAAATGAGTGATAAGCAATAAGGAGGTGAATCTTGTCAGGTCTTCTTGGTTAAGGCTCTCAGCCAAAAAGCTGGAAAACTGGGATTGAACTGGAAGCTGTGTATATCTGTCCCATCAGACTCAGCCAGCCTGGCCAATAGTGAATGATGACCTAAAGTGCTGTCATGAATATCTGGAAGGTTGTCTATTTCCTAGCCTTGGCTGAGAACACAAGAATCATATTGATATGGGTCTTCATCTGCTCTATTGATTTCCACAGTCTGTTTCACATTCCTGAGCCCGTGCTTAGGTAATGCCCTTTCATACCCACTAAATGTCATTCCCAAGTCTTAGATTGCTTCTTCTGCTATAATAATTTTGTGCAATTTATTTGTGTTTAATTATAGAAATATGGTATCATGTGGAGAGTTCCAACTGTCCTTTTCCGCAAGGTCGGTATTTTATTAGCAATTCAATAAAACTGTTAAATTTACAAAAGAAATATCATCTTTGCCACTTCAGATCTCATCAATATTTCATCCTAGTTACGCACAGAGCTTCACTGCAGATATAATTCTCTTGATCCCTACTGTGACCAAATGTCTCTAGCAAATATTGCATGAATAGCTCAAGAGCCAAAAGTTTAGCTTCATCTTTGCTTCTTCTTTCCAATGGGATTTTAAGAAAGCATCAAATTCAAGTAATGTTACCTTCTCTTCAAGTCCAGGAACCATATTAAATGTGTCTTAGTAAAAATGTCATGAGGACCAGTGTGGTGTAGTGGTTTGAGCATTAGACTACAACTCTGGGTTCAAATCCCCATTTGGCCATGGAAACCCACTCAGTGACCTTCAGCAAGTCAAATTCCCTCAGCCACAGAGGAAGGCAATGGCAAATCTGAACAAATCTTGCCAAGAAAACCCTGTGATAGGTTTGCCTTGGGGTTGTCATAAATCAGAAAGGAAGTCACACAGAAGGAACACAGCACCAACAAAATAGTATCATTATCATTTCTTAGGAGAACTGCTAAAGTAAAATTTAGGAATAAATATAGAATGAAAACACCAAAGACAAATGAATAAAATTCAGTGGATATTGATTATCAGCAAGCTGAAAATCAATTCATTTGAAATATTTTGCTGGAGAAGAGTGCAGAGGATACCATGGATGGCCAAAAAGATAAACAAATGGGTCATAGAATAGATCAAGCTTGAACCCCTGGAAGTCAAGACTACTAAATTGAGGCTCTTGTACTTCAAACTCATCATGAGAAGACATGGTTCACTAAAATACAATAATGTTATGAAAGCTAGAGAGTAATTAAAAGAAAGACTGCATGTCAGATGGATAGACTCAATGAAGACCTTGGCACTGAGCATACAGGACCTGAGCAGAGTGTTTGAGGACAAGAAGGCTTGGAGGTGTCTCATTCATGGGTCATCATGAGTAGAGGTTGACTTGAGGGCAGTTAACAATAACAACAACAGGGGAGCTGCTATAAAGGATGATGCAACTTCAACAACTTCTCAAAACGTGAGGCTGGAGAGCACTATTTATGCCCTCTGATATTTTGTGATTCATTTATTTAGTTTCTCTGTGATTAATTGCAATTCATGATTGTTTTTTGTAATTTTTAAGCTGTTTCCCACTTGAAATTTTATCTACTGCTCTTCATCAGTTCGCCAGCATTATATATTTTTATATGATTCTGCATTATTACTAGTTTACACTGGATTGGTAAATAGCTGTGGTTAAAAAGAAGCTATACAAATAAACTGAAATAAATAAATAAATAAATAATCACTAAGATTGCCAGTTTGGCTTCCCTCCTATCTTCTCTTTGGGAGCATCTATAGCTTTTGCTGTTCTGTAAACCTCTGCAATTGTGCAGAGACATATATGCCATCAAGAATTTCAATTTATTCTGATTTTAGGAAAGATGGAGAGGAGGAATCTTTGCACACCTAGAGAACCACAGTTCATGTCTTTCCTGATTATTGTATGAGGCTGCTACTGATGGGCATCGAAATCCATCAGCATTTGGAAGGCAAGATGCTTCCTAACTGTGGTCTACACCTACTCAACAAACTTATGAATTGTGACTAGACATATATTTCACCTTGCATTTCACTTGAGATGCATAGACAGATGACATAGATATTACAGATAAATTAGTGGAAATTCTAGTCTGCACAAAAATAACATATTTTTCTTTTTTACTGTTTTATTTGCATTCTTGTTTTCAAAGCAATCATGTTCTCCAGTTTTCTTTGACAGGTAAAAAAAAAGCACTGTATGAGTAACACATGGCAGGCTTTGCATATGCAAGAGGAAAAAGAAGGTGTTTTTCTTAATTATATCAATGATTGATAGTCTTTTTATAATTATTCTCTCCTTGAATTAAAAATATCTCATGCTATCTTAGTTTTTAAGATTAAAAATTGGCATATTTAAATTGCCTTAGCTGTTTATTTTAGAAAGAATGAAGAAGGAAAATGCTGAGTACTCCAGGAAACACTGAAATGAGTTGTGAATATCAATCCAAAATATGGTGAGAGAAAGCTACTTACAAAGCACTTCTAGGTCACCTTAGCCAGGATGGGAAGATAGTCACTTCATTTTTAGGATTTTTTGTTTGTTTTTTAATGCAGAAGGTAAAATTTGTTGTATCATATCTGGGTTCATGCATATGAAAGGCTCGACCCAGAACCTTCTTTAGAAATGGATGTTTTTTGTTTGTTTGCTTGTTTTTTAAAGTGGATCCAAAGCCCCCATGTCAACCCCAGAACTTTCCATTGGGGAATATTACCACTGGAAGGCTAAACTCCCATTAGTAAAACAGCAGATGAGTGCTTAAGTTTTCCACAAAATGTGCTTAACTGGGCTTGTGAAGTAACATTCTTCCTCTCTACAACCTCCATCAACCCTCCTCTCTTCTAATGATGGGGTAGACCTACCCTATCCTGCCCCTGGCCCCAGCCAGACGATTTGATGATTCAAGCCTGCATTGCAAGTGTCAGAATATGGATGGGTTATACAGTCAAAGGTGAAATGTAGAGATGTGTGTGTGGAATTTTCCTCATGGGAACAACATTTAGAGAAACAAAGAGAACTCAGCCCAGATGGTCAAGAAGTCATAACAATTATAGTTTTAGCTGTATCTATGGGAAAGTTTATGTTTATGTCTGTGGAGCCATCTGATGCTAGATTAAGTCTGAGGAAGACAGGATTGCCTGGAGAAGAGAAGCTGAGCTAGTTGATAGTAAGGGATACAAAGTGGCTGTGGATCACAGCAGCCAGCTTGTCCTGCAGATTCTGCTGGGTGTCAAAGAGCATCACTGCAACACCCATCACCCACACACTGACAGCAAGCTTCCAATTCTCCCAGTAGATATGCTGCAAGAATGTCAAGAAGACAAAAATAATCGGAACTGTGGACACCAGTGTTGGTTTTAACCACACTGATATTACTAAGTAATGGACATAGAATAAACATGTACCCCAGAAATTTTAGCAGAACAGTTGAACCTTGTATCACAAATTATTTCCGTTTCTAAAATCTCATGAGGAGGAAGAGAAGGAGAAGGGTGTAGTGGTGTGTTGTGATGCATGAGGCTGTTTAAATTGAGTTAGGCCATAGGCACATCTAGAGCAGTATTCTCTAGTTCTGCTAGTGCTTCCTGGGTTACATTTTTATTTAAATATATGGACTAGACATAGCTATGATGATAGAGCTCCATTATCATAGCTACTTCTACCACCCTCCAAACATATCTCTTAAGCCAGGCAGTGTCCTTGCTGACTGGGACACTGGGAGATGTGCAGCACTCTCCCTGTCATGGGGAACATTTAGACAGGCAACTGTGCAGAGCCTCAAGGTCCTGCTACAGATGCTTGTTTATGCATGCCTTGTGGCTGGTACAGCTGACTGCAGTTGTCATTTACCAGGACCCAGTTTTTAGCATCATGGAAATGCATTGTTTGGGGTGGCTTTGGGGTCACATTTTAAAGTCAGTTTATAATCTCATAAATATTGAACAGGGTGCCAGCTGGTTTTTTTCTCTTTATTTATATTATTAAATATCACTTAATCTATATGATTAAATAATATTTAAATAATTAAAAATAAATTAAATAATTAAATTTAATTATTAATTATATTACATATAAAATAGATGAGCATTTAATGCATATCATTCATCTGTGTTTTGCATACTTTGTAAGAAACTGTCTAAAAGCAGATGATTACATCTTTTCTCAACCACTTTACTTTGGCACCACCTAATCAGTACTTGTCAGTGCCATAAATCTCATCTACCACTTTGATCCAGCTCTCAGGACCTTTCCCTAATTGAAATTCACCATCTATAAAAATATATATTTTTCTTATTTCAGGAGAATGTAGACTGCAATTTTGCATCCCCAAATATATAAAATGAATGAAATGAACATCAGAAGCAGGCCTAAATAATATTAAATGTTAAGGATCTTATATATACAAGGTAGGTTTTGTTTGCATTTATGTTGTCTCTTCCCAAATTCACTGAATCATGAAATTTTTGAATTTCTCTCTGCAGGTTCATGGTTTCTTTATACGTATTTAGGGTTCTGTGGCCAGTAAAGATGCAAAAATAACTATTTCTTTGGAAAGCCAAAGGCTAAAATGACCTTTCTGTTGACGTCGTGCACCTTGATTTCACATCTATTCAGAAGCTTATTTTGCAACAAGGAGAATGGCATTGTTCTCAGTTATAATAAATATTTCCCTTTGAAAACACACACACTAAATTCCTTTTTCTATGTCTTTTTCCCCCCCTAGCAGACCCTAGTGTCATGCAAGTCAAATTGATGCAAAAGCTCCGTATGGTGACTGAGAAAAGTGGTTTTCATAAGCAGTTTATCTGTCTAGAGGTTGCTTTTAAAGTGCTTTGTTACTGTTGACAAAAGCCCTGGTGGTGGGATATAATTAGAAACTGGATAACCTAGTAAGGCTTCAGTGAATGTGTGTAAGATAAAGACTTTCTCAGAAACATCATTTCCGTAAAGCTGATCCACAATGTTTCAAGGGAAGTTAGCTTTAAAACAGCTTCATGTAATTTTTATTAAATGAAACATTGTGCTATCCAGAAGGATAGGGTTTTTGTTTTGTTCTTTTTGGAATTAATTCTGATCTTCCCACAAGAATCACAAGGGGAATATGTACTACAGCACACATTGTATATTACCAGAGTCAAACTGAGAACAATCCTTCAAATAAAAGGTTAGATTTTTAGCTGAAGTCTTTATCAGGGTTATGGTTATTTTCAGAGGTTCCATACTACAGCAATGCTCCTGGGAGAAAATAGTTCTTGTTCCTATCATTGTTTGGATGGAGACAATCTAAGAACTAAGGGGCTGAACAGACTGGCACTTTAGGCCGGGCTGGAGGTGGAGTGGGGGCATGGTGATTGCATGCTGGCCGTCCTGACTCTGCCTTGATGCTGCAGTCAAGCCACCCACCCGATTAGATGATGGGTGGCAAAAGGGCATGTTTTAGGCACAGAGTTTAGATGTGTTGCACCCAAGAAATGCCAAAAAGCTGCCGCTGTGATGGCAAGGGTGGCTTTTTACCACTCTAAAAAGGAGCAGCATTTTGCCAACTTTTTAGAGCAGCAAAGTGTTGGATCAGGGCTACAAATTTCTTGACTACAGTCCCAGTTCCAATCAATGTTTGATCCTAGGTCTGAGAACTCTTTTGCGATTTCTATTTCCTCATTGTCTAGGTTGAATTTGTGTAAATTCTCCATGGTCATTATCTTCATTTTGTTTATGTTCAGCATAACATAACAATTTCTTCCTTGATCTTCCTTAGTAGTTGTTCTAGGTCTGTGATGTTTTCTGCTAGTAGTATTGTATCATCTGCATAGCTTAGATCAGGGGTCAGCAACCTATGGCCTGTGGGCCACACTCGGCCCGCTGACCCCTGCCAACCGGCCCCCACCCCCGCCAACCCCCGCAGCCACCGTGCGTGCTGCCACCGCGTGCGTCGCAGCCACCATTTTGTTTGCTATATCTGCCTCTTTCAAAGTTTCTGGAATACCTTCCTTCTTTGAATTAGTAATTGTATTTTATAAGGGGACACTTAATTCTTCTTTAAATATTTTATGAGATGTTGTGAAGCCATCCAGCCCAGGAGATTTACCTTCCTTGAATTGCTTTCTTGCCTCTATAATCTCTTTCTTTGTTATGTCAGCCTTTATTTCCCACCTTTGCTCATTATTACATTTTATTGTTTCCTCCTTTTGTAAATATTCCCTCATTTTCCTTTATATATATATATATATATATATATATATATATATATAACTATAGTAGTTATATTCTTTAATTTTATCTTGTGAAGTATAGATCTCTCCTTCTTTAATTTTCAATATGTATTTTTTTCTCTTTTTATTTACTTAATTTTGCTGATAAATGATCCACTGACTCAACTCAACTCATGACTTGTATATTTTTAGCAATCAATTTGCTGGTATCATTCACTTTGAGCACTTTGGGGCAAGATCTGCTGCCAGAGCACAGGGCACATTTCTTGGAAGGGAACAGCAAATGAGTTAGGCAATGGGCTTGAAGTGGAAGAATTCTTCTAAATCTTTTGGAAAAAGCTTCTCCAATGTGCAGTGGTGACAGGCTGCCAATCAGACCTCAAGCCCTTCCCCAAGCCCATTTAACATGCTTGCTGTTCCCTCTGAGAAACACATCCCTCCTCCATTTGTCTTTGTTTTTGTTAAAAGTTGTTACCCAGACTTAACACTCAAGTTGAAAGTATCTTGCAAAGACCTGAGACTTGATTTGAGGTAGAGACTTGAGACTTGACTTGAAACTTGAAACAAAAGACTTGAAAGCATGACTGTCTCTCTTCTCATTGTATTTTGTATCAAAAAGTGTCTTGCTGTTTCTCCTAACTAGAATCAGTTCATTAAATCAATGGAATTTACCTAGGTGTTTGCCCTTTGTTCAGTGACTGTTTCAAGGAGTCTACTCTAGCTTAGGATATCCAATAGGATTTAGGCCAGTTTCAACAAAAACAGAAAACATTTTTTTAAAAAGTAGTAGCAATCTTTTTACTTTCATGTGAGGTGAAAACTCTCATAGTGGCCATTTCCCCCCCGCCCCCCATCAGATGTCTTGATGTGTCAAGACACCTTTCCTGCTAAAGTCTAGAAAATATGTTAGCATTTATTTTCATCTTTTCATGAAACACACATTGAACTTAATGGGACTTACTTCTAGGTAAATATACAAAGGATTGCACTCTACATCCTATTGCAACTCTCAGCTAGAACAGACCCATTGAATCAATGTGGTTTACACCAATATTCACTAATTATTCCACAATTAATGCAATGGAAGTGCATTAGGAATTGGATCCAGCCTAAGAATCTTTTTCCATCTCAAAAGCCATCCTTAATAAATTGGGTAGCACATGTGAGCAAAACAACAATGTATTGTTTTGATACTAATGAGAACTTTAACAAAAAAAAAAAAGAATTAACAACACAACAGCAACAACTGTAGATAACAGGACCTAGGCTGTACTAGTTCCTCTTTCCAAAGTAGCAGGGAATGTCACTTCCACAGAGTTTGGAAATAACTACTTCCAAACAACTAGCAATTGTAATTTCACATTTCCCCCCAGTTAATTAAAACATTAGGCTATGGCCAAACTTCAGGGTAAAAAACAGTTTGACACCACTTTAACTTCTATGGCTCAATGCTATGGAATTCAGTGATTTATAGTTTAGTGGACCACCAGAGCTCTCTGACAGGGAAGGCTAAGTAGCTCACAAAACTACAAATCCCAGAATTCCATCACATTGAGCCATGAGCATTAAAGCAGTGTCAAACTGTTTTATGTTTGCAGTGTAGCAGCAGTCTAAGGTCCAAAACACACTGCAGAAATAATCCATTTTGAAACTGCTTTAACTACCCTGGCTCAAGGCTAGGGAATTCTAGGACTGTAGTTTTGTGAGACATTTACCCTTCTCTGTCAGAGATCTCTGGTGCCACAATAAACCACAACTTCCAGGATCCCCTAGCACTGAGCCAGGGCAGTTAAAGTGGTCTCAAATGGGATTATTTCTGCAGTGCGTTTTGGACCTAAGTTGCATTAGCACTATAGCATAAGAAGGAAGACCTTCACTCATTTTGTGGTGAAACTTTAACCTTTAACTCCTTTTATAGTTGCAGAATATGTGTTCCAGAAAATGATAGAACAACATGGTTCAAATGCTACCTCCTGTTGTGCCGCATGCAGAGTACAGTTGCAGAGGCAGAGACAAAGGCGACAAGATGACAGTATGAGCTCCTGCAGGCCAGTGGCTCTTTTCTTTTTCTTTTTTCTTTTCTGCCTTCTTTTCACCTGAAAACTGAAAACTTACAATGGGGGGAATGCAGACAGTGCTTTGCGCCATCTTGTAGGCAGAGAAGGGGAGGGGCAGCCACACTCTGGGTGCCTCAACCCCTTCCTGAGGATGTCATCAGAGCATGTGCCATTGCACACGGCGAGCACTCTGATGACATCCTCCCAGCACCAGAAGAGACACAAAAGAGACGTGTGCCATCTCTTTGGGTGCTCCTTTTGCCTGCTCTGGAAGGAGTGTCATTTTAGCACTCCTTCCAGGGTTGGCAGAAGGGTGGATTGGGGCTGCTGCATGTGTTAGTAGTGGCTCCAATCCTCTGTTTCTCGGGGGGGGGGGGGCATGGCCGCCTGTCTACAGAGGGCCAATGTTAGTTACTTTTGAGAACTAGAAAAGTGCTGAATTTTAAAACTACAACTGTAACAACTTGTTTAAGCAACTGTAACTCTTTGAAAAGCCATATTTTCCAATTTTAAAAGTAATTTTCTGGAATCTATTTTTCAGAGATAGAACTGATGACATGTCCATGCATTGTCTAGAAAGAATGATTGACATAGAAAATAATAAAGCTCCTTCCGCTCTCTCTAATTAGTGTTTTATTCATATCCAAATCTCTACAGATTTCAGTGGTTAATCAACTGAGGTTATTTCAATGTAATATCTCAAAGTCTTGGATGTTTTAAACTTTCTAGGAATTTAGATCTATTAAATTGACCCCCCCCCCCCATGGGTCAAATGACATGTTGATTAAATCACTAGAATTCATGATGAAATACTTTATATTAATGGTATGAAAATGTACTGCTGAATGAGCACATGCAGGAGCTGCCACTTGAAACATAGCTGGATTGGAAATATATTAATCAAGTGGCTAAGAACTGTTCCTTTTTCAATGTACTAAAAGCTTTTTTTACTCAGTGGGAAACTAAATTATTAGGAAGGGCAGCCCGGAAATGTACTGCTCAGAGATTTGGGAGTAGTAGCTCTTGAAGAGAAGATTTACTATTGTAAATTTCACCATTTATCCATTTTGGGTGTGTGTAATGATAATCACATAGGTAATGAACTTCAAATAGGCTGGAGTGAAGTGTGTGGCAGTATCATTTCTTAATTATCTGTGGAATGGAAAAAAAAGAAATTACTGCAAAGAAATGCGGTACACTCGTCTTGGAATAAAAAGTGAAATACATTTTCATAGAGATAATTCTGAACACAGTCCTTTGGGGGGGGGGGGAAACCTTGAATGATCAAGGCAAGTGGAATGTCTGTAGATCTCTGACAATGCTTCATTTTATCATTTTTTACAACAAATTATTAAAGAAAGAGGCTAAAAAACTAAGAATGATAACAAGAGAGCCAGCCTCAAATATTGCTTTTTCATTTTCTGGTAAGACTAGTGAGAGACAGTATTCACTAGACAGTTTTAAAGACTAGGTCTTACCCTTTGTCATCCTCCCACCACTACCTTGGCATGTCTTTGTGCATAGACTGCAAAGATGAATGACCATATCTGATTGACTGTGTCAACTCTCTATTCCAAAAGATGGTGTCAACCTCTTATTTTTCCTCTTTACAACAAACTATGCCTTCATAGTACAGCCTAGACTTTCCTTCTCCATGCTATTTATAGAGCCAAAGCCTATCAGTGCATTTAATATGGGTAATAATGCTGACATGGAAAAAATACAGAAAAAAAAGTTGTTTAATGAATTCTTCTGACTCATCCTTGCAGGTAAGATGAACTGAAGAAAAGACAAAACTGAGACAAAAACAGTCTGCCATCCTTGTCAGGCAATGATCCATTATGGTTTCTCTGGTAAGATAAAGTTAGGGTTGCCAAGTGAAATAAGGTACAGGGCTCCTGTCTCCTTATTAGTTGTATAGAACAGCTTATTTCAATAGAGGCTGAAGCCTTGAAGGTGCTGAAGTCCTTTATTTCATCTGGCATCCAAAGTTCAAGTGATTGTCCAGGTATCTGCAGCACAACATGAACACAATTCAACATAAGTAAAATCTAGAATATACTACATGGCCAAAAAGATATAAGAAGATGGTGGAAGCAATACACACAAGACCTATATAGACAATGACAAAATGAATGACACATGGAATGAGGAATGAGGCTGAACCCCATATTTTAGAAAGAGAGATGGAAGTTGCAATAAGAGAAAATAAATCATCAGAAACAGATGATATTCCATTGAATTTCTACAATCCAAACAGAATATATCAACAAATATGTAAAGCAAAACAATGACCAACAGACTAGAAACAATTGATATACATTCACTAGCCACAAAAAAGGAGACACAAAAAAATGTAGTAGCTATATGACCATAGCATTTATTTATTTATTTATTTCAAGAACTTATATCCTGCCTTTCTCCCACAATGGGATTCATGCAATTTCCCATGCAAGCAAAATTATACATGAAAGAGAGAAATCCCAGAGGAGCAAGATAGGTTCAAGAAAGGTTGCTAACCTTTCCACTAGACAAAGTGGAGCAACTGAAACAGGCAACAAATTTAGGATGTTGTGTAAGGACAGAAATTGATTACTTTCTTATTATTGCTGATTATTACTGTCAGGGATGGGGACTTGTGGGGATTATCTGTCATATATAATTTAAACATGGCTGGCTTTCAGTATCAGCCACCTTGACTTAGGCAATGCTCTAATATAGTATATTTAAAAACAGGAAACTATATTGTATTCAATAATTAAATTCAGACAAAGGGGTGAAAGCACAGCTGAAATCATACAATAATAAATACAGAACATTTAACCAATTAAATCATTAAAATATACAATTTCTTGTACTTAGTGAAGTTGTCAACAGTTAGGAATGTGAAATGTCTATTCAGTTTGATAGGAGGAAGAGAGGAATCACCAGAATCATCTGCCTATATTATTTTTTGATCAATGAAGCTTTTGTATAAGTAAACATTTATCCCAATATTTTATTTACTTAATATTAATAGTAATAGAAGAAGGATCATGGAAGTGCTATTAATTCAATATAAATTAATGTGATAGAATATTTAATTAGCTATTCTACACTTCACAACTAATAATTATGTAAATGTCTTACATTTAATCTTGTTCCCAGGAAATTAAATTAATGGCCTTCAACAAATGAACATTTTGTATGCATTGCAGGACACTTTATCTATATTTTAACAGCATGGCATTAGTTTCAGATAATAACATGATTGCACAAGTTAAAATGTAAATGTATAGAACACTTTAGTGTATTTGCCTTTGCTCTCAAATCAAAATGGAACATAGCAATTGCAGCTACGTTTCTATACCGTTTCATAGTGAACTAAGCAGTCTGTAAGCAGTTTACAACACATAAGCTAATCGCCCCTAACAAGCTGGTACTCACATTAGTGACCTTGGAAGGATGCAGGCTGAGTTGACCCTGGAATCCCTGGCTGGAATCGAACTCACAACCTTGTGGCTGTGAGTGAGTGAGTGGCTGCATTACTTGCATTTAACCACTGTGCTACCAGGGCTCCTTTAGATAGAATCATACAATTATAGAATGACAGAATTGGAAGGGTCAACTGGTTCAATACCCACCATACAGGAATGCACAATTAAAGCACTCTCCTGAGATGACTGCCCAGTTGAAAGAACACCAATGAAAGAGAACCCACCATCATCTCAGAGTACATAGTCTATTCCACTGTTGCATAGCCATGGCTGCCAGGAAGTTGTTTGTAATTGTAAAGAATGATTAAATGATTATCTCCATGTCTCAAGTGTCTAGATGTAATCAGCTTAAAAGAGCCATCCAACCACAGTTCATGGAATGCTGCCTTGGGTCCTGTACTAAGAAAAAGACAGACTATAAATTAAATAAATAATATATGAAGGGGGTTGGTAAACCTGATAGTGAATCCTCTTTTCAGTGAATGTCAAAATGGAAGTGTTGTGGTTTTTTCTCCAGCAGAATATAAAGGATAGCTTGGAAATCTTATTGAACCAATGAAGCCCTATAATTTCATTTTTGATGAAAAGAGGTAATAAACGCAAAAGACTTACACTCACTCAAGAGTAAGTCCCATTGTAATAGGATTTACTTCTAATGCGAAAATCTGTCATTCTCATTGAGTTTATCTTTCTGAAAATCCTTCTAGCATTCTGGCCCAGTTTTATATCAGGTTGTGAGACATTTCATGCTTCTCACAAAACAGTGCATTTTTGAGTCCCTGTTGTCAGTGTATATATATTAGTATATTTTAAAGCATTATAGAATCATAGAATCATAGAATCATAGAGTTGGAAGAGACCACAAGGGCCATCCAGTCCAACCCCCTGCCATGCAGGACTCCCAATCAAAGCATCCCCGACAGATGACCATCCAGCCGCTGCTTAAAGACCTCCAAAGAAGGAGACTCCACTACTCTCTGAGGGAGTGTGTTCCACTGTCGAACAGCCCTTACTGTCAGGAAGTTCCTCCTAATGTTGAGGTGGAATCTCTTTTCTTGCAGCTTGCATCCATTGTTTCGGGTCCTAGTCTCTGGAGCAGCAGAAAACAAGCTTGTTCCCTCCTCAATATGACATCCCTTCAAATATTTAAACACAGCTATCATATCACCTCTCAGTCTTCTCTTCTCCAGGCTAAACATCCCCAGCTCCCTAAGTCGTTCCTCATAGGGCTTGGTTTCCAGACCTTTCACCATTTTAGTTGCCCTCTAAAATTATCTGTATGCATTTTTCAACCAACATATGTGTTTACAAATATTGAAAATGCATGTATGATTTTTCAATGCATTTTTTTTCATTCAAAAATACATTACAAACATCAGAAATGTCTGGCTGGAGGTAGGGTTGCTAGTCTCAGTAGGTAATACACCAATATTTCTATGGGGGAATCTAAAGTCCAAAACCTACTTTCTATTCATCCCTCTGAGCAGAATTGTCATGTAAGATAACTTAAGACTAGTTGGAAAAATAGACATGTATGCTAAACATTCCAAGTCTTCTGTAGCAGACGGATTTAAAACAACTTGTCCAACCAGTTAGAAAGCTTTCTTGCAAGTAAGGTCATTAAGCATTAAATCCAACCACATATTTCTGAGGCCTGTGATACATTTTTCAATGAAAAGCTTTTTCATATGTTAAAACCATTAGTCGAATCAGCATGGAAACTGTAGTCATTACTTGAATCGTATGACTGTTCAGATATGAAAAACTGCCTGAAAATAGCAGTTCTTAGGATTAAGCCATCACAAACACACAATTACTTGAGTGATAGGGATCAATCTTCCTAGTTTACAAGGTGAACCATGCAAGAGCAGGTGAAAAAAGGTATAAGAAGGAACTGATAGTGAGCTTCACTGCTTGCTGTCTCTTCCTAGCATTTGATTGTTAAAGTCATAATGCCAATAAGCCTTCTGTATATGAAGGTCACCCCTCATTCCTCCTTGGGGCATTTTATTCCTGAACTGTCCCTTGGGTACAACAGGTAAAGCTTTTATTTTCCTGCCTGCAAAATCTTTCTATCCCACCACCAGCAAGACACAATTATGCCACTGGGATTTTTCTGATAGAGGAGACCTACATCTCAGGGTACCAGCTGAAGTTTCAGAAATCTGCTTTGCTTCTTTGAGTCTCCAGCTGGGAAAACAAATCTCAGCAAGAGTGGCATTGGAGGGGAAAGTTTTTTTGTTTTTTTGTTTGTTTGTTTTTTCCTCTGGAGTTAACATTAAAGCTTTGGGAAATTGCCATCTATTGTCAAATGTTGGAAGACTTTTCTGGCTCAGCTCAAAAATCAGTGCAACAAACATTTGTATGTGTGGTGAGCATGTGCAACATTGGTGCAACAGAAAAACTGAGGGGGAAAAAACTGAAGATAGTTGGTATGGGCATGCAATTGGTCTATTGTGACATTTGGATCCAAATAGAAAGTAGATCACCACTGTGATTGGTGAGTCTTCCATTCATACAGCTGCACTAGCATTGAAAGAAAAGTAACCTGAAGGTTAGCAGACAGTCTTCCATAAGGCTCAGCAGCAGTGTAAAGCCTGGAAGATCTCCCTATATTGCAAGTGCATTTCATTCCCATATTGTATGTGAGTCTAGTAAGCATGACAATAATTGTTACAGCAACTGGGCACATTTTGCCATCTGATTAAAAAAAACTGATAAAATCTAGCCAGCCTAATTGCTTGGTTAGCTGGGATTTACTCAATTTTTGTTTATTTCTACCTAAATTGGCTTTATGCCTGTTTTCACAAGTTAGCTGACTCAGAGGCTACTGTGGTTTGCCAGTCCTTGCATGCCTAATCTCTATGACATCACATGGACCCATTCCACAAGGATCACTCCTATGCCATGGCAAAAATGTACTTCTTGATTTCAAGTTTGGCCTTAGAATCTCAGAAAACTATAATAATGGTGAGATTAGTGGTTTGGCAGCCCTAAATAAAGAAGATTTATGGAGTGTTGGGAATAATTATAGAAATTATAGGTGATCTACTGGACAATCATAAACATGTTTATTCACTTCTGAGTATACATTATTTTAGATTGCCTTATAAATTATGAATATCTGCCCCAACTCTCAAAAGCTTGCATAGGCCTCACAGAGCTCGGTGGGTCTTCCTTTAATTTAACTGTTCTTAAGATTATAACTTCATGGGCTCAAGAACTAGAAATAGCAGTATAATTCTGCCACGCCTTAATCTAGTAGGGAACTGACACTATAATTTACTTAACATAATGGTTAGTGTGTCCCTCATTATTATCTTTTTTGTTCATTTAATCAGATACAGCATCTTGCTGGTACCCGATACACATATAACTGAATTCACATTACCAGTATTCTCTTCCTCTAAATTGGTCTATGTATTTTCAGTACTCATTTAAATTGGACAGTGTATTTCAGAGTCAAGTAACCAGTCTTTACTATATATGTTCATATTATCTAAATGCTAAGGTAAATACAAGACTTCTGTTCCCTAAATTCCAGGAGCTAGGCTAAGCAGTGGGGGTTTCAATTAAAAACCACAGGAAAGGAAAGGAATATGTCAATAAAACCACAGACTTGTAAGTACTGCATACTAGTTTGCAAACAAACACAGCAAGCTCTCATGGAGTATGAGTCTATTACTGTAAATTTAGACTGAATGCAGAGTGTTGAAGGTGACTGTCCCACCATGGTTTCTTTTTACTTCTTATACAGTGAAATACTCTCTGGCTTTTACATTCAATAATTCAATCTAGTCATATGGCAATGAGACTATAGCCAACTGGGCAAAGCTAAACCAAAGGGAGGTATTGCTGGAGCAAGGTAAAAGCTTGTTCTAGTTGAAAAAAGAAGAAGTTTATTATTTATGAACAAACCAAGCTCTTGCAGAAATAACAAAAAACATAGCATCAATTTACTTTTTTTTAAAAAAAGCAACAGTTGAGATTATTAATAAAAATAACAGTACAGACAGGGTAAAAACAGACAAATACTAACCCTATTTGTATATACTGTAGTATTATTAATAAATAGTAAAATTATAAAAACTGCTGCAATTATACCAGACAATAATATAGAAACTTAATTTGCCAAGCTATATCCTCAGTCCTCTGCTCTAAAAGGGATGTGGCCTCATCATAATATTTTGATAGAAGAAATTCACTGGAAAATCCAGTTTGAGCTTCATGGTTACAAGTTCATGCACCAGACTTACTTATTTCTTCTCAGACAGACAAGAGCAGTGAGTGGGCTAGGTGTATTACTGCCTTCATTGCTGAGCAAGAGACAGAGAGAGAGCTAGATTCAATTCTTATTACAGCCCTTGAGGTGTTTTTGGAACATTTTGGGGTCATGATAAAAACCTATATTGCAAGGACTCTTTATCCAAATTGAAGTTGCATAAAGTGGAGCTCCATATAGGATTTGTGATAAAGGTTTACAACCATGGAGTTCTAAAAGAGGAGAGAATGAATTTCCACTTCTCCCAGTAGCAAACATTAAGATTGTTCCACTAGAGTTATCCACTTTCTTTCTATCCCTTTAGAAAAATGTTTAACCCATTTATCCACTTTTGAGAAGATATTTATAACAAGGGAATACCTTCAGGATATGACCATCTAGAGACCATCAATTGATCTTTCTGGATCCAACAAATTCCATCCTTTTTTTTTTTTTTTTTTTGCAGTTCACTGAAAATTGTTGGCAGAACTTGGAAAGACCTTCTCATCCCTACTGAGGTATAAGACACAATTACAGTATCAACAGCATATAATAATGGTGAGATCACTCAGTTGTCCACTGAGAGAGAGATTAATTGTGAGCCTGGTAAAGCTTTGACTATGTCATTAAATAAATATTAAATAGGAGAAGGGCAAGCAAATATCCCTGGTTCATCCCCCTCTTTACAGGAATATTGTTGGATTACATCCGACTGGCATTGAGTTGGACATGAATGGCAGAATATGAATAGAATCCCTAGATTCTTGCAGCAAGTCAAGATTCACTCCTGAAGATCTTTAAGTTTTTACCATAAATATGATCATGGAACTGAGTCAAACAAACCGTTCCGGCTGACAAACATTGCAAAAAGCATTTTAAGAGCAGGGATAGTGTATTTATCAATAAAATGGTGCAACAAAAAGAGTCCCTAGTAGAACATGCCTCCAAAAACCTACTGGTTCCTCTTCTAAAATTATAGTCTCTTGTACCCAGGTCTCTAATTTTTTTTTTATTTAGTTTTTGTTGTTGTTGTTTTTGGTATATATTTGCTGTAAAGTTTGCTAATCACATCCAAGAGTCTTATTGTTATATAATTTCTTGGGTCTGTTGTAGATTAGGGATGGGTGGGTTTGGGTGTTGATGTACCTGTTGGTGTTTTTAATGTCGTAAGCCGCCACAATTGCACTGCAGAAGGGCGGGATAGAAATTATTATTATTATTATTATTATTATTATTATTATTATTATTATTAGATTCACCTTTATAAATGGAAATGGTGATTGCCAAATACCATTCCTTTGGAAACATTCTTAGTACACTTGAACTTTCAATTTTCCCTTAATGTACCTCTCAACTATTGGTCTCATGATGATATTTAGAGTTTACTACCATTTTGGTCTGAATTCCCAAACAACCAAGCAACCTGACTTTGAGCTGTGCTTGATCAGAAGGACTTAGGACCCAGTTGAAAGGTGTGTGTGGAGGGGCGGGGGGAAATTCAAAGAAAAAATATATCAGCTTTGAATAGAAAATTAGAGGGTCCATAGAATGGATGTTGGTAATGCACGTTGGTAATGCATACAGATTTATCCACAATCTATATTTCTGTATTGCTAACTTATCATGCCTCACATTTCTGGATGTTATGAGAGCCCCTTTCTGGATGGAGATTATAGAGCCCTGGTTGTGCAGTGGTTAAATGTACTGCAGCCACTCAATCATAATACTGCAAGGTTGTGAGTTCAATACCAGTTAGAGGCTCAGGCTTGACTCAAGCTTGCATCCTTCCAAGATCTCTAAAATGAGTACACATTGTAAACCACTTAGGGAGTGCTTCAGTGCACAGACAAGTGGTATAGAAATGTACTTGCTACTGTTATTGCTATCACACACAAAATCAGCATTGGGATAGACACGGGTTGTAACAGTGAGAGATGGATCTTATCACACTGCCCAGTGCCTGGGCATTAGGCAGCCCATATCCAACCCAAACTTCTCCAGCAGCCTTTCATGAATGGAGTTCTCTTTGACAGAGAAGGCTAAACTTGTAAAACTACAAATCCCAGGATACCTTAGGATGGAGCTAAAGTGGTATCAACCTGCATTATTTCTACAGTGTAGATGCATTCAAAATGTTTAGAAAATCTTATTGTTTTAACATAAATGTCCTATGTATCCAGAAAGGGGGAGGATATGTTGAAATTAGCTAACCACAGCTCATTTAAAAAAAAAAAAAGGATTTTTTTTCCCCTGAAGTCTAGCCTGAAATAAAAGAACTCAGCTTTTAGATAGCAATAAAATAGTTCTGTGTCTCCCCCACCATCACTGAACTGCTTTGGATATTCTATGGAAAGAAAAAACAAAACAAACAGAAAACCAAAAATACATAACCTGAGAACTTGAGCAGCAACAGATAGACCAAGAAACAGAAACATTTCTCTGGCTGTTTTCTTCCATAGCTAGTGACATAGGACTAACTGCAGCAGCAGGATTGTGTTGGTAATGCTTATAAGATTTTTTAATGGCTTGGATAGTTTATTATTATTTTCAGTTTCATGCAGGTTTGTCCTATTAATACTCTTTCTTTATTTTATTATTATGCTCTGGCTGGCACTCATACTTTACCATAATGCCCTGTGGTTTCTGAACAAACACGTCTCTTTCATTTCACTACTAGATACAAGGGATAGCATTGTGGAAACTGCCTGTGGAAACTATCAATCCCACATGAATCCATTATTCAAACAATATTAGAACACCATTATTTCCAGCATCTGATGGGTTGCATACAGGGGTATATATATCTGATAACATTCATCAGCAACATATAATGACATTTGATGGATGGCATCTCATGTGATTCCATATTTCAAGTCTATCAAAATCAAAAGAATTAAGAAATGTAACTCATTCTAAATTACCTATAGTGGAGGAGGTGGGTTAAATGTGGCACATTTAAAATATGAATTAAAATATTGAACTGTATTGTTCTGATTCTTGTTGCCAAAGCATCTGAATTTCAAATATTCCTTTCAGTTCTTGGTCACTTTAGACATATATTCAAATATATGAATTATACATTCCTTTGTTTAATATAAAGATCACCAAATTGAAACTGTAACTAGAGTGATTTACTCTATAAACCCTGGGGTCAATATTAGCTGTCATTAAAACAGATTAGGTTGAGAATTAATTAGAAGAAGGGAGTAATCATTAAAAACCATTACCTATTTTATTGTTATGATATTTTCAGTAGAAGGCAACCTAAGTGAATAATATATGTCAACAATTTAGAGTTCATAGACAGTTATATAGCACAAGGTATAAATTGGAAAAGAATGTGCCCTATTATTTATTGCTAGCATATTAAAGAGATGAAACATTGAGAGAAAACAATATTGTTTACCTAATTAATAGAGTCAAATAAAGCTCCTGTTTACTGCAGGTTAATAACAATCATTACATAAATTGGATTCAGATTATGCTGAGAAATGTAATAAAAGACATCTCCTCTTCATACAATTGATTATATGCCTACAAACAAAGAATGCATCAGGGGGAAAAATATACTATAGGCATGTATCTGTCTGCATTACTTTTTATGCTGGCTCAGACTATTGGTCTGTCTGTCTGTTCTCACTGGGAGCATTTCTCCATGGCCTTTCTTTTAGGAGATTATCGGATGGCGAAAAAGGATGGGAGAGAAGCAGGACACTCCTATGCTTATTGCACAATTGTGGGGAGATTATCAGATGATGTCCTGTGGCATTGCTCTCATCCCGTCCTTCTTCGATTATGGTGGTCATTCCTCACTGCAGGAGAAGGGTGGTACAGACTGCACATCAGTTGCCAGGCCATCTAAAGGGTCTCAAAACAGGGGAGATTATCACACTACAAAAAAGGATGGGAGAGAAGCAGGACGTTCCAGTCCTTATCATGCAGTTGTGAGAAGATTATCAGACCATACCCCACAGTGTCACTCTCATCCCATCCTTCTCCTATCAGTGAAATGGAATGGCCCCATAACTTTTTATTGATTGCAGTTTCCCATCAATAAAAAGTTATGGGGCCATTCCACTTCACTGATGGGAGAAGAATGGGATGAGAATGATGCCATGGGGCATCGTCTGATAATCTTCCCACAAATGTGTGATAAGGATGGGAATGTCTTGCT
Source organism: Phrynosoma blainvillii (assembly GCA_026167975.1). Lineage (NCBI taxonomy): Eukaryota > Metazoa > Chordata > Lepidosauria > Squamata > Phrynosomatidae > Phrynosoma > Phrynosoma blainvillii. The sequence continues at coordinate 7,921,262 of JANUYF010000007.1, read as the reverse complement.
TCTCTCCCATCCTTTTTTGTAGTCTGATACTCTCCCATGTTTGGAAATCTTTAGACTGGAAATGTTGGGAACTGATTCACAACTCTACTTATTCCCACACACTCTACAATTCCCAGTATTCCATAGCATTGATCCATGGCAGTTAAAGTGTGTAAAACTGGATTATTTCTGCAGTGTGAATGCAGCCTAAGAGACTGGCTGAAAAGGAGTGATGTGATGCTCACCTCAGGTACAATTTCTAACAGTTTTTGATCTAGTGACTCATAAACCCATTAAATTTACTTTCTACATTAAGCTGTGTTTTTGTATTCTATTTTTTAAAAAAAATCTGCATGTAAATCTGCATTTTTGAATATGTATTGTTTCAAAAAAAAAATCTCAAAATAATAATGTGAGATGCATTTTGAGGTGAAGACTATGATGGGATATTTGGAAAAGTATGAAATCCAATGGATAGATGTATTCTGATTTGCACATAATTTATTTCTTTTTTTATTAGTCCCACTCATATTCCACCATTCCTACATTTTGAAAAAGCATTGTGTCTATCAGATCCAAGAAGTGTTGCTCATTTTACAAAATGTTTCTTAGTTCCCATCAAAATTCCTTGGATATTTAATCTGAGGAAGAGCCTATTAATTATCTTTCAAACTTAACACAATAAGGTCTAATCTACACTGCAGAAATAATGCAGTTTGACACTGTTTTAACTGCCATGATTCAATGCTATGAAATCCTGGGCTTTGTAGTTTGTTGTGGCACCAGAGCTCTCTGACAGAGAAAGCTAAATATCTCACAAAACTACAAATCCCAGAATTTCATACAATTGAGCTATGGCAGTTAAAATGGTGTCAAACTGCATTATTTCTGCAGTACAGATTAGACCTAAATAACAAAATTCTAGTAGAGATGTCTTGAGATAAAAAATCTACCTTTGTTGGTGGTGGTGGTGGTTCTCTTGCATTATATCCATTTGAATAAGTTCCGCTCTAGAAAAGAATACTAGTTTATTCTTTTTCTATGCTTTCAGCTCTATTTCCTCCCTCCCTCAACTCTTTCATCTTCATTTCTCACTTCTGTTAATTCAAGACAAATTGGCATATACTGCAGATAGATTCAAATGTTACTTATCATTGGAAATCCTGTAAAGAGAATGAAGTCACAAAACTCAAAAGAGATGTTGTATATATAGTTTATATAACCTATGAATTTTGCTTTAACCATCCAAGGTTGTTCTAATTTCTCATTTGTTCAATGTCTCACTGAACTTAAGTGCTAATTCCTCAGGATGATGGTTTGTTGCAAGGTTGTCATGTGTGGCCTCCTTTATTCCACTATGTGGAAATATCCAACCTGTAATCTACCTCAATAGGACAATTTGCAGAAAAATAGATAAAAGGATTGCTCACTGGCTGAGTTAAAATTACAGGGATTTCTTCAGTTTGTGATGGAACAGGAATGTGTATGTGTGTGAAAAAGAGTCCAAGTGTGTCTGTGTTTCAAAGATCTGCAGCTGATTTCTTTCTCTTATTGCTCATTTTTTCTGAATTACCACAAACATTTTTTTTAAAAAAAAATACAGTTCCTTTTCAGACTCTCTTGATATGTTTTTCTTCTGGAGAGGAAGAAGATTGAGTGATTAGTAGCATATTGCTTTCCTGTCTGCAGCATACCTTTCTGAACTGCACATACGATTATCTTATTGTGTAATATGAGGCTGAAGGAAAATTGGCAAGATGATAGCATTAAACCAGAGGTGCTTTTAATTTAAAATCCATTAGCATAACACATAATTAATTAGAGTTTTACACTTCACCAATCCCCAATTCCCTGAAGGAAATGGAGAATACATAATATAACTTGATTTAATTTTTGGTCCATGTTTAATCTAACCAGAAATGTTGTATAATATCTTTGGGGGAGTTTGAGCCACTTATATTTAGTCAGTATTTTCTGTGGTTTCCTTTTTAAAAAATTAAAAGGGAGAGAGAGAGAATGACTTAAATCTTGCATATATACCTAAAGGATGGAAAATTTAAGTAATAAGTGGGCCCTTGGTATCAGCTGGGATTTGGTTGCAAGAACCAATGTGGATACCAAGAACTGTGAATGCTCAAGTCCCGTTAAATAGAATCCCTCATATAAAAAGGCAAAATCAAGGTTTGCTTTTTGGAAAATATATATAACTGTGATAGTGAATTCTAGCCTAAGGTAAAACATTTTTAAAAGACAACCTTATTACAAGCCCCCTCTTCCATATGAAGTAAAATCCACATATCTGCCTAGATAAAGAGGTCTTTGCATGCCAGCATGAATAGAAGACAGAAGCAAACCAGTTAATCTTTCCAAGGGAGAGAATTCCACAACCTGGGAGCAGTCACCAGGAAGTATTTCCACAACTTTGAAAATCGCAGTGCCCTATGCTTTCATTTCCTTAATAAAGGGAAATGTTCATTTTATGATTGGCAGTTCCATAAGGTTTGCAGGGAATATTTGCAGGGAAAAATACAATTTTCTCATCATTGTATTTCAGCTCCTAATAAGGTTAAATCACTCAGCTCCACTGAGAGCCAATCTCTTGGCAAAAAGCAAAAGTAAAGGGAACTTAAGGTGATTATATCAACCAAAAAATGCAGCTGCTTCATCAAGTTGTTTTTTAGGACATGTTATTTTAGGGGAAAAGCTGTCAAGCATATTATATGTTTTCCCTGCAAGCTCAGCATAGTGAGTCAAATATTCCCCTGTTATCATCTCATTTATAACAATAGGCTCTAGAAGACCTGTCTTTTTAAATGACAGACTTCCTGTCAACCCACAATGCCAGGAGGAGCAAAAGAAATGTATGACAGTATCCTTCTGCCTTTAAAGAAATTCTCTGAAGAGAACATGACCTGTACAAGATGATGCAAAGACGTCAGGTCTATGGCCAGCAAATGTCAGGCCATGGCCCAGTTGGAATTTCATTACAGGGCCATACTAAATGAGATGCCATTCAAACAATTAACAGCTGGATACATTTTATTCAGTTTTGTGTAGTAAATAACAGATTTTAGAACACCAGTCTATATAGAAACCCAGAGGAAGGTATTAAGAGGACCTTCAACCCCTGTTTTTCTGCTGCAGTGTGGCTCCATTCTACTCTGGGACTCCTTTGCAAGAAGGTGAAATTAACAATTACATTCTCAATTTTTCTGATGATACCAAATTAGGAGGAGTAGCTAATACCCCAGAGGACAGGATGAAAATTCAAAATGAGCTTAATAGATTAGAAAGCTGGGCCAAAGCTAACAAAATGAATTTCACCATGGGGAAATGTAAGGTACTGAACTTAGGCAGGGAAAAAAAATGAAATGCATAGATATAGGATGGGTAACACTTCTCTTAACAAGACAACAAGAAAGGGATATAGGAGTCTTAGTAGGCCATAAATTGAGCATGAGTCAACAGTTTGATTCGGCAGTTAAAAAGTCCAATGTGACTTTAGGTTGTATCAATAGAAGTATGGTGTCTATTGAGTTCCTAAAACAGATCAGATGGATTTTGAAGGGGAAAAAAAGTATGGTGTCTACATCAAGGGACATAATAGGAACACTCTATGAGGCTTTGGTAAGGCCTCACTTGGAATGCTGTCTCCAGTTCTGGGCACCACAGTTCAAAAAGCTGTAGTGTGCCCAGAGGAAGGTGATCAAAATGGTGAAGGGTCTGGAAACCATGTCTTATAAGGAGAGATTTAGGAAACTGTGTATGTTTAGCGCGGAGAAGAGAAGGTTAAGAGGTGATATGATAGCCCTGTTTAAATATTTGAAGGGATGACATATTGAGGATGGACCAAGCTTGTTTTCTGCTGCTCCAGAGAACAGGACCCAGAGCAATGGATGCAAGCTACAGGAAAGCTACACACATACCATATCTTCCAACTGTCCCAGTTTGTTAGGGACAGTCCCAATTAACCCTTCATTGTCTCACATTTTCAGCTGCTTTTCCAAAATGTCCCAGTTTCCCTCTCTTCCCCTCACTCTTCTCCCTTTGTCCTCAAATGACTTCAATTGCTCCAAAGTGTAACAGTCATTGCACACAATTAAATCAGGGTAAATTTCAAAGTGCAATAATAAGGGTTAGTCAAAAGGCATTAGCAACAGCTACTCAAAGTTACTTCCACATGTTTTAAGCCAAGGAATTGCTAGGCTGGGAAAATGTTGTTGTTGTTGTTGTTGTTACTGTCTTCAAGTCAACCCGTCCCTGACTCATGGTGACTCCATGGATGAGACACCTCCAAGACTCCTATCCTCCACTTCCTTTATTCTAGAAGAGGAAAGGTGGCCATAACCTTACCTGAATGAATCCTGTTCAGCTGTCCAAGGTTCATCAAAGCTTCTGAGAGAAATCCTTGAGAAAAACTCCTTTATTGCTATAAGGGAGTGCTTCTCCTGAGTATAATGACCCTGATCTGACTTTTCAGGTGCCACTGTTCTTGAGGACTCAGTGTCATTATCTGAAGCAGAGCATCCTTCATTCTTGGGAGATTTCCCAAGGGTTTGGTTTCCTCCTAACTGACTTGCATAAGTGATTCTAGTGGTGTTACTGATGATTTTGGTTCTTTCTTGGAGAAGAAATACCCTAAGAAGAGAAGAAATTAAAACAACTGTGGTCCCCCAACCCCTATATCTTTGACTGAGAGATTGAGACATCTTGCCACTTGTCAGATGATATGGATTCTATGGTCCCATTGTAAACTTCTGGTCACCCGAGTGACCAGTTCATGAAAGTGATTAAACCAGACAAGCTGAGTTAACATCAAAACTCCACTTAAGCATTTTAAGTATTGGAATCTCAGGATATTTACATGAGAAATGAGCAGGCTCTGGTACTCTTGTAGTCTATTATATGCCCTTACACACACACACACACACACACACACACACACACACAAACATTTTGCATGTTTTTTTCATATTTTTAACCAAAGATGCAGAAGTAATCTAATCTGAAACAATTATGATGGACCAAAGAATTAAAATATACTCCCGGATTATCTGTCCTGGAGACATGTTAATTAAAACATATTTATTTATATATATCTGTAAAGTAGCTGTCACCTTAGTTTGTTGTCTTGGCAGAAGTTTATTTCTATCTAAAAAAGGCTCCAACATTTCATTAACATCATTACCAAAAATCAAATAATCATATTCCAAGTCAATAAGGTCACCAAAACAATTATGAAACATCATTTGTGCATCACTATTAGGCCTATAAATATTGATCAAACCAATTAGTTTTTCAAAATATCTTACAAGTAAAAAACAAACAAACCTATGCACCTGGATTTATTCATACCTTATGTTTGTGGATTAGAAATGTCACACCTTTACATTATCTAGAAATATTTGTAAAATAGACCTCACCAACCCAATTTTTCTGGAGGCTGTTCACATCCTCTGTCATGGGTTTCTTGTAGGAACAATGTCGGACTTAAATTATTTTAACTTAGAAAGCACTTGCTTTTGTTTGTTTACATATCTCAAACAAGGCATTCTATGAAACTACATTAAGCATGAAACCACCAGTACATTTTAGCATCTACATCACACTAATGATTTCCAATAATACAAAACCTGATTAAAAAAAAAAAGCTTGCATAAAATAGCATATATTTTCTAAGTTGTGATCTGTAGCTATTAACTTCATAAATCATCACTTCACTGATTATACTGCTTAAGGTAATCTTACAAATTCTGAGAAACTTACAAAATCACATATGTTAATATAGGTTTGTTTGTTTGTTAATTTTTTTAAAAAAATAGGGTGAGACTCTCTAAGAAGTTTTGTTATTTGAAAATCTTCTCCCATAAAGTTTATACAAAACACTTGCCTACTCCAAGACACAGAATTTACAACCCAAAGCAAGCTGAAAGCAGATAAGATTCAAAACAAAACAGAGTTCAGATAGTAATTTGCCAGTTAAGATCTAATTAAAGTGATAGGCTTAGAGAAGTTTGTTATTTAAAAGTTTCTCCAATTATGTCCAAAGTTTAAATAAAATGCCACCTGAGTCTTTGAGCTCTGGTTGAGTGAAAACCAAAACTAGTCTCTTGAATGAAAATGGAATAAAATATATAAATGTAGTGGGGGGAAAGAGAAACTCTAAAGGAGGCACAACAAAACAAAACAAAAGAATCCAAATGGAAAATATCATATCATGACTGTAATTTCTGAGGAATTTGTTGTTGAAAGGTTGAAAAAAGAGCAGAGATGAAACAGTGATTAACCGTGCCACCATCCCAATGAGATATAATAAAGTTTTTGCAGGCCCAGCCCAATGGTAGGCTGCTTCTGTAGCCTCTGATGACAGATGCTCAGAGTGTGGAGACAATGAAAAGACATTAGAGGACCTTTTTGAAGCAATGATTACATGTCCAAAAGTCTTGGCTTTTGGACACACAGTCAAAGCAAATGGACACATGCAATTTAAATCATGAATTACATTACCACCTCCTTTTCGGTGCCTTCTGCAACTTACTGCAAACCATTTTTAAAAAATCCCCAGACATGTATCTGTCCAGATTAGTTATGCTTTTAACCAATTTTTCTAAGCCTCGGTAAACATTCTATGAATTTGTCCTTTTCAATGCAGGATTTATTATTATTATTATTATTATTGTTATTATTATTATTATTATTTTAGTGGATAGCAGGATAATGAAAATTGCTGAGATAATGATTTATTTCTAGTTCAGTACAGACATTCTAACCTTTTCCTTTCAAAAACCAGGTTCAACACAATCTGAATGTCAGGCTTGTACACAGTGGAGAAGTTTTTACTCATAAACTGTTTGAATGGGGCAATGGGCACCCAGTAACAACTCTTTCAACAAATTCCCTGCCATGAAGCAGGTCTTTTACCGCCTCAATAGCTTGCTACCATTTCCTGGACTGATGTTTGATTCAATAGATGCTGTGATCGTTTCACTGGAAATGGAGATGCACAGGCTATTTGTCTCAGGAGCAAAATGTCCTAGCCAAGATCCAAGTTATCTTTCATTTTCCTGTTATATCTTTTAAACATACCATGATGATTCAAGGGGCTGTAGCAAGAGCCATGACCAGTGTGCTAGAGAGATTCTTTCTTTGAAATACATGGGGGGTTGCAGACTGCCAGAAATAGTACAAATTGAGTCCACTTTTACGGTTAGGGTTAGTGCTAGGGAATCATGGGAATTGTTTTTTTCCTGAGACATTGAGCCTTCTCTGTCAGAGAGCTCTGATGCCACAATAAAATACAGTTCCCATGATTCCCTAACCCTAACCCTAACCCTAAAAGTCGACTCAATTTGCACTATTTCTGGCAGTCTGCAACCCCCCTATCACTCTCAGGAAATGGCCATTGAATCCTCCCATAAGTTTAATCACTTAGGAAAATGGATCAAACCCTCTGCATGAAAAAAATCATTTCCTCCTAGCAATAGCTGCCCGTTGAGTCATGAATAATATTCAAGTAAGCAAATATTAGTTCCAAAATGTCTGCAGAAATTCCATGACCTGGTTTTTCAACTGCATTTTATTTTTTTAATGGGATTTTGTCCCTGCTGACAAAAACCATTCCCCTGGAGGGTTTTGCATTTAGAGCTGTTCATGTAAAAAAGTAGCATACTCAAACTTTATGTCAGAATTTTTTTTAAAAAGAAACATTTGAGAATTTATTGCTCCCATTTCTTACATAGGCATTTTTGAACTTGATTGAAAAACCTCTAATAAAAGATAATTTAATCACTCTGATGAAGCATTTTATGTCATTCTTTTGCCACAGATCAGTAGTTTTACCGGATGAACAGCAAGAAATGGGTGGATAGAGGAGAAATAAAAGAATGGATGCAAATCTTTCATCTTCTCATTATGCTAACACATTTCTCTCCAGATTTTTTTTTTTGGGGGGGGCACTCTGTGTTATTTGTCTTTGAATTCAGAGCAGCATGGATGAATTAACAACCCTACATTTGTCTATTGCTTCTTAAATGACTATTATTTTTTCAGGACCTTTTTCAGTCTGCTGAAAAAGCGTGGCTTAATCCAGTTCTGATTTCAAGCATATTCTTTTTCTTCACAGGATGTCAATGCATGAAAGCATCTATGTTTGTTATTATTAACTGCTTTCAAGTCAGCTTCAACTCATGGCTACCAAGACTCCCTGTCCTCAGCTGTTCTACTTAGGTTCCAGCCCATAGCCTCTCTGGTTCAGTCTAATCATCTGGCACATAGTCTTCCATTCTATTACATTCTGCATTTCCTAGGCTCATTGTTGTTTCTAATTATTCATGCCTTCTCATAATGTAGCCAAAGTACAACAGCCTTAGTCATCCTGGGCTCCAGGGAGATTTCATGCTTGATCTGTTCAAGGACCCATTTGTTTGGCTTCTTGGCCATCCATGGAATACTCAGCACTCTTCTCCAGCACCACATCTCAAATGAATAGATTTTCTTTCTCTCAGCTTTCTTCACTGACCAACTCTCACATCCATACATTGTGAAGAGGAATACAATGCTTCGGACTATCTTCACTTTAGTGTTCAGAGTTATAACATTACCCTTTAGTATCTTGTATAGTTCTAGTTGCCCTTCCCAATCCTAGTCTCCTTCTAATCTCTTGACTGTAGTCTTGGTTCTGATCAATATTTGATCCAAGATATGGGAACTCTTTGACTATTTCATTTTTCTCATTATCTAGGATGAATTCTTGCAGTTACATCACCAGCTACAATAGATTTCCAATGTCCTCAGATTGAGCAATGTTTTGGGTTCCCATTTCAGTAATGGCCTAAAGACAGTGATATGCCACTATCTTATGCAGCAGAACTGACAGTCATCACCAATAAATAAAGGATAATATTCTACACTTATGTCTTATTTTTCAAGGGGGTACACATTTACTTCCAAACATCCTCCAGGCAGAGCATGACAGCCACTCCATTTCTTCTTACATTTTCACTTCCTGAGTTAAACACTATGCAATTATCTGACTCAAAATGTCCCATTCCTGTCAACTTTATCACACTCACCCCAAGTAGTGCAATGTTTATATATTCTATTTTTTGTTTTACTATGTCTAACTTTTCCTGATTCATGATTCTCATGTTCCTGTAGTATGTGCTGTATAGTTTTGGACTTTCCTTGTGCCTCTGAGCACACAAACAGCTGAATGTCCTTTTAGCTTGAGTCCAGTTGCATCATTAGCTACACCGCTACTCATAGTTGTCTACTGCTATACCCCCGCAGCTGACAGAGTACCTGCTGACCTAGGTGCTTCATCTCCTAGCACTATTCTCTTGTTTCATTTTGGATCAGAGGGTTTTTGTGGTAAAAGATATTCAAAAGCAGCTTGCCATTGTCTTCTTATGCATAGTACTTCAAAGTGTCAGCTATGGTGCCACTATTGTTATCTCTGAGATATCCTCCATCAGTGTCACCTCCTTCCCACTACTGCTGCTGCTTAGTAGCTGTTTGGCACATTTTGTTTGGCTCCTTAGCAAAATTCTTTCTGACATGGGACACTACCAGCACCATTGCTACCATCAGCACAGCCTCTTTCATCCCAGGAATATGCAATCTCAGCACCACAGAAAGGAAGTGCATTGGTTTGGGTTGTCAAATGGAAAAGTTTATCTCATATTTAAAATTTCAAAAAGGTTCTTGAGTGTATAGCTCCATGTATAACCAGTATCAAAAATCTTCTTCTGTGCAATATAATGGGATTTCACCTATCCAAGTTCATGTTAAATTATTCAAGATATAATTGTTAATAATGAATGAAGTATTACAATAGTTGCTATTGTCTGATATCTTGATTTTATTTTTCCCTTAGCAGGTTGTGCTATTGATTTACGTTCAAGAACTTGAAATCCATAAAGAATAGGCTCAGCTGCATCCAGATAAGATTCCTGCCCATGAATAAATAAATTCACTTCATGTAGAATGAATAATGTTACTAAAAATGTTTCATGTGCCATGGTACATTGGAATCTGCTTGCTTCTCAGCTTGTCAAGAAAATGCTTATTTAACAAGGAGTCTCAAGATTGCACGCAGGCCTGATTTAAACATCACCATAATTGATTGTCTCCATCCCATCATTGCTTGTAGTTGGATAGTATTCTGGAAGCTTTGGCTCAGCAAAATGACTGCTCAGCAGACTTAATTTGTTTGTCCTGAAATTTGCAATTTGTACTACCATAAGATAGAAAGAAATGGAGTCTATCACCTCTGCTTCTAACATTGAAACCAATACCTCTGTGACAACAGGACTGCATTTCTTTGGGCCACAGGAGAAAACAAAGAGATATGAAAACGTTTAGATTTACAGAATAGCTTTTTCCCCAAAATAATCATAACAATCATAGAATTGGAAGGGACCCTGGGAGCTATTTCATCCAACTCTGTCAGTGTAGGTCAGACTCCACAACTAAAGTTCCCATTGAGAGGTGGGATTTTAACCTCTGTTTAAAAACTTCCAATGAAGGAGAGTCTACCACTTTCTGTGGTAGTCCATTCCACTGTTGAACCATTCTAACCATTAGAAAGTTCTTCCTAATGTTTATTTGCAATCTCCTTTATTGTAATTTGAATCCATTGTTTCAGCTTCTATCTTCTACAACAGTGGTACACTGTGTTTAAAAAAAAAATGAACTTGAAAGTCCAGGGGGAAAAAAATTCAAAACAGGGATCACCATGTATGTATGTGAGAGTTGGACAGTAAAAGAAGTCAAATCACTGGAGATATTTTGCTGAAGAAAAGTGCTGAGGATACCATGAACAGCCAAAAATAAATAAATAAGTTCTTGAACAGATCTCTTCCTGGAAGCCAAGATGATGAAACTGAGAATGTTGTATTTTGGCCATATCATGAGAAGCCATGACTCACTAGAAAAGACAACAATGCTAGGAAAGGTGAAGGGAAGCAGAAAGAGAACAAGACCACATGCTAGATGGATAGCCTCTATTAGGAAGGTCACGGGTATGAATTTACAGGACCTAAGTAGAGTAGTGGAGGATGGAGTTTGTTGGTTTTTGTTTTGGAGATGTCTTATCCACAGGTTTGCCATGAGTTGGGGTTGACTCAAGGACAGTTAACAACAAATAATAATAATAATAATAATAATAATAATAATAATAATAATTTATACCCCGCCCCTCTGTCAAACAATCGGGGCAGCTTACATCACACAACAACAAAGGACTTTGTCATTGGGATTAAGAGAGGGGAAGAATTATTGTTATTTGGTGAAGGTGACCATATCATGAAAGAGGCTTACACCACCTAACATGTGCTGAAGAGGTGATTGGGTTATGCTATCCCTACCTTGCACAGATTTTTTTTTTTGGGGGGAGTGGCTTTAAAGATTACAGAAAGTCCAATAGAAGGATGTGGTTCCATATTTAATAGGCTTCTAAGCAACTTACGGTACATATCTATAATCATACATTGCAACAATAGTATATGATTATTTGGAAGCCCATTAACTACACTCCACACCAAGATATCGAAACCACAACCCACTTACAGCTATAGCTGTCCATTATAACAATAAATATTTCTTGTATATTGGAGTCTCAAGATGTTTAGTGCTTTAAAGGTAATTGCCAGCAATCTGAAATTAAATCAAAACAGAAATGCAATAAGAAATGGAGTAGTACAGCTGGGAAGGATTATTCACAGAGGTGGATAATTATTGCCCTCCAGCTGTTTTTGGACTGTAATGCCCATTATCTCTTGTCACTGGAGATGCTGTAGTCTGATAATATCTGTAGGGACACAGTGGCTCATCCACGCTCTAGCAGTATCCCATCTTTGAAGAATGAGACTTTGATTTCTGGAGTAAATGGATCAAGAGTATAACAGTATATGATTGTAAACTGTGGATGGAAGGGGGAAGACTGCATACTTTAAAACACATACACTTGTTGAGTGTACTCCTGATTCTACTTCAGAAAACAAAACTTACAAAACAAAGATTTCTTCTCTGTTAATTCTACAAAATAAACTCTGCAAACAGATGGTTTAGCAGACGAAAGCTCACCTCACATTCCTCCTGACATGTCACAGAGAAACAGCTCCAGCACCTCCCAATGTTTTTATGGGGAAAGGAGAAAGGAATCCCTTTGTTTTTATTTTCATTGGGGTGGTCTGCTATTTCAAAGAAGCAAAGCCATTATTCACTAGAAATCAGCGTAACAGCAAACTGACAAAGCCAGAAAGGCAGCCAAGATAAACCTGGCAGGAGAAGGTCTGGGGAAGGATACAGATTTAAATGCTTGATCTTCCCAGGTGTTCTTTGATACCACTTGCCAAAAAATATAATAACAGCAGAGCATAATCTGTTACTCTGCCCTGCCTTGATGAACAGCCCCTGAAATACTGCAGGTCAGGTATTCAAGGCTTCAAATTACTAGAAAATTGATTTCCTGGAACTGAAGCATGGACTGTCTCATCAGCATTCAGAGGCATCCCTTCAGTAGATAGAGGAATTGAAATAAAACCCACACCATAACCAGGGCAGATGAAAACGGGGGGCAACATGCAGGAGAAAATACACTTCCAAGCCTGCCCTGCTGGAAATTTCCTTTTCTTCTTCATTGTCTCTTCTCTGCCAAGCTTCTGTATCAAAGAGAAGTTATTTTGTTCATGCTACAAATGGGTGAGAAATAAGAAAATACATGTCAGACTGTGTGAATCACACATGTCTGAGCAAGGACAGGGAAACTGAAATCTGCAGGGTTCAGTACAAACTTCGGAGTCTTATTAACGGAATTCTATTTCATATAAGATTTCATTTTTCTTCTTGCACAGGATCTAAGGCAGCTTACAAGCAATTAAAAACAGGATACAGCCAAAAAAGTACATAAATTAATAAACTATTAAATAATAATTTGGTTAAAAACACAAAGGGAATATAAAACACAATGAAAAGCAATATAAAACACACAGTACAATCCCATTAAAAAGTCCTGTTTGCCACAAGAATTATAAGCCAAAGGCCTGTCTAAATAAAAAGTTCTTGTCTGCCGGTGAAAGAAAACAAGAGAAGAGGCCAACTAAACTTCCTATCAGAATGAATTCCACAGCCTTGGAGCAGCCACCAAAAAGGCTCCTTTCTGTGTTGTCACCAAGTCTGCATCTGTATTGCAGAAATAATCAGTTTGACACCACTTTAGCTGCCATGGCTCAAGGCTGTGGAATTAAGGGAATTGCAGTTTGTTGTGACACCAGAGTGGTGCCACAACAAACTGCAATTCCCAGAATTCCATACCCTTGAACCATGGCAGCTAAAGTGGTGTCAAACTGGATTATTTCTGCAGTGCAGATGTAACCATAATGTGCCTTGATAATGGTGGAACCAAGTGAGAGTTTTCCCCAGATGGTCTCAAAACTTGGGCAGATTTTAAGGGGCAGATTTTAAGGGGAGTAGGTCAGCTTCATGTAGTTGAAGATAGAATTAATAATTGACTGTAAGTTAAGAGACATGATGTAATACAATTCAGGGATTAACACTGATAAAGAAGAGGAAGCCAACAACTGAAAGTTATTGACGGTATGAAGATGTGATGGAAGGATGAAGAATGTGTAGAAAGGTATATGTCTGCTCTATGTCTGTTTTTTATAATTGTCTGTAGGATAAAATTTAACTTTTTAAAAAAGAAACTTTGGCAGGTTCATACAGATACAGGTTGCATCTACATTGTAGAAACAATGCAGCACCATCTTAAGTGCTGTAAGTCCATCCTATGGGATCCTGGGATGTATACTTTTACAAGGTCTTTAGCATTGTTTAGCAAAGTGTGCTGCTGCCACACAAAACTACAAACTGCAGGTTTCTGTAGCACAGAGCCATAGCAGTTAGAGCAGTATCAAATTGCATTATTTCTACAGTGCAGAACCACCTCAAAGGGCAGATGCTGAGGAGGGGGAAAGCAGCGTCAGCCTCCCAGTCACTTTCCCTGGATCTCTTTTGACCAAGAAATCTGCAAGTTACACTTAAGGAAAATAAGCATATTGACATACTGAATCCATCCAAGGCAGGATGATGTCAGGGGATTATCTCGGATCCAGAAAATCCTCCTACCACTGTCCAGTTTGTATGGCTCCAACATATCATTGAAAAAGCACAAGCTTGTCTCCATGTGGCATGTACATTTTGGATTGTGGGGTGAGGGAGTGGGTTGGCCACATAAGAACTAGGAGATTTGTAAACAGTCTCTGGCACTCTCTAATAACTGTTCCTCTTGGCATCAGGCTCTATAATTCAGGCTCACATTTCTCATCTATTTTTCCTCCTCCTGAGTCCAAGCGTCTCACAGATTCAGCTTTTGGACTTTCCTTCATTATAATGGGATGTAAATTTCTGGGAATTTATTAATCCTGGCAAGAATAGCAACAGCTGCCACATGGGGTTTTCTCTTTAGCTCTTTGTAAAAATGAACAACAGCCTTCCTTTTGCTGTTTATTGTTAGCAACTCATTAAGTCAAGGAGAATGAAAAAGAATATTGATATTCATTTACGATGGGATAATAAACAAAACACACACATACACCCACAAATGCTACAAAGAAGCTAAATCAAAAGGGGGTAGAGGAAGGAAGCAATGGAATGAATTGGTTGTGGAAAGACCTTGAGATTAAAACTGAAACCCAGATGCTGTGTGGGATGGACATAATGCATTTATTTATTTATTTATTTATTTATTATTTAAAAAAAGATATTTCCCTCTCACCAGTTGAGAATTGGCTTTCACCATTTCTGTGAGGTGCCTGACACAGCTTGCTTCAGCCACAAGGAATGATTATTATGTTGGGAGCTATGACAAGAAGATGCAGACATTTTGCAGGAAAGTATTTCAAATGTGAAAATACAGTGAAAAATATTTTGGTGCCACGACCTTCCTCTGTTTTCATGTTTTACTAAGCATGATGGATGCTCTATGGCACGGCACTTAAGAAACGGGAACGGACCGGAACGGAGCAAAAATGCATTTTATTGCATGGGAGAATGCCACCGATGCCATCCGGAGTCCCTGATCCATTCCCCAGCCATTCCTGGCTGCCGATTTTTGAAGGACAATTTTGAACAGTCCTTCAAAAATCGGCTGCCAGGAACAGCTGGGGAATGGATTGGGGACTCCCAGCAGCATTGATGGCATTTTCCCGTGCAGTAAAATGTGTTTTTGCTCTGTTCCATTCCCTTGCATTCCGTTCTTTTCCCGTTCTTTCAAGTGCTGTGCAATAACCTTATACAATCTGCAGAATCCCATAGCATTGAGCAATGGCAGTTAAAGCAATGTCAAACCAGATTACTTTTGCAGTGCAGATGCGGCCTACAATAATACCTCTTCTGGTTATCTGATCTTTTTTCCAGAGTGGAACTAGTGATTTTGAATTCCTCTCCTATTCTTTTTTTTTTTAAAGGTACAAAATAGTGGTGTACTTCCACCACTTGTTCAAATTTTCTCTTCCTTGATATCATTCATGTCTTTCTCGGTGGAGATATTTTAACTTTCTGTTTTGCTGCTGTTGAGGTAAAGGATTACGACCATGTTGGGCTGTCAAAGCTGTAGGATAATTCTCTTAAACTTCTGAATTGAGATCTGAATCAAAAGAAAGGCTTGAAAAAAAGTTTTGTGACATTTTAGCTGGACAGAGAAGTGTATAAGTGGATTAGTAAACTAGTCCCACACAGGCAAACAAAGAAACACCTTAAAATTATAGACTCATAGAATCTTAGAGCTGGAAGGGACCACAATGGCCATGAAGGGATACATAACTAAAGTTGCTCCTGAGGGATGCTCATCCAACCTTTGTTTAAAAACCTCCAAAGATGGAGAATCTACCACCATCTGAAGCAAGTCTATTCCACTGTCATACAGTAAAGAAATTCTTCTTAATGCTTAGGTGGAATCTCTTGTAATTTGAATCCATTGTTTGTGTTCTAGTCGTTGGAGCAGAAGAAAACAAGCTTGCTCCATCTTCTACATGGCATCAGTTTAGATATTGAAAGATAGCTACTTGTCAGGAACATGGTCCTGCCATGCTTAATTACTGTGTTTGGGCATATGTGTGTTAATATGGTATGATGGACTTTGTTGTCCAAGTAATGATGTACTAGGCATGGTCTAGAATAATGAGCAGATGTGCAAGGAGGAAGTATGAGCTGCAAATTGTCAAGGTAGTTTTTGTGGGAAACCTGTAGTTTGGTGTGTGCGTGGGGGGGGGGGGGTAGATCTGGAAAGACCATATGTTTTAAAATGCCAACACATGAAATAAGGGCTTTTGTAACAGGTGAATTGGTTGAGCTTTAAGTCTACAATGCAACTGAAATAATTCTTCTGTCCTGACAACTATGCACTGTGATCTGTTCTGCTTACTAAATGTACTAAAGGCTGGTATTCCTGGAGTGGAGTTAGCCTGTATCAGGTCACCTCTCAGTCTTTTCTTCTCCATGCTAAATATACCCAGCTTCAATAATAATAATAATAATAATAATAATAATAATAATAATAATAATGTATATCCTGCCTCTCCAGATTGAAGTGGCTAACAATAATAAAACAGCATTAAAATACAGTAAAACATCATATCCCATAAACCCTTCCACCACAATTCCTCCTGAAGGTTGGTTTCTAGACCTTTGATCATTTTGGTTGCCCTGAAGGCTTTACCCATTTTGAAAATCTGGTGGTTAGCCTTGGAGTCAGCTTTATTGGAAGTGTGCCACAAACCCAACTCATAGAAGGCCTAGTACTGGCCCTTCTTCTTGGTGCTGTATCCTATTTAGGTACACTCTTGAAGTGAGGAAGTAGTGATGGAAAGGAAAGAGGAGGTAGAGAGGAGAAGAAACAGTCTTGATTTGTCCTCAGATTTCCAAGGAGATAGTTGGGTGGGAGACCCACTGAATGCAACTCATCTCAGTCCCCATCCCCCAAAGCTTTAGCTGACACTGCTTAAAACTACTTGCTCAAACAGGACACACTCTCCAAATAAAAGTTACTGAATGGATTTCCTGTAACAGCTAGGACTAAACACACCTGAAATTCTTTCCAAATATGCTTTCCAAATATTTCTTTCTAAAAAGAAAATCCTCAGTGTAATCACCCACAACTTTATGCACAAGCAGCGAATAATTCTAAACCATACAGAAAATGAAACCAGGGGGAAAATTCATTGTAAACCAGTGTTCAAATAGGACTGAGCACAGTGTGTTAGCCTGAGTGACTGTGTTGTTTAAATAATTGAGAGTGATATTTTGAACTGTTTTTCCCCCCTTCGTGTACCAAACAAATAACCTGTCACTCTAAGAATGGAGACCAGTCACTAATATAAATAATGCATAATTTCCCACCTGGTAAAATAGAGTCCTTTTTGCCTAGCCCAGCTGTCTAACAGTAATGCAGCTATAACCTTATGCTCCCCTTTCCCTCCTGATGATTGTACTGAAAACTCTGATCCTGCATCAAGTCACCAAACTCTAGGGCACTCAGTGTATTAAGATTCATTACATTTTTTATTTATGAGAGATAGAAAATAGAATGAAAGCCAGGGGATGGTTCAGTCAATACTGGGTATTCTGCACCAGGAACATGCATTAGTAGTGAAACAAGGAACATGTATGTGGTATCTTAACACTGACATATTTATTCCAGCATATGCACCTTTTTCAAGGAGTAGTCTGCCAAACCATACCTTCCAACTGACCCAATTTGTCAGGTATAATCCTGATTAATCCTCTGTTGTCCCACTTTCTCAGCTACTTTTAGAATGTCACGGTTTATTTCTCCTCATCCTTTCTCCTTCAAAAGATTCAAAAATTGAAAATTGCACTCTATTAACTTACCAAGGGGGAAATGAAAGGAGCAGCAGAATCTTGCCCTTTCCAGTAGGTTCAGGCAAAATCTTTTTTCTTTTCTTTTCTTTTCTTTCTTATTTGTAACTTTTGCTATCTTAACCACGCTTTGATGTTACTTGGCCACATGTGTCCCAGTTTTCATTTGTGAAGTAAAACCATTTTGAATGGTATGCAAACTAGAGGAATAGAGTGTGATAAGGTATACACAGAAGCAAGTTCTGGGTTATTTCTAACACATGCTCTCCTCTAACACATTTTGTTTTGAATCCAAGTTTTTTTTGTTGTTGTTGTTTTTAAAAAAGCAAAACCGCTTAGTCAAGGAATGGGATGCAAATGTACAAATGATGATTAACACACATGTAGTGATCTGAAGGTATAATTAACTTGTATGCACTGATCTGAACATTGATTCTGTCAACAGTTGGGGACAACCACAATTTGTCTGCATCTGCACTGCAGAAATAATCCAGTTTGACACTGTTTTAACTGCTGTAGCTCCATGCTGTGAAATCCTGGGATTTGTAGTCTGGTGGGGCACCAGAGCTCTCTGACAGAGAAGGCTAGATATCCCACAAAACTACAATTCCCAGGATTCCATAGCATGGAGCCTTAGCAGTTAAAGAGGTGTCAAACTGGATTATTTCTGCAGTGTCAATGCAGCATTTGACTCCGCAGATAGAAACAGATTTGCAGGATGCAGTTTAGCAAAAACTATAGATGCTTTTAAACCAAGGCCAAAAAAAAAGCAAAAGAGAAATGGGGAAGGGTACCTGTAAAAGACAGAGGGAGAAAAGAAGAAGAATGTGGCATTACCTCTGCTGTCCTGGGATCTTATGGTAATGTGATCAGGAGTCTTCCATATGTATTGGGCCACAGACACTGAGAAATTAAAAATGATCAGTCATTCTCTACTGCTTAAATGGGAAAAGACTGTGGTCTTTGTTTGTGGTCAGCTTCTTAATGAGCCTGGAAGTGAAGTCATTCATCTTATTCCAAAGTTTCTTCAACCATATGGAAATTCTTTTCCATCAGCTGAGAAGTTTCTATACAATCAACTGCTTATGGGAGAAAGATAACACCTTCTTCAAATAAACTGCACATTTTCACTCTGAGCCATGACATTCATGCTAGGAAACTATTGGCTCCAAGATACATTTTTGTTCTGTATCTATTTAATGATTCCTGAAGAGGAAAAATAATTTCCAACTCAATCTGGAGTTATAACTACATTTTGTATTGTATCCCACAAGCATTTTTTTTCCTGTTTACATTTAGTAGGTAAAATGAAATGGCCTAGTGTCCACTCTGGGTCACAGGCAACTGAGCAGGCAAAGAATAGAATGGCAATTTCTTGTAGAACTAGGACTGAAGTTTCAATGAGCCAGTGAGTCAGATTCACAGAAGGATGGATCTGGATGAGAGATCAGTTGCAGACTTAATTCTGAACCAAGAAGTCTGGCCAAATGGGAAAGGGCTGTAAGGATCTGAAAATCTCTTCATCTGAATTCCCCCCATCCTTTCTCCCCTTCTGTTTCTTTATTTATTTCTGAGAGAAAGAGAGAGATTTGGCATGTAATCACTAAACACAACATACATTTAATTCAATGTCACTTTATGATGACCTTTGTCTCTCTCTTTCAAAATGTCTGCAGCAGATTCTTCATCATATTCAGAGTTGCATGCTTGGATAGATTAAAAGATGATGGGTATTTATCTTAACTCTATTTTAGATATGGTAGAGGAACAAACTGAAGAGCTTATCACATTACCTTTTAAATCACCAGCAATGGGCAGCAGCTGGGATGCTGGATGGGGGCTGGAATTATTGTACAGTAAGTTGCCACCGAATTACCAGGGACTGCAGCTCGGGTCCCAGCCATGCCCAGAGGGCCCTTTTTAAAAACAGAAAGCTCCTGATGGTAGCCATCTGAGATGGCTGGGACCTGGGCTGCAATTCAGAGGCAACTTACTATGTGATAATTCCCATCCCATCCAGCGTGCTGGCTGCAGCCCATGGCAATTTAAAAGGTAATGCAATAAGCTCCTGAACTGAAGCCAGAGTGCTTGAATAAGGGAGGTTTTAACACATGCACACATTTTATTTTTCATTTTCCCTCTCTAAATTAGAAGTGCCCCCAGAGTTGCTTCTAGTTGTACAGAGAATATTTGTTGTGGAGTTGTGAAAAGAAACAAAGATCAGTACAATACCGAATCGTCTTACCAACAGAGGAAATAGTATCTTCACAAGTCTGTGGTCCTGATCATGTTTAAATAACTTTCTTGCACTGGCACAAAGGACACAAGACTCCTTTTTGGGTTTAAACTGGCCACAATGTTTATTAAATTGTACAGGGTCTAAATCGAAGGATTGAAATATTAATATATCAACTTTGCCACAGGTGTAAATGAAGGTGTACCCACCCAAGGGTGGTCCTTCATTGCCCGTGGCAAAACAATAATTAAACAACAAATAATAACAGTAAATAAATAAATAAATAAACCCCTCCCCTGGAAATGATGTCAGATTGCATCATATGACATCATAAAATGTTATGACGTAAACCATTAATTGATTACATCATTTCCTGTGAATTTGTTTAGAGCCAAATTTTAATTCCCAATTTAACTAGCCAAATTAAGTTTATCTATGGGATGCAGGTCATTCCCTGCCCCAGCAAATTAAATAAACATACAAAATCATAGACCCCAGTTGTGTCAAACAAATAACAATACTGAAGACCTAAACCATAACCAACACAAATCTCAGGGAGGGCGAAAAACCCAAGAAAAGTCTTGGGAAAAAATCCCTCCTGGCCCCCCGAAGGCAACCAGCCAAAGCCTGAGAGTAATACTACCACTAACACAAGGGTGGGAGGGATGGGTCGCCAAAAGCAGAGAATGGATCAATGTTACTCTCACCGTCTTGACTATAAAAATGGCTGCCTCCATGTGGCTGCACCGAGTTATATAGAACAAACTCTCGTCCAATTCTTGCATAATCATAACCTTACAAGAATTGGTAAAGCAACCTGTTGGGTCAGGCGCGCTGGTGTGATGTTTCCTGCGCACCTTCACCAATCAGGAGTCTTTGTCCTTATTTGGCCAGCACATCAAGAAACCCCTCCCGACAAGTCGGGGGGTGTCTATGTCTGTGTTTAAGTCATAAAAAAATAAGAAGATTCTGTCATTGATCTCCTAGCTTGACCTATCTAGATCCTGTACTCAGAATCATATGGTATGTCTACTCTACAGAAATAAAACTGTTTGACACCAATTTAATTGCCATGACTCAATGTGATGGAACTCTGGGATTTGTAGTTTTATGATCTATTTAGGCTTCCCTGTCAGAGAGCTCTGATGCCCCACCAAAGTACAAATCCCACAATTCCATAGCATTGAGCCATGTCAGTTAAAGCAGTGTCAAATCACATTATTTCTGCAGTGCAGGTGCAGCCCTACAATCCTGAACCTAGAGTAGGTAAGACATAGGTAAATCTCATTGTTACAGTGGGTGTGTTTCTGTTGAGAATACATAATTTCATATTGGGAAAATTCACAAAAAGGCTATAAATGAAACAGTCCTGGCCTTTGTGATCAGCTGGACTACTATACTGAGAGGACTACTATACAGAAGTTCCGTTTAACATTTCAATTTAGATGCCATAACTAATTTTGGTTGATAGATCTTTAATCTATTTGACTAATTCTGTATCAGAACTAACCCTCAATTTGAATGATTACTGATGGGGGGGATTATATAGTACTTCCCTGCCAGCAGTATCCAATTTCCTGATATTTCAAGGCTGAAACCTCAGTCCATGGTGTGGGTCTTTGCAGTGTCACAGGGACAAGCAAAGTAAGGGTTCAGAGGGGGGCTAGAATTGCATCTGGACAGGCTGTTTCTGGAAATGGGCAAAAATAAAATCTTGAGAAAACCCAGCTAACCTGGTAAAATAGCAAATCAGAGCCAGAAGAATAAGGTGTTATGAAGACTGGGCTCCCAGGAGCTGCACCACAGAATCATAGGTTTGGAAGACATCATATAATTCAATGACATCCAAGAAGGATTGCACAGCTAAAGTTCTCCTGGATGATGGTCATCTAACTTCTCTTAAAGACCACTAATGAAGGAGAATTGTTATTTAGCCTTCTCTATGAGTGACCACTGGATACAACTACAAATCCTAGAATTCCATAATTCTGAGCCATGGCAGTTAAAGCTCCATAGAAGGAACAGTGTTAAACTTCATTATTTCTGCAGCACAGATTAGACCCTAGTCACTTTTCTGGCATTTTACTTCTGGATCTGCTCTGAATGGCACATTAGACAAAAGTACATACCCTCTTTCTCCCCAGACCCCTCTCGTCTTTCCTGGCTTTTTGATGTGCACATATTGTGCAAACATAACACAGTAATGCCTTCAAATGGAGCTAGCAGCACTTTTGAGACTAACTGAAAGGAAGAAGTTGGCATGAGCTTTCATAGACTAAAGTCTACATCCTCAGATACATCTGAGGAAATAGATTTTAGACTATGAAAGCTCATGCTGCCAACCTCTTTCTTTCAGTTCTTTCAGTTAGGGCCTATGCAGACCAGCCAAAAGGGCCAGCCTGGGGGTGGAGTTGGGGCAGGGTGACCCCACTCCAATTGCCCCACCTCTGCCATCATGACGTATCCCGTTGGCGTATCATGTAGATATGCTGCACCAAGGGGCACAAAAGAGCCACAGTGGCTGCGCTAAGGGCAGCTTTCTGCTGCTCCAAAAAGGAGTGGCATTTGCCAGCTCCTTTTGGAGCAGCAAAAAGCCAGATCGGGGCCACAATGTGTGGTTGCTGTGGCCCTGATCTGGCGCTCTCAGGGGTGGCACAAAGCCACCCCTTAGGGGCTGTCTGTATGGCCCCCTTAGTCAAAAAGATGCTCCAAGATCTCTCTACATACTGATTCTGCAGACTAACACAACTATATCTTTGAATTCTACCTTCAAATGGAGCTAGTGAACCCTGATGTTAGCTTGGAATAGGTGGAGATTGGTGCCTAGGCATTAATCTACTTTGAACACAAAAATATTGTTTTTTCCTCACCCTGAGATTTCACCTGTGGATCCCAAGAAACACAATGAATCCTAAAAACATGGATCAGCATCCTGAGGCCTGGCAGCCCTAGAATTCAGTTATGAAATCCCATATCTATATGCAGATCACTTTTACTGGATCTATGATTTTAGTACAAATAACTTATAATTTAGAAATTTCTCAGCAGCTCTTTCAGGTCAATGCTGTTATGAACACTTTCTTAATATCTTCATTTCCTTCAAACCATTTCTTTAAACATCCTAAAAGTGACAATTGGTTTGCTTTGTAAAGTTAATGGATTTTAATTTCCCATTCAAGACCAAACAACCACAAAATACAATGAGGTATCATAACAAGGACAATTTAAAACAATATATTGGGCCTAAGCAGACGACTAAAACAGTCGTCTTGGAGGCCCGGAAGAGGAGGAGCCACCGCACGCGCGGCGGCCCTTCCTCTTCCTGAGGTCGCCCTGAGCGCTTCCGGGCCACCGCACGCCGGACGCGTTCAGGGCGACCTCCCTCCACAGCGTCCGGACGTGCTGTGGAGGATAAGTCGCAAAAAGGGCGCCCGCCGCTTTTAGGGCGCTCTTTTTGCGACTTATGAAAGGAGTGCCTTTTTGGCGCTCCTTTCAGGGTCGCCGGGGAGGCGCCGCGGTGAGGCTGCCATAGCCCCGCGGCGCTCCGGACCAGGGCGCTCCAAACGCCCTGGTCTGCATCCCCCCATTGTTGCTGGAAAAATCCACTCCATCTCACCCCCAACTATTCTGATGGAGACAGCTAAGGTTAGAGGAGGCAGGAAGGAGAATTCATTGTTCCTACTAATTGAAAAGCCCTAGTACTTTAACACTGTGAGTTCTGGCTGTGATTAAGAGGATTGAAAAGGGTTTTCTCTGACTTGGTGGCTCTCATAATTCATAATATTTGGGATAGAGTATTCCCAAATATCTCTGAGCTAGGAGTGACAATAGAAAGAATTTGGAATGTGGCCCTTCATTAGTTTTGGTTTACAATTTATGCTTTTCCTTGTAACTAGCTATTTCTAACCAGGGCTGATGGAGCTGGAGTCCAAAAATGTCAGGCAATAATTAATGTTATTGCATCCAGCCATCCTCTATTTGCCCTTGACATCAAATAGGGAATTGGTAGAATAGGGAAATGGACCTTTCAGTTGTATATCTCACCTGTAAAATTATCCCTCCCTTTGCCTCTCCTCTACCCCAAAATGACATTGGAATCATCATTCAGACGGAGAGAAGGCAGACCAGCTCCATCAGGCCTAGCCACAGTAAGAAGAAGGGCCCTCCCTCTAGTCCATCTGCCTTGGTCCAGGCTTTAGGGAGAAAAGATCTGCTGGACATATTCCCCTTCCCCACCACCATTCCCTTTTCCTTTTGTGTCTTCTCTTTTTAGATTGTAAGCCTGAGGGCAGGAAAATGTCTAATTAACCATTTGTAAGCCGCTTTGATAGCCTTTTAGCTGAAGAGCAGGGTATAAATACTCCAAATCATCATCATCATCATCATCATCATCATCATCATCATCATCATATTTTTTAAAAAAATAATAAAGTCCAGGGCTTCTTAAGTGTTTAAATGCAACACTGATACATTTAAATGCAACCATGATGCCATTGTGTTGCTTTAATATTGGCCAAATCTATTGTTAGGATCATTTGAAGTAGACCCATTGAATCAGTGGGATTTACATATGGGTTAATTTACCATTAAACAATTGGTTCAATGTGTTTGCCCTAGCTGGCTCTAAACAAGAGAATTCAGACAGCTGATTGATAGGTAGCATGTTTATCTTGGTTTTTGTTTGTTTGTTTGTTTCTTTTAAAAAAAACTATTCTTATTTAAAAAAATAGTTGAAATTTCAATTTAGTAGGGTTATTAAATAAATGAATAAAATTCAGAAACAATCAGCAAAATATTATAGGGCTTTTGAAATGTTCAGAGTTGTATCACTCAGATTGGTGTGACTCAAATATTTTCGTGGATACTTTTGAAGTTCAAATAATTTCTCCCTTCAATTTCACCAGTGATTTTTATGATGACATCTGGTTTTAGGCTACTCAGAGAATTTATACAGATTGATGAAATAGGAACAGAAGTCATCAAGTGCCAAAATGAAGTATAATTTGGTCCCAAAGTTCAGAGGAGAGCAGTGCTTACTCTGGGAAAATAGAGCAGATGATGCAGTAGGAGAAATGCAGCACAGAATACATAAAGAGGTAGTACAGGAATAACTGGCTACTCAAGTCTACAGGGCCAGATGAAATTCATCCAAGGGTATTAAAAGAACTGGCATAAGTAATCTCAGAGCCACTACCAACAATCTTTGAGAATTTCTGGACAACATCAGACTAGGGTGGGTGGGTGCATGTTGGCTGCATCTTCAAAAAGGGAAGGAAAAAGAGGACCCAAAGAATTACCACCCAGTCAGTCTGATATCAATACCAGGATTCTATAGAAGATCATTAAAATACAGTGTAAGAGAAACTTGAATCTGGGGAATTGCTAAAAGTTCAAGTATCCAATGGGATCTTTTATCCTATGTTTATGGAGGTAGCTAGGGAGTAGACTGATAGAGACAAAGCTTTCTCAATGCATGTTGTGATTTATTTGGGGATTCAAACATACAAAGATACTCTAACATACACTCAAGCACAAGAGAACTCAGGAATAAAGTAGTTAGATTGGATAGAAACAGAAAGCTTTCTAATGGTGATAATTATCTGATGGAGGGTGCTCCAATGATGAATGAAGATGGATAGACTCAACCGTGTATGAAAGGAAAAGGAGAACGGGAAGAGCCAGGACCCAAGTCAGAATTCACAGTGGCACAGTATCACCATGAATTCTAGCCAGAACCAATGTGCCTGAGATGGGGGGGGGGGGGCTTTTATACACTTAAACCTAGCCTGCAGTGAAAATTTGCTACTGTATATCAAAGGATTCTGGATTGATACACTTTGAAGTAGACAATTTCCAAAGAGGAGAGATGGGGTATTGATATTATCTCATTCTTAGCCAGACACATCCTGGCTGGTACCCATAAATCTTCTAGATGTGAATGTCCTGTTTTGCAGCTCATAACCCTGGCCTTTTGATCTATTAATGAATTGTGGAGGCAGACGTGACCACTCAGGTGTCTACATCAGGGGTAGGCAACCTTTCCCCTTTAAGGGCCGAGGGACTTCAGCTCCCAAAATCCCAGGAGCTATTGGCCAACATAGGACTATTGGCCAACATGGCTGAGGCTTCTGGGAGCTGAAGTCCCTTGGCCCTTAAAGGGGAAAGGTTGCCTACCCCTAGTCTACATGATGTCCTCGCCTTGAATCCATGGCAGTTTGGGCTTTTCCAGTTTAGGGCTGTGACAGCAGACTCAAAAAGGTGTTTTTATATCAGAACAATGCTTATAACAACAGTCTGTAAGCACTTAGAAAGGAATGTTATGATCATTACTGATATTATCACATGAGGCTTCTAATTTGCAAGATAGTAGTGTTACTGGGCAATACTTACCACACAATGTCATCGTCATTTTGTTGCTGGTGTGCACTTAAGTCATTTCAGAAGCACACAGAAACATTGATGTGGAAAACCCATCGATGACTACCAAAAGTGTTGTAATCCAGTAATCATCCTGAAGCAATCATCTCTTCCACTTCAGAAACAGAAGAGATAGCAGTCATGTGGCAAGAGAGGGTGAGATTCTCCTCCTCTTCTCACATGTCCCCCTGCATCATTCCAAAGCAGACTGAACCATGTTTGTCTGTCTGCCTGCCTCTTTCTTCTGTCACCCACCAGGCCAATATCTCCCCCAACCTCCTACAGACTTATCTGCATGCCCTAAGTTAGGGGTTCCCAAACTATGGCCCACGGGCTGGTCCTGCTGCCACCACCACCGCCGCTGGCATGCCACCTCTGCCGCCGCTCGCGCGCACCACCAAACATCATTTGTATTCCAAAATGGTGTCTGGAGTCATGCGCATGCACCTGGCATTGCACATGCATGTGCACAACTCCAGGTGCCATTTTGGAATACAAAATGGGATCCGGTTGCACGCATGCGCACAACTCCGAGTGCCATTTTGGAACACAAAATTGTGCCCTGAGTAGTGTGCACGCACGTGCACCTCCAGCCCACCCAAAGATCTGGGGGCCAGTGAACTGGCCCCCGGATCAAAAAACGTGGGGACCTCTGCCCTAGAGCAATAACAAGGAGGAAGTGGAAGCAGGACAGTGTCAATAGCAGTGCACCATACAATGCAGCACCAAATTTCTGTATCATAGAAGCCTTGCATGATAACCTCCTAAAAGTCAACATGGGTTAAACAAGTCATGATAGATTGATCTCATCTCTCTTATTTTTCTTATTTTTTTTAAAATAGTTCCAACCTTGGTAAATGAAGAGAACACTGAGGATATAGTTCATTTTGATTTCAGTAAAGCCTTTGGCAAGGTTCTTCATTATATTCTTGGAAAAGAAAAAAAAGCTAGTCAAACATGGGTTAAAAAATCATATTGCTAAGTGGATTTGTAAATGGCTGATGGATCAAACCCAAAAGGTGCTCACCAATAGCTCTTATTCATGTTGGAGAGACTGTCCTGAGTCCAGTGCTGTTCAACATCTTTATCAATGATTTGGATGATGGAATAGAAGGCATGCTTATAAGATTTGCTGATGACACTAAATTAGGAGGGATAGCCAATACCTCAGGGGACAGGACCAAAATTAAAAATGATCTTAAAAGATTAGAGAGCTGAGTCAATAGTAACAAAATACATTTCAACATGGAGAAATGTAGAATACTACACTTGGGCAGTAAAAATGAACATCATATATCTATATGATGTGTGGCACCTGGCTGGACAAAAGTATATGTGAAAAAGATCTAGGAGTCATAGTTCACCACAA
Source organism: Phrynosoma blainvillii (assembly GCA_026167975.1). Classification (NCBI taxonomy): domain Eukaryota; kingdom Metazoa; phylum Chordata; class Lepidosauria; order Squamata; family Phrynosomatidae; genus Phrynosoma; species Phrynosoma blainvillii. The sequence goes on along the minus strand of JANUYF010000007.1, from coordinate 7,893,384 downwards.
GCTGAAAATGAGTCAGCAGTGTGATGTAACTGCCAAAAAAAGTCAATATAATTTTGGCCTGAATCAATAGGAGTCTTGATTGAGGGAAGTAATAGTATCTCTTTATTTTACTTTAGTCACACCTCACTTGGAATACTATGTTCGCTTCAGAATTCAAGAAGGATGCAGACAAGCTGGAGCATGTCCAGAGAAGGGGAACCAAAATGGTGAAAGGTCTGGAAACCTTGAGGACAAACGGAGGGAACTGGATATGTTTAACCTGGAAAAGAGAAGGTTAACAGTTGACATGAGAGCCATGATTAAATATTTGAAGGGATGTCATACTGACTGAAGGACTGAATGGCCCTTGTTGTCATCATTCTATGATTCAGTCCCTAGATTGTTGAAATCAACAGGGGATTTACAATGTAGTTACATTTTGTTTCTTGTTTTGCCTCATGATAGTCAGCATTAGAAAACCTTCAATGAAGGTCATATCAAAGAAATATTTTTAGACACTATTTTAGACAAAAAGTAAACATTTTGAATGATAGATAATGATAGGAATCTTTTATTATATTACAGAAAATGAAAGTTATATTTACTTTTCACAACTGAGACTGTAAGAAATTCTCAGTAGAGAAAAATATCCATTTGCTTGTAAGTTTAATGAAAATGAAACTCAAGGCTTCATCTTGGTGGGGTTTTTTGACCACAGTGGAAACTAGAACAGGCTGAAAATGATAGTGTCCAAGTTATGCCAAAGTTCAATTTTGACTACAGTTATAATGCAGGTCAGGAGATCATAAGGGCAGAGGAACATTCTCAAGAATATTTCATAAGGGTGAATTATTGTTTTCATAAAACAAATTTTCAAAGAAGAAGACCTGTGAGAAATAAATTGTGGTAATATACAATGTGTTTTATCTAATACAATGTACTAACCTCAGCAGTTAGTTTTGACTTCTCCCCTCCCATCTAACATGAGGCATTCATTTTATTTGTTTTAAAAAGATCCAGTTCAACAACAGCAACTAGATTCAAACAGAACAAGCCTCCACTATAGTCCAATCATGGCTAGAGATATTCATTCCTTATGTGTGGATGGGAAAAAAAAATCTCTAAAATTTATCCTCAACAAGCAAGATAGCATCTTTGTGTCTTTTTGAACACAAACTGCAAAATTTGTTAAAAACTGAATTAAAAATTAATTTTCTTTTAAAAATAATTTGTTGTTTGAATAGATGTGAAAATTGAATAGTGAAAAAATGAAGATATGAAGAGAATCAACTCATTTGAAATGTAGTGCTGGAGGAAAGTTATATGGATATCATGGACAAGAAAAATAAATGAGTTCAAGAACAAATAAAGCCTGAACTCTCCCAAGAAGGCAAAATTACTAAACTGAGACTATCACATTCTGCACATATCATGAGAAGACAGGATGAATTAGAAAAAAATAATAATGCTTGGTAGGATAGAAGGCAATAGGAAAGGAGGAAGACTACATTACTGGTGGATAGACCCGAGCTCCATACTTTATCAGAGTGGTTGATTACAGGAAGAATTAGAGGTTTGTTATTAATGGGGTTGCCATAAATCAAAGTTGACTTGACAGCAATAGTAGCAATGATCTATTTTGTCAATAATACCATACTCTTGCTTGCTGTGTATGATGTGGCTATGTGGTTTGTTTCACAAAAGAAAAAAGAGGCAAGTTTTACATAGAAATGTCTTCTGCCAACTATAGAGAATTTGACAGGAGAAAAAGGCACTCTTCATCTTGCTATTGCACGGGAGGCCAATTTTTTTGTATTAGTTGTTGATTGTGAAAGAGAAAGTTTCATTGTTATGTCAAGATTGAAAAGAAAGATAAATATTTGTAACATCTCTTATTTAATCTCCTCCATCATCCCACCCCCCATGTGCATGTCCAAACATAGGCACACACTGCTTTGTAATTACATGTAGGGAGGAGAACTAAAAGTTCTGGCTCCATATTAGCCAGCGTTTCCCTATGTCTGCAATCTTTCAGGAATCAGTGTACTTCCACCACTGCACTATGCAGAGCTGTGTATCACCCACCTGGGCCCAACATAGAGCCACCAAAGCCCTCTATCATAGCCACTTGTGCCTAGATGAGGATGAGAGTGTCTCCACAATAGGTTGGGAGCTTTGAGTCAGTATGAAGATGGAAGGAAATACCAGCCTCTGCAGCAATCAAAAATAGGAATATGCTGGCACAAGGTTAACTTATGCCTGTTTATGCCACAAATGCCAAACGCTGTCTTTATCCCAGCTCTCCATGTATTTGGTTCATACTGCAGCCTTCTGGTATGCATGTAAATCACCTTTCCCTGTCATTACCCTGCATGGATAGCTTTCCTACAAGGAGAATTTACTTATGTACAGGCTCCATTTTACAGAAGTAACACCCTCATCCAATATAGCAGACATGGTGGAACCAATGTGGGATCACACATAAATACAGGATGAGTGTGCCAAGTCTTGCTATTCCACAGATACAACTACAATGTGTAGCCATCATAATTTGTAGGCTTCTTTTCCATTAATTTTCTTAATTCCCCTTTCAATTTATCAAGATAAGACTCAACTGTACATGGTTGTTGTTGTTGTTGTTGTTGTTGTTGTTGTTGTGTGCCTCCAAGTCATTTCCAACTTATGACGTCTCTATCACAGGTTTTTCTTGGCAATTTTCTTCATAAGAGGTTTGCCATAGTAATCCTCTGAGGCTGAGAGTGTGATTTGCCCAAGGTCACCTAGTATGTTTCATGCCAAACAGTGACTTGAACCCTGGTCTGCAGACTCATATTTTAGCATTCATACCACTACACCACACTGACTATATTGTAGCAGCAAATTCCACAGTTTGACTAAGTACTATGTAAAGAAGCTCTTCCTTTTAAGGAACATGTTAGGATAGAACATAATCATTTTAAATAATAAATTTTCTGTACATTTTCTGGGAAGAGTGGGATGGAAAGAAGTAATAGAGGAAGTGAAAAGCAGGATCATTTTTACAAGAATGTAATCAACATAGGATATTAAGTGGATTACTAGTCTGTAATGAAAAAAGCACATGATCACTGGCCTTCAGAACAAATAGGTTCAATAATATATGCTGAAGTAGTATGGAACATGCATTATTCATGGCATTTTCTTGCATGCATTTGAAAATGGAATGGTTTGTATTGCCTTGGGAATTTCTGCCTTGATATGCTACTCTGTTTGTAACTCTTCAGTCTGCTAGTTTTCCTTTTTTAAAAAAATCCACAGTATTCTGTGTGTGAGAGAGACAAAAAAGCCATCCCATATTCATGGCCCAATTCCCAGTAGGGCATTGAAAAGAAATTCTCAATATCTGACAGTTTTTTTATGAATTTATTCAGTTCATGGTCTATAAGAGTAGTTGTGTATCTTTCAGTTTCCCATCACCAAAAGTAAAACATGCTTCAAATTATTTCTTTTCTTTCTCCAAATCAAAGTAAATTATAAGAAAATGTGCAGAACTTTGTTGCAGTTGTTGCAATAATTGCCTTCAAGTCAACTTTGATTTATGGCAACCCTATGGATGAGAGAGCTCTATGAGTCCAGGTATTAATAGCCCTGCTGAGATCTTACAAATTCAAGGCCATGATGTCCTTGATTGAGTCACTCCAGCTGCAATATGATCTTTCTCTTTTACTACTGCCTTCAACTTTACCAAACATCGTCTTTTAAAATGACTCTTATGGCATATCCCAAGTATTTGGTCATTTGATCTCCTAATGAGAGGTCAGATTTGATTTACTCTAGAATCTATTTATTTGATTTCTTCTTTATAACTACATTTTAAGTGAATTAATTATCTTCCTGTCAGCTGTCTTCACTGTTCAGATTTCACAACCATACCTAGGAAATGGCAATAAGATGGTATGGATGATTTTGACTTTGACAGCTGTTTAGCATATTTATTCTGTCTCCTCAAGATCTGGGATATGCTACAAGAAGCAATGCCACTGTCAGTATAGCTTCTTGCCTCAGAGGAGTGCACAATTGCATCCCCACAGGAAAGTCACTTCCTTACTGACCATAGTGTGGTGTCCAACTCTCTCTCTGTCTCTCTCTCGATCTAAAATTCATTTTATTCAAAGGAGAAATGAGTAAAAATGAATACATCAAAAAAATGAAGTTAAAGGTTTATAGAAGTGTAAATTATTTGCCAACATATGCACAGATTTAAGAGTAAGAAAGAAACAAAATCTCGCAAGACACTATAGAACTTCAAGAGAATAAAAAATATGTTGGGATTCTGCAAAATGTAATGACAGTGAAAATGAGAAATTTGGATTTTCAGGCCACAAAGTAAAGGGCATTTGAACACGTTAGAAAGAAATTTTTAGAAGAATTCTCATGGTGGGAGGCTTGCCAGGAAAGAAGCAGTGATATTGCCATCTCCAAAAAAACAACATTGATTTTTTCCTCAGTCTTCATCCACATTTCTGAGTGCAAAATACATGTGTGCCAAGCTATATGTAAAAAGCATGCACTTATAGAATTGAGAAATGAACATGAGGCTTTCATTTGCTGATCAACCATGGAATAAAGAGACCAGACACAGAGACTTGGGTTGAAAGGGTCACTTTATTTAACCTAGAACCTATTTGAACTGTGTTAAAACTGGAAAGGAGCAAGGGGAAAACAACCTAGTGCAGGATCAACTGAAGCCAGATGTCACTATCTCTTCTTTCTCAGTTTTTCACTGGGCAAATCACTTGAGTCTTAAGGGCAACCTCATAACTGGGCTGCACCATGTCTGGCCATCTACTAGAAGGCAAATGCAAGGAACCCCACTCCACAAGTTGCAATACTTAAGAAGGGCAAAGTCCTCAAGGCAACCCCAATGATAGTCTCCTTCCCCATCCTCTGGGTCACAGAGGCAGTTCCAAAGCTCTCCTCTTCACCCAAAGGGTGCCAAAGTATTCACCACAACTCTATAACATCATATATATCCACCACTACTACCTGCCCAGGGCAAGGAACAACTGATGAGCCCTTGTTTCAAATCCCCCAGAACAACATGTTATCTCCTCAGCTAAATGCATGCCATCTTCTCAGTAGTGCTCATGCCACTTAAAAACAATATAGGGCATTACAGATTTCCCTACTTACCCTTCTATGGGCTCTATCAATACATTGGGAATCATGCTCACCCCACAAAACCTGGCAAGGCATAGTGGTTGGCCACATCAATATTATTCCTGGCCATCTATTCTGTATGAAACAAAAGTCATGAAGAGCCCTGGAGGATAAGAGCCTTTCCCTTCAATGAGCCCAGGCCAAAATGTAAAATCTGAAAAAAAGTCAAAAACATTAGGCCACCAAGGGCTATCTGGCCCTACTAAGGCTATGACAAAGCCCAACAGGGCCTATTCAATCTACAACAGCCTGGAGGAATCTACAAGGGCCTATCCAACCTATAAAGGCCTAGTGAGACTTACCTGGGCCTATAGACCCTATAAAAAGGCCTACCAAGGTCTTCTTGTCTTACTAGGGGCTAAGAGGTGTCATTGGCTTTTGAAGGACTACCAGCCCACATAAAAGCCTAATGAAACCTCCAGATGCCTAATGTAGCAGATGCAAGAAACTTACAAAGGAGCCTGCAAAGCCAGCAGTGAAGAGGGCAACAAGGTGCAAACCATGGGCTGAAACAAGCCCTATCAGGCCTACCTGCCTTTAAGGATCTATCTGTGCCCACCCATCCCACTAAAGAAAAGAGGGAACCTTAGCAGAGCCTACTCTCCACCAATATATGAACCTAAACCCATGGGCTATAATGAGGCCCAGGCAGATGTGGAAGCATCTTCAGAGAGGAATTGGTGTTTGGCATCACTGCCCATTGCATATGACATCATTAACACTGGCCATAGGAGACCAGAAAAATCACTTACTCACAGTCACAAGGTTGTGAGTTTGATACCAGCCAGGGGCTCAAAGGCCTACCTGCCTTTAAGGATCTATCTGTGCCCACCCATCCCACTAAAGAAAAGAGGGAACCTTAGCAGAGCCTACTCTCCACCAATATATGAACCTAAACCCATGGGCTATAATGAGGCCCAGGCAGATGTGGAAGCATCTTCAGAGAGGAATTGGTGTTTGGCATCACTGCCCATTGCATATGACATCATTAACACTGGCCATAGGAGACCAGAAAAATCACTTACTCACAGTCACAAGGTTGTGAGTTTGATACCAGCCAGGGGCTCAAAGGTCAACTCAGCCTGGCATCCTTCCGAGGTTGCTAAAATGTGTATCCATCTTATTGGAGAAATTAGCATACACATTGTAAACCACTTAGGGAGTGTTTAAGTTCACTGATAAGCAGTATAGAATTGTACTTGCTATTGCTATAATGTGGGACCTCTCCTGCAGCCCCTTACACCATGCAGGTCTGGATCTGTATTAATTGCATCATCCTGTTAAGAAATGTCTCAATGGATAAATTTGCGCCTGACTGGCAGCAGATAATGGCAACACTGAAATGTTAATAAAAACATTTCAGGCAACATAGAACACACTTACTATAATAACAACTAAATCACCAAGTCCTCTTCCCTAATTTTCTTAACATTCTGTCAAGTGAAGGGGCATGTATATATGAAGGGACCTCATTTTGTCAAGTGAACAAAAATGTATGTATGGATAAGCATATATGAATGAGGCAGTTCTCTCTTTAAGTAAGGCAGCAGCTTGTTCCTTTCCTGGTTGTGGTTCCAGATATTCTGTAATATTTCACAGTGCTTTATTAGCAATATCATTGCAATAAAAAAGCTTCATCTATCAGATCTCTGCTTGTTGTTCATCCATTAAACAGCACAAAAAATCTGTCAAAAGAAAAAAGAGTTGCCAACCATCGTTATGTCTTTTCTTTTGTTGTCATTATCATCATCATTGTCATAATCACCATCTTACTGAGAGTTCAAAAAATAAAGGCAATGAAGATTAACAGAGCCAGTGTCAAGAGAAGGACCCCCCCCCCCGACGAGTTGGGAGGGGGCCTTCTGTTGCGTCTGCCTTAAAAGGGCATCGACGCAACGATTGGCCAGGTGGACAGGAAGGCCCGCCTCATCCTGTCCGCCTGGCCAATGGGGTTGATCTCGCGGCTGTGGTCTCGCGAGATTTGGAAGTCTCGCGGGATTACGGCGCGAGATTTGTGAGGCTTTAAAGCCTCGCGCTGCCTCGTGGCGGCAGCCATTTTAGCTCCGGACAAGCAAGGAGCACCTTGCTTGTCCGTGTTTGTTGTGGGCCTTTCAGCCCGTTTTATTCTCCCAACCGCGGAGAGCGGAGGGGAGAGAGCCGGCGGAGGTTGGGAAGCGCCTGAGGCCGTGGGTTAGGTCCCGCTGCACCTTCCATGAGGAGGCTGGTGCCGAGGGACACGCTCCCAAGGGGTTCCTCCGCCGCGGACATCTGCGGCTCCAAGGCTTATTCAGCCTAGCGCGGTGGGACCGCGTCCTTTACTCAATTTCGGTGCCGCAAGTATTGGGACTTATTCCCAGGGAAGATATCTTTAGTTGGCCTCCTAGAGTAGAGGCCTGTATAATTGGGAGCGGGTTGGGCCTGCACACTGCGGGGCAGGCGGCTGGCTGCGGCTGCGGCCAGTTAGTACCCCGCCGCCCCCCCCCCTTCCCATTGGGATCACGCCAGGCTGTGGTTTTGAGGCCTGGGCTGTCCTCCTTTATTTAGAGGACACAAGTTAAAAAAAAAAAAAAAAAAGCGGCCACAACTCTCTTTTTCGTATGGTGTTGGGCACTGATATAAGTGCCAGTTATTCTTGATTAGCCATCCCCTGGGCTTGCTTGCTGGGGCGCACTGATCGGCCAATTGGCCCCCCCCTTTTTGTGTAGTGCCAAGCGGCACATTACTGTGGAAAGGGTAGGGACAGGCCCCGGGATCGGGCAGACGTCCAAATAAATTGGGCAGCCCCCTCCCATTACTCCGCCACCCCTTTCACTTCACAGTGGCTATTAATGGGAAGGGAGTGGGAAGTGTTCCCCCACGCCACTCCTTCCTACAGTTTCTGTGAATTTTATCTGTTCAGGCCTGGCAAGGGATAATTAGTGGCTAGGCCTGGCCATATTGTCAAACTAATAATAATAATAATAATAATAATAATAATAATAATACTCAACGGGGTGAGTCTGGTAGAGGGCTTCCCCCTTTCAGGTGGGCTGACCGACGTCGGTTGGCAGTATTGATTGGGAGTACATGCAGTTTGTTGTATGATCGTTGGCGCAGGGGTATTCAGTTAATATATACCCTGCAACAATCAATTAGTTGTCAATTCTGCTTTAAAAAAAAAAAAAAATTAATCATCATGCCGCGAAGTAAGACTCAATCGAAGCGGCGTACCACTTCAACTGGTCAAAGAAGTGGACAGCCAGTTCCTAAGCGACCGGCTGAGACTGCTAACAAGGATGATGATATTACCACGCATTTGGCCCAGATAGGCCGCACCATGCAGGCTTGTGCGGCTGTATGTGAGCAGTTGGCTCAACATCACTTGCAAAAAGGGGCGCAAGCTGCTACTTCTTCGGTTGCGCACACGAATGCTAATGCTGGACAAGCCACTGCACAGCTCGCTGCCGATAATTTAGGTCATTCATCTAACACTGCATGTAGTTCCCAGGGTTCTTCAGCTATGGAGGTTGGGCAACCAACCGTAGCTGATGTAATGGAACTTCTAAAGAAGGTTCCTGGTGTGGGGCACTGCGGTGCCACGGCGCTTACATCTAGTCAACCTACTTTGTCTGACTTGTTTCAATTTCTCCAAAGTGTGGTTGTTACAGGCCAGAGTAATTTGTCAACACCTGAGGCATCTGCGGCTTCCAGCGGTAATGTACCAGGCACTCATGGCGAACAGCACAACACTAGAGCTGATGCACTGACACCTGCAGGAGGAGTCCAGCAAAACTCGGCAAATGCTGCTCCTCGGACAGCGAGTCCAGGTTTGTTCAATGATATGAGTTCGCAGGCGGCATGGCCTTCGGCTGTTTGGGCTACAGGTGGGCTGACAGGGCTGACATCGCCGAGCGATCGCCCCAGCCTGGAACCTGTAACAGCACCTTTGGAGCTCTCTCCCTCAAACCAGGGTTCGGTATTGGGGTTGCAGGCCAATGCCTCGGTGAGTCAAACAAAGGAAACGGCTGTGGTCAGTGCATTAGGCCTTACAAGGACCGATCGGTCTTATGAATGTAACCCCTATACGGGTATGTCTATGCCTTTGGGGTCTCACCTTCCTACGACTACAAAAGAAAGGATTTGGAAGGGAGAGTACATCGATTTGTTCTCCCTGACATTCAGGGATCCCGAGCCTAGAATAATGGTAAAAGACGGGGTGGTGTTTACCCTCCCAAAGGAATTTCAATCGTATAAACGCCCCAAGTTAGAAAGAAATTTCGTAAACTGGATGATGGGTTTCACCATCTATAGGGGTGTTATCGAAGAGAAAGACCCTGCCAGATCTCCTGACTTCTCCAAGTACCAGGAGATTATGATAAAAGCCTATACCAATTGCCATGTCAACGCCAGAGGTTCGGCGTGGCTTCAGTATGATGAGCAATTCAGAATGAGGGCTGCCTTAGACCACTCCTTGTCTTGGTGTCATGTACAGTCGGAATTATGGGCAGATATTATGGTAGGAGCCTCCCCATCGAGCAGATGTGACAATGGGTTTGTGCCTATGGTCACTCTGCCGAGAGGGCAAAATGCGAGGCCTGGCACGGGTGAAAAGAGACAACTTGGGTTTTGCTGGGACTTCAATGCAGGTAAGTGTAAAAGGCAACCCTGCAGGTTCGAGCATAAGTGTAACAACTGTAAAGGAAACCACCCAGGATCAGCATGCTTTAAAAATAAAAAATCAGGAAGCGGGGGGCCCTCTGGTCAACAACCAGCTAGTACAGGAAAGGGCACCAACGCCAGTTAATTTGGAGGCCATGGCCAGTTGGTTGCGGATCTACCCAAAAAGGGAGGCCGCTCGGTATTTGTGGGATGGTTTTTCGATTGGTTTTCGTATTCCTTATGAGGGTTTAAGGGTACATCGTTATGCACCAAATGCACGTTCTGTTAGGGAATTGCCAGAAGTTGTAAGGGGCAAGCTGGCAAAAGAAATAGAAGCAGGGAGGATTTCGGGCCCTCATGAATATTTGCCTATGGCAAACTTGAGATTATCGCCCTTGGGTGTGATTCCTAAGAAGGCCCCGGGGGAGTTTAGACTCATACACAATCTGTCTTATCCCAGGGGTGATTCGGTAAATGACGCCATTGATCCACAGTTGACGTCAGTGAAATATTCTTCCTTTGATTCGGCGGTTAGAATGGTTAAGGCTCTGGGCAAAGGAGCATTATTGGCAAAATGCGATATTAAATCCGCCTTTAGACTACTTCCAGTGCATCCAGAGGATTTTGATCTTCTGGGGTTTCAATTTGAAGGGAAGTACTATTTTGACAAGGCCATGCCAATGGGATGTTCCATTTCTTGCTCAGCATTCGAAACATTTAGCACTTTCTTGCATTGGTGTGCTTCCAAAAGGTTAGGTAGTCGAGCAATTACTCATTATTTGGATGATTTTCTTTTTGCGGGTGCCCCTGGGACAAATGATTGTGCAGATATGCTATTGGCTTTTCAACAATTAATGAATGAATTGGGAGTACCTCTGGCTGAGGAAAAAACTGAGGGCCCTGATACACGCTTAACCTTTTTGGGAATTGAATTGGATACTCAGGAGGGTATTTCTCGTCTTCCACCTGACAAGCTATCAGCTATGAGGCTGCAGGTAGGGATGATGAAAAATAAATCAAAGGCCACGCTTAGGGAATTTCAATCTTTAGCAGGTATTTTAAATTTTGCTTGTAAGGTTATAGCTCCTGGCAGGGCATTTTGTACCCGTTTATATAGAGCCACTAAAGGGGTGAAGGCACCACATCATCATATTAGAATAAATTCTGGGCTACGAAAGGATTTGGAGATTTGGGAGTCATTCTTGGAACAATTTAATGGTGTATCCTTTTGGCGATCTGAAATGCTCCTTAGGGCAGATTTTCAGGTTCACTCAGATGCTTCTGGGGCCTGTGGCTTTGGAGTTTATTTTAATGGCCAATGGGCGGCTGAGAAATGGCCAATAGACTGGGTTGAAAAAGGCTGGACTAGAGACCTCTCCTTTTTGGAATTATTCCCGATAGTGGTGGCGGTGCATTTATGGCCACATCAATTTGCGGACAAAACAGTTCGTTTTTGGTGTGACAATCAGGCTGTAGTATTTATAGTCAATTCCTTGTCCTCCAAGTCTGACAGAGTGATGTCATTGGTAAGAAAAATGGTGGTCCAATGTTTACATTATAATATTCTGTTCCAAGCCCAGCATGTTCGTGGTTTACTAAATCCCGTCGCGGATGCCTTGTCGCGCTTTCAGTTTTCCAGATTTCGACAGTTGGCGCCGGAGGCAGCGACTCACCCTTTGGAGGTACCACATCATCTTTGGAGCCTTGGAGAGTAGAAATTGAGAAGGCGATCTCTCTCTCCGTTGCCGCGTCGACACGCAAGTCCTATCAACTCGCACTGCGAGCGTTCAGATCCTTTTTATTGTCTATTGGGGAGGCTGAGGTTTGGCCTTTAGATGTGGACATTATTCTTCGTTTTGCAGTGCATCTCAGACAAGTGGGCTTGTCTACAGTCACTATTAGGGGGAAGTTAGCGGCTCTTTCCTTTTATTCTAGAGCGGGAGGTTTCAAAGACCCCACGATTGATTTCAGAGTACGTAGGGCTTTGGAAGGATGGGCCAGGGAGTCGTCTATTTCTCAGGATGGTCGCTTGCCCATAACGGGTTCAATAATGTTACGAATATGGCAATTCCTACCAGTTGTATGTTTTTCTCCTGAAGAGGTGATTTTGTTTAAGGCGGCCTTTTCAGTGGCGTTTTTTGGAGCTTTAAGAATAAGTGAACTTGTTCCTAGTTCACGTTCCGACAGTTCTGGTAGGGCTCTTTTGCTGTCGGACATTAAAGTCTCTGATCAGGGCATGCAGTTGACAATTCGACGTTCGAAAACTGATCAGTTAGGAAAGGGACAGGCCATAAGTTTAGCTAAGGCTCCTCAAGGTCATATTTGTCCGGTGCAGGCCTTGACTAATTACTTGCAAATACGGCCGAGCGCAACTGGATACTTGTTTTTACATATATCTGGTTTACCATTAACACAATACCAGTTTAGAATAGTATTGAAAGGGGTTTTAAGTCATGCTGGTTTACCAGCGGATCAATTTTCATCCCATTCATTCAGGATTGGGGCAGCCACAGCGGCAGCAACGCAGGGCCTGAGTGACTCGGCGATTCGTAGGATTGGTCGCTGGCGTTCTAGGGCATTTAAATCTTACGTTCGCACTTAAAAAGTTAATGTAGTTCTAATGTTCTTGTTTTGGTTTCACTTGGCAGAATTGATTCCTCGAGACGTATGGATTCTTGGTCACAGCGTGGTATTCTGGGCTGAGAGACACTGCATCGAACAGCGTTACGATTTGGCCGCTGAACTGGGACTAGCGGGGACCATCAGGTGGTTCGGGCGCAGAGGCATGCTTTGGGGAGCCATTCTCCCTAGAATAATTGAACTGATGTCATCTTTCGCCCAGCCAGGGATGTTGTTGATTCATTTAGGGGAAAACGACCTTCCAAAAATGACTTCGTTGCAGTTGGCTAGGCGCATAATCAAGGACATGAAGGAGATTCGGCGAATGTTGCCTAATACACTCCTCATGTGGACAAAGTTCCTTCCCAGGCGCGTTTGGCGCGGTGCCAGAAGTGACATCGCCATTGATGGAGCCCGGCGCTGGCTTAACAGATTTGTGGCAAAGACACTGAAGAAGATGGGGGTGGCCATCGTTGATCACCAGGGAGTTCATTTTGGGTTACCACATTTGTACAGGGGTGACGGAGTGCATCTCTCAACCCAGGGGAATGAGATGTACTTGTCTACATTGGAGTCTTCCTTAAAGGCTTCTATAAGGGGGGGGGGGAGAGGGGATGCCAAGCTAGGCTGACCCCCTCTTGTGGCGGGAAGGGACCCTCCCCCTTTTGGGAATTTCTAGGTTAAGTGAAAGTATTAATTGGAACTGAACAAAAGTAATTGGATTTATGTCATGGGGATTAAACAAATGTATTATGACGTCATGTTAAACTAATGACGTCATAAAGTGATTGCGTCATAAAATGATTTGACGTCATATCCGGTTGGGAGGGGATTATAAATTGTTATGTGATTTACTCACTTGAAGTTTTGACGCATGCCTAGAAAAGGTTAATTTTCAGCACTTGCGCCCAGAACATTTGGGCATGCGTCAAAACAAATTATTATTAAGAAATATTTGAAATTGTGGTTAACAAATTATTTGTTAGATATAACAGTTAATATGTAAGACCCTGTACAAATAAAGTTGTGGCCTATTTTCATCCATAATTAGAGTCGGTGTCCTTTGTGCAGACGCAAGTACACCCATCTGATTCAAAGAAAGAATTTTAAACAAGCTCAATGGGCTTTTTACAGGTGAATGCTTTGAACAAACACAATATGACATGACACAGCTGGAAATAAAAAGAGAACTAGTATTGTAAGGAGAAACGGTGCTGAGTACGCTAGACATGGTCTGATGTCAGTCATCAGCCAAAGAGCCACTATGACTGCTGTCCTGTTGTATTTGTTATTGAAAGCCAATAATCTGGAAGACGCTATACACACAGAGCTACACAAAAAGGAGACTTATAATTTAGAAGATAAACTTTTACAAACATGCTTTTGCTTGGATAGGTACAACAATTAGTGGGGGGGGGAGAGGTTGGCAGAAGCTGACACATCAAAGCAGAGCTTTCAACACTATGTATCTGATTCTCCAGAATGAAAGGAATTGTACATAAATTTCATTCCTTAATGCATAGGAAGAACAGACGTTCCAAGGAGAGACAAGATCAGAAAAGTGTTTTCAATATAGTGGTGTTTTTTTTTCCCCCACAGTGGCAAATCATACATAAGGGTGAAGCCGAGAAGCTGGCTGTAAAGGAAATATGTCTCCCTGAACAACGATATCCCACCCCCAGCAATTGGCATTTAGTAGCATACTGCATCTGGAAACAAAAGCAGCAATAGCCTTCACAGGGGATTATTGTGCTTCTATTTAGATTGATGAGGGATGGAGCCAAGATGGTGGGAAGTTAGCAGTTGCTGAAATCAGCTCTTGATTTATGAAGAATTTTAATTTCTCTGGATTAGTTTGTATGGCAAAATGTTAACCAAAGCTAAGTATAGCCTTAACATACTGATTCCACATTGTATGTCACTCTAGGTCCCACATTGGAAGAATGGCAAAAGAAAATCAAATGAATAAATGAATAAAAATAAATCCCCTCTATGTCACATATAATTGCTACAAGATGACCCCCTTCTGATGTGTACACACACACACACACATGTACATGCCTCTGCTCATTCAGCAAAGTGTGATGCTCCATTTCACGTATGCAAATATTTGTATACAAGTATTTGCTGACCAACTTGGAAACAATGGGATCAGACACAGAAACCTAGGTTGTAAAATAGGAGACTTTGGGGCAAAAAAGTCCCTCTTTAAATTCTAAAAGGCCAGAGTGACTTTAAAGCTCACATTTTGTATTATTTGTTTGTTAGTTGCATGTATGAATTCAATAAATTCATTGACTTCTAGATGGGTTACGCACAGTTCTGGCACATTTTGTTCTCACAACAGTCCCATAAGCAGGTCAGGATAACATAAAGAGTAATTGATTCAAGATTACACAGGTGGTTTCATGGTTCAGTGGGGATAAGAACCAAGATCCAATATTTCAATACTCTAATAATAATATAATAATTTTCATTTATACCCCACCTTTTGCCGTAGCAGTCAAGGTGGCTTACACCTAAAACAACACATCAACTACCCCCATAGTAAACAACAAATCATATAAATAAACACACAACCCCCCCCCCCTTAAAAGTACATTAAATTCAGATATCAGTTAAAACCAAAGATTAAAACCATAAACAAAGTTAAAAACAATAGGCACTCTAGGGATATGGGGGAAAATATGGCAGAGGGGAGATCAAGCTAGATGAGTAGTTTATTCCGGCTAGGCTTGCTGGAAGAGATTCATCTTAATGGCTTTTCTAAAACCTTCTAAGCTGGTTATCTGATGGATCGCTTCTGCCAAGGTGTTCCACAATCTGGGAGTAGTGACAGAGAATGTCCTCTGGGAGGTCACTGTCAACCTAATTTTTATTGGTTGAAGCACCTTTCTCCCTGAGGACCTGAGGGCATGGGGTGGATTATATGGAAGCAGGCAATCCCTTAGGTAGGTTGGACCCAGGCCATGTAGGGCTTTAAAGGTCATCACCAACACCTTACCTTATACTGTGCTCGGAAACCAATAGGCAGCCAGTGGAGAGATTTTAAAACCGGTGTAATATGCTTGCTCCTTGATGTTCTGATGATCAACCTGGCTGCCTTATTTTGTACTAGTTGTAGTTAGGTATAAGGGTAACTCCATGTAGAGTGCATTGCAGAAGTTGAGTTGTGAGGTTACCAGTGCATGTACTACAGTTTCTAGGTCCCTTACATCCAGGAAAGGGCACAGCTGGTGTATTAGCTGGAGCTGATAATAGGCGCTCCTGACTGTCGCATTCACCTGATCTGTCATGTGAAGCGACGAGTCCATGAGCATCCCAAGACTGCGAACACAGTCCTTAGCAGAGAGCATGACCCCACCCAGAACTGGAGGTAGCAACCCAATACCCAGTTTAGGAGCCCCTACTGTAAGTACTTCCATTTTGTCTGGATTCGGCTTGAGTCGTTTTTTCCTACACCATATTGGCTTTTCCAGTAGGCTCTCCCTATAGACTATGACCAGTATTTAAAATCAGCTATCTAGTTAAGTATACTAAGTATATTGACTAAGAAAGTATACAAAATATAGTAAGGGGATGTACAGACAGCCCATAAGGGCCGGCATCCCACTGCCCATTTCCTTGCTGGATTGAGACTATGGCAACCGCACACTGCAGCCCCAATCTGGCATTTTGCTGCTCTAAAAAGAGCTGGAAATGCCGCTCTTTTTTGGAACGGCAAAAAGCTGTCCTTGACACTGTGGTGGTGGCTTTTCCACACTCCTTTGGTACAGCATGTCTGAACGTTGTGCCAATGAAGCACCCTGGTGCTGTCCACCATGCAGAGGGATGCACAGCATGATGGCAGCATCAGGGCAGCCAGTGTGTGCCTTTTGGCCAGTCTGCATTCCCCCTAACTATACTTAACAAGTGGCCTCTACAGGTATGACTCCCTCCAAAGCTGATGGAAATATTACTCACCCAAGCACTAATCCCTGGGAGAATGGACTTTCTCCTCTGCATGCATATAATACCTGATAAAGTAAGCCAAAGTGAAGTTAGTGTCATGGCAATAGTGTCACAATCATGACTAAGTAGTTGTTGTGAATACAGAAGAGTTATGGATGAGTTATAGGAATGCAGTGGATCAAGTGGTTAAGATGCTGACTCTGTCGGTTGCAAGATTGGCAGGTTGACAATTTGAGGCCTGGGTGCTGCATGATGGGGTGAGCTCCCATCATTAGCCCCAGCTTCTGCCAACCTAGCAATTCAAAAGCATGCAAATGCAAGTAGACAGATAGTGTTCTGTGCAATCATGCTAGCCACATGATCACAGAGTAGTCTCTGGCAACACTGGCTCTTTGGCTTAGTAACGGAGATGAGCACCACATCATAAGGTCGGACACAATTTGATAACCTTGTCAACAGGAAATACCTTTGCCTTTACTTATGAATGAGTAAATCTTAGTAACTATTTACTCATTACTTATCCTTTTCTCGTGTATTGCAGTCATGCCAGACAGCAGTACATTGTTGTTGTTAACTGCTCTTGAGTCTATCTTAACTCATGGCAACCCTATGGATGAGACATCTCCAAGACCCCCTGTCCTCCACTGCTCTGCTTAATTCTTGCAACCCCTTAATACCCATGACCTCCTTGATAAAGTCCATCCATCTACCATGTGGCCTTCCTCTCACCTGCTTCCCTCCACCTTCCCCAGCATTATTGTTGTTGTTTTTTCAAAGAGTCCCCTCTTCTCATGATATGTCTAAAGTACAACAGTCTCACTTTTGTACCACCCATCTTTTATTTGTACCTTTCATTTTTCCTTCCTAAATGTAGTATGTTTCATTATCCCTGTTGAAATTCATTTGGTTAATTTTGGCCTGACTCTCCAGCCTGTTTTAAGGTGCATCTACATCTTTGTGAGGCACCAGCACCTTTTTAGCAGAGAAAGCTAAAGATCTTGTAAGACTATAAATCCCAGGATTCCATAGGCTGGAGCTATATCACCTGAAGTAGTGCCAAACTACATTATTTCTACAGTGCAATCATTTTGATAATTTTGAATCCTGATTCTTTCCCCTCTTAATTTGATATCATCTGCAGTTTTGATAAGTATGCCTTCTATTCTATCATCCAGTTAATTTATAAAGATATTAAAGAATACCAGGCCTAGGATAGTGCCCTGAGGTAACCAACTAATCATTTTCCTTCCGGATGAAGAGGAACTACTGGTGAAAATTCTTTGAATTTGGATAAATCAACAAGTTACAAATCCACCTAGGAGTAGCATTGTCTGGTCTTCATTTTACCAGCTTGTCTGCTAGAATATCATGAGGCACGTTGTCCAAAGCCTTCCTGAAATCAAGCCATATTATATCCCCTTCATTCCTGGTTCTACTGGATAGGATTAGCATGTCATGACTAGTTTTTAAGAAACCTGTTCTGGGTTATCATATCATTCCTTACTATTTAATGTTATGTTCTAGTAACTTTATTGGTCAACACACACACAAAGGCTAACAGGCTTTTGAAGCACAGTGGAGAACCTCAAGTGACCAACTTGCTCCAACTAATACAAAGATGAAAACTTTTATTCCTCCAAGACTATACCACCCAACCTCTGTTCCACCTATTTATTGAGGAGTGAGACCCCTTAAAGAGGAAGCCCTCTGGCTTTAAACCTAGCAGATAATTCTGCCATAGTCCATTGTCTGTGGAAAGTTGGATATTGGGATTCACTGGGTATCTGCTGAGAGGGGTGATGATGCTTCCAGTTAGCACTCAAGGGTAAAACTCCTAAGTTGCTATTTTACTATCTCTTTGGTCTTGATTCAGTGGGTTCAGTTTCCTTGAAGATTATTGCACTAGCCCTCTTTTCCCGATCTGCCCATG
Source organism: Phrynosoma blainvillii (assembly GCA_026167975.1). NCBI lineage: Eukaryota > Metazoa > Chordata > Lepidosauria > Squamata > Phrynosomatidae > Phrynosoma > Phrynosoma blainvillii. The sequence continues at coordinate 7,875,068 of JANUYF010000007.1, read as the reverse complement.
GGATGAGACTGGGTTGCGACCATATCTTATCACACAGTTCTGTGCCCAGATCATTACCATCCTGTACTTCTGCCATCCTTAGGCAAAAATGCTTCTTTTCTGTAATGGGAGACATTTTGATCGGGGACAGGATGGTAACAATCTGGGCATGGAGCTGTGCGACAAAACACAATCCCAGCCCAGTCTCAGCCTATGCCTAGATCAGAAAAAAAAGCAGTGTGATAATTTCCATAATCTTGAGTTAGAGCCCAGGCTTTGCAATATCAGTACAGTTCCTACTCGAATACTCACTTCTCATTTTGAGTTGTTGTCGTCATCATTATCATTATTGTTATTATATTTATATCCACTCCCACTCCACACTGAACTCAAAGCCTGTTATATTCTAATACAAATACAATGTTGCTTTCCATCCATGGTTGGCACTGGGCAGCCAGTGATAAGGTTGCTGCAAAAATGGTTTTTAGTTTTAAATTTTAAGGCTCCAAAGAGTTGTTATATCCTTAGCCTTGCAGGAGCTCCCTGGTATATGACCTTGGTTGTTTTCCCAAAGTCTGTAAACATTCTGATATTTTTGTGTGATTTCCTCTTCTTCCCTTTGCTCTCTTTCACACTTCCATCTCTCTTTGCTCACTTGTCAGAAGACCAAAGATGAAAAAAATCTGGCAGCTCTTAAAATGATTGTCTTTTGTTTTCTTGTATAAGACCCCACATGTCATATTTTCCAAAGATCTTGTATATGTCAGAACTGCCTCATCTCCAGTAGTAAAAGATTCCATCTCTTGTCTTTTTTTCCAGGTACAAGCATATGTGTATGTGTTGTTCTTTTTCTTCATTTCAGCTTTTTAACTATACTGCTGCCCAACTGCAGCATTCAGCATCATTACTCTAGCTCCTTCCAGTGGTAAATCATAATGTACAGCAAGCAGTAAAACACAGAAATCTCTGTTTCTTTAAAGAGTCCATATGAAGGAAAGCAATTATTACAACTCTGTTTGTTTCCTTCCAGACTTCATCCATATATATATATATATATATATATACAGCCAAAATTTATTAGGATTTCCAAATGAGTCACAAACAACAACAGCAAAAAATCATCAAGTTTTTGCCATTTCATTTAATAAAAAATGAATTTTCTTCTCACTTGAGCAATGTTTCAGCTGGACAACAATATGACTCTACAGTGATTAGCTACAGGTATACATACATATGCATATATTGCAAATCCAGACATACACTCACATAGTGCAGTTGGTTTTCATATACAGTACATTTTAAGAAATCTAATGAAGCTGTTTTATTTTATTATTCATGCTTAAGACAAGGTTGGTAGAAAACTCAAACTAACAGACTAATAAACCAACAAACCATGTTTTTCAAAGAGGCATTAAAAATGAATGGTAGTCTTACATTTGGGTAATAATTATCTTTTATACATAATAGAGAAACCCAGCAGGAGTTAATTGAAAAGGAAGCCTAGAAAATCTCAATGATAAAGAACAATGGTGTGTTGTTGTTGTTTTTTCCTTTTAAAGTTATGGATAACGCTTATAGATTGGAAAATGAAAGTGTAAATAAAACAAACTGGTATCCTTAGGGAAGCTGGGTAGTGATCTGTAGACTGATACAAAGGGATTATTTTGATTAGGGCCATCTGTATACTGCTGTAACATAGCAATAGCTTGAGAAACTTGAATTGTAAAAACTGAAATCAGATCTATAGGAGAAACAATTAATTACGGGGCCTTGCACACATGTTAACAATATTTGGCAGATCAGTAATCACATCAATGAAGTGTCAGGGGAGAAGAAATGTGATCATTTGTTTGATTATAAAGTGCCTAAGGAAATTATTGCACTACCTTTAAAATGCATTAAAAAGAGAATCACCTCACCCAAATAGAAGTAATGCATTCGGATGCAACCTGAATTTTACTTCAATTCAGGCAAGGTAAGTCTCTTTTTAATACATTTTAAAGGCAGTGTGATAATCTCCTAAGAGTGCTCTGCTGGTCAAACTACTCAACAACCCAAAGCTTCAAAATCAGTGGGCATCATTAGATGGAGGGATACTGCAGTGAAGAGAGTTGATGAATATAAAAGACATGAGGATTCTGATACCATGCAAAAGCTCCTTCCTTTTGTTTAACTGTTTTGTTTTGCTTTAAACATTTTAGCATTTGGGTCATAGAAGAACATACACTCTACAAAATATCAGCCCACAGTGGCTATGGAGGTTCTAGTGCAGTAAAGAAAATTTGAGGCAGCCTCTTTCAGCTGTCATGTATGTTGAGCAAGGAGGACCTGACTTAACATTGCCCAAGTCAGATGGTCCTGCTGGGTCCCACCCTAGGCTCCATACTGTTGACTATGATTGGTCAGCTTCTCCATGCCATTCCCCAGGAGTCCTGAAAGCACATAGGCCTCTGTGGAGTTTGGGAAGGGTTGGGCCTAGTGGCACATAAAATCCTTTCCAACTCTATCATTCTATAATTCTTCTTGTCTGCTTTCTTTTCTGTCCACCTTCCACAACCATACATAGAAATCAGAAATATAATGGCACAGATGATCCTGGCTTTGATACTGAATGATAGATCTTTATGCTTGAAGAAATATAGGGGGGTTGCAGACTGCCAGAAATAGTGTGAATTCAGTCCACTTTTAGGGTTAGGGTTAGTGCTAGGGAATCATGGGAACTGTTATTTTTCTGAGACATTGAGCCTTCTCTGTCAGACAACTCTGATGCCACAATAAACTACAGTTCCCATGGTTCCCTAACTCTAACCCTAACCCTAAAAGTGGACTGAATTCACACTATTTCTGGCAGTCTGCAACCCCCCATAGTTCCTTCATAACTGCCTTTCCAGGTCCAAGCCTTCTGCTATCTTGACTATAGGGGGGTTGCAGACTGCCAGAAATAGTGTGAATTCAGTCCACTTTTAGGGTTAGGGTTAGAGTTAGGGAACCATGGGAACTGTATTTTATTGTGGCATCAGAGTTGTCTGACAGAGAAGGCTCAATGTCTCAGAAAAATAACAGTTCCCATGATTCCCTAGCACTAACCCTAACCCTAAAAGTGGACTGAATTCACACTATTTCTGGCAGTCTGCAACCCCCCTATAGTCTCCATTTTGATTTATGATTCAACCAATGTATAGAAAGTTCTTGACTATTTTCATGCCATAGAGTCATAATATTATAGAGTGGGAAGGGTCCTCATGAGCTATCTTGTCCAATTCCCTATTCAGTGTAGGTTCTCCAGCTCAAGCATCCCTAACAAGTAACTTCCCAGCCACTTTTTGAAGATGTGCAGAGACCTCATCACCTGTCTAGCCAATTTATTCAATTGCTAAACCACTCTTACTGTCAGGAATTTCCTTCTAATTTTAAATCCAAATATATCTTCTGTAACTTCAAACCATTAGACCTGGTCCTACCTTCTGGTCCTACACTTGCTAATTTATTTATTTATCTATCTATTTATTTGGCCTAAATGTAGAATTTTGCATTTGTCTCTATATTTATAGCCTTTGGAAACTGACAGGAAACTGACATGTTCAATGTTGAACATTGTTCCACTGAGGAACACACTGAAAGAACTCCACAAGTTCCTAGCTTGTTTGCTATATGCCGCCACATATACCCTGTGTGTGTGTGTGTGTGTGTGTGTGCAATTGTTGTTAACTGCCATCCAGTTGACTTTGAGTTATGATTCCCACAACAAACTCCAGTTTCCAGAATTCCACAGCATTGAACCATTACAGTTAAAGTGGTATCAAACTGGATTATTTCTGCACTGTGGAAAAGAGCCCTGATGGTGCAGTGGTTAAATGCCTGTACTGCAGCCACTCACTCATAGACCACAAGGTTGCGAGTTCAATACTAGCCAGGGATCAGGCTAGACCCAGGCCTGCATCCTTCCAACTGTTGGGGGCAATGAGCTTACAGTTGTAAACCGCTTAGACACCCCATAGCACGGTATGAAGTGGTATATAAATGAAGCTGCTTTGCTTTGCTTTTGGATGCAGGACAAAGGGAAGATATGAGATTTTTTTCATCTATTTTTAAACAACCTCTTCTCCCTATTGTATTTGACTTTTGGGCATTGGTAGTTAGATTATACTGTAATTAATTAGGCTAATTATTGGTTTGTGTAATTAGGATAATTAATTAAGTCAAACTGGCTTATGAACCTGGTCTATTATATTCCCTATCCATAGTGTAAACTAACAATGATATCCCAAATTGTACAGAATAGAAATATGAAGTTGGTCAGATCTCATATCAATTTATTTGTACATGATTTTATGAAAGGAAACAAAATGGAAAATGTGTTGCATCCGTCTTCATTCATCAAAATTATATTGACCTTTGCTGAAATTCAGCTATTCTGCCTGAAGATGGAAACACACATGCTCACACCCACTGGTTTGCTCTCAAGATTTAGTTCTCAGTGAAATTTTACTGGAAATGTGCCTAAAAATAAAATTATTGTTAAAGGTTTGGCTGATCATTTGCTCTGGTAGATGTCATGTATTGCAAAACAATTTCTCAACACACACATACAGGGAGAGAAAGAGAGGATACAATTAACAGATAGATTCTAATTTGGCCATGACTACCGTATTTATGAGTTATGTGAATATTGCTATACTGACCAAGCAAACTTGAGATTTTTTTTTATATTACACTTTGAGCAGCAAATGGATATGTCTTTGTTTTGTAGTGAAGAAGTCATAGTCCCTGGGCTACTTGATGGCTCTTGACCTTTAGAAAGGCTAACTGACAATCTGTTGACCTTTGAAAGAGCAAGTCCCCCCATATAGCTCTTGGTCAGAATCCCGCTTTTAGTTTCAGCATGTGTGTGTGTCTTTCATAAAGACACACACCGCTTTTATGCACAGACTGTACCCTCAGTAGCTTCATCACAACAATGCTGAAATGTTGGTCTTTACTGCAAGTCAATCTTAAAAAAATCTAAATAATAGTTTTACAAATGTAGCCATTCATAGCATTATGTCATCCTTGTTAACAAGCTCCTTATTGTGATGTTGTTATTTCTTTTTTTCTTTTTCTGATTTCTTCTTCTTTTACAGTATTCTATCAGAGAAGTGATTCGGGTTGTGCATAGTTCATTTCTTTGCTTCCTTGGTTTAAAGAACAGATTTTTAAACAATTATTAGATGAAAAGTGTATTTATAGGGTGATGAGTACATATTCACAACCACAGCAAAGAGATGCCATGTTGCTAAAAAATACATCAGTTTCATAATTATGTGAGCCAGATTGGTGTGGTGGTTTGAACAATGGACTATGACTCTGGAGAACAGAGTCCAAATCCCATCTCAGCTATTTAAATCATCTGGGTAACCTTGGGCAAGTCACATTCTTTCTGCCTCAGAGAACAACAATGGCAAACCCCCTCTGAAGAAACTTGCCAAGAAAACCCCATTATAGGTTCACCTTAGGGTTGCCATAATTCAAAACAACTTGAAGGGACACAACAACATCACGGTTGTCCTTATTCATTTTCAAAACTCATCTTCCCAAATGATGATATTTTCCAAGCTCTTTTCAGTCAACTTTGAAAGGATAGGCCACTCAGGTGGTGCCAATATTGTGGCAATATCCATTGTAGCAACAGGGAGCACATGAGAGACCAGGTCTTTATTCACAATGTTCTTGTTATTTCCCTTAAATACTGATAGTAAGAATAGATCTTCAATTGTATATCTTAATTTAACATCTCAGATGAAAAGGTTTAGTACATTATGCCAAAATTTCTCAACTTTCAGGCAGTTGAGTCACATAAGTAACACTATACTACTATATCAATAGTGGACAACTACATTGCTGAATTAAGAGCTTTAGCAGTCCTGAGCAGTCAAAAGATTTTGATTACCCCATATATATCTAATTCAAGGCATAAACAATAGAAAACTGTAAAATAAATAAAAAAAATCTTGAAATGAACCAAATGAAGCAAAACCTAGAGTAAGGTGGAAAATAATATTTATTTTTATATAGTTCCACTTTATTTATTTTTCAAAGGTTTTCTCCTACTTTTTCTAATTGCAAAGCCTTTGATTATATCCTCAGAACTAATCTTACATAACACATCTACTTCTGTATTTAATAGAGATAAGGCATCTAGCCTGGCTTATTGCATAGTTGTTCTGTTGGGATTTTAATATACTTCAGCTGAGAAATGAATGCTCAGCTGAGCAATTTATGACTATTAATGATAAAAATTATGAAATACAAAAGATAGAGGCAATACACAGAACAGCTATATAAAAATGTGAAAGGATAAATGACACATGGGAAGAAGAAACTTATGGAGATGAACCCCAGTCTTGAAAAGTGAAGTGAAAGCCACAGTCAAAGTAATTAGGGAAAATAAATCACCAGGAACAGATGACATATCAATAGAAATGTTTGAATCCATAGAGGCAGAATCATATTCAGTTCTAACTAAAATATGCCAACAAGTATAGAAAACAAGGCAGGGGCCTGCAGATTGGAAACTATAAATATACATTCCTACACAAAAGAAAGGAAACATAAAAAAATTTCAGAAACTACAGAACCATTGCACTAATCTCACATGCAAACAAAGTCATGCTCAAAATTCTGCAGCAAAGACTCCTACCATATATGGAATGAGAAAATCCAGAGATACAAGCCTGATTCTGGAAAGGAAGAGGCACTAGGAAGCATATTGCAAACATACAATGGATGATGGAGTGCACCAATGAATTCCAAAAGAAAATCTGCATATGCTTCATTGACCACAAAGCCCTTGGCTGCAGAGATCTTGAAAAACTATCGAATGTTTTCAAAGAAATGGAATTACTACTACATTTGATTCTCCTGATATATAACTTGTACTCAAGACAAAAGGCTATAATCAGAACTGAAAATGGAGAAACAGAATGGTTCCCAATCAAAAAAGGGGTCAGGCAAGACTGCATACCTATTTATTCAACATGTATACAGAGAATATCATACACAGAGCAGGGATAGACTCTGAGCCAATAGGAGTGAAGATCAGCATAAGGAATATTAATAACCTAAGATATGAATACAACACAATACTACTAGCAGAAACCAACAATGACATGGAACAATTACTGAAGAAAGTCAAAGAGGAATGTGCCAAGGTAGGCTTACTGCTGTACAATGGGGGGGGGGGGGAGCAGTTGACCATGAAATCAGTTGACCATGAAAGATGTGCAAGAGTTCATCCTAGATAACAAGAAAACTGAAATAGTAAAAGAATCCCCATACCTTAGATCAAACATTGGTCAGAACAGATACTGCTGTCAAGAAATTAGAAGATTAGGACTGGGAAGGGCAGCTATGAAAGAACTACACAAGATCCTAAAAAGTAAAGCTATAGCTCTAAATACTAAAATGAGGATAGTCCAAGCCATCATATTCTCATCACTACGTACAGATGTGAGAGTTGGATTTAGTAGATTACTGCATTACATTCTTATAGTGCTGCTATTCCACTTTTACTGCTTTGTCTGCCTCCTGTTGCATTCTGAGGTTTGCAGTTCAGTGAGGCCTTAAATGCCCCTTCCTAAACTTCAAATTTCAGAATGAAACAGGAAGCAGCCAGAGCAGGTAAAGTGGAATAGCAGTGCTATAGGAGTGTAGTGCTGTAACAGTAAAGAAAGCCAGAAGAAAGAAAATAAACTGATTTGAGACATGATGCTGGAGAAGAGAGCTGAGGACAGTATGGACAGCCAAGAAGACAAACCAATGGGTTCTAGAACTGATCAAGCTTGAACTTTCTCTGGAAGCCAGGATGACTAAGGGCCATTGCAAACCAGCCTAAGGGTCAGCCTGGGGATAGAGTTGGGGTGAGGCCACTGCATGGCGGCTGCCCCAACCCCACCCTGATGCCGTCCTGATACTGTGCGGCTGTAAGCACGGCACACAGCATCAGGACACCCTTCCAGCACAGCGTGCAGACATGCTGCACCAAAAGTGTGTGGAAGAGCTGTGGCACCTGCTCTTAGGGAGGCCTTTTGCCGCCCCTAAAAGGAGAGGCATTTTGCTGCTCTTTTAGGGATGGCAAAAGGAAGGATCAGGGCCATGGTGTGGGGTTGCCGCAGCCCCGTTCTGCTGTTCCCCAGGGCAACTCTCTGCCACCCCAAATGGGCCATCTGCATCAGCCCTAAATTGAGGCCATCATACTTTGGGCACATCATGAGAAGGCATGACTCATTAGAAAAGATAAAAGAGGTAGAGGGTAGTAGAAGGAGAGGGAGATTAGATGCCAGATGCTTAGACCTGAACAGGGTGGCCACAAGCCTGAGCCTGAAGGACTTGAGCAGAGCAGTGGAGGGCAGGGGTTCTCGGAGAGGTCTCATCCACAGGGTTGCCATGAATCAAGGGCAACTCGAGGGCAGTTACCAACAACAGCAGTTTTAAAAATATGTGAAATCAAATGTCTGCATTTGGAAAGGTAAACACAACATTGTCTTCTACAATTATTTTTTAAAGTTCAGTATGACTGAATCTTGGTTTTACATATTTTTGTGGTGCCCCCCTTCCTTGATGCCCTAAGCATGTGCTTATTTTGCTTAATGGTTAATTCAGCTCTGCATGAGGTCCTGAGGGCATTTTCCTTTCCCTCCCTCCTGCAGGCATCACCCACTCATCAAGCCCAATTACCTCTATTTTCCTCTGCACACCTTCTCAAAATGGTGACAGAAACTGAAGGTGCATCTCCTCCTGTGGCCATTTTAATAGTGACTGCAGTGGGAAACAGAAATATTTCCACTACTGGCTTTCTCAAAATGGTAACAAGAACTGAGGATGTCTCTCTTCCTGTCACCATTTTGAGAGTGGCTTCAGGAACAAAAACAACACAGAGATATTTGCAAGTAATTTGAGATTAGGGCATTCTTATAGAGTTGGGGTGGGTGAGAATAGTTTTACAAGTTTTCAAGCATTTGAGGATAGGCTTCTGAGTGATTTTAAGGCAAATTGCTGAAACTTTCACCAGTTTTTAATGATGTTTTGTGGAGCTTTAGGTGACTGGTGGGGGTCATCAGGTACCATAAAAAGTGGGACCTAGGAGCCACAGGTAGCAATAGCAATAGCAGCTTCATTTATATACCGTTTCATACCACACTAAGCAGTCTCTAAGTGGTTTACAACGGTAAGCTATTTGCCCCCAACAAGGTAGGTACACATTTTAGCAGCCTCAGATGTATTCAAGGCTGAGTCAACCCTGAGCTCCTGACTGGGATTGAACTGACAACCTTGTGGTTTGTGAGTGAGTAGCTGCAATACTGATATTTAACCACTGCACCACCAAGGCACCTGATAGTGCACCAGGGCACCAGGTAGCCAAGTACTTGTACTTTGCCCACTCCTGCTTTAGATTCATGCAACAGAATTGCAAACTGTTACAACTTATTCCTGAAAGTTTGACAGGTGTACAGCAATATTTGCAAGTAATTTTCAGCATACCTTTTTTTTTACATTTGTTCATACACTCTTGTAATGAACTGTGGCCCACAATCAGAAGTCACTGGAACAAAATGATAAAGCTTTGTCAGATATAATAGTGAAGGGAGAAACATTATTATTACTTCTTCCTCTTGCCCACTTAAGAATGAAACTTTTGAAATAATCAAAGCCTACTATGTTCCCTGGAATTTGAAAAACCTTACCAAATAAGCAGCAGTGAATCTGGATGAATATAGCTCTTAATATAAGGCATATATTGCTTATTTTTGAGACTTGGGGTGTAGTCACACTGCAGAATTAAAGTAATTTGATACCACTTTAACTACCATGACTGTATCCTACAGAATCTTGGGATTTGTACTTTGGTGAGGCACCAGAGCACTCTGACAGACCAGGCTGAATAGAGTCATGACAGTTAAAGTGGTGTCAAACTGCTTTAATTCTGCAGTATGGTTACACCATGTATGTTAAGTAAAGAAGTAAAATGATAAGTTAAACCCCATCCCACCTCTTCCTTTTAGGTGGCATATTGGTACGAGATAGTGGCTGTTTCCAGATGTTTACTATGTGTTGAATTACCATTCAACTATTGATTTAATGGATTTATTTGGCTAGGACTAATCAATAAGATTCAGACCTGTATTTTAATAATCTATTTATGAAATTATAGAATTATAGAGTTGGAAGAGACCACAAGGGCCATCCAGTCCAAGCCCCTGTCATACAGGGAATCACAATCAAAGCACCTCTGACAGATGGCCATCCAGCCTCTGTTTAAAGACCTCCAAATAAGGATACTTCACCACTCTTTGACAGTGTGTTCCACTGTCAAACCCCTTATTGTCAGGAAGTCCCTCCTAATGTTTAGGTGGAATTTCTTTTCCTGTAGCTTGTGTCCATTGTTCTGGGTCCTATTCTCTGTAGAAGCAGAAAACAAGTTTGCTTCATCCTCAATATGACATCCCTTCTATACTTAAACAGGGCTATCATATCACCTCTTAACTATCTCTTCTTCAGGCTGAAAATACCCAGCTTCCTAAGTCCCTCCTCATAGGGCATAGTTTCCAGACCCTTCACCATTTTAGTCGCCCTCTTTTGGACACGTTCCAGCTTCTCAACATCCTTTTTGAATTGTTCAATTATTCAAATTTAAAACATCTATTCAAATCTCTATTCAAATGTATAAAATCCAGGGTCAGAAGATAATTAAAGAGAATATAACACAAACATCACTGTATACACCTCCTTGAAAAACAAATGAGAAGAATGTTGACGAGATCCAAGCAAATTTTCATAAATCTGAAAGAGTTATCTAAGGCTTCTACATGTTTGCTTCAGATGATGCATCAAGGGCTTGCCCAGGATATTTTGCAGCCTTAGGTTAAGGAATAGACAACACCTCATCTCATGTAAAGAAGTTGGCTGGACTGTTAGTTGAATCCTTCTGAAGCACTTGCTCAACACATCCAAAATGGTGGTCTAGTTTTGTGGGGTTCGCAACAGGTTGTGTGACATATACAGCTTCATTGGCCAACAGAAAGGAACAGCCAGAGACTTCAGGAGGACTTGCTGGTCACTGTTCCCACCAGGATCTTCAGGAAAAGGCTTTCCCTCTGTCTCACCACAAACACAGGCTTGTTCGTGAAGACACAAGAGAGAACCTTCTCAGTGGCTGCTCCCATCCTCTGGAGTGTCCATCTATGGGACTCTAGGTTGGATCTGCTTTGCTTTACAGCAGCAGACAAAATCATTTTTGTTCAAGCAGACTGTTAATGTATAAGCAGGGGGTACTTTTATTAAAGATGTTTTTTATGTTTTTTTATGGCTGTTTTAAACATTATTTTAATGTGTTTTGTTAGGTTATTTTAATGGTTTTTAAATTTTATTGTAAAGACTATTAATTTATTAAATTTATTTTATGATTTCTGGAAGCTGCCTTGGGTCCCACTCTGGGAGAAAGGTGGCATATAAATGAAATAAAGAAAATAAATAAAAATAAATATATAATCAACTACTTTGTCTAATGGCAGGGCAGCTCTGGATGCACCTGATGAATTTTAAGGAAATGTTTTCAATGTTCCTGTTTTTCAAAAGGACATTTTCTTTTATTTCACTGTGATGCCCTGTTTCTTCTTGTTTCAACATAATCCAATGTTATTTTAAGAGCAAATGCAGGTTCCCCTCCCAATTTGTGGGGGATCCATTCCAGAAACACACACACACACATGAAAATGGCAGCTCACAAATATTCGAGCCCCATTGAAATCAATGGTGTGTGTGTCCATAGAGCATGTGTGGGGCTGCACACAGGCACACACAAACCATTTTAAGTATAGCTGCTTATCTCTCCCCATGAAAAGTGAGACCCAAAGTCCACGAATGGGGAGGGAGAACTGTGATTGGAAAGAAAGGCAGAAGAATACAGTGTTTGTTGTGATTTTAGAAGCTCCCCATAATATCTCAAATATGGGATATCATTCTTATCTTCCAAAGCCAAGGTTTCTCCTTTCTATTCTGCATGTCCACAGACCAGCACTGACTATTGCATGAAAAACACCAACCAAACAGTCAAAGGTTAGTCTCATTTCATTCTTCCCAGATATCATTTAATGAGTTTTGCTAGATACAATTTTCTGATTGAAATAAAGCTGATTAAACAGTAAATGAAAAGTAAACTCTACACTGATTGTTTTCTATTGTCATTTTTTAAAAAAAATCAGGCTAGTTGTATCAGTTTGAAATTTAAGATCATGCCTGTCAAGATATTTGATATTGTCAATTTCAGTGTGGCAACTGGGGGGGGGGGGGCAGAATTGTGAGACAAAAAATAAAAATAAAATAAATCACAAGCGCAAGGGAATTTGTGTATGTGTTTGGGAGGGGGAGGATTTTAATGAATAAATGCAAATCAACAATATGACATAGAATGGGTGATATTAATTAGATGCTGATGTGGGTCCTTCTACATTTGGTGTTTAACAATGTGACCTTGTAGAAAGATGTTAATAATGATGAAGGATGGATAAGCATGATGATTATTTTAAAGCTTTGTAATGGAATTCTGTGCATGTCTGCTGACTTCAAAAGGGCCTTCAGAAAGTGAACTGACCTTTCATTTTGACAAGAAACAAATATGCTGTTTTTCACTCCCAATGCAATCCCACACAGTTCCTGTTCCAGATAACTGTCCCGAACAAGCAGCACTTTCAAGATCATCATTGTAGCCACTAATAATAATATTTTATATAGTATATAATCCCATCAATAGTCTTGTCATGCACAACAGCAGTTCCTCTCTGTATTGTATTGTTTGAGCCAAATCTGTGCTTTTCAAATGGGAATATGAGGTGCAATTAAATTTAATGGGTATAACAATATGTAATAGCAACACAGATTGATGTTATAAAATCAGCACATCTGCTTTTGTAAGTGTGTGTGTGTGTGTGTGTGTGTGCACCTTGAGGTTGCCTGTCAATTTATGACAGGCTCCATGAATTTCAGAGGGTTTTCGTAGGCAATGAATACTCAGAGGTGGCTTTGCCAGTTCCTTCCCCTGAAATGAGGGCTGCATCCACACTGCAGAAAAAATCCAGTTTGACATCACTTTAACTGTCTTGGCTTAATGCTATGGACTTCTGGGAAATGTAGTTTGGTGACAAAACAAACTACATTTCCCAGAATTCCATAGCATTGAGCCATGGCAGTTAAAGTGGTGTCAAACAAGATTATTTCTGCAGTTTGGATGCAATCTTCATCTAAAGGAATGTAAATCCACCCCTCCAAAAGATACATAGAAATAAACTGACACGTTACTTGCATTTATGGTGACCACCTATCACATCATTAAAAAAAGAGGAGTGGGTCAGTTTTCACCTCCCCAGATATGTCAGCATCACAACAAATAAGACATCATGTCATTTCCACTATCTATTTTGCCCACTTTTTAAGCCATTTTTAAAAGTGTTGTAGAGGCAGAGTGTTGGTAGTGGGTGAGACGCAAATGAATGGTATTTGCTAATAATTTTAAATCACTGAGACAAAAATATGGTTTGGGGGGTTTGAGAGGAGTGTTTGCAGTTTGTAGGCTGCATTTTCCCAACCCCTGATTTAAATATAAAGAAAATAGAGTTTACAGTAGTGAAGAAAAATGACCAGATGAGCCATGTGCTTACTGCTTGGTCTGTTGAGGGACAACTTTAAGATCTCTGTCTTTGTACATTTTTTATTTATCTTTATGGTAGATCAGAACTGGGTGGCTCTTCAAATAGCAAACAGAATCAGGAAATAAATAATTAAATTGCAGATAAATGGTGGGTGATAATAAAGGTTGAAAAGCAATTTCCAATCACCAAACAATCAATAATCCATGTACAATAAATGCATAATCTACCTAATTTTGTAGCACTGAAGGCATAATAGATATGAAGGTCTGTTGAAAATAACTCTTTACCTGGAGGAAGATTAATGATTTTAGATCTAAAGAAGCACTTAATGGATTTTTGACACTGTCATCTTCATGAGTGGCCAATATTATTGTTCTTTTAATTTTCTTATTGTCACAGTTTGTAAAGTTCCTAGCTTTAGTAGTAGTAGCAGTAGTAGTAGTTGTATGCCCTCAAGTCATTTTGGATTTATGGTGGCCCTAAGGTAAACCTATCACAAGGTTTTGTTGTTCTCATTTGTTCCATTTTGTTCTCATTTGTTTTTTTTTTGCCTTTTCCTTTCTCTCAGGCTGACTTGTCCAAGGCCACCCAGTGGGTTTCCATGGATTTGAACCCTGGTCTTTCAGCATCCTAATCTAACACTAATCCTAATCCACTATACCATGCTGGATCTGCATGAAATAAATTCATCATGGAATAAGAATAAAAAAACAAGTGGCGTTATAGGGTTGCTGGGACATGCAGTCAAATAGATCTGGAGGGTTGAATCTTTTCCACTACTGAAACCATCAAACAGAAGACCACCCTTTGCAGCCCTTCAAATTCCCTTTGAATTAGAACAGGTGATCCCTCCCTGTTTCAAGTGTTACCATTTCTTTTTGGGAGGGGCAAACAAATGTGAATAAAAGGAGCACAGACAACTTCACTCTGCACATCACTGTTGTTCTCTATATTACTATAAATAATTTAAGAAAGTACATTGTGTCAAAAAGAACATGTCAGAATTAAATTTTCCTTTGCTGCTTACTGTGATTCCAAGGGCTATTTTTTGTTTTACAAAAAAGATGCAGTTATCTGGAACTTTTGAGCATAAATGATCTTTTGTCCAAAACTAAACTTGTATCAAGAATGGATTGCAATTCTGGGAGAGAAATCTATGGTATATATGGGAGAAATCACCTCTATGTTGGTATACATTATTGGTCTATCTTGTGATTACTGTCTATAGCAGAGGTACACAACCTGTGTTATGGATGCAGCTGTCACACACCTAGCTGGATGGCAGGAGAAAGAAGACTGTTAGCATCACCAGGATAGTAATATCAGTGAGGATCACTGGGAGAGAGAGAACTTCTTCCAACTCTCATCAGTCCCTTTGCAAAGATTACTGTCTTTTTGCTCCAGCTATATCAAAAGAACAGTGATATTGACCATGCTCAATGGAGGGTAGTAGAAAGGTAAGCTTCTCCCAGATCCCACTTCCAAGTTTATTGTTTCTCACCATGAAAAAGAAGCTGAATTGAGTAAGATTATTACAGAGTGTGTGCATGTGTTTTGTCTCCATCCTCCCTTAGTAGTCCTTATATTTCTCTTAATAGGGAGTTTTAAACTTCCTCAACTCTACATATTGAGTAGGGAACAGCATGTGACCCAAATTCAACCGATAGCCTCAAAAAGAGTAGGGAATTTGTTACCCATAACGCCAGGGTACTGAGAGGGCATTCGCCATCAATATTTGATAGGGGAATTTTATTAAATCAGTTGCAGCAGCTGAGAAGGCTTGGGCAACTGAAACCAGGGATCAAGCCTGTGTATACCAGTTCTGAGAAACAGAACTCTGGAGTGCAAGTCCAAATCTAGGGAAATAACCAATAACCATTCATACAATGGCACTCACTCACACACACATCCAAGAACTAATGATATAAAAGGTGGTAGTGGATAGCAACTGAAGGGAATGCAGAGGGTGATAATGTACTGATTTCAGAATCAGGGCTTCAATCGGGGGACACTGTGAAGTGACATGCAGCTGCCTGTGGATCATGGCCAGCAATGCTGAGGACTCAAGCAAAATACTGGCAGAGTCTGTCTGAACTCAAGAGAAACCGAATTGGACATGCACTAACTGGCATATTTATAGGGAAAAACATATCCTGGGGCAAATTTTGGGATTAAAATGAGATTTCCAGAAGAGAAGAATATGAGGGGAACTTGTGAATGCCTGGACAATTAGTGCCAATGTCTGGGCAATGGGGTATCACTTCCAGAGAGAAGTATTTTTGGATTTTTGTTCACTTGTATACACAAGGTCTATCAGCTACCATCACTCCTAGCAGTGAAGAGATTATGCAGATTCTAGTCTTGATTGATCTATCCTTGGCTATGTGCTCTTGTGCTTCCCCCATGCTGAATCTTCCTGATCTCCAAATATGGTAACATATCTCCTTATATATCATGGCTAGTTTCCTGCACTGGGGGCACCCTCTTGGCTAAATGCTTCAAACATCCCTTTTGATGTCAACATGATATTGAAAAGAGGAGGGTGCAGACCTGCAGAAAAAGAAGGGTGTAGAGAGCTAGATCTTGGGTAACAGCCTGATTCAAGTCCCATGCCAGGAGAAAAACTGGGTATAAATTGAATAAATAAATAGACAAATAAATGCTGACTTAGCAAGTTCCTATTAATTCAATGAATCTGTTCTAGCTAGGATGGGCAGTTTCATTTATACTTGTGTGTGCTTGTGTGCTAGGGCACTGAGAGATAAACCCTAACTAATACCAAATATGGATGTCAGGGCCAAAAAAAAATTATAAATGTATGATAGGCTAAATGGCAGTGGCTCTCCCCCCCCCCCCTTCCCAACAACTGTATTTCCCAAGCCCATCTGAACTTGTCAAAGACTAATCCTGGGATCTGTATGCAAAACATATTTTCTTCTACCAAATTATGACCCTTATTTATCTTATATCTCATTTCTAACTACAAACAAGCTTTATACACTGATATATTTTCCCCATCTCTCTGCTTCTACCCAATTTTATCTCTTCTTTAGCTTAGCTGAGCCATTTTCTGGACTAGAATCCTTTGATCTGTATGGCCTGTAGCCACTGGCTTAAAATCACATTAAATGTGGTATTTATTCAGCACTATACCTATTCAATCAATTGTTAAGTCAGCTATGGGTAAATCTCAATGATTGAATGGATCTTCTCTAGTCAGGACTAATAACAAGATTTAGACCAAGATATTATTTCTTATTGAAAAGAAAAGAAAAATTGTGAATATATTTTCATCTCTATTTGTAAGTAACACTAGAATCTTAGGAGACAAAGTCAGGGGGAGCTGTGTTGGCTACATAGCAAAGTACAATAACATCCAATATCCACAAAACAGTGATAACTTGGTTGGGCCAATAAAAATGCATGAAATACATGTTGCAAGCTTTCAAAGCTCCACTGGCTTCTTCATCAGGCAAGGTGGAAAAATCATACAAGACAGGGGAAGGGGGAATGATGATGTAAGTCACACCCCTCCATTTTGACAAAATGTTGTTGCTGTTGTTCTGAGTTGAGAAGTTATGGGGGGATATCTATGCAGGCAGGCCTCTTCTCTTTCTGGCCATGTGACACTGGAAACAAAGCATTCCAAAGGCAAGATCAAATTTAAATTCCATTAGTGCATTTTGGTTGGGCAAATAAAGGTATCACTGTTTTATGTATTTGGGATGCTACCATAATTTACCAAATGGAGTAGGTGAGGAGGTTAGGAGAACTGGTCGAAGGTTCCGTGGATGCATATGTGAAAGCAAATTCAGCATAAAAATATTCAGCTGGCAAACCTTAAACAAAAATTGAAGACTCGAATGAATATATTCCATTGTTGCACTGAAGAGGCTGGATTGTGGCAGGAGCTTTTTGTTTGATACTTGCAATAAATTATTCTTTTATGATATAGACAATTGAAATACATACACAGGCTTCTTAGTACTTTCATATCTACAAACAAATAATCACATTTCTCACTTTTCTTTGTTATAGAAAAGAAAACAAAGCTGTCACTTCTGTGTTTGATGTCTACAACCAACACAGTGATGGTACCAAACACCACATAACTATGATATATATATATATATATATATATATATATATATATATACTATATATACTATATATATATATATATATATATATATATATACTATTTTTTGTACCTTACTAATTTAAGGATGGGCCTTTGTTGTCTGTCTGTGACAAAGGGGAGGATTTCAAAATAAGATATGCCTTTAGTCTTGTAAAGTTACTGGGAAGGAGAATGTGCCTTTGAGAAATCATCCAAAAGACAATTCCCTTCAGTGGTGAAAAATAAATGCACTGCCCACATGCAGAGCCCATGGAGGTGGGGTGTAAGGAAACTCTTTGCTAAAATAAACAGAATAATACAACAGCACCGTTCTTTGTTGGAAGTACGGAGCAAGTACAAAATAGCCTTCTGAGGCTCAAATCCAGCTAGAAAGAGAATCTAGTCAAGCACGCACTATCCTAACAGAAATAAATGTTTTGCTTTGTTTTGTTTTCCCATTGGGAAATACAGTAACGAGGCAACATGGTTGGAGTATCTAAAGAGCTACTTTATAAACTACTTAAATATTAGGGTTTGAATTTTAATGATCTTCGGGGATGAGGAGCCTAAAATGGATTCCAGCTGTGACAGAAGATCCCAAATCAACCTCCTTCTTGGCCATCTTGGGTGAAGCACTCAAACTCTGAATGCCAGCTGAATTTTCAGCTCAGTACCCATCTATCCCTCAACAAGAGAGACTTTCCCAGCACACTCACACACCCACATTCTGTGCTGGGGGACATAAAGAGAAAACATGCCCCAAGCCACCTCAAAGGGTCCTTTCATATTTCTTAAGCCCTGAAACACACAGGAACAAGTTTGGAGATGGCTCGTTCAAAAATAGGTGCCAAAGCTGCTCACTATCACTTCCTCTTCAATTCCTTCCTATTTACCTGCCATGGGAAATTCCCCATAAGGGAAGCACATGTAGCCCTAATTCCCCCTGAGATCAGTCTGAAACAAAGTGTAGCCTTCCTTTGAATGGTGAACGCCTAGTCAAATGAGACTTCTCAGGCAATGTTCCATGGGAAGGCAAAAAAGGCCTAATCTGGTAGTAAAGGCATTTTGTATTTCCCTATTAATTTCCTTCTATGCTCTATCTAGGCACCTTGACTCTCCCAAATCATTCCCATCCAAATGGATGACCAATAATCTAGGTGCTGGACCTGTTTGCTCATCAAAAACCAAGGGCAGAAGGTCATCCTACTTCCAGCCCCTGCATCTGAGCCCCTTTATGCAAGCAGTTTCATTCATTCTGAAATGGGATCCAAACTGACTGAAATGAGTTTTCCTGGTAGATCATGTTATGGTCACAAATGCTGAGCTTCCCTCCATAGGGCTCTGTAAACCTATCACAGAAAACAAGTAATGTAAACCTTCAAACTGCTATTTAGATGGTTGAACATATGACTTGAATGCTCCTGATCCTCATCTATTTATGTTTAGGGTTCTCCCAGATCCTTAGCCCATTGGAGCACCTCTTGAAGAGGCTCCAATATGAAAGGAATGAATCCCAAATATCCTCTGAAATAGACCCAGTTGAGCTAAAGCTTTATTAGCCACTAACTAGAACTGAAATTTGACCACCCTTTCAATACACTCAACCTGATTACAGGAAATAGCATCAGCAATGTCAGTGGGCTTGACCAGTCTTGTCAACCTCATTGTCACATCACAGATTTTTGTGCACCTCCTGAGACATCTTGTCAGGCCCATAAACTGCTGCTTCTATAACTCTTAGCAAGGAGTCCCCACCACCACTGCCATCATACACCTCCTTTGAGACTTAGCAGTGGCTGTTCTCTGAGGTGGTACTCCATCCCCTGAACTTTCCCTGAGGACTGTCTCTGATTCTCTGATAAGGATGAGAGCTTCATACATAATTGATTATGTAGCTGCAAGCTCTCAGAATCAATTACGTATGAAGCTCTCATCCTTATCAGAGAATCAGAGACAGTCCTCAGGGAAAGTTCAGGGGTCCCTTGGAGTACCACTACTGGTTTCCCTACTTCTATGTGTAACTTTCCTCAAACTGTCTACCTCCTGTGTATGTGAAGTGAATTCCTTCCCAGTAACTTCCTCTGTGTGTTCCCCACCCAAGACCATCCTTTTTTTCTGTCCAAGAAAATCTCTTGCTTCCTAATATGCTGAAGTGTAGATACCCAGGCCTCTTGCTGCTGGATCTTCTCTTTCAAGAGGGCTACGAACTTGCACTTGATGTAGATGAAGTTACCCACATCCATAGGCAAGAACACAAACATCCCACAACTGTTGCAGCTGACTGCAGCAGCTTCCTCAGTGCCCATACTGAGAAGTCATAAATAGGCACTGCAACAGGACTGTGAGCTTCCCCCTCAAAAATTCCCATGTTAAACACCCACGTAAAGGACCCCTGTTGTCCTGGCCTTTTCACCAAGCTCTGTCAGCGATCTCAATTTACTAGGGCCATAGCTATATTGAAAGCTCCTGGCTGCTAGCTTCTTATGAAGACAAGTCTCTGCGTAAAAGCCCCGCACAAGCCCCTTAAAGAAAAAAAGTGGAAGATAAAAGGAGAATCCCTGAAACACAGTTCTCAGCCCATCTTCTTCTCTGTACTGTGAGTCTTCCTTGATTATGAAAATTTGTGAGTCATTAGGCTTTCACCTCTATCAGCAGTTATGTAGAGCTAGTTGTGACTCACAGAAGGAATCACAAAAGCCCCATCTCCTCAGCAGCACACTCTCCAAATTTTTTAAACAATTAAAAACCCAGTCAAAAAAAGGGCAGCCTAGAAACAGCTTTCCTTCTTCTCCCTGTGCAGGCCATATAGTTTGCTGTCAATCAGATGACAACATTGTTCTACAGTATCAATTTATATCCATGGAAAATGTAAGGCAAGTGGTTTACTTCAGCCAATGGAATGCCAAACTCTTCCAAAGAAATTGGAAGCACAAGTTAGAACAATATACCAGGAGAAAATCATTTAAATCATTGCCCATGTCCAGGCTTCCTGATTGGACCTAGAGTGGCCAGACTAAGTAGTGCTGAGCTTCTTGAAGGCAACACACAATACTGAACATCCCATTGGGAGGGCCCTATCCCTGTAAAAACCATACCTAAGTAACATCTCAGAAATTGAAAATGTTTAGGAATTCTAAAACTTAACTCTTTTAAATAATAAACATCAGCCTGATTTGTTTTAAAAAGCAACCAACCTATGAGGACATCTAATTTAATTGGAATGGGTCCCTTTGGGAGGTGGCTGTCAAGCTGCGGGTCCCTTGTGCCTGGGCTGCTGCTTCCTGTTGCCAGCTCCTTGGGACTCCCCTCTGAGAAAATTCTTAAAGAAATGGGGCCCACTGCAAATGTAACAATTATGTTTAAAATTGCATCAGCAACAGGTATAGGGGACCCTTGGAGCTGAAATCCCAACAGAGTAGGCATTGCTGAGAAGGCTGCCCCCTTATCAGCTGCATGTCCAGTCTCTAGAGCAGGTTCACTATATGTGCACTGTGAGATCCATAGGGGTCAGTATATTTGGCTTATAGCTGATCCTATTGCAGGGTGGGATTAATTGAAACCCTCATATGAATTGCTTCACCATACAAAAACCACAAGTTCAGATTATGTCAATATATGGGTAAATCTATCCCCTTCATCAACAATAGACATGCATTTCCACATGCAGGGACAACACCCAATTGAGGACACCATGAGAACAGCGTGTAGATTCCAGCTCCCATTTCTTTCTCTATACTCCTTTCCACCTTTTCAACCACCTTTTGTGACTGCAAAGAACCTCCAATTATAATGCTTGGGGCTTATTAGTGATTTGAAGAACCTTTCAAACTGACTTGAGGCATGTGGTCCCTCCCCCCCCAGACTTCATGTTATATGTGGCAGATATCTCAATTTGTCCAGTTAGATCCTTTCAGTACAAAGAAGGAATACTGTGTGATCCTGCAGGAATAAAGAACAGTGAAGATTGGTGACTATCCTGAGACATCCACTGGGCTCCTCCAAGCAGCCTCTCAAAGCTAGGAGTTATGGAACAGGAGATGGACAATGCTGTCCCATCCCCAGTTCTGAAGTAAGATTCAAATGTTGGTTGGCTTTTGAAGGTGGAATGGAGATGGAGAAAGTCTTACATGTTGCCTCATGAAAGGTTTTATCTTTAGATGGCTTTGATAATTGGGCATATGAGCATCAGGAACATATGTTTTGTTTTGTTTTGTTTTGCAATGTGGCAGTGCCCCACAACTGCTGTTCACACTAATGTGTTGTGCATCAGGTGCAAGATAGAAAGGAAGAGAGCTTGTCTCTTGCTTGTCTATTGCTATGCTCACAGGGGGTGGATGGTGTCCTCAGAAAATCTTTTGTGTACTCTTCTTATAGCTCATCAGATTCTATTCACTGCTTCCATTCATCATAGTATATTGAACAAATAGTTTCAGAATGTAATTTCTTTTAAATCTGCATTTAAAAATATTTTGTTTCTTCTCTGTTTCTTTTTCCCCCTTTCACTGTACCTTGTCATACCTTTCCTCCTTTCTATGCTCTGTCATAATTAATAATGCTTCTGATAGGGAAATAGGTGCAAAAAAAAGTGCCTAGGTGTGCAAGGTTCTTTTCTCAGAGCCTAACTTATTCCAGTATCTTAAAACAACTATTTATTTTGCAATATTCTGGAACAAGTTACTTGGAGATAATATTTCTATGCTGTTATCACCCAGGAGGAGTTTTTGTAAGTGCCTGGGAGTGTTATGGTGATAGGTATTATATTCCACTATGTGGCAGCTGATACCAATGCCTGATCTGATCAGTAAGCTCTCCCTGTGGCTGGAAAAAAAAATTGTAAATAAAGTAATGTGACCATTATAATGAGAATGGCTGGCTGTATGCGATAATGGATATATATATACCCAAAGTAAGCATTGCTTGCTTGTTTGTTTATGTTTATTTCATTCCACCCTGGTATCAAAATTTCAGGGCAGTTTGTATTGTTAATTCAGGAAAAAAATATACAGGCTATGATTCTGTTGGTGACATATATAGTTATTAAGTGCTTATGCTCAGTGTGGACAGCAGAATTCAGCTCTGCCATCTGCACTGAGTCCCTGAGAGGAAGGGGGCTTAGTTGCACCTGGTAGAGCTTTACATTCTGCAAGTGAGATGCAAGTGAGACACAACATTGCTAATAGTTATAAAACAACATAATGCATTCAGCAAAACTCATGAAGTATAATGTCTTGAAGTATTAATATTTTATTAAGTTTCAAAACAAGAAACATACACATAAAAACCACTCAATTACACATGTAACATATAAAAATCATGGCTCTACAAAAAATTACAAACACAGCCCTAAACTAAACTATCCCCCAGCCCTCCTTCATCCCCCACCTCCTTCCCTTATATAGAACCATAACAATTAAAACAATAAACTATAATTGATGTATTACTTCCTAAACCTAAGAATATTAATGCTCAGCATATATATTTCTCAGTAAAGCTAACTTATTTTTATTTTTCTTCTGACCTAAATGAATAAATAAAATTGCTTCAATTTTCAAACTCAACAACCATATCTTCCCTTCTGAGCCCCTAACCTATGTTGATCTGAAAAGGTTTCATAAAATTACTAGATTTTGTGAAGTCAAAGGCTTTCATTTCACTGAAAATGCCAGCCACAGATGCTGGCAAAATGTCAGGAATAAACTCTTCCAGAACATGGCCACATCCTCAGAATCCCCCCCCCCCAAAAAAAACCCTATTATTAGATTTTCCTAATATTCTCACATATTTTGTTTTGCTTTGTATTGGGTCTAGAAGGTCTACACTGTTGCTTATTTAGCTGGAATATAAAGAGCTGGAATTGAAGGTGGTAGATTGCCCTCTTTTTCTTTTCCTACTCATTTTATTTATTTATTAATTATGATGTAGTGTGATTTCATAAACTTGCCAGAGAAACATATCAACCTAGACTGGCTAATGCCAGGGCTGGCATCTTCATATCTAATAGTGGCCAAATAGAAGGGGATAAAAGCATAAGATCTACCCACCAAAATATCTAGATTTATTCTACCTGTTCCTGCATCTTCTGATATTTCTTCCCCCCCCCCCCTTTACCTTCCTGTCCATCAGTCAGACTTTTTAACTCAGCTGATCACTGATGGTGCTATTATTCATAAAGCTTTGTTTGCAAAGGTATATCCCATATTCCTGAGGCATTTTGTTTTGCTTTGGTGGGAAGTACACACAACTTAGAGATTTAATACTAAAACAAAACAAAACAAAACTGAAGGAGCTATCCAAATAGGTTTGAGTCCTTTGAAGCCTCATGAATTTCAGTGGAAGTAAGCATTCTTATCTTTTGATGCATTGTGCTTGAGCTTCTAAATGCCTGTTGATGAATTAACACTGGATTTGATTTTACCCCATTTTCTGCTGTTACAGACTTATGTGGAGTTGAATGAAAAACCACTACTCTAAGTGGATGTGGACATATATCACCATTCATGCGTGTAATTGAAAAGACACACAGGAAAACTCTACATGCTGATGCTTGTCAACAGATTGCTACTTTTAAAGGCTAAAACATTGATTTCATTTCAAAGAAAGAAACCTGGCCTGTTCATGCTAAGAATGTATGTGGATAAAGAAGTATGAACGTATCAATCTCACCTTTAATATGATAATTGTGCATGGATAGGGTTTTTTTCCATTATGATTTTGAGTGGTCATTGAAAATGCTTGACACTGATGTTGAGCACTGAATCATTTTTTAGAGTTATGTTAATCACAAAGTAAAATGTACTAGTAAATACTGATTGCCTCTGCAATACATAAGATGGAAAGCTGGTCAGAGGCAATATGTTCATCCTGCCCTAAATTTCTTTTTTTTTTTTTTAACTCATAAATATGAGTGTCAGGGAGAACATTTTTAAGCTTTATATTACTCAGATCCCAATGTATATAGTTTGCATCTTGGATATAACAGGTATTTATCTTTTGCTGCTAAGACACATGCTTATTTCCATCATTCCCCAAGACATTATTGGTCTCGTTCTCAAAGTGCATTGGAGTAATGCCACTTATTTAAAGGTTAAATCTTGAAAATTCACTGAAACCCAAGGAATTCTTATAATAGAAATAATACTGTTTATGTTAGTTTCTTAGTATGTTAGTATGTTTTATATTTGTATTTGTTGTTTGATTGTTGATCGATATGTCTGTAGTTTTGTAGTTTTTGTAGAGTTTGTACAGTTTATGTTTGTTTGTTTTAAATTTTCTAATAAAGTTTATTAAAAAAAAAAAAGAAATAATACTGTTCTGATATTTTGACTGAGAGCCTGTATCTCAGTGGCACAGCTCTTTGCCTCATGTAGCGATCTGTCCTTCCTCTTCCTTATAGCATCTACCAGTTTTCAGGTTGAGTGTCCCACATTTAATGCCAGGGAAGAGAATGGTAAATAGCCAGGCAACAACCAGAAGATCATGGCATCTTCCTTGATCTCCAGAGGACACCAAAGAAACTCAAAAGGTTGTCTGTTCTTTCAGACAGCTGGCTGCTGAAGCATAAACAGCTGGTTGCTTGGCTATGCTTTATCTTCCTGGCTCACTTATGGCCATGGGAGCTGTCCAGCCTGAAAACAAGTTGATGGATGCAGAGAAAGTCATTGCTGGTTGAGGTAATGAATATCTCACATGCAAAAAAGTACTTTTTATGTGTCTGTCACCATGGTGTTACCTTTCTGTGCTGGCAACAGTCTAGCTGATGGTAACATTGCTACTGGTATGGTCTCCCAAGTGAGACAAGTCTACAAACACATTGTTTAGGCAACTGAATAGAAAACAGATTTCACCAGAAGACTAATATAGAAATCAAATATAGCAAGTAGAAATATGCAAAAATTAGACCAGGAGTAGATTGCATTACAGATTATGAACTATTCATATTAGAAATAAAAAGGAGGAAGGGAAGGGAGGGGGCAAAGAATGAATGTAGCAGCACCTTTAAGACTAAGGCCACATCTTCACTTGATAGAATACTCCAGGTTGCCCCCTACTCTGTGTCAGCAGAATCAGAATTCAAAATTATTTAATAGATTAGAAAGCTGTGCCAAAACTAACAAGATGAATTTGAACAGGGATAAATATAAGGTAATAATTTTAGGCAGTAAAAAATAATTGCACAGATATAAAAAGGTAAAGGTAAGGGTTTCCCCTTCGACAAGTTTTTCTAGTCATGCCTGACTGTGGGGGGCAGTGATCATCTCTGTCACTAAGCCAAAGAGCCAGCATTGTTAAAAACAATGTGGCAAACATGACTGCATGGAACATTGTTACCTTCCCACTGAAGTGGTACCTATTTATTTACTTGCACTTTTATATGCTTTCAAACTGCTAGGTTGGCAGAAGCTGGGACTAAAGACAGGAACTCACTCCATCTTCTGGTGCTTTTGACCTCACAATTGGCAGAGTCAGCATCTTAACTGCTAAGCCACCACATCCCTGCACAGATATAGGATGGACCTAAATTGTCTTGATCAATTGGATGTAAATTGGACTTATCATAACTGTACACTTGGCTTGACAACAGTGCATGTGAAAGAGATCTAGGAGTCATAGTAAACCACATGCTGAACATGAGTCAACAGTATAATGTGACAGCTAAAAAGGCCCCTGCGATTCTAGGCTGAATCAACAAGAGTATAGTGTCTTGTTTTTGTCAGATCTCTGTTTTCTGTTTTTGTCAGATCTCACCTGGAATACTGTGCCCTGTTCTGGGAACCACAATTCAAGAAGGATGTTAAGAAACTGGATTGTGTTCAGAGGAGGTCAACAAAAATGCTAAAAGGTCTGGAAACCACGACCTGTGAGGAGCAGCTTAGGGAGCTGGGTATGTCTAGCCTGGGGAAGAGAAGGTTAAGAGGTGACATGATAGCCAAGTTTAAATATTTGAAGGGATGTCATATTGAGGATATAGAAAGCTTGTTTTCTGCTGCTCCAGATACTAGGACACAGAGCAGTGGATTAAACTACAGAGTTTGGGAACATTAGGAAGAACTTCCTGACAGTAAGAACTGTTCGACAGTGGAATATGCTGCTTGGAAAGTGGTGGAGTCTCCTTCTTTGGAGGTTTTTAAACAAAGGCTGGATGGCCATCTGTCAGGGGTACTTTGATTGCATATTCCAGCATGGCAAGGGGGTTGGTCTCTTCCAACTCGATTATTCTATGGTTCTGAACAAGAAGACCCTTTCAGAACACAATATAGAGAAACATAATGGTTTCCAATTGCCCAGGAGGTTAGGGAAGACTGCATTTCTGAACTGTTAACAGTATATGCAGAATATATCATACAACAAGCAGAATTAGAACTGAAGAAAGGTTTCAAAATTAAGACAAAAATATTAAAAATTTACAACATGGAAATGACACCATATTCCTAGCAGAAAGTAACAAATACTTGGGGGAACAAATAATGAAAAATGAGAAAGAATGTACAAAAACTGGGTTATAGCTGAACATCAGAGATCATTTACCTGACTTTAAAGTGGATGATGAAGACATAAAACAGTATTTTTAAAGGGCTTTAACTATTGAGATAGTTAAAGATAAGCACTAGTTTAGTCATAAATAATAATGGAGTCTTTAGTCATGAAATTGGAAGAAGATTAGGATTTGGAAGAGCAGTTATGAAGAACTCAACAAGATTGCCAAATGCAATAAAAATAAAATAAAATCATTAAATATCAAAGTCAAAATCATCCATGTCATGCATTTCTGATTTTCTACACATGGTTGTGCAAACTGGACAGTGACATATAATAAGCTATAAAATGTGGTACAAAATGTTCTAGAAGGACAAATAAATTTATCTGAAAACAAATTAACTCTGAACCTTCACTAAAAGTCAAATTCACTGAACTGAGGCTACCATGCTTTGGGCATATCATGAAATGACATGTTGTTCTATGCCTTCAAGTCAAAGGAAAATCTATCATGAAGTTTTATTGACAGAATTGGTTCAAAGGGAGTTTGTCCTTGCCTTCCTCTGAGGCAGAGAGCATATGACTGTGGTCGTGCATGGATTCAAACTCTGGTCTCCCAGGGTCCTAGTTCTATGTTCAAACCACTAAATATATAACACATTAAAAATTTGATAATGCTTGGTAAAATGGAAAGCAATAGGAAAAGATAAACCATTTGTGTAGATTGTCCCAACCAAGGAAGCCATAGCCCTGTGTTTACAAAACCTTAGTGTATCTGTTAATAACAGTGGCTAGAATCCTGCATGTCCCAACAGAATTTCCAGATACAGAAAAACAGCTGGATATATTTCTACTGCTCTTATTACTTTCCAGCAAAATGGGAATGTTTGTGTTGGGATGCATCACTTAAGAGGTGGGTTTGGGAGGTGGATTTTGGTCATTGGCAGACATTAGGAAATTTCAACCTTGTCAAAGTATTGTATTATGATAGTGTAAATTGGACTTATCATGAGTAAACTATGATATTGTAAGTTGGACATATACTATCATTACCTATTAGGAGGGTGCCAGCCATGATCTCTTGCAGGTTTCTCATGCACAGGCTCACCATAAGTCACAACTGACAATGGCAAATAACTACAAATGTTACTAACATATTGTCACTAACCATGTCACATAAATGTCACTAGTCATGAACTGGTAAGGAGGGTTATGGCTAAGAAGTGTAATTTTTGTAACACTCAAATTACAGTAGAATGGCTTCAAAAGTACTTTGCTCCAGCATGAGTTGAAATAAACTGATTTAAGAGCAAGGCAAAGGTTGTCTAAAAACTGGGAATTATGTCTCAGTCTCTGGAATTATACATTTAGTCTGAGCAATTATAGGAAATAGATTTGGAATATATTACAATTAGCTCTTCTTTCATAATTGAATGGTGTATGAAATTAATGATGTGCAAGTTTTACAAATATATATATTTACCCCATTACCCTAACTTGTTTTTCACTGTTCCCCTGCAATAAATGACATTTTGGTTGAGATCAAGGGGTCAACGGCAAACATATTTACCTTTCTGGGGTGCCTGAACCCAGTTTGCATGGGCAGATTTCTCATTTAGATTCTGTGCCATGGAAGAATGTGTGAAATGAAGCCTGAACCATTATGCATATGAGATGGTCCAATTTATACATTGAACAAAGCACTACCTAATTTTGGCACAATTGCTAACATTGCATGGAGGAATTCTTGAGTGAGACTTTGCTTGGAAGTGCCAGGTAATGAAATTTTGTCGAATGTATGGGAAACACTTGAATCTCTGCATGGTATCATTAAACTGATGAGTCTGCCATTACTAATTTCACCACCCTCTTTGGGGAGAAAAGGCTCACTGTGGGAGGATTTGATGGGGAGGATCAGTTATAGACACAAATCTATTTTATCTTAATAACAGAGGCTAGTAAAGCCTAGCACACACTGGGTAAAAATAAATCAATGTATATTGAAATTACACAAATGTAATAGTTTATTTAATTGGCTTGGCAAATTTTCCCAGTGTGATGTAATTTTCTGTCACCCTTACATATTGGCTTGCTAAAACCCTGTGTGGGAGATTAAACTATGTTTGTAACCACATCTTTATTTCTCAGTCAGATTAAGCCCTATGGAAGAAGCTGTATCTCCCCCAACCTTTGTTTTTCTAAATTTGTTATAAAGTGCAATGAAATGCATTTATTTATCCTAATTTTATGGACATTATAGGTATGCTTCTGCAATATGAAAACTTTGTTTGTTTATTTAACAAAACCTACAGTTAATTCATATCTCCAATGTGACTGCAAATAAGTAATAAAAAATTCCCAATCTTTCTTAAAATTAATCAAAAAAAATTTCTTTCATCAACATCGCCACTAGGTCCATTTCAGCAAGGTCAGTCACCTTCAACAATAGTTTTCCAGCTTTGGGTTTATATTATTCTTACTGAAGTTATCAGATATTAATTGTCCTTCCATATGTCCTCTCAATCTGATTGTCCAACATTCAAAGCTAGAAAGTCTCTGGCATTGACTGTATCTTTACTTTAATAATATCTTCCACCATACAGTGAAGCCAAGTCCAATATTTCCTTGCATTTCAGTGCTGAAGTCTTTTTAACATATTTCTGTAATCAGTAAACGACCTCTATATTGCACCTGCGACTTGTTTTTGCTTTGACAGACCCTTGAATCTCATTGAGCTGGAATCAGGACCCAAAGCTATTACACTTCTTTTTGCAAATGGTGGCAACAGCAGAGATTGTTTCAGTAGCTACTTCTATTCAGTATCATTTTATTTTTCCACAATGCCTCTAGGCTACATATTTGAGGAGAAAGGACAGTACTAACTGCTTTTGGGCTGGGTGATTGATTTGGTTTCACAGTGTTCTAAAATAATACAACATCTAATGCATTTTTTGGGGGGAAGTATAAATTACTTCAAATGTAGATAAAGCTATGACAGGTCAGAGTATTTCAGAAGACTCTATGAGATCAAGGGAAACATGTATTGGCCTTCTTTGGTAATTGTACAATGGCATTACCAGAACCTTCAGCATCATGCACTTGGTCAGTTGTATTACCAGAGCTTGGAAATAATGTTTTGCAATGATGTTATTTGTACTGTGTTCCTTTGCTGGTGGTGGGGGTCAGTAATAAGTCATAATTGTTCTTGAGAAGTAGTGCAATCTCTAAAGACATTGTTACTTTTTGATGTAATGAGTACTGTTTATTTGTTACTTCTTAAATATTACTCTGGTACGTTATTTTGGGGAACTATCTTTAAGCCAGTTTTGTTTTTATTTTTTGTGGATTTTTTTATAAAATAAATAAATAAAAAACACTCTTCTCTAAATAATGAACAAAAAGTAACAATGCAAGTTATTTTTCAAATAAATACATAATGACTAGAGAATAACATATTACTTTGAATAGCTTCAGTGGTCATGATGATCAGTCTGGATAGACACTTCACAAATATTTACAATACCATTGTGTTCATAGTTGTTGTGGTCAAGTATTCTGTACTTGACTAGGAATGGTACATACATGGTCCTCTTTTGGGGTCATATAGAAAACCTTGCAAATTTGTTTCAGCTTGCCAGAGATTGCATTCCTCTGGCAATCAAATGCTTCATTGCAGTGGCAGATCAGGACTTTGGAGAAAGTGACAAATTAGTAAAAACAAAAAAACAAAAAACAAACATGTTTTTGATGTCATTTTTGTACAGCAGCAAACATGTCATATATATATATATATATATATGTATATCAGTGCTGTATTTGGAAGATACTTAGAATTTACAATATGATATATAAATGTGATTATTTAATTGAAGATTTTATTTGATGAATTGCGGTAAGAGTTCCTCATAAACCTTGACTTAAACACCCAGCTCCCCTCCTCAAACACACACACACACACACACATACTATTCAAACTATAGTTCAAACTATTCTTCTGATCCCAAGGTTCCTTGTGTTCAAACAGACCTGTTTACTAAAATGAACTATATTGTACTTTGTTGGCCAAAAGTTAAGAGATTGTAGTGACAGTGTTTGATGAAACATTTGAAACTGTAGCAAGCAGCCATTTCCTTTTAGAAGTATCAACCATGCACAGTGCAGACTCTCTTTCTGCATGGCAGGCTGACCTATATACTGAATAGGTCAAACTTCTGGGCAATCAAATGTTATAACCTTCTGGGGCATCTCTTCAGCCTCTCCTTGTCATGTTGTTTTGTTACCGCTACTTTTATTATGAAGGCATGGAAATCCTAGCTTATTTTCTATTCTTTTTATATGCTTCCCCTTTTTCTGTTTTTCCACTTCTCTTGGAAGACAAGTATACATGACATTTTACATTGTTCTGAATTAACAAACCAGGCAACTGATGCACAAACAAACACAGTATTCCATCCATGACCAGAAAATCTGGCTTGTGATGGGGATTTTTTTTTTTTTAATTGCCCAACATACTGGTTTTGAATGGGACTGAGCAGTGCCTGAACTGTAAACCAAATGGTTACTCCATGGGGTGCTTTCTAGAGTGTTGCTGCACACCGCACTCATATGCCCCTCTCTAAAGCCTATGGTCAAGTTGACTAGGGGAACTCCTGTACACATCACAAATCTGCACATGGTATATCTTTTTTAAGGAATAGATGCAATTCTAGTCCCTCCATTTTTGGTTTTGAGTGAAGGAGAAGAAATAATAAAGCCTATTAGACTTGTAATTTCTTTTAGCTAACTTCTCTGGTGTTAGCTGACACAAACCATGGGTGGGAAAGCTGTGGCCCATGGGCTGCATGTAGCTTTACATTTTTCCTTTATTTATTAATTAAATGTATGTCCCACCTTTCTCTTGGAATGTGACAAAGATATCTCCCTTCAAATTCAAAGCAAACAACAGTAAAATGTTGTTGTTAACTACCCTTGAGAAGATCCCAACTCATGGAGACCCTGTGGATGAGACATCTCCAAGATTCCCTGTCCTCCACTGTTCTGTTCAGGTCCTGAAAATTTAGGGGCTAAGCAGCCTGGCAAAAAGAGCTGGCATTTCAGTGGCCTGGGGGTGTGGCAACTGCCATTGCCTTCGTCAACTCTGCCCCCAAACCAACAACACACTGCTCACCCAACAAGATGGTGGGCAGCATGGGAACACTCCCACAATGCAGCAATTACACGCCACATGCTGCAGGAGCAGAGAAGAGTCATGGCGATGGTGAAAAGGGTGCCTTTATTTCCAGTGTGAAAAGGACCAGCATTTTGCTGCTTCTTTTTGTGCTGGAAAAATACCAGATCAGGGCCATGGTATGCAGTTGCCACAGCCTCAATCCAGCAAGCAAAGGGGCAGCACAGAGCTACTCCTTTGGGACAGTCTGTTTTGCCCCTGTGTCCCATAACCTCCCTGCTTGAGTCTAACCATTTGGTGTATGATCTTCCTCTCTTTCTTCTACCCTATATTTTTTCCTAGTATATTGTATTTTCCAATGAGTCATGTCTTCTCAAGATGTGACTGAAGTATGATAACTCCAATTTGATCATCTTGGCTACCAGGGAGATTTCAGGGTTGATCTGTTCAAGGACCCATTTCTTTGTCTTTTTGACTGTTCGTGGTATCCTCAGCACTTTTGTCTAGCACCACATCTCAAATGAGCTGATTTTTTTCCAACCCACTTTCTTCACTTTCCAGCTCTCTTATTTGTACATGGTGATGGGGAATATGATGGCCTGGACAATTCTGGCTTTATTGCTCATTGTATATCTTTACTCATTAGGATCTTATCTAGATCTTTCATCGCTGCCCTTCCCATTCCTAGCCTTCTTATTTCTTGACTTCAGTCTCCATTCTGATCAATGCTTGATCCAAGGTATGGGTAATCTTTATCTGTTTTGATTTCTTCATTGTCTAGGTTAAATTTATGCATTTCTTCTAATATTATTATTTTTTGTTTTCTTTATGTTCAGCATTAATCCTGCCTCTGCACTTTCATCTTTGACTTTCCTTAGTAATTGTTCCACTAGTTTTCCACTAGTAAT
This sequence comes from Phrynosoma blainvillii, assembly GCA_026167975.1. Taxonomy (NCBI): domain Eukaryota; kingdom Metazoa; phylum Chordata; class Lepidosauria; order Squamata; family Phrynosomatidae; genus Phrynosoma; species Phrynosoma blainvillii. The sequence continues at coordinate 7,841,741 of JANUYF010000007.1, read as the reverse complement.
ATGGTGTTCACATATCTTAGATTGTTGATGTTTCTTCCTCCTATCTTCACTTTTCCTTCATCTAAGTTTAAAACTGCTTTCCTTGTGATATTTTCTGCACACAAGTTGAAGAGACAGGGTGACAGAATGCAACCTTGCTTGATCCATTTGCCAATTGGGAACCATTCTGTTTCTCTGAATTCTGTTTTAACAGTAGCTTCTTGTCCTGACTGCAGATTTCTCATCAGGACTATCAGATGTAGTGGCACACCTATGTCCTTATGAGCCATCCATAGCTTTTCATGATCTACACAGTCAAATGATTTGCTATAATCTATAAAACACATGCTAATTTTCCTCCCTGCCATTCCTTTGCTGTATTAGCCACCATATGCTTGCAATGTGATCCCTAGTGCCTCTTCCTTTCCTGAAACCCATTTGCACCATTGGGATTTCTCTTTCCATGTATGATTGGAGTCTATGCTTCTGAATTTTGAACAAACAAGTGGCCTTCTATTGCAGTGCTTGAAGTCTTCTAAACCCTTACAAATTTGATAGTGGAGTTTCAGTGCATTTTCCAGGTGATTTTCTGTTCCTATGCTGTTCTAGATTCACCAGAACTGGAGGAAGAGATAAAAACCTGCAACTTTCATTTCTAAACTGTGTTTCTGTGTGTGTGTGTCTTCAATTCACTTGTTGACTTATGCTGACCCCATGAATTCCTGCATGGCACAGAGTTGGGCTGCAGGTTGCTTTGACCCACCCTTAGAATCAACAACACAACTCTTTTTCCTGTAGGATTTCAGCTAAAAATGGTAACCAGAAGTGATGTAGTATCACTTCAAGTGCATTTAAAGGAGTCCCCCTACCTCCATGCAATTGCTCATCCTTGAACATAAAATGTTTATCATTCATTCATGCATCTGTTTGTTTTATTTGTATCCCAATGAGCTCATAGCATCATGCATGCTTCTGATCCTTTACAACATTCCTGAAAGGTAGGTCAAGCTGAAATAGAAGTCTCTGAATGAGTTTCATGAATGAACAAGGGCCTGAACCTGAACTTACCAAAATCCAGACTGACACTCTATTATGCCACATTAACTCTTTTATTTCTATTTATTTGTAAACAGAATATTTTGTATGATGAAAGCAAGCAAGAGAGTAAACTGTGAGTAGGCTGCATGATATAGGAGTGGGGAAATCATAGTAATAGTTATGGTGATGGTGATGATCATCATGGTAGATGCTGGGAAATTATTTAATCGGGATGTTTGCTGATTCTGTAGACTGCTTTTCTGCCTCATTGTGATAAGAGTTCTAGTCTATAGGAAAGTAAAAATATATTTCTTCTTTAAAAAATTATGTTAACAGTGGGTTCTAAATCACAGCTAATGTAATAAAATGTATCTTAATGCACAGAGATTCTCAAAATATTTGGCTTTGGAAGTTGCTTAAAGCATAAGGTAAGGTGGAGACCCCAAATCAGTACTTATAGTCTGAAAGTTTGAGTATTAAAATGGTGGATAATTATCAAGTGTGTTTCACTTCAGCTTGGCAAAATGAGCTAAATAATACCTGTGGTTATTCATTAAACCTTCCTGATCTATGTGACAATTACCAAATTGCTTGAACAAACCAAGAGGTATATTATCTTTCAGAAAGCCAGCATCAAAGCCAAAATAGAGAATAAACTATCAAAGTAATTTCATGGCTTAAAGTTCATCGAAAGTACTATTAGCTTTAAGTCCAATTTAGAACTGTCAAGGGGAATATTTACAATAGTAATTTGAGATCATTATCTTAGCATTCCAATGCAAATAGCCACAATTTAATTCATTACCACTCACGTTACATCTTTATTTTCCACCAACTGGTAGCTGACATTTTGCAAGCTACAAGGAAGAAATACTAATTAGATGAATGTGCACCCTTACCCTTTCCTAACATAGTCGTGTTTATGCTTCCAAGCTGTTAACAAAAAAATATTCCTAGGCTTGCGGTCATTTCTGTTTTTTCTCTGCTTCTACTGCTGGCATTGTCTGAAACAGATGAGCAGGGCAGCCGGCAAAAGTGGGGGCAGTGGTCATATACCCCAACACAATTGTGTTATCTATCCTGTGAGAGGTGCCTCAAGTTGCTTTAGCTGGCAAAACAGAATTGACCCCCTTTTCCCATCAGCCCAACTACCCACCCACTTTAATTTAGAAGATCTAAAGTGATCTCTGGAGTGGAATAGGATACACATTAATATGCAAATGAACTGCAAAGAAAGTTCAGATTTGCATTTAGACTGGACAAAGGAGGGCAGAAATGGGTTTCCCATGCTGTTCCCTCACATTGCCACAATTTTACAAATTACTAATCCCAGAAATAGTGCCAGGAGGGACTTTCTTATTCATTCTTAGATGGGATTGATTCATTTCAATATGTCTGGCATTATACCACTAAGTTGCTTGTGTGAAGTATGCCTGTCTTAGCAAGAAAGCAGTATTGACAGACAGGTAGATAGGGGAGAAGAAAGATAATTATTTCTATTTTTATTTGAATTATTTCTGTATTGCCCTTCTTCACTGATTCCAAGATCCTGTAGAACATGTTATGAAAAATGAAAAGATAATCTCTTTTTAAAAACAAAACAGAGAGCACAGTGATACACACTTTGTGAGTAACATTTTCCATCCTTTAGGCAACTGCTGAATGGTCCTTAGGAGATCATATTCTTTACAGAACTGGGTATAAATCAAATTATGTAAGGATATCAAATTGCAAATGTGTCTTCCCTTAGGAAGCAACTATTAATGAAACAGCAATCTTGCAGTCATAAAACTGTTGAGGAAAGGGAAATATTTCTGAAGATTCTGGAGCACATTGTGCCCTCTTATCTTCAGAAGTTCTTGTATGAAATGGATTGTTGAAAATCCATGTCAGTGTAGCCTGAGCATTAGTTATGGAATGGAGACAACTTTGGTTATCTGTGCTTGGAACTGAATGGAGGAGTGTATCCTTGTTGGTTCTTCTGGACCTCTCAGTGTTGTTGTTGTTTTATCATTACCCATGGCATCTTTCTGGGCTCTCTCTCTCTGGGATGGGACTTGGGGGCAGAGTTTTACAATGGTTCTAGCCATCTGTGGAGTGGAAAAATCAGAAATTGGTACTGAGGAATTTCTATTTCACATTCTGGCCACTGGCTCATGGGGTGCCTCAGGACTTGGTTCTGTCCTTATGCTATTCAACATCTACATGAAATTCCTGGGATAGTTATCTGGAGTTTTTGGATCTGGTTCTGATAATTCTCAGGAGTGCATTTGCACAGTTAAAGCAAGTATGGCAAGCAGCACTCATTCCTGGATCTGTCAGATATGGACATGGTAATATATGCTTTGATTGCATCCCATTTGAATTACTGTAACAGCATGGTGCGGGGGGGGGGGGCAGTGTAGTGTAGTGGTTTGAGCATTATACTATGACTGGAGACCAGAGTTTGAATCCCAGTTCACCCATGTAAACCAACTGGGTGACCTTGGGCAAGTAACACTCTCTCAGCTTCAAAGGATGGCAATGGCAAAACCCCTCTGAAGAAACTTGCCAAGAAAATCCTGTGATAGTTTCACCTTAGGGTTGCCATAAGTCATAAACAACTTGAAGGCACACAACAACAAAAACTCACTCTACATCATTCTGCTTTAGCAATTGTTTGGAAGTTGTAGCTGGTATGCCGGACATATAAGAGCCTTACTTCACTAGGGGGGGAAAAAGGCAAAACAAAGCTAGAAAGTAGCGCCTTTTTCTGTGCCTTACTACATCAATTCTCTTCCTGTGGAAGATGTTCTTCAAAGTGTTTCTTTTGTCTGAACAGATTTTTTTCCAGTTAGTCAAAACTGTTATCTCTCCTGGGAAGACAACTGAAGCAATAAGACATTATGTGGTAAGCAATGGAGAAATGTGCTACTCTCTGACTCCATTTTGGCTTTCTTTTCTATTACGACAAGGTTCTAACTCTCTCATTAAAACATATAACTCCCTCATTAAAATAGCTTCACTGGCTACCAGTTTGTTCCAAGGATAATTACAAGTGATGTGCATGACCTATTTAGCCCTATTCAAATTGATTCCAGATTATCTGAAGGATTATATTGCCTGAGGTGAATCTGCCCAAATTTTAAAATGGGATGGCATTCTCTTTGTCCCACCACCACAGATATGTTTGGTAAGATTATAAGAGAGAGTCTTGTGGTTGCTCCCAGGCTGTGGCATTTTCTTCATCATAAGGCTAGGTTGGTCCTTTCTCTCCTCTCTTTCCTCTGGTAGGCAAAGGCCAACCTTTTGTTGTTAACTGGTGATTACAGAAAACCCTTTAACTAGGATTTGCTGTATTTGAGAAATGTTATTATATTTTTAAAAACTGCTATAAACAGTCTCCTTTTCATTCCAGTCTTTGAGTCAATTGGCTGCCACCAGCTCTCTTTCTATTGACTGTCGCTAGGTTTGGAACAATTCTGCCTTCTCTCCACACCCACCTCCTTTGCCCACTAAACACCGAAGAGTTGATTGTAATCAAAACCTAAACAATGGGAAAGAACATTTTAGGATTGGTGAATAAATACAATGAGGTTAAGAGAGTTTAGTTCTAGAGATTTAGGGTAAATAATTAAAAAAGCAAACCATGACAATTAGGAAGTGGGTTAATGAAAAACTGTGCTCTCAACAAATTCAGGGCATTCTTCCACCTCATTTTCTTTCAATCATCATGCCTTTGATGTTACAATATTAATAAAGAGGTGATGAAAGAACCTATTTAGGTAGGTAAAGGTAAAAGGTAGAGCTAAGTATAAGGATCCTATGGACAACCAAAAGGACAAACTAGGTCAGATCAAGCCGGAAACCTTCCTGGAAGCCAAATTGACCAAACTGAAGCTTCTGTACTTTGGATGCATCATGAGAAGGAAGAAGTCTTTGGAAAAGACAATAATGCTTGGAAAGATGGAGGGAAGTAGGAAGAGAGGAAGGCCACATGCCAAATGGATGGACTCTATTAAGGAGGTCACAGGTATTGAGGAGTTGCAGGATTTAAGCAGAGGAGTGGAAGTCAAAGGGTCTTGGAAATGTCTCATTGAGAGGGTTGCCATGAGTCAAGATCAACTCAAGGGCAGTGAAAAACAACAAAGTATAAAGTGCAAGATCAGTAGAGTCATAATTACAGTGGGCCCTTGGTATCTGCTGGAGTTTATATCTAGGACACGCCACTCCCCCGTGCATACCAAAATCCATGGATGCACAAGTCCCACTATATATAATGGAATAGAAATTGTGCCCCTTATATAAAATGACAAAATCAAGGTTTGCTTTTTGGAATATATACATTCCAAAATATATAAACATATGGGTCCTAGAACAGATCAAGCCTGAAATCTCCATGGAAGCCAAGTTTATAAAGTTGAGGCTGTCATACTTTGGCCACATCATGAGAAGGCATGGCTCACTGGGAAAGACAATAATGCTAGGAAAGATGGAGGGATGTAAAAAGAGAGAAAGACCATGTGCTAGATGGTTGGACTCTATTTAGTATGTCATCAATATGAATTCACAGGAGCTAAGCAGAACAGTGGAGGATAGACAATCTTGGAGATGTCTCATCCACAGGGTCACTGTGAGTCAGGATTGACTCGAAAGCAGTTAACAACAAAAAAAAAATGGTTGTGGCTTGCTACATTGTGTCATGTGTGCTTTTGCCAATGACAGTTGTTTTTGCTCTTTGCTGTGCAATTATTTTTTTCTTTTGTTTGGTATAATTATTCATATTTTTAGTTTTATATTTTTAAAGAAGTCTTTTTTTGGCCACCACAAAAATTTCAATACATAAAGTATATATCAGGTGTCTCACAGTACATCACACATTATTGAAGTATCAGAGAATTACTATCATCCATTTCTAATACATTCTGGATGCTGAATGCATGAATTTGTACCTAAAAAGTGGAGTTTAATATGTGGCACACTGATGGGAGAGACATGATAATGTAATTGTATTTATGGGAGAGGAAATGAGTACTTCCAGACCAGTAGCTTTCAAACTGGGGCTCTGATAGGTACTGGAATTACTCAAGCAATGAACAGGACAACTAAGGACAAAATCTTGTGCTGAAACCAACCTACTTATTAAGGAACCCTAAATTGAATTCAGCTTAATGTGACACAGCATAGTGTTGTTGACTTATGTTCAGACTTATCTACTATAACCTCTAAATCCTTCCTGGAAGTACTGCTGTCTAGTTAGATATCCTACACCTTATACTACTTGGTACATTTGGTGCTTTGCACTCAGTCAGCTTCACTTTGAAATAAATTTAAAGAATAGTGATGGTAAACAGAAATGTTGAACCAAGTTTCTCTGTGTCAAATTTGCTTGCAAAAAATGACATGTCAATATACCATTAAATAGAAAAGAAACATAGAATTCTCCAGGAAAAGCTGTTTGGCCACATGGCAAGAAGAAATACTACAATGTACAATTTGGCATTTATTACTCTCTGTCGCATCAGATGTGTTTGCTTTGAACATTTTCTTCCCTCTGATTTTCTCTTTCTATTGTGAAAACTGATATGAGCTATATAATTTGGTTGTTGAAGGTTACTCAGCAATAGAGAAGCAACATAATTATTTATCAGTTCAACATACAGTTGGGAGGTTTTTTGTTACTTAAGAATAATTTTTAGCAAATGATTTGAAAAGATGTTGTAGGACATCCAGCTCTGTTTGATAGGAAGCAAGGTGAGATGTAGGGAAGGTTTGTGATTAATTAAAAAAGGATGCAACAAAAATCAAAAGGTATTCAAGAATGAAAATTTAGGAAAATAATCAGAAGCAGGTTATAGAGATGAAGAATGAAACATTAACAGTGCAAACCCATGCTTGCCTGCTTAGAAGTAGAGCTTTCCTGAATAGATCTATGATAAGGATTACAACCTTAACCCTTATCCACTAGAATAAATGTACTGTGTGAGTTGTGGTGTAGTTTCTGAACCTCAAAAGAATTCTAGTATAATGTGTGCACTGTAGATTTTATGCCTGCAAGTCTTTTCTGATTAATGGCAACCCTATCACAGGATTGTCTTGGTGAGACATATTCATAGCAGATTTGTCATTACCTTCCTCTGTAACTGAGAGTGACTCTCTTTTGTGTGATTTTCTTTTGGTGATACTGGTTGTTATTCTCAGATTATAGGTGCATTTAACTGGGAAAACCTTTCTTTTGCAGATGGTATCTCATATGGAGCGTCAGGAGTGGCACAGACAATTTCTGAGGGAGAACATTTTATTCAAGGAAGAACCATTTGAAGATGAATCCACAGTTTTAGAAAGTGGAATGGAAGCAACACTCAGGGCATTTGGGAAAAAATAAATCACCAGGAACAGATGGCATATCAATAGAACTGCTTCAACCTATAGACACAGAATCATGTAGTTCTAACTAAAATCTGTCAACAAAGGTGGAAAACAAAACAATGGCCTATAGATTAGAAATACTCAATATATGGGCCTTTACAGACTGCCAGAAATAGTGCAGCTTGAAGCCACTTTAACTGTCCTGGCTCAGTGCTAGGGAATCATGGGAATTGTAGTTTACTGTGGCACCAGAGCTCTCTGACAGAGAAGGCTCAATGTCCCAGAAAAAAATACAATTCCCATGATTCCCTAGCACTGAGCCAGGACAGATAAAGTGGCCTCAAGCTGCATTATTTCTGGCAGTCTGTAAAGGGCCATATATCCCACTCCCCAAGAAAGGGAACACCAGGAATTGTAGCAGCCACAGGACCATTGCTGATTAAACAAATACCCTATTGTTGATTGTTAAAACTATTTTTGAACAGATAACTTTCACCTAATGAAGTTATGAGAACCTCTCTGTAAACGTGGGTTTACAGCTTTCTGTATCATCACAATGTGGTGATTTCTGGTTTGTGCTATTTAAGATGTTCGTCTTTGGCTCTGGTACAAACTGCTGGGCTGTTCTGTTCAGGAGGTGAGGAAACCTCTTTGGCTAGAGATAACAATCTTTCCACACAGATTCAAGACCCAACCTGCAGTCTGCATACACTGCAGGTAGTTGTGGTGAGAACTGATAGCTCATTTCTCCCCCTTTACTTATAGTTCCTTCTCACCTGCTTTGAAAGATGGGATAAGGAATGCTGAATCTGGCCTAATTGCTTCTGGCCAGAAGGAGGAGGAAAGAGGAGGAGGAGAGCACACACACTTGCAGGCTGCTCTGTCCTGGGCTTTTTCCTTGGAGTAGAAGCCCAGGACAGAGCAGTCTGCAAGGGTGTGTACATGCTACTCTTCCTCCTCCTCTGGCCATAGGCTTTCTGTCTTGAAAGGAAGGCCAGGATGGACAAAGAGGAGTGTGTGTGTGCCCTTGCAGGCTGCTTTGGCTCTGGAAGAGGAGGAAGAATGCATGCTTAAATGAAGCCTAGAAGGCCAGTGGCATCTGCTCCCAACCTCCAGCATGCTGCCAACTCCTGCCAGCATCGGGATGACACTGCTGCTGGGGTGGTAGTGGTAAGGGGGCTGCCAGGTGGGCATGCTCAGCCTTTTCTTTTAATGCACTAGTGCCAGCCTCCTCATGAGGAGACCAGCTCCACCACAGTGAAGGCAGGAGGGGACCTCTTGGCCCTTCTCATCCCACAGAAAAAGGAGGGTCCAACTGGGTATCACCCCTCTTCTAGTGTGCAACCTGTGTGATCCACACCCCATGTACTCACATAGTTATGCCATTGGGAATATAATTTTTTTTATGTATCCATGCATGCACCTGAATGTATGACAGATCAGAGATGGGGAGAATTGTATATCTCTGTGTGCAAGAAAGAAGTGAATGAGAATCATGTGTGAGAGATGAATGGGGAAAGCAGTATTGCATTGATATTAACAATGCAAGCCTATATCAATACCTACTCAGAGGTAACTCCCAGTGATTTTAATGGGACATAATCCCAGGTAAATGTGTTTTGCCTTTTGACCACATTCTGGTCTTGCTCTGACAGTGACTTGGTTTTTTATCTGTGAAATATTGACAGGCAAGAAAAAATCAGACAACAAATAAATATGTGTAATGATGATCGCCTCTCCTCACACAGTGGTAAACCCCTCTGAATGTGTGAAGAAATGTCACCACCATCTCTTTGAAAAAACAACAACAAAACATCCCTGTAAAAAGAAAATGCCATCCTAAAGATGGGTTGTGAATGGGAGCTGCTTTGCAACAGCTTTTCAAGAGATTACTGAGGGCAAGCAAACAAACAAACCCTCATATCTTCTATTAATGCAAACAACTCAGATTTTGCTCCCTGAGATTTGCCTGTTCACAAAAGCAGTCCTCAAAAGTTTCATCTCAGCAATGATGTTCATTTCCTTTACTGAATTCAAAGGCATAACATTTTTTAATAAAGCAGCATGAATGGAATATTTAATGAAAGAGCTTAACCTTAGATCAATCCAGCTGATGACCTGCTCTGTTTATTGTGCTCCAAAGAACGGGAACCTGAATCAAATCTGATAACAAAAATGAACAATAATATAGGGCCAAGCCATCAGGCTGCATAAATTGCAGCAGCCCTATTGAATTAATTTAAGTTCTATTGATTTAGCAGCTAAAGGTCCAAGCCATTTTGTTCTGTAATTTCAGATTCCAAATATTGACAAAAATGAGTGAGTGTGGGGGAGGGGGGCAAGTGCCACCTCCAAATATTGACCCAAAGTCATTCACTAATTCTTACTGTTTTATTAGTGCCATGGAGGTGTCTTGAGATATCAGCTTCAATCACATATTCTTTAAAAACAATTTCTTCCCATAGGGATTTCCTTCCATGCATATTGCAGTGATTAGATTTGTATCTTCACTTAAGACAAAAAATTATAGGAAACTGGAATGAGGAAAAACAATGATGCTTGTAAATCAATAAATATTGCATCAACTTTTCACAAGAAAACTCTTCCAAAGAGCAGAGGATTAGCACAAGTTATCAGAAAGGTTGAGCGAAGGAAGAGAATGAAGCTGAAAGAGCACGTTCGCCTGCCCTTTAATACTGGTATTGATTTTAAACAGAGAATCCTTTTTAATAATGTGCTGCCTAATGTTTACTAAACAAAGCTTTACTTCTATCCAATATCCATTCATATAAAGAAAAGAAATGAAAGCATTGCATCCACAATGAAATATTTCCTAAATGACCATTAGGTGTGGGAGTCCATATGTCCACTGGCTGAAGGTGGGATAGGCAATTGAAACACCTCCAATAATACCTGATGATTGTCCATGCTATATGGGAATGATATAAATTGCATTCCAAAACATCTAAAGGGCATTTGTTTACCTAACCCTGAACTAGACTGATGTTGGTTTGATGTGATGATGGTGATTAATGATTCAATTTCCTGGAAATCTGGTGAATTTGTTGTTGGTAGCAATGAGTATCTATAAGACACCTGCCATGCTAAAGCATATTTCCCATAGCACATAATGTTGGAAATATTAAATGTCACCTGTCTCATAGCCATGAGGTTGATTCTTGAAAAAGTACACATTAGTTTTCTCTTTCAATATTGGATGGGATTTGTGTATGATGAATTACCCAATAGCTATGTGGCAGTGCATACTTGTGTTTGTCATAATATGCAAACATGGTCTTTATAAGCACAATAGAGTTTGATGGTTCAATTTTACTGGCTGTACAAAATTTTGATTCCCAACACCTACAGCTGTTGCTTTCATTGTGTAGAGTTTTCAATAAAATGATGACCTCCAGATTCCTATAACTCTAGTACAACAAATATCCACTGGCAGAGTTGCATTGTACAATTCCTAAACAGAATACCAGTGTAATACAATATATGTAGACAAATGAGCAATATACATGGAATCCTGGAACCAAACCCCAGCTGATACTAAGGGCCCACTGTGTTAGATGGTCACAAGGGGAAAACCTAAGATACAGGAGAGCAATGAAAAAATGAATAGTCAGAAACAAGTGTCAGTTAAACTTCAAAAAATATTATTGCAACAAATAGACAATGTAGCACAAGTGAATGAGAAACAGGAAACAGTAAAAACCGCAAATTAAGTCCATTGTGAACCATCACAGGTCATGCTGCTGAAGGCAGGCTGATGTCATTGGAAAAAGCTCCATTGATATCCTGCAAAGCTGTTAGCACAGATGTCTCAGTCCCTGTCTCAGTCCCATGTGGGCCATCTTCATCTGGTAAACAGCAGTTGAGAAAGAAAATACAAGGAAAAAGGTGCAATTGGAGAACTGAACAGCACCAAAGTATCACAGTCCCAATGGTAAAATATGTATGTATGTGTGTGTGTGTGTGTGTACACACACACCCACACACACACTGCATATCAAAAGATGGATGTCATGGCTACTAATAAGAATGTAGATATAGAAGGTTACTGTCATATACATATCTATTGTCTCCAAATGACATACTGTCTCTCAAATATCCATGGTAATGAAAACTGGAGACTTCTACAGGCCCCAGCTTTTTGGTGCTTGCTGTGATGTCCCATCCCACCCTGGTATACAACACAGTATTGTTTTTTTGTTTTTGTTTTTGTTTTGTTTTTTGTACTAATGTTACTCATAAATTGTAGGTCCCATACATCATGGATTGTAATGTTCATAGTTGTGACATAAATTACAATATCATATGCACACTCTCAATGTATTTACTTGTAAACAGTAGTATGTGTTTAAGGTGACATTTTGTTAAGATGTTTAATTAAAATAATTTAAAAATATTGATTTAAATTAAAAATTGTTTTTAAAAACCCTGATACCTCTTCTTTCTCATCTCACTGAGCTTTGCCTCACTCATGCCATGTTTTTGGCATTTTAAATGGCACAGGAGAACACCACAGCTCACTTCTGCCAAAAGGCAGATGTTTAGAGAGCAGTGGTCTCACTCCCTTGAAGGTGTCACCTGGTGTGGTCTGAAGCCTCTGCACTCCCATTATGACACTCTTGGGGGAAATCACAGTGCTGAGATCTTCCTGCCAATTCTATTCCAGAATTCAGATCTAGCATCAGTGGCCTCCTGTGATGTGCTTCTGCTAAGGGCCACACCCTGACTCTCTAGGACTCTCTCCATGATCCTATTGGTCACTACAGCAAACCAGTTAATGTGATCATATTCGGTTTTGTGATACCCACCTTATCTACTGTGCCCACTGTTACTGCATGGCTTAGGTTCCAGATGTCCCTCCCTCATTGCTATCCATGATTTTGTTAGAGCATGGTTGTCCTGCATGTAGGGCTCTGTATAAATATATAAACAATGAGACTTGCAGTCTCTCTGTGTTTGTGTGTATACCTTCTGATATTGTCTGTCATTTTGGTTCTATCATGCTATTGGTGACTTGCACAATTAGTATGACTGTGTAACCACAGGTTGCGGCCCAGGTTACATATGTGAAGGCAATAGCAGGTGAGTTATGCAAAAACAAGTGGTTTATGTAATGGACATGGTTGCATAACCAGAGTTTGCTGCCCAGGTTGCCTAATTGCTGTGAGCATTTCATCATGCTATTGACATATTTCATAACGTGAGGAGTTTAGTGTGAATAAGATGGGTGGTTGATCCTATCTAGGGCTCATCACAGAACTACATGGGTCTATGGTTATTTCTATGGAGAACTAATCTGTTCCACTTAGCCATACTCCTCTTCATTATGTTTCCACTCTCATGTCTGTAACCTTCCAGTTCATCAGAAAAAAAGGAGCCTTCCTTTATTTCTGACTGTGTCTGTATGGATGATTTCATGATACCAGCTGCCCTCTTCATCACACTATTGTCATAGACACAGGGGACACTTGCCAGATTCACAGGAGGACTGCATTCATGAGTATAGAGTGGGTAGAGAATGCCTTGTTGGTTTAGTGCAGCTGCTGTAATTACATATACTTCCATGTAGGAGGAGAATTTGGATAATACACTTGTGCCCTGTCTATAGGTGCCTTTCAATCAAACACAAGGGGTGAATTTCACATAGCTCAGGCATAAGTAAGCCATTGCCTTAAGCAATGGCAGGACTAAAGCACATGCAACTCCTGATACCATCCAAACTTAGCACTGGACAGCACTGGACAGCACTGGATCAGCACTGGATCAGCACTGGACAGCACTGGATCAGGTGAGCCATGTCCCTCCTGCTCAGTCTTATGTGCTGTGATGACAGTTATCCTATTTCTATTTATGGTAAATTTATTATTTCAGAATATTCATATTTAATGTTCAGCTTTTGCATTTTTAGTTGTATTGTTCTTGTTTTAAACTTTAAGCTTCCTTGAGTCCCAACTTCAGAGAAAAGGCAGGATTATGATTCTCAACTTGGCCATGGAAACCCACTGGATGACCTTGGCCAAGTCGCACTCTCTCAGCCTCAGAGGATGGCAATGACAAAACCTGAACTGAAGAAACTTGTCAAGAAAACCCCATGATGGATTCGCCTTAGGGTTGCCATAAGTCAGACGCACACAACAACAAAAGTAAAAAATATTATTATTTTGTTTATTTATATAGAATAATAATAATAATAATAATAATAATAATAATAATAATTTCTAGCCCACCCCTCTGCTCGGCAATCGGGGTGGGTTACAGAATTATTAAAACACAAAGAAGTTAAAACATCTTACATCCCAATCCCTAACCCTCCCACCCCTTAAAACTGAATTAAACCAATGAATAATTAAAATACATTATATAATTAAAACCAAACAGTTTGTGGGCAGCATACATCAGTCATTGGGGGGCTCAGAGCAGGTAGCTGGACTCCTCTCACTGAGAGGCTATTCTGGGAAGGCCTGCCAGAAGAGATCCGTCTTTACTGCTTTCTTAAAAGCAGCAAGAATGGTAATAAGACGGATCTCGTCCGATAGGCCATTCCAAAGTCTGGGAGTGGTGCAGATAAGGCCCTCTGGGAGGTCTGCGAGAGCCTGGTCTTCATGGGCTGCAGCAGGTTCCTCCCAGAGGACCTAAGGGCACGCCGGGGGTCATACGGGAAAAGACGGTCCCTGAGATAAGATGGACTCAAGCCATGTAGGGCTTTAAAGGTTAAAACCAACACCTTGTACTGTGCCTGGAAACTAATTGGCAGCCAGTGGAGGGATTTAAGCACTGGTGTTATATGCTCCCTCCTAGATGTTCCAGTAATTAACCTGGCTGCCATGTTTTGTACAAGTTGCAGTTTCCAGGTTAGGGACAAGGGTAGCCCCATGTAGAGTGCATTGCAGTAATCCAGACGTGAGGTTACCAAAGCGTGTACCACAGTTTCCAGATCCCTCATATCCAGATAAGGGTGCAGTTGGTGTATCAGCCGAAGCTGATAACAGGTGCTCCTGACCACCGCATTCACCTGACTAGTCATGTGAAGTGACGAATCTAGAAGTACCCCCAAGATGGGAACACAGTCCTTTGAGTGTGACTCCATCCAGGACTGGAGACTGTATTCCCAAATCTGGTTTCGTTCCCGTGACTGTCAGTACCTCCGTTTTGTCTGGATTCAGCTTCAATCTGTTTTTCCTCATCCAATCTATTACCGCTCTGGGACAGTCATTAAGAGGAGAGATACCATCTGAAGTCTGAGCCAATGATCTGGTCATGGAGAAGTATATCTGGGTGTCATCAGCGTACTGATGACACCGCGCTCCATGCCTCCGAATGATCTCACCCAGCGGCTTCATATAAATGTTAAATAGCATCGGGGACAGAATTTTCAAGCCACCTAGGCCCCACGCAGAGGCACCCCAGGTGCAGTGGTTCCTCACTAGGGTCACATGGAGCATCTTTGGCCATGCATGTACTGAAGTGCACCAGAAGTCCTACCCCCATAAGTCCCCCCCCCAAGAGTGACCACACGGAGTGACACTAACCCTAGGGACACCACTGCCAAGCAGGCTGGTGAAAAGAAACAAGGGCTGAGAGATAGCGGGAGATATTTGCTTTACTGGTGAGGATTGATGGGAGTTGCAGTTGTACAAAATCTGGAAGGCCACATGATTCCCACTTCTGCCTTAGGTGATGCAGTTCTTCTTTTTTTGGAGGTTTGCAAGTGGCCAACCTGAACAATGAGGCTGTCATCACACTGCAGAAATAAAGCAGTTTGGCAATACTTTAACTCCCAAGGCACAATGCTATGGAATTCTGGGCTTTGTAGTTTGGTGGGACACCAGAGCTCTCTGACAAGGAAGACTAAATATCCCACAAAACTACAAATCCCAGAATTATATAGCATTGTGTCATGATCATTAAAGTGATATCAAACTGCTTTATTTCTGCAGTGTAGCAGCACTCTGAGAAAATGAGGATTATGTATGTGGGAGGGGAAGAATTAATCTGGTCACCTCATTTTCAAAATCATGATGGTAAATTTAGAGTAATAAAGATTCCTTCAAACACACTTATTTTCTTTAAAAAAATACATTAATATTACTGATGCTCAAGTTATGTGCTTTTTTTAAAAAAAAAAAAAGAGGGATGAAGAGATATTAAACAAACTATGCATTAATTGAATATTAAAATATACGATCACAGTGGATGGACCTGGCTATTCAGAAATTCAAGCTATAAATTGGCTTTTTAAAAAAGGCAACAAAGATGCAGAGAGAGGAAAAATGAGTTAGGAAATTTAAGAAGCTATACTGGAAGATAAGGCATTTTTCCATGTCCTATCCATTTCAAGTCACACCATTCATGTCTTGTGGGGAAAAAAGCAACACTTACGTTGTTGTAGGCCTCTAATAAGATGAAATACTCTAACCTTTCTCTTACTATTAGTCTTCAGAATAAAAGCATGCCTAATGGGTACCAATGGGCATCAGCCTTAATGTTCTATATCCATGCCTGGAACCCTAGCTCCACATTGTTTCATCTGAATGGTTAGTTTAAAAGGAACAGAGAGATTTCATAAGAATAAAAATACACTATTACATACAGTTTAATTGAGCTTTTTTCCCAGCATGATGTGTTCTTTTTGCATCTTCATAGAAAACTCCTTAGGCTTGCAGCTCTGATTCACTGCTGAACTAAAAAGTAAGATATCTGGTAAACGAACACCAGCTGAAGAATTTTAAAATAGGCTTTTCTGATTTCTTAACTAAAGTCTATGAAAACTTGCTACAGTAAGTTGGAAGAACATACTAAAAAAATAAAATAAATAAATCATGCTTTAAATTGTAGCTTTGAAACCAGCATTCCAGTCATCCTATCAAATGCACTTCAAAAACCCAATAAGAGATTGCAAGAGGAAAGAACAGATTGTGGGCATGGGGAGGAGACAGGCAAGTAAATGATGATGGGCTTGCAGTGTAATTGGGTCATCTTTTATTTAAAAGTACATTTGAGAGGGCCTTCCCAAGGTGTGCTCAACTTATAAATTTAAGACTTCTGGGAAGAAGGTTTCTCCTGTAGTGTCCTGCAGTATACAAAATGTAGGATTTCCTATTGTCATCTCTATTATCATTAGGCACCAAGCAAAGTCTTTATAGTTCTTCCATCTTTTAGAAATATTTCAGATTCTTTCTAGTGCTGTTTTTCTCTTGAATCTCACTGATTGTTTAGAGTTGCACTTTATGTATGTGTGCATGTACCTTCAAGTCTCCTCTAGATTTATGGTAACCTCAATAATCCCACAGGTATTTCTTAGGCAAGGAATATCCAAAGGTGGTTTTGACAGTTCCTTCTGGTGGCTCAAGTGGTTAAGACTCTGACTTTGTTGATTGCAAGATTAGCAGGTTGGCAGTTTGAGGCCCAGGTACCATGTGACTCCCATCACTAGTCCCAGCTTCTGCCAACCTAGCAGTTCGAAAGCATGTAAATGTAGCAAAGCAGCTTCATTTATATACCGCAGGTACCACTTCAGTGGGAAGGTAAACAGTGTTCTGTGTAGTCATGCTGGCCACATGACCAAACAGTAGTCTCTCAAGGAGCCCTGGTGGCGCAGTGGTTAAATGTCTGTACTGCAACCACTCACTCATAGACCACAAGGTTGCGAGTTCAGTACTAGCCAGGGCTCAGGCTAGACTCAGGCCTGCATCCTTCTGAGGTCGCTAAAATGGGTACCCAGCTGTTGGGGGGCAATGAGCTTACAGTTGTTAACTGCTTAGACACCCCTTAGTGCGGTATGAAGCGTTATATAAATGAAGCTGCTTTGCTTTTGCTTCATAACACTAGCTCTTCAGCTTAGTAATGGAGATGAGCACCACCCCCTATGGTCAGATACAACTTGACAACTTTGTCAATGGGGAATACCTTTACCTTTACTTCCTCTGAAATATAGCTACCACACCTGGTATTTGTTGGCGGTCTCCTATCCAAATGCTAAGAAGAGCTGACTTGTTTAGCTTTCAAGATGTGGCGCCTTTAGGATATTTCAGCCTTTATGTTCTTACATTTTTATTGTTTTTTCTGTTATTGTAAACAACTTGAGTCTGTTTGCAGCAACATGCAAAATGCAAAATGTTTATATTCAAAAATAAAAGGTACTACATAACAAAGGATGGACAAAATTTGACTGGTGGGTTGTATGCAATTCCAGCACCCCTCTTCTGCAGCCTCTGAAGCTCACTAATCCTTAAAATGGCTAAATTATGTTGTTAGGTTTGACTAGAGTAGACCCATCCAATCAATGGGATTTGCCTATATGTTAACTCACCATTCAACAGTTGAATGAGTGCACTCTAGCTGGGACTAACCAACTAGTTAGGACTAACCAATAAGATTGCAATCAATATTTTAATGGATTGCAGAATGTAGACATTTTGAAAAATGTGGACATAAGTACACATGGATGTTTGTGTTGGCTTTTTTGTTTGTTTGTTTGTTTGTTTAAAAAAAAAGCAGACTGATACACAAATGAGATGCAATCAACACAATTTTAGAAAAAATAAATAAGAAAATGAGCTAAACTGAGCATTACAGTTTCATCTATCCCTAATGCAAGTACACAGTCCTATTCTCACCCTGCAGACTGAAACCATACAGTTCAATAAAAAAACTGTATCACTTTAGTACCCTGGACAGCTCTAGGAACAGCTGATAAGTTATGCATTTCAGCTTTAGGGCATCTAGAAAGTTATTTTTGCATATTAACTCTTCAGATCTGCCAATTTTAATATTTTTTCACAATGGTTTCTCATTTCAACTACCTTCTAGGATACTGAGGCTAGCCAAATGGTATGCGGTGCTATTCTTGTATATTTAGAACTCATGAGGATTGGACATATTTGAACACAATTTCCGAAAGGTCTAAAAGAAGTGCACTGCTATATACTCCTGAAATAAGGTCTATTTTTGTATCACCATGGAATTCTAAGGGACATAATAATGCTATAAAATGTAATGATGTAATGAGTCTTGATAATGAGGTCCCTTGCCATCCAGCCCAATTGCATGCCTGGAAGCAGGGCCAGCATAACTTCACCAACAAAAGTGTTTTCCCTGCTGAACCTGTGTACCCTTATAATGGGAAATGCCAGTCTTTCTAAATCCACTTATGTCAGAGGTACCATTTGAAAGACTATAACCTTAATGAAGATTGCCTTTCTTTGCCTTTCCCTTTGCCCTCTCCTTTGTGCAGGCACCCTTCAATTATGAAAGAGCTTGGTATTTCAACAATTGTTTGCTAGGCATTCCTTTGAGTATTCCTTTTTCTTCTACTTTATACCTTCCCTTGCCTTTTTCTTTAATGACAACAGCCAAGGGTATTTGCTTGGGCTCTGAATACCTTACAGACCATTCTTATCCACATCATTGTTATTATATGTGTTTATTTTGTGGACAATTTGGGACTCAAGGCAGCTTATAATAGATAAAAAAAACACATAGTTAAAATTCATAAATTGCAAAAGTGAAAAGATGATTAAACCATTTTAAAAACCCTCAAAACCAGTTAAAAACATAAGCCTCTTAAAAACAGCACAACAAAATAACAGGTAGAAAATCCAGCACATTTATTTAGGCAGGAGAGACCTTGTACACTCAGTCTTCAAAAGGTTAGTCCAAAGAGAGTGGGGAGAGTGCCAATCTAACCTCTCTCTCAGAAAGAAGTTGCAGAGCTTAGGATCAGCCACCAAAAAGTAACATTCCTTGTTTTTACCAGGTACTGGTACACAGAGAAGGGCCTCCCAGATGATCTCAAAACATGGACAAGTTCATAAGGGAAAATGTGTTGCCTTCGAGCCCTTTCTGACTTATTGTGACTCCACAGCACTTTCTGGGGCTAAAAGTGTGTATTCGTCCAAGGTCACTCATTGGGTTTCCATGGTCAAGGAGGGAATTGAACCCTGATCTCCAGAGTCATAGTCCAAGACTCAAACACTGGCTCTCAAGAGAGAATATGTTCCTTCAAATAACCTGCACCTAAGCTTTAGATGTCTTTAGAGGTCAAAATCAGCATTTTGCTTGAAAATGAACTAATAGCTAGTGGAGCTGTTGCAACCACATGAACTTGCTTAAGTATTATATTTTTTCCATAGAGGCCTTTCCCTTCTCCAATTACATTTGTCTTCAGAGTTGAGGTTGGTAATGATGACAAAGGACAGAGCCTTTTCAGATGGCATATTCAGCTTTGGAGTATTGTCCATATTGGCACGTCAGAAGCTAAGTCCGTGCCTTTCAGTTCCAAGTGAAAGACTTTTTATTTGTCCAGGCTTTCTCTTCAGACCCACTCTTCAGATCACTTCAGACCTGCTATTTTAATATCCATCTGTCAGCAGAACCTCCTTCCACCCACTGATCACATAAATTTGCCAACAGAACAGAGCAATTTATTGACAAGACTGTTCTGTTGGATAAGATCTGTCAGCAGAAAGGGAGGAAAACAGTTGGAAAGGACCAGAGTGGGGCAAGAACAAAGATACAGTTGATCTCTTCACATCCAAGAACACAACCACAGTGCTGCCTCAGTGTTAGGCCAGGGCAGGGGTATGTCTAAGTCCAACACCTCAACTGGCTTTGCCAATTAGAACTGTGCTGTCAGCTGCAGTGCATGAGTAAATTTTATCGAACTCAGTGGGTTACCTTTAAGTACATCTGTATGAGATTGTGCTATTAGCCATGCTCAAACTAGATCCATCCATACATTTTTTAAATGTTTAATGTTTGTGTGTGAGGTGAGAAGGGGGTATTTGTGTCTCCATTAGTTCAAGGTTTCAAAGCAGCATGTCACAAACAATATGAACCACCTTTCTCTGCTTTTCATTTTAGATCTTTCTGAGTATCTTTCTTAAGTTTTTCACAGCACTGATGTAGTTCATTCTTTCATTTATGTATATATTTGCTCCCATATAACCTTAGGCTTGAATCCCAAATTGGGAGAAAGGTGGGATATAAATCTAATAAACAAACAAACAAATGAAATAGGCTAGGTTGTTCATATACTTAGGATGAAAAGGACATAGGAAGTGCAGATATTTTATTTTATTTGTATCATAGCTTTCCCTTTTGTAAGGTGGCTTACAAACATATACATACACATAGGGCCTCTACAAACCAGCCCAAAGGGCTGGCCTAGAGGCAGAGTTGGGGTGGGGCAGCTGCACCACGCCGCCCCAGCCCCATGCTGATCCTGTCCTGGCACGCGGCATCAGGCCGCCCTTCCAGCACAGCATTCTGACACACTGCACCAAAAAGGGTACTGAAGAGCCATGCACTGGCTCTTAGGGCGGCCTTTTGCCACCCCTGAATGAGTGGCAAAAGGGAGGATCGGGGCCACAGTGTGGGGTTGCTGCGGTCCTGATCACCACTTCCCGGGTCAGCCCAGAGCCACATGTCTGCAGTCCTCCATACATAGACACATACATACACACACAACACAGTTCAAAAGAATGTACAACAAAGGTTTTAAAAAATGAAACAAAAGTTTGCTTAAAAAACAAGCTTAGGACAAGATAACACAATTAACACATTGTTAACTGCCTTCAAGTTGATCCTGATTCAATGTGATCCTGTGGATGAGACATCTCCAAGACTCCCTATTCTCCACTGCTTTGCTTAGGTCCTGTGAATTCATACCCATGACCCCTTTAACAGAGTCTATCCATCTAGCATGGCCTTCCTCTTTTTATACTTCCCTCCACCTCTCCTAGCATAATTATCTTTTCCAGTGGGTTGTGTGTTTTCATGATGTGGCTAACATATGGTAGCCTCAATTTGATCATCTTGGGTCTAAAACACAGTTCAGAAATAATCCAGTTTGAGACCAATTTAACTGCCCTGGCTCACTGCTAGGGTGTTCTGGAAACTGTAGTTTTGTGAGACATTTAGCCTTCTCTGTCAGAGAGCTCTTGTGTCACAATAAACTACAATTCCCAGGATTCCCTAGCATTGAGCCAGGGCAGTTATAGTGGTCTCAAACTGGGTTATTTCTGCAGTGTGTTTTGGACCTTGGCTTCCAGGGAGGTTTCAGGCTTGATCTGCTCTAGGACACATTTGTTTGTCTTTTCAGCTGTCCATGGGATCCTCATCACTCTTCTCCAGCACCAGATTTCAAATTAATTGATTTTCTCCTTATCCATTTGCTTAATTGTCCTGCTCTCACATCCATACATAGTGATGGGGAATGCAATGGCTTGTATGATTCTAACTTTTGTGTTCATTCATATAACTTTACTCTTTTTTTTTTCCTTCTAGTTCTTTCATGGTTTTCATTCCCATTCCTAGTCATCTTCGGATTTCTTGACTGCAGTCCCCGTTCTGATCAATGTTTGATCCACATTTCAGGAATTATTTTACTATTTCAATTTCCTCATTGTCTAGGTTGAATTTGTGTAGATCCTCCATGGTCATTATTTTTTTTTCTTTATGTTCAACAGTAACCCTGCCTTTGCACTTTCTTCCTTGATCTTCCTTACTTGATGTTCCAGGTCCATGACATATCTGAATATCTTAGACTGCTGATAATTCTTCCTTCCTATCTTTCCTCCTCCTTCTTCTGTGTCCAGTCCTGCTCTTCATATGATATTTTCTACACATAGGTTAAACAAATAGGGTGAAAAGATTCAGCCATGCAAAATAAAAACAAAAAGAGATTAAACAGATAAATACACCACCCCATTAAAAGCTCTTTTTTGGGGCCGATGCAGACTGGTCTAAAGGGCCAGCCTGGGGGTGGAGTTGGGGTGGGGCGACCACATGCCAGTCACCCCAACTCTGCCCTGATGCCACCATCACACTGCACACCTGACTGTATGGTGTATGCCAAAGGGGTGCAAAAAACCCACGTCCATGGCTCTAAGGGCAGCTGTATTTGCTCACTCTTTTGGGAGCTGCAAAAAGTCAGATTGGGACTGTGCTGTGTGGTTGCCATGGCCCCGATC
Source organism: Phrynosoma blainvillii (assembly GCA_026167975.1). NCBI lineage: Eukaryota > Metazoa > Chordata > Lepidosauria > Squamata > Phrynosomatidae > Phrynosoma > Phrynosoma blainvillii. The sequence continues at coordinate 7,819,386 of JANUYF010000007.1, read as the reverse complement.
CAACACTCACTGGGGCAGCACAGAGCTGCCCCTTATGGGCCATCTGCATTGGCCCTTTGTCACATGAATTATAACCCAAAGGCCAGGTTAAATACAAAGGCCTTTGCCTGCAGGTGAAAGGAAACCTCCTGTGAGAGACAATTCTGTAACCTAGGAACAACCACTGAGAAGGGTTTCTCCTGTGTCCTTGCCAAACTTGTCTGTTATGGTAGTGGAACCAAGAAAATCACCTTAAAATATGGGCAGGCTCCAATAGTTAGATATGGTCTCCTTGTATCTTTCCTGATGCGGGGAAGATAAGAGCAGGTCTTATTGTTGCTGGAGGATTTTAATCTTTTCAATTTCCATATCAGATTAATACTCCTATATTAAAGCACAGATTTTGGAGCTATACAGACGAGTGGCTCTGGATCGGGGCCATGGCAACAGCATGCTGCGGCCCCAATCCTCCCTTTTGCTGCCCCTAAAAGAGCAGCAAAATGTCACTCCTTTCAAGGGTGGCAAAAGGCAACCCTAAGAGCCGCTTTTCTGTGCCCTTTCAGTGCAGTGTGTCTACACACTGCACCGGAAGGGTGTCCTGACACCGTGCACCATGAGTACAGGTGTGCAGTGTCAGGACAGTGTTGGGCTGGGGTTGGGATGGCTGGTGTGAAGCTCCAGGCTGACCCTTTAGGCTGGTCTGCAATGCCCCTTCATCATTCACAACTATGTTCTGATTAAATTCTTGACTCAGATATTTATAACTTTTCTTTTTTTAAAAGATTGAAGATAAATATATATTTCAAGTTATACAATCACCCCTCTGTTTTCATGGGGGATCCATTCCAGACCCCCCCTCCCTGCAAAAAATGGAAAATCACCAATATTCAAGCCCCATCGGCTTGAATGGTGCCACATGCCCATGGGTGCACATCCCATTTTGTCCCCCTCCAATTTGCCGCCTGCGAATGAACAAGGGACGTGGATTCTAAGTCTGTGAAAATGGAGGGATGATGGTATAAATATTCATGCAGACTTTCATTTTAAAAGGGGAGCAGAGGGAATTTGCCTTTTGAGCAACTGCCCACAAATATCACCTACATTATTAGTAGACAGATTTGTGTGGTCCAAGAGCTGACTCAGCCATGTATTCATTAGATCATCATAAAATTGAGAATTTCTGACTTTATCATCATTTCTCAAAGGGCACATGTGAGTTAAAGTAAGGATGGATGATCAGTCCCTATGCGGTTTTTTAGGTGTTCAATCATAAATATGCTCTGTCCAGTTTACACATCAGCCTATGTAGGTAAGTTTAATGTTGTAACAAATTTATAACATAAACTTTTAGGAACAGCAACTTCAAAAGCAATTATAGGTACATAAAACTGTGGTTACAAGACCTGACCCTTAAAAAATAAAATAAAATAAAATAAAAACAAAAATGCTAACTACAATTTGGCCAAAGAAATAGTAGGTAAAGCTTTCTGGTTTTAAGAGATAAACATGTAAAAACAACCACTTAATAAGCAATATACAGGAGTACATCTGCCAATAAATAGTTAACAATCTACTAAATCACTCATGCACATTTATTTTCACTTCTATAATTTTGCCTAGAACCTTCCCCCTATTTGCATGCAAATGTTATTCGAAGAACTGCATTGTGAAATTCAGAGCAGTCTGAAACATATAGTCCAGAAAGTACAAATTAGTTCAGTTCACTTCAAAATGCAGGCCAAACAAAATTGCCACCCTTTTTAGTTATAATGTAAGGAGACCTACACAAAACAGGTTACTAATTCAACAAAGTGAATGAGTATCCTCAAAGTAGTTCTGGCAGCTTCTTTTTGCTTCAGCAAAACCAGGTGTGGTTGAGTCTAATTGCTTCAGATAGATCTTTTCCTTCACTGAAAGAGAGAGGCCAGCTCATTTCACTATTCATGATGCACCCAAATGGATAAAAGCAATCTTTATTCCTTCAGTGCTTCTAGTCAAACAGCTCAGCCATATATATTGGATATGCATGGAAATAATTTTTTTAACCTTGAACGGGTGAGTTTCCAGCTGAGAGCAGCTTAGCATACACTTAGCACCTGCTGGCATCCCCAGAGGTTTGGTTCTTGTTTGGCTTCTCCACAAGATCACCTGCCAAGGTGCCACATGGAACTAATGCTGAGTGTCAGGTGTAGCAATGCATAAAGGATTCACATCATGTGACCTCACATTAGCAGAGAGAATTATTAATTGGGCAACATCTACTCAGTAGCTGAACATGAGACAAATAAGATTTTTTCCAGATAGGATTTTTCGAGACAGGATGTATTTTATGTGCCAAAGGGAAAATAAAGGAAAACAAAACAAAGCTCACAGTGGCTCACATCAGTGATGTTTCTAATGTTTTGTTCCAAGATTGTACTTGGATCATCTGGCAAGGAACCAATTTATGGTATGTATAACCCATGCAGAGCCAGCTGTGTTGGTTATAGTGAGTTAGCTGTAAATCAGATTTAAGAGATACATAATTGTCCAATGCATAATGTGCCCTGATTTTGTTTTAATGAATGTAGCAATTTCTTCAACTTATACTGACTTTATGGGATTTATTATTATTATTATTATTATTATTATTAGCATAAATGTCTTGTGAGATTCAATCTCTGAACTTCATCAACATTGCTGTAACCATTGCTCACATGATAAACAGCCAATAAGAGAAAAGCACATTTGGGCACATCATATTGTATTGTGAGGAGGGAGAAGATATTACACTTACCATGTTGCAATGATTTTAGTGATGCCATAAATTCAATTTTGCATATACAAAATTTGAAGATAATTCAAAAACCTATAAAGAAAACAATTTGAATGGATTCACAAACTACTGAAATTAACTGGGATATTTTAAAAGCAGCTGAAAAAATTGGGTGGCAGGATTAACTGAGACTGTCCCTACCAAAGGGGACAGTTGGAGAGTATGTATGCACTTTTGTGGATTTCATTCCACTTCTTCAGACACACTGATGAGATTAGTACCAAATCATAGATATATTACATAGTTGTAGAGCTGAGGTCAAAGCATAATATGATACAGGACAATGCAATTTGGGATACTGACAGTGATATTAACCTTCACACAGTTGTATAAGGTGATCCTTCAACAATTCTGACTTTCAGCTTGCTGATTTCCAGTCGGATTCCAGCAAAAGGAGAGAGGGTCTCCAGCAGACCAGTAGAGATTTCAGTAAAATGAAGTGTCTGTGATTATGCTGATTACTTGAACACACTGGAAGCGAAGCCCATTGCTCAAACGCACCCACTCAATCTTCAGAGTGGGATGCATAGAGCTTGAAATTATCTTGGCTGTTGTTTCCTATCATTCTCCCACCCACTCTCATTTTCCAGCTGAGCACTAGGCAGAAGGAAGAGGAGACCAAGAGGAAAAGACACAGGAAAAAAAAATCTTAGGCTGATATCTTTGGCTCCTCAATATCATAATCTAAGTAGAGGGGGTTGCAGACTGCCAGAAATAGTGCAAATTGAGTCCACTTTTAGGGTTAGGGTTAGTGCTAGGGAATCATGGGAATTGTTTTTTGTTTTTTTTCCTGAGACATTGAGCCTTCTCTGTCAGAGAGCTCTGGTGCCACAATAAAATACAGTTCCCATGATTCCCTAACCCTAAACCTAACCCTAAAAGTGGACTCAATTTGCACTATTTCTGGCAGTCTGCAACCCCCCTAAGAGTTTTCAATAGCATCTTTAACTTTGGGAGTTCTGTTTGTGAAATTTTAAATCAATGGCCAATAATATATTATTTTCACAAACATCTGAAACTCAATTGCTTAATGGAATTAATTATCCACAAAACCTTGCCCAAAAACGGAATATTAGCGACTGGCCGATAGTTATTCAGCATGGAGGACTTTTTCAGTAATGGCCACACTACAGCCTCCTTTAAACAGGATGGAAATTTCCCTTTCTGCAGTGAGGCAGTCTCCACTCCCCTAACCCACTCAGGGGAGATGCAGATGGGAAGCCCTGGGCCGCCCCAGGAAGCAGAGGATCGGCCCACTGCTAGCACACACAGCAGCCCCGATTCTCCTGTTTGCCACCTCTTAAAAGAGCAGCAAAATGCCGCTCCTATTAGAGGCAGCAACAGGCTGCCCCAAGAGCCACTGTGTGGCTCTTCCCTTGCCCTTACGGAGTAGCACATGAGGATGCTATGTGCGGAGGACGTTCTTACACCACACGCCATGCGTAAGGGCATGTGATGTCAGGACATCTTCGGGGAGTGGTTGGAGCAGCTGGTGTGTGGCTGCCCCTCCCCTTCCTGGCCTCCAGCATGCTGCAAAGGGCCCCTTCAGTCAGTCCTCCTCTAGCTGCTTTCAGGAGCCAGGAAGGGCAAGTATCCAGTATACATGTGATGGCTTTCACTTCTCCAAAGTTCCTGTCCACGTTCTCAGGCTGCACAAATTGAAACTTACCCAATAATACAGGACAAGCAGGCACCAAGATTACATCCACTGGACCTGTCTTGACTACAGCATCCAAATCACAGTGGAACCACATGATTTTGTCTGTAAAGTGTCTGGCAAATTGTTCAAGTGGTCTTTAATTTCTTCTTGTAGGCCAGAGTGTAAAAGACCCATGACCACTCAAGACAGCTTCACTGGATGAAACTGTGCAAACACAATGATAGCAGAAAAGTATAATTTCTTTGCTGCCACAACTACCAGAGCATAGATCTTCCAATGAGCTCCAACCTTATCTGGTCCGATGCATTCGGAGTCTTCCACCATCATGTGCAAAGCAAATACCATATAGCAGCAAAAATGTTACTTCATTCCAAAACAGATTAGACTAATTAGAATGACTCAGACTATGAAATGATTCATAGGACATTACAAACATGCATTGGCAGATAAAATATATATGTGGGTCGGGAGAAAGATTGACATTTACATGAGAAGAATGCATGTCCTGTTATACTGAAAAGCCCTTCTCTTTGCTGCAAAGCAGATCAGTTCTGGCAGCCCTCAATACACATTTGTAGCAATTGTGTGTTTGTGTGCCATGTCTTTCCAATAGCAGGCTACTCTAAGTGAACCTAATGCATTTTGCAATCATTTATTTGCAAAGCTGCTTTCATTTCCACTGAAATGGAGTGTTCGGATGGTAAGAAGTCTTATTAGTGTGCAAAATTGCCCTTTGCTAAATCCATCATCAGCACTGTAAGTCTCAGCAGAAAGAAGATTATAGCTGGAACAATGATACAGAATGCATAGAAAGCTGCCTTCTACTGAATCCCCTCAGCATTTTAAAAACATTCCAAGTAACCTGAGTCTGTAGCACTGCTCATATTTTTGTGTCTCCTCTTCCTCTTTTTCTTCTCCTTCTTGCTTGATGATTCCTTGGTAGGTGGACAGCCCTCCAACAACAACAACAACAAAAAAAAAAAAGTCACAGATGTGACCCTACCTATGCCCCCTCAGTAGTGAGTTTAGCCTGGACCACCAAGAAGAACAGTTTTAAGAGTGCTTGGTTCAAAACACACTGCAGAAATAATCCAGTTTCAAACTGCTTTAACTGCCTTGTCTCAGTACAGGGAATCCTAGGAATTGTAGTTTATTGTGGCACCAGAGCTCTCTGACAGAGAAGACTAAGGGCCTTTACAGACTGCAGAAATTGTGCAGCTTGAAGCCACTTTAACTGTCCAGACTCAGTGCTAGGGAATCATGGGAATTGTATTTTTTTTTTTCTGGGACATTGAGCCTTCTCTGTTAGAAAGCTCTGGTGCCACAATAAACTACTGTTCCCATGATTCCTTAGCCCTGAGCCAGGACAGTTAAAGTGGCTTCAAGTTGCACTATTTCTGGCAGTCTGTAAAGGCCCATAATGCCTCACAAAACCACAATTCCATAGCATTGAACCAGGACAGTTAAAGTAGTCTCAAACTGGATGATTTCTGCAGTGTGTTTTGGACCCTTGTTAGCAGGACCAAACATCAGCAAGTGTTTCATGGCATAGAAAAGGGTAATTTGCATTCAGAAGGCATTGGTAAGATAGTTTCGCTTTAGCTTAGTAGTTCAAGGCTGAGAATACACTGGACGTTATCACACGGGGTCTAAAGCAGCCCCATCCCTTCGCCATCGCTGCATCATTCCGGTTCCTTTGCCTCCGTGATCAGACGACGTCGCGGCAAACCCCGCCCATCCCTGCATCATCCTTGCGCCATCGCTGCATCATTCCAGCTCTTTTGAATTCCTCTTTCAAAGAGGAATTACAGCTGCGTGACCAGAATCATTCCGGTATGGCTCTGGATTGATTCCTTGCCGCTTTTCTTGCCGCTGGTGTGATAACGTCCACTGACAGCTTCAAAAGAGTAAACTTTCCTTTAGCAACCAGCTCCTACAGTTCCTAAGGCTGTTGGAATCGGCTGTATTTGTTTGTGTTGCTTTCCTTTGTTTGTTTCTACATTATATAACCATTGGAAATCTGTCTTCCATGCCCCAGGGGCTGTACCATTGATCAAGAACACTATTTTGTCAGCCTTGGGGAACTGGAGTATCAGCCATGGGTTAGCCTGGGTAGAATTGGTTACTTAGTGGTAAAACTCAATTCTACCACTAATTCCAAGGAGATTCTGAAATTCATCAGCTAAAGAATTAAGATGGTTAGACTGCCTGTTGCTTTATTTCCCACTCATAAAACTTGAAGTCTTGAGAGATCTGGAATTGAGAGATGAAAATCACATTACACTGAAAAGAAGTAGATATCAGCCCTGGTGCCATTATAAGCTATCTATCTGTCTGTCTGCCTGTCTGTCTGTCTATCTATCTATCTATCTATGAATGACTGTTCCAGCTTGTTACTGCAAAAAAAATAACTCTTTACTGGAGTAACTTGCTCCAAATACCACATGACTTTCAATATCAAATTTGAAATAATTTCTGCTTACATTACACTCCCCGTAACTGTGACCCATATGTTGTGGTTGGGGTTTCTTTCACACTACCATAATTATAATAATTTGATACCACTTTCAATGCCATGGGCCATGCCAAGGAGCACAAGTACCTCATCAAATAACACATCCCAGCACTCCATAGGGCACAGTTGAGCCAGTGCCACTTTGTAGTGTGAAAGGGAACTCAGTGACTGAGTCTATTGTGCAGATTCTAACTGTGGGAAGGCAAGTTCAGGACCTCTGCACTCACATCTTCTAACTCTCTGTCTTAAAAGTGGATTTGAACTTCAGATAGAGAACAACATCAGACAGAAGATTTTGCTACTTGAGATGGAGCAGCAAAGGGTGCCCCTTGTTCACCCAAATGCAATTGAAAACCTACTAAATTGCTTTGGTGCATGGAGCAGAAAATCCCAGGAGCACTTCTGTCCATAAGAAGTAGGGTTGTTTTTTTTTTTTTAAAAAAAAAAAAATAACAAACTAAATTGCAATGTATTGCCCTTTCATGACACCTCAGAGTGTCTGCCTGAAGTAGTCACTTCATTCTGCCTGCTAGTAGGGTTTGTACTGCCTGTGATACATACTCCCAATCTCCTTTGAAGGACCTCCAGCAAAATCTATCCTGTTGGACCCTCTCCTTTGCTGAGTGAGCCATGGCAGGTTTACTTCAGGATGTTGTAGAAAGTGCAGTATTTAATTTTTCAAATAGTTATTTCTATTTTTTCTCCAGGAAATTAGGTCTAGTGCTATTTAGATTCCCAGTTATGCCCTGAAATCCCACCTTAGGTGGAATATTTAGGGAGCAGCAAGGGCTCTATGTGTGTGTGTGTCTTCACCTTGCTGGTTGACTTATGGTGAACCCATTAATTTCTTAGGTAAGGAATACTCAGAGGTGTTTTGGCCAGTTCCTTCCTTTATAATACAGTCTATAGCACCTGGTATTAACTGGCAATTTCCCATCCAAGTATTAACCAGGGCTGACTCTGCTTAGCTTGCAAGATCAGATAGGATCTGGTACCTATTTAGGCAACTTCACATGTCCCGAATCACTGTCTTAAAACTGGGAAGTCCACCATATGTGTCAGCCATGAATGTTCCCTACACAGATACCCAGAGATGACAGGCACTGACTTGTAAAACAGAAACCACCACAATATGCTTTGATAACATTTAAAACCCTAAAATGGTTTGGACCCTTGATGCTTAAGGAAGCACCTCTCCCTATAAAAACTTGAGACAGACTGAGGAAGCCCTCATCTATGTCCCCTAGAAGCAGAAGTGATATGCTATGTGGTGACATGTCTGCTGTAATGTTTCAGTTGTGGAATATCCTCTCATCAGAGACTCAGTTGGCACTGAAGCTGGCCTTATGTTGGTGCCAAAGGGGGGTTGCAGACTGCCAGAAATAGTGCAAATTGAGTCCACTTTTAGGGTTAGGGTTAGTGCTAGGGAACCATGGGAATTGTTTTTTGTTTTTTTTTCTGAGACATTAAGCCTTCTCTGTCAGAGAGCTCTGGTGCTACAATAAAATACAGTTCCCATGATTCCCTAACCCTAACCCTAACCCTAAAAGTGGACTCAATTTGCACTATTTCTGGCAGTCTGCAACCCCCCAAAGTAACCCTTCACTCTTTACTCAAGATTTTGGGATGTATTGACTGAGGCTCAACTCTTGTTCATTGTTTTATCTTGGATAGAACTCACACAAAGGTGTGTTCTGAGCCTATCCTGAAATGTGTTTCAATTAATTTTTGCTTTGGATTAATCTCTGGTATGCCACACTAGTCTTTTTGCCTGTCCCTGAGCTGATCTCCTGAGATACATTCATTTGCTTCCAAGTATAAAATAAGATTAAAGCAGCATGCCAGTAGAGTGCACACGGGTCTCTCATTTGCATTAAATCTAGTATTGTCTTGGCCACATGGATGAGTGACCCATTTTTAAATTTTATTTTATTTATTTATTTTTTTGGTTTTTGGGTTTGTTTTTTTAAAATGTGCTTGTACATTTATTCAGGTAGACACACACATACACACACATAAACAAACACACACACATGCACACATACAAAGAGAGAGTGAGATGCAAACATTCTGTGAAAAATGTTTGTAATGTTTTTATTAACCTTTTTTACAACATTCAAATCACTGCTTTGCACACTCCCATCTTCATAATCTCTGTCTGCAAATCATGTTTACCTGCAATGCATTATATGTGTGTTTCCTCCAGTCTCATTTGTACCTGATCCCCATCCCCTGATTTGTCTTTGATAGGAAAAACATGCCTTTCAACTTTCAACTGAACAAAAATACACACAATGTAGTTTTATATTTATAACATATTTATTTGTCTTTTTAACACAATAAGAAAAATGGGCAGAGGCTAGAGAGAAGCTGTTCTTGCTATGGCTGCAAAGTTTTTCACCCATGTCTTCTCCTCTACCTCTTCTTCCTTCTCCATTCCTGGTGCTATTTCTATTTCTATCTGTCTTAGAAAGAGGAGGGAAAGTTAAAAAGTTCAAGATTTAGTCTATGCAAAATTTGCATGAGGTTATTTTGTGTAGAAAATTGAATTGAAATAATGCTTCTGTAGAAATATCCCCCTATACATAGAAAATACTGTTACCTGCCCATCTAATGCTATTTTCTGCACAAAACAACCATGGGCACACTGTGTGCAGAAAAAGTCCCCAACTGCTGCATTTTTCTTTCCAGAAAACAATATTTCTGCACAGAGATGTTTATTGTTTCTGGCACAGAAAATGCTATTTTCTCTACAAAAATACCATGGGAAAATTTTGCATAGTGAATAATCTTAGTGAATAATTTTCAAAAGTAGTGAATAATCTTCAAAAAACTTCGCTGTTTTCAAATACTTTCTCACAGAAGGAAGAAAATTGTTAAAAAAATATCCTTTGTTTCCTTTGAGAAGAAAAATAACAAGAATCACATCCCTGCCTGCCTCCTTCTCTTTCCTCTTTCTCCTTTTTGGGAGTAGCAGCTATGGAAAGCACAGTGGAACTCATAGTAAACAGCATCCAGCATCACAATGGAGAGCTCTGTAAGAAAAAGAGCAAAGGCTAAGGTTTTTTTTTTAAAAAAATGTTGTTTTTTTTTTAAAAAAAAAAACAAACTTTTTTTTAAAAAAAGGTTTATATGGCAGATTTGGTGCTTAACTGATCAGACATCATCTGGACAGTTTACACCAGAATCGAGGGTTGGTCCCTGTGTTGTCTGGACTTGTCACTGAGAGGATGGGGGTACAATGTTTTGTTTAGCTCTTTGACTGTATGAAGAAAGGACAAAATTAAAAATGAGGAACAGGGGGAATAATGGAAGAAAATGCTACCCTTTCTATTTTCACTTCAAGCCCTGAGGGTATGAAGCTGGAGGTCAGCAATCATTGTCTAGCATTCTGTTGACTAGAGAAGATCTATGGAAATGATTATTGAATGGTAAGCCAACATGCTGGTAAATCTCATTGACTGAGTAGGACTACTCTAGACAGGACTAACAACAGGATTTAGGGAATTCTGTATCAATTTAGGACTAGAGATGGGACTGAAATGAATGTAAGCATGCTATAATCCTTACTATAATTATATAATTACTATAAATATATAATTAAGCTTTTAAAAACTGTTCATATCCTATCCTGAGATGTATAAATATTGGGTGTGTAATTCTACACTAAGGGGGGTTGCAGACTGCCAGAAATAGTGCAAATTGAGTCCACTTTTAGGGTTAGGGTTAGTGCTAGGGAATCATGGGAACTGTAGTTTATTGTGGCACCAGAGCTCTCTGACAGAGAAGGCTCAATGTCTCAGAAAAAAATTCCCATGATTCCCTAGCACTAACCCTAAACCTAAAAGTGGACTCAATTTGCACTATTTCTGGCAGTCTGCAACCCCCCTAAGTTTCTTTTCAAAGGAAGCAACAAGCAATTCTAGCTGATTTTTCCCCTGCTGAGAGAAAATATTCAAAAATCATGTATTTTTCAAAGCTTATTTGTAATTTGGGACAAATTCTGTGCAAAAATCACATAGAGTTGTTTTGTGCAGAAAAATCATTTCTATGCAGAAAATAATATTCCTACACAGAAAATGCTGTTTTCTACACAGAAAATAATATTACTGTACACAAAATGCTGTTTCTTGAGTAGAAAATGCTGTTTTCTATGCAAATCACCCACATTCAAATTTTGCAAAAATTACATCCTGAAATGTGAAGATTCTTGCCAGTTCAGGATTCTTTTTATTAGGGTTTCTCACCACTTGAAAAAACATTGGTTTTGCCAACATTTTGAATATTTTTTGTTAATATTCTTTCCATCACTATTGGATTAAATCCATCCCTAATTCTTCCTTTCTCCACAAAACCTATGTATTGCCTTTTCACTCACAGAAGTAATCCACTAATTCTATTGCCATAGTAACACCAATATGTCTACAACTGAGTCAATTTGCAGCAGCCCAATTCATTTTTCTCTTTCTCAGACCTTAAAGTCTTCCACTTTCCACAGGGATTTTTCCAAGTGTATATTATGTTGTATCATGTTTTATAGATATGCAACATGGTTGTTGTGGTTGTTGTTGTTATTGTTCAGTATGAATTGCTTTTCCTCATTTGTTTGTCTACTTATTTGTTGAGGTGAAAGTGCATCAGTGTTATTTATTAATCTGTTTCAATCCAACTGAACTGAAACAACAAATAGTTCTTATTAATGTCACAGGCTTCTTGATTTGGATGGTTTGTGATGTGTTACTGAAGCATTTTGAATTCTGGACAATCAGTTTTCCTACCAGCAATGCTGATGTTGCCTTTTGCCAGGAAATGGTCTTGCATTATGATCATTATTTTTAAACAAAAGAAAAGAAAAGAAATCCTGTTTTCAAGATGATTTGGCTCTTGCAAAGACATTTTTAGAACACTGTAGTTATGTAGCTTCTTTCAAGCATTTCATGTTCTTCATAAACAGTCATGGTATAGAAAGCTTGATAAGATAAACCAGCATGTATTGTTATCCTTATTTTTTTTAGATTGAGACAATTCTTCTTCTTCTTCTTCTTCTTCTTCTTCTTCTTCTTTTTTCTTCAAACCATAGCTTGGGAAAATTACTTTGTGGAGACTATAGCTGGCTGGAGGTTTCTTTGAGTTATAGTCTAAAAAAACAACTTTCCCAAGTTCCAATCAATTTGTTTATATTGTTCTATCTTGCTTTTTTTATTTTAAGTGAGCCAGCATGCTGTAGTGGTTTGAGTGTTGGACTATGACTCTGGAGAACAGGGTTCAATTTCTCAATTTCTCCAGAATGTGTAGCTGTGACCACACAGCTATGAGGTCAGTGGTCTCCACATGAGACCACAATGTCTCTCTCCCTCTTTTTGGCTCACTGCTTGTCGATGGCTGTGCCATTCTGCCTGCTGTACCAGATGAGCACCGAAGGTGCACAGCTATGGAGGTCCGCAGCGACAAAGGTCCACTGGGAAAATGGTGCTGGAATGTGTGTGGGAGTCCAGCTTAAAAGTGAAACTTTCCCTTTATCACTTTCACAGTGCTACATTCGGTTGCAACAGTTTCACCTTCCCGCTAAGGTGCATATGCACTACAAAAATTAATTTAAAGCTTTTATCTCAGGGTGCATGCTCCCCAGGGGCAACTGAAAATGTGACGCACCTGTTCATGTGCATTTATACCGGTGTTTAACTCTTGGGTGCCCTTTTTTCTGCCATCCCTCCATTGCTGCATACTGACGTACCTATGTAGGTGCACTTGTTTTAGGAAGAAGCAGAAAAATGTGGCTCCTTCTTGAAGTGCACTTTCACAGGAAGAGGCAAGTAGGGGGGTGCTTTTTCGGCATGCGTCATCTAAAGACCATGCCTTCAGGTCAATCTCAAAACACCCCTTTAAGCCCATCTGCATAGCCCCTAAATGTCTGACAAATCTACAGTTCCCAGAATTCCATGCCATTGAGCCAGGGCGGCTAAAGCAGTCTCAATTTGATTATTTCTGCAGTGTGACCTACATCTTTCCTGCTGATTGGAAACCTCATAGGTTCAGTAGATAAGTGGTATGCCTTTGAGCTCCCATTTCAAATGTGGTACTTATTTTGTAGGTAAGGGGGGTTGCAGACTGCCAGAAATAGTGCAAATTGAGTCCCCTTTTAGGGTTAGGGTTAGTGCTAGGGAATCATGGGAACTGTATTTTATTGTGGCACCAGAGCTCTCTGCCAGAGAAGGCTCAATGTCTCAGAAAAAAAACAATTCCCATGATTCCCTAGCACTAACCCTAACCCTAAAAGTGGACTCAATTTGCACTATTTCTGGCAGTCTGCAACCCCCCTAAATCCAGCTCACATATTCTGCCCTCCACATATTCGATATGTGGAAGAGGGCCATTAAACAATCATGTACTTTCATGGTCTCACTTTAAAAACATTTCAGTTGCTGGTTTCTTCTGTTTCATTTGTGATTTCCTATAGTTTTTGAACATGCTTGTTTTGTTCTTTATTGAATTCTTATCATTAAAGTGGTAGGACATTAATGCAGAGAGCAAGATACTCACTTGTAGCTCATATTGGCAAGCAAACATTAGGTATGCTTGTGTTTTACTTTCCTGAATGAGACTATGGACTCATTTACACTACACAAATATAGTGCTATATTCTGCTTCAACTATCATAACAACTTCCTTCTGAATTTCATGCTTTGTAAATTGGTGAGGAACTAGAGGTCTGTGGCTGAAAATTCTAAGTACCTCTCTCTAAACACCATATTCCAGCATTCTGTGAGATGTTTTCATGTCAGGTAAAGTGAAATATAGTACAGTGGGCCCTTGTTATCCACTGCGGTTTGGTTCTAGGGCCCTCTGTGGATTCTAAAATCTGTGAATGCTCAAGCCCCATTAAAAGCAATGGCATACTAAAATGGTGTCCCTTATATAACATGGCAAAATCAAGGTTTGCTTATTAGAATTTATTTACTTTTTGAATATTTTCAAGTCAAGAATTCTTGAATCCATGGATAAAAAATAAGGAAGGTTGACTGTACTATAATTGTTTAATGTGAATGGGCCCTATGGAAGTTATATTTAAGAACAGTGAAGGTAGTCTTTAACACCAAGGAACTACAGAGAAGACTTATTTAACCCAGTGTTTCTTGAGAATTGAGCATGCCTTCTAGATATAATGGACTTTAACTCTTATCATCAGACATGCTGTTTAGAAATTGGATTTGTAATACAACACATGGCAGGGGCTAGCTTGGGTGGTAGCATATGGCCCAGCAGAATACGCACCAGCAGGGATGTCGTGAGGGTCCCAGTCAGACTTTTTTTGTATACGTGTGCAGGTTTGCAGAACCTCCCCCTCCCCCACACGCCACTTTTGTACCTTAGCATTTTGGGGAGGGGGGACCTTGAAGGAACGTTTATGTCTGTGTCCTGTTGACCATGTCCCTCGCATGACCACAACTTGCATGTATCCAGTGTGTCTACACAAACCTACCTGGCATGTATCTCTCCCCTCCGCCCCCAATCTCTGTGGGACATGTTTTGTGTGTAAACTGTGCCCTCTGCCATATATGTTCCTAGAACGGGAAGTAAGATGAGAGAGAAAGGAGGATGAAACAGCTAATCCCAGAGCTGCGATGCCACTGGCAGCCCACCTGGCTGAGATTAGAGGGAAGAGGGAAGATCAGCAACTGCAGCAAGTACAAGTGCCCAGCATCAGTTCATGGAACGCAGCACAGAACAAATGGATAAAGCCCTAGAACAGGATGAACGGTTCACTGAACATTCCTATCAGCTGAGGCAGAGTGAGGCAGAGGAACAGAGCGAGTTCTAGCGGAAATGCCTCCAGCATCAGAAAAGCATCGCCCATGAGTACCGGCGTGTTGCTGACTCTCTACAAATGCAGACCAGTCTGCTGGCCTGGATTGCGGATGTCATAGAGGGTTCCCAGAGGGCCATTGGTGGCATTGGGGAGGCTGTGCAGGAGGGTGGAAGAGAGAGGGGTATCCCCCAGGCCCAGTAGGAGATGGTTGCGGTGCCGGGCAGAGGGAGGAGGAATTGCTCCCCACCTGTGGAAGTAGAAGGTGGAAGTAGAGGGTGCAAGAGGGAGGAGGGGTCACTCTCCACCCGTGGAAGTAGAGGGTGCTGTGGCCAGAGGGAGGAGGGATCACTTTCCACCCATGGAAGAGGAAGCTGGGGGGGGGCAGAGGGAGGAGGGAGAGGTGTCCAACCATGGAGGAGGAGGCTGCTATGGAGGTGGAGATCATTGAGCAACACCCCGTAGACAAGTCTGCCAGCCTTTTCAGCAGTGATGTGGCAGTGCCACAGCCCTCTCGCTGCCCTCAAAGGCAGAGATCAAGTAGAGGGGGGTGGAGATGTTGCAACGTAAACAAGATATGGCTACCAGTCCTACAAAATAAGAAAATCAGCACTCAGCAAATGCAAATGGGAAACCAACCAGGGTCAGGGGCTTTCCCAGCAGACAATACCAGATAATCTCCTTGATTGCATATCCTCACCTGGAAGTCATGCCATTAACAACAGAACAATACCTATTCAACACAGAACAATACACAGTTTACATGGGATTAGCAGACAATAACCTTGAGTGCATTTCCTCCCACCCTGGAGCCATGCCATTAACAACAGAACAATACCTATTCAACACAGAACAACACACAGTTCACCTGGGAACCACTCCTCCCTACCCAGGGCCTCACAGTATATATAGACCCATTCTCTTCTATTCCAGTTTTCTCTGAAGATGCCAGCCACAGATGCTGGCAAAACGTCAGAAAGAAACTCTTCTAGAACATGGCCACACAGCCCGAAAAACCCACAAAAAACAATGTGAATAACCTCCCTAAGTTGAAAATGTACCAATGCAGTTAAGACACTTCTTGTCATTTAGCTGAGTAGGATTGTTGCCCCAAAGTCCTGAGCTGATGGCACCACTGAATGAACCCAGGGATACTGAAAGTGTTACCAGTGGAAGTGTGGAGAGAATTTTTGAGTATTGGTCATTTACTCATTGCTACACCTAAACTAGCCCGGAACAATAAAATGCATGAAACAGATACATAATTCATATGGAGTAACTTCATGATTGTAGATATGCGTTAAGTAACGTGACATTAAATATGTGCATTTTTTGTTGTTTTAAAAAAAGTTGTGGTTTTCATTTTGGCAGGTCTTTGGTATCAAAGAATTTTTGAGCTTCTTTTCATATGGAGAGGATTATTGTGAGCTTTTAATGGATATTAATTTATTTTATTTCTCTTTGTGTTTATTCTTTTTGGCTTTTAAGGCATGCATGTCTCTTGGGGCGAAGTAGCATGGTACTTGAAATGTTCCAAATTTGCATATGAGTGAATAGTGTTTTGTGTGAGCCATGAAGAGCTTTGGATTTAAAATGTAAGCAAATCCATTCATCTAGCTGGGTTCTGAATAATGGATGTTATGGCATATTGTAGCATAAGGAGTCATAGAAAAGTGCAGACATCATTGCTGAAATGCTTTCCACTCTTGAGATTAAATGTTCATTAAGTCTATATATGTGGACTTCCTCCTCTCTCTATGCACTTCATATCTGATCCATGATCAGTTCTATCTTGTTTATTTTGTGTAGACCTTTGGGGATTTTTTTTGGGGGGGGGGGAATGCACATTTTTATGTTCATTTTTTAGAAATGTTTAATTCCAAAGCTAGCTGGAACATGTAGCTCCACTGACTTAAGTGTGTTGTTGTTGTTGTTGTTGTTGTTGTGTGCCTTCAAGTCATTTTTGGTTTATGGCAACTCCAAGGCAAACTCTCATAAGATTTTCTCAGCAAGTTTCTTCAGAGGAGGTTTGCCATGATCATCTTCTGAGGCTGAAACAGTGTGCCTTGTAGAAGATGGATTTTTATGCTTGAACAGGAATTCAAACGCTGATTCCAGAGTCATAGTCCAATGCTCAAACCACTATACCACAGTGTTTAATGCACATTAAAATTTACACATTTTTCTCTACACACATCACTGCCACATGTATTCCACAGTCACCCATCAGTGTGTGTTTCTGGCCATGAACAGTCTAGGAAGTGCAGAATGAGACAAGTCCACAAGTAAAGTCTGCCAACGAGTGTGGGGTTCCTCACATAGTAATGCCAGTGATTTCATTTCAGCTGCTTTTGATAAAGGTGTCAAGACGTCTTTTTAAATGCGTGTTGGAAATGGATGCAAGCTTCTCTTACTAGCTCTCAGTGAAATGGATTTGATCTTGAGGGTGGTTTTCTTTGAAAAGGAGTATACAGCTTCCAAGAACAGATTTGGGCCCCAAGGGAAAAAAAAAAAAAACAATTGTGAGCCCCAGAGGTTCACTTGTGCCCTCAAGATCCTTGATGTCTTTGTGGGGAGGAGGAACGCCCACCCACTGCTACACACAATCAGTCACCTCAACTTCATTCTTCCATCTGCACCCAGAGTCTGCCCTGGTCTCACAACACATGCTCTTCAAAGGCCAACCTGGGCCAGCCAGGAAATATTTGGAAGCTGCTCTTGGAGACAGATACGTTGGTGAAAAACTGAGAGAGTTGCTTGCCCAGTCCATAGAGATGGAGTTGTTAATGTTGTTCTTCCTGCTCTGGACAACTGAGACCACAGTGAGTGGATTGCCTCTGGTTCTCCATTTCAGAGATCTTGTGTTTTTCCTGTGGCTTATTCCGATATTACCTGCCTGTCATTCTTGCTCCCTTCCTCTTATTCATCTGCCATTGCAGCAGCACCTGGGCTCCAGTTTTTTCTATCTTGCAGCAAGAATGGAGTGTTTTGTGATCCATAACTTTGTATATCATAATGTTCTTTGAAATACATAAATTTTACAATGAAGTAAAAACAAACAGACAGATAATGACGCTGTCAAGAAAGGCAAAAATATATGCAAAGTAATTGGGTCCTGGATTCCCTTCTGAACTGCCAAGTCCCAGTTGTTTTTACTTCCCCTCTTCAGTCCAGAGCTATAGGCAGGTAGCAGAAATTATTGAGTATACACATGTCCACCTTCATACATTCAATCGACATATGAGATAGTCATGAAGCTTATGTGGCTTAGCCTTATCCCTCACCAACAACACAAATGCCAGTTTCACATTCAGAGAGTGCCCTTTTGGACAGACAAATGTTCCAAGGTCATCCAGTGAGTTGCATGGCTCAGTGAAAACTAGAACTTTCATTTTTCAAGGCCCCAAAAGAAAATTTGTATTCAACTAGGGCATGCAGTTTTAGACATGGAAAAAATATATATGTACCTTTAAAAAGAAGAAGAAGAAGGATAACCACTGAGCTGCATCAAAGTATAAATTCTACCGTTCTGAAATCAAAATTAAAAATTCTCCCAATATGTGTGCTGCCATTTGGTACTTATGCATAGCAAAGATGTTAAGGAGCAAATAGGAACATGGGAGGCTAGCCCTGACTCCTTGATGTTTCATGCATCAACCATGTTCTCCAATCAATGAGCTATTTCAGTTGTAGACAAACAATGGCTCTTCAAATATTGTTATACTACAATTTGCAGTATTCATCACCTTTGACTATGCATTCATTTCTAGCAATCCAAGGCTTCATTTGAGTGAGACATTTTTTCTCTATGCATAGAGCTTTTAGCATAAGAATAGGAACCCTAATCAACCAAAGCTCCCAGTTCCATGGAGTCAGTTGTACATTTGCAAAAGATGGCCCCCTTTACACTAAAAGCCTTGTCACATTATTAAACAAATCTGGCAGGCAAACAAAAAGATGCATGTTTTTTCCCCTCCCTCCTCATGACTTCCTTCTCTTTAATTCTCTTCCCATTGTAAAACCATGTGAGAGAGTCACATGGTGTCCCATTTGCCAATCTGAAATAATCCATTTGGCAAAAATGATGTGTTTACAATGTTCTTCTATGCTATTCTAACCTGAAGAGAAAGAGAGTCAGGAGAAGAAGGGGGGGGGGGGGGGAACACGTCTTTTTGTTTGCTTGCCAGGCTTGTTTAGTCATGTGTTAAGACTCTGGGGGGTTGCAGACTGCCAGAAATAGTGCAAATTGAGTCCACTTTTAAGATTAGGGCTAGGGTTAGGGAATCATGGGAACTGTATTTTATTGTGGCACCAGAGCCCTCTGACAGAAAAGGCTCAATGTCTCAGAAAACAAACAAACAAACCAATTCCCATGATTCCCTAGCACTAAACCTAACCCTTAAAGTGGACTCAATTTGCACTATTTCTGGCAGTCTGCAACCCCCCTCTAAGAAAATTGTACATTGTCTGAATCACAGCTTGAGAGATTACTGCATGCCTCTTTTTGGCTGATCCAGGCATGGGCTGGGCACAGGTTTAAACTAGTCAAAATAGATCTTACTGCATACCTCCATGCCCAACTTGGATACATTGCATACCCAATTTGGACTTCTGGTGTACTTTGTAAAGAACGGGAGAGTATTGTTCTTTGCAAAGTATGCCAGGAGTTCACCAAGAGTCTGCATTGGGTACATGATGTGTGTGAATTGGGCATGGAGGCATGCAATAAGATCCATTTTGACCAGTTTAAGCTTATACCCAGCCCGTGCCTGGATCAGTCAAAAAGAGGTGTGCAATAATCTTCTTGGGTATCATGACTTGCTGAAACCATTTATAACTGAATTGTGGTAGGAAGATCCTCAGAATATCATTATGGTTATTCATTCACATTGGCATGTTATAGAAGTTCTTCTCAAAGGTAACTTCCCAAGCTTTGACTGTGAAGCATTCCTAGTGCATGCATCATCAAGATTATGTGGCCAACACTACACATTCATGTTTGGCCCTTCATGTTTGTGTGACAGAAAAGGGCTCTTATTAAACCAGAATTATACAGAAGCAGAATGCATTGAACAAGAAAACATAACAAAACAAATGCCTAAGATCCTAACTGAAATAGATGTGATATTTGGCTTGTACTTTTACAAATGACTGTTCAACAGGGACAATTGGCTGGATAAGCCTAATGCCAGAGGGTGAGGAGGGATGAGGAGAAAGAGGACAAGAGACATGAATCCCAGCAAGGTCACAAATACATTTAGTATTTATTTTCCTTTTCATCCATTTTTAATGTTATGTCAAATGAAGGAGGGGGATATCAAAGGCTGCATTGGACGTTTCAGCATAGTCTATTTTAATATATTTTCCATACTGCTAGCTTACTGCATTGTAGTAAAGACATTGACTTTCAGTAAAATAAATTATTTATTATTATTATTATTATTATTATTATTATTATTATTATTCAAGGAAACCAAGAGTATGAAAGTAGGAAAATAATATCTTGTGGTGGTGCATTTCATGTGCAGAAAAATCCCTCCTGCATATTGGACTACAGTCCTAACTTGTGTTTGCCTATTGACTTGATAGAGAAGCAGCATTGTGTAGTGTTTTGAGTGTTCCCCCTCACCATTACTTCAGAGACCATTGGATTAGGTTATAAACCAGTTTACCTGAGCCGGCTTAAAATTAAAAGCGGGCATCATCCTGATAGTATCAGGTGCATTTATCCACTGAAATCACTGCCTGGGTGCAACCCGGCTCTATTGCTGCTTCAAGGGATGCTCCTTGTGCCTCTTTTGGAAGCCAGGAATTTTTGATCTGAAAAAAATGGCTGCCGGAGCACCCCTCGGAGCGGCAATGGAGCCAGGTTGCATCCAGGCAGCGATTTTGGTGGCTAAATGCATCTGATACTATCAGGATGCCACCCGCTTCTAATTTTAAGCTGGTTCAGGTAAACCAATTTATAACTTAATCCGATAATCTTCTTTGTCGTTTTCTCTCTAAATTCTTGGGTTATGTGCATTTCTCTTAATCTGTACATCCTGATTATTGCCCCTCTCAAACCTTTTTGTAATTCAATATCTTTTAAAATCACACTGCCACATCACATTGTTGACTCATGTTCAACTTGTGGTCCACTAGGACTCCTAGATCACTTTCACATGTAGTCTTGTTAAGACAGGTGTCCCCCATCCTATATCTATGCATTTCATTTTTCCACCCAATGTACCTTACATTGTTCTATGTTAAAGCTTTGGTCCAGCTTTCTAATCTATTAAGGTCTTCTTGAATGTTGATCCTGTCATCTGAGGTATTAGCTACTCCTCCTAATTTGGTGTCATCTGAAAATTTGATAAGCATGCCTTCTATTCCTTCATCCAAGTCATTAATAAAGATGTTGAATAACACTGGGCCAAGGAGATAACCTGTGGCACCTTACTGGTCACTTCTTTCCAGGATGAAGAGGAGCCATTTGCCATGCCATGCCATGCCATGAGAAGGACTTAGGGGATGAGCCAGAACGTCCTCTGGAATCTGAGCCTGCAGCTGTGGAGCCTCAGCCCAGCCCTAGTTCTGCTTTGCTAGCTCCAGCTCCAGCTCCAGCTCCAGCTCCAGCTCCAGCAGAGCCTGTGGTCTCCAAGGATGCTCCACAGTCAAGCCTCCCAGCAGCAGAACCTTCAGACATGGAGGAGGATCAAGGGACGAAACCTACCTTCAGCCAGCATCAAGCAGAAAGGGAGGGCCTTCGGTATTCGAGGAGACATTATGAAAATTGCCAGAGCGATCAGCCTGAGCTCCTGCAGCTTGGAAATTTAAGCAGGTGCAGAAGGGCTGCTTCAGTGCCAGAGGTTATCTTGAGTTTCCTAGTGAAAGCCTCTGTCTGGCTCTCCTTGTTCCTTGGCCTGAAACCTTGATTCTAGGACTGCTGACTTATCTTGAACTTCCGGAACCCTTGACCTTCAGACTGCCTTGTCACTCTGCCTCTCTGGAATCCTAGACCTTTGGACTGCTTGACCATTCTCTGGCTGGACCTTCGGATTGGTAATCAGAACTTTGCTTTCTTGCTTTGTATTAGCAAAATACTTTTGTTTGCCTTTAACCCTCACAAGAAGCTGATATCAGCACTCTTGCCAGCTTTCCTAGACATCATAGTTGAGTACCCTTTGGGTTTGGCCGGTCAATCAATTACAAATCCAGTCAATATAATGATACCAAAGTACAAATTATATCCACTATGCAGACAAACTTGGAAGGAGACAAAGGGGGGAAGCAGACTGTGCAAAGCACTGTCTTCAGGGCAAGGAAGGGGAGGGGCAGCCGCACGCTGGGTGCCCCAACCTCTTCCTGAAGACGTCGTTGGAGTGCTGGACCTTCCGCATGTCCAGCGCTCCGAGGATGCCTATCCGCTGCAGCATCCACACACGCTGAGGTGGCAAAGGTGCCGAAGGTGCGCCGGCGGCCTTTTGCCTTTGACAATTTGCAGTGCACCTTCCTGGGGCGGTGAAGCTGCGCTGTGAGGCCGAGGAATGCGGATGCCTCAGCCCCGATCCGCAGCTTCACGGGGCGGCCCCGTGCTTCCCATCTGCTTGGCTCCAAACTCATGAAATCCTAGGCTAATGACAGATTTCTCAATCAGCCTCTATGTACAATTAAATTGGCAACTTTCCTGTTTATGATTTGGAAGTGAAGAACTGCATTGATGATGTTGTCCACATGGATGTTCCATGTTTTTGACTTTAATTTACAAAGTGGTGGTTTAGAGGTGCCTTGAAAACTTTTGAAAAGAGATTAAAGAAAGATGTGAACAATTTATGTATTAATAATTACCACTAGATAAGAGGATTGTAGGCTAAATACTGTGAAGGCACCTGATCCTGCCTGATCTTGGAAACTAATAAGTAGGCCTGGTTAGTACATAGATAGGAGACTGCCAATGGATACCAGGTGTAGCAGGCTATATTTCAGAGGAAGAGACTGCTAAAACCACCACTGAGTATTCCCTGCACGAGAAAACCCTCACTTGACTTGAAGATGCTCACACACATACACACACGATGGTTGTATGAAAATTCCAATATAAAGGAAGGATAATATTGAATCCCATTTGCTAGGGAACAACAGCACAGAGTTTTGTTGTTATTGTTTTTATTGGTGATGGTTGTTATTTCTTGCATATCCTGTCAGTAAGTAGGTTAACAAGAGGTATCTGGTCATAGTTACAGCCAGAAGCAAGATATTGGATTTGTTGAACCTTTGAGATGTCCTAGCAAATCTCTTCTCATAAGCAGCACAATGCAGCAAGAAAAGCATGATTTAAGCACCACCAAATTAAACCAATACAGATGCAGCAGGGCCAATCTTCTTAGGAAGAGAAATTCTTCAATTTATGAGGCAGGATGATACAGATGAGCAAGCTACCCTGGAGTAATCTGATCATCTCTTTGAACTGGGCTCCCATTATGTCTCAAAAGGGATTCATTGGTCATTCCATGGTGTTCAAACAGTTCTTTGTATTCATGCAGCACACCAGTTCAAATAACCATTTGAAACATGCAGCTTGTGCACTCTGGGAGCAAAATATAATTTATTCTAGCACTTTCAGAGTCACATTCTAATCATTACCTTGATGAGACCAGTAACTCTGAAAAAGAAAAGAAATACTGAATAAGACACCATAAAGTTCTATCTTGCAATTATTACAGGAACAATCGACCAGGGTTGCAAAGGTCTCCAGATGACTGACTATTCATAAACCAATGCCCTTTAATTCCCTTTTTATTGTTAATGGAATATGTCATTTAATCATTTTAAAAATATTTATTGGAATTAAATTGCTTCTTCCCCTTCCAATCTTACTGTTCTGTGTGTTTTTTTTTAAAATGAAAAACTAATTTAAATTTGTTTGCTATGCCATTTGAACAGGAATTTCAGAATGTAATGGAGTGAAAATGGAAGACTGATGGCATCAATGAAATTATTAATTTGGTAACCAAAAGATTCATTGCCTGATTTATACAGATTTTTTGAAGCTAAGTTTATCTCTGCCCTCCATTAAAGAATAACTTTAAAAAAATGTTCTGCCTCAAGATCTTCCACATAGATTGGAAAGGACATCTTCATTATTGATGTAGAGATTAATCTGAAAAATATTTTAGCCCTGCTAACAGATAAAAGGCTTTGCACCCTTAGGAGGCCAGAAACCAAACCCTAAGAAGTTAACATTATCAGATATAACCAATATAGGCAGGAAAAATGTTCTAGCAAATTTCCTTCCTCCTCCTATATTTAGCTGTAGTAAAGAAATTATCAGCAGCATAAATTTAAGACATAAATACACAGCTGCTTGGTTATCCAACAACATTGTTCTTTACCTAGTGAGTTCTAGTGTACAACCTGATCCTTCCATTATCTTTTATGGGCCATACAACTAACAACAAAAGCAGTATTGCAGGGAAAAGGAGCTGAAGACAACTAAAAGTAAAACATATGGGGAGATGTCATCTGTTGTGGGTCTAGAAAAGCATATAGCTGTTAATCTATAAAAATACACCATGGGTTAAATATTACTAGTTAGAATAAGCCTATTGAAAGAATGAAAAGCTAAAAACAACAATTTTAATAGCTCTGCTGCTGCTGCTGCTGCTGCTGTTTTTGTGTACCTTCAACTCATTTCCAAGTTAAGGCAACTGTAAGGCAAGCCTATTACAAGATTTTCTAGGCAAGATTTGTTCAGAGGGAGTTTGCCTTTGCCTTCCTCAGAGCCAGAGAGAGTGTGACTTGTCCAAAGTCATGCAGTGGGTTTCCATGATCAAGCAGGGAGTCAAACCCTGGTCTCCAGGGTCCAGTACTTAAACCAATATTCCAAACTGGCTCTACCCCAATTATGATTAAAATATGATTTAGACCCATGCATTTAGGGCCTCTGCAGACCGGCCCAAAGGTCTGGTCTGGAGGCAGAGATGGGGAGGGGCAGCTGCATGTTGGCCGCCCCAACCCCAGCCCAACAATGTCCTGATGCAGCATCCTGATGCACTATGCTGGAAGGGGTGAGAAAGAGTTGCGTGCCAGCTCTTAGGGCACCCTTTTGCCGCCCCTGAAAGGAGCAGCATTTTGCCGCTTTTTTGAAGTGGCAAAAGGGAGGATTGGGGCCGCAGCATGCAGTAGCCACGGCCCTGATCCTCTGCTTCCCGGGGTGGCCTAGAGTCGCCCATCTGCAGCCCTCCTTAGACTTGTTTCTAGCATAACTGGTGATATGTAAAATCTTGACTATTTGGTGAGATAATTAGCCCAGAATTCTGTGAGAACCTTAGTACTGAAACTTCTATATAGTGGCATTCAAATCTTTAGGAGCAGAAGTGAATTGATTTGATTTCCTCAGTGGCAGCTACCACATCAGTGGGATGGTGACTCCACTTTAAAGAAACAGCCCAAGCTGCTGAACAATATCCTTAGAATAAGTTCTGTACTTTGAATTGCCTCTTTAAGGGGCACTATTCATAGCTGATTAACTGTCTCACTGAAATAGGAGCCACTGGCTGTCATTGAATTTCTACTAAAACATAACATGAAATTGCGCGTACAAAATACTATGTGTTCTCATCTCTCTAGATTGAATCAAGGTGTTTTCCTGGAACCTTGAAATGAATTAGAGGGGCCTTGCAAGTGAGGAACCTTTCTTCATAGTTTAAGTATTTCATTTTAGTGTACCCTCCAGTCATCACTCTTCATGGCATAAACTGTGATTTTTCAAGATTCTATGCTGCTTGGAAAGTGTTCAAGTTTAGTGGAAGTTCTTAGCTTCTGACTGTCCTTCTCTGCATGAAGATAGAGATAGAGAGGGCAGGACAAATACACTCCCCTCCCTCACGTGCTATCACTAATCTGAATACTGGAATAGGTCCTAAGAGATATATCTATCAGATAATACCACCAAATATTACCAGGTATCCCATTATATTTTCTTGTTACCTTTACCTTTTTTCCTTAATGGCTGAGATCCTGCTCTGTTTTCCCCAACTGGATTAACTGTTGGATGGTGAATAATGAGTTGTAGTACCCACAACTTATTCAGTTATCAAACATACACACAAATTTATTTTGGTCATGGGCCAATATAAAAATAATATAATATAAAATATATAAAGAAATAATGTACAATTATTAAAACAAATCAGATACAAAAACAAAGAAAATCAAAATTGGTCTCTGCCATCTAACATCAGTTGTTACCAATCATGTGAGAATGTGTTTTACCTATAACATAACAAAATTTTGCTACCTTAAGTATAACAGATTGATTTTGATTGTCTAGCAAATAGCTTAGATAAAAAAAAAAAAACATCAGTGTATCCAGGAAATTTGGTTAGAAGAGAAGTAGGGCCTAAGCAGACGGGTGGCACGGGGCCGCCCCAGGAAGCTGCAGATCGTGGCAGAGGCATCCACATTGTTTGGTGGTGGAGGAGCAGGTTTATTTGTAAATCCAGCAGAGTTTAACTTGCAGCAAAGAAACACCACGCAGAGCAATCTCCAAGCTTTTAGTAGTAGGCTTTATTATAGAAAACATATGCAGAGTAAAAAACTATAAGGTCCAATAGAACATCACATCAGGCAGATGTGGCTATCAGGAACAAACTACAAATCCTTAATGCTACATTGTGAAAAAGTTAGTCATGCTATAGCTTCAGCAAAAATAAAGAAAACTTAATCCATTTCAATGAAAGTTTAAAAACAGACTGACTTCTATGCCTGATACACAATTTTCTGAGCCCAACCTTTCTCCACCTCTTGGGTGTTAACCTCAGGTTAATTGGTTGTTGTGTACATGACGTATGTTAACCCAACCTCTTGTTGTTCATCCTTTACCATGTGATCTACTTTCTCATAACAACTTTTATTATTGTTTTCACTGTATAAACATAAACACTTTCCCATCTATTCCATCTTGTGGTTTCCATTTTGTTTTGTCTCTTTAGACACCTAGACTGAGTTGTTGTGTTCGGCCTAGAAACATGTTCTCATGGAAAAATACAAACACACACATCTTTACATTTCACCATTGACTATATATCCCATCAATACTCTAAACACGCATTCCTTGGCCCTACAGCGCAGCTTCACCGCCCCAGGAAGGAGCGCCAAAATAGTGCTCCTTCCGCAAATCACCGAAGGTGTGCCGCAATAGGCTGCCGGTGCACCTTCGGTGCCTTTTCCACACAGCATGTGTGGACGCTGCGGCGGATTGGCATCCTCGGAGTGCCGGACATGCGGAGGGTCCGGCGCTCCGACAACACCTTCAGGAAGGGGTTAGGGCACCCAGCGTGTGGCTGCCCCTCCCCTTCCTTGCCTTGAAGATGGTGCTTTGCGCCGTCTGCTTCCCCCCATAATCAGCTGATGATGAATGCCCTTGTAAAATTGACAATACAAAAGTACATGAGCTTAATGGGCTAGGTAGATGGGTTGCTCTGGACTGCCCCTGCTAGTTGCGGATCGGGCCCATGGTAACCGCATGCTGCAGCCCCGATCCTCCCTTTTGCCACCCCTAAAAGAGCAGCAAAATGACACTCCTTTTAGGAGTGGCAAAAGGCTGCCCTAAGAGCCGGTACTGTGGCTCTTCCACACTCTTTTGGTGCAATGTGCCTACACACTGCACCAGGAGGGTGTCCTGATGCCGAATGCCATGCGTACAGGCATGCAGCATCAGGACAGTGTCAGGCTGGGGTTGGAGTGGTCAGCATGCAGCTGCCCCACCCCAACTCCACTCCCAGGCCGGCCCTTTAGGCCAGTCTGCAACACCCCATAGTTTTTATTGCTCCAGTATCACAAGGACAGAATTGAAGCAGTTGCCAGGCACATGTGGGTTTGGAATGGAAGCTGAGGCAACAATCAGTTCTGGTCTTGGAAGGTTGTTTATTCAGAAAGGAAATAAAGGCATACACTCACCATTCCACCTCCTAGTTCCCAACAAATAAGTATTCCAACAAATAAATAACAAATAAGTACAAAGGCAAAGGAAAGAGAAAACAGAGAAGCAATGTCACACTCTAACTCAGGGCCTCTACAGATGGGCAGCTGTGGGCTGCTCTGACAAGCCACAGATTGGGACCGAGACTGCCCCATGACCTTGATCCACCCTTATGGCAACTCTGAAAAGGAGTGCTAAAATAGTGCTCCTTTCAGAGCAAAGCAGCTTCATTTATATACCGCTTCATATTGTGCTATGGGATGTCTAAGTGGTTTACAACTGTAAGCCCATTGCCCCCCAACAGCTGGGTACTCATTTTAGCAATCTCGGAAGGATGCAGGCCTGAGTCTAGCCTGAGCTCTGGCTAGTATTGAACTCACAACCTTGTGGTTTATGAGTGAGTGGCTGCAGTACAAGCATTTAACCACTGCGCCACCAGTGCGCGCCTCTTCCGTGCTCTTTCTGGCTCAGCATGTCTGGACACTGAGCTGGAAGGACGTCATCAGAGTGCTTGCCATGTGCAATGGCAAGTGCTCCAATGATGTCCTTGAGAAGGGGTTGGGGCGCCTGGCGTTCAGTTGCCCTTCCCCTTCTCTGGCTCCAAGATGGTGCTTT
This sequence comes from Phrynosoma blainvillii, assembly GCA_026167975.1. Classification (NCBI taxonomy): domain Eukaryota; kingdom Metazoa; phylum Chordata; class Lepidosauria; order Squamata; family Phrynosomatidae; genus Phrynosoma; species Phrynosoma blainvillii. The sequence continues at coordinate 7,791,034 of JANUYF010000007.1, read as the reverse complement.
GCTCCAGCTGCATCCCCCCCTTACTCACACATGCCTATGAAGCAAGACACATAACAGAATACATTCTCTCTCTCTCACACACACACACACACACACACACACAGTGTCCCTGCAGACCAGCATGTGGGCCTGCAGGGATCCGTTGTTGGCTAGTCCCAATCTTTTGTTGACTAGTCTCTTATACAGCACTACTTAACACAGATGATGTCATCCTGTGTCTAGTGATCAAGAAGAGAGGGGGAATGAGGCATCTCATCCCCGCTTAACAATCTCCAGCGCAAGGCTGGGACCTGCCTATCTGCCTTGACCTTGTAAGGTTCCTCCCTCCTCCTCTGCCCCATCATGAGCACAAAGAATTTTCATTAACCCATTCACAGCAAGATACATGCATTCTATGAATAAACTGTGGCCTGAACCAGTGTACCATTAGAACTATAAATCCCAGAGCTATACATGAGCAAATACATCCAAGTGATTAAATGACTCTCCTCTAGCCAGAATTTAGGAAAATATCTTAAAAACACAGATCTACATGTGCATAGAGAGAGAGAGGGAGGGGGGAAGAAATGGGTGAGAAATATGTTGTTGTTGTTTTGCATTTTAACATGGGAAATATATATATATATATATATATATATATATATATATAATTTAATGCATATTCCACTTATTTCTCATAAGGGAACCATATTCAACTTGTATGTCCTGAGATTAAAAATGGAATGGAATGTATTTCATGGATGCAACCCTTACATTGTCAAGCATTGTGATAAGTTCCAGAGAAAATTATGTTTTCAACAAACACATCTGTACATTTGATAAATGTGCAGGAAAAAAAAATTATTATTATTATTATTATTAAATGTGAAAATGCTCACAAAATATGTTTCAATGGAAAAATTACATTGAAACATTGTATATTTAAGAAATACATAGAGAGACATTTCCTTAAATACATATGTCATTCAAATAATCATAATGATTTGCCTTGCACATTAAAATAGCAAAAAGAACTCAGCATAATCTCACTCTACAGTGAGTACTCTTTTTCAATGTTTACAGGAAGCCCCCAGATTTTTAGTCCTTTTTATCAGATGACTCACTATCTTGTTGCTTGCAAAGTAAGGACAAGTTCCATTATTCTAATGAGGAGTCTACTCTGTTGTCAGTTCTTGCCTACAGAGGTTTGTTTGGGATCAACTGTATGTGCGCTCTTCTTGCAAAACAAGCTGAGAGGGTAAAAAGATGCCAAGCCAACTGAGAGACTCTACAAGCAGTGTACAACACAGAGGCAGCCCCAAGCAAACTACTGTAATTCCCTTGTATTCCCTATAAGGATTCTGCTTTTCAACCAATTCCAGTTCTTGACCCTGCTGCCTTCCCTTACCCATCAGATCAGCAAAGGCTTGCTGTAGTTAGCATTCTTGGAATTAATGATGGACTTCTTAGCTTAAGTACAATGAAAAACATTTTGGGACATGATAGATATATAATGCATGCTCTTTTCTCTTTCTTTTTGGCCTTGGTATCTTTGAAATTAATCATGAAAGCACTAAGCAGCTCAATTCATTAAAAGTATGCTTCCTTTCAGCTTGTAAAATCATAATTTCTCTTTATAGCTCTATCAAATAGGAAAAATTAAAATTAAGTCCAAGATCAAATAAATTCAAACATACCAAAAGCCATTTAGGCTGCAATGCCCCAAGGATGGGTTCTATTGAGTAGGACACACTGGGATTCCAGGGTTACAATTTTTCTTCTCTTCAGTAAGAAAGGATATCTTGGCCTAAATCTTATTGTTATTCCTGACTAGAGAAAACCCATTAAATCAGTGAGATTTACCTATAGTTGACTGAATGGATCAACTCTAGTTAAAAGAAAGCCAGTATGGCATAGTGGTTTGAGTGTTAGACTACTACTCTGGAGACCAGGTTTGAATCCCTTTTTTTTACTCTCTCAGCTTGATTTGCAAGCATTGTGCATATGGTTGATCCTAAGCAAGCCTCCAAATACATGCTGGGTTCTCATAGGGAGTTCCTGCCCACAAGGAAGCAGTGGGGGGGGCTGATTTTGGAGCCACCATTGCCACTTCCTGGCAGGCAGGAACTCTGTGTAAAGCCTAGCTTGTGTGCTGCTACTTCTGCTAAGAGATCACATGGCTAGATATCTCCAGACAGCATCCAACCATGTGATCTCACCCCCCCCCCCCCCACCTAGATCATTGTGAAGTCTCCAGGAGTTTTAGCCATATGCTTTAGAAGGGAGGGGGGATATTCCATGGCTGGATGTCTCCAGGAGACACCTGTCTTGCAATCTAGAAGCAGGGTCACTCCTCCTTCTTGACTGCATGATCATCCCATTCTCACCTTAGCAGAAGCAGCAGTGACTTGGGCAGGCACTCACAAGGAGCTACTCAGCTGGAAAGGAATCAGTGGTGGCACCTCTGTAAGGGATCAATCCCCTTCCCTGTGATGCTCATCACAGGGTAAAAAGGATGGTGTGGTGGGACATGGCATGGAGTGGCCAACTGGATCAGCTGAATTAGACCTGATCCCAGCTGCCCACACATAGGAGTTTATCACACGGGGAAATCCCGTGTGAAAACGGGGCTTTAAATTAGAAATAAACCGCAAAAGCAGTCATGATTTCACATAACGTCGCTGTTAAATTGATGTTAAAAGGAGGTTAATCCGAACAAAAACCCTGCATTTATGCTTCTTTTTACTTTTGGAAAAACCCGAAAGTAAAAATGAGGGGTTTTCATTCAGATTAATCTCCTTTTAACAGCGCTTTCACATTTCATACAGGGCAGAACAGGAGAAATCCCGTTCATTAAAAGCTTCTGCTTTTTTTTTTTTTTTTTTTTTTTTTTTTTTTTTTTTTTTTTTACTTTAAAGAGTGATTTTGCATGGGGATCCCCATGTGATAAACTCCATACAAAAGAACTGGAGGTACTCCAGGGTTTCCTGGAAATCCTGGGGTTTTTCTTGAATTTGCTTGTATGTGCCTTCAAGCCATTCAAGTTATAGTGATCCTAAGGCAAACCTATCATGGGGTTTTCTTGGCAAGATTTGTTCAGAGGAGGTTTGTGATTGCCTTCCCCTGAGGCTGAGAGTGTGTGACTTGCCCAAGGTCACCCAGTGGGTTTCATGGCCAAGCGGGAATTGAACCCTGATCTTCAGAGTCATAGTCCAACACTCAAACTGCTATGACATGCAAAGTCAGGTTAAGGGATGGAAACCACAGATCCTTTCTGAAAGTAGTCATACACTGTGGAGGCTGCAAGCATTGGCTTTGGGGTGAGTGCAATGTTTTTACTGGTGTAGAAAAGCCTTCAGTTAGTTAAACCTATGGCAGCCATATGATATAAGGGACAGGGCTCCTGTCCATAAATGGTTTTGTAGAAAATGACATTTCATGAGGTGTTGCTTTTCAGGACAATGAAACTCAAGGTAATTTAGGGAGCACAGAAAAGCTGAAGTCCAAGAAGACTGAGGAAAGGGATGTTTTAATGTTTTCAGAGAGAATTTTGTAAATCTTTGTACTTTATATTTCACTAGCTGGGTAGTTTTCTACAAAAAAAAGTCTGGAATGAACAAGCAACTACTTTCAGAGAAGATCTGTGGTTTTCATCATTTAACCTGACTTATACTGCTGAGAAAAACAAAGGGGGGAAGCAGACGGGCGGCACGGGGCCGCCCCAGGAAGCTGTGCTGCGGGGCCGAGGTATCCGCACACCTCAGCCCCACGGCGCAGCTTCACTGCCCCTGGAAGGTGTGCTAAAATAGCGCTCCTTCCACAAATCGCCGAAGGGGTGCTGCAAAAGGCTGCTGGCGCACCTTTGGCAACTCTTCCGCTGCAGCGTGTATGGACGCTGTAGCTGGAGATCATCCTCGGAGTGCCGGCCATGCGGAGTGCCGGCTGCTCCGAGGACATTTTGGGGAAGGGGATGGGGTGCCCAGCTTGTGGCTGCCCCTCCCCTTCCTTGCCTCGAAAACTGCGCTTTGCGCCATCTGCTTCCCCCCAAGTAAATCAAAGAAAAATATTCCTCAGAAATATGGAAGGAATAAGTGCACCTGTGCTTCTGTTTTAGAAGCCTTTAGAGATTTTCTTGCTGTCCACAGGGTTCATCCCCAAAATAACCACACATGACTCTTGACAAGTTTTAAAAATAAATAAAACAAAACATTACTTGGTGTGGGATGTGCTATGGTAGGATTCTTAGGATAAGATGGCTTAGTGGTTAAGACACCAATTCTGATGATTGTAAGGTAGGAAGGTTGGCAGTTCGAGGCCCAAGTGTTGCATTATGGGGTGAGCTACTGTCATTAGTTCTAGCTTTTGCCAACCTAGCAGTTTGAAAGCATGCAAATGCAAGTAGATAAATAGATACCACTTCAGTGGGAAGGTAACAGCGTTCAGTGCAGCTGTGCTGTCCACATGACCACCGGATTTTTCTCCAGACAATGCTGGCTCTTTGGCTTAGTAACAGAGATGAGCACCACCATCTACAATTGGTTACAATTAAACAGTCATGTCAAGGAGAAACATTTACCTTTTTGCTAAGATTTAGTCTAGAAAACATTTATATTTTTGCTTTTTTCAAGCTCAGTTACAAACTATAAAATTCCAGTGAGAAACAAAAAGTGCTGACACTACTTTATCTGCAGTTTCATGAAGTTTGTTGCCATAAAAATACTTGACATAAGTAGGGAAGGGTGGATAGCAAAAATGTCCCCAAGTAACAAAATGTCCAGGAATGCATAATTATGGATTTCTCAAGCACTTGTAAATTCTGCACATATTTCCAGGTTATATTTCACTCTAGTGTAAGCAGCTAGAGGACCTTTTAGCACCATATTGTCAGTGTTAAGAGCTATAAAACCTTTCAGACAACAAAGGCTTGAGGCAATTTGTGTAATGTATTCTTTTACAAGATGCAAACAATGTAAGAAAGAAAGAAAAAAAACACATGGACAAGAACTGAAGGCAAAGATATTTTGCTTCACTTTAGGTCTTTTAAAAAAAGAAACAGTGGCATTAATGGGAGGATTTCTGTTCATTAAACAGTGTTTGTTTGCTTTTTACCTGAGGCCACTATGCTTCATCCTGTTAAGAGAAAAAATACATGACTTTTCAGCAAGTAGCAAAACGTGTTTATTTAGTGGAACACTGAACTTTCTAAATGTTATATTCCTATAGAGCTGGCTGTTTAAAAATAGTACAAGGAAGTGGTGAGGAGTGTAAGCCTTATCCTTCATTCTTCCCAACTTTTTGTGAGGAGAAGAGCCAAAGAAAACTTGTTTAACTTAGGGCACACATCAATCATTGTTCATTGTTTAGGCTGTCAAAATTTCCTCTAGTTGCTTTCTTTAGGAAATAATATTCAAAATATTTTTGAAACATCTTTAAAACACTATTTTTTAAAAAATGTTGAAAAACCTATAATAAGAAGAATCATAAGCTGATGAGAATCTTCACAGTTTGGGACATATACTGTGCAAAATTTGCACACACTGGTTTTGTACAGAAAATTAGCATTTTTGCACAAGAAACAATATTTTTGGTGCTGAACATACAGGAATATTAATTTCTGCAAAATAAATACTGTGTCTTGGGCAAAGAATGCTGTTCTCTTTGCAAAGAAACCACATGTATGTTATTGTTGTTGTTTTTCACAGTAAAAGTCCCGAGTTGTAGATGAAAATTATGAAAATTTGTGGCTTTCTTGCAATGAGAAGGAAATTGCTAAAATTCCTCATTGCTTTCTTCAAGAAGAAACTTGGAGAAGAATTTCATCCCTACTTTAGAGTGAAATGCAACTTGGAAATATTTGCAAAGTTTACAAGTGCTTAAAAAGTTTATTATTCTGCATCCTTGTGCACTTTGTTACTTGTGGACATAACCTAACCATCAGAATCCATGGCCTTGCTATGGTTCTATACACCGTTGCCATGTTCTTTCCCTCCTCATACTCAGGTATAGGGAAAGTGGAGCCTGCAGCCTGCAAACTTCATGTCCCTCTTGACTCCTTTCTGTACTCCATGGGCTCCCCAGGACACCTCAAAGCTTTCTATATATATATATTAAGAGCACCTGAAAAAACACCCAGATAGATAGAGAGAGAGAGAGAGAGAGAGAGAGAAAACATGTTGATTTCCTTTGTAGTGACTTTCCCCACTTTCCAAACCTCTCAAAGAAGGCCAAACATTTCTGAACAGCATAAATGGGGTGATGTCAAATCCAGGTCATTGATAAAGCTTGATGAAGGGGATGTGGAGGCAAATACTGAACCAATTCCAATCCAGTTGTTCACTCCTTCTCTAGCCCATCAATAAGTCATCAATAACCATATGCGAGTTAAGAAAAGGCAATGAGAATAGAATTGATGCTACTGGTTTCTGTGCCTGCCTTATACATCTAAACAGTGGTGAACTAAACAAATGCTCCACACAATGTTTAAGAAACAGGACAAAATGAGGCAAGCATGTTCAAGTACTTCATCAGACTTTCCACAAGGATCTCATAGCATCAGGACTAAGGGAACTGGAAGCTGCATTTCTGTTCCTAGCTTTATACAGAACTGGAAAGGAACACGACAATTTGCAAATGATCAGAGGTTTGTTGAAAACAATCTTATTGATTATTTTCTCAAGAGCCTTTGTGTAATAATGGCTAGGAGACTAATCTGTTTGTTTTGATTGTTTATACTGGAAATTTGTATAAATGATAGGCTGAAACATATTTCAAAGAAGGACAAAATTAAAAGGAGGAGATCATTAGTCATTGCCTGACACACTAAAATGTCTTTGTCTGATTTTTGTGGCATTGTATAAACAGTGAAAGGAAATAAGCAATATATTCATATCTTGAATATTTGAGTTTCAGCACAAATGTAGAATCATAGAAGCATATAATTGGAAGAGGCCACAAGGACCACAATGGTCTAGCCCCCTGTCATGAAGGAATACATAATCAAAGCACTCATGACAGACAGTAGTGTCACTAGGGTTGTGCGGAGGATGAATCCTGAACAGGGTGACACCCCTGAAAAGAAATGACACCTGATCAGGCCCTCCTCCCACTGCAGGATAAGAAGGGTCAAGGCTGCCCCTTCTGACTTCACTGCAGCAGTGCTGGTCACCTCATGAGTAGGCTGGCACCACTGCAGCAAAGGAGAGGACTGAGAGGGCCTGTCATGACTTTGCTGTGGTGGTGCTGGTCTCCTCATGAGGAAGCTGGTAGCACAGCAGTGAATGAGAGGGCTAAGCATGCCCTTTTGGCAACTAGCAGTCCCCTGACCCCCACCCTGGCAGCTCACCCAGAAGCCTTTCCCACACACACACCAGCTGACACCAGGGGTGAAGATGCTACTACTGACAGTTGGCCATCCAGCCTCTGTTTAAAATCATCCAAAGAAGGAGACTCCAACACACTCTGAGGCAACATTTTGCACTGTTGAACAGCCCTTAAAGGGAAGTTCTTAATATTTAGGTGGAATCTCTTTTCCTGTAATTCAGATCCATTGCTCTACGTGCTAGTCTTTGGAGCCACAGAAAGCAAGCTTTCTATATCTTCAATATGGCATCTTTTCAAATATTTCAGAATGACTATAAGGTCACTCTTAACCTTTTCTTCTTCAGACTAAACATACCCAGCTCCCTGAGCCACTCCTCACAAGGCATGGTGGCTTCCAGACTTTTTACCATTTTGGTCACTCTCCTCTGGACACATTCCAGCTTGCCAGTACAGAACATCTGATTTTCAGTGCTTAGGGATACAACCTCCATCACCTTTTGCTTAAGTACCTGCTAGCAAACCCTAATGGGAGTTGCACTCCAAGAACACAAGTTCCCCTCACCTACTTTAGAGACTGATAATTCATTATAGACATATTCATGAGTAATCTATGTAGAACTTAATTCAATGGGATGGAAGAATAAGAACACTCCACCTGGCACTGTAGAAACACTAATGAGACACATGACTCAATGTCCTGGTTCAGATGCATTACCCTTTCCAAAGCTAGTGTAAATGTTGATTTGGCTGGGCTAAACTCTGATAAACATGGATTGTAGAAAACATTAATGCATGGGCATCATGTAATATTTTCTTGGGCATGCTGTATGGAATGGGGTGGCAGATTGTGTTACCCTTCTCCAGATATGATTGGACTGCAGCTTCCATCAGTCCTAGCCAGCAAAGCCAACGATGAGGGAGTTGTAGTGTAACAACATCTGGAGGGCCGTCAGTTTGTCTACTCCTAAAATAAAACAGCAAATCCTATCAGGTAATAAATGTTAAGAAAACAACAACAACAATCCTCTTTCTATTTGTCTGCTTAAATTTATTTATGGATGAATATATATTTTTGCTCACTCAAGACTTGGAGACAGAGTGAAATAATTTTTTTAGAACATGTAAGTACTAGGAATGCGATTTTACTCAGCAGTGATAATCTTGTCAGAGCTGTCAACTGACTCTTTTATCCATGTGACATTTTAACAGGCAGTGAAGCCATGTTAGGCTAAGTAAGCTACAAAGCACTGAGTCCAAAATGACTGACATCAGCAGGCTCACACAGAGAGAACAGAATGTTTATAAATTCCAGAAAACCTGGTTCACCAACCATGACGATTTGGCTGACCCTCCCCAAATCCTTAGCACAGCACTTCTGCTTTGTCTAAGGGGCATAATGAGCTGAAATGTACTCAAAATTACAACACACTGGAAAATCTTATCATCTAATTTACTGTAATCCACTTGCCCTTTCTCTTTTAGTCCAAGTTAATGCCACTGTGAGGAACACTTGCACACCTTCAAACTTTTTTATATCAAGGTCCCTGCAGCACTAAAGAATCCTTAGGAAATAAATATATATATATAAAAGACAATGGAAACAATACATGGAAGAACTATATAAAGGAGATGAAAGGATGACAGATTCATTCAAGGAAGAACCACATGAAGATGAACCTCCAGTTTTAGAAAGTGAAGTAGAAGCTCCACTCAGAGCACTTAGGAAAAATAAATCACCAGGAACATATGGCATATCAGTACAACTGGTCCAAGCTATAGAGACAGAATATATTCTAGTCCTAACTAAAATCTTTGCCTAATAAAGGGGTTTGTGGCATCAAAAAGAATTCAGATATCCTGGATCTCATAGGAAGTATGTATTTGTTTTGCTTGTGGAATTTAAATTTCCTGGGCTTTAAAATGCTTTGTTTCCCAGTAAGTACTTTATGGTCAGAAGGAGGGAGGGATGGCCTGTCTACATTGATATTCCTCCATACTCAGAACACCAATAACAACATCATGACAAAATGCAGTCCTGTGACTAACATTATCATTTTTTTCCTCCTGTATTATTTTTAACACTTTTGTCTGATTAAGAAGGCCATTTTGGCCAGCTTGGTAGGGGATGGGAGCTAAGCAGATGCTTGCCCATCATCCATGGCTGGTAGTAGGGGGAGAAAGTAGGAGTCCAGTCAGCACTTATGTGCCATGTCATGAGACCCAGAAGTGGAGACTGTCATTGGGGCTCACCTGAGAGTTTAGCTCTCACTCGAGGTCATGCAACTTGGGGGTTGGCTCCTTGATTTGGCCTTCCAGTGAATAGCTTGTTGCAGAGCAATCCAGAGTTTGGGTTCTCCTTGGGGCTTAGGTGTTTTGTCCAGGGGAAGCTGGTGAGCATCTCTGGAAGAGACCAACTACCCCCACACTAGGTTGTCCTCCCTTTTGCACATCCCAAGGGTAAGCTTAAATGGGGATAGTTTAAACAAACTAACCTATATTTCAATCCAACCTTTTGTGTACAGTACACAATCAGCCTCCTTCTTTACAGGTGTGGATATTAAGGGTCAGTACTGAAGTCTAATATGACAAAATGAATGTTTGTACAGCTTTCCAGACCCACATTACAATAATTATTGATCCTGGAGTGATGTTAGCCCAATTGTCCTTGACTCATGAGGGAAGGATAAGGATACTCTTCCACAGACCCTTGCATTGAGGTATTATATGTGTCTTGAATACTTACTGTTGTGGAATAAGAGAGGATATATATAAGAAGATATATATAAAACCAGACTAGTGATGCAGAAATTATTACACATCAGGGAAGAAAAGTTCTGAGGACAGGCTGTAAGTATGGAAAGAAGGGATCTTCATGAAAATAAAACTATTAATACTGGGAGTTGAGAAATGAACATGGATTTTACCTTCTAGCAACAATGAATTCTATATTCCCACACACAGTGTACATAGGCCTTCATTTACTACCATTATCCTTTCGTATGCTTTTAAGTTAACCTATCCAATTTGCAGCTCCAGATCTATCAGAATATTCATGTGTCACAGTTGGCTCCTTGATTATCTATTCTTCTAGTTTAAATTATAATGCTTCTTGATGAGTTCACCATTCTCCTGTGCTGTACATCTCATTCATTAATGTTATGCAAGAAAATGTATTTTTTAAGGAACTTGAAACTGAAAAATGAGGAAAAGACACTTTGTGACTGATGAAGAAAATGGAAAACAGATTGTAGAGCAATCAACACTGCAAGACAGACTTTATTAGTGATGGGTATGCACTAGCAATGGAAAGAATGTTCAAAAATAGTAAAAAAAAAACAGCTATCATATGTTAGAAAATCTTGATGAGGAGAAATCTAGACAGTTCAGGAGTTATTCTGTGCAAATAATGCACATGGGATTTTGTGCAGAGAACAGCTTTTTTTCTGTGCAGAAAAAAGTTTTCATCCAGGAAACAACATTTTCTGCACACACAAAAAATGCTTTTCAGTGCAAATTCAAACAAAAATCCATCAGTGATGACTTTATTGGCCAACCAAGGGCCTCGGCAGATGACCAATAGGGTCGTCTCCGAGGCAAGGAAGAGGAGGGGCAGCCACACGAGCGGCGCCCCTTCCTCCTCCCGAGGTTGCCCTCGGAGCTGCCAGCCCTCCGCACGGCCGGCGCGCCGAGGGCAACCTCCTGCCGCAGCGTCCTCACATGCTGCGGTGGAAAAGCCAGGGAAAGTGCACCCGACGCGTTTAGGGTGCACTTTCCCTGTCTTCTGAAAGGAGCGCTGATTTTGCGCTCCTTTCAGAGGCGCCGACGGTGTGCTGTGGTGTGGCTGCCGCGGTCCTGCGGCGCACCGTCCCAGGGCGTCCCCGACGCCCTGATCTGCTTCCCCCCCAAAATGCACGATATACTAGGCATCTGACTAACATCTCTAATTGTTTTCCTCCTGTTTGGTTTGTAACATCTTGCCTGATGAAGAAGCCCATGGAGCTTTGAAAGCTTGCCATAAATATATTGTGCATTTTGGTTGGCCAATAAAGGTATCACTGATGGATTTTTGTTTGAATTTGCTAAATGGCCAACACACCTACCCTGAATGTTTTCTGTTTTGGTGCAAAAAGTCATGTACATATGTGTGTTTGTTTTTTGAATAAATCCCAAAATGTACACTCATGTAAATGTTTCGGCAAATCAAACTAGTAGTACTAACATCACATCCTTTGCATGTCTGTTCAGAAGAAGGTACTCTGTCTAGACTCCTCCTAGAATTTAAAATGTAATTCTGTTTCAGAGCCTGGGGTTTAAACTGAAATCTGTGTACTGTTTTGGTTTTTTCATGCATCTGAAAGACACAGCAGTGATATCCATGCAGCTGTTGAGTCATACAATGAAATTCTGAGGGCAATTCGTAGAGATCAAATCACCTGAAAGAATTCTGAATTCACACACCTTTTTAAGATTCATAGGCTGAACTGAAAAGGACACTGTCCAATCACTTCTGACATCAGCTATGGTCCAACAGTGTTTATTTTTTAGTTGCATGTTGGGCTTCTCTGTTTCTCAGGTTTCCCCTGTATCACCTAGTCTACCATTTTATTTATAAGATAAATATTGTAATTGACAATAGAATAGAGTTGGAAGAGACCCCATGGACCATCAAGTCCAACCCCCTGTCATGCAGGAATACAAAATCAAAGCACTCCTAAATGATTTTTCTGCTGAAAAAGCACATATTCACAATCTATCTTCCAATGGTCAGAAGATCTTATTGCTTTATCTACACACAAACATGTATTTTATAACTGTCAACTTCAAGAAATTGTATTTTTTGAAAATATCAGTATGTTTATCCCACTTCCCTGCTCCCCTTCTCCCCTTCTGTCTTTCTCTCTCATTCCTTTTTTTCTTCTTTTGTTTGCAGTAATACTTTAACATTTCAGTTTAAAATTCTTAAGTCTACATATTAAATTTGGTCAGCCTTGCTTCATCAATGTGGATTCTAGAGCATAAAACACAAAAATCTTAATGCGGGGGGGGGGGGGGGGGGAAGACCTCATCCAATAGTTGACAGATTGCAAGCAAAACCTTACTTTATTTTGAAACCATTAAATAACATACCAAGACTGCATCCACACTGCAGAAATAATCCAGTTTGACAAAACTTTATCTGCCATGCCTCAATGCTATGGAATTCTGGGAATTGTAGATTATTGTGGCACCAAAGCTCTCTGACAGAGAAAGCAAAACTACAGTTCTGAAAATTCCATAGCACTGAGCCCAGCAGTTAAAGTGGTGCCCAAAAGGATTATTTCTGCAATGCGGATGCAGCCCAAATATGTTGGCTGTGATCAAGCATATAAACTTGTATAGCATTAAAACATGTAAATTATATTATAAATGTTTTATTATGCTTTGAAATGTTCACACATAAGGAGTGTATAAATAGTCATAAATAAATCAATGCTAGCAAATTCAAAAACAGGGATTTTAAGGGGAGCGAAGGAAAAAAGCTTGGTACCATCAAGAATTCTAATGACAATCTTTGTCTGGCCCTCTCAACAGTATGATAGAAGTACAGATTAAATAGTGATATTTGTTTGCAGGATTAAGAAAGAAAGATCTGATAAAATTTCAGCTAATGAGACGTGGCAGATTCTTTTTAAAGTATATTACGTCAAGAGAAATCTAAGGTTATCACAAGTTCTTCACCTTAATTCTCTTTGTATTCCCCACTTCCACTAGATTGAGCTTTCTCCAAATTTCATTAGGGTTTTATCTTCTGGTCTTCCAAAGGATACATCTTTAGTTCTTATACAGCTATGATCGTAAAAGAACATTGGCATTTTATCTCTCTCACCATGTTGTTGTTCAGCTCAATAGACTTAATGTCAAAGATAATTATTGTTCAGGCAATATAGCTGTATGTCTTTGATAGGATTATGTATGTAAGAGAATCATAAAATCAGAGAGTTGGAAGAAAGTACACATCTAATCTGGTCCACTCCATTTCCATACTGGAATGCACAATTAAAGTACTCCTGAGAGATGATCACTGAACTTCTGTTTAAAAAAAAAAAAAGGTTTAGGTGACTGTATCCAGGGGTAGCCATGTTGGCTATTTAGCAAAGTACAATAACATCCAAAATTCACAAAACAGTGCTACCTTTATTTGGTCATTCAAGAAGAATATTATCAAACTGGAAGGTAACTGAAGGAGAGTTCCCAAGATGATCAAAGATCAAGAAACCAAATCCAATGAGAAATATCTTAGGAAGCTGAATGCACAAAGTACATGTTGCAAGCTTTCAAAATTCCACTGGTTTCTTCATCAAAGGTATTAAAATCATACAGGATGGGGTGGAAATTATTATGTTAGTCATAGGCCTGAATTTTGTCAAGATGTTGCTGGCATTGTTCTGAGTCAAGATGGCATGGAAGGATATCAATGAAGACAGGCCAGTCCACATTCTGGTCATGTGGTACAGGGAGATGAAGCATTAAGTCCAGGAAATAAAATTTAAATTCCATTAACAGCACAAAATGCATTTCCCTTGAGATCCAGGATGCATCTGTCCTTTGTGAGGTTTAGGTGGAATCTCTTGTAGTTTGAATCTACTGGTTTGTGTTCTAGTCTCTGGAGAAGTAGAAAATAAGCTTGCTGTACCTTCTACATGACATTATTTCAAATATTTAAAGATGGCTGTCATTTCACCTCTCAGTCTTCTCTTCTCCCAGCTAATTGTATTCAGCTTCCTAAAGTGCTCCTCATTGGACTTGGTTTCCTGACCTTTGATCATCTTGGGAGCCCTCCTTCAGTTACCTTCCATTTTGATAATATCCTTCTTGAATTGTGGTGCCCAGTTGTAAGCATTGTATACAGTGTCCAGTTTTGGGCACCAGAATTCAAGAAAAATATCAGCAAATTGGAAGGTGAGATCTGATCAAAGCAACATAGAGGGGAGTTATTATTTTCCTTGATCTGAACATTGCATCCCTGTTCATACAGCCTAAAATCACATTATTATTATCATTTTGGCCGCTATATCACACTGTTGACTCATAGGACTAATCAAGTGACATTAGGAAGACTTCTTCAGTATATGATCACAGCAGCAGGATTGTTGTATGCTCAAAACTAGAAGAATTCATAAAAACCCATAGTGGAAAAATGATTATTAAAATTAAATGAACTGGCAAAAATGAACAAATTATCAACTTTGATTAGAGAAAAAATCAGTAGAATTTTTTAAAAAAGATTGGATACCTTTTATAGACTTTTTGAAGAATAAAATAATTTGATAACTGTTGTTAACTAAAGTGTTATAACAAAGTGTATAATATAGTTAGGCCACAAATCCTAGGTTAGTGCAAGGGTTGGAGGACATAATTAGACAGGAGTTCTCTAAGGAGACAAGGGAGAGCTGGGTTGTCCTTTGTTTCCTGTAGCCTCTGTCAGGAATTTCCTGGTCTAGTCCTGGGAAATTTTTCCAAAGAAAATACTGCCTGATCCACTGTCTGTCCTACTGAAGAAATGAGCAACCCTGAGCATTTGTTCACAGTTTAGTACACATCTTTTAATGCAGCAGTTCAGATGGTGCATTGCTGTATAGTGGAAGCTACATTTGGAAAATGCAATATTAAATTGGCTTTATTTGTTGTTCATATGCCATATGGACTTCAGGTTGTTGGAATTAGAATCTGAGGATGTATTTAAATGGACCACACACTTATAGGATGCACAGTGTCCTCTGATGTCTTAGAGATGTCCTAGCTCATTCCTTGAGTGAACACTTAGGCATGTGTCTTGTTTCAATACTATGGCTCATTACATGAATGATTTTCTCTTGGCAGCCCCCATGCCAGGCACGGATCAGCTTTTAATAGAGGAATTTATGAACTTCATCAACAGCATGATTATCCTCCTGGCAGCAGAGGAAACCAAAGGACCTGCAACTGAGCTATTTCCCGGGTATCAAACCTGACAGCATAGGTCTGTGCTGTTGTAGAACAAGTTAAAGGACATTAGGGGTTGGGTGAAGACATCAGGGTGACCAGATGTCCTAATCACAAAGGAAGACAAGGCACCACAAAATGTAGGACCTTTGAGAAAATGTAAGACATTCAAAAGATGTAAATGCATGCTTCTTGGGGGAGAGCAGACAGGCAGGTATGGGCCACCCCAAGAAGCAGAGTATTGGGGCCACTGCTAACACATGCAGTGGCCCCAATACACCCTTCTGCTGGCCTTAGGAGTGCTAAAATGCCTCTCCTTCCAGAGCGGGCAGAAGGGGCACCGGAAGAGGCATCGTGTGCCTCTTCTGCGCTTCTTCCAGCTCAGCCTGTGAGGAGGCTGCACTGGAAGGACATAATCGGAGCGCTCACCATGTGCAACAGCATGTGCTCCAATGATGTCCTAGGGAAGGGGTTGGGGCGTCCGGTGTTTGGCTGCCTCTCCCCTTCCCTGGCTCCAAGACAATGCTTTTCGCCATCTGCAGAGCCCCAAGTTGTGCTCCAAATGGAAGATGTTTTGGAATTCCTTCTCGATGGAACATTGAAATATAGGACATGTCTTGGAAAAAAACGTATCTCTGGTCATCTGAGGAGGCAATCATAGGTTAATGAAAGGTCATTCTGAGGTAGCTGCAAAAGCTGGTCAGCTACGTGAACTTCACCTCTGCAGTGGTTACTGCAGACAGGACCATCTTGCATTGTTTATGTGATATGATATATGTTGGCCCCTTACTAGGAGAAAGGCAGGACAATAAATAAATAAATATTTATGGAAGGGGATTGAACTGTCTACAGCACAGCCAGAAGATCATGGACAACATTAAGGTAGGCCTGAGGATGCAATTCAGCAAATTGTGGAGGTAGGGGAGTTCTGGACACTGTGAAGCTTCTATTATTTGAAAAAAAGTGTATTGAAAGCAGGAAATTTCAGCTGATCAAGTAACTTGGTACGAGATATACAAAGAGATGAGACTGCTGAGACGAGAGATTAAGCAAAGGATGACAAAAAGGGATTTATGGGAAAGAAATGGAGAAATAGAGTTAGAGGTGGCTGAGGAACACAAATAGAAGGAAAAAGACTCAGGAAAGATGGGAGTTCGAACTATGACAATAGTGCTCAAAATGGAAAATGCCTGTGTTGTTCCTGTGCCTATAGAGATGAAAAAAGAGGAATCATGTGAGAAGTAGGTAAAGGATTTGGGAAAGTCCGCTGGGTTGAAAGTAACTTAACATTGATTGGAAGTTGATGATCTTGCATGGACTTACCAAAAAAAAAGGGGGGGGAAATATTGTTATATTAATTATTCTTATGAAAATGATGTAAAAGGAGGCAGAGTGCACAGGGATAAGAGGGGTGGTGTTTGTCAGGGATTGATCATATGCCAGATACTTCTTTTTTGGATGCTTTAAACACAATTTTTCACAATGATTGAAAGCTGAGGGAGAAAAACACACACTAGTCAGATATAAATTTTCATAAAGAATAGCTAATGGATTGGTCTTACTTGGCTTAGGAGTTAGGTATGGTTTTGCTTTCTTTTTAAATACTGGAAGCTGGATAAAATAAAAAGAAATTATGTATTTGAACTACATTAAAGTTAGAGTGAGGGTTTGAAAAGGAGATAAAGGGATACATGTGTTTGAATAATGATTAAAGATTTTATTATATGATGAGTTAGCTTGAATCAAGGAAGAATTTATTATATATGATTACAGTAGTAGGAACATTATGTGTTTAGAAATCAAAAGGTAAAGAAGAATAGGTAAAGAAGAATTTAAAGAAGAATAGGTGTGGTTGATAAGCTGCTTATTCTAATGAAAGAATTGTTAATAATGTTTTTGAAAGTTGGGAAATTCCTGGCAGGGTTTTGTTTTGTTTTTTTAAGACAGTAATTTGGGGTTTGTGGTTTGGTCAATTAAAATTAATTAAATTCAGAGATGGAGTGTAATCTTTAGATAAGATAGAGAGATGTAGATTTTAAGGGTTAAAATATAACTGCAAAAAAGCTAGTTGGAAGTCAAATTTTACCCCTTGTCTATCTTGTTAGGAGTAGTTATTTTGTTAGAATTGTGTTTAGTTCAAGTAGGTTTTATTTTATTTTGTTGTTTGTTTTGTTACATGTGCTATTCAATTTTAAGTAGATTTTATTTAATAAAAATGAGTGGAAGGATCAAGGTGTAGATGCCCACCCATATTCAGTTGCAGAAGTAGATGAAAAGAACCTCTAGTCTCAATTTATTTATACACTAGCTCGGCATTACTGCAAAACTTGGTTTGTGAGTTAAATAAATGTGGCCTCGTATTTTACCCCATCACTTGTTGTCACCCTCTTTTTTTCCAGATGGGTCCACAAAAAAAGATGCTTTCAGAATTGGTGTTTCTTCTTTGATGATGTTTGTTTGTTTGTTTGTTTGTTTAAGCAAGGGCCAGATAGCCATCTGTCAGGGATAAAGTAGTTGCATCCCGAATTGCTGAGCTAGCAATAAGAGGTGGCTGGACTAGAATACACTGATACTACATAGTTGGTGGGGAAGGTAGTGGAAGTTAAGCACAATGGGTATGTAGGAGCACACATGGAAAGGCACAGGAAATCTCTCTTAAGATAGCTCGGGGGGCTGCAATTTGACTGTGGGTTTAGTCAGAAAGGTTTGTTCTTGATAAAAAAAAATGTAATTTTTCCTCTAAAGGATTATGATTATCATTAGGCCCAAAGAACTTCCAATCCATCCATGACAGCAGCAGCTACAAAGGCTAGCTTTATTAATGACTTGAAACACAAATTACTGCATTTTGTTACACTTCATTTCAAATAGCATTGAACATTATTTTGCAAATTATTATTAATAGAGTTCACCCTGAATTTTGAAAGGCTGGAGCACCAACGTAAATTACTCATTGAAATTTGACTTGCAGTTTTGCAGCGAAGAGTCTGGAGTGGACTTTGTCTGAGATGCTGGTGGAAATTCCTATGTGTTACCTCTCAGAACTGGCTCATCATATACTACATAGAGATAAGTAGAAAAAATGATTTGGGAAAAGCAACTGTATAACTTTGTCCTAAAAGATGAAACAGGGAGACTAAAGGGGGCTGCAGATGGGTGGCTCTGGGCCATTCCTGCTAGCTGAGGATCATGGCCACGGCTATCCCACACCGTTGCCCCGATCCTCCCTTTTGCTGCCCCTGAAAGAGTGGCAAAATGCCGCTCCTATCAGGGACGGCAAAAGGGTGCCCCAAGAGCCAGTGTGCGGCTCTTTAGCACCCCTTCTGGTGCAGTGCATCAGGACACAGCATTGGGAGGACATCCTGACACCACGCGCCATGCGTAATGGCATACAGCATCAGGACGTCATCGGGCTGGGGTTGGGATTGCCAGTGTGTGGCTGCCCATCCCCATCTCTGTCTCCAGGCCGGCCCTTTGGGCCAGTGCGCAGAAGCCCTTAGGGGCTGTACAGATGGGCAGGAAAAGGTGACATGAAGCAGCCTTTTCCCTAAGCTGCAGCAACTTCACCACCTGCCCTGAGGATGCTCTAAATGGAGATGGAGGAACCACACTGGTCTTTTGTGAGGCCATATTGAAGCCCTGCCAACCACACCACCGGCCCCAAGGATGCCGCGAAGGGAGACGGAGCAACCAAATGGGCCAGCAGCAGCTGCTTTATTTTTATTTTTTTCATTCTCTCAGATGTATGTGCATGTGCACAGGTGCACATCCCTGCACATCTGCACACCTGTGCAGAACATGTCATAGCTGGTATACAGTCTGTTACTCTGTGTACAAAAGTGACTGAATTTTGGCATCCCTGCACACCTGCACAGAACATGTCATAGGTTGGCATACAGTCTGTCATTTTGTCTATACAAAAATGACTGATGTTCAGCATCCTTGCACACCTGTGCAGGACCTGTCATACACGTACAGATCATGCAAGGATTTGCTGACCTCAGCTTTGCCCAAGTAGTAGGTGCCGTAGACAGGTGCCACTGTCTGATTGTGCCACTCTTGGGGGTGGAGAAATGAGTTTATCAACCAAAAAGACACCTACTCTGTTGTCTTCCAGAAAACATATCTCACACAGATTGGGGGAGGGGAGAGGTATATGCAAGGGTGGTTTGTGTGGACAGATTGGATATATGCAGTTGATGGTCATGCAAGGGACATGGTCAGCAGGACTCATAGACACATGTTACTCCATGACCCCCCCGCCCCAGCCAGCATGCCAGGAAGTGGTGTGCAGGTCTTATGCACACCTGTGCAGAAGAAGTCACAAAAGCCTCTTTCATACAAACTACTGTGCATGCTGACAGCAAGTGTACATGCAATGGAATGTATTTATTGTCATAATAGAGAACAGTAGCTAGGACTCATGCATAGGGTTACAATTAGAGTTAGGGTTCTAATATTCAAGTGCACCTGCGGTGGTGCATCCACACCTGGGAGCATAGGGTGCTTTAAATTAAAGGCTGCATCGTACAGTGCATGCTCTGGTTTGCAGACTCAATTTCCACCGCACATGCAGCAGTGCACTTATACAGTCATTTTAAATCTCCTGTGCCCTTTTTCTGACACACTGGTGTCGCTGCATACACATGCACATGCAAAGGAAGAAGCAGAAAAAAGCTGCTCCTTTTTGGAGCAGCTTTCTGGCATACAGCACCTAGAGGGAGCTTTCCTGCCAGCTTTTGGGCATGTGTCATCTAAATGCCATGCCTCCAAGTCAGCCTGAAAGCACCTCTTTTTGCTCAGCTGTACAGCCCCTTAGGGGCTAAACAGATGGTCCCTAAGGATTGAGGCTGAGGTTGCCGGACACCTCAGTCCTGATCTTCCCTTTCGCCACTTGCCACAATCCATGAAAGAGGCTTTGCAAAAGGCGTGGTGCGCCTCTTTGGCGTCTCTTCCGGCTCAGCATGTGCAGACAAGCTATCACTCTGATGACGTCCTCAGGAAGGGGATGGGGCACCCAGCATCCGGCTGCCCCTCCCCTTCTTTGCCTCCAACATGCCACAAAGGGCCTATCTGCAGAGGCCCAAATGTTTCTCTTTTTTTGAGTGGCAAAAAGGCACTGTTGCCTACATGGCAGTGGCTTTTCTGAGCTCCTTTGACACAGCATGTCTGAACACTGCGCCAAGGGAATGCCCTGACACTGCCCGCCAGCATTCAGTTGCCACACCCCAACTCCACCCCCAGGCTGGCCCTTTTGGATGGTCTGTACAGGGCCTTATTTCCCTAGTGTAGCAACAACAAAAGCCATTTAAGAGAGCAGTATTTGGAGGATGGATAAGCAAAGCCACTTGGGCTTTTAGTGACAAGAATAATGGGAGGTAAGTTGGGGGGTTGCATGTATACCCTATTGGCCATATATTGTTAATCTCTGACAAAGGTAAGATTCATCTGCTGATGAGACAGAGGACATAGTCCTCAATCAAGGAGGAGGGATAAAATAATACAACAAAGGGGGGGGGGGGAGATGCTCAGCCAGGCTGCAGGCCAAGCAGCAACAGGGAAACTCTGATTAGGATCAGCTGCTGTCAGGCCATTTAAGAGCTGAATTTGTTTCCTGGCCAGCAGTCCTGTCCCTGATACCTGTTTCCAGACTCTTGCACTTCATATTTCTAGGCTTCTTCGACCCTCAGACTGTGGGCCTAAACAGACGGCTTAATAGGCCATCCTCGGCGCAGGGAAGGGGAGGGGCAGCTGCACGCTCGGCGCCCCCTCCCCCTCCCGAGGTCGTCCTTGGAGCCGCTGGCCCACCACATGGTCAGCACTCCGAGGAGGACTTCCCACCGCAGCATCCGGACACGCTGCGGCGGAAGGGTCGACGAAAGTGTGCCGCAACGTTTTGCAGCACACTTTCGGTGACATATGAAAGAAGCGCTATTTTAGCGCTCCTTTCCAGGGGCGCCGTTGGTGCGCCACTGGATCAAGGTATGGGGATGCCTCGATCCTGCGGCACACCTTCACAGGGCGGCCCATGGCCGCCCGTCTGCTTAGGCCTTGTGTTGCCCTTTATTCTTATTGGCCTGTGTAGGTTTTTGGTGAACCAGGACAGTAAGAGATACAGAATGAAGAAGGAAGGATGCAACAAATTCTCAGTCTATGGGCCTCTGCAGACGGCGCAAAGTGCTGTCTTGGAGGTAAGGAAGGTGAGGGGCGGCCGCACACCAGCTGCCTCAACCCCTCCCCAAGGACATCATCAGGTTAAGTACCGTTACGCACGGCACGCACCCTGAAGACTTCCTCCCAGTGCAGCATCTTCACACACTGTGTCAGAAGAGATGTGGAAGAGCCAGACATTGGCTCTTCTGGCGCCCTTTCTGTGGCTTGAGAAAGGAGCGCTATTTTGGTGCTCCTTTCCCAGGCACCAAAAGGGTGGATTGGGGCCAAGGCGTGGGGCAACCTTGGCCCCAATCCTCCACTTCCCAGGGCAGCCCACAGCCGTCCGTCTGCATTCTCCCCCCCTTAATTTGTCAAAGTCTACCTATATTCTGAACTCACATCTGACTGCAAGACTTGGCTAAGACTCCCATTATATTCCAGAATGAATGAACTGGAAATACTGTATGAGAAGTTGAATAGCTTTCCTAATGAGCACCAACAACAAACTGGGAAACAACACATTTTAATATTCCCATGCCTTTCACATGGAAATGCTCTGAAGTTTAGGTAAGGAATTGGAGTAATAAACTATGCTTAAGTGCAGTCTTTCATATTCACATCATGAGGGGTAAACCTATTGCATTTACAAAAGAACTTTTTTGCCTAGAGACACAATGGCTCTTTATAAATAAGAAGTAAGACTTATTATTGTTGTCCATTGCTCATAAATTACAGTATGGATTTTGTGTTCTTTTGTATTAGAGAACAAGAAAGCTAATTCAGTGCTCTTCAGGGGGAAATCCATACAAGAAGAAAAGCAATGTATAAGCTGCTGACAACCAATTTAATAATTCCGTGATAATTAGACAAAACAACCAGTGAGGTCCTGTACGGATTTAAAGGGGGGTGGGGTGGAATCAGAACTTCTAACACAAATAACTGAGTTGGTCTTGACAGTGAATTTCATCCAAAAGCATTAATGGCCAATAATGAAATAATGAGACTAGACACAAGGAATTGGTTTAAACTAGGGCCACTTTATTTGATGTAAGAACTTGTTTAATTAACTGAACCTGGGGATAAGCAACAGGAGAAGAGCAACCTGATGTGGCCTACAGCTTACCTCAGGAGTCAACAGCCTTCCCCTGGGTGAAACACTTGACCTTGATGGGAATTCCAATATCATAGGTTGTTCGGCATCCATCAGTTTACTAGAAGCCAAACTGAGGGCACTTCCCCTAAGTCTGTAGAATTTACAGGAGAAAGCAAACCCTGTTTGGCTAGTCCCAAGGGGAGGCTCTGTCCCCCCCATGCCCCCCCCCCAGATGGTGGAAGCAGTTCTGGAGTCCAACCCTTCATCAAAAGGATGTCAAGATGTACATCAAACTCCAATATCCCCCTTCATCACCTAAGAAGAGTGTGGTTCACTGATTGCAGTTGAGAGAAAATGACATAGTGCAGCTGCAAATCAGGGCCCACCATCTCCAAAGGTAATCTGCAGAGTTTGGAAAATATAACAACATTAATAATCTGCAAATTATAGTTCAATGCTGCAAAGGCCACCCATAACCTGGAATCTGAAAAAAACAAAAAACAAAACCAACAGTATGAATTATTAACTGTGACCCTCTGGGCCATTCAGCCTTAATTATTCCTTGCCAAATATTTTTCTAATTTAAGTTGTCCAATCTGTCATTCTTCAGGTTTGTGGAGATACAAAGAATCTCTCCGGTTAGAAATTTGCACATTTATAAATTGCATGGTGTGTTTTGGACAAATGAAATATACAGAACCTCCATGTGTGTTTTAAAAATATGAATGGAGAAAAATATGTATGGCATGCACAAACATGTTTTGGTCAATTGGAAGAAAATGCATATAAATGCATTTCCATATGTTAGGAAAAAGTGTATATGAAATGTAATTTAAAACATCAATGTATGAAAAAGCAAACCAAGGGCCTTTGCAGACTGCCAGAAGTAGTGCAAATTGAGTCCACTTTAGGGGTTAGGGCTAGTGCTAGGTAATCATGGGATTTTTTTTTTCTGAGACATTGAGCCTTCTCTGTCAGAGAGCTCTGGTGCCACAATAAAATACAGTTCCCATGATTCCCTAACCCTAACCCTTAAAGTGGACTCAATTTGCACTATTTCTAGCAGTCTGCAAAGGCCCTATATAGTAGATAGAGTGTTCCAGTGCAAACATATATTGTCACATTATAGAATCATGCAGTTGGAAAGGACTGCAAGAACCATATGGTACACCTCCATCTCCCGCTGCCATGTAGAACTACACAGCTAAAACACTCTTGAAAGCAGGTCATCCAATCTCTGTTTAGATGAAGTAACCACCCTCCAACCAGTCCATTCCACAGTTGAATAGCTCTTACACCAGGAAGGCTTTCCTAATGTTCAGATGCAACCTCTTTTCTTGCAATTTGAGCAGCAGAAGACAAGCTTGCTCCATCTTCTACATGACAGCACTTCCGATATTTAAAGATGGCTATCATGTCATCTCTCAATCAAACAGTGTATCTGAGATTACATCTGTGAATCCCTTTACTACACTTAAATGCTGTTAATCTGGCCCTAGAGACTTAATTCATTTAGAGCAGCTAGGTAATTCAGTACTACCTCTTTCTGGATTGT
Organism: Phrynosoma blainvillii; assembly: GCA_026167975.1. Lineage (NCBI taxonomy): Eukaryota > Metazoa > Chordata > Lepidosauria > Squamata > Phrynosomatidae > Phrynosoma > Phrynosoma blainvillii. The sequence continues at coordinate 7,766,972 of JANUYF010000007.1, read as the reverse complement.
AATCCCTTTATTGCATCATTTATTTTGTTTTCACCAAGTTGAACACTGTTTTCCTTTTGGGACATATTGAACCAAAGTAGATGTTGAACAATTTTGCCTTCTTTCTGTCCTCTGTTAGCATGCCATCATCTTCTTGATGCAGTGGCATACCCAGTTCTTTCATTTACAAGGAGTGTTGCGAAATACCCCTCACCTTATAGTATTCATAATCTTTCTTGTTAAGCATGAGCTTGTTCTGAGATTTAGGGGCTATGCAGATGGGCAGGAAAAGATGCCTTTTCTCTAAGCTGCAACAACCGCACTGCCTGCCCTGAGGTTGCCCTAAATGGGAACTGAGCAGCTGCACTGGGGGGTGTCAATGCAGCTTTTCCAAGGCTGTATTGAAGCCTCAGCAACTGCACCACCAGCCCCAAGGATGCTGCAAAGGGATATGGAGCAACTGCATGGGCCAGCAACGGCTGCTTTGATTTTTTGTTTTTTTGTTTTTTGTTCTCAAAAACGTGCATGTACACAGGTGCATCTCTACACACCTGTGCATCTGTGCAGGAAAACATCACTGCACACCTGCACAGGATCTGTCATAGGCTAGTATACAGTCTGTCACTCTCTGTGTACAAAGGTAACTAAAGTTCGGCATCCCTGTGCAACTGCACAGGACCTGTTATAGGGTGGTATCCAGTCTGTTATTTTGTCTGTGCAAAGGTGACTGAAGTTCAGCATGCCTGTCATGCAAGGATTCACTGACCCCCCAGGAGTGGGTGCAGTAAACAGGTGCCACTGTCTGATTGTGCCACTCTTGGGGTGAAGGAATGGGTTTGTCAACTGAAAAGACACTCCATCGTCCTCCACAAAACATGTCCCACACAGATCAGGGGGGAGGGGAGAGGTACATGCAAGGGAGGTTTGTGTGGACAGACTTGACACATGCAACTGGTGGTCATGCAAGGGACATGGTCAACAGGACACACAGACAAATGTTACTTCAGGAGCACCCCACCCCAAATCATGCCAAGAAGTGGTGTGCAGGTCTTATGCACACCTGCACAGAAGAGGTCAGAAAAACCTCTTTCATGCAAATTGCTGTGCATGCTGACAACAAGCGTACATGCAACAGAATGCATTTATTGTCATAACAGAGAACAGTTGCTAGGGTGCATGCATAGAATTACAATTAGGGTTAGAGTTAGGGTTCTAATATTCAAACGCACCTGCGCTAGTGCATCCACACCTGGAAGCACAGGGCACTTTAAATTAAAGCTTGCATCATAGGGTGCATGCTCTAGATTGCTGTCAATTTTCACCACACGTGCGACAGTGCATTTATACAGCCATTTTCTGGTGGATCAGTGTTGCTGCATACATGCACACATGCGAAGGTGCACATCTTCACCGAAGGAGCTCCTTTTTGAAGCATCTTTTCTCAGCATATGATGGCTAGAGGGTGATTTCCTGGAGACATTTAGGTGTGCATCATCTAAAGGCCATGCCTACAAGTCACCCTCAAAGCACCCCTTTTTGCCAGTCTGCATAGCCCCTTAGATTTTCTGACTTTCTCCATGCAAGTGCTGGCTCTTTGTTTATACTTCTCTTTAGTGGTTTCCCTCTTAACTCTCAGCTTGTCTGAAAGTTCTTTATGTATCCATCTTATTTTCCTTAGGTACATCACATTTTTATTTTCCTTTGAAACTTTTTGCAATTGTGCCTTCAGTATTTCACCTTTTTAAAACTTGCATGTATAATGACCTCCCTTCCTTTAAACATTTCTGACTGGGATCTCACCCATTTTTTTCCTTAAGTTTATTGAAAATTTCCTAAAATATAGGTTGAATCTCTAACCACATTTGTCCTCCCCTTTCCTCTGAGTACTAGATTCCAAGCAGACATTGTCATTTCTACTAAATATTGCCACTATTTCCATTACATTAACCAGATCTTACCTCACATCACCTCCAAGAAGAATAATTACTTTTGTTGCTCATTCACTTCCTGGACACTTTCTGGTTTACTGTACCTTCCAACAAACAGCAGGGTAGTTAAAGTTCCACTATTATCATATCTCTCCTTCTTGAATGTTCAGTCATCTGTTCCAGTCTGGCTTAGAAGTCTATAGTAGAACCCAACAATGAAGTCATTATTGTTTCACTCCCCTTTTATTTTCATCCAAATGTTCTCATAATTTCCATGTTTTAAGTCATGGAACTCCTCAAAATGTACATACTCTTGAGAAATGATGCTACTCCATATACTTTCCTATTTGGCCTATTTGTTTAGAATTGGTTATACCATTCATTTCTACATTTTAGTCATCAAATTCATCTAACTAGATTTCAGTAATTTATATTAAACCATATTTACCTTCCTGTGTTTTGTGATCAAGTTCAGCTAGTTTATTTTCCATGATCTGTGCATTGGTTTAGCAATATTTATAATTCAGTAACTCAGTTTAAAGCTGCTCATCAGGTTGTCAAGACTCCTAGCAAATATATTCTTATAATGGGTCACTGTATCCAGTTGCTTGCCAGATCTTGTATTCCTCATTCATCCACTATGTGAGCATGGACCTATCATTTGTTTGCCCCTCATCCTGAACTACCTGAGAGGTTGTTGTGAGGATAAAGTGGGAAAGAAGAGAACCGTGACTCTGCCTTTATTGGTCCATTTTCACTACAGGGGTAATACAGGGATTAAAATGTTGCTGCTGTATTTGATTCTGTGGCTTTCATGGGGTGGCAGTTGAACTAACAGATGACATTTTTATTGTCCTGGATCATTCTGTGGAAATTCCCAGCACCAGTAGCAATAATTTTTCTCATACAGCAAGTCTCCTCTCCCCTCTAAAATCCAGGATACATTGCAACTAATATCTAAAAAGATTGTATGTTTCTTGACTTGCAGTAGTTTGTGCCCTTTTCTTTGGCCATTCTTCCGCTTAGATGGGGTCATAGGCAGATGTTTCTCACAATTTCATTAAGATTTTCAAAACACTGTTCCTTAAAAAAAGAAGAAGAGTGAAGCTCAGTGCAAAAGCACAGAAGAGATCTGCATGCCGATTGGCCAAGTTGCCCACAGATTCATGAGAGCTGAATACTGCCTAAGGTGCTTATGATGTCTGCACCTTTTTACAGGAACTAAAATTAGATAGAATCTAAACACCAATCAGTAATAAGTGATGTTTTAAGTTTTAAGAACTCTCTCCAGTGGTTTGGAACAGTCCTTTACTTAGAGAAAAAGTGAAGATAATGGGGCAAATGTGATCAATGAATGAACAGATTATATAACAGCAAACATGTCAAACATGATATTTAAGTAGGCTTGCTGCTTTTCCCAAAAAACTGGGAAAATCATGGATTAAAGGGTCTAAAAATGTCACGACTGGCTGGGCAGAAGGAAAAGCAAACTTACTGTATATACTAAGGCAACCTCATATAGAAGTTGAGGATAGATTTTAGGGCCAAAATTAAGGCTTTTGATATGACCCGTGGATATGTCAAGGGTAAAACTTAGGGGCATGTAAGAAAAAATGTAAAGAATGGAGCAAAGGGAAACAATGTCAAAGAACTTACAAAATTCAAGCAGACATTGCCACTTGTGCTCACACTAAAGGCTGGATGGATGAGAGAATAGAGGGGACTCAGTGCTTCCAGGACAGATTAAGCTCTTGCCTTTCAACAGAGGATGGTTCTTTATTTGTAACAGATAGAGTATGATACTTACATTGACCCGTGGATAAGTCGACCCAAGTTTTTGGGGTCAATTTTTGACTAAAATTTCTAGATTTATACATGAGTATATACAGTATCCACAAGCCAAAGGCTAGCCAACCACAAGTGCAGCCTTTCTGTGTTGTTATTATTATTATTATTATTATTATTATTATTATTTCATCTTTGCCTTGCTTCAGTCCTAGGACAAGCTATATCTTACCTGACTCTTCCCTTTGCTTAAGGTGGTAGAGGAGGAGAAAATATAATACTAGGTTTCTCTTCCACACATTTCTCTCTTTCTTCACCTACAATTGGGAGAGTCCTGCTTGGATGCAGTCCAAGATTTATAGCACCATAAAATGTTCACATCAATTGTCTTAATAGAGCCATGTCTGCAGTATCTTTCTTTATATTTTAAATTCATTTTAATAGCTCCATCCAATGCTTGCTAATGGCATATTTTTGTCAACAAAGGTAACATGAGGAGGGCTGGGGTGGGAAAATGAATTTGATCATAAAATAAGTTGTTATGTTTTTAGTTTTGAAGGAGGGAAGAGGACCCTGAGGAAATGAAATATCTATTGATCTGATTGCACACAAAGTCACACTGCAAAGATAAGAAATTTAATCATGGTGCTACTGTCTTGAATATGATTACACTCCAAATGTTTAGAAGTATTGATCTGAGTACAATATACATATTAAAGCCATATCTGGTAAATATGTAATATCTTTTTATCTACAATCCCATATCAAATTTTATTGAATGCAGCTTTTATTCTCCAATCATCTTCATTAGAAGTTGTATTTTTTAAGATAAAAATAACACATTTCCTTACAGATATTCTAATAATTAACACTGAAACTTTTAAACCATTTCTGTGCCAGTCATATTCTGAACTGACCATTGAAAGTAAATAAAATAATTAACCAAAAACAATTATTACCCTAATAAAGGCACCCAAGAAATCAAATTCATATTCAGTGGAGATGAGAAAAGTTCAGAAGACCTTTGTCTCGGCTCCCTTCTATGGAGCTATCACAATTGTTTTTTTCCAGAACACATATTCTGAAACTGTTAGCAGAGAGTTAAATTGCATTTTGTCCATGAATATTTTCTGCAATATCAAACCATACGCAGACATTTGGTGTTTGGTTACAGCTGTATGTTTGCAGTAAACAGTGTAATAAAGGGTAATATTAGGATCCTACCCTAGTTAATTCTAATGCAGCTGTGTGTATCTGGCTAGCACAGGCAATGCAAATGGCAGGATAATGGGGCAGGTGTGAACAGCAACACCCAGAGAAGAGGGGAGAACATATACACAACTGCCTTACCTCTAACATGCTTTAAAAAAACCCATATATCTATAATTTGGACCACCAAAATAAAGATCATTCCTGGGTGCATTTTGGAAGAAACTTTAAGGTGGCCTCTAGAAGGCTCAAAATGGTTTATTTACTTGTGAAAGACTTTTCTGACATAACTGTTGCATTTCATATGTGCACAGTGTTATTTTTGACTAAGATGTTTAAAGAAAGCTGTTGTAATACTCTTCTTTTTTGTGATGTAGGGACCTAGCACTATTCTTTCCATGCTATTTCTGCTTCAGGTATCATTTTTTCTTGTTAAAGAAGTAATGTCTAGGAACATATCCACTTCATTAGCTGAGGTATACTGGTATAGCTTTTCCCCTAATGTATCTTCAAAATAACAAAGACCGATAACATTGTTTCCTTAAACCAGGCTGTTGGAAATGCACACTAAATATAAAAACTGAGCACTGAATGTTTTGCTGAGCCTAAAATTTGGTTACCAGCTGTGTCTGTCATTGGGTATGACAGATAACAATTGGATGTGTCAGCCTGTACAGTGGGATCTACAATGAGACATCACTCAGTGTAATTTAAGGAAAGAGTTTCACACAGAATACAAGTTCTACAAAGCCATCTGTACAAACAAGAACTGTCATGAGCTCTTGATCACTGAATCACACTAGTCAAGTCATTAGGTCTTTTTCTGCACACTCACTGGACTTAGAAGCAGAGGTTGTTCTCTGCCTTTTAGATTATGGATGAAAAGGAGGCCTTCAGATTATAACCTAGAGTGCTCTGTTGAAAACCATGTTGTTTGATCTTCTGAAAGATGAATAATTGTTCAAATGCAAAGTGTACCACAGCTTATGAAACTTCTAGATAAGTAGGATGAGATCACTCCAATTCAATATTACTTAGAGATGACCCAAATATTTTTTTTAGTTTTGATGACTGAACAGAAAGTCGGAATGTGTCCAAACACAAATTGTGGCGATATTTAATTCTGACATTATAATTAAATAACCAGGCTTATTTTTTTCAGTTATCACTGAATGCATTTCTCCTTCCTTCTTCAGAAAGGTAGATTGTTTATCCTATTCATGTATTTGTTTGTTGGCAGCTTGAGACCCAAGTGCTGCATGAAGAAATGAACCCCTGTCACTAGTCCCAGCTTCTGCCAACCTAGCAGTTTGAAAGCATGTAAAAGTACAAGTAGATAAATAGGTACCACTTTGGTGGGAAGGTAGCAGCATTCCATCCAGTCATGTTGGTCACATGACTATGGAATAGTCTTTGACAATGTTGGCTCTTTGACTTAGGGGCTAAGCAGACGGCACAAAGCGACATCTTCAGAGCAAGGAAGAGGAGGGGCAGCCACACGCTGGGCGCCCCAACCCCTTCCCCAAAATGTCCTCAGAGCAGCTGGCCCTCCACATGGCTGACTCTCTGAGAATGCCTTTCCGCTGCAGCATCCGCATGTGCTGCAGCGGAAAAGCCACTGAAGGTGCGCCAGCAGCCTTTTGCCGGCAGCCTTTTGCAGTGCACCTTCAGCGATTTGTGGAAGGAGTGCTATGTTAGCGCTCCTTCCAGGGGCAGCGAAGCTGCACCGCGGGGCCAAGGTATGCGGATACCTCAGCCCTGCGGTGCAGCTTCCTGGGGCGGCCCCGTGCTGCCTGTCTGCTTCCCCTTATAGTAATGGAGATGAGCACCACCCCTACAGTGGATGCAACTTGACAACTTTCACCTTTACATTTATATTATTATGACATCACTATGTTCACTTTGATGTGGAAATGAACAATATACAGTTGGCCCACCATATCCACAGATTTAACCATCTGCACCTTGAAAATATTCAAAGAAAGAAAGAAGCTTCTAAAACAATCAGCAGTTAATTCTCTACTTATAACTTTGCATTATTTGAAATGATGTCACATGGATTTAGATCATGATATTGTCATTTACAGGGAAGGGATCCTAAAGAGGGAGTATGGTTACTTTTTTCAAAAATGTATTTGACATGTTAAAGTGTTACGTACACACATTCATTTAAGAAAAAATAGATCTTTGTTGCTTTCATAATTCAATAGCCTATCAAAAGCCAATTGATTTAGGTGATGAGCATGTCATATTGATAATTTGATATTTCCATTTGTTGATGGTATGTTTAACATTTATTATTGGTAGCTTTGATCATTCTCTTGTGATAATTTCATATGGGATATAGAAATCATATTTAAATAATGCTGAATTTCAAATACAAATTAATTGAAACTTTCAAGTATCACAGCTTGTAATGCATATTCATAACTGTTTGAGTCAGTCTGATACCTGAACAAGACACCTGAATAAAACACCCAGATTTAGTGTCAACTATATTCAAGCTTACTATTAATGAAAGCTCATCACAAGACATCTCCTTTGCTTCTATCGATAATTTCTGGAGCCAGAACAAAGCTGATGGGAATACTTTCGATTGTTTGGGGGATACTAGGAAATAAATGGAAATGCTTTTTTCCATTATTCCAAAACTGAAAAAGATTAAATCTGACTCCCAAAGTAGCATGCCTCCAGGGTTAGCTTCACTAATGACAGGAAAGAAAATGTCTTAATTAGTTTAAGTGAAAACTTGGAGGAAACTTCTATTGTCTAGAGTAGTGCAGGGATAAGGATAACTACAAATGGCATGCAAAGGACTAGGCCACAGGCTGAAGTTCCATACCCTTCAACATATCACTGGATATGTATGAGTAAGTATAATCAGATGGCAAAAGATATTAATGAGGAAAATCACACAAAACTAGCAGAGGCTGCAGAAGTTTCCTACTGGGAAGGGCAAGATTCCATACCTTTCTTTCATCTTTCCTGCTTCTGATTTAACTCAGCATAAACTACTTTTGCACACTGAACTCAGTTTATACCAACTGAAGTGAGTTGGGGATAAAGGGACGGAGAGAGAGAAAATGGAATATTTTTAAAGGCAGCTGAAAAAGTAGAACAGAGAATTAATCAAAATTATCCCTGCAATTCAGAACAGTTGGAGGGTATGAAATAGAAGCCTATGACTCTAAAATTCACACTGGTGGAGTTGAAGAGAATGGAGAACAAATGGAAACAAAACAAAGTTTGGAAAAGTTCATTTTTGACCAGCAACTTCAAGAATCCTCCAACCAACATGGCTACTTGATCCTGTTTTATGAGGTGGGTGGGTTCTAGGAGCTATAGTTCAAAAAAGAAAACTCTGAGATGGAAAGAATGAGCAGCTGCTCCCTCAACCAAGACATGAAAGACAGAATATGAGGCAGCATGTTCTAGAGCTAAGAAAAAGATATTTGATACAGGTTGAGTATCCCTTATCTGGAATTCTGAAATTCAAAATACTCCAAAATACAAAGGTTTTTAAATGGGTGACTGATACAATGATACCTTTACTTTCTGATGATTTTGTTTCATGCATAAAATTACTAAAAATATTATTATGAAAGTACTTTCAGGCTATGTGTATGAAGTATATACAAAACATAAATGAATTTCATGCTTAGACTTGGGCCCTATCTCCAAGATATCACAAATATTCCAAAATCCAAAATATGTCTGGTCCCATTTTGAATAAGGGAGACTCAACCTGTGTTCTGTTTCCTCTTGATTTAGGCTGCATATACATTGCAGAAATAGTGCAATCTGACACTGCTTTAACTGCTATGGCTCCATGCTATGGAATCCTGGGATTTGTAGTTTGTTGTGACACCAGAGTGATCTGAGGAAGAAGGTTAAATATTTCTCTGGAACTATCTGAGGAAGGAGGCTAAATATTTCAAAATACTACAAATTCTAGAATTCCATTGCATTGAGCCATGATAGTTAAAGTGGTGTCAAATTGCATTATTTCTGCAGTGCAGAATATGACTTTAATAGATTTGGAGAGTAAGGATAAGTACTATGGTCTGAAACATACCACAAAAATAATCCAGTTCAAGATCACTTTGATTGCCCTGGCTCAATACTAGGGAATCCTAGGAGTTGTAGTTTGTTGTGGCACCAGAATTCTCTGACATGGAAGGCTAAATGACTCACAAAACTACAGTTCCCATAATTCCCTGGCAGTGAGCCAAGGTAGTTAAAGCAGTCTCAAACTGGATTATTTCTGCAGCGTGGTTTGGGTCTATATTTGGGTAGGAAAAATCACATGTGCAAATATAAGATGGGATGTCTGGTAGCCTGATAAGCAGTACATATGAAAAAGATGTACAAAACTTGATAGAACTTCTTTGTCATGATAAAAGCTGTTCAGTAACAGAAGGGACTCCCATGGTGAGAGCTATTTACCAATGGAATAGACTCTCAAAATTGGATTAACACTTCTTGACCAGAGATAGATGGCTTTTATAGTTGCTTTATTGTGGAGTTTTGCATTGACAATAAGCTTAATTAGATGGATCTTGGGGTCCCTTTCAAATCTATCATTCCATGATCCATGATTATTAGGTTAATAATAATAATAATAATAATAATTAGAAAAAAATCAGCTTGGACATTGTTAGTTCTTCTTTGAATAGAAAGCACAAGTACCCATCTCTCCCTCCTCTACTAGACTGTATCTACCACAGGGATGGGGATAATTTGTACCTCCTGACATTGTTGGACTACTTGTTCCTGGTATTATTTACCATTGCTATACTAGATTTATTTTCTGACAACTCCTGGAGGGCTATGTCACTCCCATTCTTGTTCATGCCTTTTGGATTTCAAAGTGATGATCAATGAAAACCTTTGAAACAAGCCGTCACTACCTCCACCCAATATCCAAACAATTTTATCCCATCCCTTATTTCTAGGGGGTGACAGAAATAGGGAATGTTGATATCTGTATAGTCAGAATTTCAAATTTCTATCTTAAGGGCCATTCCATTATTTGCTCATTCCATTCATTCTCACCACCACCACCTCTCCCCTGAAGTATGTATGCATTTTTGTGAAAATATACACATTTTGTATGTCCTTTTCAAATACAGACATATACTGATTCACTAAAGTATTTGTGTGCATGCTTGAAGACTATGCAATTTTCTTTACACATTTTTCAGCAGCAAACATGCTGTAAAATGCATTTTTATTTCTTTCATTGAGCACATTGTAATCATGAAGCATATGGATTTTCAGCCAAAACATTTTTATGGTCCTGTGTTTCAGTTGGACAGATGTGAATGAAGTAAATAATGCTGTGTGTTTTGTTTTGTTTTTAAATTAACAAGCAAACAAGTAAATTCCTTCCTCACCTCTATCACGTATCTGGAAGAAAACATGGCTGAGAACTGCAGTCAACTGTGCATTCCAGCAGAATAAAAGCATCAACAGCCATAATAGCTTCATGTTACATGGTGGATTAATTGTCTCAAGTGCATAGCTTTTGGATAAGTGGGGTCTTATTCCTGAAAGACAGCAAAAGGATCAGTGGTGCTTTTTCAGTTCAGTGAGCTGATTCTCCACTGCTCCCCTTTCCCCCTCTCTCTTGCAGTTCTGCTTTGAAAGGGAGGTCTTAATCTGTCTTTGTGCAGTCTGTCATCATATGTAAGCTCTCTGTATGTTTAACCAGAACTGGAGTATATAATTCACAGTCCATAATTTAGCAGACAAACTCAGCTTTTGTTTTCCCTCTCCCTGCTGATAGCATAATTCACAAAAGGCTTACAAATATACTTGATTTTTTTTAACTTTGGTAGATACAATCTTCATGGAGTTAGCAGTTAAACCAGCCTATCAGTGGCTCAATTCTTTTGAGACTACTGTGAAAGCCATTTTTTCCCCATTCAGCCACAGTGGAACAGCATGTAGGTACAGTGTCCCACCCAGCCACTGGAATTGACAGCAGACCATTTCCAGAATGGGTTCTGGAATTTCTGGGAAGCTACCAGCTATACTACCACCCCTGCTGCCATAATGACTCTCGCCTCCATTCATATAAGTACAGCTTTATGCTATATTACAATCTTGATTAAAATGTCCAACAATATGTAGAAACTATGGTTATAATAATAGATTGTTAACTGAATATTAACAGCCTCCTCCTCCTCCTCTACAGATCTCTATTCCTAATTCATCTCCTTGCCATTCCCTTCAGCCCATTTTAATCTGTTCAGATGTAGCCCATAATATTAGCATATTATTAAACACCCACCCAGTAAGGAGAACTGAAATGAAACTCAGGGGGGGGGGGTCTTACAGAAGGATTCCTCTGTTGTGGGCTTACCATAGGTCAAACCATTCCAGTTCTCTTTCTCTCTTCTTCCACATCTGAGACAAAGGAGAAGATGGGGTTCTGTGAAATGTGAGAGATGAGAAGGCAGGTTGTGGCTTGGCTGTATTGTCCACCTCTTCCAGGTCAACCAATGGGAAATTAGCAGGCTATATCTTTGCCAGCTGCCTGGATCTAGTTAACATCCATATTATGTGGGCATTACAAATTCTTAATGGCACAAAAGACTATCATCCATGTTATGTGGCTGAGGGAAAGTGGTCAACCATGAAACCAAATTAAGGAGTGTAGCAGCACAGAAAAAAGAGATGATGGAAGGCATCTTGCCAAGATAGAAGGTTGCTTGTTAGGATGGTGGGAAGAGCATTAATAAAAGAGAGAGTAAAAACCAATAAAAGGATCTGTGCATGCCAATACAGGACAGTCCTGTATTTGAAGGTGTCCCAAGTGTGAGTTAGAGATGAAGAACCACATAACCAAGATAAATATAAGGGATTACACATCTAAAAATGAAAGACAGCAGATTTCCCATGGTCACATTCCATGGTTAATAATCTAATGATTAATTTTGAAGTACAAGTCCTCATCATGAGAGTCCCTGGAGTCATGCTTCTAAGGGGAGCCCCATAAAAGCAGGCAGCTAGTCATCATCATGATGAAAATCCCCAAAGTTGTACTTCCAAGGTCTCAGCATCTACCTAAGCAATTTCTTATGAGCATTTATTTCTTCTTTCAGAGCACTACTTGAATTGTTAAAGCATGATAGTTATATATATATATGTTTTCCTCAACAATAAGTGTGAGGCCAAGTTTCTTTACTACCATGATGACATCCTGTTCATTTTTCAAAGTACTTCCCACACAAATTGGAGCCTACTGTCATTTCACATTGTCTAGTGTTGAAATTCAAGAGGTAAATCATTCTATTACTACATATCCATATGAGGAAGGAAACTTACTGAAGGCAACCTATTATTATTATTATTATTATTATTATTATTAGGTAGAGAAAGAGTTGCAATTTGAGTAATGCCTAAAATAGGGAATGGGCAACTGTAGACCTCAAGTTGGGTTTTGGGTTACATAGTCAATGGTTAGGGATTATGGAGCTGGAGTTCAAAACCATGTGGAGAACCTATAGGACTTTCCATTTATTTAGATGTAAACTTGAGATCAATGTACATTTGACCAAACATTTCCAGACTTGTTAACATGGAATAAAGAGATTTTTCTATTTTTGAATATGCAAGATATTTTGCCCTCTCAGAATCTAATTAATCTCTGGTATGCTCCTATAAACACCATCATTGGTGGGAACAGTAGGCCCATGGTAAATACAGATGTAATACTGCTGATATAATGAATTTCAAAGAGGATCACAAGAGAGAAAACACAATGACTTAACACAGAAATTTGAAACTTGGGCAGTAGCACAGTATACTTTTTTTGTAGACAGCTTATACTGTCATTGGTTACATCAGTGAAATACTTTTAAAGACATTATGGAAGAAAATATGCTATTTTGTGCTGTTCAGTGCCTTTGCACCAATTGTGGAAGAACATCTGGAAGCTCCACTGGCAAAGCTCCTCCGCAGCTCCTCTTCCATAATTGGCCACAGGACTCTGCCTAGGAGCTAACTGGCTGTCTTAGGTGTTTATCACATGAGTAAAAAAGTGTTTTTGTCCTACATGGAAAGATAATGAGAGTGCAATGCTACCTTTCCCACCATTTATAAAAAGAACTGCAATGCTGGCTCAGTAACATTTATTTTATTTTTAAGACCTACATGTCTTGGATCCAAACTATTTGAAAACATGTAACACTCTATATGAGCCTCTAGGATCTGGAGGGGGAGGACTTCTCTAGGTCCCACCACCATCCTAGGCACATCTGTTGAGGACACTCATGAAGATTTCTTGGTGGCTGCTCCCAAGTTATGGAATTCCCTTCCCTGGGAGGTCCAGTTGACCTCCTTCTTGCAGTCTCTCCACCAGCAGGTAAGGGCATTTTAAGAAAGCTTAAATAAAGTTCATTGGTGGTCAGTGAACTTCTGGTGCACGAGTTTCCAGTGCAAAATTGTACTGCAGTGATACTCTATCCCATATCATCAAAAGCACCACCTAACCCCTGTGCATACTACATATCCTCTTTTTTGGCTTTCTTCCTGACACACCCTTTTCTCAATTCTTTATTGCCAGGTTCAAATGGGTTGAATGTCTGTCATAAAACTGCTTTGTGATATGTTTCTGGCTTTTCATTGGCTGTGGAATCTGAGTGGGGCAACTTCTCCTCCTATGTTTCCTGAGGCACTTGCAAACTTGAAGAGTCCTTCTTAAGGTGGGTATGTAGGACTTCCAGCTTGAGGCCAGTGGGTGGTTCTAGTCCTCACATGGATCAGCAGACATCCAGTGCCCAAGTATTGGCAAATTAGACCTCAGATCTAACCCGAGACTATCTGATAGACCATATATCTCTGTATGAGCAGCCCTGTCCTCTGAGATCATCAGGAGATGTCCTTCTCTCAGTCACTCCACCATCAAAAACATGGTGGAAAACATGAGAGAGAGCTTTCTTAATAATGCCCCAAACCCTGGAACTCCCTTCCCAGGGAGGCCTGAATGGCCCTTTCCCTGTTATCCTACCATTGGCAGGCTAAAACCTTTTTACTTCCAAATTTTCCTACAAGAGCCCTGGTGGCACAGTGGTTAAATGCCTGTACTGCAGCCACTCACTCATAGACCACAAGGTTGCGAGTTCAGTACTAGCCAGGGCTCAGGCTAGACTCAGGCCTGCATCCTTCTGAGGTTGCTAAAATGAGTACCCAACTGTTGTGGGGCAATGAGCTTACAGTTGTAAACCGTTTAGACATCCCATAGCACGATATGAAGCGATATATAAATAAAGCTGCTTTGCTTTGCTTTGCTTTGCTCCTCCATTCAGCCATTTCTCCATCCACTCTCATGCTACCTCACCCACCTTCTCCCATCCTGACTCCCTCCCTTGCTTTCCTGTACTCCCCCTTCTTACACTCTCTTTCCTCATCCTCATCCTGTTGGCCTCACCTCCCCCATCTCTCTTGCAGGTCCATTCCATTCCAACTGTGTCTTCCAGGTTTCTCCCTTCATCCTGCTGTGCTTTGGGCATTCGTCTGGTGGCCTGGCCCCAATAGAGTCCATATGGGTCACTGGAAGATAGCAGGCATTCTAACCACTTCTATGTCCTGTCACAAGGACACAGATTTTCTTATTCAAAACCACTGGTTCTCACTCTAAATACAACAGTATTCAGATATAGTTTTCAGCAGAACGAATAAATGATATTTATTTATTTATTTATTTATTTGATTCATTTGTATGCCACCTTTCTCCCAGGAGGGACCTACTGAGAACAATGTAATGAGTGATAATGGTAACCATCTAAGAATAGGTTCTTTTTGGCTCAAAACAGTAGCTTAATACTCCACTGAGGGTGGAACTTCTCAAGACCCCAAGTTCAAGATGTGGTCATTTAGAAAGGATGTCTTTTTTTCCCCTCCCTAATTTTATAAACTTGCTAGGAAAGATTATCATCTTCATAGAATCTGAATCTTACAGTTCAAAAGTTTCTCAACTGTCATCTAGTCCAAGCTCCTGCCATACAGGAATATACAGCTAAAGATTATATTTAAAAACCTCCAAAGAGGAAGACACTCTGTTTCACACTTATCATCAGGAAATTCTTCCTAATCACTTGTAATTTAAAGCTATTGTTTTGAGTCCTAATTTTTGCAGTAGCAAAAAAGAAGAAGAAGAAGAAGAAGAAGAAGAAGCTTGCTCCATCTCCTACATGAGATCCCTCCAAATATTTAAAGATTGTTGTCATGTCATCTCTCTTAACCTGCTCTGAACTGTAGTACGTTTACTACCTCAGTTGTTAATGCACCAAGGTGAGCACTATTTTTCTTTTGGAAGAAGACCGAGATAAAGTAGATGTTAAGCAGTTCCACCTTCTTGCAGTCCCTTGTTGGTATTTCTCCATGGTAGTGAACCTAACATTTTCCTTGTTCTTCCTCTTGCTGTGAACATAGCCAAAAAAACACTACCCTTATAATATGATGATGATGATGATGATGATGATGATGATGATGATGATGTAGGAGTGATCTCTGAGTTTTAATAATGGCTATTCATTTGTATTTCCCTTTCTCATTGGAATTATTTGCAATTCTGCCTTCATTATATCACCTTTAAGAAACTTTCAGCCACCATAAACTTCCCTCCCTTGAGCATTTCTGACCATGGGACCACACTCAATGTCCTTTAGCTTTTTTAAAATCCAGTTTAAATTCCATGTGAATTGGTCTTCCCTTTTCCTCTGTATAACAAATTAGAAGAAACCATGGTTACTATCACCTGAGAATCCCAATACTTCCACTCTATTAATCAAATCTTTTCTTTTCATTAGGATCATCTCTGAGATGATCAGTCCTCTTGTTATGTCCTTTACCTCTACAATGAAATTGTCAGCATGAGGAAGTGAGGAATTTATTGGACTTCACCTTATTGTCACAGTTTGACTTCCAAAGAATATGGTGGGTGGGTGGGGGTATGTCAAAATCTCCAATTATTACTATACTTCTCCTTTTTCAATGTTTCACCATCTGTTTCAAGAAAGCATCACTTAATTCTTCAGTCTAGCTTGGAGATCTATACTAGCCATGTCCCAAAAAGACCCAATTAAAAAACTTCATAATACTATTTTAAAATAATTAAAATACCACATAAAACAATATAAAATCATTTTTAAAACACAGGAAAGTTTTAAAAGATAGGTATATAGTGCTTTGACCTCAGTGGTATCAAGTGATCAATCCAAAGCCTCCAATGTGGTTTTCTTGCCTTTGTTTTGAAATGAAACATTTTGATGTGTGTGTTTAGTAAAGGAGAATTGTGTAAAACTGCTGTCTAGGAACTGAGATGATTTAAAAGAAAAAGAGAAAAATAAATCATACAGCTCTAATGATAAAGGAGCTAGTTGTTGTTGGTATATAAATAGTCATAAAATGTCCAACAAAAATCCTATGAGCTGTACTTCTAGTAAATGACAAGCTGCTTCACTTACAATGATTAATTCAGCAAGACCAGAAGGGTGGGCGGGAGAAGCCTGTTTATATTTATGTTTTTATGTGCCTATGCACACACATATGCACTGTACCGTTATGGAGTGGGGGATAGGTGTAAGTGAGATGGGAAGTGAGTTGGATGGAAAGAGGTAATGAAAATAAAACTGTTCATCTGAAATAGAAAGCTGATTTCAGCTGTGCTGGAACATTGGCTGCCCAGGTTAAAAGAATTAGTTTAATAAGCAGGGAATAGAATGAAATGTCAAAAATATGCTAATACAGATGAAATCCATTTGTAAAAGGGCTACTTGATTTCAGTTTATTATGGGTTATGTACCTGTCTGCTTTTTGTAATGAAGTGAAATCCTAAATCATCAATATAGGCACCATTTGGAGCTTAGCTGTATAGATGGCTCAACATTCTTGAAAATGGTCTAAATTGTAAGACTGAACCAGTGACATGCATTTTTTTCCCTGCTGTTCCTACCCACAAGGCCAACTTTTCTTTTGTTCAGGCTGAAATTGTAAATATCTTTGCTAGGAAATAATCCTCATTGAACACAATATCCTAAATCCTGTTGCTAGTCCTAACTAAAGGTAAAGGTATTCCCCATTGACAAGGTTGTCAAGTCGTGTCCAGCCATAGGGGGTGGTGCTCATCTTCATCACTAAGCTGAAGAGCCAGCGTTGTCAGAGACTACTCTGTGATTATGTGCCCAGCATGATTACACAGAATGCTGTTTCCCTTCCCACTGAATTGGTACTTATTTATCTACTTGTATTTGCATGCTTTTGAACTGCTAGGTTGGCAGAAGCTGGGACTAGTGACAGGAGTTCGCCCCATCATGCAGCACTTGGGTCTTGAACTGCCAACCTGCTGACCTTGCAATCAACACAGTCAGTGTCTTAACCACTTGAGCCACTGCATCTCTTGACCCTAACTAGAGTGGAGCAATTCAATCAATAAGCTTTACCTCTGTGTTGACTTACCATTCAGCAATTAATTGAGTGGGTCTCCTCTATCTATAACTGCCCAATAGGATGTTTTCGAACAGCTGGTAGCATCTATCCAAAGTAAGATGGTGCAATTCAAGATCTACCTGACATTCCAAAAACAATGCATAAAAATGGGAAAGGTTGATTTCACAAATATTTATCATATTAATTCATTTTATGCAGAATTTTACATTGGGCAAAAAGTTGATCAAACCCCTCACTATCATGTAGCGATTTTGTACAAGGAGAAAACGTGAAGGAAAAAGGTTTATATCCAATGACTTCAGTAATAACCTTGATAAGAAAGCTTCTCTGAAACATTGCCATTGTGTGAGTCTTTATATAGGAGCTCCCGTGTTATATTCTATCAAACATCTACTAATGCCAGGACATTGTTTACCCAGTCTCCTCTAAAATAATGTGATGCCATACTGCATGACATTACAGGTGACATGGATGAATGAGTATGTTGGATCTTTATTTGGAAGTGAACAGAAAAAATCAATCTACAGTACAAACAGCAAGGTATTATCTCTGTCTCAGAACATGCCTAGCCTTAACTGACTGTAGTTGAAGGCTGTGACACCAGTCTTTGTCAAGTAGATGAATACCAGTTTGCCTATCGTTCACAACACCTGAATCAACAAACCAATTAGCCCCAGTCTTTTAAATTTAAAAAGTTTATGGTATTCAGCATGCCATTCTTCCCCCTCCTACCTTGATAAATGTTTCAGCTAGGATTTTAAAAACCAGATACATGGATTTAAAAGTATAATATAGTATGAAGGAGATACAATATATTGTAGAATTTTGTTCATAGAATTATAGAGCTGGAAGAGACTAAAAAGGGCATCTAGTCCAACTAAAACATTTCCGAGGGATGGGAATGAGAATTCTACAAAGAGTGAGAATCCACCAACATGCAAAACAAAGTATTTCAAAGCTGATCAGCTGACAAGAGGTTCTTCCTAATTTATAGGTGCAATTTCTTTTCTTGTAATTTGAATCCATTGGTTATCTTCCAGTTTGGGGGGGGGGGGGAGTTTGCTCCATCTTCTAGATGGCAGCCCTGCAGACAGTTAAAAATAGCTATCATATCAACACTCAATCCTCTCTTCTCCAAACTAAACATACCCAGTTCCCTATGGTTTTACTCATAGGCCTTGATTTCCAGAGTTCCTTTGAACACCTTCCTTGTCAACCTTCTTGAGAAGCCTTCTTGAACTGTAGTCTGGTCACAAAACTTCAGATGAGATCTAACTAAAGTATAATAGTGGTACTATTGCTTCCCCTTATCTGGACACTGTACTCCTGTTGATGCAACCTAGAATTGCTTTAGGTGTGTGTGTGTTTTGTTTGTTTCTTGGCATTGCAATGCTGACCCATATTTAACTTGTGGACTACAGAGACCACCCTAGATCCTTTGCCAAGATACTGCTGACAATCCAGGTGTCACTCATTCTAAACAGGTATAAATTGGTTAGTGAAGTAGATGTATTCCTGGATGTTACTTCTGTAACAGAAAATTTGATACTTCAGTCAGACATAACATGGAAACAATAGGAATATATTCCTACACCACACACACACACCCAAAAAAACCACAGAAGTTCAACAGGTCTGAGTAAATGTTTTATTCAAAACAAACAATATGTCCAAGTGGAATGAAACAACCAGATGAGTAAGTTTCACATAGTTAAAAAAAAAACATTTTGAACTTTCTAGGTATCTTTTGAAAGCTTCTTCAAAATGCACCCAAGGAGGTCTGCACCCCACCGCCCTCTCCATTTATATCACACAGCATCTTGTTGTAGCAATTTGAACTTTAAACACAGTTGTCCTCTCCACACAGCTTCAATCAATGTCAGGAGCATTTTCTGACAGTACCTCTAAGGCAGAAATAAAACTTAATCAGACAAAGGGCCTCGGCAGACGGCTAATTGAGCCGTCTTCCGGGCCCGGAAGAGGAGGGGCAGCCGCATGAGCGGCACCCCTTCCTCTTCCTGAGGTCGCCCTCGGAGTCGCCAGCCGTCCGCACTGCCAGCGCTCCGGGGATGACCTCACGCCGCGGCAACCGGACGCGCCGCGGCGTTTGAGTCAGGGAAAGTGCACCCGCCGCTTTTAGGGTGCACTTTCCCTAACATCTAAAAGGAGTGCCAATTTGGTGCTCCTTTTAGAGTCGCCGGAGGAGCGCCACGGTGTGGAGGCTGAGCTCCACCGGCGCTCCGGACCAGGGCGTCCCCGATGCCCTGGTCTGCAGAGGGGGAAAGTCTTTGTTGTTAACACTTTTTCTGGACATCATCACCTTTGTCTATATTGCCTGTATTCTCTTCAGCTACTAGTTCCTTCATTAGCTATTGCATTTCTTCAGTCATGAGTGACTTCACCATACTATGCAACAAATCTTAGATTCCGACCATGCCTTCATCAAAGCCAATTGTCTTTGTCATTTCTATAAATTCAGAATTAACTGCAGGAATCTCAAGTTCTAAGCCATCATGCACTTTTAGTATATCAGGCCACAACTTTTGTCAAACTCTATAGAGTCACTGTTCTGTCACCAATTCCAGGGCATTTCTGATGTTGCTGATAGTTTTCATTGTGTTGCAATTTTTCTAGAATCCCTTCCTTGTCACTAGTCACTATTTGTCTTTCTCTATTGGCTAAAAGTGCAACTTACATATCTGACATTAAATGCTGCTATAATGTCTGGGCCCTTGGTTGTAGAATCAATGCCTTGTTTGCTGGAAAAAAGTATCACTCTACCGGTATGCAGTTTTGTAGTGAGTACTCATAAAAGGCACTGGCCTCAATAGTCTGTTGGACGGGATTTGTGGCAGGTGACAATGTTTTCATATGTGGTTAAAAGTCCCTAACGTATCAAGGTTTTAGAAAATGATACTTGATTTTCTGGTGGTTTTTTTTTTTTAAATTAAATCAAAGAGTCCTGGAATGTGACACACTGGTTGATGCTTTATAGCTAAGGGTCCAAATGCCTCTCTATACCATAAGGAACTGATTTCAGTTTTGCTTATAGATGCTAGATTGGAAAGTTGCATGTACTAAAGGGAAGTAGATGATTAAAGAAGTTGGTTAAATAGGACCAGGACAGTAACATTGATGAATAAATTGAGATATCAACTGAGATCAACATGTGAAAATAAATTGTTATGACAAATTTATTGACATCTGTGTTTGACAGAAAAGAATTGTCCCCACATGGCCCTCCATCAAAGCTTTTGAAGTCTGGAAAACTCCATTTTAAGCTCATTTATCCATAGACTCAATAATTTACATACAAGAGGAAATTAGAATACAGTGTTTAAAATATCTAAGTGGTTTGATGGGATACATTTTATTTTTCATTCTTTTTGTCATATAGTTTCAATCAAATATTAAAAACAGCAAAAACAAAATAGAATACCTTCTGCTGGTAATGAATTGCATGATAATCATTTCTGAGCAGTACCATATAGAAATATCTTAATAAGGATTTGTCATTTCATCCTCTATATTGGCAAGCATCTGGCTTATTATGTTAACTCTTATTATGTTAACTCCAACAATTTTCTCTTGTACTAAATTTGCAAACAACATAGTAGCAGTTAGCCAACTGGAATAAATGAGTTCCTCCTACTCCCAGTGATGCTGTGGCAAAAGTCTCTTTGATTATAGTAGAGAAGGTATTCATTCTTTTTCTAACCCACCAAGCCTTAAGTAAAAGTTTAATGTTCTTTGCTTCCATTGGTATTCACTGTGGCCAAATATTTTACCTGGAATAATCACTGATGGACATTGATTTTTTTCTTTGCTCTTCACAGCACAGCAAAATTAATGTGAAAGTCAGAGTCAAATGAGTCCCAGCGGTGTCCTCCACTTTGCTGAGAAGTGGATTTTCAAATACTGAAAGACTGACTCCAATGCATACTCCACTTGCATTGCAACAATTAATAGGTATGAATAATTCTCTCCAGGGGATTTGGGTTACCTTGATGTCATTGTTAGAGTTTGGAATCTTGAAACTGTTGAAGGAGGGTAATATACGATATATATATATATATATATATATATATATATATGCCTTCAGGTCATTTCCAACTTATGGTGACCCTAAGGCAAACCTATCACAGTGTTTTCTTGGCAGTTTCATCTGAGGGCATTTGTGATTGCCATTGACTGAGGCTGAGAGAGAGTGACTTGCCCAAGGTAAGAAATAGATATACATCTATGACCTGTTTAATTATTTGTCTTCAGATTCAATTACATCATAAAGTCTCTTTTTATTGCTATTATTTAAAGTAACAAGAAGATAATCATTATATAGTTTAGTATGAGAAAAATATTATTGTTAACAATAGATAGACCACCAGGCTGCCCTAAACTCCAGGCATACTGAGTAACACACATGGCCTGACCAGGAAGATTCCTTACATTTCCATTCCAGAATTTTGGTAGAAATTGTCATAGAAATTTGTATGATAAGGGTTGAGATGGACAAACTATTTTTTTCTGGTCCTATGTTTATATGTTTGTCTCCTGAGTTTGCTGTTCTTTAACTCTCATAAAAATCCATATTTATTATATTTATTTAAAACATTTACTTATTTATAAACATTGTATACACTTTTAATTTAATAAATTTCACAGTGGTTTATATGATAAAATGTGTAATTAAACAAGTTGCCAAAATGTAAAATGATAATTATACAATAAACCAATCAGTTGAATATAGTTCATTTATAAACAGTAGTAAAGGACAATATGAGGGATGCAGTGGCTCAAGTGGTTAAGATGCTGACTCTGTTGATTGCAAGATTGGCAGGTTAGCAGTTTGAAGCCTGGGTGCTGTGTGATGGGGTGAGCTCTTGTCACTAGTCCCAGCTTCTGCCAACCTAGCAATTCAAAAGTGTGCAAGTGCAAGTAGAGAAATAGGTACCACTTCAGTGGAAGGTAAAAAGAGTTCTGTGCAATCATGTTGGCCACGTTATCACAGAGTACTCTCTGACAACGCTGGCTCTTCGGCTTAGTAACAGAGATGAGCCCTGCTCCCTACGATCAGACACAACTTGGCAATCTTGTCAACAGGGAATACCTTTACCTTTACCTTTCAAAGGACAATATGAGCAATCAAGAAAATTCAAATAAATGTTTGGTTGATGGTATAAACTATCTTGAGAGCCAGTGTGGTGTAGTGGTCTAAGCATTGGATTACAACAGTGGAGATGAAGGCTTGATTTCTTGCTCAACCATAGAAATCCAGTCCTTGGGCAAGTCTCACACCATCAGCCCCCAGAAAACCCTATGATAGGCTCACCTTAAGGTTACCATAAGTCAGAAACAACTTGAAGGCACACAACAACAACAGTAACAACAACAAGAAACTTCATTTGCATTATAACTACCATGGAAGGTGAAGAAAAGGAAGATGGTGGCAGAAAATTACCTACCTAGAGCCAACGTCACTGTGTTCCTCATTCTCCCTTCTTTCTCCTTCCTTGGCAAAGACTGGGAGGCAGAGGCAGTAGCTCCAACTGGACGGATGACCAAGGAGCTTCATCTTGCCTAGATTGGCCTAGATATGTGCCTGCCAAATACTCAAGCAATATTTCATTTGGAAAGTCTTGTTGTTTTCTAAAATGTATAATTAAACCAGCTCATCATTAGCATCATCCCCAAACTCAAACTGCTGTAGTGACAGACTTTCTGTTTGGGGATCATTTGATTAATCATGACAGGTAGTCTAAACATCAGAATTTGCAGGTGTTGTCTGATGTGTGAATGGCTGGCAAAGATTTCTTGGATGTGTCTTTTATTTGTTTCACTTGTCAAGCTCCCCAGCAAGTGAGGAATAATAATAATAATAATAATAATAATAATAATAATAATAATAATAAATGGGAAAATAACACACACACAGCCATTAGCAATGTTCATCAATATGAGTGGTTTCAACTGTTATTTCTATTTAATGTACTAAATAAGCCAAGTATGGCTTGCTGGTTTCTTTACTTGCTGTGATCAAATAATTTGCCAACAACTGCATACAGCAGTGAAAAATAAACAGAGCCTGGTTTGTTAGCTTTGCCAGTGATTGCATATGAATTTACATTGTCAGGCATTCCAGGTAAATGCTAATATGTGCAATGGCACATACTCCTCCTACAAAAAGGGGAAGGAAAAAAGTTCCATAACAGCATCATAGACTGGTTTTAAATAAAATGGACAATGAATAATTTGTTCACACCCAGCATAAAGTTGTGTATTCACATCCTGCCACCAAGCACATGAATCTGTTTTAATGTATATGAACTGATGGAGGGTTTTTTTTTTTAAAAAAAAAAATTCAAGATTTTCTCCACAATTGCAATAAATCTTTCCTTAAATAAATTAGGGTTGCCCCCTTTATTACATAAGCATTACACATGTTCCATGTTTGCAGATCCCCAAAGATATTAGAGAAGTACACCCTGCACTACTTCCAGCACTTCCCGAGGCACTTACTTAATTCTTGGCAGGGAAAAATAAAAGCTGAAGATTGTGCTAGGTGATCTCACCTTGGGTGATATCAAGATGGTGTAGTAACTCTTAGACACAGGTGGCATGCAGGTGAGCTTACCTGGCTAGTTTTCAGTCCAACCCACAGCTCTGATTTCCAGGTATTACAGAAAAGACTTTAGTACTGTGGTATCAACAGACTTTTTACTGCATAAAAAAGTATTTTCCAATAACTGAACAGAATAGAAAAATACATTAAGAGTCATAGAGGCATGTTCACTTCCTCCTAAGTGTCTATATCTTCTTCCTCTTGGTACACTTCCTTGGTACTCAAGTTTGCCCTATTCAGTAATAAGTTCTGAAAAAAGACTCAACTAATGTTTTCTTGATCCTTGAACAGAAGCTTGTCTTTTGCTCACTCTGGGGGAAGCAGACGGGCGGCACGGGGCCGCCTTGGGAAACTGCGGATCGGGGCCGAGGTATCCGCACTCCTCGGCCCCAAGCCGCAGTGTCCCAGGCCCAGGAAGGAGCACTAAAATAGTGCTCCTTCCACAAGATGCTGAAGGTGCGACTCAAAAGGCCTCTGGTGCACCTTTGGCGCCTCTTCCGCTGCAGCGTGTGCGGATGCTGCAGCGGAAGTGCATCGTCGGAGCGCCAGCTGTGTGGAGTGATGAGCACTCCGATGACGTATTCAGGAATGAGACAGGACACCCAGCGTGAGGCTGCCCCTCCCCTTCCTGGCCTCGAAAATGGCGCTTTGCGCCATCTGCTTAGGCCCTAAGGACCTTTGCAGACTGCCAGAAATAGTGCAAATTGAGTCCACTTTAACTGCCCTGACTCAGTGTTAAGGAATCATGGGAACTGTAGTTTATTGTGGCACCAGAGCTCTCTGATAGAGAAGGCTCAATGTCTCAGAAAAAATACAATTCCTATGATTCCCTAGCACTGAGCCAGGGCAGTTAAAGTGGACTCAATTTGCACTATTTCCAGCAGTCTGCAAAGGCCCTAAGGCTGTAAATAATTCTCACATACTTATACTTGACAGGACAATGCAACTTGATACACTGATTAATCCTTCTGAGGAAATGATCAACCACTATGGGATTTATTTTCTTTTATATTATGCATTTCAGGACTTTTATGAAGAAAATTGTGCATGGAAAAGATTGGTAAACAGATCCCTTTTTGAGAGAGAAATCTCAGAAGTCCAAGCAGAGTTTGGGAAAGGAAGAGGCACCAGGAATCACATTGCAAATATGCAATGGCTAATGGAGTGTAGCAGGGAGTTCCAAAAGAAAGTCAGCATGTGCTATATAGACTACAGCAAAGCCTTTGATTGCATAGATCATGAAAGGCTATGAAATGCCCTTAAAGACATGGGAGTGCCAACACATCTGATAGTCCTAATGAGGAATCTGTACTCAGGACAAGAGGCTACTGTCAGAATAGAACAGGAAGAAACCGAATGGTTCCCAGCTGGCAAAGGGGTCAGAGAAGGCTGCATGTTATCACCCTACCTATTCAACTTATATGCAGAATATATTGTAAGGAAAGCAGACTTGGACACAGAGGAAGGAGGGGTGAAAACAGGAAGGAATATCAACAGTCTGAGATGCTGACAACACCATAATACTGCCAGAGAACCTCACAGACCTAGTACAACTACCAAGGAAGATAAAAGAAGCAAGTACAAAGGCAGGCTTAGTGTTGAACATAAAGAAAACAAAAATAATAAGCACAGAGAACTTACACACATTCAAACTAGACAATGAGGAAATAGATATAGTAAAAGAGTTCTCATATTTTCCTTGGCTTCATCATTTAGATCCTTTGTTACATGCCTTCAGATTTTACCCTCAACTTATCCACAGGTTATATCAAAATCCATAATATTGGCCGCAAAACTTGCCCTCGACCTATACATGAGGTCAACTTATAGTCGAGATTATGTGGTAATTAATATAATTTTTAGTAGTCTCTGGTGATGCTCCTGCTTTTCACAGAGTTGCTCTACCCCTTGGAGGGAAGGGTCTGGAAATGAAATTTAGAGGGCTTGGTGACCTTTGGAGGTAGTCATAATGAAAACTGTTTGGGCCAAACATTCCTCACCCTCACACTAAAAAGTGGACACATGACTAGTTAAAGGTTAATGACACATTATGCTCATTCTCCAGTTGCCACTTTTGAGAGGAACACGTTACTGCACTATGCATCAGCTGTAGCTTCAACATAAATTTTTGTCTAGTTTCAGGGCAGACTGCATTACAACACTTCAGCCTGGAGGTTATCAAGTCAGTAACAACTATAACTGCTGCCTGGAGGTTATGAAGGCAGTAACTACTGTTATTGAAGAAGATTAAACAGAGAATACTTGCTTGCTGAAAATTGGAAAATTTGCTTTAGGTTGGCTTTGATGTTGCTGAAATGAATCCTGCATTAGGCTGACTTTATTCAGGGGCCCCCGATACTAGCTTCAAAGTCTTCCAATCCTACACATTTCACTGACATGAAAACACTTCTAGGGACATAGCAGTTTTTTTTAAGCATTAACCTGCATCTTTGAAGGAAGTGCTGTTAAATTATGGGACCCCCCCCCCCCATGTACGTACACAGGTCCAATGCATGTTGTAAGATGAATCTTGAACCCTATGGTAGCTGGATGAAATTAAATCAATTTAACATTGCCAAACAGATGGCAATTAACAGCTGAACTGGAGAACTGAGCCACAACAAATTATAAATGAACTCTAGAAGCTGGGATTCATTCACAATGGATCTTCACCGAGACATCCCTAGCCATAAGGCACATCCACACCAGCAACGATTGCTGTGGCTGCTTTTTGTGCCTGATGATGCAATTATCCCACCCTTTGGAGAATCACTAAAGCCTGAACATCTTTTGAAAATGTCACAATACCTTTCCATTAAGGTTATCTTCGGAGATCAGATTAAAACTGACAGAGGGCTTCAATTTTAACTAATGCCAATGTGTTCATGCTATGGTTCTGCAGCTATTTTATGCTGCTTCAGTAACAAATCTCAGTAGGAGAACTTGGAATTGACAAATTATTCCTCAAAATATTAGATGGAACCAGTTCCTTTTGTTGGTTATGATTTAGTAGTGGTGGTGGTAGTGGGGTAATAGAAGGCATTTATATTATTGACATTCTTTTTCCTTGCTCTGAGAACAGGAATTTCTTAAGCTTCTCATTGCTGGTCATCAATCTCTCCTCAAACCACATTTTTAAAAGGGATCTTTCTTTCTTTCTTTCTTTCTTTCTTTCTTTCTTTCTTTCTTTCTTCCTTCCTTCCTTCCTTCCTTCCTATCAAAACTGCATCACTTTCTCCTTTTTTTAAATTCTGGCTATGCAGCACATGACTTCCCCACGAATAACATGGTTATGGAGGCTTCCAAGAAGTTCTAAGGATGCCATTTCCTTTAGTAATATGAATCTATAATACCAAAGGTCTCTGAAGTTGTGAACAGCTTTGTGTGACACTCCAGTGTAGCAGATCTAGATTACTCCTGTGCTGCGTGGCTTGGATTATGCAGGATTTTGCAGGAAGGGAGTGAATTGTAATTCAAGAATCACTGAAAACACATTTGAACCTCCACCAAACATCAAATTTTCCCTGCCCCTTCAAACCACACAAAAACAGATAAAAATTAGCCAGAACTGAAACTAAAAGTGACACAACTGCTGGCTACCAGTGACATGCCAGTGCAGCCTACTGGAGGCATCTAACGGGGAAAAATTAGCAATCAGAAATTGTAATATGGTGAGTTAATCCACCCACAAGAAACACTAGAATCACTAGAGTTGTCTCAGCATAACTAATTATTGTTTATATCAGGGGTAGGCAACTTTTCCCCTTTAAGGGCTGAGGGACTTCAGCTCCCAGAAGCCTCAGCCATGTTGGCCAATAGTCCCATGTTGGCCAATAGCTCCTGGGATTCTGGGAGCTGAAGTCCCTCGGCCCTTAAAGGGGAAAGGTTGCCTACCCCTAGTTTATATAAAGACCATATTGAAGATAGGCTAGAAAACATTATAGATGAAATATTATAGATTAAATTTTCAGATACTGCTATTGCTTTCTGATATCATTCAAAAAGAACATGCATGTTAAGAAGCAAAATGCTAAATAATACTGAGACCCTACGTTAATTAATAAGCAGATGGGAACCTAGCACCAGTTTTTAAAGGAGGGGCTGGGAACTGTGGGAGGCTGGGGGGACTGCATTAGCGGGGCCTCCCTGAAGAGATTAGGTCACACCCTACAGAGCACCTTCTCCTGTAAATATATATTATATCATATTATTTTATACTGGCCCATGACCGAAATAAAAATTGTTGTTGTTGCCCCCCGGAGAACCTCTAGGAGAAATGGGGGCAGTCTCACTATGGTTTGGAGCAGGGGTAGGCAACCTTTCCCCTTTAAGGGCCGAGGGACTTCAGCTCCCAGAAGCCTCAGCCATGTTGGCCAATAGTCCCATGTTGGCCAATAACTCCTGGGATTCTGGGAGCTGAAGTCCCTCAGCCCTTAAAGGGGAAAGGTTGCCTACCCCTGGTTTGGAGCCTTCTTGAACCCATAGAGGGCATTTTGAGGCAAAAAAAAATGTTTTGAATTTCTTTTTTTGAGAATGACCCAGAACCCTCAGATATGGTTATAATACCCTATCCTCTATGTTTAGGGGTTGCTTCTGAACTCTGGATCTCACTTCCTAGGGTGGTCAGAATGGCCCTCTACTTGCTATCCTTTCATCTCCAGGCAAAGTCCTTTTTATTTCAGCAGGCTTTTAAAATTGGTAGATTTTTAAATAATGGGCTGAGGATGCTGTATGGTTTTAGCAACAGCAATAGCAGATTTCTATACCTCTTATCAGTGAATTAACGCTCCCTATGAGAATGTGTAATCCAATTGCTCCCAACAAGCTGGGTACTCATTTTAGTGACCAAAGAAAGGATGCAAGGCTGAGTGGATCTTGGAGCTCCTGGGATCAAACTCACAACCTTGTGGCTTGCAGTACAGGTTTCTAACCGTGTCACTACCAGAGTTCCCTGTTAGGCTGCATTGTTTTAATAACTTTTTATCTTTTAATCATAGTTATATTTTTTTAAGTCTAGCTTTCAATCATTTTAACATTGTAAACAGTTTAATTCTATTTTAATTTTTCCTTTCCTGTATATTTTTAGCTCTATTGTGTTTTTAAGTTGTAAGTCCCCTTCAGTCTCAATTTTAGGAAAAAAAGGTTGGATACAAACAACAACAGAGGTCATTTGGGGGTATTTTGTTGCAAAAAAGGTTTTGGATAGAGCATGCAAATATTGCCTTGGGTACTGCCTATGGCCTACAGGCCCCACTTTGCCCACTTCTTCTTTAAACTAACTTTGTGGCTGGGCACAATTACATCCTTTATCTTAGCAGCATTGAGAGTCCAAACCAAGCTAAATTCTATCACACTTAAAGGTCAAACTAGCAGTAGCTGAATGGCCATAGTGAGAAGCACAGGCAGTGATAATTGAAAGCCAGAAAACTGATTTATGATGAAGACAGAAAAACATCAAATGGGCAGACATTTTTGGCCAGAGGATCAAGATGCATCAAGAGTTTACACTCCCTGCATCCCAGAAGGAACATCGCAAGGGCAAGGCCAGTCTGATCCTGTCTGTTAACCAGAGTGTGAGCTGCTGTATGAAGCTTGCTTTCCTCATCCTTGCTAAGACGGGGCTCATAAGAACTTTTTAAATTAGAACTAGTGCCTGTATTTTCTCTCCTATCAACCCACCCCCCATTCTACCTCCCAAACACCTTTCCTTCTGTATCTTGTTTTTTAGATTGTAAGTTTGAAGTCATAGACTCTGTTATTATTTATCTATGGAAGTTGGTCTGAAAATCATTTCAGAGAGGGGTAAAAATACTACTAATAAGGAAAAAAATGTAATAGATCATCTAAATGTGTCAGGTCATTAGACAAGTCCATACATACAGAAGAATTGAGAATTTTCTTCCTATTTTTGAGAATATTGTTCTAAAGAGACAGCAGCTAAGTGATTACCTTTGTTGCATTCAGCTCCCCACCATTACATCAGAAGAGTCTGTACATGTACCATCACTGCAACTGCTGAGCAGTGGAGAGAGAATGAAGGTGAGGTTCCATAAAACAAGATGTTTTTTTCATGACAGCTCATATTGTGATGGATTAGAACACAAAGACTTCTTGGAAGGGATTGGAACAAAAAGGCAATAAGTAATAGCACTGAAATTTCATCTACAGCAAAATTTAGTAGTGAATGTGGACTTACCTGCTCAGTCAGTACATTCAAAGAAAAACAATAAAATTATAATTTCATTAAAATTAGGTGGAAAAACCTCAGGTAGGGTGGAAATTTTGCCTGATATTGCTTCCTAGTGGGACAACTGACAGTAGTAAGGGAAATTTCCTGGAAACTCTTGGAATGATCAATGGCATGGTGCAACTAACCTCAGGTACAATAATTGCACATTCTTTCCTTCTTTTCTCCTCCCTACATTTTAATCTGTTCCACTATTGTTTCCCTCATTTTCATACTCTTTCATACTCTTTGGGGGTAAGGAGCAGTCAAGCTTGCCCTTTGTAAAGGACCATGAATGGTGTAATAACAATATAGTTATACATGATATAAATAAATGTGATATTGAAGACTCCAGGTTGATACTTCTGTAAGATATCTCTGTAAGAACAAAATGGAAATAATTTCATATTTGAAGTTTTCTTCACTTGTTACTTGGGAAGAAGAAATATGAGTTGCACCAATCTAGTATGGACATCATGACAGGAAACTTGGCAGCTTTGCAAAGAGGCCTCTATTTTAATCTCTTTGCATCTTGAGCATGGTAATAAGAAACCTGATAAGGAGGCAAAGGTTAGCAGCAATGCTCTGCTTCTCAGTGGGGAGAAACTGAGAACATCTCGGTGTCTGACTGACCCAGCATGTGCCACCAACAGAGATGGCAATGTGGGAAGCATTGCTGAACAGGCGGTGAGAGCTAAGCAGAAGGACCTCTGACTTATGAGAATTAAATCTGTGAAAGTTAGAGGACACCTATAATTGAACCTCCCACAGTCATTTACCTGCTCAGAGAATGCTTTCCTTAAGGCCAGCTGCTGCCAGAAACACTGAACATGCATGCAATTTTCCACTATAATTAATACTCTGATTAAAATCTGAATTGAAAAATGTTACGGCCATGAAGATATACAGGAGAACCGACTGACACAAAGCCAAAGGTGATTTGTGCTTGACATATTTTTGGATCTGCACAGCACAAATTCAAATTAAAGCCTTTTATAAATTACTTCAAATATTAAAGCAACTTGTTAGCAATTATAAGTTGGGTTTCTTGTATGCAAAAAAGAGCACCAAGATACCTGGAATTGCTTGTAGATATATTTTGACAGAGAAGGGTGTACTGCCAGGAGTGCTAGGTAGCATTTTTGACAGGGTGGAAGGTTGGCACCAGTATAGAGGAGGGTTGTTGATGGTGGTAAAATGGCACCCCATCTTTGACTGTGTGGGAAGGATTTCAAGGGTCAGAAGTAAAATGCACCCTTCACCAGCCATCTTTCATTTAAATTTCATTGTGCCATTTGTTCCTCCTTACTGGGTTCTCCTAAGGTATCTGTCATGCCCCCCATGAGCTGCATATCTCACCCCTTCCCTCACCAATGTTACAAGTCCTTCCCTTGGAGCTTTCCTCACTTCATGCCTAACTCAATTAGTCTTTGTTAATTCACTTTTCATTCTTCCTTTCCTCCTTTCCAGTCACTCCCTTGCCTTACTCTCCTTTGCCTCCTCCTCCCTTCTGACCTCACACACTCACAGTGTTTTCCTCTTGCTTCTTGCACTCTGACCTTGCTTCCTTCTCCCTTCTTCATCTGAAAGACAGGCCATCTTGTTTCTTACAAAACATTTGGACAGAGATTTGACTACAAGTTTTACTGATATCTTGACTCCTATAAGAATTAGAAGTGTGTGTGTGTGTGCTGAAAACTTGAGATCCAGACTAGACGATGGTCCAAATGAGCACTTGGTGGCATACCTGGAATCCAGGTAAAACCTGGCCAATCAAGGATATAGCCACCTAGTCACACACAGTTACAGCAAAATTAAAGGAAGCCAATGCAATCAAAATATTTTAAAAAGCAAGAATAATAATTGTAAAATATATTGAAAAGCAATAATAGAAGAAAGTATAGTATCCACCCAGCAAGTATGGTAGCTATAAGCCTTCCTGAATGTTTCTTGCACAGAAAATGCTGTTTCTTAAACTAAAAATGTTGTTTTCTATTCAAAGCAATACAAAGTTTGCACAGAACAAATTCCCTATTACAGTATTTTCCGTGCAGGAAATAGCTTTTTATGTGAAAGACATAATATTTCTCTATAGAAATATTATTTTGTGTGTAGAAAATGCTGCTTTCTCCACAAAACAACTAAGTACAAATTTTATACTCATTTTAGTCCTAAACTTCAAAGATTCTCATCAGACTGGGATTCTTCTTATCATGGATTCTCAACACTCAAAAGACACATTTTCCAACCATCTTAAAAAGATTTGCTAATATTCTTCCCATCCCTACTGCAGGCAGAAAGGCAATGAGTAGGGAACTAGTCTACCCTTCTTTGGCAGGGAGTTCCAGAGTTTGGTGATAACTATCAATAAAGCCATTTCTGAAATTTCTGCAAAGCACGGCTTGGAAGATGGGAGCCAATAGAAAGTAATCAAAGTCTGGGCCGGAGTATATGAGATTGTACAGTCAGAGAAAGGCTTTACAGGCTCATATGAGAGGAAACCTACACTTTCAGATGGGTGTGGGGAAGCAACCCTAAAGTCCTTTTTATAAAAAATATGGGCAATGTTAAATGAAGTACTATTGTAATATACAACTGGACACATTTTGTGCAGCAGGAAAACAAAATGTGGAATAGGAAATGCAATTTTGGATAGTTTGGTGTAAGGCCTTCAATCAAGAGCTTGGTTATTTCTTGAAAAAAAATACATATATTATATTAACAGTATATTATTGAGACCATTATTGAGACTTGACCATTCAAAAAATACTAAGTCACACTCAATTCTGAAATTTAGAAAATTATATTGGCATACCACAATTACATGGAAATGCCAACACAGAAGAGAAGCCCATTATCTAGATACTGCTATTAGTCCTAATTAGAATATACCAATTGTATCATTTCTTTTTATCTACATGTTAAAGGTAGAAAGTAAAGATGGAAATGAGGAAGCAAGTAATTTGAAAGGTGATCCTGGAGATGAGTTCAATGTATATCATAGACTGTCAAAAAGACAAATGAATGGGTCTGAGAGCAATTCAAGCCTGAATTTTCATCAGAAGCAAAATGACTACAATGAGGCAGTCCACTAGCAGTGGACTAGGTATCTAACTGAAAATGAAACTGCCTGGGAAAGAGATGGCGATGGAGGGGGTAATGCTGTTGAGCCCTCTGAAGTTTGCTTGATTTTATTGTCAAGTTCTATCATTTTACTGTTTTATTGTTTTACACCCTGTAATTTTATTACTTTATAGCAAACAAAGAATCTTGCTGAGAATTTGTTTTAAAGTGTTTATAAATGCAAGTTTGTGCTGTGTCTGGAGGAATCCAGGCAAATGAGAGGCAAAGTGCCAAGGCCAAGTGAGCAACCAGAAGGAAAGTAAGGAAACTCAAAGAAGAAACTTAAGGAAAAGAAAAGGAACTTAAATATAACAAAGAAGCAGAATAGATATCTAGAATTGTATCTTTAAACAGCGTTCTGTGCCATCATGCTGGCCACATGATCATAGAGTAGTCTCTGACAATGCTGGCTCTTCAGCTTAGTAATGGAGATGAGCACTGCCCCCTATGGTTGGACACGACTTGACAAACTTGCCAATGGGGAATACCTTTACTTTTACCTTTTATCTTTAAAAAAATCCAGAATAAGACCAGGTGCATCACAACAGTCTAGAGACTTGAAGCAGCTCAAGACAAATAAAATGCTTACCACCAAATCTGTAAGTAATTGAACTACATTTCCACTTCCAACTGATTCCTACTGTTATATTCTGAGGAGCTTCCAGAGCTTGAACCCTCGCAGTAATGATTTATCTTTGGAGTCAAGTGAGATTTTATTGCTGAATTTACCATTAGAAAGTACCTTGCAGCAACAGTAGCAGCAGCAGCAGCAGCAAAAGCCTGCACTAGACTTTGTTGCTTGCCAGTGCCTCTTGACTGCCTGAACAGTCATATCTATTTTTGAACAACTAATCAAAATAAATAACCATGTTGCCACCATTAAACATCTTTTGAGGCTTTTATGCCGAAGCACCTGGAAGTACTTCAAAGCTTAGCAAATTCCTCTGGCTCAATTTCCCAGCAGAAGAAAATTAATTTTAATGGAGGAGATAGGTGGGGGGAATGATGTGACACACAGGTATGAGAATAAACTTATACAAGGTCAGTCCTTGCAAAGAGCAGGAAATGGAAACTTTACAAATGCACCAAATTATGTTCAATATAATAAGACTAATAGAGATGATGGAACTCACAAAGAGTGGCAAGACTTTTCTTCAGTAAGATCTGCCACAGACTGGCTCCCAAAGCCACCTGTTTATAAAAGAGTTCTAATAATGTTTAAAGCAGGGGTAGGCAACCTTTCCCCTTTAAGGGCCGAGGGACTTCAGCTCCCAGAATCCCAGGAGCTATTGGCCAACATGGGACTATTGGCCAACATGGCTGAGCCTTCTGGGAGCTGAAGTCCCTCGGCCCTTAAAGGGGAAAGGTTGCCTACCCCTAGTTTAAAGGATCCACCGTATCATTTATATTATTTAAAATGAAGGACTTCCTCTCATTTCAAATATCCCCTGTTAGAGTTTTCTGCAAACTTCCAACATGCTTATCATATCATAAATAAATAAATAAATAACCCTTGGAACAGCTAATGTTAACCAAAACAGTGACACCCCACATGTCTTGGCAGCTACAACACAACACCTATCACCAGTCCTCTTTAAGTAAACTCTTTGTAAACATCTTCCAAAAGCTGCATGTGATATTGTGGAAAAGCCAGTGCCTAAACAAATGTCTGACTTCTTTGCTTCCTCCTCCATAAAAGATCAGTCTGCTTTTTTTTAGCTGTTGGCTCTTCTGCAGAACTTTTACTTACCCTGATACCTTCTAACAACAAAGGGCCTAAGCAGACGGGCAGCACGGGGCCACCCCGGAAAGCTGTGGATTGGGGCCGAGGCATCCGCATTCCTCGGCCCCATGGTGCAGCTTCACCGCCCCAGGAAGGAGCGCTAAAATAGTGCTCCTTCTGCAAATCGCTGAAGGTGTGCTGCAAAAGGCTGCTGGCGCACCTTCGGCACCTTTTCCGCCGCAGCGTGTGTGGATGCTGTGGCGGATAGGCATCCTCAGAGCGCCGGACATGCGGAAGGTCCGACGTTCTGACGATGTCTTCAGGAATGGGTTGGGGCACTCAACGTGCGGCTGCCCCTCCCCTTCCTTGCCCTGAAGACGGTGCTTTGCGCCATCTGCTTCCCCCAAAAATTCAAGGAGAAAGCTACAGGACAGAAAATTTTACAGCTGAACTAATGTGGCCAAAAGAGAGGGAGAAGCTGTCTGGCCTGATACTATTGCACAGAGAAATGACTTTACATACTCCAACATTAATTCTCCAGTTTTGTCAATGGTCAATATTGAGGGACTTCAAAGTAAGGCACCCCAGTGGAACTGGAGCTAAAACAAGGGTGTACTCTTATGTAATCTATGGACCATAGCTATAACAGCTGATTAATTTACCATTAGCCAACATAAATCCCAGAAATATAACTCCAGAAGAATTATAATTTCTCAAGGTCAGAACTCACAACCCCTGCTGGAAGATTTTCAAGTGCAACTTGAAGTAGCTGTGGAGACAACTGCCTGTCTGTTGGTCAAATTTTATTGCTTTTGGCCAATGGCTGTTGCATAAAACAATGTCACAATAACAACAAAATAATACATAGCATATATCCAAAATCAATTGTATGATTATACAGCAATTTACAATTTACAAAATTTAGCAATTAAAACTTATGGCCAAAGCACCATGGGCTCTTTTGAAGTGCTACAGACTAAATTTCCCAGAAGTGTATTTGTTGTCCCATGTTGTGTTCTAAATTCAGCTTTGTGTCTTGAAGCAGGCCTTATTTCTATTGAGGCATGTGCTTGGACTTCTGGCTCATCTTTTTCTCAATTGACCTAGGTCCCCTAAGGCTAACCTACATCTGCATGGTTACTGCAGTGCTAAAGCTGCCATTAATCAGCAAATAAGGGACATGGAGCTGCAAAATCACCCGAGTTAAGTCACCAAATATGCCATTCTTGGAATCACTATGAAACATTTTGGCTGCCCCTGTTACTTGACAAGTTAACAGTTCCACAGTACAGGAAAGCTTTTACATTAACATGATTGAATGTGCTTCTGTCTTTGTACTGGAAAGAAAATATAAGAGGATCCAATATTACAAGCACATTTGTCCCTGTGCAAATGAGCCAGTAGAAACTCTTAGCCATGTCCTTTTACACTGCTTTTTTAACCAAGGGATACATTTTGCTTTAATCACACATATTTTGCAGAATTTTCCTAGTGAGATGGAAGAATTCTGCCTTTCTTTTCTGCTTGCCAATCAAGATACAGGAATTACAGGCAGGGTCACTAGATTTTGTGCAACTGTTGTTGTGACTCATAGCCAGATGACAAATCATCAGCAGATAATGACAATAAAGAGCTCTTTATAAGTAGTCAAGTAGCCATGTGAAATCTGTTTGATTGTGGAGTACATACAAACCTTGGGCTTAGGCAGAGTTTTGTGACATATTTTTTGCTTTTCATTACTATTATTAACACTGGATGCAAATTGTACATATTTATTTTATTTTATGACACTCTGAATTTTATCTTATTTTGTTAAATTTTATCTCACATGTTTGTTGTATTTTATGCCATTTTGCTACTTGGTCAAATTTTAACTTATGGCAAAAAAAAAATTCTTTTGTGCTGGTCTATGACCATAATAAAATTATTGATTGATTTATTGATAGCTAACTGTGTGGTTCTCTTACTCCTCCAGCTTTATGATTCTAGGGGGCATTGGCCCTGTCAAAGTAAGAATTTTAAAATTCTTAAACACCTTGGTGTTTTTCAAAGACATGTTTCTTCAAACTCTTTGTGTGTTGTCGGTTGGTGGGTTTGTTGTTGTTGTTGTTGTTGTTGTTGTTGTTGTTGTTGTTGCTGTTGTTTTATTGGGTTGTTAATTTTAATGAATGTTATTGTTTTACATTGTTGTAAAACTCTCCTGAGTGCCCTAAGTACAGATGAAAGGTGGGATATAATTTATTCTAAATGGAATAATGGTAGTGAATAGTTAATTGTATGAATGCAACAAAGGAATTCTTTTGGGGTGGGATGGGATGGGGTAGAGGTATTAGATGTGGCCACTGAGGTGCCAGCTACCTTCATGACTGGGGATGTGAGATTTTCTTCCAAAGTCTCTGTAAACAACTCAGATCCTATCCTGCTTTAATGTGGGAGAAGTCACTCTGCATATTAATATGGCACTCCACTTAATTAAATGATCAGGCAATTCCTTTTGTTCTCAGATGCAAGTAAGACTAGATGAGGAGCACAAGAGAGTCTTTCTTTAATATGTCACTCAACCTGGCTTTATATCACTCTCAAACTAATACTTTACCTTCCCCCCACAACTTTTACTCAACAGCATAGCAAGGCTTTTTTAAAATGTAGAAACTAGCAGGTTTTCCCTGGGTTGCATCTGATATCAAAATCAAGATTTATTAACATTACAAAGAGCACCACTCTCTGAGAGTGGCCCTTTCATCATTCTAAGCAGCTGCCTTCAGGCAAAACATTTAACCTTGGGAAATGCAATTGGACTTGTGGGGGGGAAGCCAGGAATCTTTGAAACCCTTTGACTTCATTGGAGAAATCTACTAGACTGCTTTAGCTGAAAGAAGATGAGGTCCTTATTTCCATTTGATGTTTGTCAATTCTCTCCATTGCACTTAAAATTGAAAGATATGGCAGCTCTTACTTATAAACAATGACTTTCAATTTTTCTTTAAAGCAGGCTGGGGGTAAGAAATCCATTTTTAACCCACTGGGACTGGTATTAGTATGAAAGAAAGGGAGGGAGGATGTGTACTTGAGTGGGCTAAATGTTTAAAATAGGCTCAGAGATGGATCTTATCTGATATGCTGGGTGGTTTATAGCAAAATGATAGATTTTTCATTTTCCATTTTCCAATTATATCACCTGTTGCCCCTGCTCAAGTGAAAGAGCTCATGTGTCAATTATGAGCTTTTATTTGGCAGTCAGCTATATTTCTGGCTGCAAAAAAGGGGGGAAAGTACATTTCAAATTGATGTTTTATTTTCAATATCACATTATATCTCTCTGTCTAGCTTTGAGAAATCCCGGCAACATCTCTCAAAAAGGTTGCTTAACTGAAGTAACAAATACTTCCATAAAGCCTTTGGCTGCATAATTGTCGCTGAGAACTACCAGTAAATGTATACTTAACGATATCTGAAAATGAACAGCAAGAAAAATAAGCCAGGTTAGATGGGAAGGTTATGCTGTTTGAGGGCAGAGGGAGGAGGTCTCAAGCAGAGAAAAAGTACCTAAATAACACATCCTTCTTTCCTTTCTTTCTATGTCTATAAAGGCAAAATATATTTATTTATCCAAATAAAACTTTTTAGTAATAAACCCATGGGCCACCTCAACCAATGTTCAGAGGATTTATGTTGGAAGCTGACCATGTTTTGCCCTTATTGGAAATATGATGAACATCTTTTGTACAACTGTGCTTTCCAAAATAACCTTTGCAGTATCCATGACATTATTACAGAGTGTTAATGGCCTTCACTCTGTACTCACAGTTCTAAGAACTAAAGCAAAAGGTCAGGACAATTATCTGCAACTCAACAGTGATTATCCATCTGCAAATACAAAACACAAAAACACAATAAGCATGCATGCACTAGATATACAGACTTGATGGCCAAAAAGAAGTGATTTATTGCAAAATGTTCACACACATGATTTTAAACTATTGTAACCTTTTTAACCTGTTTTAACTTGTTAGATTGTTCAATATGATTTTATTTTGCTTTAACTATTTTTATTTTAATGTTGTTGTTTTTTTAAAAGAAAAACTGCACCAACCAATTATATGTACTTTCCGGAAATTGCATAATATATGGCAAATTATTTTAGTCAGTTGATGTTTCAGTCAACAATTATATTTACCTCCTGCTATTAAGGATGAACTATATGCTTTTTAAAAAATGTTTGTACTGGATTTCTTGAAGTATAATTACAAAGAAAGACAAGAGGGGAGTTGAGGGAAGAAAAAAGATGAAAAGGGGGAGCACACAGAATGGGAAACTGATCCAGGCATAAGAATTAATGGATGCTGACTAATAGCCTTTAGCATTTCACAGATGAAAACTGTGATATGTGTGGCCAAGCAGCATCAGAGTGAGGTCAGGAAGGCAAATATTATTTATTTATTTATTTCATTTGTATGCTGCCTTTTTCCCAGAAGGAACCCAAGGTGGCTCATTCAAATATTATGAATGAGAAAGAACACACAGGAGATGCTGCAGCAGTTCGGTTTTGCCTTAGGGGGGAAGCAGACGGAGGCCCCGGAGACGCCGCCGGACGTAGCGCAGCGGGACCGCAGCCTCCGCACCCCGGCGCTCCTGCGGCATCCCTGGAAGGAGCGCAAAAATAGCACTCCTTCCACAAGACAGGGAAAGTGCGCCCTAAAAGCGTAGGGCGCACTTTCCCTGCCTTTTCTGCCGCAGCGTGGGAGGACGCTGCGGCAGGAGGTTGCCCTCGGCGCACCAGCTGTGCGGAGGGCTGGCAGCACCGAGGGCAACCTCAGGAAGAGGAAGGAGCGCCGCGCGTGTGGCTGCTCCTCCTCTTCCAGGCCTCCAAGACGGCTCAATAAGCCGTCTAGGCCCTTATTCTACTGAGAAGGGCAAGATATCATTCACTCTTCTGTCCTTCCCCTTGAGTTGTTTAAAATCATTTTTTTCTAGAATTCTACATACACTAAAAGTTGAATAAAACACACAAAGACACACAAAACTGATACAATAAAACAAAATACCAAGAAATACAAAAGCAGGGAAAAACCTACACTATTAAAGAAAGAATGACTTCCAGCTGTCTATTCTGTGGTTTATGATATTTCCTAAAATTCTACCTATTATGTTTTCTTAAAGTTGATGTCTATAAAATGCATTAGTGATACTTCATTGCAGTGATGTGGGAGTTGCTTGTCCCATGACAAATTCATAATCCCTAAGTTAGGGGTGGCTAACTGGAGATTTTCAGAACAAATCCTGAAACAACTTTATCTTATCCCAGTATGTTATAAAAATTATCAATGGTTTGGTAAAATGTTTTGCTCAATTCTTTTGTCAGAAGAAGTAGTAGTGGACATCAGGTAATCCCTGGATCAATGCTGGCCTCAGACCTTTCCTCAATATATAACTTTAAATCTTGCAAGTCATTGTCTGTGAATTACTTGGTGAAGACAACTCTCTTACTGAACCTGCATCTGTTGTTCAAGGGGAAAAGGAATAAAAATGAGAGTAGTCAGTTTTATCTTTTCTTTCTGTCTTTGTTTCTTTGCATGACAACAATCAGCTTATCAACTCAACTATCAAAGGGTACAGAATGTGCCACAAAATCTTAATGCTAATTGGGTCCTCATGGAGAAGATAAGAGGTCCTTCTCTATGAGGAGATCACAGAGTATAAGCAAAAAGTGTGATACCCAAATGTGCAGCTTTTCATAGATAGGTTAAAGTTGAAGAGTTTATTGTTAGCCCCTAAGAGCCTTGGGACTATTATTTATAATGAGTATATCAAATGCAAATATAAGAAGGTTAAGGAAGATTCATTCCAAAAATGCATAGTGATGCTTCAGGACATAGTGTTATTAAGCAGAGGGTAAATGAGCTGCAAAGCTAATATATATGTGTGTGTGTGCATGCGCATGTGTGTGCAGTTGACCCAGATGACAAGGTAAGTGGGAATAACTGCAGGCGAATGGTTAGAGGCAGGAATTGGCCACAGAGTGTTGTGAGCACAGGAATAGGAAATCTCAGAAAGTTTTTCTGAGATTTTTTCTGCCATGGAACCTGGCAGAAACTAAAGTGGCATAAAACTAGGAGGGGAAAACAATGTTAGTTGCAAGTAGAGTTGGACTGGATTAATGAATTAACAAATGTACAAATAGGGCTTCTTATTCACTACTTATGTAAGCTTATAGATCTTGGTGACTCTACTCTAGTTGGGGCTAGCACTGAATTTAGAGCTAATTTAATCCATCTGTTTAACAAGCTGACTTTAGGGAAGGCTGATCCACCATAGATCAGTGTCTTGTACTCCAACACCTCATCAAAAAAGATGCCACCTGCAATACGGTCTCTCTTTATGTTGCCTTTATAAAGAAGCTTCTGACTGTGTATCTAGAACCAAACTGTGGAAAAAACTGGAGGCTCCTTCAATTGACTGGCATCTACTATACCTATTTTTTGTGCTGCATAAAGGGACCTCACTCAAAGTAAGATGCAACCTCCAGGGTCATCTGACCAATACCATTGTCACTGAGAAGGGTGTCAAGCAGGTTGCATTCTAGCTCCACTCCTATGCAACTTTTACATCAATGATATGGTGGCTCCTCTCAACAACAAATTGCCCCCCAAAATCAGAGGGAAGGCAGATTTCAGCTATGCTTTATGCAGATGATGCAGTAGTAATTCCAAGAACATCTATTGAACTATAAAGAGTACCAAGGACACTAGGCCTAAGCAGACTGCCAGAAATAGTGCACATTAAATTGAGGCACTGCCCTGGCTCAGTGCTAGGGAATCATGAGAATTGTATTTTTTTTCTGAGACATTGAGCCTTCTCTGTCAGAGAGCTCTGGTGCCACAATAAATTACAGTTCCCATGATTCCCTAGCACTGAGCCAGGACAGTGCCTCAATTTAATGTGCACTATTTCTGCCAGTCTGCTTAGGCCCACTAACACAGTATTGCAGAGTGAAGCAGCTAAAATAATGGCATTTGCTAAAAGGCCCAAGAACTGAAACTGGAATATAGATAGTCACAAGTTTGAACAGGTCTCCTGCTTCAAATATCTGGGGATAATCTTTCATGCTACTGGTAGTAGAAAAAGCATATGGGGACTATACTGCTGGTAACATGCAGAGGAGCTGAACAGCCATCCTCAAACTTCTTATGACAAGAGGAAGCCATT
This sequence comes from Phrynosoma blainvillii, assembly GCA_026167975.1. Classification (NCBI taxonomy): domain Eukaryota; kingdom Metazoa; phylum Chordata; class Lepidosauria; order Squamata; family Phrynosomatidae; genus Phrynosoma; species Phrynosoma blainvillii. The sequence goes on along the minus strand of JANUYF010000007.1, from coordinate 7,724,718 downwards.
TTATACAAGTGGCACTCAAACCTTCCAAAGCCAAATCAGTTGCACAACTGCTTTATGGATTCCAACTGGGATCCCTCCCCAATTCTGCACCATTAGAATTTGTGCAATCCAAACATCTAAGATCAGCATTCCAAGCTTCAAAATGTATTTCTAATGCAACTCTAAGACTGGAGTCAGGCTTTATGAAAATGGAGGCCAGAGTGTGGGTGACTATCCTTTCCCACTGGCCTTGCTCCACTTACCCTGAATGATGAATTCCAGTATGTCCACCAGTATGGAGTTTTACCATCTTTTACTTTCAATTATGTAATCTATTTGGTTTTTCTGTTGGTCATCTGGTGATGTCCATATGTATAACCTTTTCTCTGGTTGTATGAAAAATGTGTTTGCAATGAATAGGTTGTTGGCTTCACAAAAATCTATCAGACACTCACCTGCTTCATTCCTTTTGCCTAGTCCAAACCTGCCTACTGTTTTTGATTCTTCTTTACTTCCAGCCTTTGTGTTCCAATCTCCAATGATCAACTTGACATCCTGTGTTGGTGTGTTGTCAATTTCATCCTGTACTCCTTCATAAAATCTATCAATTTCTTCTTGTTCTACCTCAGTGGTTGGTGCATATGCTTGAATTATGGTGATATTCATAGGTTTCCTGTGGAGCCTTATTGAGATGATTTGGTCTGATTTTGCATTGTATCCTCTGACTACTTTTGCAACATCATTTCTTATTATGAAAGCCACCCCATTTCTTCTTGTCTTTTCCCTCCTATATCTGTTTATTTAACACTTGGTCTAAGTGTCTCTCTACTATGTGATCTTCTAAGGGCATAACACTGCCCCCTTCTGGTTATGCTGTCTTCCAAAAACAGTGGACATCTTTGTTCACCATTTTAGCATACCAGTTGTGTTGATCAAATGAAATATATTGTTTCCCTTGTAAGCTATTATCGGTTCTCATAAATTGTTCAACATTGAAAATCACAGATGCATGAAATATGTGTGGAAAGCTCCTTCCATTTCACATCGCTTCCAGCCTCCTGATTTGTAATACTTGTCATTAAACCTTATACCCTAATGAGTAGTACAAAAATAAAAGTAGGGTCTCTGAAGGTTAACAGGGAAGTGATGATAGCAGATGAGCTGTAACAAACTTATTGTAGAATGTGCTACTTTGCTTCTTTCTCTACTTGAACATTAAATATTATTATTCCCAGTTTTCTGATGTGCCCTAGAAACAGAACTGACATTGTCTATGTGTGCATATATGTAGTATGTGTGTGCATTTCTCTGTATGAAATTCTGAGTAGAAGTCAATTTCAAACTAGAATAAACCTCCACATCATTAATTTTCTGCATTGTACAGATAAAGGCTTAGAGGAGTGACAAAGTCTTTGGGGAGATACACCTGAAAATATTATAAATTAGCTTTTGCGGAGCAAATTCTCTTTGGAAACAGATTTGCTGGCCCAAAACACAATTAGCAAGCAGTGTGGCATGGAGAGTCCCATGGTACATTTTAACAGCTGTTGCTTTAGTATCTTATTTTAACAAGAACAATTATAAACTATTCACCCATTGTTTAGGGTAAAGTAGCCCTCAGTTTTGGTAATTGTGCAGATATAGTAAAAGATGGGTGTTGAAGAGTCTCAGAAGACTTTCTCAACTTGTCCGCCATCTTCCATTCTCAACAATGATCTAGAACAGTAGTTTCCAACCTGTTCTCTATGGAGCCCTTAGGGCTCTGTGAGTCAAAAACGTTGGAAACTCCTGCTCTAGAACTATCAGAGAACTGGCAGAGAATGGGAGAGATTGGCAGCTATCCCTCTAACATAGGAAGGAAGCATGGAGGAGACACAGAGACATTTGATTGAAAAGGAAGTATTGTTTTGTGTTACAAATTGATGTTAAATTTCCTGGATTTTGAGAATCCCCCAGTAGTCACATGACCAGAAAGAGGAGGTGCCAGCCTACAAGAGATACCATCTTAACTGAGAACAAAACCACTAAAAAGCAGGCCTATGACTAACATATTTTTTTCCTCCTGTATGGTTGTTAACACATTGTGAGTGTACCTTCAAGTAATCTGTCAATTTATGGCAACCTCATGAATTTCAGATCATTTTCTTTAGCAAGGAATATTTAGAGGTGGTTTTACCAGTTCTTTCCTCTAATACAAACTCAACTACGCACACACTATTTGTAGTTTGGGATTTATTTTGTGTAAAATGTGCATATGGTTATTTTACTCAGCAAGGACCATGTTTTGTGTAGAAAATAATATTTCTGCATAAAAAAATCCTGTTTCCTGCACCAAAAATGTTGTTTTACATGCAAAACTATCACATCTGATTTTGTGCAGAGTATGTCCCCATCAGTAAACATTCAAATCTGTCCAGGATTCTCATCAGGGTTTCTCAACACAAGAGAAAAATGATTTTGACCATATTTTAATCTTTTAAAAATAGTCTTCCCACACCTAACTAGTAGGGATGGACAGAATATTTGCTGCTATTTATTTTCCAATTGACAAATGGGTTTCCAGGCACTGAGGGGCAAGAATTTTGTACTGTTTGTGCCCAGTATTCACACACCCTAAATTGCTTGGGGAAATTATTCTGTACAGACAGGTTTTTGTAAAAATAACATGGGTTTTCCTAAAATACACAGACTACATTTTTCATGAAAAACAGCCATTTCCAGAAACACCCATGTTTTATGTAAAAAAAAAGAAAAAAAGAAAAAAGATCTAAAGCCATTTCTGAACCAAAAAAAGCATGTGTGTTTCTATTCAGAAAGTTTTTCCTAAACATTTCTGAATGTTTGAATGCCAGATGGAAACTATGCCAATTTTTATTTTTTTTTAAATAATTTTTAATTTTTAATTTTTATTTATATATTTATTTATTTGCTTTCATAGCCGGGAGTAAAATATGAAATTTACTTGTTCCTGCATACAAGGACATTTTTTTTTAATTTTTATTTTATTTTATTGGGTCAAAGATTCACTATTGATGAGTAGTGCATATTTTCTGAAGCTACTTGGATCCTTGGGAATGATTACAGTCTTTCCATAGAGCTGCTGAAATTGAAGCTTGAGACAGAACCACACTGGTATCATTTAGTCAGAGCTAGAAATATGTCTCAGAATCAATCTGGTTGTACTAGTAGAACTGATACACCTTCTGCCTATGAGTCAGGGGGAAAATCATTTGAAACATAGAATCCTAAACTTGGAAGGAACTACAAGAGCCACCTACTCTGATCTGCTCTAAGTAATATACAGCCAAAGTATCCCCTGTTTAAAGGCCTCCAATGGAGGAGAATCTATTGTCCTCCAAAGCCGTCCATTTCACTGCCAAACAGCTTTTATTGTCATGAAATGATAATGTTCAGGTGACTTTTTTTTTAACTTAAATCCATTTTAAACTAATTCATTGCTTCAGATCCCAATTGCTGAAGCAACACAACACAAACTTTTAAAAGGTGGATGGAGAAGGCCTAAGCAACTACCAAGCAGTAAATGAATACCAGGAAAAGTTCTAGAATATATCATTTAACAGTCCATCAGTGAGTATTTAGAAAGGAATGCTATGATTACAAAAAACATGGATTTTACAAAAACAACAAAAAAAGTCATCCCTGACTAATCTTACATCTTTTTTAATAGTGTTACAAGCTTGATAGATCAGGGAATGCTTTAGATGTAGTAAATCTTGATTTCAGTAAGACGTTTTACAAGGTCCCATACTTTATAATGTTGCAGGCAATCTAGTAAACTACAAACTAGACAGGGCTATTGTTAGGTGGATTTCTCATTGATTGACAGAATGAACCTAAACAGTGTTTACAAATTATGCTTCATATTGGAAAGGAGTGACAACTGAGGTGTCACAGGATTCTGTCCTGTATGAGGGTTGTTCAACATTTTATAAATTGCATGGATGATGGATTAAAGGGCATGATTATCAAAATTACAGGTGAGGCCAAATAGGAAGGCTAGCTAATAGCCCAAATGAGAGGATTAGAATTCAAAATGGCCATAACAAATTATAAAGCTGGGTCAAAGTAACAAATTGTATTTCGGTAGGGAATCAATGTAAAGTATTACATTTAGGGGGAAATAATGAAATGCACAAATATAGGATTGGTGACACTTGGCTTGAAAGCAGTACATGTTGAAAGAATCTATGAGTCTATGGGCCAATGCAGGCTGGCACAAAGGGCTGCCCTGGGAGTGAAGTTGGGGTGGGGCAGCCAAACGCCGCATGCCCCGACTTCACCCCAACACCATCCTGATGCCGCATGTCCATCCACATGGCACGTAGCATCAGGATGCCTTCTTGGTGCAGCGTACACACATGCTGTTCCAAAAGGGCACAAAAAAGCTGTGGCGGCAGCTCTAAGGGTGGCCTTTTGCTACCCCCAAAAGGAGTGGCATTTTGCTGCTCTTTTGGGGGCGGCAAAAAGGAGGATTGGGGCCATGGCATGTGGTTGCCATGGCCCCAATTCGCCACTCCCAGGGGCGGCTCTGTGCTGCCCCTTTCAGGACATCTGCATCAGCCCTTAAAAAGCTACAAGCCAACAGTGTGACATGGTAGCCAAAAATCCTACAGTAACTCTAGATGGCATTGTGTAGATCAAGGTAAGAAAAACTATGGCTCTTTGACCAGACCTCATCTGGAATACTGCATCCTGTTCTGGACACCACAATTCAAGAATGTTATTGACAAGCTGGAATGTGTCCTCAGGAGGACAAGAAAGATAGTAAAAGGTATGAAAACCAAGTCCTATTAGTATTGACCTAGGAGCAAAACAGACAGGCAGGAAAAAGTGGCTTGAAGCTGCCTTTTCTGAAACCACATTGAAATCCCACCAACAGCAATGCTGGCTACAAAGGCGGCTGAATGCATGTGTCATAACCACATGGCATAGCTTTAGGCTGCACTGCTGGGTACTTTTTTTTTACTGTCACCACCACCATCCCTGCACACCTTCGCAGGAGTGAACTGCCAGTGAATGCCATCCCATTGCACAGCCATCCCTGTGAACCTGCACGTATTCACATGTGCAGCGCTTCACCAGGACAGGGTACTGGAGCAGAATTGTGTCCATGCAGATGACAATCATGCCTCCCTTCACACACCCCCCCCCCCTTCAGCCTATGCCACCTCTTTGAAAGTCTGTTTTGAGTATGTTGTACTCATCTCCACGAGACATTCCATGGTTTCTCTTTTGGGCATTGCCACCCACACCATTTGTGTACAGCAGCTCTGTTCCTTTTAAATGTGCTCCTATGATGGGGCATTTACATGTATAATTCATGTTATGGTTTGGAAAAAGTGCCCCTTTAGAGGTGCACTGGTTTTGGTGCATTTATACATACATGTGAAGGTGTGCACTTTCTGGTAAGAAGTGGAAAAAGCAGCTTCTTCTTGAGGCAGTTTTCCTCCCCATAAAATGGCTAGATGGTGCTTTCCAGCTGGCTTCTAAGTGTGCATCATCTAAATGTCCCCTTCTTGAGCCAGCCTGAAACCTGCTTATTTTACTCATCTGTTTCGCCCCGTAGTGAGCTGGATATGCTTGGCTTGGAGAAGAGAAGTCTGGGAGGTGATATGGCAACCATATTTAAATACCTGAAGAGATGTAATGTAGAAGATAGGATGAACTCGTTCTCTACTGTTTCAAAGACTAGAACATGAAACAATGGGTTCCAATTACAGAAAGAGAGAGAGAGAGAGAGATTTCACCAAAACATTAAGAAGAACTATTTGACTGTGGGAGTTGTTTGAGAGTGTAATAGTTAACTGCCCTCGAGTCAAGATTGACTCATGGTGACCCAATGAATGAGACATCTCCAAGACCCTCTGTCCTCCACTGCTTTGCTTAATTCCTGCAACCCCTTAATACCCATGACCTCCATAATAGAGTCCATCCATCTGGCATGTGGCCTTCCTCTCTTCCTACTTCCCTCCACCTTCCACAGCATTATTATTGTCTTTTCCAAAGAGTCCTTCCTTCTCATGATGTGTTCAAAGTACAACAGCCTCAGTTTGGTTATCTTCTTCTTATTTATTATTATTATTATTATTATTATTATTTATATCCTGCCCTCTGCAGAGCAATCTTTGCTTCTTCCAGGGAAGTGTCTGGCTTGATCTGCTCTAGGACCCCTTTGTTTGTCCTTTTGGCTGTCCTTGGGATCCTCAGCACTCTTCTCCAGCACCACATCTCAAATGAATTGATTTTCTTCCTATCATCTTTCTTAACTGTCCTGCTCTCACATCCATACATGGTAATAGGGAATACAATGGCTTGTATGATTCTAATTTTTGTGTTGAATTATATATATCTTTGCATTTTAGAATCTTGCTTCTAGTTCTTCCATAGCCACCCTCCTCATTCTTAGTCTTCTTCTGATTTCCTGACTGCAATCCCCATTTCTATCAATGTTTGATCCCAGGTATAGGAATTCTTTTACTATTTCTATTTCTTCATTGTCTAGGTTGAATTTATGAAGATCCTTGGTGGTCATTACTTTTGTTTTCTTTATGTTCAGCATTAAATTTGCCTTTGCACTTTCTTCTTTGATCTTCCTTAGTAGGTGTTCCAGGTCTGTGAGGGCTTTCTGCTAGCTATGGTGTCATCTGCATATCTTAGATTGTTGATATTCCTTCCTCCTATTTTCACTCCTCCTTCTTCTGTGCCCAAGCCTGTTTTTCTAATAATATGTTCTGCAAACAAGTTGAACAGGTAGGGTGATAGGATGCAGCCTTGTCTGACTCCTTTGCCAATTGGGAACCATCCTGTTTCTCTGTGTTCTGTTCTGTCTGTCTTGAGTACAGATTCCTTATCAGGACTATCAGATGTGCTGGTACTCCAGCATGTTTTTAAAAAAGCTTACAGACATCAGTTTAGCGTTCATATTTTAAGATGAACAAAGCCAATTTGCACTTCCTAAATTAATATGTAACCCAGAATGCAGTTATCCTCCCATTGCCACACTGCAGTAACTTGATACATCTAAGTAGGACTGAACTCGGTGAATTTTTTTACCTAAGCTGAAGAGAAATTGAAACTCTGTCTGTGGAATTCAACTGGAATTATCCCTTTATATGAATGTGTGGGTGATCATTTAATAGATGCCTTTCCCTCCATCCCTGGCTCTTCTCCTTTTTATCTTTCCTCCTTTCATTCTCATTTTGAAGAGCTATGTTTAGAGAGGTCTGCCACCTCATAGTGAAGTGCAGACTATAAAGACCACAAATGTTAACAAACTGAAAACAAGCAATTTAAAGGCTAGGATGCACATAACATGTTACATTGGAAGAGAACAGAAGGTTTCATGGTCTTGGCTCTGTGGAAAACACACATCCTTAAACAGGTTCATGAAAATTCCTTGGTATACACCAGACGAAATGAAGCTTTGAATCTCCAAATGTTGTTGGGCTGTAGCTCCCATCAGATCTAGTAATCACAGATATGCAATCCAACAAAGCTACCAATCCCTGATACAAATCAAAAGTCACAAGCTACTCATAAAAGATTATTCAAATTTTTGGTTGTGTACATTGCTCAACTTAAAGTCACATGCTTATACTGATTTAGGGGGAATTTCATTTGAATCTTCAGTCCAACAGTTTTCTCATGAAGCACAACTGCCTTTGGTGTAACTGCTGCCTTCCTATCATTTATTATTGTTTGCAATGGATGCAGTTCTGAAGTCCAGAGAAGTCAATGGTTGTATTCTTATCCATCTCAAGAGAGTTAGAAAATTAAGCCCATTCTTAGGACTCAAGAAGCCACAAGGTCTCCAACATCTAATGAAATAAAATACAATCATCAGGTTCAATCCAGAAATAATAATAATAATAATAATAATAATAATAATAATAGACATGTCTTTATTTCATTTTGCAAGTTTCAGAAGATTTAATTTTTTGATTTGGAAAAAAAATGACATTACTCTGGCTTCACAGAGCATCTTTTTTTTTCCTCTTGAATGTGTATAGAGATATTTGAATTCTGTATTATTTAAACCTGGTCCACTTCAAGAAGAATGCAAACTCTGACATGCTTCTCAAGTTCAACCCATCCATATTTCTTCATTTTTAATTTTTTATTTTTTTGAAAGAAGAATCCAGATTATCTTAATTTTTAAATGTAATTGATGTTGTGTAATAATGTATGTAATTGGCATGCAGGAAGATGCTGATGACACCATACTACTAGCAGAAAACATTAAAGACTTGAAATAATTACTAAAGAAAGTCAGGAAAGTGACAAGGCAGGCTTGCTGTTCAGTATTAAGAAAACAAAAATAGTAACCACGGAGGAGCTGCAAGTTTTCAATACAGATGAGGAGGAAATTGAAATAGTTTTTTGTGGGTTTTTCGGGCTGTGTGGCCATGTTCTAGAAGAATTTCTTTCTGACATTTCACTAGCATCTGTGGCTGGCATCTTCTGAGATGACTTCAACAGGAAAAAAGAAACCCTTAAAGTAAACAAGATATGGCTACCAGTCCTACAAAATAAGAAAATCAGCACTCAGCAAATGCAAATGGGAAACCAAACAGGGTCAGGGGCTTTCCCAGCAGACAATAGTAGACTATCTCCTTGATTGCACATCCTCACCTGGAAGCCATGCCATTAACAACAGAACATACCTATTCAACACAGAACAATACACAGTTTACATGGGATTAGCAGACAATAACCTTGAGTGCATTTCCTCCCACCCTGGAGCCATGCCATTAACAACAGAACAATACCTATTCAACACAGAACAACACACAGTTCACCTGGGAACCACTCTTCCCTACCCAGGGTCTCACAGTATATATAGACCCACTCTCTTCCATTCCAGTTTTCTCTGAAGATGCCAGCCACAGATGCTGGTGAAACGTCAGAAAGAAACTCTTCTAGAACATGGCCACACAGTCCGAAAAACCTACAAAAAACTATGGATGCCGGCCATGAAAGCCTACGACTTCCATTGAAATTGAAATAGTTAATGATTTTACTTACCTTGGATCAATCATTGATCAGAATGGGGATTACAGTCAAGAAATCAGAACAACAGTAGGATTGGGAAGAGCAGCTATGAAAGAACTAGACAAAATCTTAAAGTACAAAGATATTAAACTGAATACCAAAGTTAGGATCACCCAAGCCATCATATTTCCCATTACCATGTGCAAATGTAATAGCTGAACAGTGGGAAAAAAAGATATAAAATCAGCACATTTGACATGTGGTGCTAGAAAGATACCATACAAGTTTTCTAGAAACCTTTGGGGCAGATTGAGATGGGCAAGAGCAGCACATCCAAAGACATTTTTTTATTTTTTATTTTTTATTTATTTATTTATTTTTATTTTATTTTGTTCCTGGGACACTTTGGGGGCCACATGTTTTGCCAAAACAGCCCCTGAAAAGAAAACAATAAAAATGGGAAATAGCTAGGTATTTTAAAATGCTAAATAATGCAAGGAGGCTGATTCTTTTAGTATATGGAAGCTATAAACACACTACTGCCCAAAAGGTGTGACAGATTTGTTAAACAGAAAGTAAAACTTGCAAACAATAAAGCTTTTACCTAAAGCAAGTCCCTAGAGCATATCTCCAGTCAGTTGTTGGGAACCCTTAAAAAAAAAAGCACTGGGGAGATCCCGGCTCTTTTGTTTGCATTGTACAGAGAAGTTTATACACAAACTCCCTCCTGGACAATGTGCTCTCATGCACTTTCCATAATACCTGTTCCCTGTTGGACATGTTTATCTGTGTTTAATGTGTATGTAGAAAACAATCTAATTGATAATGGCTATTCTGATAACTGATTATCATGATTTATGCCTAGCAGTTTAGAGATTATCATAATTTCTAACAATTTAGAGATGCATTTTAACAGGTGGTTGGTAAAAGTCCCCCACTACTTCCCAAGTCTGTGCCAAGTATGGGAATACCACATGCTTGGCACAGCCTTGGGAAGTAGGGAGGGACTTGTACCAACCACCTGTGAAAATGCATCTCTGTTAGAAATTATGATAATCTCTAATAAGCATAGTCAGATGCCAAGGTTGTCCAAGTTTAACATCAGTGAAGGCTAAAACTGAGCATCAGCTGCAGCTGCGGCAGTTTCTAGGATAAACAAGCCAAGAAGGTTACCATAATGGTGCAGTTTGCATATGTCATCCTAATCCTCCTCATACCAAGTTATTCTGCCTCCCTACCCTGACACAACACACACACACACACACACACACACACACACACACACACCAGGGGCCCTGCAGCCTATTTAAAATATGAGTTCCCTTCCTGCAGGCCATGTATTTCCAGGCCTCCAAGGTGATTTTTTTCTTAATTTGTTTTTGGCTGTTGCTACGGTAAACCACACAACCATATCCTTCAACTGTCCTGATTATGTGGGGATAGTCCTGGTTAATCCTCTGTCTTCCCACTGTTTGAGGCTGTAGGCTTTTTTTTTTTTTTATGTCCAAACTTCATTCTCCGCCACACACTTTTTCCTTATTTGTTCTTAGCTTTATTGTATTTGTGCCAACTCAGTTCAAAATGCAAATGTAGTCTGCACTCAGCAGGAAGGAAGGGAGAGGAAGGGGATGGAATCTTGCTCTTCCCAGCAGACTCAGACAAAAGCACACTGCTGCACCCTCTCCTAGTTTGTCTGTTCTCCTTCATTAGGAGCCCTGGTGGTGCAGTGGTTGACTCACAAATGGCAAGGTTGTGAGTTCAATCCCATCCAGTTGCTCAGGGTCAACTCAGCCTAGCATCCTTCCAAGTTCACTAAAATGAATACCCAGCTTGTTGGGAATTCAGCTTACAATTGTAAACAGCTTAGAGACTGCTCAGTGCAGTATGAAATGGTGTATAAATGAAGCTGGTATTGCTATTCATTATTATTTTTTTCCATATTGGCCACACTCTAATGTCACTTGACCTACACATGTTCCAGTTTTCATCTGTGAAATATGCAACATATCTCTGTCCCAAACTCCTCGAAGCTATATTTGTTTTTTTCTTCCTTATCCTGATTTGGGAGAGTTGGAAGATTCCATGCAAAAATGTACTAATAATTGCAGACTGGAATGATCTCTCCTTCCCTTTAAAGATAAAATCATATTTCTATTCACCAAGTTGGTGGCTTCCAATCTGTCTTGAGCTTGGCCAGGTTTGTAGAAGATTCAACATAACCATATTGTTAATATGTATGCTGTCAACACTAAGCAAACCACTTGATGATGTTCGGTAGAAAACAACAATATTGCAAGCCTTTACATTATCTCTACAAAATTTGACATCTTTTAGAGCATAATTCTCTGGAAAGCAGCTACACCATTTAGCTTCTCTTTTTGAATTCTGCCAGAGACACCATTTAGCTTCTCTTTTTGAATCAAGTCTCTTTTGAAATGAAAGCAATCTTGCTAGAGGATTTCACTGCCCTGTTGGATATCCACTCCAAGATCAATCACCTGTCCTCATTCTATATTCTAGCTCTATTTTGATCTTTTCCACAGCTCGCCTGTTTCATTACCGCTAAGGTTTTTAAAAGGCAAACCAAGACACAGTATTGTTCCATGCTCACCTCACAAGCCATAGGATGCAAGCTTTCACAGAGTCAGTCAGGTATTAAAAGTATTAAAAACTTATAATGTGTTTGGAGGAGAGTGCAACAATATGCTGTTTACTTATAGATGTTACACGTTAGCAGATGGAAAAGTGGCATGCTCAAAGGAAATAATGCTCCCAAATAAATATTATATGAATTATCCTGAAAGGATAATTTATTTGATGAAGGCCTGTGCCATAATATAAGGTAAAAACACACAGAACAAATTATTATATACCTTAAAATGCAAATAGTCAAACCAAAAATAAATAATTAAACTAACACACACACACACACACACACACACACACACACACAAAACCAGACCTAGACCCAGCAACAGCAGACAAGGCTGCATCCTATCACCCTACCTATTCAACTTATATGCAGAATATATTGTAAGGAAAGGAGTGAAAATAGGAGGAAGCAATGTCAACAATCTGAGTTATGCTGATGACACCATAATACTACCAGAGAACCTCACAGACCTAGAAGAACTACTAAGGAAGATCAAAGAAAAAAGTGCAAAGGCAGTCTAAATGTTGAACATAAAGAAAACAAAAATAATGACCACAGAGAACCTATAAACTAGACAATGAGAAAACAGAAATAGTAAAAGAGTTCTCATATCTGGGATCAAACATTGATCGGAGTGGGGACTGCAGCCATGAAATCAGAAGAAAAGGGTGGCTGTGAAAGAAGTAGAAAAGATCCTAAAATGCAAAGACATACAACTCAGCACAAAAGTCAGAATCATATAACCCATTGTATTCCCTATTATCATGTATGGATGTGAGAGCTGGACAGTCAAGAAGGAAGACAGGAGGAAAATCAAATCATTTGAGATGTGGTGATGGAGAATGCTGAGGATTCTATGGACAGCAAAAGCCAAACAAATGGGTCCTAGAGCAGATCAAACTAGAAATAACTCTAGAAGCCAAAATGACAAGACAGATTGTCATACTTTGGACACATCATGAAAAAGCATGAATCGTTGGAAAATACAATAATGTTAGGAAAGTTGGATGGAAGGAGAAAGAGACGAAGGCCACATGCTAGATGGATGGGCTTTATTAAAGAGATCATCAATATAAGTTTGCAGGAGCTGAGCAGAGCAAGAGAGGACTGGGGAACTGGAGATATCTCATCCATAGGGTTGCCATAGGTTGATATTGATGTGAAGGCAGTTAATAACAACAACAACGATAACTCTTAACTTTCTTGTCTCATCATATAATCAACATTTGCTTTATTAAGTTTTTGAAGAAAATTTATCTAGGAGTATATCTATACTGTAGAAATAATGCAGTTTGACACCATTTTAATTGTCATGGCTCTATCTTACAGAATCCTGGGATTTTTGTTTTGTGAGCCACAAGCAGTCATTCAACAGAGAAGGCTAAAGGCCCTGTAAAACTACAAATCCCAAGGTCCCATAGGATGTAACTACAGCACTTAAAGCTGTGTCAAAGTGTGTTGTTTCTACAGTGTTGGTGCACCCTGAGTGTGCCTGCAATCTAAGAAAGTAAGAACCCTGACCAGTCTGATATTTAAAAAGGTTAAATCCACACATTGCAGCAGCCCAACTTGCTCTTATAGTAAATATAACCTTGTCCCAAACCTGATAGCCAGTGTCTCTCAGTCAATGTCAGGACACAGACAGTCTGGTGAGAAAATAAGCACTGACTGAATTATGGAGTTTCTGGAACAGAGATGGACACCTTGAAGGTACAATTAGATTAAACAGGGATTTTGTCTCTGATGGAGGAGTGATCAGTACTAAGGGATAGGAGGAGCTAAGCTTTTCCCAATGTCTAGTACAGGTTAACCAAACAATGTCAGTATTTAAATTGTGGTCTGCAACTTTTAACATACAGGGGGTATTAGATCTAGCTCTGGAGACAGTGGGCAACTGAACCTATTGGCCACTGGGAAAGCTGCCAATCCATTCTTTCTCCAACTGCTGTTGGTGGCATTCCTAATCCATTCACCCTCCCCCATAGCCAGAACTTAAGCTGACAGCTCTGGTAAGTAAAAACAATTTAGCCTTAGAGATGGAACTTCAGAGCAGCAATGAATGCTAGTTCTCAATTACAAAGTTAACATTCTATCTATCATTAGCAAGGCAAGCCATCAATTTCTGATGAATTGATGGAACCATAGGTCTTGCCAATGACACAGTATTCTTCCTTGGTAGTGGAAGGCAGATTCTCTGAGATCATCTTTGAGAAGCTATCAGGAACTTTCTTGAACCAGCAAGTGATATGAGCAGCCATCAGACCAATATCTAACTTCATTCTCTGAACTATTTCTACAACTAGTAACCAATGGCTAATGTATTTCACTAAATTTGGGGTGGGCAAATATTGGCCTTTCAGATGGTGTAGACCACAGCTCCCAGTACTCATCACCATTGGCTATGTTGGCTAAGTATGATGGTCCAGCAACATCTGTGGCTAAGTGCAGTCCAGCAATTTCTGGAGGACTACCTTTCGCCCACTTGTGAACTAAACTAAATAAGTAAGAATGTATCTAACATAAATTGAATGATTCAAATTATGTAGTTGAGAATTTTGGCTTGTTCAAAATCTTTCCCCCATTTGATTTCAGTACTGCAATAAAAAAGGAATGAAATAGCATGGCATAGTCCTTGATATCTGAACCTTGAACAATTATTAGAAATTATTTTAAGGGCTTCATTATAATTTTTTGTTTGTTTGTTTGTTTCATAAAAATCCACTTCTGTGACATTCTGTAAACATAATAGATTATCCCTATGAAGGACATCAAGGAACACTGTAAGTAAACTAAAATCTTTTGATCTAGGAGTCTTTACAAAGAGTAAGGTTTGCTATATTAACATAATAAATGGTTGTTGCTACTGCTGTTTTTGTTGTTCCCATCAGTGGGAAGCATTTTGATTTCATGTCCATTTTAATATATATTTTTTAATAACCTCTGTGCTTTTAGGATTTGCACCTATGAAAATGAGTATAAGCTAAAATAACCAATTAAATTCCTAAAATGCTTGGACAGTGATACACTTAGCCGGGGTACTTACTGAAATAATTTGTCATCAGCTTTTTAGAATATTTGATTATGGATTTACACAGTAAATGCAGAAAACATTGATGAGAGAATAAATTATCATTGGTAGAGAGTTAATTTTTAAGAATAATTGTGTGTATAGTTTTGTACTCTACATGACTCCTTTGTTAGGTGAAGTTCTATTAATTTCAAGAGGCTGCTGCTAACTTTTCTCTCAATAAAAATCTCTTGATTAAATCAGTTTAGACAGAACTTAAATGGCCACCTGAAGTTCTCTGTCATTCTACCAGACAGAAAAATGGGCATAGTTTTATTGGTGGTGGTGGTGGTGGTGTGTGTGTGTGTGTGTGTGTATGTGTATGTGTATATATATATATATATATATATATATATATATATATATAGTCCTTTCATTCATCATTGAAACTAACTGTAGCATAAGCTTTTGTAGACTTGGTCTACTTCCTCAAATGCATGGAATGAACTGGTGCACCAAATCTATGAAAGCATATGCCACAACTTCTTTCACACAGTTAGCCTCAAAGTACTACAATATCTCTTTTCATAGGGTCATTTCAGACTAACATGGCTATGGAGTTTATCACATAGAATGGATCCCATGCAGAAACTGAATTTAAACTGGAAAAAAAACCCGCAAAAGTAGGTAGATTTTCAAATGACATCAGGAGTTAACCCAAACAGAAAGTCGATAAAACCTGCAAAAGTGGGTTGATTTTCACACAATGTCAGGGTTAATGAGCATTAACACGACATTAACCTGAACAGAAACTAGACAAGACCCACTCCTTTTTACTTTCAGAAAATCCTGAAAGTAAAAAGGAATGGGCTTTGTTGACTTTCTGTTCAGATTAATGTTGTGTTAATGCTTATTAACACCAATGCGTCTGAAAATCAACACACTTTTGCAGTTTTTTTTCCCAGATTTTTAAATCCTGTTTCTGCACAGGATTTCTGCACTTTGCTATCTGTGTGATAAACTCCACTGTCTCTGACGTCACTTATCATAACAGTCTCTATAGTTATACTCCCAAGGTGAGGCCAAAAGTACAGCTACCTGTATTTATCCATATCAACAAACCAGTTCTAACTGTTTTTGATGCCACCAAAGAGAGATCATTTGTAAAGCTAATAATCTTGCCATGTTGAGACAATTAAAAATGAAACAAAACCCAAAACCTGTGCTGTGCCCACATGGGGCAAATAACACATCTTTCCCCTGTCCTCATGGTGATTAGTTTGGATGATGCAGGGCCGAATCCATGATTCTTGTGCCAGTTGTCCTGAACCAGTAGTATACCACCCTTAAAACAAATGCGGAAAACTCCCAGGAAATCTGGAAATCTGGAGCCCTCTGGAGCAATGCTGGGTGGCTGTTTATAACATGTCCCATTGTGCCACTTACAACATGTCCCTCTTGTTGAACCTTTGAGACTAACTGAAAGAATGGAATTGGCAGCTTTTGTAGACTGCAGTCTACTTTCTCAGAAGCATAGTTTTATGTGGGTTTTTTTGGGCTGTGTGGCCATGTTCTAGAAGAGTTTCTTTCTGATGTTTCACCAGCATCTATGGCTGGCACAGATGCTGGCGAAACATCAGAAAGAAACTCTTCTAGAAGATGGCCACACAGCCCAAAAAACCCACAAAAAAATCTATGGATGCCAGCCATGAAAGCCTACAATTCCTCAGAAGCATTTGGAGAAGGTAGACAGAGATCTACAAAAGCTCATGCTGCCAACTTCTTTCTTTCAGTTAGTTTCAAAGGTGCTACAAGATCTCTTTACATAATGATTTTACAGACTAACATCTTTGAATTCTACCAGCATGTCCCACTGTTACTACTACCACTGCTGATCTGAATCACTCCTTCTGGCATAAGAACAAGGAATCCCAACATTTTATCAACACTGGGTGCCTTGTTTTTGGCCTCTGATGGAGAGACTTGCAGTGGCGGCAGGCAGCATATTGGGACACATATTCTAACAGCTGCTCGACATTGCCATGAAGTGCCCAAGTAACTGGGGAATATTAGGGCAGCTTCAGAATGAGAATACTCTGGGCTGCTCCTGGAGTATTCTAGCCCATGCAGACATGGCTTGGAGAGCATCCAGTGAAATCCACATACTCACAAACACACACACACACACACACACATGACAAGTCTGGTCTTTGTTTGCTAAACAGCCCAATATTTTTCAACCTGTGACTGCTCTTAAGACCTCCTTCAAGGAGCCGTCTAAAGAATCACAAAAGTGCAACACAAAAATACATGACATCCATTTTCACATAAAGGCATTACTATATTTGTACATTTGCTTAGAACTGATACATTTGTTGTTATGTGCCAAAATCCTGTGATAGGGTTGCCCTAGGGTCACCATAAGTTGGAAATGACTTGAAGGCACCCAATGTCAACAACTTGTCCATACCCACTTCAAATGAAAGCTACAGAAATTTCTGAGCCAGGAAATCCAAAACTATTTACTAGCAGAATGAGTATAAAGGCTAAAGTGGGTGGTGGTGGTTTTTTGTTTTTTTTTAAAGTATTGCAAATAGACATTTTAAAAATAGAGATAACATTCAAAGGCATATGGTTGTATGTGGGCTAAAGGCAAAGAAACTGTATGAAAGTAGGAGAGATTTGGTTAGAGTATGAGATGGTCAGCTTCTTTAGTTAAATTCTGACATTTAAAAACATTTAAACTGGAAGATTTTTTAATATATATGGGACACAATAAATTTCTTCATTTAATATAGTAGGTGGTATTTTAAGATACACTCCACTTTCTTTTTCAGCCACACACTCTCTTCAAAAACATTCTGCCTGTCTGTTGCTCAGAATCTAGTCTGTTGCCAAATGGTGTTGCTCCAAGGAGGGTCACTAGGGGAGCACGTGCTCTTCTCTTTCTTAGACTGAAGAGGTGTTCCCCTGCAGAGCATTCACAGGATGGAATGTGTTAATGCCTTAAATGGAGATACAAAAATTTAATTTCAATCAGGACATCAAAATGACAGTTAAAGGCAAAATTATAGAAATTGCACCAATATCCGCCATGAATAAACAGACAGAAACCTGAACTTTGTTAATCTTGCAGTTTTGAAATGGTTGTTTAATGCAATATTGTTTTATGATGAACTCATACATTTGCATGTAGAGAGATCTTGTACCACCTTTGAGACTAACTGAAAGAAAGAAATGGGCAGCTTGAGCTTTTGTAGACTTCATTCTACAATGAATCTGAGGAAGTAGACTGAAGTGTATGAAAGCTCATGCTGCCCATTTCTTTCTTTCAGTTAGTCTCAAAAGTGCTACAAGATCTCTCTACATCAGGGGTAGTCAACCTAAGGCCCGGGGGCCAGATGGGCCCCCCCCCCGAGGCCTTTGGACCAGTCCCAGGCCAGTCCTGCCGCCGCCGCCCCCCGCCGCTGCTGCCACCCACCATGATGATATTGATTATTGTTGTTATTACTTGTTCTTGGGGTTTTCGTGGCAAAATCTCCACAGGGGTTTTGCCATGGCTTTTCTGGGGCTGAGAGAGTGTGCATGAATATTTTTTTTCATTTTTTAAAATGTTTCTTATTATTTATTTATTTATTTATTTATTTTGGTGCTTTGCCCCCCCCCAATTGTCTGAGGGACAGCAACCCAGCCCCCAGCTCAAAAAGGGTGCCTACCCCTGCTCTACATACTGATTCTACAGACTAACATGGCTATATCTTTGAATTCATACATTTGTGTTCATCATCTGAAGACTTGCATTAACAACTGATACCTCAGAAGGCAACACACATGTTCAATACTAAGTCATAAAACAGTGTGGCCACATCATTTTAAGGATCCTTGACTGATGTGGCACTAGGAGCCCATTCACTACTTGTGAATATAGTGCCCAGGATGAAAGGGACATAATAGTTTTCCATAACTGTGTAAGCCTATCCTAGCCTATAGAAAGCCAGCATGGTGTGGTTGGTTTGAGTATTGGACTAAGAATCCAGGAGGTCAGGGTTCAAATTCCCACTTGGCCACAGAAACCCACTGGGTGATGTTGAGTAAGTCACATACTCTCAGTCTCAGAAGAAGCCAATGGCAAACCTCCTCTAAACAAATCTTGCCATGAAAACTCCATGATAGGTTTACCTTGGAGTCACCATAAATTGGAATGAATTTGAAAGCACAAAACAAAAACAACAACCTAAATTATACCACTTTTGACTAGAATATGGTACAGTTGGGTATCCTCCTTACTTTTGAACTGACATGTAGAAAATCCCTGAATGAAGAAAATTAGCTGGCAGGTAACAGCATCCTAGACTAACTTTCTCTTTGACGTGTTAGCTTACTACATGAAACGATTCTTTGACATGTTAGCTTACTAGATGAATTGACTTGTGTAACCCTCCTTTCCTGTAACCCATGCTGTCTTGCAATGTTCAATGATATAACCAGAACAATTTTCCCTGTGTAGTCTATTCTTTGTCTAAGCTAAGTGTTTATTCAACTTCCCTGACACATAATGTCATGTCACAGCCTGTCACAGCTATAAAATTTTCAACGTGCTATTCAGATTTTTTTTTCCTCTATCAAATTGTACATTTTGTTCCCTCTCTCTTAACTTGCTTTCTTAAAAAATCTAGTTATCTGTGCCCTTTAAGGTAACTGTGATTATATGGGATATTATGCCAACATTCTCCTAACACATTTATGCAGAAAGTCTTAATATGTGTGACCGTTTCCTTCACAATTAGTTCAAAATGAAATTAGGTTTAGTGAAAGCTTCGATCCAATTAAGGAAGAAGCTGCACAAAGTGGATTTCACCCAAATCTCTGAAAACTTTTAATATTAAAACATACCAAATCTTTGCACAGTACTTGGAGGGGGGGATGCAAACTACCCAAGCAAATCTTTCTATCTTAAAAGGATTAAATTTCATTTGGCTCACCCACATGGTGCTCAAACCACTTGTTAGACAAACTTTCCCTTGGACTTCCACTATGTTGCTGCACTGTTCTTCACAGGTTTGCTTAGCACTCTGCATTTCAAACACATCTGTTATTCTGAATTCAGGGAGTTGTGGGTTTGTAAGGGTCACTTGTGCTGTTTGTTTTGTTTCTTCACAGAAATGTTTTCAACTGGAAAGGTTTGCAAACAGTTACAAGCTGCATGTTAATTATCTAAAGTGATTTTGATAATTTTCAGTGTTCTCAGAAAAGCATGAAAATAGAGCCATATGTATAGATGATCCAGTTTGCTAAACATCTTGCCTAAATGCAATAGTACTGCAAAAAGAGGAGTGTGTTGTACAAAATTTCCTTCTATACAAACAAAGACAAATGCTCAAGAATTATGAGATTTTAAACAGGAATTACATTGTGAAATACTGTCCCAGCAGACTGGAGGAGGGCAAACGTCCCCATCTTCAAAAAGGGAAAAAAGAGGATCCCAACAACTATCGTCCAGTTAGTCTGACATTAATACCAGGAAAGGTTCTAGAGCAGATCATTAAACAGAGAGTCTGTGAACATTTAGAAGGTAATGTCATAATCACAAAAAGTCAACATGGGTTTCAGAGAAACATGTCATGCCAGACTAATCTGATCTATTTTTTATATATAGATTTACCATCTGCGGATTTAGCATATCTTGATTTCAGTAAGGGCTTTGACAAGGTTCTGCATGACATTCTGTCAAACAAGCTAGTAAAATGTGGGCTAGACAAGGTAACTGTTACACAGATTTGGAATTGGTTACCGACCAAACCCAAAGGGTGCTCAACGATGGCTCCTCTTTATCCTGGAGTGAAGTGACCAGTGGGGTGCCACAGGGTTCTGTCCTGGGCCCAGTGCTATTCAACATCTTTATTAATGACTTGGATGAAAGAATAGGAGGCATACTTATCAAATTTGCAGATGACACCAAATTAGGAGGAGTAGCCAATACCCCAGAGGAGAGTATCAAAATTAAAAATGACCTGAATAGATTATAAAGCTGGGCCAAAGCTAACAAAGAGGCAATACAGATGGCCCCTAAGAGGTGGCTCCATGTGGCCCCTGGGAGCACCAGATTGGGGTCGTGGCAACTGCACGCTGTGGCCCCAATCTGGTGCTTTGCTGCTCCAAAAAGAGCTGGCAAATGCCACTCCTTTTTGGAATGGGAAAAAACCACCCATGCCATTGCAGTGGCAACTTTTCTGTGCTCCTTTGGCACAGCATGTCTAAACGCTGAGCCAAGGGAGAGTCTAGACACTGCCTGCCATCTGTTTGGGCAGGCGGCGTGAGGACAATGTGGGGGCGGAGTTGGGGCAACCGGCATGCATTCGCCACGTCCCGACTCCACAACCAGGTCGGCCCTTTTGGCCAGTCTGTACAGGCTCAAAATGAATTTCAACATGGAGAAATGTAAGGTACTACACTTAAGGCGGAAAAATGAAACATGTAGATATAGGATGGGGGACACCTAGCTTAACAAGATTACGTGTGAAAGGGATCTAGGAATCCTAGTAGACCACAAGTTGAACATGAGTCAACAGTGTGATATGGCAGCTAAAAAGGCCATGCAATAATCACTGCATAGTATCTAGATCAAGAGAAGTAATAGTGCCACTTTATTCTGCTCTGGTCAGGCCCCACCTGGAATACTGTGTTCAGTTCTGGGCACCACAAATTCAAAAATAATGTTGAGAAACTGGAGCATGTCCAAAGAAGGGCAGCAAAAATGGTGAAGGGTCTGGAAACCATGTCCTATGATGAATGACTTAGGGAACTGGGTATATTTAGCCTGGAGAAGAGATGGTTAAGAGGGGATATGATAGTCATGTTTAAGTGTTAGAAGGGGTGTCATATTGAGGAGGGAGCAGGGTTGTTTTCTGCTGCCCCAGAGAACAGAACCCAGAGCAATGGATGCAAGCTCCAGGAAAAGAGATTCCACCTCAACATTAGGAGAAACTTCCTGACAGTAAGGGCTGTTCGACAGTGGAACACTCTCCCTCAGAGAGTGGTGAAGTCTCCTTCTTTGGAGGTCTTTAAACAGAGGCTGGATGATCATATGTCAGGTACGCTTTTATTAAGAGTTCCTGCATTGCAGGGGGTTGGACTGGATGACCCTTGTGGTCTCTTCCAACTCTATGATTCTAAGATTCTATGCAATAGGATCATTGCTAGCATCCAACCAAGTTTCTTAGGACCAAGTTCCAATAAAAATTGTGGGCCCTGCTTCCTATTTGCTTATGGTGTTTATATATCCTACTTTTTCTCCAAGGAAGCTCAAGATGTCATGCCTGGTTCTTCACAGACCTTGTTTTATCTTTATAACAAACCTAGGAGCAATGAAAACTGACAGCTCCAATGTTAGTGTACTGGTGAATTGGGTCTGGATTTTAAACTGAACTTCAGCAGAGCTATCCCAGGTGCTAAAACCTATCTCCAGAATAGCTACTGCACATTGGATAGCTCTTTTCAAGTTCAGACAAAAGACTGGATTCATCACCCATTGACATTAGAACCATTACCTTCCATAGTCCATAGATCAGGCTTAACATCACAATTAAATATGTAGATATCAACTAAGTCTCTAGCTATGTTTTTTTCTTGGTACCCCTTTCCATGTGGGCAGAGGAAGCTGTATTCCCGGCTTCCATTTTATTGCTAATTGAAACACACACAGACACACACACACACACACACCATATATAAGTCATGCATAAGTCAACCTTATATATAGGTCAAGGGCAAATTTGGAACTCAGAATTATGGATTTTGATTTGACCTGTGGGTAAATCAAGGATAAAGCAAAGTAGTTTCATTTATATACCGCTTCATATTGCTCTATGGGATGTCTAAGTGGTTTACAGCTGTAAGTTCATTGCCCCACAAATGAGTTGGGTACTCATTTTAGTGACCTCGGAAGGATGCAGGCCTGAGTCTAGCCTGAGCCCTGGCTAGTATTGAACTCACAACCTTGTGGTATATGAGTGAGTGGCTGCAGTACAGGCATTTAACCACTGCACCACCAGGGTTCTTTTTTTTTTTAATTTTAAAATAAAAAACTTAGGGACATGTAACAAAGGCAGTAAAGGATGAAGCAACGGAAATGAGGCCAAGAAATTTCATCAGGGATAATTGCTGGTGCTCACCCTAAAGGTTGGATGGATGAGGAGGGAACTATGATAAATGGTGGCTGTACAATATGTGGAGGAGGTGACCAGGTGAAACTAGGACAAAGAAAACACATTAGCCTCTAAGTGCACTTTTGAGGGAAAGTGCCAAAGAGCTACTGCCATTTCCCAGCCAAGGCATTCAAAATGGCCAGAAGCAGAGAGAGTAGAGGGGGTCAGTGATTCTCTAAGGTGCTCCTGGGTCAAACCAAGCTCTCACCTTTTTCCGCTCTTCTCAGAGAAGGAGATGACTCATTTTTTTTAAAAAAAAAGCAGGTAAAATACAGGCCATACATAAGTCAACCCAGCTTTTTGGAGTTGATTTTCTGACTAAAATTTATAGACTTATACATGAGTATATAGAATAATATAGACCTGGGGAAAAGTCTACTGGTGGCAAGGGACGTTTACCTTGAGTCCAGTAGCTATCCATCACAACCACTGCTCAGAATTAAACCTCCTTTCTCTCTCTTTCTGGAAGAAGGTCTCAATAAAAATCAGATCCCTTCAATTAAAGAAAGATAGGTAGATTAGACTTGACAATGAACTTAGGCATGTAGCCACCAGGGACAGTCCTCCCATAGCAATGACAGACTAGCCACTTGTTTCAAGCTGAAGTCATCTTGCCTTGTTGTTGTTGTCATGTGCCTTCAAGTTGTTTTCAACTTATGGTGACTCTATGGCAAACCTACTACAGAGTTTTCTTGGCAAGACTTGTTCAGAGAGGGGTTTGTTGTGTGCCTTCAAGTCATTTCTTACTTATGGCAACCCTAAAGTGAAGCTATCTTGAGGTTTTCTTGGCAGAACTGACTCAGAACTGAAAGATGAGAAAGTTAGTAGGAAAGAATTAATACTATTGCCTGAATCCTACTGGTAGTTCCAACAAAAGCAGTTTAATCAACTGTAGAATCATAAGGCAACATTTAGAAAATTTCATTCATCTAGTAAGTCCTTGAGGGAAAGTGCCTCTCATTGTAGTTGAAAGTACAAACAAGATTTGATTATTGAATTAATTGTTAATATACTTAAAAACCATATATTTCTGTTTTTAACAATTAAGTTAATTGCAAATCACTGTTTACATTTTTGTTATGTCACTACACTAAAACTATTTTGAGAATAAAGGTGACAGCTCCGATTCATGCTTTTACTCCAGGAGTAGACAAAAATATTTGGAATTTATACTTAGATTCTCATACTTAAAAAATGAGCTCTCTCTTTGGAAGATTTACAGTGTGAGATAATTGTCTTTTTGCGAGTTAGAAAGGGAACACACCTTTAATTTTAAAAAGTCAACAATTTGCCGTTCCAATTTAATAATGGGAAAAAGTTAACACTTTGGCAATTTCCTCTCTTTTTTTCCTCATGCTCTACTTGATCTAGCATCCTCTTCAATTCCCTTATGCCAGTTATAATTTTCTACTGATGCAAAATTAACCTAAACCCAATTGTCAGTGTTGACTAGATTATAGCCATTGAATAAGTTGAACTTAATTCACCTATGTGTTGACTTGCAATGCGATTGTTTCAATGAGTCTACTCTAGCTGAGACTAACCAACAGGGTTCTTGCCATTCATTAATAAATAGAAATAAATCAACATAAGAATTATTATTAGTCTTCAGAAATGAACTTCCAGATCAACCCAGCATTTTCAGTATGTGCCTTTGCATTTTCTCCTTTTCCTCTCACAATCTTGTTTTTTTTTTTTCCTCCTCCCTTCCTTCTTTGCACTCACATGCATGCACACATATACACATTATGCCTTTCAGGCACACCTTATCAGAGTTCATTTCTCACTGAAATGAAAGCACTGACATTTAGAAACACTTGGTTATTCATGTTATGATCCATAATTCCAAGCAACTATGTTTAATATTGGGGTCACAGTGAGCAAAGCATATCATACAAAATTGGGATTGGACTCTGACAAAGGAGGTGTGAAAACTGGAGATAGAAACATCAATAGTTTAAGGTAAGAAGATGACAATATTTTACTAGCAGAAAATAGCGAGAAATGGGGATGAGTGCTGATGACAATTAAGGAAGAAAGTGCCAAAGAAACATTACAGTTGAATATTAATAAAACTAAAATAATTGTCACAGAAGATTTTCATAACTAAAGTGGATGTTAAAAATGTTGTTACTGTGTGCTATCAAGTCATTTCTGATGTATAGCAACCCTAAGGCAAACCTATCACAGGGTTTCCCTGGTGAGATCTGTTCAGAAGGGATTTTCCATTGTTTCCTTTGAGGCTGAGAGAGGGTGACTATCCCAAGGTCAATCAGTGGGTTCTATGGCTGAGTGAGGATTGAAACTCTGACCTTCAAGAGTCCTAGGCTGCATCTGCACAGCAGAAGTAATGCAGTTTCGCACTGCTTCAACTATCATTGCACAATTTTATAGAATTCTGGAATTTGTACTTTTGTGAAATATTTAGACTTATTTGGCAGAGAGCTGTGGTGCCACAATAAACTACAAATCCCAAGATTTCATAGGCTGGAGACATGACAGTTAAAGTGGTGTCAAACTGCATTAATTCTGCTGTTGAATCAGCTGCAACACTCAAAATGTTACATCATACTAGCTCTCACTTAAGATATAGAAATTTCTAAAGGTTTTCTATAGCCTAGCTGAATTATTGGAAACTGTAATTAGGATATAAGAAGAAAATAAAAACATGGCAAGATATTCAGGGGTAGCTAGCTGTGCTGGCCATGGAGCAAAATACAATAAGATCCAAAAGGCCCATCATAGTGATAGCTTTATTGGGATGGGAGACAAATGCATTATGCTACCTTTCAAAGCTCACTCACTCCTTCATCAGGCAAAGATATTTAAATATATGTATGTATGTTTTTAAAAATGTTTAAACCTGTCACAGGGTTTTCTTTTCAGAGTTTGTTCAGAATGTGTTTGCCCTTGGCTTCCTTTGAGTCTGAGAGAGTGTGACTTGCCCAAGGTCATCCAGTGGGTTTCCATAGCTGAGCAGGGATTTGAACCCTGGTCTCCCACTTCTAGTCCAACACTCAAACCACTACATGATACTGGTTCTCACACTTATACTTGCACATCAATCAAATCAGATCAAAAAGAGCATGGGCTACACAAATTAGAAGGTGTCCTTCTAATTTAATGTCCTTAGGAGGCAAGCACATCTGGGTGTTATCACACATAATTTGCCGGGCTGTATTTGGCCAGCAGAATCAGCAGTGATTTATGGAGCTCCTGTGTGTGATAACACCCAGATGTATCCCGGAAGAGAATTGAAGCCGGACAAGGTAAGCCAGCTTTTTTTGCCATCCAATAAGCTCCTTAAGTTCTGTCCCCACTAGATTCTAGATTCATGAGGCTTCAAAAGCAGCTGCTATGTGCTTGCCTCCTAAAAACATTAAAAGGATAGGGAGATGGACATCCAGGTGATATAAAATGCACATCCATCCTCTTTTACAGTGAGAGCATTTGCATATAGTTCATTGTCATTTTCAAGTTTAAGGAGTTTGGCAGGGAAGATCTGTGTCACTGTTTCAGTAATAACTTAATATTTTGGGCAGCAGCCTCCTTTTGTGGATGTCCACAGCTTCCTTGGTTGAGTGGCATCTTCACAAGAAGATCTTTCTAGTTAAAATGACCATCTGGCTAGTAGGAGATCATAAGTTTATGGAGTGGCATTAGAACATGAGTGGCCACTCCTGTAAAGTTGAAAAGGTAGTCAAGAAGGGTCACTGGCCTCTACAGATTTCCATACTAGATAGGCCTCACTGAAGTTCTGGGTTATAAGTTTAAATAATTATGGCTCTTAGTTAACCTCATCAACTATTCAGTACACAAAAAAATGTTGTAAAACCTTTGAGACTAACTGGAAGTGAGAGGTTGATAGCATGAGCTTTCATAGGCTTGAGCCTACTTCCTCAGGTATATGAAGTGGATCCCTAAGTGCATGATGTTGAGAAAATCAGCTCACTGTGTCCTTTATTTTTGTTACAGGTTGTGCCAGAAGTGACTAAGGTGTAAGATGGAGAAGACTGAGACTCACAGTGTGATAAACTTCCTGTATTTGAAGGGTAATAGTGCCTGGCAAATTCATGATGAGATGATGGTAGTTTATGGAAACAATCACCCATATTATGACACTATTGTAATGTGGAAAAGGAATTTCCAAACTAATCACATGTCCCTCACAGACAAGCCAAGACTTGGAAGACCATAATTGATGGACGATGCAGCTACAGTGAAGAATCCTGGAAGACAGATGAGCAACCATCCAAATGATCATAAATGAAACTGCTTATATAGGTCTGTTCCTGATGATCTTGAGCAAGTCACACTCTCTCAGTTTCAGAGGATGGCCATAGAAAACTCTTTCTGATGAAACTTGTCAAGAAAACCCTATGGTACATTCATTTTATTGTTGTCATAATTCAGAAATGACTTGAAGGCACACAACAATAACAACAATGATCCTGGACCATTCACTTCATGCATCTGAAGAAGTAGGCTCAAGTCTAGAAAAGCTCATACTATCAGTTTCTCTCTTCCAGTTAGTCTCAAAGGTGCCACAAGATCCCTTTGCATCCTGATTTTCTAGACTAACACGGCTATGTCACATCACTGTTGTGTTACATCTTTACTGCGGAATGAGTGTACAACAACGTTTCTCTTGGAGGTCTCTCATTCATAGGGTTATCGTAAGTTGATGCTAGATGGGTACGGCTTTCTATATACAGGAATGATTTAATTATATGGGACTGAATTTAAAAGAAGAAGACTGTAATGAAAATAGAGGACAGTGGCAGCAGGGTAGAGGAGGTGTTTTGTTCAGTTTATAATTACCCCTTGCTTGTTTATCAGGCTTACATTACATGCATGAGTCAGTTAATTTCGCTTGGTGAAATAAAAGGAATATGACTACTATAAATAATATCCATTTGGTAAATGAACAGCAGGTTATATATGTTTTTTAAAAAGTTTATGCATGAAAATGAAGTTGTCATAAAATCTGGTGCAATTATTATCTTTCCTCTACCTTCCCTGAAATGATTATTCTTCTGCTAGATGTCAGTGTAGTAAAGCTTTAAAATGTAGGAACTGGGCAGTAAATTGCATTTTTGAATTACTCATTGGAATCAATTATGGCACTATCATAAGGGTTATAAATAACAGGCAGAATTGCCAGATGTGAAATATTCTCTCTCTCTCTCTCTTTCTCTCTGCACTAGATTGTTTGCTGTTTTTAGAACGGCTAAGTAAGGACCTTGGGGTTAATCAACAAATTTCATAGATTCATGTGACAAGAGAAGAGGAGCCAGGAAAAAGACTGAAAAGGTGATTTTTCTACAGGGAGAGTTTTGGAAGTATAAGAACATATCAGGACATATTGAAATGTACTGCTTTATTTAAGTTATCTTTCTTCATACAAGATCAAATATAATGCAAATACAGGACATGGACAAGGTCTGATGGAGGCTTAATTAACACAGGGCTGAACATGCCCTTTTCTAGTTGGGTGTTGACCTTCAAGTCAAGTCCACACTTTCCCTTGTCCCTGGGGCTTAGAGCCGCTTTATAAAGAATGGAACAGGTTGATTCTCCCTTATCTGAAATGTTTAAGACCAGAAGCGTTTTGGATTTTGAATTTTTTCAGATTGTGGAATCTTTGCATATATATAATGAGATATCTTGAAGATGGAACCCAAGTGTAAACATGAAATTCATTTGTATTTCATATATATTACATAAATGAAGCCAGAAGGTAATTTCATACATGAAATTTTCAATAATTTTATGCATGAAACAAAGGGCTTTTACAAACTGCCAGAAATAATGCAGCTTGAGGCCACTTTAACTGTCCTGACTCAGTGCTAAAGAATCATGGGAATTGTAGTTTATTGTGGCACCAGAACTCTCTGACAGAGAATGTCCCAGAAAAAAATGCAATTCCCATGATTCCCTAGTACTGAGTCAGGACAGTTAAAGTGGCCTCAGGCTGCATTATTTCTGGCAGTCTGTAAAGTGTACCCTGGACTATTAGAAAGCAGAGCTGACACTATCTCAGGCACTCATGTGGACATTTTTGGATTTTGGAATATTTCAGGTTTGGGAATTCCAAATAAGGGAGATTCAACCTGTTTCCCATTAACATGGTCCTTTTGGTCATTTTTACATACATGTGATCTGCACTCCAGTTTCATTTCAGTTTTGATCCTACACTAGAGTCCTGCAGATTAGTGTATGTATGCTTTAAAATTCTTTCACAGAAACCACATTTTTCAATTTCCAGTCCAGGATTGTGCAGAAATATGCATTATCACATACTACCTCACCTGCCACAGTTTGAAAATAGTATTTATTACAAAGAAAGAAAGTGAGTGATCCCTCTTTCCCCTCTTCCTCCATCTCAAGTCTCAGGCAGTAAAGGAAAAGAAGGGAAAGAGGGGAGGAAGAAAAACAGCACAAAATCAGAGCAAGATTTTTGAAAAATTGGCTACAGTGTTCTTACATGCATTTTTCAAATTATCTGCTTTTAATTATGTCCTTTTTCAAATTTATGCATGTGTATTCCTTTAGCCCCTTCTCCTTAATGCCTAATAGATCTTTTATACAGAGCTTGGTTCCTCTTTTCTTCTTTTAAGTCAGCCAAGTGGGATGGATGGATGATAATGATGATGATGATAGACAATGCTAGATTTTTCCAATCATCCTAGTGGAACCAGTATAGTATTGTTGATAGAGATCTGGATTAAGAGAGATCTTAGACAGACTGCAAATTCTAAAAATCAAAGTGGAAGATGCAATAAGAGAAACTGGTAAAAACAAATCACCATGAACAAATGATAGTCCAATTGAACTGCTACAGTGCACACAAACAGAAGCAACTCTAATGCTAACTAAGGGGGACTGCATACAGGCGGCTCTGGGCCGCCCCAGGAAGCGATGGATAGGAGCCACTGCAACCCCATGCCATGGCCCCAATCTTCCCTTTTGCCACTCCAAAAAGAGCATCAAAAGGTCGTCCTAAGAGCCGGCACACAGCTCTTCAGCACCCTTTTCAGAGCAGCATGTTTGAACGCTGTGCTGAAAGGGCATCCTGACACCACACGCCATGTGCAACAGTGCACGGCATCAGGATGGCATCAGTGTGGGATTGGAGTGGCTGGCGTGTGGCTGCCCTGCCCCAACTCTGCCTTCAGGCCAACCCTTTGGGCCGGTCTGCAGAGGCACTAACTTATGTCAACAACTATGGAAAAAATGGTGACCAACAGACTGGAAACTATCAATATACATCCTCATCTGCACAAAACATAAAAGACTGCATCAACTATAGGGCCATAGCATTAATCTCCCACACAAGCAAAATTATGCTCAAACCTCTGCAGCACAGACTCCAACCATACATGGAGAGACCAATCCCAGTGGTTCAAGCATGGGTCAAGAAAGAAAAAGGCACTAGGGACAACACTGGAAATGCATGATGGCTAATGGAGTATACAAAGAAATTCCAGGGATGGGGGGAATCATCATGTGTTTTATAGACTGTATAACATTTGACTGTGTAGATCAAAAAAAAGATATGGATAGCTCTAAAGGTTGTGAGAACACCACAACATCTGATAGTCCTGATGAGAAATATGTACATAGGACAAGAGACTACTATTAGAACAAAATCCAGAGAAACAGAATGGTTCCCAATTGGCAAAAGAGTCAGACAAGGCTGCATTCTATCACCCTATTTGTTTAACTTGTATGCAGAAAACATCATAACAGACTTGGAACAATTACTAAGAAAAGTCAAAGATGAAAGTATAAAGGAAATCTTAATGCTGAACATAAAGACAAAAAAAAAAATGACTACAGAAGAAATGCATAAATTCAACCTAGACAATAAAGAAATTGAAATAGTGAAAGAGTTCCCATACCTAGGATCAAACATTGATCAGAATGGTTACTGCAATCAAGAAACAAGAAGAAGACTAGGAATGGAAAGCAGCTATGAAAGAAGATCTCAAAGAGTAAAGACATTCAACTGAGCAATTGAGTCAGAATCATCCAAGCCATAGTATTCCCTGTCACCATGTACAGATGTGAGTGCTGGACAGTGAAAAAAAAAATGAATAAGAAAAAGTCAAATCATTTGAGATGTGGGGCTGGAGAAGAGTCCTGAGGATACTGTAGACAGCAGAAAAAAGTGGGTCCTAAAACAGATCAAACCTGAACTCTCCCTGAAAGCCAAGATGAAAAAACTGAGACTGTCGTACATCATGAGAAGGCATGAGTCACTTGAAAAGACAATAATACTAGGAAATGCTGCGGGCAGTAATAGAGAGGAAACCACACACCAAATGGCTAGACTCAATTAGGGAGGTCATAGGCATGAATCTACAGGACTTAGGACGTTATCACAGGGGAGTTGCGGGGAGAAAGTGGAAATAAACAGGACGAGCGGAAGACTTTAATTTACGGGATTTGTCCTGTTCCGCCTCGTCTGATAACTAAATTCAAATTTAAAAGGGGGTTAATTCAAATGAAAACCTGATCTTTTCAAATCCTCAAAAATCCTGAAAATGAAAAGATCAGGTTTTCATTTGAATTAACCCCCTTTTAAATTCGAATTTAGTTATCAGACGAGGCGGAACGGGACAAATCCCGTAAATTAAAGACTTCCGCTCGTGCCTGTTTATTTCCACTTTCTCCCCACGACTCCCCGTGTGATAACATCCTTAAACAGAGCAGTAAAGGATAGGGGGGCTTGAAGATGTCTCATCCATAGGGTGACCATGAGTCAGGGCTGACTTGAGGGCAGTTAACAATGACAACAATAGAGAGACCTGCTAGTTTCAAATACTACCAAATCTATGAAGCTCTGTGAGTGACACTGAGAAGACTGATATCTCTTTCTTCATAAGCTACCTCACCAAGCTGCTGTGATGATAATGTAGGCAGCCCCATATCTGCCACTACCCCATGTCCCTTGGAAGAAGGATGGGACAACTGTATGATGAACTGAGTTCAAATAAATAGAGCTGTCACTTCTTACCTATGGCCAAATTGTAGTAAAATTAAAAATGTGACAAATTCATTTGCCTAAATAGATTTTTAATGCCTTTTGTTAGTAACTCATCCTCTGTCTGCTTGAAATGTTAAAAATGTTACTCGGCAGGCTTTGTTGAATTATTACTTACTTGCATTGTCAGAGAAGCTTGCTCATGCCTGGTATATCACCGTGATAGTAAGACAGCACTGCCTGTCATATCAAAACAAGACCTTTAATATTCACACTTGTGCTATCAATACCATTATCCCTTGTGTAAAAAGGCTTATAAAGGCATTTTCATTTCTTTTGATTAAAGCAAAAGCTAGAAGAAAACTGTCAAGTTTTTCCAACCATCTGTGATCTTGACGCATGCACATCACACACTCATATTCCTTAATACATTCAAAGCTTTTCCAATGTACCTTCTAGACAAGGTATTTTCTTCAAACCTCTGTGTCAGGTTGACAAATACATTTTATGAAGATTGCCTCTGCACCCCTTTACAAAAGAATGCTGAAATTAAACAATCTGAGGTACAGTTCAAGCTGTACAAAATTCATATCCTTTAATAATAAGGGGTTGGACTTACTTTCACAATTCCAAGAAGTACTTCAGGCAGTAATAAGACAAGTATCTGTCATAGTCTAGAGATAGATCTTTTTAAAACAATAACAACAAGAACAAGAACAACAGAAAAAGTATAAGCAGTGCTTCTGATATGTTAATGTTGTTGAGTGTCTTCAAGCTCTTTCTGACTTAGGGCAACCCTAAAAGATTGTTATTGTGAAGTTTTCTTGGCAAGATTAGTTCAGAATGGGTCTGACATTGCCTTCCTCTGAGACTGAGAGAATGTGACTTGCCCAACACCACCCAATAAGCTTTCCATAGCCTAGAGGGGTTTAAACCCTCATCTCACAAATTGTAGTCTAGCACTGAAACCACGGCCCCACAATTGCTGACTTAGTGCTTCTGACACAGAATGGTAATCAAGATGTCGGTTTGGCTGAGCTGCTAAAACTTCTTGTGGAGAAGTCATCTTTGCCCGGTGCTGATCTAGGTATTCCCCTGGTTTTGTTTTGTTTTTGTTGGTTGGTTGGTTGGTTGGTTTTATTTTGTGTTGTTGTTGTTGTTGTTGGTGGTGGTGGTGGTGGTGGTTTGTTTTTTGACACCATGTTCAAGGGCTACAAGTTGAAGAGAGACTTGGGTGGGGTATTAAAAGGGGAAGGTATGGAGCTAGCTTTCCATAGATAGTGGTTAGACTCTTAAGATGTTACTAAGGCTGCATCCGCACTGCAAAAATAATCTAGTTTGACACCACTTTAACCACCATGGCTCAATGCTATGGAATTCT
Organism: Phrynosoma blainvillii; assembly: GCA_026167975.1. Taxonomy (NCBI): domain Eukaryota; kingdom Metazoa; phylum Chordata; class Lepidosauria; order Squamata; family Phrynosomatidae; genus Phrynosoma; species Phrynosoma blainvillii. The sequence continues at coordinate 7,691,493 of JANUYF010000007.1, read as the reverse complement.
GGGAACTGTAGTTTGGTAAGAATTCTCCCATGCAGGCAAAATTATGCTCCGAAATACTGCAACATAGACTCCAACCACACATGGAGAGAGAAATCCTAGAGGTCCAAGCAGGGTTCAGGAAAGGAAGAGGCATCAGAGATCACATCGCAAATATACACTGGGTAATGGAGTACAATGGGTAATGGAGCATAGCAGGAAGTTCCAAAAGAAAATCAGCATGTGCTTTATAGACTATAGCAAAGCCTTTGACTGGATAGATCATGAAAGGCTATGAAATACCTTTAAAGACATGGGAGTACCGAAACACTTGATAGTCCTGATGGGGAATCTGTACTCAGGACAAGAGGCTACTGTCAGAACAGAAGACGGAGAAACAGAATGGTTCCCAATTGGCAAAGGAGTCAGACAAGACTGCATCCTATCACCCTAACTATTCAAGTTACATGCAGAAAATATTACAAGGAAAACAGGCTTGGACATGGAAGAGGGAGGAGTGAAAATAGGAGGAAGAAATATCAACAATCTGAGATATGCTGATGATATCATAATCCTAGCAGAAAACCTCACAGACCTGGAACAACTATTAAAGAAGATCAAAGAAGAAAGTGCAAACAGGCTTATTGTTGAACATAAAGAAAACAAAAATAATGAGTACAGAGAACTTACACACATTCAGACTAGTCAATGAGGAAATAGAAATAGTAAAAGAGTTCTCATATCTGAGATCAAACATTGATCGAAATGGAGACTGCAGACAGGAAATCAGAAGAAGATTAAGAATGGAGAAGGCAGCTATGAAAGAACTAGAAAAGACCCTAAAATGCAGACATACAATTCAGCACAAAAGTCAGAATCATAAAAGCCATTGTATTCCCTATTACCATGTATGGATATGAGAACTGGACAGTCAAGAAAGAAGATAGGAGGAAAATCAACTCATTTGAGATGTGTTGCTGGAGAAGAGTGCTGAGGATTCTATGGACAGCTAAATGGACAAACAAATGGGTCCTAGAACAAATCAAGCCAGAGATATCCCTAGAAGCCAAGATGACAAGACCTAGAATGTCGTACTTTGGACACATAATGAGAAGGCATGAATCGTTGGAAAAGACAATAATGTTAGAAAAGGTGGAGAGAAGTAGAGAGGAAGGCCACATGCTAAATGGATGGACTTTATTAAAGAGACCACGAATATGAGTTTGAAAGAGCAGGGCAGAGCAGTAGAGGATAGGGAGGCGTGGAGATGTCTCATCCATAGGGTTGCCATGGGTCGAGATCAACAAGGAGGCAGTTAACAACAGCAAAGGAATTCTGCTCTGATGGCCCACCAAACTGTAATTCCCAGAATTCCACAACATTGAGCCATGATATTTAAAGTGTTGTGAAACTGGATTATTACTACAGTGTGGATACAGCCTCAGTTCCTTATTTTTCCCTATCTCTCTCCTTTGCTTTCCCTCCCCTTCCCTCTTTTTACAGACAAGACTCTAGAATAAGAAGCTTATCACATTGTATAATAAAGCAACTTACCTGATCTGGTATAAAATTTAAAGCGGGTGGCATCCTGATATTATCAGAAGGATCTAACCACCAAAATTGCCTCCCAGGTCCATACCGGGTCCATTCCCACTCCCAGAGTTTTGCCAAGCACCCTTGGGAGTGGGGATGGATCTGGGATGGACCCAGACAGCGAATTCGGCAGCTAAAACCTTTTGATAATATCGAGATGCTACCCATTTTAAATTTTAACTGGATCAGGTAAGTCGCTTTATTATAGAATGTGATAAGTTTCTAAGACACCAAGTGTTTCCTTCACTTTGGCTTGACTTTGGAGAACATCAAACTATGATGTCTGAACACAAATAAGAAAGGAAACAATACAGACTTTGCCAAAATATAGCCAAAAGATACAGGAATCTTTTTAATTTCTAAACAAAAGTTGAGAAGGGTAGAACTAATTAGAACTAGAACTTGGAAATTCAAAGATATAGCTATGTTAATTTGTAAAATCAGTATATAAAGAGATTTTGTAGCACCTTTGAGACTAAGGGGTTATGCAGACAGGTGGCTCTGGGCCGCCCCTGATAGCGGTGGATCAGGGCCATGGCAACCACATGCTGTGACCCTAATCCTCCCTTTTGCTGCCCCTAAAAGAGTGGCAAAATGCGGCTCCTTTTAGTGGCAGCAAAAGGCCGCCCTAAGAGCTGGCACCATGGCTCTTCCACACCCTTTTAGCGCAGTGTGTCTACACTCTGCGCCAGGAGGACATCCTGACATCGTGCACCGTGCGTACGGGGGTGCGGCATCAGGATAACATTGGGCTGGGGTTGGGGCAGCTGGCGTGCAGCTACCCCACCTCAACTCCACCCCCAGGCCAGCCCTTTAGGCCAGTCTGCACCGTCCCTAACTGAAAGAAAGAAGTTGGCAGCATGAGCTTTCATGGACTTAAGCCTACTTCTTCAGATGCATTTGGAGGAAGTAGACCTAAGTCTACGAAAGCTCCTGCTTCCAACCTCTTTCTTTTAGTTATTTGCAAAGGTGCTACAAGATCTTTTTACAAAGAGCTTGGAAAGTTACCTTTTCTGGACTCCAACTCCCAGAATTACCCAGCCAAGTGGTATTTGGTTGGGGAATCCTAGGACTTTTCAGCCAAAAAGTCCTCCACCTTCCTGCGTTCTTATTAGAATCCAGGTGGAAATGTAGCTGACGGGGTCATGAAAATACCTCTGGAAACAAAGATATATGTGTTGGATTGGTAAAAGAAATCTTATTTTTCTGCTAAGCTGCTACTTTTCAGAGAGAGAAAAAAAGGTTGAAATGAAAACTGTCAGCTGAGTTCTAATTTTCCCATATGAAGTGTAAAGAGCCTATTCAGATGAAAACATGTCTGGAATAAATTAAAATGTTCTCTGAAGTAAAACATTGTTAAGGGGGGGGGAGTTCAATCATCCTGCAGAACTATATTTTTAGTACTGTTCAAAATACAATCATAATCACACAACATTGGGAGATCAGTTGTGCAGTCCCAGATTTGACACCAATAGCCGGAAACCCACAAGTTCCCCCACCCCTGTCACATTGCACATATTGAATCTTACAGAACAAAGTAACAGGAAACCATGACAATGACACCTTTAATTTTTAATAGTTCTAAAAATATGGCTGTGGGTAAAGTCTTCTTTTTGTCATAAAAATTTGAAATCAAACTAAAGGTTTAAAAGACTTCTAACCTTACAGGATAGCCTATTCATTCAAAATGTTTAAAATATATAGAATATATACTGAATTTGATTCCTAATGGATTCTTCAATAAGGATGTTATGAAATAAATCAATAAATAAATGATCAAATCTTTCCAAGAAGTAAATATTTACTTAGACTAAAACACCACGAAATCTCCGCCAACAGCTGATGATGCTTAAATTTAACATGGTTTGACATTGCTTCAGCTGCCATAGCTCAATGCTATGTAATTCTGGGATTTGCAGTTTATTGTGGCACCAGATCTCTCAGATAGAGAAGGCTAAATATCTTTTCGAACTACAGATTCCAGAATTCTATAGCATTGAGCCATGGCAGTTGAAGAAGTGTCGAGCTGCTTTAATTCTGCAGCATAGATGCAGCCATTAATTAATTATTTTTCAGATATACAATCAGACATTAGTATATTGTACCCCACCCAGACATTTGCAATAGAAAAGAGCTATATAAGAAAAAAAGCTTTCAAAAATAACATGCTTTGTTAATGTGTATGATGGGAAATCTGCTTCTGCTCTGTTAAAATTCAATAAAATTTCCCTCCCAGCTCGGCATTTTAGAAACATTTATGAATGAAAGACATGGGAATAAACACTCTTTCCATCAGGTTGCTCAAAAAATTAGAAATCTGGTTATCTCAAAACAGCAATTTTGGAAAGCTAAGCCCTCTGATTTTGAAGAATAATTTATGTGAAGTTTTATATAAAAAAGAACAACACAATTTTAAACAATTCTATCAAGTGCATAATGAACTGTTACAGTTTGCTGCGGTGTTCTATAGAATAATAGGAATTGGAGTCAGAGATTTAGAAGTCATTCTCTATTGTTTAATATGAAGGTCTTCAAAGGGTGAGGAACAGTAATTGGCATAATTGAAAAGAGAGAGGTTTGGGCTCAGCATAACCCTGTGAAGATTAGGAAATTAATCTCTAATGAGTCTTGTTAGCTTAATTGTTTTAGAACAAGAAAACACAAAAAGCAACTTGAAAAAGTTGGATACCTTTAAATACAGTTGTTACCCTCTTGCATTTAAAAAAAAACAGCTTCCTAAAAAGAGCCAGCTTCTTAATAGCTCACTCTTGATTATTTCAATGGAGTATACACTTAATGGCTCCCTAATGCCAGTTGGAAGTTGGTCACAGACATATGTCATATCCATGCATTATTTCCTGCTCTCAGTAAAATAATAATAATAATAATAATAATAATAATAATAATAATAATAATGTGAACAACAAAACTGGAATGCATGAGTGAGATTATCCACATAGTCATGCAAAAAAAAAAAAAAAAAAAAAAACCTGAATAACCCCCTAAGAGTGAGTCAGAGCTTCAAATATTCTGATTGAACTTTAGGGAAAACATCCTGACAGCAGGAACATTTCAACAGTAAAACAGGGAGTGAACTCTCTTTCCTTGGAGGTTTTTAAACAGAGGTTGACCACCATCTGCCAGACCCATTTTAGTTGTGGATTCTGTGTTGGCAATGGGTTGAACTAGATTACCATTGGGATAACATCCATCCTTTCCATTCTATGATACTATGGTATTTGAAACTAGGAGTGAGGGTTTGACTAGAAGAATTTTATGTCCTAGAAGAATTTTATGTCCTATCCTTTCAAGATTCTAGTACCATCATTACAAAACTAAAGGCTAGGCATATGGAACAAGAGTGAGTAACAGTTCATTTTGACTCTTCACTGCTATTCTCTCCAATGCTTTTTGTGACATTTGAGGAGTGAGGATGATTCCTCAGCGCCTAGCTGCAAAAGGAATTGTCTAGCAGTAGCATCTGGTTGCTTGGCAGATGCAGTCATGAGAGCAGCTTTGAAGCTGCTTCTGGATCTGTCACACACTTTTGTTACCAAGTGACTGAGCTGGCTGCTGCATCCTTAGAGCTGCCATATTCGATTAAAGCCCCTTTGATTCACATTTGTGCCTGGCGCTAAAGCTTTAACTTTGTAAATAAGAACTTGTCCATCTCGTTTTTCATACAATGAGAAAAACGTCCATCAGAAAATGTCTCCAGAAACTGATAATGACTTTGAAAGAATGGACATTAATGGAAGCAACAAACGGCAAGATAGAAAGGTGGGGTTATGAATAATTGCAAAGACAAATGATATCACTGTATTGTAATGTTAATTCAGTAACAGTGCTAAATGATGCCAGGCTTAAAAAGAACTGCTGCAATACTTCCACTAAAGGATTAAAAATCTTAGTTAAACAAATAGGACAGAGCAGGACTCACTTTGAACCAGTCTTAAACTGGAATTCATTTTTTTTTGTTTTGCTTTTGTTTTGTTTTTTGCAATGCTAGGACCTAAAAACAACAGAACCTATGCAAGTTCCTACACATGGCAAAATGAAGTGCAGATATGGCATGTTATAGCAACTGTAAGCTATGATTCAAAAAGCCAAAAACAATCATAGATGTGCCACTATTCCTGCAAGCAGAGGTGCAACAGAGAACACAAGTTTATTCAGTTAAAAGCACATGGCTTTCATTCTCTCTTTTCTAACTCAAACATGCAGCCAAGCTCTGGGAGATTTATCTTCAACTTGGTAACCCTCAGACCTGGAATAGTACTTCTCAGCAGAACCTTGATGTAGTTATCTATAAATAATGACTTATAAATACTACTTAGAAACAATTCCTTTTCCCCATAATAACATAAATGTAAAATGACTGTGATTTCACTCCTTTTGCACTGCAACTGTTAATTTTAGTTACTTGTATTAAAACGGGGTAGCCACACTAGATGATGGAGAAGGAAGGTGACATGGTTTCAGTAGTAGCTTGTTTTGGATGATGAACAGGATAAACATTCAAATGCTCTCTTTTTTAGACAAGTAAAATTTTAGAAGACTATACAATTAAGTATAGGAATAAACTACTTCTACAGTCTTTAACTAAGCCTGTGTGTGTAGTGCTTTCAGTGATAGTCAGTGACCCTGGGGTTGTTATTGTTGTGTCCCTCCAAGTAATTTCTGACTTATGGCAACCCTGGGGAAAACCGTGGAGAAATATTTGGGTTTTCTTGGCAAGGTTTTTTCAGAGAGGGTTTGTCTTACCTCTTTCTGATGCTGAGAGAATGTACCATTCCCAAGGACACCCAGTGGGTTTCCATGGGTGAAGTGGGATTCAAATCATAGTAGTACATTCCTGCTTGACTATGGAAATCTATGGATAATTTTGGGTACATCACACTCTCTTAACCTCAGCACAAGCCAAGCCTCTCAAAACAATTACTGACAAGAAAAGCCCATGATTGGTTCAACTTAAGGTTGCCATAAGTTGAAAACAGCTTGAAGGCATACAACAGCAACAAGTAAATACTGTTTATGCAAATGGTGAAGCTCTTCCTGATAGACAACAGTCACTTTGTGCTTTTGTCTCAGCAGCAACAGTGCACGAATAACAAAGAACATTTTTAAGAGAGTTGTTATGTGCCTTGAAATTGACTCTTATATATGGGTGACCCTGTTGAAGAATTTTCGTGGTGAGATTTATTCAGAGAAGGTTTGCCATTTGATGAAGAGTATGACTTGGTCAAGGTCACCCACTGATCAGGGAGTCAAACCCTGGTCTCCCAGAGTCCTAGACCAACAGTAAAACCACTACACCTCACTGCCTCTGCATTAACAGAGAACTGGTGAAGATCATTGGATAATTTATATTAATCGCTTTGAACTAGTGATGATATAAATTAATTTTATTTTTGTTGGTATTTCATTGCTGAAATGCATGTCAGTAATATGCTAGGAATCCTGTCAGGGAACTGCACATACATCTGTAAATAAAATATCAATGTATGGCTATAGGTAGAGGCAACGTGGTGTAGTGGTTTGAGGTTTGGACTAGGACACTGACAGACAAGGGTTTGAATCATCATTCAGCCATAAAAACCCACTGGGTGACTTTGGACAAGTTACAGTCTCTCATCCTCAGAAGAAGGGAAGGATAAACCCCCTGTGAACAAATTCTACCAGGAAAATCCCATGATAGGTTGCCAGAGCACAGGTCCTTAAGGTTGACATAGACCAAAAATTACTTCAAGGCACACAACAACAACAGATGGATAGAATATGGACATTTGTAGAATCTAAGTGGACATATTTTTAGGGGAAGGTGTGGGAAGCAAAAAGGAAAATCTCTGAAACTTTCTTAGAAAAATATATTTTGCAAAAGGTGGCTCAGCTCTACATTTTACAAGTCTGTTAGATTCCTAACATATCTCTCAATACTCACATGAAGATAAGAAATAGCAAGATCTCAGAATCAGAAATACTTTTAGTTTTGGGAGCCTTTTGACACTGTTATTGTTTGATTTCTGAGAAATTGCTTTGAGGTGTAATATCCACTAAGTATTTTGTCTTTGAAGTAGTTTTTAACAGAAATGTCATACTGTATACAGCTTTTATCAAATGTGTTTTTGTGTCCTAGAATTTATTTTCCTGAAGTAAGTTTTTATATCTTATAAAATTTCATAACCTTTTTATTGATGTTATTTTGCCTGACAGTCATTTGGTCTGTAAATGGCAGTGACAATAAACATTCCTGTTAAGATTTCCCAAGTGGAAATTTCTCAGAATTGTTTGCACTGACAGATATATAGATATATTGATGGTGGCAAGAATTTTATTATTTTCCTGATTTCATCTTGTCTTTCCTTCCTCTTATCAAACAAAATCATCAACAACAACTTGTCTTGTGATGTTTAACATTTTTCTCTCAGCCAGTGAATTGTCATTTTCCCCCTTTTGCTCTATCTAATTCTCTTTCATAAACACATTAGTCAAAGAAAACAGGCTGAAATGGTCCCAAACCATTTTTCATATTTGAAAAATGCATACTTGGAAGAAACTGATAAGTTCAATGAAGAAGATAATATTTTTAAGTGCTAGAAAAATATTCAAGGAACATTCTACAGAAGGAAATTTGTATAATAATATAGAGCTATAATACAACTTCTTGTTGCTAGTTGCCATCAAGTCAGCTTTGATCTATCGACCTCCAAACCACCCTGTTATCAACAATCCTGCCCAGATCTTGCAAGCTTGGGGCAGTGGCTTCATATTGCACTTCCTCTTTTCCTACTGCCTTTTTACCTTACCAAACATTATTGTCTTTCCTAATGAGTCCTGTCTTCCTTTGATATGCCCAAACTATCACAGTCTCAGTTTAGTCAACTTGGCTTCTAGGGAGAGTTCAGGTTCAGTTTGTTCTTGGACCCATTTATTTGTTTTTTGGCAGTCCATGGTATCTGTAGAACTCTCTTCCAGCACCACATTTCAGATGAGCATATTTTCTTCCTATCATCTTTCTTCACCGTAGGGCTTTTACAACCATATACAGAAACTGAAAATACAATGGCATGAACAATTCTAACTTTAGTATTCAGTGATATATCTTTAACTTTGTGATGTTGTCTAGCCCCTTCATGACTCAAGTTCTTGCATTCTTTTGATTTCTTGACTATATCTCCATGAAGGTGCGCCCGTGCGCACACACTCACATACACACATACATACACATACAGATAAAGTATGGAAAAATTGATTTCAATGCCTTCTTCATTGGGCTGGTGTACCCACCCCTAATTTTGCTGACATTTCAATTGAGATAAGCACATACACATTTGCCTATATCCTACCACTGCCATTAATATTATTTTTGTTGTTAGTATTATTATCGTTGTTGTTGTTTTATCTTTTTTTCAACCCATTTTGCTAACTGTTTCAATTGCATTTAAACATTGTCTGTATCTTACCATTGTGGTTGCTGTTGTTATTCTTGTTGCTAACATTATAGTTTTCCCTTCCATTTTGCTAGTGGTTTTGATTGCATTTAAACATGTACACATTTTCCCATATCCATTTTCCTATGTCTGTTTTTGTGTACCAAGAAAAAAACAAAACAGAAAGTGGTGCAGATGTTTTGGTAAGGGAGTTACATGCTCATTTATATATGCTTAGCATTCTGCAGTCTTTTGTTTTGTTTAGATTAATTTTTATTTTTAATGCAGTCTAATTTACAATCAAAATAATAAGTAATCAAATATAAAGAAGCAGAAGGGAGAAAAAGAGAAGAGAAAGAAAGGGGGAAGACATACAACTAATACACAGTAAGGCTCTGACCCTCCATCTATGACTGTAATGAAAATAAAAAATATATTATTCCATTATTACAGATCCAATTAAATAACTCTACTGAAATTACTAATAACCATAGCCATAGATTATTACATCATTAGATTTCATATTTCTCAAAAACATGCATAAATGGTTTCCAATTTTTCAAAAAGTTTTCAATTGAATTGTCCCTTAGAATCTATGTCAATTTGGCCCTTGGCCTAACTCAGCAACCTTAATCATTCATTCTTCCATAGTCAGTGTTTCAGTCCATTTCCAAGTTTGAGCAAACAGTATTCTTGCTGCAGTGGTCATATATCAAAGAGGTGATTCATATTTACTATCCATTTTTCTGTCCGTAATGCCCAACAAAAACATTTCTGGTAATCTAACAAAATCTATTTTTAGTTGTTGTTTTATTATTAATATATAAATTTTAGGCCAATAACTTTTTGCCTTCTTCCAAGTCCACTACATAAGAAAAAAGAAGCCATTCTTATGTTAACATCTCCAGCATTGATTTGAAACATTATGTGCCATTTTTGAGAGATTATTTGGGGTTAGATACAATCAATACATCATCTTACACAGGTTTTCTTTTAAATTATTGCCCAAAGTAAATGTTATATTTTTGGACCACATATTCCCCATAAATCCATGTGGACATTAAGCCCCAAATTTTGAGCCCACCTTATCATGTATTCTATTACAAGCTCATTTCCTGTCTTTAGTTTCAGAAGCCATTTATACACCTTTTACATGGTCACACACAACTCTAAATAAAACTGATTTTGTCTATCCTCTATGGCTCCATTTCTCTTATCTTGGATAAATATGTTCTTTAGTTTTTTGTGGGTTTTTTGGGCTGTGTGGCCATGTTCAAGAAGAGTTTCTAGCTGACATTTCGCCAGCATCTGTGACTGGCATCTTTCTCTGAAGATACCAGCCACAGATGCTGGCGAAACATCGGAAAGAAACTCTTCTAGAACATGGCCACACAGCCCGAAAAAACCCATAAAAATCTATGGATGCCAGCCGTGAAATCCTAGAACTTCAAATATGTTCTTTGCATATAAGCAAACCAGTTAAGATATTTGCCTTCCTCAAGAATCATCTCTCTTGATTTAAACTTCCAACTATCTTGATCAAAACACTAAAGACTGTCACAAAGAAGCCATCTCCAATTTTGAATCCATTATTTTCTTTAAAAATGGCTTCCTGCAGTGAAGTAGCCATTTATTCCACAAACTCTTCAAATGCATCCCTATGGAGAGCACATTGCAAATGCATCACAATGGCAAGTTCTGTGTTCTCTGGGAGTGAGAATATTTGTCCTCCTTTTTTTCACAGGACAAGGGTTCTGGTGGCCATAGACAACACTGCATCATAATTTCTGGTGGGGAAGATGTTATTTACCAAAGGCAATATATTGTACTAGTTTGCCACCAAAGAGATTTTCCCAACAGGTCAGCCTCTTTAGAAGATCCTCTAGGACTGGGGTAGGCAACCTTTCCCCTTTAAGGGCCGAGGGGCTTCAGCTCCCAGAATCCCAGGAGCTATTGGCCAACATGGGACTATTGGCCAACATGGCTGAGGCTTCTGGGAGCTGAAGTCCCTCGGCCATTAAAGGGGAAAGGTTGCCTACCCCTGCTCTAGGAGGTTTCAATGTCTTCCTCACCAAGTTTAATAAATTGCATTAGCTTATACAGGCATGGATAGATGATCAAGTGTAAATGATCTTTGAAAGCACTAGAGTTGCATCCTTTACTGAATCAGTAAACCTGGAATTAAACCAATCCATCAAAGGTATGTCATTGTTTTCCTTCCCATCCCTCCTGGTAATCATCTTCATATTGGCTTTTGACTAAGGTGACCCTCTGTGACAATTGTATGGGGAAAATACCAATTTAACATTTCTTTTTCTCATCTCTATTCCTCTCAGACAGCTTTCTTTGGAGGTGTTCCAAAGGAGGAACTGTTATGAAAAAGTATGTTTTGTGAATTCAGAGGAAGCTATTTTCTAAGCCCCAAATCCCACCAGAGAGGCTGAAAAAGCAAAGTCAGAGGCACTGACAGTTGGAAAATTAAAATGTTTTGCAATTATTTACATTCCACATAAACATGAACATAAGAGAAGACATCTACTTGAAAGAAAGGAGGATAGAAACCAAATCCCTTTCAGTTGAAAGGGTCACATACTGTGAGATTTCACTTCTGTTCCTTTCACTGGTTCTTATGCTAATCTGGAGATCCCAAAGTATTAAGCTACGCACACAGAGTATACGTCCATCTATTTGCTTGCTCAAATGGCACTGGATTCAAGAACTTCAATGGAATGGAGTACAAATGATGCCAAAACAATATCACCTATTATGCAAACAATTACCAAGAATTATCCAGACACCTTAGAAATTATCTTAGAGGCAAACTGGATCTGGAAGGAAGTATCTTTTTGTGTTGCTACTGGAGTTTAAATTTTATTTCCTGGATTTTATGACTTTTTGTCTCCCAGGACCCACATGGCCAGAAGGAGGAGTGGCCTACCTACATGGATATTCATCCATACCATCTTAACTGAAAATAAGAACAGCACATCTTGACAAAATATAGGTCTGTGATCTCACACCATTTTTTTCTATCTCATATATGATTTTAACACCTTTGCCTGATGAAGAAGCCAGTGGAGCTTTGAAAGTTTGCATTATATATTTTGTATATTTTGGTTGGATACCACTGTTTTGTGTATTTTGTTATATGTGAACATGGCTACAGCTGGATATGTTACACAAACACTATAGGTATAACAAAAATGTTTCTTCATCTTATTGCACAGATCTTTCATATCAGTCAGCTGCTTATCAAATGATAAGAGAACAGGGCCCTATCAATCACACCAGCTTGTGCCTGGTAAGCAGAGATTGGGGGACTTTCATAGTCCCTACATAGCCCCTAATGTAAGGGCTACATAGGGACCAATGAATATGTAACAATCACAAGTGTAGAATTTAAAGACAGTGTTATTTTGGACCAATATGCAAAGATATCTGGTAGCACCTTTGATTCTAACTGACAGATAATACAAGCTTTTGTATATGAAAATGTATGCTACTAACATTTTTCTCTCAGTCTCAAAGGTACTATACGATCCCTTTGCATACAGTTATGAGTGTACAACTCTAGGTTATACATTTGTTGTTGCCATAGAGGATTCTGGCCTATATATTTAATTCCCAACATGGGAAGTGATGATAATGATGATGATGACGATGATGATGATGATGATTCCACTTCTTCACCATATGGGACTCAAGACAGCTTGCCACAGTTAAAACAGATACAGCTGGGGAAAAACCAATGTGCAAAATTAATATATAAACTGTCAATAAAATTAAAAGCTGTCAAACCATTCAAAAGTAGAACAGCACATATAAGAGTACATGAAATGTCTCTTCCTTTTGATCAGACAGATTTCAAAATCATATTCAAATAAAACGTTCATTGCCAGCCTATGAAAAGACACCAAGGAGAGCAGTATATTAACAGATTAAAGCAAAACACAGCATTTCACAAATATACTTCGACATGCTGTCTGTGCTTGAGCTCTATTAAAGTGTTGTAGGGCAAGAGAGTAGTAGGAGTTGGTGGGGAAATACATGCTTCAGATCCATCCTGTCCACCTTGTCCTTTTCCTTGTTCCTGGAAAAAGGTCCAAAAAGCAGCTGGAGTTACATTCATCTTAATAAGGTTTCATATCATCCAAAGCTCTAACACACAGGATGTTTGGTCATGTGCAGCTTTGTAGTCTGATTTAGTTGAAGATGTTTATAGCTACTTTCTCAACTTTCCCAGGAAGAGAGGGAATGTAGGGGTTGAGAATGGAACATGTATCCCCAGTTCATTCTATGTGCTTAAAATAAATAAAGCTTGAATGAGACTTTGAATAGCAGGCAACACAGATTTAATTTCTCAGTGAGGCTTTGACCACAGTGAAAATAAATTATATCTATATACAGATAAAAGTGCACAAATGTGTGTGTTTGTTTTCCCCCTTGAGTGCATAGATAATACCTGTTATGGATAGAAAGGGATTTCCTTTTTTTATTTGCAAACAAATGTGACAAATCCTTGGATTTGCACTACATCTGTTTGAAAGTCTCACTTACTTTGCAGTTTCTCTTTCTGGTACTGAATAAGGAAGAGTCACAAGATATTGCATGATATGATCACTCTACAGTATATGCCAAATCTACTGTTCAAAACAAAATTATAGGACTATCAAAAACACTGGTGAAAATTTTAACATATATTTAATGTGATGATATGCTATGAATAACCACTTGCTTTATGAATGATTCTTTGGATTCTATATCCAGACAGTGAAGGGGGTAAAGGTGGAGCTGTATGTTAGATCTGCAAGATTTTATTCAAGATTAAAAAACACAATTCAACTGGTCCTGTATGAAGTGCTGTCAAAAGAAGAATCCAGAAGAAGAAGAAGAAGAAGAAGAAGAATCCCAAGTTAAAAGAGGAAAACTGAACTCCGACAGATTAGTATGGAAGATATCTTAATGGCATTGAGTCACACACTAGAATATCTGCAGGAAGCTAAATGCTCAGTTACTACTACTAGACTTTTTTACAGTAGTAGTGTATATTGAGAAGTGATGTGGTGGCTCAAGTGGTTAAGACTCTGACTCTGTTGATTACAAGATTAGCAGGTTGGCAGTTCGAGACCCGGGTGCTGCATGATGGGGTGAGCTCCCATCACTAGGCCCAGCTTCTGCCAACCTAGCAGTTCGAAAGCATGCAAATGCAAGTAGATAAATAGGTACCACTTCAGTGGGAAGGTAAACAGTGTTCTGTGCAATCATGCTGGCCCCATGATCACAGAGTAGTCTCTGACAATGCTGGCTCTTTGGCTTAGTAACAGAGATGACCACTCCCCCATCCCTATGGTCAGAAACAACTTGACAACCTTGTCAATGGAGAATACCTTTACCTTTATATATCAAGAGAAAGACAGAGAGAGAATGAGAGAGAGAGAGAGTAGAATATAGAATACTTGGCAGTAAAGATCATGAGAGCGGTATTGTAGTATACTTGGCAGAGGTATAGTGGAATGTGTAGCTGGTTTGTGAGACACTATGAAGATAAAGTTGCTTACCTCTGTCAGGTTTCTACAATTAATGCAGTTCTTTTAATGGAAGTATCCATAACACTGTCATTTCAGTTTTCTTGGTTGAATTTCAGTTGTTGAGGGATGATGATATCAATGTACTTACTCTTGCCAATGCCTTTCATGGGTTAGATTAATTAAGAAGGGGAGGGATGCTAAAAACAAATAATTTAATCTTCTTTATTCATTATCTTCATCTTAGCTAGTGTCAGGCCAGGTTAATACTTGAATGGCACACTATCAAGTAATAGGGATCTCTGGGCAGGGTTAGAAAAGAATCCCTGGAGAACAGTTAAACCTGATGATGTGGCTAGGTCAGGGGTTTGGAAAGGTTGTCATATGCAGCCCCAAGAAAATGTTTGTGTCTTCTAAAGCCCCCTCTCTACAATTGTACAATTTGTTGGAATAATGGAGAAGTAGCACAGCTCCCATGTTCCCCGTAGGCCAAAGTGGTCCCTAAACCCATGGCTGTTGTCCTCTTTTGGGCTAGACAAACCAAGCTTCTGGTGAAGTAGAATGCTGCTTTTTAAGTTCTTATTTTTTCAGCTCACCCACGAAGTTTTTGTTTGTTTGTTTGTTTTGAGAGAGGGGGAGAGAGGGAGAAATGGAGAGAGGGAGAGATACCAGCCTCATAAGAAGAGGCATTTATTTGGCCACTGGAGAAGTTTAATGTAGATCCAGAAGATGTAAACAGCTCCCTTCCAATCTCCAATACTCTTCTGGAAAAGATGTGCTAGTAACTATTTAACAGCCAAAGCTAGATGAAACTGATTTTCCACATCTTTTTCATTTAGATCATTGGGCTGCTCTTAGAATGGAAACTGTCATAGTCATCTTATGAGATGAGCTTTTCTGGGAGATCTTTTAAAATAAACTGCATTTGTGCAGTTGGCAATGGCATCCAATTGAGTAACCCCAAATGTGTGTGCTGGGGGAGACTCAGAACAACAAGGTAAAGAGTTGAAAATAGCAATCTGAAATCAACCAAAAAAGAATTTTTGGGTATGAAGAATCTGTGACTCCTGGCTGAGGGGCCATTCCTGCCCTTTGAATCATTGGAGCCCTGGATGTTGAGAGATCCAGAGCAAGATGGATCGGGGATAAAGAGGAGAGCGAAGAGGGGAAACTACCTCGAGGCTCCTGTTTTGTCAAAAGACGACCCGAACGCCACCAATTTTTAAACATCAAAGAGATCTGTAAGTCTACTGAATACAGAAAAGATCTCCAATCACTGATTATAGGAAAATCTCCAGTGTAGATACTCATAGAATTATAAAGATCTGGTGCAATATAAGGAAGAACACTTATCTCTTGGGAACAATCCTGAAATTATATAATATATGGAAAGACTGTCCTCATAAAGTCAAAGAATAAATAAATAAATAAGAAATAAATAACAGATCCAATCCTTAATAAGGGGATCTGAAGGAGGATTAAAGAACAGCCAAAAAAGGTTCCCCCAACGGTCTATTTCTGGGATTGAGGTAGAGAACAATAGAAGATCCAGAACGCAGCTCACCATTTTTGAATCGAACATGAAGCTTTCAAGACGCCAGTGAAATAGCAGCTGGGGTGGACTGAGGAGGAGGAGATTGGCGGCATGAGTGGTTGTTCTTTT
The DNA here is from genome assembly GCA_026167975.1 of Phrynosoma blainvillii. NCBI lineage: Eukaryota > Metazoa > Chordata > Lepidosauria > Squamata > Phrynosomatidae > Phrynosoma > Phrynosoma blainvillii. The sequence continues at coordinate 7,675,306 of JANUYF010000007.1, read as the reverse complement.
GCGGGTTGGACAGACAACTGAGAGTGGAGGAAGCTAGCAGAGGAATCGGCATGAATTTCTGCTTTTGGAGACTATACTCTGTGGGAAGATGGCTGGGGAGAAGAGAGAGAGCTGCAGAGTCAATGCTGATTGGTGGGGATTGGAGTCCTTTGTTTATTTGCCTCCCTGGAAAGACTTGGGCTTTTAGAGGAATAGCTGGAGGAAGAGAGCGATGGCTGGTTAACCAAGAAGGACTGGGGTCCCTTCGGTGTTTGCTTCTTGGAGGAAGGCAGCTGGAGGTGTGGAGAAAGGACTGGGGAACTGGGAGAGGTTGGGGCTGAAGAGAACGGGGTGAGCCTGGGGAAACCAGGGAAGAGCAGTGATGGAAAGGAGGATGGTAATGCATTGTAAAGCCATGAAACAAAATATTCCACCATCAGATCTTGGAAACTGAAACTATTTTTTAAAGGACAACTGATGAATACAGTACTTAAAGTAGAGAAGCCTCTCCAGGCATCGCATAGTCTGTTTAGTATCACTTCAGAATTCTATAAATCTTTGATCAGTTTTTATTTAATCTTTGGCTAAATTGGAGCTTAGTGACAGTCCCTTAAGATCTCAGATGGAATCAAATGAAATAATGTGCCTGACAGTTATTTGATTTTAGTGTGGTAGCATTTTCATTTTACAGGCTTAAGTTAGCCCTGATGTCCAAAGTCCTTTCAGACCAGGGAGTTGGGAAGGAGGATTTATTATACTTTATTCCCCTTTCCTTTCTTATAAAATGGTTAGGAAGAAAACAATGCTGAACTGCTGTCTAGCCCATGAACCATTTTTCTGTTCTAAAATAGCTCGCTCCTTACACATTATCCTATAATCTTTGCATTGATAGTTAACACGAGCTACAAGGATTAGTTTGCTGCATTAAGAGACCAGATTCAGTCCTCAGCCTGTGGATGGTGTGTATGGTCCAACAAGTTCTGCATGTATAAACTATATGTAGCATGTTCCCTCACAGATTTGGGGAAGCCAGGTTTGTATGCACTGCAATTGTTTTTCCAATCTTGCCATGAATAAGCATTGTTCAGTGGAAAAGTCTGAGGCCAACATATTCCATAAATATACCCAATGTACATTCATTGTATTTCCCATCTAAATGGTGATAAAATCAGGAAAGATAGAAAGAAGTACTTCTTCACACTACATAGCTCATAGTTGGAACATGCTTGTGTGGGATTTAGTAATGGCCATCTGTCTGATTTTGCCTCTTGGAAGCTAGCCAAACTCCTAGCCCAAAGCCTCAGTATCATTAGGCAGGGAGAGGGAGGGAGAATCCAAGTTCACCAAGGCATCTGTAGAAAAGAAGTGACCATCTAATCCAGTCCAGTTCCTTCACTTAAGTAGTCAGTCTAAGAAAGCAGTCCAAAGGGTAATCCAAAAGAATAGTCAGAATCTAGGCCATGTTATAGGCTACAGACAATCAATCAAGGAATGATGCACCAGTGTGACTTTTTCCCAAGGAAGATGGATGGTTGTCAGCCATACTAGACTGAGGGAGGTGCTGGGATATTTACAGTTTTTTTGAGCCTCACAGGTGCACCCCATTAGCAGCATGCTTCTTACTTAAATGCTGAGAGCACTGGCGTTTTTCTCTTTTCTGGCATTTCTGCAGGGATAGGCACAGGTAAGTCTGGCTCTTCATCTAAGGGTTGTGACTATGGTAAACATTGCTCTTGTAGCAGCTGGGAACTTGGCCCTTGTGCTGGCTACAAGCTCTACTGTGCTGGCTGCAAGCTCTACTGCTGTGGCTGAAACCTTCATACGCAGAGAACATGACAGGATCCTGGAGGAAGGACATGACATCATGAACTTGGACAACTCTTAAAAAAGGATTAGATTAGTACGTGGAAGAGGCTATCAATGACCTGATAATATATGGTCAGTCATGATCATATGCATGATATAGGTGCTAACATTGCCATTTATGGCATCACTATGGTTATTCCTGGTGGCCAGAAGTCTCTGGTTGCCATATTTTTCCCCAGAACACAGTTAGACTGACCAAATTTGACTTTTGTTTGAAGTGCAATGATGCCTAGAATTAAAGATTCAGTGTAATATAGTGCTCTAAATATTTAACTAGGACTTTGAAAGATAAGGCCTTAAATCCACTTGGTGACCTTGGTTAAGTCAAACTCTCTCAAACTCAGAGGAAGACAATGACAACCCTCCTAACAAATCCTGTTAATGAAACCCCATTTAGATTTGTCTGTATATCTGAACACTATGCTGCACTGACTACCATAAGTCAGAAACAACTTGAAACAACAGCAGCAATAGTCAAGAATGCCACAGAGAGAGCAGATGTAATAGGGTAAGACAAAGTGTCTTCTCTTCTTGTCTACTTATCCTGACCCCCTCTGTGATATAAACTGATAGCCTTAGGGAATATTTTCCACTTATTCTCATCTCACTACTTCTGTTTTAGCTGTTTCCTAGAATGAAGCTAAATTAGAGCCTGAGTAACTTCCCTACCTTAGAAATAAGTTCCTAAAATACAGCCTTTAGTTTGCTTCTCTAAGCCATTTGGTGTCTTTGCTCCTGAATAAAAATCTCTTAACTGCTGCATACACTCTCCATTAGTTTAGTATTTTTATGGAGACATTTGCAGTGGCTTGGGGGTGGGATGATTGCTCCATACTGGAATGACACTGCTCTACCATGGACACTCTGCAGTGGAACAACAAATGGCAACTGGAGACTTCTTCTACTACTGCACATTTAAAGCAATGGTGATAACATTTATTGTGAACTGCCTTGGGTTCCTTTTGGGGAGAAAGGTGGGATAGAAATTAATTAAATTAATAAATGCAAGCAAGCAAGTACTACCTCTGCTTTTGCCCATAGGAGCCCAGGTGGCACAGCGGTTAAATGCTGGTACTGCAGCCACTCACTCATAAACCACAAGGTTACGAGTTCAGTACTAGCCAGGGCTCAGGCTTGACTCAGGCCTGAATCCTTCTGAGGTTGCTAAAATGAGTACCCAGATGTTGGGGGCAATGAGCTTACAGTTGTAAACTGCTCAGACACTGCAGAGTGCAGTATGAAGTGGTATATAAATGAAGCTGCTTTGCTTTGCCAAGTTATAGGAGTTCACTTTGGGATATGTTTTCTCAAACCATCTGAGAAAAGAAATAAAATCCACTCTTCTATAGCCCTTTTCTATAGCTATCCATACAAACATGGATGGAAGCTATCCATGCAGACAAAATAACTGATTCCAGAGCGTTTGCTTGCATGGAGATCAAGATTCCCCCCATCCTCTTCAGACATATCACTTTACGAGAGGATGCTGAAACATTCTTGGCTCAACCAAGAAGGGAATGACCTAGAGCTATGCTATTCCACATATTTAGCTCAAAGTTCAACTCAGTTGGTACATTGTTTCTCAATTTTCTTTAACTCTCCCCTCCCCCCCCCAAAAAAAAATTCTGATGTCTAGTCACTGAAATACTGTTTGACTTCTGCTTTCACCTCTGAAACATTTGCAAATTTCCTTCCTTTCAAACTCTTTTTAAGGTCTGGAAACAGATTATCATTATCATTATCATTATTATTATTAATCCCACTTCTTTCCCAGAACTGGGACTCAGAGCAGCCTCACAATATTAAAATAAAATACAATTAAAAACATAAGAGATGCATTAAAAAGGAATTAAATTATTATAGTATTAAAATAGATAGCTATTAAAAGAATAAAATACATTTTAAAAAGATAAAACTATATAAAATACTTTAAAATAAACAACTTCCCAAGTTTTAAAAGCCTGTCTGAACAGGTTGGTCTTAGGCTGCTGGTGGAAGGCCAACAAGGAGGGAGCCATTCTGGTCCCCATGGGAAGGGAGTTCCAGAGTCTAGGGGCAGCCAGCAAGAAGGCCCTTTTTCGTGTCCCCACCAACTGTGCTTTTGATGGTGGTGGGACTAAGAGAAGGGTCTCTCCAAAGGATCTCAGAGCCTGGGTCTGTTCAATAAAGGGAGATACGGTCTGCCAAATAGCATGGACCTGAGCCATATAGGGCTTTATAGGTCATAACCAGCGCATTAAATGTGCCCAGAAACACACTGGCAGCCAATAGAGCTATTTCAACAGGGGCATTGTGTGGTCTCTGTAACCTGCCCCAGTTAACAGCCTGGTTGCAGCTCTTTGGGCCAGCTGAAGTTTCTGAATATTCTTCAAAGGCAGCCCCACATAGAGCCTATTACAGTAGTCCAAGTGGGATGTAACCAAGGCATGTACCACCTTGGCCAGATTCAGCATCTCAAGGAATGGGAGCAGTTGGTGCACAAGCTTTAAATGTGCAAAAGCACTCCTGGTCACTGCAGACATCTGGGCCTCTAGGTTGAAAGCTGAGTTCAAGACTATAAAGCTGAGTCTTCAGGGGAGTGTAATCCCATCTAATACAGGCTGGATCCCTATTCCCTGATCTACCTTCTGACTGACCAGGAGCACCTTTGTCTTGTCTTGATTAAGTTTCAACTTGTTTTCCCTCATCCAGTCCATTACTGATGACAGACACTGGGTTAAGACTAGGACAGCCTCCTTGGATTGAGGTGGAAAGGAGTAGTAGAGTTGCGTGTAATCTGCATATTGATGATACTGTGCCCTAAAACTCCAGACAACCTCTGCCAGAAGTTTCATGCATATGTTAAATAGCATAGGGGACAACACAGGACACTGAGGAACCCCACAGGCCAATGACCAGGGGGTCGAGCAGGAGTCTCCCAGCACTAACTTCTGGGTTTGCCCCTCCAGGAAGGAATGGAGCCACTGTAAAACAGTACCTCCAAGTCCTATCCTAGAGAGGCAATCCAGAAGAATACCATGGTTGATGGTATCAAAAGCTGGTGAGAGGTCCAGTAGAACCAACAAGGACACACTCCCCCTGTCCAGTTCCCTGCATAGATCATCCACCAAGATGACCAAGGCTGTCTCTGTTCCATAGCCAGGTCTGAAACCAAATTGAAATGCATCTAGATAATCCATTTCATCCAGAAAACCCTAGAGTTTGGAAGCCACCACATGTTCTATTCTCTTGTCCAAAAGAGTGGTAGGTTGGACACTGGTCAATAATTATCTATTATAGTGGGATTCAGGGATGACTTTTTAAAAAACAAAGGTCTCACAACTGCCTCTTTTAGGCACACTGGGACTTTGCCTTGTTGTAGGGAGGCATTAACTCACTCAGCCAGTCCCCTTCTGGCCTATTTAATCAGCCAAGAAGGACAAGTATTTAAGACACATGTGATGGCTTTCACCTCTCCAAGGATCCTGTTCACATCGTCAGTCTGCACAAATTGAAAAGTATTCATTAATACTTGACAGACAGGTGCCAAGGTTATATCCACTGGCACTGTATCAACTACAGCATCCAAGTTGCTGTGGATGTGAGAGACTATCTGCAATGTGCTGTGCAAATTCTTCACAGCGTGCTGCTAAGTAGTCTGTATTTTCTACTTGAGGGAGTGTGTAAAGTACCCCAAACCACTCAGAACAGCTCTGCTGGATGGATCCATGCAGATGTAATACTGGCAGCAAAAAATAATTTCTTTGCTGCCTGCATTGCCATAGAGTAGGCCTTCAATAGTCTCTAGCCCATGTTTGGTCAGATTCACTTTGAGTCTTCTGCCAACATCACTCTAGTCTCCATCTCACTCACTTTATCACCATCAACTCCCTGGAGAACCAGGGGGGCTGGTTTGGCTCCACTCCGCAAGAGGGGAAACTCAGGAGCAATTCTGTTCACTGTCCTGGCCAATTCCTCATTCCAAAGGTTGGCCAGAGCTTCAACAGAATCACCTGCTGAGGTGGCAGGAAACTTCCCAAGAGCCTTCAGGAATCCATCAGCCTCCTGGGGCAGACTATCCTAATCAGTCCTAACCCCTGCAGAGGTTCCGAGTCCCAGTGAGTCTAAACTTGACCAGATAATGGTCTGTCCATGACAACAGAACTGTGGAGAGTTCCACCACACCAAGATCATCATCACCCACCCAGCATAGAAAACAAGGTACAGAGTGTGCCCAGCAATATGAGTTGGGCCATATACCACTTGGGACAGACCCATGCTTGTCATGGAGGCCATGAAGTCCTGAGCCACTCCTTCAATGGCAGTTTCAGCATGGATGTTGAAGTCCCCCCAGCACTAATTGACCAGGAGACACCAACACCAACACCACCCCAGCTAGCTCAGGAAATGAGACTGTTGAGCAGCAGGGTGGGCGGTACACCAACAGAATCCCTATTCTGTCTCAGCTACCCACCTTTAAATAAATATACTCAAAAATTGTAGACTGTGTGAGGGGGCATCTGGTCAGGGGGATGGAATCATGATAGACTACTGCAACTCCACCTCCCACCCCACCCACCCCAGGTCTCACTTGCTGCTGCACAGAAAATCCTGGTGGATAAAGCTGAGAGAGATTAACACACACATCCCACCTTGTCCAACCAGGTCTCTGTAATACATTAATAATATTATTCAAAACATCCATCATCTTGCCTGCCCTGTGAGAAAATATATTGTCCTGGAAACAAAGTATCATTCTGCAGCTTCTCTTGCCATTTTTCCTTCAGTGCCTCCTATAATTGGCACAGCAAGTTAGAGTAGCATTCTGCATTGACTATTTGGCCCTTCTGAAGATAAGGGGGATTCAAATGGGTGGGCATGGGCCACCCTGAGAAGCAGAGGATTGGGGCCAAAGCTGTCCCATGCCTCAGCCCCAAACCACCCTTTGGGCAGCCCTGGAAGGAGTGCTAAAATAGCTAGGAAATAAATAGCACTCCTTCCAGAGCGGGCAGAAGGGGCACCCGAAGAGACACCGTACATCTCTTCAGCGTCTCTTCTGGCCCAGTGTGTCCGGATGCTGAACCAGAAGAATGTCATCAGAATGTCTCACCATGCCCAATGGAGGGTGCTCCGATGACTTCCTCAGGAAGGAGTTGGGGTGCCCAGCATCCGGCTGCCCCTCCCCTTCCTTGGATTGAAGATGACGCTTTGCAAAGCCCCATAGTCATCAAACTACCTTCTTATCCCCCCCCCCCACCAAAAAAAAAAACTTTGTCCTTGACCTTTCCTGCTGACTTTTGAGTCTTGAATTTCTTTGACTGGAAAAACCAAGTGCTGCCATAGCAAGGAGTGTAGTTTGGTCTCTGGACCCTAGTGATGAAACCATGTTTCATCACAGTGATGAATTGTTCCAAAAGTGATCACAAGAGCACTAAAAATGCTGCAAAATGAGCTTGGGAGTATCTGCTTTATTTTCTTTCTGGTCAGCATTCAAACATTTCAGTACTCACTTGGCTGACAGCTTCTGCATAGCCAACAGCTCATGAGTTATAAATGCATTCCGAGGATATCTCTAGCATCTCAGCAATTGTTTTAGTTGAGATTCACTAATCTACTGAAATCAGGTCATGAACATGCTCAAAAATTTCAGAGCTGACACTGTTGAAGGCCTCCTAGACCTTGCTGCATCTTCACTCTCAAAATCTCCACATTGAAAGTTGGCACAGCATTTCACAGCTGAGTATGATGGGCACCTGTCACTCAATCTTTAAATCGCACACTCATGGATTTCCTTTGGAGTTTTCTTTTTCAGGAACAGGAACTTCATGACAGCCCAGAGTTCAACACTTGAAAATTCTATACTTTTCATTGCCATGGTTCTATCAGTGATTTTGGGGGTGGGGGGGGGAGAGATTAGAGATATGATCCTGCGAATTGGCAATGTACAAAACAAAGAACACTCAACTTTTTCGAGCTACAGTGACAAAATTATGCTGAGATTTAGTGAAGTGGGACAAGCCAAGAACTTTTCAACACCCCCTTGGACATTCAGGGAAAACAGCAATACAGGGTGTGGATTCAGGTGAACCTGTCTTATATTTTACCCTCTGTGAATCTGATGAGAAAAACTTGGAGAGGGAAATATATCTCTCCCTTTTAGCTTTTTCAGCTTCAGTGTCTTTTGTTTCTCTCATCAGGGGAAAGGAGAAAATTGTGCAAAGGAGAGGCCCAGTGGCATCCCATCCCATCATCTTCTGAAATATGAGAGTAGTCATTATATAATAAACTCATTTCTTTTCATGCTGAAGATCTAGCTGAGTGGTTTCCTAGCTACAGTGGATTTATTTTCTGGTGGTCTGTGAGTGAAATTCAAGCTGTTCCTTCCATTTGGAGAAATTTTAGGGCCTGACCTGCTCTAACAGATGCACTCACCTCTCATTAACCATCCATGGAATGACATGTACACAGAGAGAAGAGGCAAGGAGCCCTGATATCAGTTTAGGTTTGCTATTTCATAGAAGTAGTAATGATGCTCTCAGGGCACTTTGGTTTTAAGAACAGAGCACATTTAATTTACTCTGTCTCTGAAATCTTCTGTTCAAGAATAATTGCCTGGGATGCAGTTGCTAGCAAGAAAATTTTAATGAAAGACATTTTCCAAGCTGAAATGCAAAATTATTAAATGCCTGATTAAGAGATATGTGTCACTGTCACTACTTCATTATTAAGAGAAGCCTCTCTCATATTTCAGCTTAGAGCCAGTGTAGATCTTTTGAGTCTTAATAAGCAACAGCCTTGTTCCTCTCATTCGTAGGACCAAGGCTGTTGCTTATTAAAACCCAAAAGCTCTATACTGGCTCTAAGTTGAAAGTAACAGCAGTAACATAAGGGAAACTTTAGTTTATGTTGCAGGCCTAATGTTCAAGCTATTCAATAAATTGTCACAACTTTGGCTCATGGGCAACTTCCATCCATTGTCCCCCTTCAACATACAATTAATTTCATAAGAGATTCAGCAACCTTTTTAAAAAAGTGACAAGCAGATAATATGAAATATATAGTAATATAATAATACATAATATAGTATAGTATATAATAATAATAATAATCTAGAGAGAGGGCCACATGGTGTAGTGGTTTGACCATTGGACTCTGGGCATCAGGGTTCAAATTCCTGCTCATGAAAACTGATTGAGTAATCTTGCACAAGTCACACACTCACGTTGAACAAATCTTGCCAAGAAACCCCTATGATAGGACCACCTTAGGGTTGCAATAAATTGGAAACAACTTAAAGGCATCCAATGACATTAATATCAACAATCTATCAGAGGGAAGGAGAGAGGGAGGGAAGGAGGGAGGGAGAAAACTGAGGCACTTTTTTGTTGTTGTTAAACTCAGACTTGAGCATCTTGATCTAAACCCTTTTGTACAGAACTTAATTAGTATGACTGGATTTGTTCTTTTTGTCTACTTTTGTGCTTGTTCCCGATCTTCAGTTTAAAAAGAAATCAACTACACTTGAAAATTCCTATTTTGAAATATATATACATACATACACACACACACACACACACACTTGTGGCTTTGACTGAAATTCCTGTTCCAATTTGACTTAAATTCTAGTGTGATACAAGAGGATACCAACAGTTCTACATACAGAAATCAGGATTATTATTTTTTAAGCAGATCAGACAATTTTTCCATCTTCTAATCTAGACAAATATTGTCCTTCCCCCTACAAGAAAATAGGCAGTAGGGCTCCAAATAAATGTGTATGAAATAAAGAGAGAGAGTGTGTGTGTGTTATATAAACAACTTAGCAGCTCATCAACTGTTCTGAATGGTGATTTTGAGCTTGAAAACAATATATAGGACACGTGCTTAGCAGACCCTCTCATCTGTTTTTCTAACTTGTGTTAGATGTTTATTCTCCCCACCCATCCATCTCCAAGCATCTAGAAGCTATTGAATACATTTTCCATGTAATGACTACTTGACCATTAGAGGACCATCAAAAGTGCCTGGCATGAAAATAAAAAGATAAAAAAATCAAAGAAGGGTCCAACATGCTATATGTAGGCCATTTTGCCTATGAGGCAGAGCTGTAACATGCCAACTCCTCCCTGAAGTCCTAAGTGATAAATCCAGTGAAATCTGCTACCATGTAGCTCAACACCTTATTCCTAAAAGTGAAGTATTGTACTTTTATTAAATCCACATATGTTGTCCAAAAAACAAAACACAGAAACAAACAAACTGTCATGTGAAATGAACAAAATCATTTTCCCTTTCAAACAAGAGTTGGGAACCTGTGGACCTCTAGATGTTAATCAACTCAATCTTCCATTGTTTATGGCCACTAGCTATATTGGTTAGGACAGGTGGGAACTGGAGTCCAACAGCATCTAGAGGGCCAGGGGTGTCATAATGAGGATGAAGCAAGCTTGTTTTCTGCTGCTCCAGAGAATAGGACCTGGAACAATGGATGCAAGCTATAGGAAAAGAGATTTCACCTCAACATTAGAAGGAACTTCCTGACAGTAAGAGCTCTTTGAGAGGGGAACACACTCCCTTGGAATGTGGTGGAGTCTCTTTCTTTGGAGATTTCTAAATAGAGGCTGGATGGCTATCTGTCAGGGATGATTTGATTGTGAGTTCCTACATGGTAGGGGGTTGGACTGGATGGTTCTATGATTCTATGACTTTATCATACAACTCCCTGTTCTCACCATGATCACTTTAATGAAAGAAAATGCATATATACTGGTTTGGAAGCACTACTGGTGCTGGTTCCACACACTCACTTCAGCTGTCCTCCTAAACTCCACTGCCCTATGCCCTACCCAGTGTGTGTGCATTTTATTTTATTTTTATTTTTTGCATGTTTTAATCTAATTCCAGAGTTACACTAATGCAATCTAACCCCCCATGAAATAATAATAATAAAATATAGTTGTTTAAAAAAAAGAAGAAAAAAAAGCTGTTCTGGAATAGTGGAGGGAAAGGGGAGACATTGACATCACAAGCCTGCTGTGGAAATAACTCATTATGCCTGAGGACTAATGCTATACCAAAATGATTGGGATTTTGTTGATGGGGGTTCACTCTCAATGGCAAGGTGCACTCTAACAAGACTTCAAGGACAAGGCAGTGATGAGATTGACATGGCATCATGCAATAAGCATCACCAATGGTTCTATTTTCCAACTTTTATGGTGGTTTAAAAGATGTATTCATAAAGTCCGTACTCTAAAAAAAAAAAAAAAACAATCCCTGTTCTGATGCTTCCTGTCTTTTTCTGTCTTCCCACTCCTCCTAATGGGGAAAAATAGCAACCTCTTCAGACTGGCAAAGTAGTACAGGGAGTGCAAGAGTTTATTTCTGTTATGTATTTCTTTTGCTCGTTTGCTAAAATTATACCCCACTTTTAATAATAATAATATTTATTTGTATACCGCCCTGTGGTGAACCAATCCGGGCGGTTGACAACAATAAAATATGACAAGATTAAAATATAACATTAAACATTATAATCCCTCCCCCCCTTAAGAAAGTATTAAACAATATAACAAATTAAAAGCACAATATAAGAATATAAAACCATAATTAAAACCACCTAAAACCCTGATGTCCCTCTGGAGATCCTCAACCATCACTAAAGATGGGGCCACGGGAGGAATGAGGGGATCAGGAAGCCTGGGCCGGGATGGTTAATCTGGAAAGGCCTGCCGGAAGAGATCCGTCTTGACAGCTTTTTTAAAGCTGTCTAATGATGTCAACTGATGGATCTCATCCGGCAGATCATTCCAGAGTTTGGGGGTGACAGCAGAGAACGCCCTCTGGGAGGTCGCCGCAAGCCTAGATTTTAAAGGCTGCAGTAAGTTCCTCCCAGAGGACCGGAGAGCACGGGGAGGATTGTACGGGAGGAGGCGGTCCCTGATATAGCTTGGACCCAAGCCATTTAGGGCTTTAAAGGTAATAACCAACACCTTGTACTGGGCCCGGAAGCTGATAGGCAGCCAGTGGAGGGACCTCAGAACCGGAGTAATGTGGTCCCTCCTAGATGTACCAGAAACAAGCCTGGCTGCCATATTTTGTACCAACTGAAGCTTCCGAACCAAGCACAAGGGTAGCCCCAAGTAGAGCGCATTACAGAAGTCCAGGTGTGAGGTTACCAGTGCGTGCACAACAGTTTCGAGATCCCTTACTTCCAGAAAAGGGCGCAGCTGGCGTATCAGCCGAAGCTGATAGCAGGCACTCCTGACCGTCGCATTTACCTGATTTGTCATCAGGAGCGATGAGTCAAGGAGTACCCCCAGACTGCGAACACAGTAACTGGAGGAGAGCGTAACCCCATCCAGGACTGGAGGTTGCAACCCAATTCTTGGTTTCGGGGCCGCTACTGTGAGCACCTCCGTCTTGTCTGGATTCAGTTTCAATCTGTTTTTCCTCATCCAGCCCATTACTGCCTGAAGACATTCATTGAGAGAAGAGATGCCATTGGAATTCGAGGCCGACGAATGAGACACGGAGAAATAGATTTGGGTGTCATCAGCGTACTGATAACACCCAGCACCATAACTCCGTATTATCTCACCAAGCGGCTTCATATAGATGTTGAATAACATCGGGGACAAAATAGCCCCCTGAGGAACCCCACAAGTGAGGTTCCTCTTACTGGAGCTACAGTCCCCAAGCAGCACCCTCTGGGACCAACCCGAGAGGAAGGACCGGAACCACTGCAAAGCAGTGCCCCCGATACCTAACCCCCTCAGGCGGTCCAAGAGGATGCCGTGATCTATAGTATCGAAAGCCGCTGAGAGGTCTAGGAGCACCTACAGGGTCACACTACCCCTGTCGATGCTCAGACGCAGATCGTCGGTCAAGGCAACCATGGCAGTCTCAACCCCAAAGCCTGTCCTAAAGCCGGTTTGAAATGAGTCTAGATAATCGGCTTCATCCAAGACTGCCTGGATGGTGCTTAAAGATGGGTAACAATAAACCAATCAAAACAATAATCATAAAGTGCAAGGGAAACTGTTTGACAAGTTCAACACTTATCAATAAAGTGAATAAAAACACCAACAAAAACTAGTTTCAACCTATTTAAAGTTTATTGTTTCATGGGCTCAAGGGCTGTCTTATCAAAAACCTCATTGTCTTGGTGCGAACATTTTTATTTCATCCTCCTCTCTCCCAGCTGTTTTTCCAGCACTGAGTGGGGGGGAAAATATGATTAAAAGTTACTTGGTGCAGTCCAGCTCCTGAGATAACTTGGGGCTGATAGCTTTGGGAGGGTTGTACCAGGGCCATGAAGAGATCTGTCTGAACAGTTCCGATTGCAGGATTAATTCTTTCAAGTTTTCAATCTTTTCTTCTAACTCTTCCCACCACCCTCTTTGCACCTCATCTATGAGATTCAGATTGTGTACTTTCACACACCTAATGGATTTCATTTTGACAAGACCATTTCCCTACTCTGTGAGTTTCCTATCATAAATCCGTCATAATTTCTCTAGCTGATGCTAGTTCAGCTCAGTCAAGATTTCTTATCTGCCAAATATTTTTCCTTCTCTAAAGTAAATTCACCATTAGTCTGGCTCTGCACGTGGATACATGAACAGTCAGGAGAGTTAATGAATTTTACATACACTTGCAGTTAAGTATTTTTTAAGGGATTGCCTTGGGAATTGCACTCCCAGTGTTAATCATAGAACTTAAAAGTTTGTCAGGGAACTGGGAACTTATTTGAGCTTGGTTTCAAAATAATTAACAGACTACAGTTATTCAAACAACAAGGAAGACACACAGAGCCACACATTAAGCCTCTGGATAATGAAGGCCCTGCTTTATGTCTCAATAGACTTTGATGGTATGACATGATGATACAGAAGCTTGTAACAATTTTTATTTCCTCGTAAACATGTTATAATAAGAGCAAGAAGTACAGCTGCTAGGCAGGAGCCAAGGTAGGATTCCCCCCCCAAAAAAAATCCCTCAAGAAGATCTTTGTTGAAAGTTAACTGACAATTACGGATTCTTAAGATTTCTATAGTCCTTGAATGTATTTGTTATGTGCCATTAGTCACCAGGTGAAGCCATACACTTATAGCTATACCCTTCAGTAACAGCTGAGGAGAATCTAACACTGATTGATGGCAAGTCACCTGGAATTGGTTGGCAGAATTTCCAATTTTCTGTGGGGAAATTGCTTATTTCACCAAGTCTATTCCCATTTTTACAAGCGGACAGCAAGCTGAGATTATACATTATTATGTGTCTGACGAAAATGGTGATGGATGGTGTCACACATTTAAGGCGAATTAAACATTTCATTTAGGGCTGGGTTTGAGAAGCAGAGAAAAAGCAGAAGAGTTTAAAGAACTTCATAATACAGACTGCTTTTGTCTCCCTGGATTTTCATTTCATTTCATTTCATCCATGCTCACAGCAAAATTGCTGCTGCTTCATTATTTGGTTTCTAAATAGCCTTTAAAAATGACCCTAACATTATATTACCATTATAAATATATATATATATGCACTATTGGAAAGTTTGTTGAGACTGGGTAGACTACCTCACTTCATTTATTGGGATATAATTAAGGATCCTTCCAAAAAAGAACCCCCCCAAAAAATACAAGATAAAAATTTGCATATGTAATGTTGCTGTGTAAGGGATGTGGTGAATTGGCATATTGGAAGGTTGGCAGATCAAGGCCTGAGTGCTGTATGATGGGGTGAGCGCCTGTCACTAGTCCCAGCTTCTGCCAATCTAGCAGTTCAATAGCATGCAAATGCAAGTAGATAAATAGATACCACTTCAGTGGGAAAATAATAGCATTCAGTGCAGTCATGCTGGCCACATAACCACCAGAGTAGTCCTCAGACAATGCTGGCTCTTCAGCTTAGTAATGGAGATGAACACTGCCTCTTACAATCAGTTATGACTAGACATTCATGTCAATGGACTTTTACCTTAAGACTGCTGTATACTGACTGCCCTGTCTGCATGGGCTAGCATACTCTGGGGGCAGACTGGAGTACTCTGGCCCCACAGCTGCCCTGACCTCCCCTGTTACCTGGCTCTCCATGCATGCACAGGGGTGTCTGTCTGCATGGGTCACCCATTGAGCCACCCAGTGTATCCACTGCTGCCACAGGTCACTAATTTCTGAAGTCAGAATGAGGTGCCCAGCAATGATCACATGGCTGGATGCATCATTCTGATTCCAGAGTAAGTGACCTGCAGTGGCAATGGATGTGTTGGATGGCTTAGTGGGATGTCTATGCAGATAGCCACTCTGGCACAGGAATAGAGGGCTCTGAATCTTCCAGGACGATACAGAGTAAAAGGTAAGTTTTAAAATTTTGTTTTAAGGGTGTAATACCCTGATTTGGGTGATGAATCTGCTGGAAATCATCCTGACTATTCACACCAGAACCAGGCTTTGGCCCATGCATCATCTGAACAGGACACCACCAGAACAAGGTATGGGGGGAAGACAAGGTTTAAGGATCCATCTAGCCCAATATTATCTCTTTAACAGACTGTTAGATGGACCACAGTTCTCTGCATTTTCAATAATCTTCAGTCCCAGTGATGGATATAATCCAGAGTTAAGACCTATCAGTGCAGAATTACATGCTATTCTGTTCGGTGAGGCTTACTCCCAGGTAAGCGTATATAGCTTTGGTGCTCTTAGGTAGTGTGTTTCATTAGTATGCTTAACTTGATGTTTGATTGTAACTATTTTAACAACAGAATGACATCAACAGCAGATTCCAGGGAATCAAGCGGAGTCTTCTCCTTGTAAAACATGTCCTCTACCACTGTATTATGGATATTTTCCTTGCATAGTCTCAGCTACAAGTAAAGGAAAATAAATAAGGCGAGCAATTATTTTCTGTAAAATCACAACTATTAAAACATATAATAAAAAAGGGGGAAGGGGGTTGTGACAGTATATGAGATATCGCTTCCTCTCTCTTTCTCTCTGTCTCATTTTATTAGTCATGGTTATTTCATCATGACTTTTCTGCAGGGAGCTCAACTTTGTAGATCAGAGATGTAATGGTTGAATGTCTGGAAACAAATCCCTATTTGAATAACAGTTGAGGGAACATGACATGTTTAGCCTGCAGAAAAACAGACTGAGACATAATCCGATAGCCATCTTAAAACATCTGAAGTGTTTTCCCATAGAGGATAGAGTCAGCTTCTTCTCTGCTGCTAAAGAGGATAGGATCTAAATTAATGGGTTCAAATTACATGAAAGGAGATTCTGACTAAACACTAGGAAAAACCTCTGAATGGTAACAGACGTTTGATGGTGGAGAAGACTCCCTTGAAAAGTGATTAACTTCCCTTCAGTGGAAGTTTTTATATAAAGGTTGGTTTCCCACTTGTCAGGGGTACTTCATCAGTAGATTCCTGAATTTGCAAGGAGAGAAACTCCATGGCTCTTGGAGCCTCTTCCAGTTGTATGATTGGTATATATGACATTGTTCTTCCCCATTTTATCCTTATCACAACAGGCCTGTGAGGTAGGTCAGACAAAGAAGAAATGACTGGCCCCAAGTCAACCACTCAGTTTTTCTCATACCTGAGTGTCCTAGTACAACACTCACACCCTGTGTAGCTACTCCATATAATCTGAAACACAGGGAACTCATCTACACCTGCCAGAATACTCTGGGCTGCCCTGGAGTATTCTGGGCCCAAATCCCCCTTTCGCATTTTACCCCTTACCTTGCAGCTTTTTGGCTCTCTTTCTCAGCAATGATGGATGGCTTTCTTCCCACTTGGTCTCTGTTTCTCACCTGGCACCAATGCTGAGGTCAGAACGAGTCACCCAGCCATGCTATCAATGCTGGGTGACTTGTTCTGGCCTCAGAGTGATTTGCATTCACAACAACAGCACCAGGCAACTTGCAGTGAAAAAGCAGTCACTGTTGCTGCTGAAAGCCCACTGATTACCTGTGGCAAATGGTGAGTTATTTAAATACAGGTTAGGAGGCAGAAGCCCTGAACTGGGTCCAGGTGTCATGAAGATACTCCAGATCCAAGTCAGGGTTTGACCCTGCACTGTGTAAGCAGAATGCAGAAAGCCCGGCAGGGGCAAAGAAACCCCTAAATTGCCACCTTTCAAGAGAGGAGATGTGGAACCAGAATGAATCACAAAATGCCAGGGGGGTTGTGAAAAGCACAACAGTGAGAGTATGGGAATGACAGATTTTCACAGCTCTGTCAATAAGTTCCATGAGTCCTACTCCCCCCCCCAACACACACACACACCAACATAGTGAGGAGAGCTCTGTGCTCATTTATTGAACCCATGCCACCTGTCTTTCGTTTTTAAAACTCAGCTCTTGTAAAAAGTAGAGCCAATTATAACAAATACACCACTTGGAGAATGGAGAAGGAGGTAACATAGTTTGATTTCTCAAGAAACTAATCAGCACTTAGATGGAAAACGGTTGAAAAGTAAATGGGCGAACACCAAGCGCAGTATCAAGCCAGTTGGCATTTCAAACAACTTACAGCATACACTTATTCTGGAATGCAACTTCAGTCATCAGAAAAGCTATTCCATGTGAAAACTACATATCTGCTTTTGTGGAAACATGGACCAAGCAGTTTTTAGCAAGACAGAAATATCTGTGGAGATAATAGGAAGATTTCACACATCCCTGGTTTAAAAATGCTGACATGCAGGACTGCAAAACACTCAAAGGGCACTCTGCAGAAAGTTTTATTACTCTTTGTCATAAAAGGTGATAGCCAGAAGCAACTCATGATTTCCACTTTCCTTTTGAATCTTTATTTGAAATCTATTTTACGGTCTTTCTCCATAGTATTTTTACAAAAACAACTGTGTCACTCCTAATGGTATGCATTTTCTGGAGGTTACTTGATACACTGGTCCTTCTGGGGTCATTTTTATTTTTATATATGTAAGAAGTGTTTCTGGCAGACCTGGAAGAGATTTAGGGCAAATTTGAAATAAGCAAAACATACAGACAAGCAGTAGTTCAGTGGCAGATGGTATATTGTACATACAAAAGAATCTGTGTGTCACTCCTGCTGTGAAGACAAAAACATAAAAACTTATTTCAAGTACCGGTAAATCAGGAAAGAGAGAGAATGTGCAAAAAGATAATACTTGGTGTTTGTTTTTCCCTTTTGTATTTTCCTATATATGTTTCTCTGGGCCTCGGCAGATGACTAATAGGGTAGTCTCCGAAGCAGGGAAGAGGAGGGGCAGCCGCACGAGCGGTGCCCCTTCCTCCTCCCGAGGTTGCCCTCGGAGCTGCCAGCCCTCCGCACGGCCGGCGCGCCGAGGGCAACCTCCCGCCGCAGCATCCGCACACGCTGCGGTGGAAAAGTCAGGGAAAGTGCGCCCTACGCTTTTGGGGTGCACTTTCCCTGACTTCTGAAAGGAGCGCTGATTTAGCGCTCCTTTCAGAGGCGCCGACGGTGCGCTGTGGTGTGGCTGCGTCGCTCCGGCGGCGCACCGTCCCGTGGCGCCCCCGACGCCATCGTCTGCTTTGCCCCTATGTTTATCAGTTTCTAGACTTAGGACTTTAACACACACAACTTTTAAACTGCCATACAAGTTTGATAATAGCACCTTTAGTGATACCTATCACATGACTCTGTCTCCCTTTCATTGCTGCTTTGTCTTCCAAGTATAGTTAGCCAACAACTTGCCATTGATGAAGAAAACCCACCAATAAGCTTCCAATCATGTTGGTATAGCTCTAGTCCTCAGGTGTAGTAAGCTAATCCTGTGACAGGTGCAGGATTGTGCAGTCATGTGATGTCAGTGTCTCCACCTCTCCCTCATCTTGCCTCCCCTTCACTATTCCAGAACATTTCACTATTCTGTCTATTTAAAAAATACTTTCTTTTTATAAACTGTAGTAACACAACTGTGGAAGTACACACATTAAAAATACACACACACACATGAAAAATGCACACTTCCTCATCCTACACCATCAGTTACTCCTCTTGAGTTATTTAAATGCATATTATGGGCAAGAAACCCTGAACTGGATGCAAATGTCATGAAGACAGTCTGGACCCAATTTAGAGTTTTGGCCCTGTATTGTGCCAAAGTGCACCAAGCCCAGAGTGGAGGTGGAACTCAGGGTAAATCATCCATGTAGATAAGAGCTAAATTGCCACCTTTGGAGAGAAGAGAGATGTGGGACCAGAATGAAGCACAAAATGCCAGTAGGATTGTGAGAAGCACAACAGTGAGAGTTTGGAAAGGACAAATTTTTGGACACTCTCCATGGTCATTTAGTGATTGGGGATGATAGGGGCAGCCAGGGAATGGCTTGCTGTGCTTCAGCCCCCAGCCACAAGAAGAAAAAGGAAGTCTACCAGTAGAGAAGTTATCCCAGAGGTCCATAAGGATGACATTTTCTTCATGTTCTAAGTAAATGTGCTCCAATTCTTAATACAAACTTCCAGAAAAACCAAGAGGTCTCAGCAATGTACTCATAAATGTTATGGTATTGTTTTGATGGCTGTATGAAGCCAGTGAGAAATGATTTCTTTTCTTCTACCAATATCCCTGTTTTGTAGTTCTGCAAGTATTTGAGTCAGGCATCTATGCACTGGAGCTGATGTAACAATATCACCTCTTCTTTACTGTCTGCCTTTGCAAACTGCCAGAAATAGTGCAAATTGATTCCACTTTAAGAGTTAGGGTTAGTGCTAGGGAATCATGGGAATTGTGTTTTGTTTTTTTCTGAGACATTGAGCCTTCTCTGTCAGAGAGCCCTGGTGCCAC
The DNA here is from genome assembly GCA_026167975.1 of Phrynosoma blainvillii. NCBI lineage: Eukaryota > Metazoa > Chordata > Lepidosauria > Squamata > Phrynosomatidae > Phrynosoma > Phrynosoma blainvillii. The sequence continues at coordinate 7,655,672 of JANUYF010000007.1, read as the reverse complement.
AATAAAATACAGTTCCCATGATTCCCTAACCCTAACCCTTAAAGTGGACCCAATTTGCACTATTTCTAGCAGTCTGCAAAGGCCCTGTGTTTCTTTCTGGCTCATAATGACAGTACCACCTCTGGGGAAAAAAATTGAGATGAGGAACAGAAAAGGAAACATGCACCTCAAGGTGGGGAATTTGGTGTGAATTTGGTGGTGAATTTTGTCCCACAAAAAAATTTATATCTGTAAGAAAGCTTCAGTGAGGGTTGAACTATGAGATCAGGGATGCTCCTTCCTGCCTTTATCTGGTACCTGCTAGGTAGCTGTGATAGCACTCCCAACTTCCAAGACAGGTATTTAATGGGACAGATTTAATTGCATACATATCTGCAACTTTTAATTAGTTGCATTAATTCACCTCTCTTTCTGCTACCCATTTTGTAAGAAGACTGCCTTGAGAGATGAACAGTAACAGGTTTGTTTCTTCTTTCATCCAGAAAAAAAATTCACTATACAGCTTCAGAACAATTTCGGCAATAAAAAATGCCTAAGATCTAGATGCATCAATTCTTTTACCAGACTATCAGCATGAATGTCCAGAAAAATCCAGTGAAAGGCCCTCCTGAAATCAAGGTATACCACATTGAGAGCACTCTGTCATCTACCAAACTTGTCACTCTGTCAGAAAAGAGGGTGTTGTTTGTTTGTTTGTTTTTTGGTATTATCTTTTTAGCACTTCCCTGCTGGCTCTTAATAACCACAGCATATTTTTCTAAGGGCAGACTGACTGTTCTAGAATTTTTCCTGGTTTTGAGTTCACGCTAGTTGGTCAGTAGTTTCCCAGGTCCTTCCCCCCCCCCCCCATTTTGGAGATGGAGACCACTTTCATCTTCCTCCAGTCTGGCATGACCTCCCCAGTTCTGCAGAATTCTCATAGGTAAGCATCATTAGCTCAGAGGCTTAGACCCTTATTGCATATAACACAAGCATCATATTGCTGGATTGATGCCACTAGTGCCTTTGCTCACCAAATGATGTCATTGATGTGCTGTTATTCTCCCATTCAAGGCCATCTTAAAAGTGGTTCTTTTTACTTGCCCAACAAATCAATTAATGAGGGCATTCACAATTAGATTTTTGTCCCAAGGAGATCTAGATCTCCATGCTGATGCGATCCCGGATGGGTGTCCCCACTAAGTTTTATGTTACTGAATCTTTCTGTGGCATTTAAACCCTGTTGCCAATCACTCTTGCCACCATTTAAGTTTAAAATGGAGGTGTCTCTATTTCTGGGAACACTGCAACATGATCTGAATCAATTCATTAGCATACTCACACTACTGAAGATGCAGATTATTGTGGCTCTTAAAAAAAGGTGTGGGGAAAACCCTGGTATCAAATATACTGGGTTAAGTGGGGTTTTCAGTACCCCCCCCCAAAAAAAATCTGCACTGAGTTCACTTGGGGTGAGTGTGAATGCCATGAAAATAACTCAGTTTCACACCATGTTATTTTCGTAGTGTAAATGGAGCCAATGACTGCCTTTCCTGCAACTATCCTGGGGGTTTTTCACAGAGTGAAAGTTAAATTCTACTTTAATGGTGATTTTTGGGATGGTGGGCATGCTGTGGGCAGGAAAACAAAATAAGAACAGAAACAGAATTGAGAAACAGAATGGTTACAGATAGTCAAATGTCAGGCAAGGCATTATGTCACCCTACTTGTTCAATTTGTGTGCAGAAAATATCATAAGCAGAGCAGGTTTAGACTCAGAGGAAGAAATATCAAAAATCTAAGATATTCAGACAACACCATACTATGAGCAGAAACCAACAAATACTTGGAGCAATTACTGAAGGAGGAAAGTCAAGGAGGAAAGTGGCAAAGCAGGCTTAAGAAACTTAAGAACTTAAGAAAACGCTTTACTTTTTTAATGTGCACATATTTTGTGTTCAAGCAAAATCTAGAAGGAGTTGTGAATCCTTCCCATCCGCACATTACCAATGAGCCTGCTGATAAAGCATTGCAGAAAGCAATTACATTTTACTCTTGTGCATATATATATACTCTTGTGCATGGATAAAAACTGTTCAGAAAGAATCATACAATGTCATGTATGAATACATTGATTTAGCATGGATACAAATGAATGAAGGAAACTTAAAGTTGAAGAAACTGCATGTGATCTAGTCCCACAATTAACTTTGGGCATTTTCCTTGTTAAACCAGAACTGAGTGGGAATGTAATGAAGAGTAGACCAATTCCATGAAATAATTATAGAAGGAAGGCATTTCAGACTTGAGTTGGAAGATACTTTAGATGGCATCTCATCCAACCCCATGCTAAACACAAGAATCTTGCAGCCACAATACCTTGAAAGATGGCTGTTCGCTGCTTAAATATGCTGAGCTAAAGAAGAGCCCACCATTTCCAAAGACAATCTGTCTGTGTCAAAGACCACTTCACTTTAGGAGATTTCTTCAGATGTTTAGCCAAAACTTAATTCTGTGTAAATTCTATATACTGCTTCTAGTACTCCCCCCTGAAGCTGCAAAAAACAAATGTGTTCTACTATCTTCAGACAGTTGCTGAGAACTATCTTGTCTTCCTTGATCTTCTCTTCTCCATGGTAGACATACCCAGATTATTCAACCATGCCTCATAGAATTTTGTTGCTAGACTTCTCACCACCCTGGTTGTTCTTCTTGCTATAAGCTAATGCATTATCTTTGATTATCAGGAGTAGACACAGTCCAGCAGATGCAATTTGACCTGTACATACAGGAATGGAACTGTTACTTTTTATAACTGTGCATGATACTTCAGTTAAGGCAGCTTAATCTTCTCCCTACTAGTCCTGAAAGATCCCAAAGAACCACACTTCTCTCTTTCCATGAAGAAGATTGGAACCTATTGCCTTATGGGGACTCATTACCAAACAAATTTGAGAAGTCTTGATTGAGAGTGTGACATATTTCCAGTTTTAATTGAGTGCTTCATACATATGCTGAAACTAATCAGGTGCCTCTGAATGAGATGGGACTTAAGACATTTCCCATATGTCAAGTCTCCTTTAATGAAGCTCTAGTTTTATTGAATTACTGCTCTTTTCTTTCTGATTCTACTTTATGTTCGCTCTGCCCTTCATTTTGTTTCTTTGTATTTTTGGGAGTCATGTTGCATTCAGCTCCTGTAATATATTCTCTCCCTTCCTCTTCACTCACTGTACAGCACAATGGCTTTCTTCATATGATAGATGCTCTATGAAAATAAATTGCATTGGTTTGGGAGTTCTGAAATCTTCAGGGCACAATTCTTTTTCAATGACTCAGAAATCCAGCTTTGAAATTATGAATCATCATAGCTACATTCCTTCCCAAGGCAATGCACACCCCTTTAATTACTTCCATAACACTTTATCTGAGTCGTTTGAAAATATAAAGCTAAGATATGCTTTCCTCCAACCCACTCTCATTGGACTAGTACAAATCCAAACTAACTGTGCAACGATGATTCCAAATTCTATTAGTGGCTTTGATACAGGCTATATCATCTCTTTTAATGTCACTGAGCTTCACATCTCAGCTAACTGTAGAACATGTTCTAAAAATCTGTACACATTTCATTCCATAAGCAGTGTTTTTCCTTAATCCCATTGTGCATTAACTTCTAATTGCAAGCTGTTGCATAAAACTGTGCATTTAAATAGAAGGGATGGTCTCTTTGCATTTCATTTGCTGGAAAAAAATAGGTGAAAGAATAAATGTGTGAGTAATAGATTTAAAGGGGACATTTCTATTCAGACCTTTAGACTGAGAAATGATGGTGTGGTTATGATCTGTTAACACATACAGTTAAGAGTTGTGGGTATCTTTTTAAAAAATCAGAAGACATATGATCAGTTTTTTATTATTATTTGCCATCAAGCCAACTTCTTTTCACAGATTATCTTTTGTTGTTCATTTCAAAGTCCCAGTAGTCAATCCCTGTTTTGATGCAGCTGATTAATTATTTTGGTAAAATATCTGGGTATTCAATTAACTGCTCTAAATTAGGAATGCAACCAGTGGGAGACAAGATGGACTCTCACATATTTAAAGTGTGACAGTTTTGATACTGGCTAAATTCTATTACTTATTTGGGTATAATTATCCCTAGGGACTTATCTCAGATGATTAAATTTAATATAAGTAAGATGATAAAAGATATCACACAAGACTTATTGACACTGGACAGAGGTAAGGCAAACTCAATTAAAATGAATATTATACCTATAATTGTTTATGTTATTCATGAAATTATACTTATGAAGTATTTTCAAGAGGTGTGTGTGTGTGTGTGTGTTTGAGTCTATATCTCAAAGTAATACACACACACACACACATATGGAGATTTTGGAGGAGTGGGGCTGATCTTCTCTTAGAATTTCAATGAAAAGAATGCAAATTCCACTCAAAGAGGAGGGTTTGGTGTTCCAGATCTTCTTACACACTGTCAGGCGTAAGTGTTATCTTCTATTATTTTTGGACACTTCCACTTAAAGTAAGCAATCCACCATGGTCAGCCTTGGTGTTGTCATTTATGCACCTCTATTTAAATGGACAGTACTTGATTCTCATTTTTAAAGAAAGGGCAGTGCTTTACCAACAATTTCAGCAGTTAGAACTGTGTGACAAATATTGTCTTGTCAATTACATTTTGATCCATAAGCTTATGCCAAATTGACTTCATGGGAGACCCGGATTTGAAAACTGGTAAGAAACTGTTTTTATTGGAGATGTGGGCCAATAATGGAATTGTTAACTTACATCAGATATTTGGTGTTGATGATGAGGTTTTCTTTTTCACTTTGCAAGAGCAGTTTGAATAAGTAAAATGGCTGCAGATAGCTCAAGATAGCTGCAGAAAGCTGCCTTAAGTTCCAGATTTGCCAAAAACATGGGGTAGAAATAAAAAATATAATTGTGATAGTGGTGGTGATGATATTCTATCCATTTATTAGTTGGTTCTTTCATCCAACTAATCTGCAGTAGAACAATGCCCTTCGTTATTACAGGTGTGGCATCATTGTTGAGGAAAGGCTCAGGACTGAAAAGCAGCATCATTTCCTGCTTTATTGCTGCACTTCATATCTGTGTTTCGAGCTGTGAAAGGAACACAGGACAGAATTCATGGATTACCCTCATGTCAACAGCTATTGGTGAAACTTGACACTTTTGAGCTCAAGTTACAAACTTCACAAGCTTCTAAAATGCTCCTCAAAAAAGAGACAAGCTTTGTGACCCTCCCTGACTCATTTCAAGGTCACATTAAAATGCAACAGAGACACACATTTTCAGTATACTGCCACACTTTCCCTGTCAATCAAACACTTTTACTTCCACCTACTCTTCTTCTTACCTTTACTCTTCTTCTTCTTCTGTAATCTTCTTCAGTACAGCTACCTTTGTTCTGCTCAATGGAGGTTTACGATACCTCAGCCTGCTCCAAGATGCATTAAGGCTCACACTTACAGGAGGGATGTGGTGGCTTAGAGGTTAAGATCCCACTTCTGATAATTGGAAGATCAGAAGGTTGGCAGTTCAATGCCTGAATACTGCATGATGGGATGAGCACCTGTCACTAGTCCCAGCTTCTGCTAACCTAGCAGTTCTAAAGCATGCAAATGCATGTAGATAGATAGATACTACTTCAGTGGGAAGGTAACAGTGTTTGATGCAGCCACATGACCACCAGAGTAGTCCTCGAACAATGCTAGGTCTTCAACTTAGTGACAGAGATGAGCACCATCCCTTACAGTTGGTTATAACTAGACATTCATGCCAAGGGATTACCTTTACCTACTCTTCTTCTACAGTACCTCTTGTTGCTTCATTGACCTCCCTATTTACTTTACCTATGAATATTGGGGTGTATCTAGGGTTCCAAGGTTAGACAGTAAATTGCAATCTTGTAACTTTAACCCATAACTTATCTTGGATCAGAAGGAGGTGCAGTAAAACACTGCCAATCAGGGCAAAGTTTCCAGTCCTCCCTCCTCTTCCAAACTCCAACTTTTAGCCACAGCAGTCCCTTCCCAATATAGCAATGTCGCTGTTTGTGAAGAGGAGATTTGGCATGGATTCTGTTCTTGTCATTGGACATACAGCAATAGTGTTGGTGCTGTTCATCCATTGACAAGAACAGAACTGGATGTTCCTCTGCCCCTCCCTCCCGCCCCTCTCCATACTGATGGAACTGTGGCTGAAAGTTGAGGTTTGGATGGTGAGGTAGGACAGGTACCTTTGTTCTGCTCAATGGAGGTTCATGATATCTCAGGCTGCTCCAAGATCCATTAAGGCTTACACTTATAGGAGCCCAGTCCCATATCTATTTTGACAACTTTAGCTACTGTTAGAGGAGCAATTAGGGAGGGATTAGAAGCTGACACTAGGAAAGGCCACTTCTGACACAGTTCCTTAAGATCAAACTGTTGGTGTTTCTTTCACTCTTTAAGTACATAGTGCTCAGTTCAAGGCTCCTCCTAGTAAACGCTAAGATATTTGTATAAGTAACCAAACATTCCATTCACATGGCCCTAAATCCAGCTGGTAGTGTCAACTGAATAGGTGCACTCCGATTGGAAACAGCAACTGGATTTGGCCATGATATCAATATGTTAATGAGTGATTCAGGGGTGAGAGCATTTATCTATATCTTATTGGCTACAGTAACTGGTTAGGAGCTTATAATCGCTCCACAGCATGCAAGTCTGTTATCACTGAACATGTTCCTTAAATGTCACTGTTTGAACAATTAATATTTAATTTGCTGCAGGCCTTTTTTGATAAATGTTAATTAAATATCTACACATTTTGTACAAAGTTCATGTACTAATATGAACAAAATAAGGCATTTCTTGCTTCTTGTAATTTTTGTGCTAATTACATGACAACTAGATTTATCTTTGTAATGTTTTTTTTCCTGAACAATAATTTTATAATTGATTTCTTAAACATATTTGACTTGTTAGATCAGAAAAGAAATGTGTCATTGGAGGAACTACACTAAAAATGAATATAAATTTTCACTAGTGATGAACAATCTTATGAGTAATTTGGTGGAATAATAATTAAAAAAAATATCCACTAAATACCAGGAATAATTTAATGTAGCCAGATGCAACGGGGCAAATTCTGTTTTATAAGTATTGGCAGCATAACATAGCAACAGTGAATGCAAGAGAGATCTCACCAAGAAGTTGCCATGCAGAATGGTGTGTAGGAGTCCATTTATTTTAAATCCATCCCCTGGAATTTTTGCCATTCTTTCCAATATTTTTTGTCCATTCTTTCCCTTCTTTTTGTCCAGTTGTCCAAGAGGTTTTCCCCCACTGTCTCCTACAGCAAAGCCTTTTAATTGTTTTGCCCATCTGCATGGCACAGGGTTCCCATGAATGTATGAATACCTCTGTATTTGAATAAGTGACTTTTTTTGGTGATGTTAAAAACTCCTGGCCTGAACATTGAAACAGAATCAATAACTCCATGACATCGTGGTGAGAAAATTTCAATCTCCACCTACTTTACCCTAACACATGGTAAGATTTCCCTTGTGTACCTAGAGAACATTTGGGATTAAACAAAAATTTTAAAAGGTTTGAGATTTCAGGGGCCTTGGAGGCCACAAAATGGCCCTGGAGGATCCACTTTCCATACCCCTGAGATAGAGTGCCTTGCCCAATGTCTCCCAGTGAGTTTCATGGCTTTGTACAAACTGAGTCTCCCAATTGCCTGTTCAACCACTATGCTGCATTGACTATCAGGGTTTTCTGCTCTTCTGCTCCTGCAAGAAATGTGTGACTTATGCATATTATTATTATTATTATTATTATTATTATTATTATTAATTTCCAAGCTACATCAAGAATCAGTTGAAAGCTATGGAGATATGCTTCAAAACAAACAAGCCATTAATTGGTTCCACTTCACAAACACTACTATATTACATTGAATTCTAAATTCCATAGAGAATTTTGGAATCATCCCAATATTTCAATTGATTTGAAACATTTTGTATCAGACTATTACAAAATGACATTAAACTCTGTGGTCTGCAACTCCTAAGATCTCCAAGACATAAAGGCACCAGATCCCATCTGAACTTGGAAGCTAAGCAGGGTCAGGGCTGTTAGTGCTTGGATGGTAGACCACAATGAATATCAGGTACCAAAGTCTATATTTCAGAGTAAAAAGCTGATAAACCACCTCTGAGGATTCCTTGCCTAAGAAAACCCTATGAAGTTCATAGGGCTGCCATGTATTATGAGGTTACTTGAAAGCACATTGTTGTTGTTAAGTGTCTTTGAAGACTCAAGCAGATGGGGGGCTTAGAGTGGCCTCTGACCACTCCAACCACAAGCAGGTTTGGGCCACCTTAGGTTTGGGCACAACTTCAGTCTGACCTGGGGGCATATGTTATTTGAATGTCATGGCCTCAGATCAGCCTGAAGGCAGTACTTTTGGCCTGTCTGTTTCGGGCCTTATCGACCCTGTGAGTAAATGTCTCCTGAGAAAAGCCCTGTCCCCAACCACTTTGCTATCCATTGTAGTCCATGTGTACAATCTCCTCTCAGATTGTAAAATGAGGGTATTTGTGATTAAAAGATTGTTGGTTTCACAAAACTCTGTCAGATGCTCTCCTGCTTCATTTCTTGATTCGAGTCCAAATTGCCCTACAGCTTTTACTCTGCTCAGCTTCCTACTTTTGTATTCCGCTCACCTGTGATGAACAGGAAACCCTGTTTTGGTGTACTGTCAATTTCTTCTGGACTCCATTGTAGAATCTCCCAATTTCTTCTCCCTTTGCTTCTGTGACTGGTGCATATACTTGAATTATTGTCATGCTTATTGGTTTTCCCTGAAGCCTAATTGACATGATTTGATTGAACTTTACATTGCATCCTTTGACTAATTTTGCTATTTGATTCTTCACTATTAATACTACCTACTTTCTTCTAGGGTTACCTGAGTAAAACTCTTTGTAATTATCTGACTCAATATAACCCATTCCTGTCCATTTTAGCTTGTTAACGCCTAATATTGCAATGTTCCATTTCCTTTCCTTTTTCATGCCATGTTTTTTCATGTTTCATTTTTTTCCAATGTTTCCTTCATGTTTGGACATTCTTTTCATTTTTTGAATATACCTGATACATGACTACCCATTTTCTTGAGTTCTGTTATTCCCTTGACCACATCTTTACTTGTAACTGTTATCTTTTCTGCCTTGTTTGTGTCTTATCCCTACCTCTTGATTCATTTTGGATTTTCTCATCAAACAGTTTTTTCACAGAGAGGTTCTTGCAAGAGAGTTCACCATTGCTTCCTTCCAAATTGTACTAACACATTAGCTATGGTGTCATTGCTGTTGTCTCAGAAAGATTTTCACCAGTGTCACCCACCACTACTGCTGCTGCCCAGTAGTTGTTGGTAGCCATAATACTTACATTCACTTTGTTCTAGACCAAGATTAAATAAGTATTACTTCATTGTATTTGGATAAGTGAGAGCTTTCAGCCCTCTTCAAGTCTGGCCCCCAAATTCCACCCACCTCTTGTCCTACCACTTCTATCCACCCCTCTTCAAGTCCTCTCTGGTCTCTGCAATTCCACTCTTTCTCAGGTCCTCCCCTCTTCAATTCCTTTCCTCTCTTTCCTTCCCTCTTCCAAGCCTTACCCCTGAAATCTTCTCAAGTCCCCATCCAGCCCATCCCTCCTCAAGTCCTCCCCTCTCAGTTCTACTTCCCCTGTTCCACCCCCCTCCATCAATGGTCCCTCATCTCTAGTTTCTTTGCCTGTTCATGATGGTCTGTGGTTGTTCACTTTGGTCTCTGAGCCAGTCAAGCTTTCTTCCTGATGTCCATCTCCCTTAAAGTTCTGCAGGCTGAACCACTGTAGTTTGTGGCAGGAGCAGCAGTAGTGGTGATCTAACCAGGCTCCATCTCATCCTGTTGCCTGATTTTCTTAAGGCCCTCCCAGTAGGGCCATGATGATCTGTGGCAATGGCAGTGGTAATCTGGCTGAATTCACCCTCCCTCCTGATGTCCACCTCCCTTAAGGCCTTCCTAGCTGGGCTACTGTGGTCTGTGGTAGCAGCAGCAGTGGTGATCTAGCCAGGATCAATCTCCTTCTGCTGCTTGATTCCCTTAAGGCCCTCCCAGCTAGGCTGTAGTGATCTGTGTTGGTTTGTGCTAGTGGTAATTTGAAGGCACATTTACACACATGCACAATCCATTGTTACCTTTTCCGGGTTCTGCTGCAGACATACCAGCACCCATAATGCTTTCCACTAGCCTTTGGCATGAGGTCCAAATTGATTCCCCAGCACAACTTTTCCTTGTATAAGTGAGGTCTTTTGGTGTACAGTATGAAAGAAAATATGTCTCCCGTAAAGGTTTCCAAGATTTCAAATGGTTATTTCTACAAAGAGATGGAGGATAGAGTAAATAAATAAATAAAATAATCAAATGGCAGTCCTAGAATTTTAAAAGATAACAGATCTAGCTGAACCATGTAAGATAACTGTTATCTGCAGCTGTGAAATCAAAAAGAGTACATGTTAATGAATGGAGATAACATTTAATACAAAGAAGCAAACTGAATTGTACGAGCACAGATTGATAGATAAGAGTGCTCTCATGACAAGGGAAGAAAGGAACAGGGTTTTGTTTTTTAAAAAAAATGTTTTTATATATAACTGATAATTAGACATTATGTTAGTTCCATGAATTCCTTGACCTGGATGCTTTTAGATATGTAAATAGCAAGGAAACAAGTACTGAAACCATGGGGTAGAGATCCTTTTCTCTCTGTTATAAATATCTGTTCTGAAGCACTCTCTCTCTCTTTTTCTTTTTTTACATCAGAGACAGAAACTTCCATTATCAATTGACATTTTCCTTTAATTTATCATGATCATGGTACTAGAGGAAGGCTTGGACAACTTAATATGGGTTTGAAGTTGAAACTCATATGCATTCAAAACATATTTCTAAGAGTCAGTTTACGCTGCTGTCAAACAACAAAGATCCACCAACTTTTCTGGAACTATGAGAAGACTTGGAATTTTAAAAGAGTGTCATGAGTTCCATTGCAAAGTGCCTGCTGTATGCCCTCTGCTTTCTTGGTCTGTATGCATGCATATGAATTCTCTCCCTACCTCTCACACATTGTTCTCTTCCTGTCCCTCCCCTCTCTTCTTCCTAGTGCTAGTGGAGTCCTCAGTCTCAGAATCCTACACTAATTGTACTTTTAAAAATTGTGTGTATGTGAACCTACACATTAAAATTATATCTATTCAGATTGGATGCTTCCAATTAAAATAGGTGCAAAATTGCAGCTTAGCATCCTCCCTCTGTTTCCATGCAATAATGACCAAAAAGTAGTAAACAAGTACCATTTTAAGCAGGCAAGTGTTTCAAACTCCTTGTTTTATAGATCACAGCTCTATTACTCCTTGAAGTTCCATTGGAGGGTTCCAGAGAGAAAGGAAATACACTATTAACTGTTTTAAATGGTCTGTGTAATATGTTTGGTGCAATATTATCTGATGATTTAATAAGCCACTATTTCATCATTTGGCTTCTGGTAAGCAGAACACTAGATTATGTTTTCCATTTGTGCACAATCAACAGCAGTATTTCTAACCTAATCAGAAAAATCTAGCTGGCTACAATTACTGTTTAATTTGCCACAAAACCCAGAGTTGTTTTATTTGCATAAGTAAAACAGTTCTCTGAAGCATAATAAATTTTTCAGATAGACGAGAAAGAGAAATGAAAGCAAACGCTGCTCATCTATTGCTAGATAAAGAGCTCAATGGAACCAGCCAAGTGTTAAATGATGGCACAAATATTTGCATCCATATTATCATTCTGGATAAAATTTAACAGCACACTGTAAGGAAAGGAGTATGAAATTATCGGGACATGATGGCCAGAATGGCTTGTTGACAAATTGATATATTGAGCAATGAACAACTGCCTATTGTACTTTTGTTCATTTCAGTCTTAAAACCCTTTCACATATATTGAGGTTTAAGAAATATGAATTTGGTTAAGGTGTTCCATGGATGATTGTGGAGTTCTAAAATAATACAGATATGAATTAGAGATTAAAAGTTTCTGAAACCCAGAGTCATATTGATATTCATTCAGAAAGAAAGACTGTTTTAAATTCTGTATTTGAAACTCAAATTGAAATGGCACCTTCTTCAGCCTTCCTTCCCTAAGCTGCATTTCTTCACTAACAGGACACAGCTTCCATGTTCATCCTGAGTTTCCTCATAAAAGCACAAGACACAGTATCCAATATTACTATTTTCATTTCTTCCCTTGATGGTGGTGGTGATTGCTTTGTAAGGTGGTACACAAATAGTGTGTTAAACAACCGTGTGAACATTTCAAATAAGCTAACAAAAGCAAGAGAGCAAGTGTGGCATAGTGGTTTGAATGTTGTGAGGACTATGACTCTGAAGACTAAAGTTTGAGTGATGCTCACCCATGAAACCCCAGATGACCTTGGGCAAGTCTCATGCTCTCAGCCTCAGGGGAAGGCAATGACAAACCTCCTCTGACCAAATCTGACCAAGAAAACCCCATGATAGGTCTCCATAAGTTTGAAATGACTTAAAGGCACACAAAACACACACACACACAACCAAAGCAAGCAATAATTATGATGTCATCAATGTTGTCTCTCATAAATTACCAACCAATAGCACTAACATTGCCCATGACTAAGGACTTTAACACACAAGATTTGAAAAGTGGAATTAAAGCAGATAGCAGTGTCTGTGTCTGTCCAGTAGCTGATCTGTTGTTGGTGGTGTGCTGCTTCTCAGTGATGGGGAAATGCCTCCTCAATGCCTCCTAATCATACTACTTTCCCTCTGTTGACACACATATGATAAGTTCCACCTGCTGCTGTTCTGATATGCAGGCAATCCCATGGTACAAGTGGGTGTGATTATACTCCTGATGCCTTCTTGCCCCTTCCCCTTGCTATTCCCAAGCAGACTGACTTTTTCTTTTTTGGGAAAAAATTACTTAATGGGTTCCCACAATCACACAATTGTGCTAAAAATAAAAATAACTAAAATTAAATACAGACCAAAAGGCATGCTGGGAAGGGGTTCGGGCAAGGATGTGGGCTATGGATATTGGAGTGTAGAAGGCAAAGGGCAGGACAGAAGCAGCACCATTGCTCTTTTTAAAAGCCGTGTCATAATTACTGTCCCTAACCTAGTATGATTGTATTTCTTACACAAACACTATTCGGGTGTTTACAAGCCTGGTATGATAAAGTCCTAATTCTTTTTCCTGAGCTAGACTCTTCTGTTAGTGAGAAATCCTATGGGATTTCCAATGGGATCTTTTATCCTATGTTTACGGAGCTGGCTAGTAAGTAGACTGATGGAGACAAAGCTTTCCAATGAACTTGTGGTTTATTTGGGGATTCAAATATACAAAAACACTCTAACATTCACTCATACAAACAAGAACTCAGGAATAGATTATTTCGGAAAACCTCCAGTCTTCCTTCATGCACTCCTCAAAGTTTCTCAAGACCGTGGTCAACAGAAGAGAGTAGTCATTTAGGGAAAATATTAAGCTGTTTCATCATTCACTGAATATGCTACTGCACGATTGTTGCTTTGTGGCTTTTCGTATCTCATTCTTATTGTTCCCATTTCTGTTTCTACCTGTCCTATCTTATCCTAAATGCTTAACCTTTTCCATCTTATCCTAAATTCTTTCTTGGTCTGAAGCAAATGTGGGTTGCACCTCTCTTAGCAAAATGCCAGGTAGTTCTGCTTAGCCATTTGATTTCTGTCTCTTTTCATTCTTGATTTCATTTCTTTCTTTTTTTCTCTCTCATCCTCTCCCCCACCTATCATTCATAATTCCTGGGTCTTCCTGCAATTTCTCCTTTCTCTCTCTCTCTCTCTCTCTCTCTTTTGTCTTCTTTTCCCTTCATCCCCTAAAACTCTTAACTACACTACTCATCTTCTCTCTTATTCCCTGATTTCCTAGTTCAGAGGTGGCACTGTAGAGCTCAGAGAAGCATACCAACATATATTTTTTTAAATTTCTGTATACTTTGGTACATTTTGTATCATTTTGTAGAAAATGAAGAAATAGAAACAATAAAAGAGTTCTCATACCTGGGATCAAAAATTGATTGGAATGGGGACTACAGCCAGGAAATCAGAAGAAGATTAAGAATGGGGAGGGCAGCTATGAAAGAACTAGAAAAGATCCTAAAATGCAAAGACATACAATTCAGCACAAAATCAGATTCATAAAAGCCATTGTATTCCCTATTACCATGAATTGATGTGAGAGCTGGACAATCAAGAAAGAAGATAGGAGGAAAATCAACACATTTGAGATGTGGTGCTGGAGAAGACTACTGAGGATTCCATGGACAGTCAAAAGTACCAACAAATGGGTCTTGGAGAAGATCGTGCCAGAAATATCCCTAGAAGCCAAGATGACAAGACTTAAAATGGCACCGCGCACACATGCTTGCTCGTGCGTGCGCAGTACGCTGGAAGTACTGTGCATGTACGTGCATGCTCGCATGTGTATGTGCAATACTTCCGGCATACTGTGCATGCACGAGTGAGTCGCGGCCACCATTTTGTTTTCCGAAATGGTGGCCGTGACACGTTTGCACATGTGCAGTACTCCAGTGCATGCATGAGCGAGTCACGGCCACCATTTTGGAAAACAAAATGGCGGGGGGGATGTGTGGCAGTGGTGTGGGCGGCGGGCAGCGGCGGGCAGCAGCAGCAGCAGCGTGTGGCAGCAGCGGCAGAACCGGGCTGGGGCCAGGTCCAGCCCGTGGGCCGTAGGTTGCTGACCCCTGACTTACACTGTCAAAATTTGGACACATCATGAGAAGGCATGAATTGTTGGAAAAGACAATCTTAGCAAAGGTGGAGGGAAGTAGAAAGAGAGGAAGGCCATATGGATGGACTTTATTAAAAGACCATGAATATGAGTTTGCAGGAGCTGGGCAGATCAGTTGAGGATGGGGGGCCTGGAGATGTCTCATCCATAGGGTTGCCATGGGTTGAGATCAACATGAAGTCACTTAACAACAACAAAGACTTTGGTGGGCTGCAGACACACATTTGGGCAACCAGAAGTGATATTCCATCACTCTGACAACTTTTGGGATATTTAGTAGAGGTCTTGATCTCTTGGGAGGAACTTTTTTCAAGGATGGGGTTTTTTGGCCAAAAATAATAAGAATGCAGGAATGAATTTGGGGCAGATGCTCTGGGCTTCAACAGGGTCAGCTGGGTTCTGAAAAGCTGCATTGGATCTCTGGAGGACATATCTAGCCCATTAGCCACACAGTCTCTAGTCCCTTCTTTTTCTCTTTCTTCTCTTCTTTCACTTCTCCGCTATTCTCTTTCTATTGACCACCCAAAGCATGAAGCTCAATAATTTCCCTCTTTACCTCTTTCTCGTTATCATGCCTCCACACATCTCCTAAAAGTTTAGGGTTTTCTGTTTAAACACAAGTTAGAAATCTTTTTCTTTTCTTTTTTTTTTTTTTTTTTTTTTGGTTGGACTACCATTTCATTGTATTCTTAAAAAACATAGCATCCTGTACAACAGTTAGTTATTGTAAGCTAGACTTATCATATGGTAACTATTAGGATTCCATATTTGCAGTAATCCCATATGAATTCTGAACCCAAATACCTACTTTTGCTGACTAGAAGCACCCTAACCAAAGCGTTTCTGAGATGTTGGAGAAAGGGACACTGGGAAAGTGTGTCCTCAGCATGGTCCCAGTTGCAAAATGCTTTGAGATAAGCATTTGCAGCAGGACTCCAAAAGGTCTCTCCAATGGCATGTTCTCAAGGCACTCAGTGACTGGGAGTATGATATAGATATCATTTCCTAGACCCTGAACTTCAGGACCACAAAAACACTTTGGTCAGGGCACTGCCATGCTGCAAGGTTAGATGGGAGGAGGGCATGATCAGCCACAGCTGTGATGATGGATCTCCAATATTTGTAGTTGCAGTGATAATGCAGGCTCTCAGCCAGTGCTTGCACAATTGTTAAAAAGAAACATAGGGGAAATTCTCTGTGTGCATATGTGTGTGCATTTCTCTGTTTAGTTCACAGATGCAAATTTTAATTTCCCATCTTTTTTCATGTGTTAGACTTTGTAGAGTGAGGATAGATTGAATGACATGCTTTTAGCAAGAGTGGCTGATGCTTAATGCACTATGATTAATGACATTGCCTATCACTGTCTTTAGGTTTCATATTGTAACCTTCAAATCTTAAGGACTGGAATGTTCCTTACCAGGCAACATGACACATCTCCAGTAGTGTGGTGCTATTCTCTCTCTTGTAGTAGTATTGTCATCTGATGCAAATCAGAGTTTTAAAATGCTAAGACATGGGACATGCTCCAGTCTTGCTAGAACAATAGAACTCAAACGTATTATAGCTGTAATATATTATACAACTCAACCATGCTGCTTCTCCAATTGTTCATCCTTAATTCCCAGAAAACAAGGTTTGGGTTTCATCTAGAACAATTTTTTCAATATTTCTCCCATTGGAGAAATGGGTCTAAGTCCAGTATTTCTTCACTTTCTCATATGACCACCACATGTGAAAAAGCAATCCTACGTCTTGCTGACATTTCCAATATTTACTCAATGAATTTTTATACATCTTTGATAATCTCTCTAGAGTTAAATACCATCTGTACATCATTTTATAATAGTTCTCTTTCAAATCATAATGCAAAGTAAATTTCAGGCTTTTAGATCAAACTTTTCCCCATTTATCTAACAGTATTCTAAGCCTATTTAAGATTGTGTTAGGATTTTAGAAGCAGACCACCTTCTGCATTTAATTGAGCCTGAACATATTACAGCTGTAATTGTATATTATACAACTCAACCACACTTCTTCTCAACTGTTCACCCATCACATTTTTCATCCAACATTGAGGTGGAATCAGACTGTAGTTTTGAATCCACTGTTCCAATTCTCCTTGAAGGTGGCAGGAAGCTGCAGAAAACAAACTTGCTCCTTCTTATGAGCCTTCATTACCAACAGCCCATACTCTGGTGATCTCTCCTTGTTCTGCAGTACTGGGCTGCTCTCCATTACCAAGAAGATGGAGTATGTGTACCAGAGTTCACAGGTTTCCTGTCTATGTTACATTATCATGTTTGAAGCCAACTGCACCCAACTCAGATTCTGCAGGATTCATCCTGACTCCACAGTTAGGTCAGACCTGGATCATTTTCTATAAAAGAAACACTTTTAAAAGAAACTATGCCCTTTAAAGGATAAACATATGCCATGTCTTTTTTACTGAGGCTATATGGTAGGAGCTTCCTTCTGTTTGTTATGCATTAACAGAACTCCCCTGGAGGAGAAGAATCAAATGCTCCTGAGTGATAACAGCAGGCTTAGCCCTAAGACCATCTCGTCTTCTTTTGGAAAAAGATGAGTCCTCCCAAGTCTCTGGAGCTGCTCATCTGAACACTAAAACTGCCTGAGTTTTTTTTTTCCCTTTCATTCTCTGTGCAGTGCTAAGAAGCTCATCAGGATCTCTGCATGCCTTAGAAATTGTGGCAGTTATACCTAGCAGATGTTTGTTTCTTTTCTGTATCCCCAGGTCGGCCAAGATTATTGTTGTTCTGGGAAAGCAAGGTCAAAGCCAGCCAGCTTTACATTTCATTCTGAAACCAATGAGATTTGTGGTCATTCTAATCCCTTCTGGGAGTGAAACTCTGCAGTATTCCTTTTCAATGTGCTAAACATTGGCAAGAAGCAAAGTAATATATTTGAATGAATAAAAAGCATAACAGAAAGACAGCAAGGAAAACCCTTTAGTAGCTAGTGACACAAACAGTCTCTTCTCTTACAGGACTGAGATTATACAGTCTGCTGCCCTGCCCCAATACTTCTTCAACACAAACCTTAGGGGGAAATGGTGATTTTCAGGCCCATTAAGCACCAAACAGTAAATATTCTCAGTGCATTACAAGTACAAAATGAAACACCTGAGTTAAATTACTTTCTGTGCTAGTCTGCAGGGAAAAGTCCTACTTTCGAAAAGTCCCCATGTTCCCAATATCTCACATCTAGAAGGTGTACACTTAGAAGTACTTGTTCAACATAAACCTACTTAACTTGGCATATAGCCCTTAATGAAACTGTTTATATTTCATTTTGGAAAATTAGTTCTATTTGGAGTTCCCCCACGTACCTAGAGATACCATTATTTAAAAACACGCACACTAATTTTAGCATTAGTGATTTATGGTCAGAGGATGCTGCTACTCAGTGAGGATTAATCAATTTTTATGGGTGGGTCTCGTATATGCAGGTTGGACTTATAGGAGTTCACTTTGGGGGGGGGGGGTTATGGGAGATAAAAGATGGAAGAATGGCACTGGCGATCATCCAGCAAGCATCATCAGGGAGTTTGAGGGATGAAGACTGCACTGGGTGACACATCAAGGGTGTGACACCTGATCAAGCCTTCTGCCCACTGTAGCTGTTGGTAAGAGTGGGGCACTGCTGCCTCCTTGCATCCTCTTCTGTGTCTGGTGGGGCTGCTGGCTGGCTGGGAAGAGGAGGTGCTGGCATCCACAGCAGTGGTGCCAGAGACATATCCTCCTCCTGCCACTATTGTTAGGAAAGAGTCCCAGGTAAAATATACAATGTGAGGGATAGCAGCAGCCATGATGACACAGTATTTGATTGCAGCTGAGTCATGCTGACTCATTCTGTGTCATGGGAAGTGACATCATGCAGATGGTCATCTGGTGCTGTAAAGCACCGAGAACTGCTGCAAAACTGCAGAGTCACTCATGTGACTGACAGGTGTCCACAGGAAGAGACAGGGCCAGAAGGCCATGTGGAGCCCTGGCTACATAAGGCAGAAGCCTCTGGACACACATGTGTGTTGCTGTGGATTGTAGATTGTGTTGGATGATTGCTGTAGATAGCCTTGTACATAGAGGAACTGAGATTAAAGCCTCATCTGAGAGATGTCTGTCTGTGGAGTCTTTTTACTCTGTCTGGAAGGGGAGAGGTGCTTCTCCAGCTGACACACTACTGGCTGCATCTGAGAGGGTTGTGTTCTTGGTGCTGCACGCTAACATGGATCTTCACATGCTGTGTAACCATGCTAACAACTATCACCTCCCTTTCCTGCCTGGTTGGCTGTCGGGAAGTAGTCACCCCACCACCCAGAGAGCCCAAGGCAGTGAAGAAACATAAATGGGACGTGGTGGTGGTAGGAAGCCAGTTGCAGCTGATGGGGTGAAGGAAGGGGATGCCATGCAGCAGCAGCTCCCTGCCTTCGCCTCCTATTTCTGCTTCTCTGCTGCTGTGTGGTCTTTTGACATTGGCCAAAATTGCCCAATAGCAATAGCAGGTATATTTCCATACCTCTTATCAGTGCACTCGTGCACCCCCTAAGCAGTTTACAATGTGTAAGTCAATTGCCCCCAACAAGCTGGGCTCATTTTAGCAACCTATGGAAAGATGCCAGGCTGAGTGGACCCTGGAGCCCTGCCTGAGATCAAACTGACAACCTTGTAGCTGTGAATGTCTGCAGCATTTAACCATTGAATCACCAGGGCTTCAAGGCAGTGGAGATGCACAATTCAGAGGTGCAGGTTGCCAGTTGCAGCCAAGAGTTGGTGAGGGGAGGGTCTACCAGATGGCGGCAGCAGCAGCATCCCCACAGCTACAGCAGGCAGATGGCAGAGGTGGTAGCAGTGGGCAGAGGGTGTGGACCAGACAGCTTGGGTGAGACAGGTGGAGTGGCAAAACAGTCAGGAGGATGAGGGTGAATGGCAAGTGCTCTCCCCTGCCTGCTGCCACTTCTCCTTCCCATCCCCTCTCCACCTCTTCCATTCTCTCCCCATGTTGTTTTCCCTGGAGTGGCTACCTGCCTGGGGGTGACAACACAAGTTACCATAATGGGGTGACCCCAACCCCACTGATTAATTGGCCCACCTTTCAGATCTGTGGATTCTGTAGAGAAGGGATGGAAACGTTTGGAGGCTAGCCTAGCTCACTTGCCTAGATTTGTGGAATCAGAAGGATTTCTATCAATGTTTGCAATGCTTGGGAGGAGATGGCAGCACACTACAGCTCTGTCCTGGGAGGCACAGAGGTGACTCCTACAATGGTAACTGTCCTACACATTTTTAGAATTCTATTGGACACAGGACCTTTGCAGACTGCCAGAAATAGTGCAAATTTTAAGGGTTAGGGTTAGGGTTAGGGAATCATGGGAACTGTATTTTATTGTGGCACCAGAGCTCTCTGACAGAGAAGGCTCAATGTCTCAGACAAAAACAATTCCCATGATTCCCTAGCACTAACCCTAACCCTTAAAGTGGACTCAATTTGCACTATTTCTGGCAGTCTGCAAAGGCCCACACTCTCATAAAGTTGCAGGCCTAGTAAACCAATATGTGGGTAAATGAAGCCCTCCAGATGTTGTTGGATTACAATTCAGTATTGATTTTGGCACAGGATATAAGGAATTGCTGGACAACAGCATCTTAAGAGCCCCATTTCCCCTATTTCTATCATGTGTGAAGGATGTCACCACTTTATTCTAGGTTTTGTGCCCAGATATTAAAAGGTATATTTTAAACCATAACAAAGGTATCTTATTTATTAAGACCAACAACAATTACCACAATGAAGATGATGTCCTTGTGAAGGCCTTGTGATGTTGAACTGGCATACTCAAGCTTAAATGAGCATCCTATGGGGATGTTACTTAAAGGCACAGAGCAAGATTTGACAACCCCCTCCCTTTTTTCCTTCCCTTCCCTTCCCTTTCCTCCTTCCTTTCCTTTCCTTTTTTTTTTAAAGAAATATCATCCTGACACTATCAGCTCAGAATCCATTTGAAACTGGGTCCTGTCCTCCTGCAAATGAAAAGGCATTAACAAATGTGAGGAATGAACCAAAGCAGAAAAAATCTGTCATTTTAAGCATCTTGGACTGAGGAAGCCAGCCACTCATTTATTGGTTACAAAGATAAGGAAGGAGATGTACAAATCAGATGTAACATCTGACAGCAAAAGCTAGCCTTAGAAGCAGTCTGTTAATGACAAAGATATTTCTGTCCTTTAAAAAGGCTTCTTTTAAAGAGTGTAGTTTGAAGCACAATCCTCACATTTGCTCAGCAGTAAAAACCCTTTAATTTCATCCAAGTAAGTGGGCCTAAGATCGCAGTCTTAAATTCTGACAGCAAAGTGACTTGATGAAATTAAATTATACATCTGGGAGTCCAATTACAATTGCTCATATTATTTAAAAATGAATATAAATTAGGGCTTTCAGCTGATTAAAGAACTCTTAGTTGATTAACCATATGAGATTTATTTATTTAATTAATTAACTGGCAAAATTTGCATCCATTTGGATTCAAATAAGACAATATGCTGAAGGGGAAAAACATATTTTTGAAGATTATGCAATGTGGATAATGTAGATAACAGTGTAAGAAAGAAATTTACAACTGAGTGAGAACATCTGGCTTCTTTTAAAGAGTGGCTAATGACTGGCTGGCCAGAGTTTCAGATATAGATCGTGGATAATCCTACCCGGAAATACTAAGGTTAGAAAATGGGGCCCTCTGTGTACAAATAATGTATTCTGTCACTTTGTTACTATATGCTCAGTTTAAAGCTTACATGGAACTAAATCCAAATGTGCATGCTTGCATTTTTATCTAATGCCTAAAGGAAACCCCCTGCTGTGCACAAACAAGCATTTGCTCCCTGCTTCTCTCTTACAATATTGTTGTTGTTGTTGTTAACTGCCCTCAAGTCAATCCTGACTCATGGTGACCCTGTGGATGAGACATCTTTAAGATCCAATATCCTCTGCTTCTCTGCCCAGTTCCTGCAAATTCATGTCTGTGACCTCCCTGATTGAATCTATCTCATCTGTCATGCAGTCTTCCTCTCTTTCTGCTCTCCTTAGCATTATTGTCTTTTCTAGTGATCCATGTCCTCTCATGATGTGGCCAAAGTATGACAGCCTTAGTTTGATCATCTTGGCTTCCAAGAAGTTTTCAGGCTGTTCAAGAACCCATTTGTCTGTCCTTTTGGCCATCCATAGTATCCGAAGCACACTTTTCCAACACCACATCTCAAATGAGTTGATTTTCTTTCTGTCTGCTTTCATTACTGTCCAGCTCTGTATTAGAGAATTATATTTCTGGATTATATGATAAAGGGATGGAGTTTAACACACTTCTAGAACATGTTTTAAAATGTTTCAACTATACCAGTGACATACCAAGGATAACATGCTCTCTCAACTTGGGAAAGGGTGCTGGATAATTTTTGTACAGTATGCATTTTTCAAGTAAATTGTCCTAATTAAAATGTCTTGAGCTAATATGTGGATCTGATTCCCAGAATTTTCCAATCAAGCTCCTTTAAAAATGTGTGATTCAGACCTCGGAAACTGCATTACAAATGTTTCGTTTTTGCTCCTTAAGGGAAAGTTGTATATACAATATGTGCATTAGGGAACAATGCATACATAGAGTGTATGCAGATTTTGGTTCCTTTTTTAATACATAGGATGATGTGGAAATTGGACAGAGTAGCTTGATGATTGAATTAAAACAAAACAAAACATAAAAACAAAGGTTATTAATGCTGGGTAAATATGTTTAATAGAGACATATCTACTCTCAGACCTCCAGAAATTAAATCCTCCCTCCCTCGCCATAGAGAATCTCCATGTAAATTGGCAGCTCCTTCATTGAACTGTTATTGTTTTGGGTCAAAGACAATGTGTGTGCTTGTGAGGGGGGGAGTTCTGTAGTAGTATTGTCATGGTCACGTTTTTATAAAAAACAAATTAAGGGAGAAAGCCATTTAAATTACTTGGATATTTCTTTTCCCATCAGCAGTTGAATTTATATACCTCAGAAAGTAATATAACTCTTTGATGGGAATTGCTTATTTTCTTTTGACAGCTTTTTAGTGGAAAAGATAGAAATCAGATTGAATTTCAACAGTGAGAAATGGAGAGTGGCTTCTACCAGCAGGCAACTCAAGGCTCCTAATTTTGTCTCAGTGAAGAAAGGATAAAACAAGGCTAGCTGCCTCATATGTCTCACCACAAGGAAGGAGAAAAACCCTAAGTGGTTGAGGGAAGAAGACTCACAACAAAGATCCTCTGATCCATCAATTGTTGTAGGTGTCTCTAATCTCCAGTCAAGGTCACATCATTATTGCAGCTTGATTTTGAGAAAATTCTGGAAATGAACAAGGGAAATGAAATATAACACCATTCATTTGCAACTGAAAATAATGTAACAGAACTTGTTATAATACAATACACACTACCCTTCGTGTTCAAACAAAAATTTATAAGTGATACTTTTATTGGCCAACCAAAATGCACAATAAACTTGTTGCAAGCTTTCGAATCTCCATGGGCTTCATCTTCATCAGGCAAGATGTTACAAACCAAACAGGATACAAACAATTGGAGATGTTAGTCAGATGCCCACATTCTGTTTCAGTCTTTAGTTAAGATGGTATATGGTGAGGATGATATCTTTTGCAGGCGGGATCCTCCTCCTTCTGGCCCTGTGGCTATAGGGAGATTTTCAAAGTCCAGGAAATTTAAAATCCATTTGCATCTCAACAGGAACCCCGCTTTTGCAATCCAATATGTCTCCATTCCAGTGAGGTCACTTTTTTCTTAAATTTGGACTGAATTCACATGTTTTAGTTCTACATCCACCAAAATATTATTGATGCAAAAATGGAGTCTTCTTGGGAATTCATTGTTCTCTGCCACAGAGGCCTATGACCTCACTGAAATTCTATGTACAGAAGCTAACAGGATTCCTGTTCTCTCCATATTTATTTATTTTTGGAGATCCACATGATGTTTTCCCCATCCTGTAATATTCCCAGGGAACTCCCAACACTTACAAGGATGTTTGATTCCCACACATGAAGTCAGTTTAAATTCAGTATTCTCCAAAATGAAATATACTTCTATCTCTGTTTTATTTGAGAACTAGCTACAATG
This sequence comes from Phrynosoma blainvillii, assembly GCA_026167975.1. NCBI lineage: Eukaryota > Metazoa > Chordata > Lepidosauria > Squamata > Phrynosomatidae > Phrynosoma > Phrynosoma blainvillii. Next base: position 7,631,548 of record JANUYF010000007.1, on the reverse strand, counting down.
GCCATTATCAACAAACACAGAAACTGTTCTCAGGATACCAGATCCAACAGAGATCAAGTAAGGGAAAGGGGAATGCTAGCAATAAAAGAAAATGATCCTAAGAGTTAACTACCGTATTTTTCGCCCTATAACACGCACTTTTTCTTCCCCAAAACGTGGGTGGGGAAGTTAGTGCGCCTTATAAGGCGAAGGGCTGAGGCCGCGGCTAAAAGGAGAGCTCCTTCCCCCCGCGACCTCAGTCTTTGAATGGGCTGGTGCTGGGATCGAAGCGATCCCAGCACCAGCCCATTGAACTGAGGTCGCAGGGAGAAGGAGCCCTCCTTCCCCCCGCAACCTCAGTCTTTGAATGGGCTGGTGCTGGGTTCGAAGCGATCCCAGCACCAGCCCATTGAACTGAGGTCGCGGGGAGAAGGAGCCCTCCTTCCCCCCGCGACCTCAGTCTTTGAACGGGCTGGTGCTGGGATCGAAGCAACAACTGAGGTTGCAGGGGGAAGGAGCCCTCCTTCCCCCCGCAGCTTCAGTTCAATGGGCTGGTGCTGGGATCGCTTTGATCCCAGCACCAGCCCATTCAAAGACTGAGGTCGCGGGGGGGAAGGAGCCCTCCTTCCCCCCGTGACCTCAGTTCAATGGGCTGGTGCTGGGCTCGGAGAAGTTCTCCGATCCCAGCACCAGCCCATTGAACAACCGGCCGCGGCTAAAGGGAGGAATCCTTTTTTCCTGGATTTTCTTCCTTTAAAATTGGGTGCGTCTTATATGCCGGAGCGCCTTATATGGCGAAAAATACGGGTAGTTAAAAACAGCTCCATAAAAATTCGAGAAAGTCAATTTCCAAGACATCTCCTGAGTCTTGCTGGGACATGTGGTTGGTGCAAAGGGAAGTATGAAGAATTCAAGAGAGAAAGGAGGGATGGACACCCATAATATTTAAAGAGAGAATGTGGGTTGAAAAAAAAAACATGAATATGCAAGTAAAATCAAAGCAAAAGAACTGGAAAGTCTTGATACTTCCAGGGATTTTGTTCACCTTTCTGGATAAACCCTAACACAATACTTTCTTTCTTTTTTTCCCCATTTCCTATTAGGCTTAGATAGGTGGGGAACAACACAATATATTAGTCCCTAATTCACAGCACCACAATTTAATATGCACCCTTTGCTACTAATCAATGAGATCTGTGATTCCATGGGTGAAAGCAAACCATTCTATGTACAGATGCTAACAGGATTGGCAGTGGAAAATTACTTTAGCACTGGTAATGGGATAGAATTCTCCACTAGATCTGAGTCAATGGGCTGGGAGAACAAGCTGTCTGGCACTTCTTGCTCTGTGCTCCGACAGAGTGAAATGGCTGAGGGCTAGAGAACAGGTGGAAGAATAGCCTTCATCACCTGAGCAAAGCAAAGCAGCTTCATTTATATACCGCTTCATATCACACTATGGGATGTCTAAGCGGTTTACAACTGTGAGCTGATTGCCCCCCAACAAGCTGGGTACTCATTTTAGCGACCTCAGAAGGATGCAGGCCTGAGTCGAGCCTCAGCCCTAGCTGGTATTGAACTCGCAACCTTGTGGTTTATGAGTGAGTGGCTGCAGTACAGGCATTTAACCACTGCGCCACCTCAGTCTGTCTAATGGTAAGACCAGCCCTGCTTCATTGTCTTTGGGACAATTGTTCATGCACACTTACACATTTATTGTTCTATGTGTTGTGTCTCCCTCTGGGTTATCAGCAGTGCAAGAGTATTTATGGAGGGGCTTGGGACACTTGCAACTCAAGTGGTGGTGCCTGAGCCATTCTCACTGAACAATAAGCCTGCCTAGATAAGGCAGGAAGCAAGCTGAGAGATCATCATCAGCTGCTGAGAGCCATGCTTATCATCCACTTACTTGGGTGTCTATCAAGACACCCACATAAGCTGTGAGACTCTGTCCTACTTTCTGGACCCTGGGGACTGGACCCTGACTACTCTTTTGTGCATCCTTTTGTCTATCTTTGTCTTCTGGCTACTGATTTGTTCATCTGTGCCTTGATGGCTGGACTGCTAATTAGCATGTCACTTTTCTCTTCTATGACACCAAATGTCATGGACCAGAAGTTGCAGGACTGGGAGTTAGAGGAAGAATCTGATGAGGAGGATGAAGAATAGACCCAGGCAAGTCTTCCAGGCAGGGAACAGTCTGCAACTCTCCCTGTTGGAGAGCAGCTTCAGCCAGCTCTCTTTGCTGAAGAGCTTCAGCCAGCTCATTCTATGGAAGTGCAGCCTCAGCCACCAGGACAAAGGGAAGACTCACCTGCTAATGAGGCAGAGGACACAGCTGGGGTCCTAAGTCCACAATCAAGGAGAAGGGACAAAAGGATACAACAAAGGTGCTCAGGCAGGCTGCAGGCCAAGCAGCAACAGGGAAGCTCTGATTAGGTCAAGCCATTTAAGAGTTGAGTCTGCCCAAGGCTAGTGCTGGAAGCAACTTGTCTGTTTCCTGACCAGCATTGCTCTTCCTGAGGCCTGTTTCCAGACTCCTGCACATCAGATTTCCTGGCTTCTTCAGTCCTTGGACGGTGATGACCTTGATTCTTGTTGCCTCTCTTGACTCAGACTGCTTGATGAACGCCTTTTTCATAATGGACTCCCACAGGCAAGGGGCTGTGATAATTTACTGCCCCTGCCTGCACTATCAGTTGATGATTCACTCCCAGCCAGCCTGTGTAGGTGTTTGATGAATCAGGACACTACACAATTCCTTGTGTTGAATGGCAGTGTTACACAACAAAATGAAACAGAAGACTGTGCAAACCATTTCACAACTTAGTGGCCATCCATATATAGGGCAGTACCACATGCACAGCTCAGCTTCTACAAATTTAGACTGAATGCAGATACTGTCCAACTGTTTCTGTAGGGCAATGTATAAGACACCAACAGGAATCTCACCAATGACTACCTGAAACCATACAATTAACCTACTATCTATTCATGTTGTTGTTATTTGCTTTCAAACATTTCTGACTTATGGTGACCATAAGACAATGCTATCATTGGTGTTTTGTTTTGTTTTGTTTTGTTTGAGCAAGATTTGTTCAGAGAGGGTTCCCCATTCTTCTGCACCTTGTCTAAGACTTGCCTAAGACCACTCTGTGGGTTTCCATGGTTGAGAGGGATTTGAACTCTCATCTCCCAAAGTCAAAGTCTGGCATTCAAACCACTATAGCATGCTGACTCTTGCTATTCATGATGTAACCTTATCCAAGTACATTCCTCAACCAACACCTGAGACTCCAAGTGTTTAGGTGTGTACAGAAATGAGAGAAACATTTTTCATCCAGTCATTTCATGCCATTTTCTATTTTGTTCAATAATATACCATCCTCCAGTCTTGGGTTCCTCTTAGTACTTTTCCTCCTATAAAGCATAATCATAAAACATATTACAATAATTCCTCATTGGACAATCATATCTCCCTACTGTGTTGCCCATTATTACTTCTCTGGCTTTTCTCTCTTTGCCTTTATCATCTTCCATCTTTATCATATTGTTTTACTTCTTTTCATTGCAGCATTCTTCCTGTTGAATCATTCTATCACCTTGCTCTTCATACTATAGACCGCAGTGGTTGCTTCGCAACACATCTCCAATGAAAGAAGTATCTCTCTAATCTAATCTAACCTAACCTAACTTTCACTTTATAATCATATATCTTTCCCTCTCTTGATACATTGTTAATATTGTCTTGGTCATGAAAATGCAATTTCAGTTCTCATAAAATCTTTGTTAGCTGAGAAAATAGAAATAAAATAAAATATCAGAACTAAAATATAGCAGTGGAGTACCTCTCAGTATAGGAAGTGGTTTTCTGCTTCTGCCTCACTGTTCAACCTTAGTGCCTGTCTACTAAGAAGATAGGACTTACTTTCTGCTGGTTTGGCTGTCTTCTAATGCTTAGTTTGCTTGTATATCCCACCACATTTTCTGGGTGACTGTGGGGCTTGCATAATTCTGCCTCTTATTGAGAATAGAAACAATGGTTATTGTATCTGTAGCCTGACAAAAATAATGGCTCTCTGTTGGGCATCCTCTTATACACACTGACAATTTAATTTAATTCCATAATTAAATTGGCTAAATCATTCAGCCTTTTTACATATAGAAGCAGACAGGCAGAAAAGGCAAGAGGTAACTCAGGATAAATAACTTTTCCTTCCACTCAACTGTGCTTCCTTCACAACCACACAATGGTTAGAAACATTGGAGTTTATCTCACGGGGAACAACTGGAAGTATAAACAGTGATTTAACCTATCTTTAATCCCACAATTGTGCTAATGGTTTTCACATGACATCATGTTCAAAGTGATATTATCCCGTGAATAACCCATTAACGTGCAATTGCGCTAATGGTTTTGACACAACATCAAGGTGAACATGATTAAAGTGCCATTATCCCATGAATAACCAGGCAAGAAACAGCAGCAAATCATTCACGGGATTTCCCTGTGAATGACTTTTTTCTGTTTATTCCCTGGTTATTCCCTGGTTATTCACAGGACAATGGTTCTTGTGTTAATCTCATTTTAATCATGTTTTAATGTCAATTGCACTATTTTGGGGGGTTAATCACTGTTTAAAGTTCCAATTTCCTCTTGTGTGATAAACTCAATTGTCAAGTGCTTTTTTTTACCATTATAGCATAGATGTGCGTGGTGGTGAAAGCTACTCCTATTGAGTGACAGGTAGATGTTCAAAAGCACAGGGGCTCTGTAAAAGAAACAAAGAAATCAAAGGTTAAAAAGCAACCACCTCCAAAATGAAACTGGGTCTGTCTAGCAGCCAGATGTAATGGAGACCAGCTCTCATATGTCTTACTTAAGGAATATCCAATAATTTGTATTTTTGGTGTCTTGAATTAATATCACATTTGACTGTGGTGGGGAAAAAGGAGAGGAAAAAGTGAAAAATAAAATAAAGATGGCAGATTCAGGTGGTACATTTTTCAAACTTAGGCTGGCCAGTTTTAACCAGAAATCCAGTCCCCCCCCCTCCTTTTCTTCAGTCTTTGTTTCTTTGTTTCTTTCATTCATTCTTTTCCCCCCTGTCTAACAAACAGTCACTTTCCCCAGGTTTGTTCACTTCTTTTAATTAAAATGCTGACAATCATGGATAAGGGGAACAAAATACAAAGGTAATTATGTATTGAAAAACATATTTCACCAGAGCCTAAGCTATTACCAGTTTCTCAGCTATCTGCTCATCTGACAACTTTACAGGGAAAGGTGTTGTGAATTTCAAATCCCTTGTCATTCCCTGAGGAAGCCCTGTCTCGTGCAGTATGTAGCCCACTGAGACCATGAAATGGAAAAGCAAAGGCAGGGAAAAATTAAATGCAGAAAGAAATAAAAACAAAGGGGCTGCACTGATGCACAGGGACTTGCTTGGATTTTGTGTTGTCAGGACTGGTGGGGAGAGAGGGGAGGGAGGAATATCTTGAGAAGTAGATTGAGGGCCTTTTTCTTATCCTCTAGGAAGGTGGAGGAAGACAAAACAAGGTGTACAAAGCAACCTTTTTTGTTACTCAAGGAAAAGACTAAGGATGTAGTAGGCAACTAAGCCACAGTCGGTAACTTTTGAGACCTTATTGGACCCTGTTGGGTTTCTGGCCATTCTTTGTTGAGTGCTACAATAATATCACATTGGACTGGTGACAAAATGTTGCAAGATTGAACACTGCTGTCCAGGATTCCAGACAACCACATTCTTTTTAAGGTATTGCAGTGTTCATCTCCATAGGGGCACATTAAAAACTCTTACTTCACTTGAATGGCAGTCCAGAGCACAACATGCTTCAGTTGTAAAGGCTTATTGATCTGCACAGGGCAGAATGAGATCCAGGAAGTATTTCTTTAAGGCACAGAACTAACTTATTCCCTCTGCAGCAGATGAAATAAGGTAGTTTCATACTAGACTCTTATACCTGTCATGTCATTTAATTAGTTTCTGAAGTTTCTTGTTGGTGCTTTTCATATCCTACATGCCTCTCTCCCAATAGACAGCTACATTCCTTGTTCAGGTTGCCCAACTGTAGCCTGGATGGGCCTAGCTTTTGATCCACAGCCTCACAGTTTCCAAATAAGAAAGAAGTCCTATTTGCTGTAGCCAGATGATTGTTTGCTCTAATCCTGGATCACCTGGGTCCTGGTGGCCAATTTCTTCATTACACACTAGTCAGGGCAGCCTTGATGCTGCACATTTGAAGGCAGCCTTTATGCAGCCCTGTTGAAGAGCTCTCATTGCTGTGAGTAAAGGGCTGGCTGTTGGTAGTTTGCAGCACCTTCTTTGCCCTTACCATTCCTGGACTCACTGTTTCCCCACTCTTGCCTCTTTTGAGATCTTGATTTGATTGGTAGAGCCAATGGTGTAGTGGATTGAGTGTTGGGCTATGGTCATGGGGATCTGGATTCAATTCCCTGCTTGGCCATGGAACCCATTGGGTGACTTTGGGCAAGTCACATGCCCTCAGCCTGTGGCAATGGCAAACTTCCTTTGATGATGATGATGATGATGATGATGATGATGATGATGATGATGGTAGTAGTAGTAGTAGTTTGTGCCTTTCTCCCACAAGGTGGTTCACAGGTAATTGTTATCCCTTCTACTTCTCAGAAAAGGAAAAGGGTGCTCAACCTGAGGAAAATGGAGCAAAGGACACAATAGGGGAAATGTAGCACAGAATAAGTAAAGAGATAGTACAGGAATATCTGGTTAATCTAAATGACATCCAAGGGTACTAAAATAACTGGCAAATGTAATCTCAGAGCCATTGGCAATAATCTTTGAGAACCCCTGGAGAGCAAGAAGATCTCAACAATTATCATCCAGTTAGTCTGACATCAATATCAGGAAAGATTCTACAGTAGCTCATTAAATAGAGAGTGTGTGAATATTTAGAAGGGGATGTCATAATCACAAAAAAGTCAACATGAGTTTCAGAGAAACAAGTCATGCCTGATCTCTCTCTCTCTCTCTCTCTCTCTCTCTCTCTCTCTCTTTTTTTTTTTTTAATAAAATCACCAGCTTGGTAGATGAAGGGAATGCTGTGGATATAAATAGTTTATCTTGATTTCAGTAAGGCTTTTGACAAGGTCCCCCATTATATTCTTTCAAACAATATAGTAAAATGTGGGCTAGACAATACAACTGTTAAGTGGATTACTAACTGGTTGACTGACCAAACCCAAGGGGTGCTCAGGAATGGCTCCTCCTCATCCTGGAGAGAAGCGACCAGTGGGGTGCCACAGGGTTCTGTCCTGGGCCCAGTGCTATTCAACATCTTTATCAATGATTTGGATGAAGGAATAGGGGACATGTTTCTCAAATTTGCAGATGACACCAAATTAGGAGTAATAGCTAATACCTCAGAAGACAGGATGAAAATTCAAAATGACTTTAATAGATTAGAAAGCTAACAAAGCTAACAAAATGAATTTCAACACAGAGAAATGTAAGGTAGGGCAAAAAAATGAAATGCATAGATATAAGATAGGGGACATCTGGCTTAACGAAACTCCGTGTGAAAGGGATCTAGGAGTCCTAGTAGACCACAAGTTGAACATAAATCAACAGTGTGACGCCGCAGCTAAAAAGGCCAATGCAATTTTAGGCTGCATTAATAGAAGTATAGTATCTAGATCAAGGGAAGTAATAGTGCCACTGTATTCTGCTTTGGTCAGGCCCCTCCTGGAATACTGTGTCCAGTTCTGGGCACCACAATTCAAAATGGATGTTGAGAAGCTGGAGCGTGTCCAGAGGAGGGCGACTAAAATGGTGAAGGGTCTGGAAACCATGCCCTATGAGGAACGACTTAGGGAGCTGGGTATCTTTAGCCTGGAGAAGAGACGGTTAAGAGGGGATATGATAGCCCTGTTTAAATATTTGAAGGGATGTCATATGGAGGAGGGAGCTAGCTTATTTTCTGCTGCTCCAGAGAACAGGACCCAGAACAACAGATCAAGCTACAGGAAAAGAGATTCCACTTTAATATTAGGAGGAACTTCCTGACAGAGCTGTTTGACAGTGGAACACACTCCCTCGGAGAGTGATGGAGTCTCCTTCTTTGGAGGTCTTCAAACAAGAGGCTGGATGGCCATCTGTCAGGGCTGCTTTGATCATGAGTTTCTGCATGGCAGGGGGTTGGACTGGATGGCCCTTGTGGTCTCTTCCAACTCTATGATTCTATAACTTTATCACACACAACTCCCTGTTCTCGCTGTGATCACTTTAATAAAAGAAAATGCATACATACTGATTTGGGAGCACTACCTATCAGTGTTGCTAGTTCCACACACTCACTTCTATGATTCTATGATTATTCCTCAAGCATCTAGATTTATGGAAAGACTTTGAGTTTTGTTTTAAAGAGAAGGAAATTGTATATAAACTGTTTGGGGAATGGAAGTTTTCTAGCTGCATTTTGACTATTTTGAGCAATCCACTTACTATAACATTATCATCATCATCATCATCAAGAACAAAATTTCCAATTCTCCATGGGTATACATTCACTAATAGGCAGAAATGTTAATTCATAATGTATCTGATGAAAGTGAAAAGCAACTTGATCTTGTCATATCTTTATCAAATATCAAACTATATTAAAAGATTTATTTTTTTTCTCAGTCACAGATGCCTTTCAGAAAAATGACTGACAACTTAATGTCTCTTCTTTTATGAGGCTGCTCCCTTGCCATTTGGGAGATGTATGTTCACGAATGAGCCACAATTACTCATGAACTGAGTGGAGATCAGAAAAGCTGTGTTTGGAGGCTTACTGCCTCCAAATTTACAAAGGACAACACAAGGTAAAAACAAGTATTATTCATGTACCTTATGGGAATGCAGGTGTGAGATAACACATTAATACTTGAGAGCCAATACACTGCTAGAAGAAGGTTATCATTAAGTTTGCATTGCTTTGCCATCAATTCTCTACATTGTTACTAGACTATTTTCACACAACACCACCTGGGATCTGAGTACCATCATTCCTGGTTAGTAGTATGTGTGTGTGTGTGTGTGTATATGCACAAAAGAGTGTGTATCTAGAAGAGCCAGTATGCTGTAGTAGTTTTTTGAGCACTCAGCTATGACTCTGGCTAGATACCAGGGTTCAAATCCCACTCTGCCATTGTAAAACACTTAGGGAGTGTTTAAGTGCACTGACTGATAAGCAGTACAGAAATGTACTTGCTATTGCTAAACCCACTAGTTGACCTTGGATAAGTCACATACTCTCTCCACCTCAGAGGAAGGCAAAGGCTAATCCCCCAAATCTTGCCAAGAAAACCCCATGATAGGTTTGCATTGATTGGGAGCTGATAATAAACAATATATTGTATAAGCTATTGCTTAAAAAGTAATTTGGCTACATATTTCTCCAACGGAGCATGTTTTCACTTGCAACCACTAGCAGGTTCTATTAGGATTTAAAAGAAATCTCAATTTTTCTGACTTCCAAAGGATGCCAAGAACAATGAAAGAGTTTTGTTCCCTAGCTTTGGGACCTTTGGGGATTGTTTGCACCTACAACAACAGAAAACTGTGCAGTTTTTCTACTAGAGCTATGCAGCTTGCCCAGAAAACTGTATAGTTGTCCAGAAACCACACTGCATCTCCTGAGAGTTGTGCAGAGCTCCCAGAAAATTGTGCAGATTTTAGCATGGAAAGGAGAAAGCACAACTGGCAAAGGTGGCAGCTTCAGTAAGCCTGAGGTTTTGTTTTTTTTCTTCCCCCGGCACATGACATTTGGGTTGTTCAATTTTACAACTAGGGAAGTCATAATGTTGTAACATTCTGTTTGTATAGGGCTATAGCATGCAATTTCAGTTTGCATTTTGTGCACTTTGCCTCAAGCCCATAGCTAAAAACATCTCTCTCTCTCTCTCTCTCTCTCTCTCTCTCTCTCTCTCTCTCTCTCTCTCAAAAATCTGTGCACTCTTCTGTGTATAGTGAAAATACCCCGAGTGTAGGTTTTTTACTACAAAACTACACAGTTTCTCAAACTCATGAGTGTGTCAGGAGCAACAACAAAATGAAAAGTTCCCACAAAGTTGCAGGAGCTTTCAATGTACCATTTTTTTTTTCTCACACAGGTTTTTCAGAGGGTCAGAATTTCAAATTTGACCCTAGTCAGAAACTGATGAACTTGAATTCCATCTATAGCCTGTAATAGTTTACTTGGGGCTTAAGGTGTGCATTACAAACTCTGCTCCAAATAATTCCTGAACCTCTTTCATCTTATCCAGTACTTCTTAAATAGGTTTCTATTGTCCACTGTCAGTGAGGAAGATATAGAAAACAACAGAGAAACTCTTTTCTTCCTTTCCATACAGCATATCATCTCTTGTTATTAAAATACATATTTCTTTCAAATGAGTAAATATATGCTTAGAACTTTTCAGAGGTGGGAAAAAAGCAGTTATGGATGTTTTGAATCAGAGGTGTGACTGGTCAAGAAAGTGTTAAGTATCCCATCTGCTTCTCAGCACCAAATCTAACTTTCCAAACAATTGTCCCTTAGAAAAGCAGCCATCAGATTCTTGTTACATACCGTAGATATGCTTACAGAATAGAGTTCTCTCTGCAGTCATTTTTTGTAATGTCATAAATTATAATTTGCTGATATAAATGATCTACACATGTGGCGATTTATGATGCAGTAATGTGTGTTTGTTTCCACACACCCATGTCTGCCTGAGATGTGCATTTGTGACCGAAAGATTCTAATCTATAACTCCACTGTGTTCCCAAAAAGTGAAGGAGATGACAAGTGGATTAACTAATTTGGATTTCATGGTAACCAACAGGAATAAACTGGTCAATGGGGTGGAAGTATCAGGATCCTTGGGGGAAAATGACCATGTTCACCTAGAATTTGTTATAGAGGAACAGGGGAAGCCAAATGTAGTCTGTAGTTCTGTAAAACTAGAAAAATTCTGCATGAGATCCCATGGTCAAAAATGCTGAAAGGGCAAGAAGTTCATGATGAATGGGAGTATCTTAAAGCTGATATATTGAAGGAATAATTGCAAACAATTCCAATAAGGAAGAAAAATGGGAAGTGGCAAAGAAGAAACTAGGATGGATATATAAAGAAATTTCAGAAGAGCTGTGGTTTAAGAGATACATATACAAGAAATGGATGAAAGGATAAATCGTGACAGAGAAATTCAAATGAAGAGCCAGTATTTTTAGGGATAAAGTCAGAAGAACTAAAATTCAGAATGAGCTCAGGTTTTCTAGAGAGGTTAAAAATAATACAGGATGGTTTTGGCTATGTTTAGAGGACAAGGAAGAATTGGAAAATGGTAGGGCCACTGTGTAGAGAAGATGATGAAATACTAGTAGGAGTGGGGAGAAAGTGGGACTGGTCAATACCTTCTTTGCCGTAGTCTTCTTCCCAAAGGAAAACAATACTCTGCCTGCTAAAATGAATGAAGGGGATTGCACAAAGAACGGGTAAAGAATAAACAGGTAATAGAGAAATACATAGCATCTCTAAATTAATTCATATCTTGGGGGCATGATGACCTGCATCCAAGAGTACTAAAGGAGCTAACAAAAATAGTAATAATTAGTACTAAAGTAATAATCATAACCATAAACAATAAAAACAACAGTTATTTATAATGTATATTTATAATGTTAATCTCAGTGCCACAGTAATGTGATCTCAGAGTCATTGTTGTTCATCTTTGAGGATTCTTGAGAACACACGATATTCCAGCAGACTGGTAGAGTATTGTCCCCATTTTTATAAAGTGGACATACGAAACTACTGACCAGTTGTCTTGATGTCAATATCAGAAAAAGCTCCAGAATAGATTATAAATTGCAAGCCTGTGTGCATTTAGGAATGAAGTGATTACTAAAATCCACCATGGATTTTGTAAAAACTAGTCATGCCAGATGTATTCCCCCTTTTTGTTGTTGGTGATAGAATTTCTGTTGCTGTTACTTTAGTCTCCATCATTCAGAAGGGTTCAGTATCTCATACTCTTGCTTTTCAGGAGCCACATGGGGACAGTCCATTGCAATGCTGCCAGTCCTCCTCTGGTTCCAATACAGGGCTGCCAGACATCTTGGCTCTGACTAGAGTTTATTCTCTGTTCTCTTCTCTTTCTTATCTTAATAATAATAATAATAATAAAATTTATTTGTACCCTGCCCCTCTGAGAGCAATCGGGGCGGCTTGTTTGAGGAGGCCTCCTTCAGGAAGAACATGATGCTATCCATAGGAGTGGATAAATCTGTCAGTTTCAGACTCTTTCAGTTGTCCACTTTTATCTCAACCATACATGCATTCTATTTTTTTTTAACCTCAGAGATGTTCTGTCAACATTCATGGAATTTTTAAATGCATACTTTCCTATTTGTATCACTCTTTTGTATCCCTTTCTTCAAGCATTTTCTCCTAATATCCCCTATTTGTACATTAGTATTATTTTGGGTTACATGGATATGTATGAATTGGTCTACATGATTATTTTTACTACTATTTATATTGTCTGTATATTTCCCCAGTATGCCTCCAGTATTCCCCTAATACAGAATTTTGCATATATTGTTAATGGAAGAATTATATTGGAACTTCAGGTAAAACATCACATTAAAAGCTAAGTACACATTAACAAGAGCCAGCATGATGGAGCAGTCTGAATGTCAGACTACAAACCTGGAGACCAGGATTCAATTCCCTGCTCAGCCATGGAAACCCACTGTGTGACCTTGAGTGAGTCACACACTGTCAGCTCCAAAGAACCTAGTAATAGGTTGCCTTAGCATTACCATAAGTCAGAAATGACTTGAAAGAACACAACAATGAATACATTAACATGGGAACTCAAAGAATGGACAATATCTCCCATCAAGAAACCAAAACTATGTATCATCAACAACTTATTGTGGTCATATTAAGTGCATGCTTTGTCACTATGTGACATTATCCTTTGTGGGGGGTCATACCTGAAGGCGTCTTAAGCCTTTGTTTTCACTTGAGTTGTTGTTGTCCATCCTTCAAGTTGTTTCTGACTTATGGTGACCCTAAGGCAACCTATCATGGGGTTTTCTTGGTAAATTTTGTCCAGATGAGGTTTACCATTGCCATCCTCTGAGGCTGGAGAGTGTGACTTGCATAAGGTCATCTAGTGGGTTACATGGCTGAGTTGGGAATCGAACCCTGGCCTCCAGAGCTGTAGTCCAACATTCAAGCCACTATGCCATGAGTCTGAACTGCTCTGGAGGAGAAGATTCCCTCTCAAAATTTGTGTACTGAGGAGAAAAGTAAACACAGAAAACTAATGGCATCCATGCAGTGAAGATGAAGAAAAACAGGACAATTAATTGTCATTTCCAAAAGCTAAGAGGAACAAGGAAGAAATTATGAGCTTATAATCAGCAACAAATTATATTTGAAGAGATTCCTGTAGGGAACTGTTTGATGTGATCTCTTCCCCTTCCCTTGACCTTGCTGTCTTTCTCATTGCCCCCTTTATTGTGCTTAGGGCTAAGTGCCCAAAGGCAGTTTCTAGCCTTTCATTGATAGATTGTCAGATTGTTTGATGGTCCAGACTAAACACTTTTGACATGACTTATAGTGAGGTTATTCTTTTTTAAAATAAAAAATAAAAATACATGTCAAGCTCTGTAGATTTTAGTAGTCTGCAGTGCCAGTGCTAAACAATTCTGTCTTTGCTCTGTAATGGCCATCTTTAATGTGATTGTCCTGGGGTGATACAGCATTTATTTGGTCAGCTGTCAGAGATGTGGGAGATGTTACTAATGGTGCGACAAACTATTCCCCCCTCTGCTTTGATCAGAGGAGCACCGGGGCTTATTTCAGCCTCTAGAATGTTTCAGCTGCCAGGTCACATTACCATTCTCATTATGGTTCTATCCTGTCCTTGGAGTGTATGTTTCCCATGTCTTTTTACCTGATATGACCTCTATACAGTTCACAAACTGGGCCAGGGAATGCAACAGCACAAACTGGGTTATGAACAAGGAGAAACAGAATGGATGGTGTTTTGTGAAAGACCACAGTGCTTCATGGATTCTGATTAATCAGAACGTTTAACAAGCTGTGGTTATTTGTGGCATATATGGGCCACTTTTCTTTCAAAGAGCACAGACCAATAGATCTGGTTCCCCTTTCCTCCACATAGTAACTTTTATTCTCATAACAATCCTAAGAAGAGTGATTGGCACAAAGTAATTCCATGATCTGCACAGGTGATCAAAGTTTTGAAACGGGGGCTCCCTAGTCTTGGCTAGAATTTCAAAATACCTTTGCATTGATTGAAATTTTAATGATGATTCCACCAACTGTGCTCTTCAGGATGTCTTTAAAAAGCATAGCTTTATCTACCAATTTGCCATAATCAGAAAGAAAATATCACAATTGTCAGCTTATCTCTCTCTCTCTCTCTCTCCCTCTCTTTCTTTTCTCCTTTTAATTACATGTATCAAAATGTGCATAACTAATGAAGCTGTCTCTGTGAAAAATGTTCAAAAATGTGTTTTAGTCAGTGGGAAGTTGCATAAAAATGCGAGCATGAAGAGAAAATGTGTACAATTTTAAAGTGACTCTTTAAAAATACAAATGGCTGCTTTGTACAGTAAGGAAGCCTCATACTGTAACATGAAACAAAGATGAAAAGTATATGAAATAGGAGGCAAAGAAACAAAACAAAATAAAGGCAGAGATTATTGCACCTCCAGTCCTGACAATGGGTCCCTTTATTGAGATAGAACCGACTCAGATCAACTGGGACCTTTCCTTTGCATATTCTCTTGAAGTATGAGCTTGGATAGATAGCTAGATATCTGAAAATGCCTTTTGAAAGTAAAATTTGTGTCAAAGCATTTGGGGAGTGTGGAAAATTAGGTAACAAAGTTCCAATCCAAAATTTTAGTCTATAGACATTTAGGAGATTATTGCATTGTCGATTCCCACCAGGATAGATGCGGGTTATAACAGTATCAGATGGATCTTATTGAGCAGCCCCATGGCCAGGCAGTAGGCAGCCTATATCAGATCTGGGCTTCTCCTACACCTTTTCAAGAACAAAATTCCATTCTTCAAAAGCTGCAGGAGAAGCC
Organism: Phrynosoma blainvillii; assembly: GCA_026167975.1. NCBI lineage: Eukaryota > Metazoa > Chordata > Lepidosauria > Squamata > Phrynosomatidae > Phrynosoma > Phrynosoma blainvillii. The sequence goes on along the minus strand of JANUYF010000007.1, from coordinate 7,616,402 downwards.
CATATCTGATATAGGCTGCCTACTGCCTGGCCATGTGGATGCCCAATATGATGTGTCTATTATGGTTACAACCCACTTCTATCCCAGCAGGAATTGGTGGTGCAATAATCTCCATAGATAAGGTCAATTGAAATCAGAATTCATGAAGGTTCAATGTCTATAAAAGCATCCCTAGTTAGAAGTACTCTAAGGGCTAAAGAGCTATTTCCCCTATCCAAATAAAGCATAATAGCTGAGATTGCTGGAGACGAGGATCCACGTCTTCAGGCCACTCTGGTTGTGAGGTGCTTTGAAAATAGCCAGCTGGAAAGACCCCTTGGGGTCCTGCCACAACTGCTTGTCCCAAGGCAACCTACTTATAGGAGTGCATTGCAGACATCATTTGCCAAGGCTGCAGCCACACTGCAAAATTAATGCAGTTTGACACCATTTTAACTGACATGCTCCCATACTATAGAATTCTGGGATTTGCAGTTTGTTGTGATGCCAGAGATCTCTGACAGAGAAGGCTAAATATCTGACAAAACTACAAATCTCAGAATTCCAAAGTATTGAAAAATGGTGTCAAAACTGCATTGGTTTGGCACTGTAGATGCAGTCCAGGGCTCCTATTAGCAGCATTATGGAAGTGTTTTAGTTGGGGCACTAACTAGACTGGAAAGGTAGGTTTCTGGGTCATGTTTAGTCATTCATGACTAGAAAAATAAATCCTCAAAAGTTACAATATTGTATGCCCAGAGTATGCTATCATAACTGCTGATCAATGTGATAGTTGATTTCTGCAAGAAATAAATATTAATAAATAGATCTTGTTGTTGCTAAATTTGTAAAACTCTTGCGTTTCTCAGCAGTTTATGGGTGTAGACTTGAATTAACAAGTCATTTGATCAAAGAAAACAAGAAAAATGAAACGTCTTTCAAACATTAAAATGAATAATGAGTTTATAGACTTAATCCAAAAGCAATTTAATGTTAAACATTCATATGAAATTAAATGAGCCATTGAATTTGCTATATAAGCAAGCATTAATCTTATAAAGCTAGGAAGACTGGAATGCTATACAGTGACCCATTAATTTCAGGGTTTAATACGAGGTCTGTTTAATGCCCGCAGTCCATTAAAAAGTCTGATCTCACAATATTACAGCTTTTTCATAAAAGTTTAAACCCCTTATTCATTTGTTTTAATTTCTGTAATCACTAGATAATCTGGTTTTACAAGATTAGAGCTACAAATCTAACCCAATGTGTATTTTCTTCATGGGAAGCCAATTTGCACATTGTTTTCCCCCCAAGTCAAAAATTTTAGGAAAGTGTTACGTATGAATCATTTTAAGAATTGCCAAGCTTTTCAGCACTGGGTGTAAGAATATGAAAAACCATGAAAGGATAGGTTTTTCAAACAGATGCAATGAATTCAGTATTTGGATAGGTACTTATGATATTTTACATTTTTTGGCTGGTTGCCAAGCCACAAGGACAAAGAACATGTTACATTTATGATGACTGGCTTTTTGAAAACTGCTAATTTCAAATCCAGTGGTCGATGGCAGTTCCCCTATGAAGAGGGAGGTAAGCATATTGCAGGTTCTGGCTAACTTTAATGGAGCTGTCCAAGGTACCGGGCTGATTTAGGAATAAGTTCTAGCACCTTTGAAACGTCTTTTAAAACCTGAGTTAAAACATGATGTGGACTCCCTGCCCTGCTGACAAGGAAGCAACCAGCTGCTCCTGTTCAAATCGACAACACATTGAATCTCAGATCACTGTTTAAAAATACAAGTGGTCTATTTATTCCTAAAGTGGAACATCCACAAACAATTAACTCCAGGAGTACATGAAGTGTCCTACATATTCAAAAGCTGGCTGGGATAACCCTGAAATCTCAATTGCATGGATCAGCATAAAGAAAACATCTTAGGACTCTAACAAAGCAATGCTAGTGGTCCTTTGTACACATAATATCTTAGATATTAGGAGATCCAAACTGAGTCCAAGTTTTCTCAATCAATGCTTTTAAAAAATTATATGTTAGGATAAATCAAAGCAGAAGATTACATGAAGATCAAAGCTGGTTACATGAAGGCCAAGATCCAGCACCAGCCTTAGGACCAGGGTAATAGTTCCACAATAGACCACCTGTTTTATTGAAGAACATTACAGGTTCAGTATCTAGGATCTTTTGTTTAAATTGGAAAGCAATGTAAGAGAAAAATCTCTGCTTGAGATTCTGGAAGGTCTGACCAATCACAGAGTGATCAAGGACACTATTGACCTAGGGCCGCATATACACTGCAGAATTTGACACTGTTTTAATTGCCAAAACTCGATGCTATGGAATTCTGGGATTTGTAGTTTTATGAGATAGATAGACTTCTCTGACAAAGAGCTCTAGTGCCACGATAAACTACAAATCCAAGGATTCCATAGGATGGAGCTATGAGAGTTAAAGCAATGTCAAACTACATTAGTTCTGCACTGTGGCAGCAACCTAAGTGTTTTAATTCACTAATTCATTATAAAGCAGCTTCATATGACTCCATTGAAATGCATTGGTTTGGGGGTGAAATTTATTTTTCCTATAGTAGGATTCTCCAACATAAATTCTTCTACAAGTCGATAAATTCCATCAGCCCATAACTACAACTCTCATCAGCATGACAATGGTCAGAGATGATGCAAACTGTAGTCCAAAACTTTTAGTGGGCATGGTGAGGTAAGCTGCTCTACGATCCTTTGCTTCTGATAGTTCATTCACTGTTTGATGTCTTTCAGGTAGCCATCTTGCACTTAAAAAGTGTAATACCTGCCATATGTGAATCAGTCATAATTTAATGTTGGAAGCCAATACAGAAACCATGGACATTAAACTATGTTGAGATTAACTGTGTGAACAAACTTGTGGCATAAGCTTTTGTAGATTTGGTGTAATTCCTCAGATGCATCCCTTTGCGTAATTACATTCAGACTAACATGGCTATGTCTTTGAATTCTACCCTCATGGACATTAAAATATCTGCCCTACAATCTTCATTTGAAAGGGTCAGGTAACAGGAAATGGGAACACATATATCTGAAAACCTGGAGATATGATGTAAATCAAAATAGACAATACAAGTAGTTTTCATAAGGTGATAGGCTGACTTGATGTAAGGTTGCTTCATATGACCCAGAAACTTTACTGACTTCCATCTATCATATCCCAAAGACTGATGCATAGGAGAAAAACAAACTAGAACACACTTCAAACTGTCCTTTTAAATAAATGAATTGGTAGGAGTCAATAGTTGAAGCATAATGTTTCCCATGCTATTGCTGCCATTTTGGAAGGTCATGAATTTAAATGTCTATTTCTAATCAGTCGTTCTTTCCTATGAAAACCAATCAAGATGGAAAGGTTGATATTTAAATATGTTTATCTGTTAAACAGGTGTTCCCATTTGACATACTAATCCTAATTCTAATTAATTTTCACAAATCTAAGGTCAACACTAAATACTTTTTAAAAAAAAAATCAGTAGAAAAACTCATGCAACGTGGTCATGAAATGAAAGGGATGGTAATTAACATGCCAAACTTTTATTTAACTTAATGTCCTGACTGACATTTTAGATGATAGCTCTGAAGTTCATCATACTGCAATTTTCCTGCCCAGAAAAATACTTGTAAATAAGAAAATGTGTACGTGTAAGTAAGTCTGAACCAAACAGTGAGTCAGTCAAGTCTCTCTCTCTCTCTTTCTCCTTTCCTTTTCTTTCCTTTCCATTCCTTTCCCTTCCCTTTTTTTCTCCTTCAAATGCATTTTGAGAGTTGCTCTATAAACAGTTCCAAATAATGTTTTGTGGACCACAATTTGATGTCATTTCAAAGTACCTTTTATATTGCTTTTTAAAGTGAGGATCTTTAGTAGATACACAAGCATCCAAGTTCCTTAAGCATCCCCTTGTCTCTGGAGCATTATGGCCATTTTTAAATATCTTAGGGATGTTTTGCAGAAGATGGTGTCCAGAAATGAGGATACAAACCAACGGATTCCAATTGCAAGGAAAGTGATTCCATCCAGACATCAGGAAGAACTTATTTACTGTTCAAGAAAGGAATAGACTGCTTGGGAGGGTGGACTTTCCTTCACTGGAGTTGTTTAAATAAACGTTGATTGACCATCTTTTGGGAGTGCCTCTCATACCAAAATGAGTTGCCCAATCTATATATGCCATGGGCATGAGCAGATTTTCATAGACAGAAAATGTGCTCACATCAGGAACATATTTTATTTTATTTTATTTTGTCCTGCCTCTTTCCTGACATGGGACAACAAAGATAAACCAAGATAAAACTAAAATCTGATAGGGTAGTGTCAGTAGCTATTTTTACTGACATCTAGGACAAGCCCATGGATGCCCTGTGATCCTTGTTCTTATTTTATGCAAATTTCCCCTGGAATCTCTTCTACTTCTCATACTGCTTTCCATGAACAGAATCACAGAGAGAGAATGAAAAAAAGCCAGGCAGCCATTTTCAATTGGTTCTTGTATTTTAATGCAACAGATTCTGTGTTTTCATTGCTTTGTAAATAATGTACCTGCAAGTAGGAAAAATTAATAGCAACCTATTTGCTAGTGCTAGTGTGCCACCACCACATTAAAAACAGTTTCAATGTCCCATTTGACACCATCCCCATGGGGATTTGGGAGGATACCATTAGAGAATTGGGGACAGCTCTAGATGGTCCAAAAACTTCACCCACCACATTTTCAGCCCTGTGGGCTTTTGGGGGTTGCATTTCTGGAAACAGCAATTCATTGGATATGTCAACACATATAACCCAGGCTAGAAAAACCCATACTCTTAGAATATAATGGAACAGTAAATTAAACAAAGTTTATACAGCAAAACAACCCATTTCCCCACTTCCCCTCTTTCCCACAGACACATCTGACACACAGGGAACTAACCTACACTATCTGGGAGATAGCAACACTTTTAAATAAATAAATAAAGGCAACACAAGCAAGTGTTTGCAACTGTATCATAGCCAGATGTTTCTTGAAATCATTTCAGAGTTGATGCACTAGTAGTGTTTGTTTAAACGCAAATGATCAAGGCTTTCCTATAGTTCTGGAAGACACAAACTTCTTAACAGCCTCCAATTCTCCACTGTTTTAATTTCCATTTGTCACCTTGCTGTTTTCTACTATTTTTCAAATCAACTGTGATATTGACATGATTTTGTATAGTCAATGCAGGTTCAGAACATTCGCCATATGACAATACATTTTCAGGATAATTGTATTCACATAAAGAAGATCTTTACCCCACCGCACACAGAGAGAGATCTTTTTGTCTAAGTTATTAGCATTCAGGAATCACACAGCATCTGTGTGACCTGTTTGTGTAACTGGGAGAGCCAGGCATGTGGGTTATGTTAATTTCCTTTTGATCCAAAAGGATAAAATATAATGGAAGAGTAAATTAAACAAAGGCTATATATATATAAAAATATTCCATTTTGCCACTTGAGGAAATGTTTCATGTTTCAGTTTTATTAATGCTACTGGAGGAGTTATTTTTACTGGCTAAGAATGATAGGCACAAGTGACTTTATGAAGTCTCTACCTTAGTACTGGGAAATTAAATTTGCACTCAGAGGTTGCTGTACTGTTGCAATATGCTCATTTCCAATCAAGGGGGAGAAGACGTAAGTAATTCTAAAGTGAGACCAACATATATGCACGTACACACATATAAATATATTCAGGTTTCAAGACAGTATGAATTTATTATTTGTGTGAGCAGACACTCTTCGGTTGGAACTAGCACAGCTGTGAGATTAGTTATGAAACATGCCTGTTTCTCACTTTTTTGGAGAGGAGAAGGATATCTCAGATACATGTTTATTTTAAAGGAAGGAACATGCATCGGAGGAAGTAGGCTCAAGTCTAGAAAAGCTCATGCTACCAACTTCTCTCTTTCAGTTAGTCTCAAAGGTGCTACAAAATCTCTTTGCATATTGATTTTCCAGACTAACATGACTATGGGCATTTGCAGACTGCCAGAAATCGTGCAAACTGAGTCCACTTTAACTGCCCTGACTCAGTGCTAGAGAATCATGGGAACTGTAGTTTATTGTGGCACCAGAGCTCTCTGATAGAGAAGGTTCTATGTCTCAGAAAAAAATGCAATTCCCATGATTCCTTAGCACTGAGCCAGGGCAGTTGAAGTGGACTCAATTTGCACTATTTCTAGCAGTCTGCAAAGGCCCTATGTCTTTGAAGTAGGTTATTTCAGTTATTCTGAATTCTGTACATCAGGTGAAGACAGGCTTAAGGCTTGCAAGATTTTCTTCTCTCCTCCTCTTTCTTTTTTCAAACTACATCCCTGAGATCCACCAACCATTGTGTGGTACAAAAGATATGTATTGGGGGTAAAAAAAGAAAGAAAGAAAGAAAGAAAGAAAGAAAGAAAGAAAGAAAGATCTGCACTCAATAATTTGTTTACAACATGAGTTTAAGCAGAATGTAGTAAACTTTAAAGTACATTGAAGTTGTGTTTACAAGGGTAAACTGCTTTTCAGTAAAAAAAAAAAAAATCACCTGAAAATATTTTGTTTAATTTTTGTGGGAGGAGGACTGTGGTCTTGGATAAGCCTAGGGCACAAAAAGGATGGGGACTATGTGCGTAATCCCCAGGTCTCCCTGTTGTTGCCCCTGTATGGATAGTTTGTGTTATTTAATGTGTCTATTTTAGTTTTAGTTTTAAGGGTCAACCTAAGTCCCAATGATTTCAATGAATCTATGTTTGATTAGGGCCAGATCTGCCTAAGTACTTTTGTGGGGACCCCTTCCATTTTACACTATCATTTTCCATTTGTTAATTAATTTATATCTTACTTCTTATCACTGCTCTTTTCATATCAATGTGTTACTGTTTCCTGCTTTATTGTGTTTCATGTTTTGCATTATTATTATTATTATTATTATTGGTATGCTGCTTTGGTAGAGTTCACCCTAAACAGGGGTAGGATTTCTACAGCCCATGGAGAATATTTGTGTGGCCTCTGAAGCCACTGCAACTCACTGCAATTTAAAAATGGAAAGAAAAAGAAAAACAGCAAATCATGCCTCTGGATTCATCAGTAAAACAAATGCAGAGCTCTGAATCATTTTTACCCAACAAACCCATTAAAAACAAAATCAGAAATTCCCTTCTGATTATATTAGTTTGTTGTTGTTTTGTTTTGTTTTGTTTGTTTGTTTTTTTGCAATGACAAAATTAAACCAAAAAACAAAACAAAACAGCCTATCTGGGCTGTTCCAGTGGACCATCAGAACTAGCACCTTCCTATTCACATGGTGCTTTCAGAATTTTTGTCCTTGGCTGCTCCTCCAAACTAGCAAATCCTTGTACAGGGAAAACAAAATGTATAGTCTAGCTTTTCCCTGATATGCACAGGAAAATTCCAACAGGAGAGTGCCTGCTTGATTTCCAGTGATACAACAGAAACACAGATTTACCATAGCAGAGAGAACTGTGCAAAAAAGTTGGAAAATCTAAAAAATAAATGTTTGAGTAAATCAGGACTGAGTAGATCTGGGGGCAGATGTTATGCAGTAGATTATGTTCAGTTCAGCTTGATGTAGTGGTCTCAGGGTTGGACTAGGCACTAGGAGACCAGGGTTCAAATCCCAGTTTAGCCATGGAAACCTTCTGGGGGACCTTGGGCAAATTACACTCTCTCAGCTTCAAAGGATGGCAATAGTAAACACACTCTGAAGAATCATGCCAAGAAAACCCCATGATAGGTTCATCAGAAACAACTTGAAGGCACACAATAACAAATGCTCAGTTTGGGAAAAGGAAACCCAGTATGAAATTTCATGCATAATCCTTCCTGAATAGTCTTGGGGGATTCTATTCTATATTCTATTCATACTATGAAACAGTTCAATTGAACTTTCTTTCTTCTACTGACTTCAATGGGACTTACTTCTGAGTTGACATGTCTGTCATTGTCACTGTCTACCAGTTCAAAACTGATTAATACAATTTATGGCTCTGTAAAATACTGCATTTTCCATCCAGGAATGTATCCCGTCATCATTCATTCTCTCCCTTTGGCTTGTTTCCCCCCAGCTTCAATATTTTTTCAGTGCTTAGAATATTTAAACAACTTTTCTTGAAATCAACAGTCTTTATCAACCTAGAATCTCAGACACATTTGGGTTAATTGCTGAAGGTTGAATTGGGGAATGAGACTTCTGCTGGGTTTGAGGGAGAGGAGGGAATACTTATGTGTTAGAAAAGAACATAAGGCCATCAACCAAAAGAGAAATTATGACTGTCAGCTACATTGTTCAGGTTATAATGACATTTGGGCACTATATAGTGCAACAAAGGCTTAGCTTTTCAACACGCTTAAAGCCATAAACACAAGATTATTGTTGTTTTGTGCCATTATATTGCATGCAAAGCTTGAATTAGTGCTCCTTTAGTGGTACTAAAAACAAATTGTAAATCCAATTGGTTTTGGTAATATGAATTTTGTCTATAAAGCATTTTTATTCCATTAAAACATTTACTAAAACAAACAAAAGGATGATACTCATTTTGAATGATAATACAGTTCATTATAGAGTTTTCTTTTACATATACATTTATAGCAGGTTAATTTCTGAAGCTCTATATTTCAGGAAACCTTGAAGGGATTGCTCATTTCTTAATGACAGATCCATCCAGCTGTTTTAGCCATCTTCAGGAACCTTTTTACACTCTCCAATGATATGTGAAGGAATGTTTATAGCTACATGCTCAAACAGTAGTAGTCAACTCAAGTGATAATTTAAATATTAAACAGTTATCCTTCCATATTTGTGGGTTAAGCATTCATGGATTTGATTAATCATAGATTATTGCATTTGCCCCTGCCACCAAAAAAAAAAAAAGTTCTCTCTAGCCTTCTGTAGGCCCTCCAGAACTATTCTGTGGTCAGCATCCACTGGACATTGGCCATAGAGGGGCTGTACAGATGGCCCCTGGGAGCACCAGTATATTTTGCAAGCCTATATTTGTAATTTTTCCACTTTCACAGGGATCTCACCCTCCACAAAAGTTGAAGGCTGACTGCATACTGTTGCTCAGCAAGAAGACTAGCATTCAGTAAGAAGACTAGCATTGACCTTCATATAATTTAGAGATACTAAGGTAGAGGCTAAAGAGGCCCAAATAGCCTAAAATCCCCAATCTCATCTGATCTTGGAAGGTAAGCAGGGTCAATACTGGTTGGTATTTGGATTGTAGACCACCAATGAATACTAGGTGCTGAATGGTTCAGAGGATGAAACTGGCAATAACACCTTGAAGTATTCCCTGGAAAACATTACGAAATCCCTGGGGTTGTCATAAATCAGCAGGTGACTTGAAAGCACATACACACACAGTAGAGGCTGTTTATTAAGAATTCAGACCTTTTAGATTTGAAAGTTTAGTCTTTTTTATTTAAAAAAAAGTCTTCTGTACTTTTGCATCAGTTATAACTTCAGATAACTCAAAATTTCTCTGATGTCATATATTTCTCCAAGACATCCTACTGTGCTGTATCAAAAGTGAATTAATTGTCTCAGGATTTAAATAATATATATTCAAATTATTTAATTCCATATATGTCATGTTGGTAATTCAAAATGTACCTTGCCAGAAAGTTTAAAGAAATTACCTTGTATGCTGTCATGATGTAGCTGAATTATAAGACTGCATTAGTCTAGATTTCAGTTTGAACATGTTCTTCATCCACTCACAGAAAATACTAGACAGCTTCATTCGGAGAAACTGTATAATGGTGGTATTTCTTGTTGGAATTCTTACATACAAAGAGAAAGAAAGAGAGAAAGAATGATAGAAGAAATATATTATTCATTGGACCTCTATATAAAATAAATTTGATTGAACTTCCCTTATCACAAACTGTACTTTGGTTACCAGTTATGAGCCTTATTTCTCAATATTCATCCAAGAGAATTATGGTTAAGAGTTCAAAATAAAATTACTTTTCTTTCTTTTACTCTTTCTCTTTTGCATGGTTCCTTAGAAATGATTGCATGATATGGCTCCTATGGAGAATCATTCCACATGCCACAGTGCATGGAACTGAAAGGAAGCATGCGGTGTTCTCTGCAAAAATGGACACCTACACACACCTACTTCCCAGGAAGAGTCATAATAATGAAGAGGCCAAATTAGTCCTATTCCATTACCCAAAGAAGGAGCAGCTGCAGGTAGTTTGCTTCTCTATACCATCGACAGGAAAAATGCTCACTTCCATCTATCAAAACAACTGCACAAATTAAAAGGAAACATACCTCCTCTGCAGACCAGGGCATCGGGGATGCCCTGGTCTGGAGCGCCGGCAGAGCTCAGCCTCCGCACCGCGGCGCTCCTCCGGTGACTCTAAAAGGAGCACCAAATTGGCGCTCCTTTTATATGTCAGGGAAAGTGAGCCCTAAAAGCGGCGGGCGCACTTTCCCTGACTCAAACACCACGGCGCATCCGGTCGCTGCAGCGTGAGGTCATCCCCGGAGCCCCGGCCGTGCGGACAGCTGGCGAATCCGAGGGCGACCTCAGGAAGAGGAAGGGGTGCCACTCGTGCGGCTGCCCCTCCTCTTCTGGGCCCGGAAGATGGCTCAATTAGCCGTCTGCTGAGGCCCATAATTTAGTTCTATAAGAGCATAAGAGACACAATGGATCCAGCCAACTGACTATTAAGCTTACACAGTGGCCAGCAGGTTGGGCAAAACAATCCAACAAGTAAGGGATAAGTTCACCTGACTATCTCATCCATGCAGATTCTCAAGATGACAAATCAGATTGTAAATTATTCCACTCTTAGAAGGTAGAACACACCATATAGTTATTTCACTTTAAGAAACATAGTTTATCTGGTAGTATCCAACTAGGTTGCTTCAAATTCTCTGCTACAGAGTTCTGGGGCTATAGTTCATGGGAGTGCTGCTCAGGTGTGTTGCAGAGAATTCAAAGTACTCACCAAAGTACGAATCTCAGGATTCTATGGGCTGGAGCTGATACTGTTCAAATATAAGTAGTAAAAAAGTGTATAGCTGTTTAGATGGACAGTTAAATACAAGGGAATTGTGTGATTATTACAGTGATTTTGGTCCTTCAGATGTTCTGGACTTCAGCTCCCAGAATTCCTGACCATTGGCCAAGCTAACTGGGGTTTCTGGGAGCTGAAGTCCAAAACACCTGGAGGACCAAAGTTTGGGAATCATAATTTAAAATATGCTGTCTGAGAAATTTCATGGCAACATTTGGTGATGAGAACAAAGACAAAGCTTACTGCTTATTTTCGTAGTTGGGTGGGAAGAGCCAACAAGTTAAAATGGAGAAAGGTCTGGAAATCACACCCATGGGCGTTGGATATGTTTAGCCTGGAGAAGAGAAGGCTGACATAATAGCCATGTTTAAATACTTGAAAGGATGTCATATTGAGGACGGGGCGAGCTTATTTTCTGCTGCTCCAGAAGGGCCTTTACAGACTGCCAGAAATAGTGCAGCTTGAGGCCACTTTTACTGTCCTGGCTCAGTGCTAAGGAATCATGGGAACTGTAGTTTATTGTGGTACCAGAGCTCTCTGACAGAGAAGGCTTAATGACCCAGAAAAAAATACAGTTCCCATGATTCCCTAGCACTGAGCCATGAAACTTAAAGTGGCCTCAAGTTGCACTATTTCTGGCAGTCTGTAAAGACCCTAAGACATGGAGCAATTTATTCAAATTACAGGAAAAGAGATTCTATCTCAACATTAGGAAGAACTTCCTGACAGTTAACAGCTGTTTGACAGTTGAAGACACTGCCTCTGTGTGTTGTGGATTCTCCTTTTTTGAAAATTTCTAAACAGAGACTGGATGGCCCTTGGAATTGTGTATTCCTGCATGGCAGGGTGTGGACTGGATGGCCCTTGTGGTCTCTTCCAACTTGATGATTCTATGCTTCTATGATTTTATGAACTACTAGAGCTGTAACTGTCACACAAGGCATTCCAATTAGAACAGCAGGCTTTAATCCATTACTCACACTGATTAATCAATTATCCTTTTAATTGCAGATTACAATTGCTTGCAGCTGACAGCAACAAAGGACTCCAGAAAGACCAGCCACTCTGCAAACAGTGATGTGCATATATGTATATTCCCTCCTCCCTGTTCCAAAAAATTTGGATGAGCATATATGTATATTCCCTTTTCCCTGTTCCGTTTTTTTAAAGATATCTGTGGTTGTGAAATTTTTGTTACAGGTGATACTTTCTAAATAGAACTACATTTCTAAGGACTCACGGTTTAGCAACATTCACAATTAAAGATGTTTGCAAATAATAATAATAATAATAATAATAATAATAATTTTTATTTTTTTGTATAGCCAAGAGCATCCCAGACATTACAATTTTTGCCTTTCTTTTCTTGTGCAGAAAAGTCATTTGTCACCTCACAATGGATAATTATATTAGCAGATGTTCTGAATACATAACCCACAAAAGCAGCCACAATTGGCCCTTCATTATCTTTCCTCCCTAACCTGGACAATGATATGGCATTAAAATCAGTTAAACAAAGACTTTGGGATACTGCCTTTTGCAACTGGGCTTGTTTCCTTTTTTTCATGTTCACCTAGTTCTTTGAATATCTATTAGGTGTAATTCTTTTTTTCTAGCAGGTTACATAATGAAAGACACCCCCCGATGAGTCGGGAGGGGTTTCTTGTTGCACTGGCCATATAAGGACATGAGAGGCCTGATTGGTTAAGCGCGCGGGGTTCTTTGAGCACCTGCACGCTTGGTCTAATCAAGTTGCTTGGTTTATATCCCAAAGTCTCATGGTGCCTGTATTCTCCCAAGACTTGGGATGAGAGTTTGTTCTTTATAGCTCTGCGCTGCCACGTGGCGGCAGCCATTTTAGAGCTTGAACTGAGCGAGTCACATCGCTCTGCTCTGTGCTCTGGCTAATTGCTTGGCATTGGCCTAGCGTTTATTCTTGGATTTTGCTGCATTTGGCTTTTGCTGATTTTTGCTCTTTCTTTTACAACAGGGAGTGTTCAGTGAGTCCCTCCCTGAGCTATTCAGAAGGCCGAGTGAGGCCTTCGGGCCGGTCCCCTCGGGCCTGCAAGGGCATTCGCATCTCCAACACTCAGAGGGCTGTTTTATCCAAGGCTGGTGCTGTGGTAGGCATCCTCACCGGGTGCGCGGATCCGGTAATGGATTTCAGGCCCAGCAGCGCCCCGGCAACACTGGTCTGGTAAGGTCAGGCCCCCATCGCTGGCTTGGGAGGGCTGTTACATCTCTCCCCAGCGGTGAGTGTGTTGGAAGACAGCATTGTCTTCGGGTTGGTCTGTATAGGACCCTTGGTGGACATCTTCCCCCCCTGGTGTGGTTACCAGTAACGCTTCCTGGGTGTTTGCATCTCTTGTTGAGATTTGGGGAAGGGCGGCCTTTGGTCTGGTTGTAATCACCCAAGGTCAGGTGATTGTGCTTTGGACCCGTGTTCCACTCACTCAGTGGAGTGCTGCCCCGCAGTAAGGCCCAATCCAAGAGGCACGCAGCTTCAGCTGCGCCCAGCTCTGGCCACTCTGCTTCAAAAAGGCCTTCACAGTCTACCAGCAGAGATGATGAGATTGCTGCCCAATTAGCACAACTGGGCAAAACAGTGCAGGCTTGTGTTGCGGTTTGCAATCAGTTTGCCCAGAAAGGGATACGGGCTACTGCCACCAGTCCTATTGCTAGCATTTCTGGTAACTCTGACACAGAAGTGCTGCCCTTTTCTGTGGCATCTGATGCTCAGGTGATGGATGCTACACCAGGTCCTTCGGTGGTTTCGGCTGTGGAGGCTGGGCACCCCACTATTGCCGATGTGTGGGATCTCCTGAAAAGGGTCCCTGGGGTGGAGATTCAGGGTGCTGCTGCCCCTGTTTCTGAGCAGCCTACTATGGCGGATTTATATAACTTCTTGCGAGGAGTGGTTCTTCCAGGTGCTGGTGCAATGGAGCAGACCCGTGATGCCCAAAGAAGAGATCAAGCTGCTGCTGCTTCATCTTTGCCTGACACCCGAGATGTTGCGGGGCCACACTTTAGGGGACCAGTGCCATTGGCTGGTGATGCTTCCCAGCAAGCTTCACTTTCAGGTTTGTCTCCTACCAATATTGCACACGCAAACTGTCCCACCTAGGTATGGGCTCCAGATGGCCAGGTCAGTCATGGTGTGGGTGTGGAACGACCCAACCCTGTGTCTTTGGATACAACTGTGAAGGCACCTGTGGTTTCACAGGGCCCTGACTGTAGGGTGCAGGATGGGTGCACAATTGTTTTGCCTAGTAACACCTCCCTGGTGTCTCCTTTGAGTGCTCCTATGTTATCAGGAGTAGCTGTGCATTCTGAATCAACCCCTTATGCTGGGAGGTCTACACCCCTTGGTTCACACCTTCCTCTTTCCACTAAAGAAAGAATTTGGAAGGGGGAGTATATTGACTTATTTTCTCTTACTTTCAGGAATCCCGAGCCGAGGATCATGGTAAAGGATGGGATTGTGTTTAGTCTTCCCAAAGAGTTTCTAGCGCTCAAACAACCCAAGCTGGAGCACAATTTTGTAAATTGGATTATGGGTTTCACTATTTACAGAGGTGTCATAGAGGAAAAGGAGCCATTGAGATCCCCTGATTTTTCCAAATATCAGGAGATCATGATAAAAGCTTATACCAACTGCCATCATAACGCTAGAGGTGCAGCTTGGCTGCAATACGATGAGCAGTTTAGAATGAGAGCTGCACAGGACCGCTCCCTGTCATGGAGACACGTACAGTCTGAGCTTTGGGCTGATGTTATGGTGGGAGCCTCCCCCTCGAGCAGGTGTGACAATGGATTTGTTCCCATGGTTACTATGACGAGAGGGCCGAATGCAAGGCCTGGCACGGTGGAAAGAAAGCAATTTGGCATTTGCTGGGACTTTAACTCAGGCAAGTGCAAGAGGCAGCCCTGCAGGTTTGACCATAAGTGTAACACTTGCAGGAATGGTCACCCCGGTGCTTCCTGTAATAGAGGTAAGCAGTCAGGAGTGGATGGTGCCCCCCGACCTGTATTGCCCGGAGGAAAAGGCACCATCGCCAATTAAGTTAGATCAAATGGCGGCGTGGTTAAAGGTATACCTTAATAAAGAGGCTGCATCTTATTTATTTCATGGGTTTTCCCTAGGCTTTCGTATCCCTTATACAGGTCCTAAGATACATCGCTATGCGCCCAATGCTCTTTCCATGAGGGAGCTCACGAACATCGTGAGGGAGAAGATAGCAAAAGAAATAGCTGCTTGGAGGATTTCAGGTCCTCATGATCAGCTGCCTATTCCCATGCTTCGCCTATCACCGTTAGGTGTGGTTCCTAAAAAAGCCCCCGGGAAATTTAGGTTGATTCACAATTTATCTTACCCGAAGGGTGATTCAGTGAATGATGCTATAGATCCTGGGCTTATGTCTATTAAGTACGCATCATTCGACTCTGCAGTCAAGATGATTAAGAATCTAGGCAAGGGAGCCCTTTTAGCAAAGTGCAATATCAAGTCCGCTTTTAGGCTCCTTCCTGTTCACCCAGATGATTTTGATTTACTGGGTTTCCAATTCGAAGGAAAGTATTTCTTTGACAAAGCCATGCCAATGGGGTGCTCGATTTCTTGTTCAGCTTTCGAGACATTCAACACCTTTCTTCATTGGTGTGCAGTTAAGCGGACAGGTAATAGAGCCATAACACACTATTTAGATGACTTTTTGATTGCTGGGAACCCCAGTTCCTCACAATGTGGGGATTCTTTAGCTGATTTTCAGGACTTAATGTCTGAGTTGGGAGTTCCCCTAGCAGAGGAAAAGATTGAAGGGCCTCATAGGACTTGGTTTCCAGACCCTTCACCATTTTAGTTGCTTGGTTCCCAGACCCTTCACCATTTTAGTTGCCCTCCTTTGCAAAATGATATCAGCACTGAGATCTGTGGTGGTTTTTTGGGGGGTCTCAGCCAGAGGCTTCTTTAATCTTGCCTGCTTACTGCAAAGCATGGAATAGCCATGCAGAGTGGCTTCAAGGCTTTACAGTATGTGGGAGTGGGGGAGTGCGTGGATCAGTGTAACACAGATCCATGTGTAGATATTTACATTATGCTGAGAGAGTGTGTGTACTGTAGTGATTTGAGTGTTGGACTACAACTCTGGAGACCAGGGTTCAATTCACAGCTTAGCCATGAAAACCTCTGGGTGACTTTGGGCAAGCCCCATGCTTTCAGCCTCAGGGGGAAGCAAGCCTCCTCTGAAGCAACTTGAAGGCACACAATGACAATAAGGGGATTAAGACCCATAGTTTCAAAGTAGCATCTTCCAACAAAACCTTAAATGGCAAGAAGAATCCTAGTATTCTACCCCTCACCAATACTATTTGATTTACAGATTTCTCATGTGACAAAATTGTCTTTTTTCTCAGATGACAATACTAGCATATTGATTTGAATTATGACTCTGTGTATAGGGTTGGAAGGGTGTCAGGGTTTGAAGGCAAGATGGCCACTTCATACAGCTGCAATTCAGTTCTGAATTTTATTATAGTTCTAGCTGGTAAGGGACAGAACTGCTAACACTCTGGCATCTTGCATGAGCAAATGACTAACACACAGTTTGTCAATGCATGTTATCAGTGGGATGGTGACAGGTCACACATTCTCCTTTGGAGTCCAGATCCCTAAAACTGTGAATTTTTTCCCCTGTCCTAGACTGGCTGCAAAAGAAACAAATTTAGACAAAGAGACATATTTTTTAAAAAAAAAAATGCTAAGGTGTGTATAGCAGGGAGAGAAGATTCCTAGGGCAGGGGATGTAATACTATGATTAAGTATAGCAGACAGTCATTTTGAGAAAGCTGCAGAATAACACCATTTTCTTGAGGCAAAAGAAAAACAAAGTTAGGTCACCACCAGACAAACAGAAATCTGCAAGGAATCTAGAGATTTTGGACACTTCCATCCACCATACTTTGATTATCAGTGTTTATCTTCATTTGTCCTTGACAGCTAATCAGGTACCAAATTACTAAACCTGATTAGTACTGAATTACAAGAGAAGTAATTTTAGGAACAAAAAGATCAAAGGTGAAAATCAGATATGGACTCTATGTCCCCATTTGGTATTTTTTTCCTGTCACTGGAGAAAACAGAATTTTTATTATTTAAGGATAGTGTATTTTTCTCACTATGAGTGTAACATGTAGCCAGGCTCTTAACACAATTGTGTCCTACCTCAGGACCTTGGTATCGAAACCCTCATTTTCTTTTTGCTCTACACTTTCTTCTGACACTGCTATTCCACAAGCAATAACAAAGATCCACAGAGGCTGCATCTGCCCTGGAGAAATAATCCCGTTTGACACCATTTTAACTGTCATGGCTCAATGTTATGGAATCCTGGGATTTGTAGTTTGTTGTGGCATCAGGCCCTCTGACAACAAAGGCTAAATATCTGACAAAACTAGAAATCCTAGAATCTCATAACATTGAGCCATGACAGTTAAAAGTGATGTCAAACTGGATTATTTCTGTATTGTGGATGTAGCCAGAGAAGGCTATTTATATATCCAAATGCCTGAGTTATGAATCCTTTTTCTTTAATTCTTTAATTCTCTTCCTTGAGTCATCCCTCTCTCTTTTTCTTTCCAATTCCTTCTTTCTATTTTCTCAAGTGCTACATTTACAAATCACTACCAGGAGTTTTACAGAATTTCTATTCTACTTTTAACAGCATATCACCCTGATGAGTGCTTTCCATGAGAATGATTAGAGAAACCATCTATAATTTAGATTAATATTCTGTACATCTTTTCTTGGGGACTTTGAAACCCTCTTTACCTCAGATTTGTGATATGATGGGCCTCAACTGAGCTATTGCAAAATTATAAAACAAGCTATTTTCAAATTAAGCTTTCATCTTCCATTCTGGGTTGGGGGGGGGGGGGAATGGAAGTCTCTTTAAAATTCAGTATTTCATTGACACTATTTATTTATTTATTTATTTATTCGGCTACCATTTCTCCAAAACAAATTAGAAATACAAATACAACATTTTGGCTGGTTCTACTTAACATCCAGAAAAGTCCATTAGCAGCAGATGTGCTAGAGGAGGCCTGTACAACATACAGCCCGGGGGCCACATGAAGCCTTCCAAAGGATTTTGGGTGGCCCCTAAGGATGTGGAACAACTTCAAGGCTCCTCTGCTGCTTAGCCTCCTCCCGAGGAGAGGGCATGCAGAGCAAGAGGAGGAAAGGTGAACGCTTGCCTTGCAAGGCTACCTCCTGGCTTTCTCCTGAAAAGGACAGGTGGAGTAGGAGGACAGGGGAACACTTGTCCTACAAGGCTCCTCCACTGCCCTGCCTTGTCCTGAGGAGAAGGCCAGGCAGAAGAGGAGGAGGAGGAGGAGGAGGAGGATGGGTGAACACCCACCCTGCAAGGCTCCTCCGCTGCTTGGCTTTCTCCCAAGGGGAAGTCTGGGTGGAAGAGGAAAAGGACAGGCAAGTCTGCTCTGCTGCTCAGCTTTCTCCTGAGAAGGCTGAGCAGAGCAGAGGAGGATGGAATTAATATTAATTGATTAAAAATAATATTAATTAATTAATTAATATTTAATTAAAACCTATCTGCAGCCCAAGGAAGTTTAGCCTATTTTAATTTTGGGCCCCACCTACTGCCAAGTTGTGCAGGTCTGTGCTAGAGCAAGAGATGCTGGCCACCCTGGCAGATATTGACCAGTTACATACATATTGTCCTGGCACTTTCTCATTCATTACACACTTTGCCTGCAGGCCTGATTAATACCAATGCTGCCATCATTCTGACTCAGAACCAAAATATGTATTTTATTAGGATTCTTAGTTTAATATGTTTTATCCTTTTAAAACTATTGTTTGTTGTTTCAAACTGAGATTATTGTAAGATGTCCTGTTACTATTATTATTAAAATATCCTGTATCTGAAGATGGTAGCATTCACAGATATAGGTGTGTTAATCTGTAGAATCAGTATGTAGAGAGTGGTACACGATCTCTCTACATACTATATCTGAAGAGTATATGGAATATTTTAATAATAATAGTTGTTGTTGCTAGCACTTATATTTCCAAGCCCCCAAATAATATTTATTGTTACAATGCTTTGAAGAAAAAAAGACAACCTCTTGCCAGAATTCAGATAGATTGTTAAGCCAGAGCCCATTACTTCTGCTAGAAACAGTGACCTTCCTGCAACCCTCCCTTGCACCTCACAAGATTGTACTGGAGGACTGGTATAGATTTTAGGGTTTACAAGGGATTGAAAAATGGGGCTTACCAGTTCTGGTGGTAGAAGTGAAATCCTAAAAAAAACAAAACAAAACCCCCCTCTAATAATTACTTTTATATCTAATAGTCACTTCAAGACACCTATGTTCTGATCCTACAAGCTGTTGGCATTTGATACAAAGCACATCGTAGTAATCAGGCTGCACAATCCTTGTAACCATACCAATAACTACAAAGGCTACAGTTACACCACAAGATCTCCCCAAGGAGATAACTTAGGCTGCATCTACACTGCGGGAAAAAAAATGTTTATCCCAGAATTCCAAAGCATGGAGACATGATGTCAAACTGCATTATTTCTGCAGTGTGGATGGCTTCTAAGGTGCTGAAACCCATCCCCACATTAAGTTTGGGTTACGCCTCTCATTGCAATTTACAATTGTACATCAGTTTAGGAAATTGTTACATGAGAAATCCATGCCAGGTTACATACAGGTTGTAACTATCAGTGACGGATCTTATCACATTGCTCCGTGGCCAAGCAGTAGGCAGCCCATATCCAACACAAGCTTCTCTGGCACCTTTTTAAGAATGGCACTTCCCCATAACCTGATGCAGATTTTGTGTGCAATAATCTCCTTAGTTATGCCTTGGGAATTGCGAATGGGATTTATTGCAAGTAAGCATTTACTTGTGAACAGTTCCTGCGACAAGTCAGTGTGGTGTAGTGGTTTAAGCATTGGACTATGAGACCAGGGTTTGTATCATGGCTCAACCATGTAAACCCACTGGGTGACTTTGGGAAGTCACACCTTCTCAGTCTCAGAGGATGGTGATGGCAAACCCCCTCTGATGAAACTTGCTAAAAAAAACTCCATGATAGGGTCGCCTTAGGGTTGCCATAAGTTGAAAATGGCTTGAAGTCACACCACAACAACAACAACCAGTTCCTGCCAGCTGTGTTTGTCATAGCCCTCACTGAAATCCATACATATCTCATAATTTTGCAAATTTATCAGCTTTTTCCCAATTTATCAGCTTTATAGCAAAAAAAAAAAACACCCTTGTATGATACCTTTTAATTGCAGCATCTGAATCACTATGACAATAGTAAAGTAATAATAGTTTCTGTATAATAACAACAGTCATTGTCTTGGTTTTGATGAAACTTGATTTCCATGCTTCATAGGGGCCAAGTTTGAAATCAGGAGACACACATTTCTTTGCCAAAGTCCAATAATACAGTGATTTTATCCAGCTCTCTTTCTTCAACTAGAACAGCTGTTATCCCAATGTTATTATTTTAAGGGCATTACATCCACAACCCTGGAAAAAGCTGAGACATTTAGGATGGCAACAGCAATTTTCCAGGTAACTAGTGTTTTGTGATCAAAAGGGACTGCACAAGATGACAAAGTGGGGAGAAATTACACTGAGTTGCAGCCACTGAAAGATGAATAAGTTTCAAAAGTCTGGACACTGTAGATTGATAGGATCTCTCAAGACCTTGTCAGTAACTCATGTACCATAAAAGAAATCACACAAAAAGTATATACAAATGCCAAGACAAGTGTGCTCCAGATCAAGGAGTAGTTGAGTTGAAAGGATGGCTGGCCCTATGTTTCCAGCTTAATTATTTTATTTTTCTCTCATAGTAAAAATACAAACCTAACAAAATAAAAAGTATAAATATCTCCCATACAAAGAATATTTGTTTATTTCATTAAAATAGAGGGCTGGAATTCAGTATGGGGCTTCTCTACATAAATAGATGTATGTCTATGGGGAACAGAACTGAGAGGTTTCATAACAACTATAGTCATGAAATTACTATGTAGGGGAGCCAGCAAAGAGATTAATGCACATCAGAATCAATGTACAATGGATGCCAATGTACATCAGATGCTCCCAAAACACTTCTGGACAACAGCTAGGGACTGGCAATGCACACCAGTAAAGCCCAATGTGCATTGAGACACTGACTGGGAGCGCCAATGCACATTTGCACCTCACAGTGGTTGGAAAGAATATATATTATGCATTTTTACAATTCACTAGAAGTGTTCCATGGCTAAGTATGCATAAAGTTATGTAGCATAGACCATGGTATAGAATGGTGGCCTGGATTTCTAAGCCAGGGTTTTATAATCAAAGTGAAATTCCATGATTTTTTGCTGCCTGAAGCAAAAGAAAAGATAGCACCCTATTCCATTCAATGCAGGCCAGGTGAGTAGACTTAGCAGTTGATTCTTTCTTTAAATATGGCAATGGGGTACTGTTGTCCACTACACCTGAGGACAGAAGGGTGGTGGGCTTTTTTGGAGGGGAGGGTGCATGGCAGAGCTGTAAAAGACCATAGCATCACTGCTGCGTTTCAGCATATGCCGCCTGAAGTAGTCGTCTCATTCAGCCTAATAGGAGAGTCAACTCTGTATAACGAGGCAGTTTGCAAGACAACTTAAAATGCTACATACATAAAAACATTACATACAAATTAAAAAGACCATGACAAAATTGAATAGAAGCAATTGTACTGAGTTGGGTTTAAAAAAAAAGCATGAGCAGAAATTAAAAACAAGTACCCCATTGCCAGCAAATGTAGAGTACTTTCATTTGATTCAGCAGCACGTTTATGCTATTTAACAGTATGGCCATGCATACACATTACAAAAGTTAGAGAAATACCAGTGTACATGTCAAAAATAGCTTTGATATATCTTGTGTAACAAAGTTTTAATCATGTATTTTTGCACACAGTTTTCTTTTTGTAACAAAAATGACAGGGCAAAGTACACTTTTCATGTCTTTGTTCATCTCTATGCTATTAAGTTGTCTTGTGTAACCAAAATAACATTACATTTAAGTCAGAAAAGGAATGTTTTTTTTTAATTGTGCCCTTCATATTCATTACTCTATACAACTGTGATATTATTTTGACACAGAATCCTGGATGCAGTTGTCTAATGGGACATCTACACATGCAGCAGCAACAACAACATATTCTTGTAATAAATCAAGCCAGGAGTGGGTTTAAAAAAAAAAACACCAAAATATCCCATTAATCTTTCTCTTTCTAATTGAAGAAGACATTGAAACCAAAGGAAAGGAATACATTGATTTGCAAAGAATAAACCAGAATTATATGAAGAGAGGAATATGCAAAGCTTTGAGATATATGTGATTGTTTTCAAAATCTTAACTACATTTGCTTCTGATATGTCATTATAGGGACTCTAAAATGGTTTTAATGGAAAGCTGAGACATGCAACAGCATTTTCCACCAACCACTGAGTATATTATTCCATTGATTCAACATATAACTCCAGTTGGGTCTAATAATTAAATTTTAGTTACAGCCTTTTGTGTTCCTTCAGTTTCTGGAGCTCAGTGAACAGGACAATGCCGGACACTTTGTGGGAATGTTTCAGGAGGAATTTGAGGAGGATACCCAGAGTGCTGTGATACTTCCTACATAGGATGACCCAACAAGGACAATGAAAGAGCTGCTGCAGTCACCTGAAGCAGCTGTGCTATGTTTGTAGTCTAGCTTGATCCACATGGGAACATTTGATACTACAAGATATAGCCTTGAACATATTGCAAGGGATTATGAAGACAGTGTAAAAAGCTGAAGGACTTTGGGGTACAGATTGTTATTTCATCACTCCTTCAATTTGAAGGAAATGGTTCAGGGATAGATTAATACTAGAAATTAACAACTGGCTCCCTAGATGGTGCTGTTGGCGGGGGGGGGGGTTGGCTTATTGGGCCATAGTCTGCTCTTCCATAAAGAAGGACTTCTGGCAAGAGAAGGGCTGCACCTCACAGTGGTTGGAAATAATATATTTACTAGAAATCTCACAGACTGATCAGGAGAGTTTTAAACTGAGTTATGCAGGGACGCATGGCATATTCTTAACTAAGCAGCTAGGGAGAATGACCAGTGTTCTTAGATGTTTCTACACTAATGCACAGAGTATGGGAAATAAACAAGATGAATTTGAACTCTTAACACAAGGCAAGTAAGCTGGCCTTTCTCTTCCACAGTGGCCCAATCTAGTCCAGGACCATTGGCCTGGCTGTGGGGATGTGACAAGCAGGGTGGGGATGACAGCATGAGTTACCACACTGGGATGACATGAATGGTAATGATGGCCCTGAAAGGTAGTACAGGACTACCTGACTACTCTAAGAAAATTCAAGTCTTCAGGGCCAGATGAACTACTTCCAAGAGCATTGAAAGAACTGGCAGAGAAATCTCAGATCCACTGACAATAATCTTTGAGAAATTCTGGAGAAGACTCCCCCCCCCCCCCAGCAGACTAGAGAAGGGCAAACGTTGTACCATCTTCAAAAAGGAAATAATCACCACAATCTGACATCAATAACTGGAAAGATTCTGGAGCAGATCATTAAACAGACAGATTGTAAGCACTTAAAAAGAATTACATGATAATTAAAAGTCAACCTGGGTCTAAATCTAGGATGCTCCTAAATCTAAATCTAAGATGTTCCCAAAAAGCACCAGGCAAGCTAGAGCACAGAAACCCACTGGACGGCCTTGGGCAAGTCATGCTCTCACAGCCTCAGAAGAAGGCAAAGGCTCTGAATAAATGCCCCTCTGAACAAATCTTCCCAAGAAAACCCTGTGATAGGTTTCCCCTAGAGTTGCCATAAGTTAGAAATGACTTGAAGGCACACACCAGCAACAAAGCTAGAATCATGTGAGAGACAGACTGAGTTGAACCCCTGATATTTAACTGCTCAGTTTAGTACTGAATCAATAAAACCATCCAGAACACTGAATTTCAAATTGACATCCCATTAATTCATTTGCAAATGGACCATCTGAAGAGTCTCACACCTTGCCTGAGAAGGTGGCAAATTTATTGGCTCATAAACAGATATTTAAAGGGACGGAGAAAACAAAAATTGCTATGTTCACATCCATAGAGAGAATTGACTAGTGGGTGCCACAGGGTTCTTTCCCAGATCCAGTCCTATTCAACCTCTTCCTAATTCACATGGATGATGGAATAGAGGGCATGCTTATCAAATTTGCAGATGTCACTAAATTAGAAGGGGTAGCTAATACTCCAGAGGACAGGATCAGAATTTAAAATGAGCTTAACAGATCAGAGAGCTGGGCCAAAACTAACAAAATAAAATTCAGCTGGAAGAAATGTACGGTACTATAGTTGGGCAGAAAAAAAATGAAATGTACTGATGTAAGATGGGTGACACCTAGCTTGATTGTCAGCAGTACATGTGAAAGGGATCTAGGAGTCTTAGGGTGGATGCCCTGAGCCGCCCTGGGAAGCGGAGGATTGGAGTCGCTGCTAGCACACGCAGCAGCCCCAATCCTCCCTTTTGCCAGCTTGGATAAGAGTGGCAAAATGCTGCTCCTTTCATAGCCAGCAAAAAGGGTGCTCGAAGAGCTGCCACACGGCTCTTCTGCGCCCCTTCCAGCACAGCTCATCAAGATGCTGCACCGGAAGGATGTTCTGACAGCATGTGCCGTGCATGATGGTGCACGCCATGCATAATGGTGCACGCCATCAGAACATCTTTTGGGAGGGGTTGGGGCAGCCAGCATGCAACTGCCCCTCCCCTTCCCTGCCTCCAAGATGGCGCAAAGGGCCATCTGTAAAGGCCCTTAGTAGACCGCAAGCTTATTCGACAGTTTTCAAGTGCATGTAGTTCAGCTGGAAGTGCAAGCCACTATTAACTTCCTTTTAGCTGCCTTGAAGGCCATTTTTAAGAGAAAGGCAGGAGATAAAGTCAATAAATAGAAATCCTCTTGAATCAGGACCTAAGAATGGGAGTGCATAGGCCCAAGTGCATCTTATTGGAAATATATATGAGGCTTCCCCATTGTTGCCTTGCATCTGGGACTACAGAGTTCAATGGCCAGTATCCAGTGTAATCAACAGAATTCTTCTACATGTACTTAGAAGTTGTTAGGGAGCCAAGGAGCCTCTTAACACTAATTTGCTGAAGTCCATAGATTCATGCTCTTCAATTGTCCCAATTTATCAGGGACAATTTTGATTAATTCCCACTTTCCAAATGCTTTTAAAATGTCCCAGTTTCTCTCTCATTTTCAGTTGTGCAAACTGAGTTATAGTGCAGTAGTAGTTTGCACTGAATTAACTGAGCAGGAGCCAGTCAAGAAGGCAGAATCATGCCCTCCCCAGCAGACTAAGGCAAAGACAAACTGCTGCAGAATCTCCTAACTTATTTGTTCTTTATAAAAATGTAGCTTGACCAAATGTGCCCCCATTTTCATCTGTGAGATGTTTGAGGCTATGCAGGTTCATCCGTACTGGAAATGACTGGGTATAATGCACTTCGTCTCCAAAGCTTCTGTTGGGCCATTTATTAAGGATTTCAGTTGAGCAGGTATAGCAGATACTTTAAGGATTAAGGCCAAAGTGAAGATCTTCTCACAAGCTGTCCATCCATGACTTCAGGAATGAAGAATGGCCTCACCTTAGCAGTTGTCACCTAGAGAAGCAACAGCACCATCAAATATATCCTTCATCTCAAAACCCAAGAAACAGGCGAGAAGAAAAACAGGGAACCCATATGGATATATAGCTTGTGTACAGAAACACAGGCAAAATAGGATGTTTGGGACAGCCAATAGGAATCAGGCTGGAAAAAGGTGGGGGCTGCTCTCAGGAGTGGGTATAAAAGGAAGAGGAGCCAGTGATATTGTCATGATCCTCAGGGATTAACAGCTAAGGCTGTTGTGTGTGTAGGTCTGCAGAGACAGATAAGGGTTTGGCCCTAGTAGGAGAGAGACTCCTATGAAATGGAAGAAAGCTAGTCTAGTGTTAAAGAGAACGTGTCAGAATCCTGAGGGATTTAAAACCAGGAAGGCTGGGGGGAATATTAAAAACTGCCTGAGGAGCAGATATAAAATAGAGCTGAGCTGAGAGAGCTAAGCTGTGTGTATTGAGAGTGTAGCAAGAAACCTGTGAGGTTAACAGCTAGCAAAGCTGAGTGTAAGTTCTGGGTGCACTAAGAGAGTGAGGGAACATAAAAATAGTAAATTTGTAACAACTGAAGTACTTGTATACTGTAACCACAAGTTTGAGAACCATCTACCAAGAAAGATATAATCATAAATTCATAAAGTTCTTTTCTTTGTGTTCAACAAGGAGTTGCCTGAAGTCAACAACAAATATGCTACCAAGAGTAATAAGAACAGTTAATATTAAAGACACTTCAGTTAGTGAGTGAATCATTTTCACATATAAATTGGTGCCAAGCAGGTGGGATCCAAAAAACCCAGTGTACTGGCATCTGAGAAAACCAGATTGTCACAGCTTGCTTCCAGATTATCCAAAGGAATGCCTTCTCTCATATGAGCCTGCCCATCTGAGATCCTGCTGCCTTATCCACTTCTGAGAGACAGGTGAGCACAGCAATGAAGATGAGGATTTTTTAAATGTGATGATTCCACATTTTTGGAATACCTCCATCAGAGAAACATGTATGAGTTTTTTTTCCCCTTTGGAAGATTTTAAAGATGTTATTTATTCAAATCTGGTTTCTGCTATTTTTAGTATGCAATTGTTTTAACCGGAGTTTGGTCTGCTGCAGCTGCAGTTTTATTTGTTACTTTGTTACTTTAATGATTCATGTTATTGAATACAACTTATTGTTAAAAGTTATATTGAGAATCTTACATTCAGCTAATTCCAAACATAGAATTTTTTGTGGGTATGTAGGACCCTTCAAGTTGCCTGTTGACTTATGGTTACCCCATGAATTTCATAAGATTTTCTTAGGCAAGTTTTCATAAGATTTTCTTAGGCAAGGGATACTCAAAAGTGTTTTTTCCAGTTCCTTCCTCTGAAACATAGCCTGAAAGCCAGCATGACCTAGTGGTTGAAGTGTTAGAACTATCACCCTGGAGACTAGGATTCGATTCCCAATTGGCGATTCCATGCTCTCTCAGCCTCAGGGGAAGACAAAGGCAACCCTCTTCTGAAAAAAAAAAAATCCCCCAAAAATTCCCATGGTAGGCTCACCTTAGGGTCATCATATGTCAGAAATGATTTGAAGGCCCACAACAACAGCACTGAGAGAGAGAGAGACTTGGTACTTGCATTAAAAATTGTACAAAGTTTAGTATCAAATTTGGCATAATTTGCACATCTTTACAGGACATTTTGCTAGCATAAGGCACTTTTAAGCATTATTTTCACTTATGTATGTGTTTTCTATGTGTTTTTCCCAAATATATGCATAGCTGAAATTGGTTGAAGAACTCCCTGCAAAATTCAGAGAAGTGTGCATTTCAAAGCATAACTGAGCTTTGGTCTCTGCATTGGTTGGAAAGAGAGCATTGATGTGAACTGAATGAATTTCTTCCCCCTTCCTTAAATACTTTGTTTAGGTCTGAGATATTTTCCAGCCAGTGCTCATATTGGAGATGGATCCATACTTTCAGGTGTAGTGCACTAGGTATACCAAGACTATACCACACAATTGTAGCAACATGATTTTTCCAGGGCTCCATCCTACAGAATCCTTGGGTGTTTAATTTGTTGATGTAATCAGATTTGTCTATTAAAGAACTGTAATGGTACAATTCAAAGGAACTCACTAGAGCCCTCTAATCAGAGAAGTCTTGGATATTTCCCCAAGCACTTCACTGAACTGGAGATCCCAGAATTCCATAGGATAGAGACATGGCAGGTAAAGTGGTATCAATTGGCTATAGCTGTATGTACACACACTCCAAGTTATCATAGGTGTACCACACATATGATTGATCTGTATACTTTAATCACATATACAAAGTATACAAAATGATCTCCTAGAAGTAAGAAGCCCTTTTGAATCTTCCTCAAAGGAAACTGTCTCTTTTTAGCTGCTAATATGACAAGAATGTGGCTGCTTTCAACAGGCCCAGTCTGTTATGTTATACTGAAAGGTTCTTATGACTTGGCAGCCCAGATAAAGCCATCAGATGCATTCCCCATCCCACCTCTTTTTAAAAAAATCTTATAAAGTTTTCAGCAATCCCAGGGTCATCTTTATGTAATTGTATGGATGAATAAGCTTTGCAAACAAGTTTGATGTATGTCATTTTCAGTCTGACTGAAATCAATCTTGACCAAGTCCCTTGGCTGGTTTCAGTGGAATTCTTTTCTAAATGTAACTGCTGCATTTTCTTCAAAGCTTGCTGGGTGGGGGGAATTTTTCCCTTCTTCAAATTAAGGGAGAAAATGTGGTGAAAAGAGGCTGTGATTGCCCTGGAATTGATAATAGCAACACTCTGATGATGGTGTCAGGTGTTATTGTAAGCTGACAGGCTTCTGGGAGTATTCAGGTTAAAGCTTTGAAGATTTTATAAGAAAAAGAAAGTCACGTCAATGATGGGTATGTGGATTTTTCTCCTCTTTTTGTTAAACTTACCAGATGAAATCCATATGAAGTCCCTTGGTGCACATCAGCATGTTAATGTAATTACAGATATATAGGCATTTGTGGGGAAAGTGTCAGAGGCATTTGAAATCACACAGAGGAAGTGAGAAGAAAAAGACATTAACATTTCATTCCACACATCTACATTACCAAGCTGACAGTACAGGAAGAGAGCGACATGACTACATACACGAAGGCAAACATGCTGTCATCATTTGTTCACTGCCAGACCAGTGCTAAAAACATGCCACTGAATAAACATGGGCTGGGGAGGGGTTGTGACCATCCTTTCAAAAGTTTTACAATATACACTAATCAAATGCTGTGGAATTATCGTAGCTGAAATGAATGTAAGGATGGAAAGAATATTCAAAAATACTGTAAATTTGCTAAAAAAATATATGTTTTTCAGTGCTGGAAAATCTTGAAAGGGAGAATCCCAGACTGATGTGAATCATCATAATTTAGGACTTATTCTGCACAACTTTCATATACTGGCCATCATCCTGTTAGTAACATATGCATGTGTAAGTCCAACTATAAATGGTGGGCAGAATTATTCAGATGTATGAGGGGGTACTGTAAAGTATTAATTATCACCTTTTAAAAAATTGCCAAAGTTTGTTTTGATTTGTAGTTGTTAACTTATATCTATGTAGTCACCCTCCAGGTTTACACATTTTCCCCATTGTTTCTTGACCCTCTGAATAATGTTATTGTAGAAGTCTACAGATGGCGCCTTAAACTACTTTTCCACTTCATGAATGATGTCATCTGTGTTGTCGAATCAGTGACCCCACAATAGATTTTTTTATTTTTGAGAAAAGAAAAAGTCACTTGGTGATGATGACACTGACAAAATTTCATCAATATACCATAATAACTTCCAGGTGATGATTATTACTTTACGATACCCCCTTGTACTTCTCCATCTTACACCTTAGTCACTTCTGGCACAACCTGTAACAAAAATAAAGGACACAATGAGCTGATTTTCTCAACATCGTGCACTTAAGAAACAATGATGACACTGACAAAATTTCATCAACATACCATAATAACTTCTGGGTGATAATTATTAGTTTACAATGCCCCTTCATATTCTGAAAACACTAACAGAAGTGGACTTGTGCATACAGCAACATTGTATGTTAGGTTGTGCATTGTAAGTATATTATGCAATAGGACCCCATTATTGATGTGTTGCACAACACTGCACTATATTCTAACATGGAGATGTTGGGTTGCAACCATAGTAGTCCTGAACAGAAAATACAGTTTTCTGTGTGAAAGGACAAATTTTGCACAGAATGTCCCCAGTGATTTTTTTTTTCTGTGTGCAAAACCTGGCATTTTCTGTATAGATAAGTTATTTCCTCTGCAATAAATAAATAAATAAATAACTAAATAAAATGCTGCTTTCTGTGCAAAAATACCACATGAATGTTTTTCAAAGAGTAAATGCTTTCTTGCAGCTGGAAGAAAATTTCTGAAATTCCTATTTCAGAGAATGAAAATAGTGAAGAAGTACATCCATAAATGAAAGCCACTCAGCTTTCCTTGAGCATTAACTTTTTTGTTTAAGTTATGGATTTTTGACATCTACAGTATTCCTCATTAGCATTAGCATTAGCCACAAATGGATGAAAGAAAAGATCTTACTGCCACCTTTAATTGTGAACCCCACCCATTAAAAACTGAGACTTTTTCCTCTCCCTGGAGAAATTTAGTGAAATTCCTAGTTCCTCTGCATATAAATAAGATGGAGAATTTTGGGAAGTTATATATACATCGTGCCAAATGATTAGGGGCTCATGTGAGATCACCAGGAGATCTACAGGAAAGCATCAGCAGCTTGTGATGGCATCCAATTCTATTTTTCCTTGTCATCAAAGCTGGGTTATTTCAGTGATAGATTGGGTAAGGACAAATACAGTGAAGCTGACTCCAGACAAAACAATGTATCAATATTAGATCCTTCATTTATCCAGTACACTTGCATTGACACACTGGGGATGTGCCTGTGCATGCAAAGTTCTTCCTTTATCTTTTTATTTACAACCAAGAATTATTTGTTGTTCCTGACACTAAAGGTGCGACTTCAGGGTTAGAATTCTCTCAGTATAGTATGCAAACATTAGTGTACTTTTACCTGGATTTCAAAGTGTTACTAAAGAAGAAATGCAAAGAGCTTGGGCAGGGGGGCTACAAGGTGCTCAGCAAAACACATTCCATTGTGTCTTGGGGGCTGTTCCCACTTTTATTTACAGAGAATTGTGATTCGCTATATATGTGCCTTGTTTCCACTGTGAGCAGTTTCAGAAGTGATTCCAATCATTTGGAGTCACTTTGAACTGCCACAGATCCAATAAATAAATAAATAAATAAACCCACACTTTTTGAAGAGTAGTTTTCTGGCAGTCTTTTTGGAATAAATCAATTCATCTATTTAATTTCAACAAGTGTGAACAATGGACCTAAATCATATTTTACTGAGGGGCTGCCAGCTGCTCAGCCTCCAGTGCAGCAGGAGATTTGGGGCTACCTCCCTCCCACCCAGGCATCCCAATCCTCTTCCCTGCAACCCAAAACCCCTCATCAAGAATTGTAGTGGCTGCGGCTGCCAGGTTGCAGACCCACCTGAGCAGCCTTCGCCTCCCAAGCTCCCTTTCTTTCCTCTTCTTTCTCTTCCCCTTCATCTTCTCCCCTTGCCTCTCCAGCACAGCTGGGCTTTGGGATGGGGCACCATATCGTCCTTATCCTCATTGTCATCATCCTCTTCTTCCTCCTCCTTCTCCAGAGAGAAGAACCCTAGAGGATCTTTATTTCTGGCATACAATGCTGTGCCTCCCTGGCCGCAACCAATCTCCAGCTGTGGTGGTCACAGAAGGATTGCTTGTGGTGGCCAGGAAAAAAGGCTCCCAAGAAGGGCCTGGATGAATTGGAGCCCTCCCACCCTGGAGTTGGTCCCCTCCCCAGAAGCATTGCAAATGGCACTAGTGGGAACTACTAGTGCCATTGCTACAATTCACTTCATAGTGGGAACTGTGTCTCAGCCTCAATCGCTTCACCCACCCAGTGTCAACACGATTCACAAACCAATTTAAAGGTAAGTGGAAACAGCTCCTTGGTCTCACACATGTCCTCAGGTCAACATGACTCCTTAATGTGTATATTTTCTTAGTTTCCACAGGTCATCATGTTCTTGGAACATGCTGAACAATAGCTATTAATTATGAATTCCCACATCCAGCAGGAGGGGTGTAGGGTGTGCTAACATGCATACTCTGTAAATCTGCAGCAAATGTATTATTTAAAAACTGCTTAGGGGAAGAAGCTCTGAACTGGTTGCAGGCATCATGAAGACTGTCCAGACCCAATCTGGGCTTTGGGCCCTGCATCATCTAAGAAGGATGCAGCAAGCCTGGGGAAAACTTGGGATAAATCACCCAGGTAGACAAGGCCTCCATCTACTTGACTGGCAGGGCTTTTTGTGTGTGTTACTCTGTACTTTGCCAGTTGATGGGTGAGTGCCTTCTGATCTGAGGGTCTTTCTTGGAACTCCAATCTCGTGCTTTACCTTGAATTGTTTCATTATAGAGTTTTCAAGTTTAAAGACATTAAGAAGAATGTCATTAATTTCCTAGTGCTTTTTTATGCTGTCCTAACAAGAGTTAGCTTCAGTGCCTCTGCCATTGTCTTTGAGAGAACTTCTTTTTGTCACCTCCACATACTGGTGATACTGGATTTTCCCCACTGCCCTAATTTTTGGAATGATCACCTCTCTTCTGTCAATGAAGGTGTTACTCCCTAAATAGGAGAGATACATCTAACGTCTTCACTTTGAGCATTACTCCTTGAGTGACTCGGAATCATTCTAAGGTGTACATTGAAGACATGGTAAATTAAATTAAGTTAATTAAAGAATACTTCATTCCTGTCACTCATTATAATGATTGGCAGGTGTCTCACTGCTATTACTCACTATAATGTTGGCAACAGTAAATTTGTTGTATTACTTGTTGCAGAGCTGTTCCCTTTTCTATTACTCTAAATTACTTTTTTTTAAGAAATAAAAACCCTGAAGATTTATAAATTAACAGTGTAAAATTTAAATTCCTGTAAACCATGTTACACGATTATTTGTTACACCACTTACTTGTTACACCAATAAAGTAATATCACTCTAACTCACATCATTATTATTGAAATGTAGTTTTGCTGCACCTAGTGACCAACTCCACTAACTATTTATTGGTAACACATTACTTATAGTGCATGCCTCCAACTTCTCTCTGATCTCCAAAACATCTTTTCCAGCTATCTTGATTTCCCCTCTCCTCCCCTTTTAATTATTACTTAAGCCCAGCTTGAATAGATGCATTGACTCAATTACTGAAGAGTCAATCAACATATACCCGAATCCCATTGATTTAATTAGACTACTCTAAAACTAATTGTGATTTCCTGTCTCTACCTAATGCAGTGAACAGACTTCATGGATGAAACCAGAAAGCATTTATTGAAGATCAGGTTCAGCACAGTAACAAGTGCATTGCCAGAGCTAAAGCTACAGCATGAGTTTTGGTTCCATAAACCCCCTCAAGTACTCCCCTCTTCCAAAACTGACATTCCCATTCAGTACCAGGCAGTTATATGACAGTTCCCACATAGCAATCCCTTGCAGCTGTTCGCACACTCCTAAAATGGTCACAGAATAGTTTGGCAGGTCTAACATAACATGACAGATAGGTCTGAGGGACATTCAGCCCTATTTATTAGATAGCAGTGCAAGAAATAGGGCAGTGGTACTCCAAATGTGATAAAGTTTCTTTCCCTTTGAGAGTGTTGTGAACAGACCAGAGAATCATCCCCAATGCCTTTGGGGAGATCAGGTAACTCCAAAAACAGAACTATCCCCAAAATCAGAACTATTGGGCAACTATCCCAATCCTTCAGACAAAAATAATTTATTTTTGACTTTAGGGGAAATAATTCATTTTGGAGCCAATCTAATATGGGCTAAGCAGAGCCTGCCTCTCATGAGTTGAAAGCCACAGTACCTCCTCCAAGTTGTTCTGAAATAAATAGACATTCAAGCCAGCAGTTCCTTCTGCTAGCAATCTGTCACAGTGACATAAGTATTTAAGCAGTCAGTTCTGGCGGCCAGATCCCCCAGTTTGAGATTTTTGGCACCTTATTTTGACTTTAAAGTATGGATTGAAGGTCTCTCTGAAAATACACTTGAGCTATCAAGTGCAGTGCAACCTTTTGCTGAATGTCATAGCTAGTAATCAACAATACTGACCTAAATCCTATGAAATTCATGGGTTGCCATAAGTCTACAGGCAACTTGAAGGCATGTATATGCACATGCACAAATTTCTGAACAATGACAGCAAAACTACTCATTATAAGTCAGGATGACAGTGGCAGTCAGTCTGGTTGAGGA
The DNA here is from genome assembly GCA_026167975.1 of Phrynosoma blainvillii. Lineage (NCBI taxonomy): Eukaryota > Metazoa > Chordata > Lepidosauria > Squamata > Phrynosomatidae > Phrynosoma > Phrynosoma blainvillii. The sequence goes on along the minus strand of JANUYF010000007.1, from coordinate 7,582,154 downwards.
TTAATGCTAGACATTCCATTTATAAAGCATGTAACCTCAGTCTGAATGAAACAATGTGCTAGGTTTTTGCATTTGCTAGCTTGTGAACATTTTCCACTTATAAAACATCCATAGTGACTAAAAGCAAGCTCTAGGTGACTTGTGTGCTGAGGCAGAGATCCACAGGATATGGCAGACTATCTATCACATCATAAGGAGATGGATCATACTCCAATGCCAAACCTACAATCCAGCATGCACATTGGTACGACAAATGATCTGCTGTCCTGATGCTTTCCTTTGATGTCCTCATGGAAGAACCATCTCACAAATGATCCACTGTCTATCACTGTATCTCACTGGTGAAGAAAGCAAGATGGTAAAATCAGGCCCTGCACAAGAAATATATCCTCTTTCTCTTTCTCTATCTTCCCCTCCCTCTCTCCACAGTGGAAATGATCAGAAATATATATCTCAAATTAGGGAAGGCAGTGAGCAAGATAGTTCTAAAAATATGATTGCATCAAAAGTGTAACAACAAAAATCACTCACTGTACATGAAACCAGTGCATAGGGGTGAATAGTATGTGGTTCTCCAGATGTTGTTGGATGACAATTTTTATTATCTTTCAACTTCAGGTATGCTGGCTAGAACTCATTCCCCAACCCTGGAGTAGTAAATTGAGAGGGATAAGGTTTTTGAAATACTTCTTTAACTCAATTTCTCCTCAGATTTCTAAATTATCCAGTTAAGGCATGGAGCTAATACATTAGGAATCCTCCATTTTTGCTTGTTTGTTTAGGATTCTGAAGTTTGTCCCATAGTTTAGTTACTTCAGTTTATTTATGCCACGTCTTCCCCTCTACATTACCAGTCTGCACATGGGCACTCATAAAGCTGCAAAGGCATGAAAACGTGATGTGGCCATATATACTATTGCCTCGAGTTTTTATTTATTTATTTATAGTACTATGTCAAGGTGCAACAGTAAATCTTGAAGCAACCATGCATATGATCACATATGATCACTGCATTTCTATAGAGCTTTATCAATGAACATTTATGCACTGAGTAGCATTCAGAAATAAAAGACCAAATGAAGTGTAGGAATTTTCATCTCTAGCAAACTATGCATTCTGTAAGGTGTATGAGAAAGGGACCTAGAGATGAAGAGAGAGTCTCTGAGGAGAGTTGTGTTTATCCTTCAGTCTGACTGTTTTTTAAAGGCTTGGATGTATGGTTTTATTTTTATTTATTTATTTTGTGTGTTTTTGCTGTATGGCATTTACTGAGTCACTGATTTGCTTGGGGATGGAGCTAAACATCACGAACTCTATATAATTGCTGCCTCCGTCTTTTGAGCAAGTCTCTGAGGGCCAACAATAGGTGCCTAGCAGAGAATGCAGTTATATCTATAACAGTCTGGAAGGGGTCAAACAAAATTACTGCAGGGATGGAGGAAGTAGGATCTGTTGCTAGCTGCTGCTGCAGTGCATGCCTTCTTGCTAGAAAACCCAACTGACTACACTTGCAGCATGAAAACTTGTGGCTCCCTTAGAAGAGAAGCTCAATGCACTATGTGTTGAGACTCTTCAACACATCAGACAACACAAACGTTTCCTAGATCAAGCAGAGGGCATTTACTTTGTCGTTTTCAAAGCTTATTTGCAATTCAGGACTTAGGCAGAAATATTATTTCTTGTTCATAAAGTATTGTTACCTTCACAGATAATGTTGATAAATCATCAAGTTTTGCAATGAATAAATCCCTAACCCCAGTATTTTCTGTGCAGAAAGTAGCATTTCTATGCAGAAAATGTTGTTTGCTGTGCAGATAACATTTTTTTCCCTATATAAATTTCTATGCAAGTCAATCACATGTGAAATTTGTAATGGATAAATCCCCAGTTACATTTTTTTTTTTTTTTTTTTTTTTTTTTTGGTGCAGGAAACAGCATTTTCTGTGCAGGCATGAAATTTATACATAGAAATATTATTTTTCTCTGCAGAAAATAGTGTTTTCTGCACAAAACTACCATGTGCAGGATAACTCCCTAACTACAAAGATTCCCATCAGTCCAGGATTCTTCTTGTCAGGGTTTCTCAATGCTCAAAAACGTGGTTTTCAACCATTTTGCAAATATTTTTAAATATTCTTCCCATCTGTACTGTCATTTGATTCACAGGGCAAAATGCAGAAGCAAGCAAGAATGAACAGCAATAACTGGATAAAAAAAAAAAAAAAAACAGTATGTGATTTCCTATAGAGTTGTGTCCCCTCCTTACTTCTTGAACCAGTCACTTGCCCTTACCTCCTACTCCATCCCTTAACATACCTTGCAGATGAAATGCAGGGAAAGACTTGTTTTCTGCAAAACAATTGTACAAAAGAGTGACTACACCTTTCACCCCCCATATATTGATTTCTACAAGGGAAAAAGTCTTCCTTTTTAAAAAAATGAAAAGCTTGGAATCCAGGCCAGATAATGGTCCAAATGGGAGATGGGTGGTATGCCTAGAATCTAGATAAAACCTGGTCATGCCAGGTGTATGGCAATTCTACCTACATGAAACTGTTTTCTTGTGTCAGACGTTTGTGCAAATAGTGCAGGTAGTGTTAATATGAATAATGCATGAAGAGGGCTGCTACTACTATAAGTGTGAAAGATGTTGGTTGGTAGGTTTTTCAATAGGCCTTGGATGGAGATAGGGATTGGGTTGAACATGCTATTGTCCTTACAATTTGTTGAGAATAGGAACATGGCTGTTTATTGGGATGGGGGAGGGATTTAGGTTCTCTCTTGAGTGAAAGGCTGCAATTTTTTTTGAAAGCCATCAATTATAATTCCTTCCTTCACAGCCTCTCAATTGTGTCTCCTCAGACTGCACCAACAAAGCACTTTAGGTGGAAAAGGTAGCAAGAAAGAACTGACAGCATGAGGGACATCTTTATAGAGGCTCGCAAAATGAAATCAATATCCCAGTTGGTATTGGGAAGAGTAATAGTGATGTAAAATATAGCACTTTTTGAGAGGGAGGGAGTTTCATAAATGTAACCTGCTATATATCAAGTAGATATTTTTATTTTATTTGGGGATACAGATAGATTAATGGATAGATCTTTCAGAACATTCTTTTCTCAGTTCTCTTTATGTACTCTACAGCTAGACTATGGAAACAGAAGGACCATACATTCTTTTCTTTATTACCCAGTATTCTGGTCTTTTGTTGTTATCTATCCAACCAGCTGTTAGTTGCACATTTCAAAAAGAGTGACATATTGTCAATAGCAGCAATGTAAAGTTTTCCTATCTGTAGACCACTTAGCAATCAGTATTGACAAATGAAACCCACAGGCCCCCACTGTGATTTCTGAGTGCTGGAAAAAGATCAGTCATGTTTATTTATTTATTTTTAGAGTGGCTGCAGAGTTTTGCCTAAAGCTGAATTTTGAATCAAAAGTGCTGGTTCTTCTTGTTAAGAGAAATGTCCCAGGAAATTTGAAGACTACTATTGAAAGCATTTCAGTAAGATTATAGCAAAATTCTACCATAGCATTTTGCACAACCCCATGACAATCATGACAAGCACATAATCTGTACTTACAGTGGGGGAGGTTAGGGAGAAGAAAGAAAACGTACCCATCTTTGCAACAATTTCAAGCAGAAAACAGACAAGCCATTTTTTAACAGGGAAACACATGCCAGATCTAAATGAAATTGTGGAATTTCAACACATGGCACATGAACCTTTCTAGAACAACAAGATGACAAGATTAATTCCTGCCAGACTATTTCTCTCCACTGCCAGCTTTATGCAGGTGTTTATGGAGGTGTTGCACATTTTAACTTGCTTGTGTGAGCTGATCACCTGTGTATGATGGGGACAGGTGAAGTTATATATACTGCCTCAATATTCCTAACTGTGTGGGTGCCTCTAGAGACGTTTACATGTTTAGCATTAAGGTCTGCAAGTGTAAGTAAGGCTGGCCCAAGACATTTTGCTGCCTGAAGTGAAGGAGAAGATGGTGCCTCCTCTTCAACCCATATACAGAAGCTTGAATTGTCCATTTATTCATCTCTGGTAAGTGGACACCATTGTTGACCATACCTGAGAGAACTGGCCGCTTTACTCCATGGACACAGCTCTGGACTTCATTAGGATAGAACATCCTGAGAGTTCAGGTACAAGTTCAAGCTTTCCCTGCTGCCTCTCAGTATCTTCCATCAAAGAAAGATACCCAACTCCATAAAATGATGGCCTCACAAATGCTGCAAGCATGCTCAGATCAACATGCTGTACAACTCTGCCTTATCATCCCTCTTACAGACCTAAAGATCCTTGCATTTAGGATCTACAGGGTAGTCAGGCATGATGCAATGTTCTGTTGGAAAATGGGAAACTATGCCCTTTGGGGGATAATGTAGCAGATCTCACTTAACAGCTCAGCTCTTGTGGACTCATGGCCATGACTTCTCTTACTGAATGCGGTCTTCCTGTTTTCCTGTTGCCCTCCACTTGTCAAGCATTATAGTCTTTCCTAGTGAGGCCTTTCTTCTCATGATATGGCCAAAATATGACAACCTTAGTTTAGTCATTTTTGCAGAGAACTTGGGTCTGATTTGCGCTAGGATATAGACATCAATCACAGAACCATTGCATTGATTTCTAATGCAAGCATGGTGATGCTTAAAATTCTACAACAGAAACACTTACCTTATATGGAGGAGGAATTGAACAAATATCCCTATACATACAATGAAAGAACACATGTGGCATTGGGTTGCAAGACATTGTAAGGGGATTGTGGGATTTTTTGGTTCAAAGCTTGCTGTGCAGAGGAAGTAAATTGTTACCATTTAGATGGGGAAGGGTACAATCCACTCATGATTTTTTTTTCACTTACAGACCATAGACAAAACATTTTGTTTGTTATTGTTAACTGTCCTCGAGTTGATCTTGACTAATGGTGGCCCTATGGATGAGAGACCCTCTGTCCTCCACTGCTCTGCTTAATTCCTGCAATCCTTTAACACCTGTGACCTACTTAATAGAGCCCATCCATCTAGCATGTGGCCTTCCTCTCTTCTTACTTCCCTCCACCTTTCTGAGCATTATTGTTTTTTTACAGAGAGTCCTCTCTTCTCATATTGTGTCCAAAGTACGACAGTCTCAGTTTGGTCATCTTGGCTTCCAGGGAGGTTTCCAGCTTGATCTGCTTTAAGACCCACTTGTTTGTCCTTTTGGCTGTCCATGGCATCCTCAGCACTCTTCTCTAGCACCACATCTCCAAGGAATTGATTTTCTTTCTATCATCTTAACTGTCCGGCTCCCACATCCATACATGGTAATAGAGAGTACTATGGCTTGTATGGAGGGGATGCAGACTGGCACTTTAAGCTGCCCAGACTCCGCCCTGATGCCACAAGCCCAACCGCACAGCACGTGGCATCACGGCACCCCCTTGGTGCAGTGTGTATAAACACTATGCCAAAGGGGCACAAAAGAGCCACAGTGGTGACTCTAAGGGTGTCCCAGTCTCTTGGGGGCAGCAAAAAGGAGGACTGGGGCCACAGCATGTGCTTGCTGCGGCCCCGATCTGCTGCTCCCAGGGGCGGTACAGAGCCACCCCTTATGGGCCATCTACATTGGCCCTATGCTTCTAACTTTTATGCTGAGTTGTATGTCTTTGCATTTTAGATTTTTTTCTAGTTCTTTCATATCCACCCTCCCCATTCTTAGTCTTCTTCTGATTTCCTGACTGCAGTCCCCATTTCTATCAATGTTTGATTCCAGGTATGGGAATTCTTTTACTATTTCTATTTTTTCATCATCTAGGTTGTACTTGTGAAGGTTCTCGGTGGTCATTATTTTTGTTTTCTTTATGTTCAACATTAAGCCTGCCTCAGCATTTTCTCCTTTGATCTTCCTTAGTAGGTGTTCCAGGACTGTGAGGTTTTCTGTTAGTACTATGATGTCATCTGCATATCTTAGATTGCTGATATTCCTTCCTCCTATTTTCACTCCTCCTTCTGTGTCCAAGCCTGCTTTTCTTATAATATGTTCTGCATACAAGTTGAACAGATGAGGTGAAAGGATACAGTCTAGTCTGACTCCTTTGCCAATTGGGAACCATTCGGTTTCTCCGTGTTCTGTTCTGACAGTAGCCTCTTGTCCTGAGTACAGATTCCTCATCAGGACTATCAGATATGTTGGCACTCCCGTGTCATTAATGGCATTTACCATGGGGTAAATTCAGCCAGTAACCAAATATCTCTGAGCTATTTGAATAAATATTCCTATCCAATAATATGGAGAAGACTATTTGCAGTGCTCTTGGCTGACAAGTCTCTCTACAAGGTTGAGCTATCAAGTTGTGATGTGCCCAATGCCTAATTCGCCCCTGAAACCTTGAAATGCAGCTTTTTAGCTCCACAGAAGCATGTAGAGTTTCTATTTACATGCAAATTGATGCTATTCAAGTGTGAATTACAGCAAGGACTGACTTTGTCAAAGGGAATAATTAAGTAATGGTCACATCCCCTTCTGCTTAGGGTCTACATCCTGCCGATTATAATTGCTACAACCCATTACATTGCAAAATCAAATTAAAAGTTAATTGAATTCCTTCTTTTCTTCCCTCTGTCCTTCCTTCCTAACAGTAACAATATGTGGAGGCAATGTGGTTATGCATGAAGATCAATACAATAGAAACTGAAAAGTGTGTAAGGAGCAGAGTTGATATTGAAGATTCAAAAGCTTAGTGGTTCAGTCATTATCAGGGAATCTTCCTGTCATGTATCAATTGTGGCCTTGGACTATTTCTGTATTCTGAAAATGGACTCCATAACAACCTACCACCTACCTCATCATGAGGTAAAATTAACTCAGCAATTCAGAATTGAATTAAGTATAGAGATAGCAAAGGCAATAGCAGCTTAATTTATATACCACTTCATACCACACTAAGCAGTCTCTAAGTGGTTTACAACTGCAAACTAATTGTCCCTAACAAGCTAGGTACTCATTTTAGTTACCTCAGAAAGATGCCAGGCTGAGTCGACCCTGGAGCCCCTGGCTGCGATTGAACTCACAACCTTGTGGTTTGTGAGTGAGTGGCTGCAGTACTGGTATTTAACCACTCCACCACCAGGACTGTGTTTGGTTCATTATAAGAACTTACCAATATCACACCTTTCTTCATAAAGAGGACAGAAAAAAATATTCACATGTATGAGGAAGTAGAATGCACAGCAGAAGACTTTGAGTGTTTTGTTCTTAAAAATCTGTCTCTCAATCCCAGTGTGTTTACAGGGCCAAATTAAGCTACCATCTCTTCTTTTCTCTAGGTGATATATACCTCCCCCTTCACCTCAATGCTGGCAATAGGTGCAACTGTTGAATGTAGTAGATGCATGAGACATTCATTCAGTGTATTGATTGATTGATTTAGTTGGTTGGTTGTTTTATAAGATCATACCAAACTGTGCTCATCTCTTATAAATCTGTGGGCAGGAAAGGAATTGAAAATTAAAATGTGAGAATAAGATAAGCTGGGAGATTTGTTCTTCTCTGCTTGTTCCTGATGGATCCAATAACACTTGTTTGCCCTTTTGGCTGTCTATGGCATCCTCAGTACTCTTCTCTAGCACCACATCTCCAAGGAATATACATGTTGCAAGCTTTTGAAGCTTCACTGGCTTCTTTATCAGACAAGGTGTTAAAAACCATACAGGAAGGGAAAATGAAGATGATAGTAATAGTAATTCATTTTGCTGTTTTTGATCTTAGTTCAGATGGTAGGGAAGGGTATCTCTTGCAGGCTGGCACTTCCTCCTTCTGGCCATGTGGTTACTGGGAGATTTTCAAAGTCCAGGAAATTTAACATCCATTTGCAACACAAAAAGATATTTCCTTTGCAATCCAGTATGTCTCCTTCCTTTGTGAGGCAGAGATTTTTGATGTTATTGAATTTGCTATATGGCTAACATGCTACCCCTGCATGTTTTCTTGTTCCTGATGGGTTTTCTTCACTAGCAACTGTGGATGGCACCCTGTATTGGGAGACATAGCTAGGATAACATATTTTTATCTCCCAATGAGACCCTAGAAAGCCTTGGACATTTTTCTTTTGGGAGGGGGCTGCATGGATTAAATTTCCTGGACTTTGAGATTCTCCCAGTAGCCACATGGTCAGATGGAGGAATTGCCAGTCTGCAAGAGATACTCCTCCCTACCATCTTGACTATATTTCTGAGGCACCAGAAAGCAGGACAGTGACCTATTATGTGTCCAGCCCTCTTCCATTTTGGGAAGATGGCTGGGACTTTGCTCTCCAACATTTCAGAAATTGGGTGTGGGAGGGCTGCATTGGTTTAAAGGGTAACATTTTGTGGGTACTTTCAGTCAGTGTGATGATTCAGCTACCACAGAAGTAATTTGTTTAATTGAGGTTGTAAGTTGGGCTTATGTAATTATATGTAGAGAGATCTTGTAGCACCTTTGAGACTAACTGAAAGAAAGAAGGCAGTATGAGTTTTCATAGACTTCAGTCTACTTTCTCAGATGCTTATGTAATTATAGTAATTACTGAATAGGATGCTTACATCCTTTATTATATATAGTCAGGAGTCCTACTCAATGGTTTTTTCTGAAAATTAAAAAAAATAAAACTACAGAGATAATGAATTGTACTTGTGGTTGCTAACTCCATTCTCTGTCTCCAAACAATTAAGTGTTAGCATTTATATGGTTCCTTCCTACTGAGGGCTTGAATCCCTACCAATTACATAGGCCCGTTGAATCAATTGTTGAATGATGAGATTAAATCTCATTGCTCTCATGGGTCTACTGTAGCTGGGACTGTGAATAGGATCCAGGTGAGAGGTGTGCCAATGGGTATGAATGTGTGCATTAGTGATGCAAATTTCTCTTTATTTCATTCATACATGAGGGTGGATAATTTCATAAGTATTCTTCCTGCTGTGCAAGATTATGAGAGTTTCTGTGTCTTCTAGGAATTGTCATGAAAAAAAAATCATTTGAAAGGAAGAGGAAGAGGAGAGAAGGAGGAGGAAAGAGGAGAAGGAGAAGGAGAACCACCACCACGAGCACCACCATTAGTACCATCTCCTAGATTTAACTCAGAAAACACTGATTTCAGTTCAAAAATATTGCATGGTTGTTGTTGTTTTTGGGGGGGGGATTCTGAAAGATGCACAGTCTTGCAGCAATTGACCATTTCCTTGATAAAATCTCTTTACGTGTTGAAAAGGGATTTTGCAGCATCTTTGAAACTAACTACAAAAGAAGTTGTAACATGAGCTTTCATAAACTTGGTCTACTTCTTCAGATGCTTTGGAGTGAACTGGTGCCCAGGAATGATCTTTATAGACCATGTAGATACCCATGGAAACACAAAATTTGTCAGTATGGTGATGAAGTGAAAATTTCAGTTTTAATGATAGTTATTGAGGGACTAAGGCAGGAGTAAAGATGTTGGATAAGGCCAGAGGAGTAGACCAAGGGCCTTTGCAGACTGCCAGAAATAGTGCAAATTGAGTCCACTTTAAGGGTTAGGGTTAGGGTTAGGGAATCATGGGAATTGTATTTTATTGTGGCACCAGAGCTCTCTGACAGAGAAGGCTCAATGTCTCAGAAAAAAACAATTCCCATTATTCCCTAGCACTAACCCTAACCCTAAAAGTGGACTCAATTTGTACTATTTCTGGCAGTCTGCAACCCCTCTTACTTTAAAAGGGAGAATCAACAATCATAAAAACACACAACCATGCATGATCACAAGAACTAAGAAATCCAAAGGTTTTACACTGAAACAGAGTAGGCCTGACTAAGGGGTGTTGCAGACTGCCAGAAATAGTGCAAATTGAGTCCACTTTTAGGGTTAGGGTTAGGGAATCATGGGAACTGTATTTTATTGTGGCACCAGAGCTCTCTGACAGAGAAGGCTCAATGTCTCAGAAAGAAAAAAAACAGTTCCCATGATTCCCTAGCACTAAACCTAACCCTTAAAGTGGACTCAATTTGCACTATTTCTAGCAGTCTGCAAAGGCCCCAAGTCTACAAAAGTGCACTCTACAACACACAACTAGTCTCAAAGGTACTGCAAAATCTCTTTGCATACTGATATTCCAAACTGGCATAATGATGTCTCTGAATTTGACCTTGATGTGTTCAGACATTTTTTCTCACTGAGGACAAGAAAAATGGAGAGTATTCTTCACATCTTTTGTGTCCATGTGTCTGTGTGTTCACAGCCCCAAGAACATGCATCTTGAAACTGTGGGAGATCAAGGATAGTAGATCTTGGTAGCTCTTAATATCTTTTTTGTGTCTTCTAACTATTAGCATGTAGTGAGGAAATCATGATAAAGTTGATGGCTTTAAATGAAGGATGATATTGGCGAACACTTCTGAATGTAGAAAAGTGCTAAATTTTTGCAGTCTGTTACCTTGAGACAGATGCATGCACCAATTTTTCATGACACATGATGGTTACATGGAAGATTACCAGTCCTTTTCCATTCTCCAGAGTGTTCGGTATTTCGTGATTACAACAGTTCATTTGTCAATTTTATAAATCTCTGGTTTTGCACTGTTCTCAAGAATAGACTGCTTCAGGCAAGTAATTAGACAGACATAACATAGGAGAGAGCTCTTGATAATACTTGTGTGTCCTGTCAGTCTTGGAGAGGATGACTGATATTGCTTCATTCTAATCCTGCTGTTCTATATTGATGCTGCTTGTTTTATTTCAACATTATTGATGACTGCTCTGTTTATTTGATGTTTTATGATTGATTATTTTGTTTGTGATGGGACATTACAGGCGTTTTATTGTGTTAGGTTAAGTTAAGTGATGGTCAACTCTGGAGTCCTTGCAAAGCTTGTTAGCGAAAGTGCTCTCTTTAATGAGCACTGATGGTCATTTAATGTTCTTAGAGTTATGAGTGCAGACCAATGCCTACCTACCAGAATGAAGGGTAGAATAAACAGTTTGGAATAGCTCCAGACAGAGAGAGAAAAGAGACTGGGGAGTTAGAATTTTGGGGAAATTTATTATGTTTTAAAGACTAGCTCATCAAGTAGAGAGAGAGACCATAGTACACTAGCAGACTATATACTTTGCATGCAGAAGGGCTCGGGTTGAGTCCCTACTGTTTACAGTAGAAAAATTCAAGTAGCAGGCCATTAGGGAGAACAAAAACTCTGCTTCAATTTTGTTATATTTCTCTGAATACCACCTGCATTCCAGCCCCATCTCTGTTTATATCAAATTGTGAAAGTTGGGCTTTTTAAAGTCATACATAGAGACTCATGTGCATTTTGCATACTATATGCACATGGTTCATATAACCATTGAGTTGGAAGGGGTTGCAAAGATCTAGTCCAACCCAATGCTTTCATGATCATGTCCTGTCTGAAACTGGCAGAGTGTAAACATCCAGGAGAGAGAGAACTTTTTCAGTGGACCCCCAAAACCAATCAGCAGCCATTTGGGTCAGGGGGCAGAGTTGCACCCATATGTTACCCAGCAACTATTTTGCAACCTGCCAAAACCCACTTTTTAGGGAGGTATTAAATACTTCCACAATGCTGTGAAAAGTAATTATGGTAATTTAAGCCTTGGGGGTTATTCACACTGTGAAAATAATCCAGGATGAACTGGATTAAATCTCTGTTGTTCATGCACATCTTGAATGCACCCAATTAACTTTTTTTGGGGGGCTGCCAAAAACCCCACTAAAACCAGGATAATATCAAGGTTTTCCTGGAGGTGAAGTCGTAGGTTTTCATGGCCGGCATCCATAGTTTTTGCTGGGGTTTTTGGGCTGTGTGGCCATGTTCTAGAAGAGTTTATTTCTGACATTTTGCCAGCATCTGTGGCTGGCATCTTCAGAGAAACAGATGCTGGCAAAACGTCAGAAAGAAACTCTTCTTTTCCTGGAGGGGTTTTTTTTTTAAAGATCCACATTGTCAGTAGTGTGAATAACCAATGCGAATAAACCAGAATAGACCCAGGATAAAGCACTGCTTACCAAAAAAAAGGGGTTCTTTATGCATTCAGATAATCAGCTCCATCTTTATTCTAATGCTTGCACATGTGAACAACCGAACTGTCAGAGATGTGGATTGATGCAGATTGATGCTGTTCCATAGTGTGGATAACAAACCCGGAATGCATGAGTAAAATGATTTGCATCACCATACTAAAAAAGAATGATGTGTGAATGATCCTTTGATTGCATTAGCATAAAGCCAAACAGGCTCCTTGCCTATGTATGCACAGTGTTCATAATGTACACACTTTCTGTACACATTTTCACCACTGAGTAAAGAACGTTTGTGTATATTTTTAAACTCTACACACCTCTGACCTTTGAAATTTGTTTAAATGATTTATTGAATTACCATATATACTTGACTATAAGTTGACCTCATGTACAAGTTTGGGGGGCAAAATTATGGATTTTGATATGACCCATGGATAGGTTGAGGGTAAAACTTAGCTGTATGTAACAAAGGATGTAAAGGATGAAGCAAAGGAAAATGATGCTAAAGAACTTTTGTTGTTGTTTTGTTTGTTTGTTTGTTTTTGATAGGCATAATTGTGCTCACCCTTAAGGCTGGATGGATGAGATAGTAGAGGGGGTTGATGCTTCTTTTAGGTTCTCCGAGAAGGGATTAAGCTCTCACATTTCACCAGGGGGTGGCTCCTTTTTGGTAAGAGTTAAAGTTACACTGGCCCATGGATAAGACAACCCAGTTTTTTTGGGTCAATTTTTTGTCTCACAAGTCTTGGAAGGTAATAATTTTAGCAAGAATATTAAAAAAAACACATCAAAACTGATCATTTCAGCAAGACTATCAAAACCACTGAAATTCTCATGCAATCATCTCAATAACATGAAATACTTCTTCCTGGGGCTCTGGAAGGTCCATTCAAGTATATCATTTTTTTTTTCAGGTTTGGACCCTAAAATGTTGTCAGACTACATATCACCACTGATCACTAGGAATTATGGGTGAGGGTGATGAGTACTGCAGACCTGCAACATCTGGAGAGTCAAATTTTGGAAAGGTTTGAGTGGACATTTCTGGACTCAAATGGCAAATTGTCTGAACTGGCAGTGATAGCTGCCAATAATGTGATTCCCACCTCTCCATAATTGTGCCCAATTTTCATAATTCTACTAATCCTGTAAAATACAAAATTACTATTTTTTGTAGAACTGAAATAAATAAATAAATAAATAAATAAACTGTCTATAGAAAGTCAGGGAGTACAGAACAGTAGCTATTTTATGAGATTTATTTCTGCTTTCTTGTAAGCTATCATGTGCAATTTTAAATAGATTAATTGTGCAATACATATAGGGCACAAATGAATAAATGAATAATCTGCATGGGAGAAGTTTAGTTTGTTAATGGATTTATGAAGTTGCAATGCATGCTTGCTGTACATTAACCACATTTCTACTGGCTAAATTCAAATATTTTTCTCCTATTTGCACTAGCCAAATTCAACAGGTATAGCTATTCCTAGCATGGAGACACCCATGTTCTACCTACTTATCAGACAGGTGTTAAAGATGAGAAGTTTCTCAGAAGAAAGACAGCAACCTGAATTTAGCACTAATGTGGCTGGATGCACTAGCATGCAATACACAGTCTTGTAAAGTGAAGAACTAAAACCTGTGAGTCTGGACTGTTGAATGTATCAAATTTTGATTTCTCCAACATATGAGATCTTTTGAATCTCAAGTTCATTCTTTCTGGAATATGAAAAAGCTTGCAGATGTTATATCAAAAATGAAACATTTTCACCCATTCTTCAGCCCCACTTGTGAGCTAAATCAGTAAACCATCATAAATTCCATGCTATTTACTACCCAGCCATCATAACCAAGCATGTGTCTGAACCATATCATGGTTAACTTTTTAAATGGTTTCTTCCAACATAATCTGGGATCCATTCACACTACACAATTATAGTGGTTTATTTCATTTTATTTATAATGTTTTATAAGACCAGACGTTGAACATGAGTCAACAGTGTGATGCCACAGCTAAAAAGGTCAATGCAATTCTAGGCTGCATCAATAGAAGTATAGTGTCTAGATCAAGGGAAGTAATAGTGCCACTCTGTTCTGCTTTGGTCAGGCCTCAGCTGGAATACTGTGTCCAGTTCAGGGCATCACAATTCAAAAAGGATGTTGAGAAACTGGAGCGTATCCAAAGAAGGGCGACTAAAATGGTGAAAGATCTGGAAACCATGGCCTATGAGGAATAACTTAGGCAACTGGGTTTGTTTAGCCTGGAGAAGCAACGATTAAAGGAGGATATGATAGCCCTGTTTAAATATTTGAAGGGATGTCATATTGAGGAGGGAACAAGATTGTTTTCTGCTGCTCCAGAGAATAGGACTCGGAACAACAGATGTAAGTTACAGGAAAAGAGATTCCGCCTCAACATTAGGAGGAACTTCCTGAGAGTAAGAGTTGTTTGAGTGTGGTGGAATCTCCTTCTTTGGAAGTCTTTAAATAGAGGCTGAATGGTCATCTGTCGGGGATGCTTTGATTTTGAGTTCCTGCATGGCAGAATGGGGTTGGATTGGATGGCCCTTGTGGTCTCTTCCAACTCTATGATTCATGTTATGGCAACTTTCTATGGTGTCCTGGAGTTTATAGTTTGGTGAGGCACGACAGCTCCATGGGTGAGAATCCTAAATACTCATCCTTAAACTACAGACTCCAGGATTCCATAGCATGGAACCATGGCAGTTAAAGTGGAATCATAGTACTGTAATGACATAGTGTGAATGGGCTCTTGGACCAAGAAAAAATGTAAAATGCATAGCCAGAATTATGCATAAATTTTCTGATGGCTTATCTTGACCTAATGCATTCTGATTTCCAATTCTTTGACAGCAATATGAAACTGCAGTAGAGATAATGACAGCATGAAAAAGTGACCCTGTTTTGGTTGCGCAGCATTAAACAGGACATTTCACAATATCTTTTTTTTCTTCACCACCTCCTTAAATAGACTTTCATTGGCCTCAAAAGACAGATTTCTAAAAGAAAACCTTACTGTTCCTTAGTTTTATCTCCTGCTCTTTTCTGAAGCAACAAATTTCCATCTGCTGCATTTACAAATTAAACTGTCCCCAAAATCAAGTAAATTAAAAGTGTGCCTTCC
Organism: Phrynosoma blainvillii; assembly: GCA_026167975.1. Classification (NCBI taxonomy): domain Eukaryota; kingdom Metazoa; phylum Chordata; class Lepidosauria; order Squamata; family Phrynosomatidae; genus Phrynosoma; species Phrynosoma blainvillii. The sequence continues at coordinate 7,566,952 of JANUYF010000007.1, read as the reverse complement.
AGATCTACCATGGTACAGATAAAGCGTTGACTTTACATGCTTCCTAGACTTCAGCATGCTGTTTTATTTCAGTTCATCGAAGCCACAAAAGCATACTTCCTATTTCATCTGCCACCAACAGTATAAACATTAAAATAATTTAAATGCAGGGAACTATTCGTTGTGCTATGTTAAGCTGCACTAGTAGGACAGCCGTTTCCAAGAACCAAGACTTAAGATGTAAATCCCTGCATGATTCACCTTTCAGTTTAAACCTTGTTGGCTTGACTCTTTTCCCCATGTCAGGTGGAAGTAGTTACATGGAAGATGATGGTGATGGACCTTATTGCAGCAGGATAACAGCACATTCGATTCATCCTTGCTGCATGACATCAGTTCTGTCCTGTCAATATACCATAAGAGACCATTGTAAAAGCTGTTCTATATACTTGCAGAAATATTCTGATAATGACCTCCTTTAATATTTTTTGTCGTGTTGTATTTTCAGAGGAAAAGTTCAATGGTGTTTTCCTGCTGGATTTGGTCTGTGGGCATGGTTTGGATGTGGAAATGATCCTGACCGGGGGAAATCCAGCACCTTTCCAGAGTCTCTGTTCCTGCAATGATACAATGGATTTCTCTCTCTCTCTCTCTCTCTCTCAAACACACACACACACACACATGTCTCCCTTCTCCAGTGATGCCAGAGCCCCATTCTCATTAATTTGGGCAAAGCCTGAGTGAGATCTCTTCCTCCTTCCCTCCCTCTCTCCTCCTGTCCTCCACCTTCTTCCCAAAGCTTGTTGCCTCTTGCCACCCTCTCACAAACAGCATTCTCTACCATATGGCTTTCCTAGGCAGTGGAGGGAAGGGAAAACAGAAGCTGTTGGAAGATTTTTGCATCCTTTCCCCCCCCTCCTTAGATAGATAGGGATTTCCTGCATGTAAACTCCTCTCTCATTCAAACTAACCATGTGCTTTAGGACACTCCCCCTTTGGGACTAACAGACATTCTCTTTCAAAGATTTTCAACTAAACTGTTGTTTTTCCATCTTCTTCCTCTCTCAACTTTCTTTGGAAAGATGGTGAGATAAAGATTGTTTTTTAACCTGAACTATTCACTAGCTAGATTAGGATATAGCCTTTATGTATATAGTCTTTATGTATATATGAGGGTGGTGGGACAGACAGAGAGGCCTCCCCAGCAGACCTCAAAACACAGATATGTTTGTAAGGGAGAATATAGTCCATTAGATAACCTGGACCTGAGCCATTATATATCAAAAGCAGCTCAGTCATCAATCAGAGTGGAGATGGCAATCAAGAAATCAGAAGAAGACTTGGACTTGAAAAGGCAGCTGTGAAGGATCTAGATAAGATCCTTAAGTGTAATTATATATCATTAAATACTAAAATTAGGATTGTTCATGCCATTGTATTTCCTATTTCTATGTATGATTGTGAGAGCTGGGCAGTGAAGAAAGCTCATAGGAAGGAAATCAACTCATCTATAATGTGGTGCTGGCGAATAGTTCTGAAAACACCGTGGACTGCTAAGAAGACCAATGGATGGGTCCTAGAGCAAATGAAGCCCAAACTCTCCATAGCAGCAAAGATTACTAACCTGAGATTGTTGTATTTGGTTATATAATAAGAAAATGTCTAGAAAAGACAATAATGCTTTGTAAAGTTGAAAGCAATACAAAAAAGAGAAGACTACATTTCAGATGGACAAATTCAATCAGAGAAGCCATGGCTATGAATATGCAAGAGATAAGCTGGCTGATTGAAGATATGGTAGTTTGGCAGTCGCTAACTCATAGGGTTGCCATAGGTTGAAGTCAACTTGAAGGAAGTTAACAACAACAACAACAAGGCTGTTGGACCTTTGAAGAGACCTCATTTCCTACACATTATAGTAAGGCTTTTACCTCCTCTCGAAATGCAGAATGTTGATATCTTTAAGAGATTCAGCCTGTAAAATTACCACTAGGCCTGTGTGATAGTCATAAATCATACTGCTGTCATTCTGACATTACCCTGCAAAGTTGTAGGTGGGTGATGACTTACCAACATTAGTAAGCAACAACTTTCTCCAAACAAATTTGTGCATAGTGATATGGGTCTTTCAGACAGACTCTGGCAGCTAAGCTAGAACTAGGGACTAGTTCTTGTTTTCATTAAAAACATTTCATTCATCACACTATTGGAGAGCTTCACTTTTTTTATAAAGCAATGGGTTGCTTCTTTACAACTAGAGAGATAGCCAGTCTCTAGGATCATAGTTTTCACCTTAAAACATACACACCCACATTCCATTGCCACGAAGACCAAAAGCTATCAATCACTTTCTTAGGGATTAAAAAAAAAAACAATTCTTGGACTTTGTTGCAAATTTTAAGATCACAGAGGTATGGAAATGCCTAGCTTTTTAAAAAATGTGTTGCAATTGCCATTACTCTTGCAACAGAGCGTTCACCTTTCTTATTTCTCTTGTATTATTTAAATAGTATCTATTGTGTAAACTAAGGTTTCCTAAGCCTTAGAAAGTGTGGAATATAGTAAAAAGCAACAAATTTTGATGCAAGGAGCCTCTTGTGTGGGTCTGCATTTCAGTCAACCTCATTTGTAAAATTTGTAGATTTACAGTAACCCACCTCCTCTCCTTCTGTTTTCAGCAGATTCCACACTGGGGACAGAGAAGAACTTAAAATGAGAGTTTGACCTATAATGTTCCATTTACCCATCTAAAGGGATGGGGGGGAGGGTTAGACAGAATCACATTGGGGCAATTGTGTATTCATCTGGTGCAAAACTGAGAAAAGGAGTACAAATAATATTGCTGTTTGTTATAAGAAAGAAAGGGGGTTGTATTGGAAACCTACTTTTCTTTTTCAGCAGCAACAACATTCATTTGTTGGGGAGACAAAAATCACATACTTGCCTGACTTTGCTACAGTCCACCAAAAAGTTAACATTGCACAATACTGTTGAAATAAATAGGCTATAGCCATGATTAAAACTGGATTTTGACCCGAGTATACAATGAAGATTTGGAAATGCTGGGAATGCTATTTAAAAGCTCCATTTGTATAACAAAAGTAGGCACTTATTTCTTACAGCTATTGGAGATACAAGAGGACGATGATTTCTTTGTGTGCCCAACTGATGAAATGCAATGCTCATCCAGTCAAATCCCTACATGGATGTGCACTCAACAGCTGACAGGTAGGCTGCACTCATGGAAAAGGGAAAGTAGCTGAGCTATATACTCTATAATGTCAATGGATGATCTATGTCATTGTTTCCTCCTGACCCAGTAATGAATCCATGTAGGGATTTGAAGAATTCTCATTAACATTTGCATCCTCTCTTTTTTTAAAAGAAAGATATCTCGATACTCTAAATACTTTCCTGAGGATAAGAAAAACAGTTGTAAAATTCTTCATTCATCAGAACTTTGTGGGGAGGGGTCATTTATGTGGATTTCCTGCATATAAAATATATGCTTTAGTGGGCTGAAAATGTGTTTTATGCACAAATGCAATGCTTTGCACAAAAACCATGTTGCCTACTGTCTCAAAATATGCTTTATGTTCTTCTATATGGAAGATATATTCTGAGGAGCACAAAGCACGTTTTTGTGTGAAAAAAAAAGACTCAGAATATTTTCCAAAGGAATCAGTGCATTTTGTGCAGAAGACACTGATCTGTATTGAAATGTTAGTTTCAACTACAGTAGACCCATTAGACCATTGGGGTTTACATACATGCTAAATCACCTTTTCACAATTGATTCAGTGGGTCTACTGTAGGTGTGACTAAACAATAATATTCAGGCCAATGTCTCCTGTATGAAAATATTGCTGCTTGTACTGAAAACATGCTTTATGCTCCCAAACCGCATATATTAGTTTTCAAAAACATGTTGTTATAAAGTCCTGAAGTGTGAACTTTTCTTGAAAATTGTACAGAATCCTTCAAACACAATCATAACTGATAAAGATAGCCAATGGCCAGCTGAGTCCTCACTAGTTCAGCTCAAGCAGTACTGAATATCAGCCTGGAGATTTCCATTCATCCACGCACCATCCACATATCCATCTTGATGTACACCAATTATTTTCGACATGCAATAGCTCTGCATCTTTTAAGTCAGGTTGTCATTGTTTTTCCATCTATTATGAATATCAGGCTTTCTCTTCAAAGTGGAAGATAATGTTTAAGTCTGACCAAGGCATGCTGGATATGGGGCAGAGTAAGTCTTCTCTTACCAGCTAAACATCTGGCAACATCTGACAGGGAGACAGCTCTCAAAATGGGTATACTTAGCTTAAAGAGAAAACTGAAGAGGGGCATGGCATAATTCTTGGAATGCCTGAAAAGCTGTCACATAGGAGAGAGCAAAGACTTGTTTTCTGCTATATGATAAGGCAGGGGCAGGCAACCTTTCCCCTTTAAGGGCCGAGGGACTTCAGCTCCCAGAAGCCTCAGCCATGTTGGCCAATAGTCCCATGTTGGCCAATAGCTCCTGGGATTCTGGGAGCTGAAGTCCCTTGGCCCTTAAAGGGGAAAGGTTGCCTACCCCTGTGATAAGGGGATGATTAGATCTAAAGGGAATAAGATACAGGATTAGATCAATGATGATGGTGATTATGCCAATGCCACCTTTTTCCCCAGAGGGATCCAAGGTGGCTCACAAACAAAAACATAAAATCTCAGTAAAATTTGAAAACAATTAAAATCTACACACAATATAAAATCACATAAAATTATACGAAAATTAAAAGTATAGCTTAAACCCACCTGCTCCATAAAAATCACCCTAATGTGGCATATACCAAATGCTTGCTTAAATAAAAATGTCTTGGCTTGCTGATGAAAAACAGGAGGGGGGGCAGCCTAGCTTCCAGTGGAAGGACATTCAAAAGGGCGGGAGCAGCCACCAAGAAGGTTCTCTTTCATGTCTTCACCAGGTGAGTCTGTCATCTTGGTGGGACCAAGAGAAAGCCTTCTCCTCAAGATTGCAGAGCTCTTGCTGGTTTGTATGGGGAGATATGGTCTCTCAAATAGTCTGGACCCAAGCTGTATATCTAAAGGGAATAAAATACAGGAGGGTAAAATTCAGCTGATATTATAAGAACTTGGGTTGGTTATTGGGACTCCCTTTGGTGGAATTCTTCAAGAAGACACTGGACATCTGTGGAGAATGCTTTAGCTCCAGCATTCCTACATGGTAGTGAATGACCTAAGAAATTGCCTCCATCTTTCTGATTCAATAAATATGTTTTATTAATATCTGACCTTCATATAAGAACTTTTGCAGAGAGAAGGGTTATCCAAGGGTGTATCTACACTGTAGAAATAATGCAGTTTGTCACCACTTTAACTGCCATGACTCCATCATGCAGAATCTTGGGACTGGTAGTTTAGTAAAGCACCAGCACTCTTTGGCAGAGAAAGCTAACCTTATAAAATTACAAATCCCAGAATTTCATAGGGTAAAGCTGCTGCACTGAAAGTGGTGTCAAACTGCATTATTTCTATAGTGTAGATGCACCTTGAGATAAATTAATTTTCCTGGCTCCTGCTTTGAGATTCAGTAATTATTTAGATCCATTAATCATCCCACTGGTTTTCTTAATATGTCTAGTGAGTGAAAAAACAACCTCCCCCCCCCATAAGGCCATCTAAGGACTAGTAATTAAATAAGTAAAATACTCAATAAGGTGACTGCTAATATTTTGCTAAAACACTCGCCTAGAAATGATCTTGCTGCCTTGTTAGTTAATGTACATGAAGCACAGAAATCAAAACATGCATCATGTAATTAAATGAAAGTTACATAGATATTTTCTTACTAATGTGAACTAAATGGAAGAAAAAACTTGATATAATTGCCTACTTTAGCAATAGAAAATGTATGAGTTACTGTTCAGGTGATCTCAAAAATCCTTTTCAATACAATTAAATATTGCTCAGTCCAAGACTATCTTTTAAGAGTCTGAACTCTCTCTGCTTTGTATGAGGCTTTTATGCAAAAAAAGGAAAATGGTTTCACTTTTATCCTCCAAGGGATATTTGGAGTTAATTGGCCCATTAAGTGATTAATTTTAATAGATAGGCATTACTTACTAACGGTAGGTTATCCTAGCTCAATAGTCAAACAGGTAAGCTGAAATAAGATTCCAAAATGAAACTGAAGCAAAGACAAAAATTAGCAACAGGCCTGCAAATAATAACATACTATTTATACTGGTTTGGAGAGACCTCTAGTGTCCCTAAGACTGTGAAATTCAGGAACACTTCTCTGCTGTGTTAAAAGGACATCTGGATATCTGGGTTTCAGATTATCAGGAAGGAAAAAACATGGGTACTAATGTCCATTCACTATTTTCCTTCCCTCTGGGAAGCTATGCATATTAAGAATAAATGAGAAGAGCAAGGGAATGGGGCAGAGACAAGAGCTGTGGAAGAGAATCACAGAGTTGGAAGAGACCACAAGGGACAACCAATCAAACCCATGCCATGCAAGAATATACAAAGCATGGCGATCCAACCTCTGTTTAAAAACTTCCAAAGAAGAGACTCCACCATACTTGGAGGCAGCATATCAGCCAGATAGGTATCATCCACTAACATTACCCTGTTTTCTGTTACACAGTCTCATTTTACTGGCCTTCTTTCAGTTCACACAAGTTCTGAAGAATATTCACTGTAACACCTTGATTTAGGGTGCCAACTGAAATAAGAGATAGGGCTTATTTTCCTTTAATCATTATATAGAAAACACAACCTGCTGACATGCAACACCTACTGAAATTCTCTCTTCTGGACAATTCTTAGAGGGACAGGAGCCCTGTCCCTTGCTTCACATGGCAAATCTACCTGGATTTGACAGAAAGGACAGACAGTAGTATGTGGTGAGCCAGATGATAGCTACCAACAGGGGCAGGGCAAAATGAAAACATGGTCCCAAAATAAGAATTTCTGCCTCCCACCAATGAAATGTATCTTCAATACCAAAATTTTAAGCATTGTCAGAGAGCAAGACATTGAAAATCATTCCCATCTAGAACTCTTCTATTAGTTGTGTTCACATTCCCTTGGTAACTTTGCCTGTCCTCTCCCCTTGAAACCATGAACTGTATTTCAAAAGGCTGAAGTGATGTTTGAAACTAAACTCATCCCTCCACATTCACTAGGGTTAGGGGCACAGGACCGCTGTGGATGTGGAAAAACTGCAAATAACAAAAACACTATGTTTTTACCTGAGAAAACACCTCTCTAGGAATCTCTAGCTCCTCCAGTGCAACTCTACAGTCAACATCTGTCAGACGTTGACCATAGAATTGCACTGGAGGAGCTGCAAATACCTAGTGGAGTGTTCTCTCTAGGAATCTCTGGGTCCTTCAGTGCGACTTTTGGTTAAAGTTGACCATAGAGTTGTGCTGGGGGACCTAGATATTCCTAGAGAGAATATATTAATAAAATCCATGAATAATCAAATCTTCAAAAGTCAAAGCTGCAAATGTGGAGGGATGAGTGTACTGGAGACTGAAGAAAAATTTCATTTCAGGAGGCAGAATTCTTGGGGGAGACAGCCCTATTTTGCCCCTTCCCCCAGTAGCTACACCCCAGAACCCATTAGATAGTTATGTTCAAAAAGCAAGGAAGGAAGAAGCAAGAAGTCTGGACCAAAAAAAAAAAAAAAAAAAACCCCACCAAAAAACAAAAATATAGGGACAAACCAGAGCTTAGTAAACCCATGTTGTATAGCATAAGTTGGAGCCATGGGGATGTATCAAATGAGAATGTATTAAATTAAAGAAGAAGAAGACGGCATCTATATACGTTATCGTGTTGATGGTAGCTTGTTTAACATAAGCCGTCTGAGGGCTCACACTAAGACTCTAAACGATCTAGTCCGTGAGCTGCTCTTTGCTGACAATGCTGCCCTTGTTGCCCACACAGAAGCAGCTCTGCAGCAGCTAACCTCCTGCTTCGCAACAGCTGCAGAAATGTTTGGGTTGGAAGTCAACCTGAAGAAAACGGAAGTTCTCTACCAGCCTGCACCACAGGACAAACACCACCATCCCCACATCGCTGTAGGCAAATCTGTGCTTAAGTCCGTTCAGCAATTCACCTACCTGGGAAGCATCATCTCCTCAGATGCCAAGATTGACAAAGAGATCGATCACAGATTAGCAAAAGCATATAGCGCATTTGGAAGACTTTACAAAAGAGTCTGGAATAGCAAACACCTGAGGCGGAGCACAAAAATCAGTGTGTATAGAGCCATTGTACTGTCTATTCTCCTTTACAGGTCTGAAACATGGGTCACCTATCACCACTAATTACGACTCCTTGAACACTTTCATCAGCGCTGTATACGCACAATTCTAAATATACATTGGACTGACTATGTGATGAATGTTGCTGTCCTTGAGCAAGCAGGGATCACCAGCATTGAGGCCATGCTATTGAAAACGCAGCTGCGCTGGGCAGGACACGTTTGGGAGGACCATCGCCTCCCAAAAATAATACTCTACAGTGAACTCGGCCAAATGATCACCAACAATGGTCCACCCTGGCCTCACATCGGGAGGCATGGAGATGCACTATGCACAATGCTGCAGCCTTATTTGAGAAGTCACGCCGAACAAGTCTCAAAGAGAAATGACAACGCAGAAAGAATCACAACCCAGAAACATCACCCAAGGAGACCTTCTGCTGTGCTTTCTGTAACCAGACTTGTTTATCTCAGATTGGCCTTTTTAGTCATCAGCACGCTTTCAGAAAGCATGGGATGAGTCCTTCCTGAATCTTCCTTTGCGAAGAAAAGCCAGAGAGAGAGAGAGATTAAATGTTTTGCTGAATCAAACAAAAATCAGTCTAATTCTACAATTTCTCCCCTGAGCCAGAGTAAGTGCTTGGGAATCTTGCCAGCAAACCATAATGGTAATATCCTGCTTTGCTTTTGTCTTCAGCATCAGAGGAATATTTACTACTCTAAGAATTTTGTTGCGTTAGAAAAATGAGCGAAATTTCCACACAAAAACATTCCCCTCCCAAAAAACAAAACAAGATTCTGTATTGAGGAATTAAGCAGCAGTTGCACAAAGCTGTCTTGTTAGTGACTTGCAAAGTGGTGCAGCACCAAATAAGTATGCACAAATGCACATCCATGTGCATTGTACATGTTTGACTATGTGAAACCATGTGCAATGAGCATGTGCAGTGAGAATACAGCCCATGCACAATTTTGCTGCCATAACTTAGGTACCCATGCGATAACATCTGGATTCTAACCACTTTATTAGACATAAAATGTAAACATTACTGGCTACACTAAAAACTCACAACATCAATGTATGTTGGTTTTGGTACTTTGTAAAAATGATGTCTTTATGTGCTCATCCTAAAAAGCAACACATTTTTATTAGTAATGTCTTACTTTCAAGCTCTGGTTTAATGTAATGTAAAAGGTCTGCCCAGCCATGTGACCCATTGTAGCTCATTGATAGAAGCAAAGCAGAGAATCACAGCCACACTGAACCATAGAGTTAGAAGAAGCCCAAGGGCCATCTAACCCCCCTCTCAATTATCACATACAGCTAAAAAGCAGAAATTTTAACATAATAAAACTTTTGGCTTGTCCAGTACTTATCTCACAACATTCTGTCCATCCTGCTGCTGCTGCCTAGCATGCAATTGTTACTGTAGTGCACCTTTTCATTGATGGGCAAAACCTGTCCATAGGCTCTCAATCTCACTGCTATCCATGACTTCCTCCATGTGGTAGCTCCCTTTCAGTGCAGTGCTGCTTCTCGGACAACCACATAGTATGCACGGGCATGATTCTGCTTATCTATCCCATCCCCTCATAGATATTGTGGCTGCCAACACCTTCCCTAAGCCGGCTGCTGTTTGCTTATTCAGACAGCATCTTGCTTTGGGAAGGTGTTGGCAACCATGATTGTTCAACCCTCTGTTGCTCTCTTTCCCCCACTACTTGATCTGTTTCCCCCACACACACCCTTGCCCTCTAATCTCACTTCATTTCCGGCACCACCTCTGTTTTCCCTCACACCACCCACACCTGATCTCGCTTCCTCCTCTGCTCTCCAATCTGTCTTATTACACACCCACATGAATATATATGCTCTATGTAGGGCAATAATGGGGAAGAAGAGGAAGTGGGGCAGTGCAGATATTGATGCACCATATAGTGCAGCACTCTACCAGTATTGAAGCATAGGTGCAATAAAGGTTGTTTTAGTGCCTACATGTTTCCTGTGTTATAAAAATGCAATTGCTGCACTGTAGAAGCCTCACATGCTAATCTCCTCTCTCTCTTTGCCTGTGGAGGAATCCATTGGTTAAAGCACTCTGAAATATATTGATGATCTAAGTGATAAGTGATGAGCATGAGCAGATCCAGTAATTTAACTGGTTGCCATGTCAGCATCACATGCTGTATTTAGTAAAGTTCACAACATAATTATGTGAAGAAGTGCTTTCTTTTTCCGTGTTCCAAATCAACGACCAACTAATTTTCTGCAATTTAGAAAAGTCTTTGGAAGAGACCAGAAACAAAGGATCTCCAAAGAGGTAAGACAATGAAACACAAGTCACCGAAGACTGCTCCTTTTTGTTAAACAGGGAAACTTTTGCAATTGTCTTCTCGTTTTATTTATTCTCTGTTTATTAGATAGAAACGATGGGTCTTCTCTGCTGGTAGCATATCTGTAACCCAGAAGGAAATTACAGCTATGGTCCTTGTCAACATCGTTCATTTCATGGGAAAGTCATCTGGCAGAGGATTTCAAGAAAGTAGGAGCGATTGAGGACTTTGTCAATGTATTTTAGGTAACTGGATTCTGCTGGAATATAGTCAAACTTAATCTGCAAGATGCCTGACTACTCTATTGTCTGACATACATCTTCTGATTCTTACATCTATTGTTGTTAGACCTTCCAGGAAGGAGGGATTGGTTTTCTTTTTCTTTTCTTTTTCCAATAGTAGAAAGAACTTTTTTTTTCTTCTAGTATCCCAAAGGGCATACAGCTGAGGTAAGAGTGCCACCTACAGGACATAACTGAATTGGTTCCAATAGGGAAAATGGTAAAATCGCTCACTATCAGCTAAGGATGATGGAAGAGTTTGGTCTTTGCACTTTCTTTCAAAACTACAAAGAGCATCAGAACAAGTTTTCAGTGTGCATATTGAGTACAGGTATCCCTCAGTTAACAAAGTGAATGTGGCCCTGGGCATTAGTCCTTTAACAGAAAATTTGGTGCCAGAAGCAGGAATAACACAGAAAGAATAGGATAAGTTCCAACACCGTGCACACACACATACAAAAAAGAAAACAGTTCATGTTTCAGTAAACTTTTTATCCAAAATCAACTATATGTCCATATGAAATGAAACAACCAGGTCAGATAAACCCTGTATAGGTAAGCAAAAATATTTTGAAACTTCTAGAAAGCATTTTCCAAAACACATCCAGGCATGGTTTTGTCTTTCTTCAGCCTCCGTTTTCCTTGTGATTTCCATTTTGGTAGCCAAATCTATGCATCTATGCTTTTTAAAAGCATGCTTAGGAGGGGAAGCTCTGAGACAGGCTTATCTGCTTTCTCTCTGTTTTTCTGTTCACACATACTCAGTAAGAAATTCTAGATAGCTGTCACTTGCTATGCCAGTTGTGGGCGGCATGCTTAGCTACACTAAGGGCCTTTACAAACTGCTAGCAATAATGCAGCTTGAGGCCACTTTAACTGTCCTGGTTCTGTGCTAGGGAATCATGGGAACTGTAGTTTATTGTGGCACCAGAGCTCTCTGACAGAGTAGGCTCAATGTCTCAGAAAAAAACTATGGTTCCCATGATTCCCTAGCACTGAGTCAGGACAGTTAAAGTGGCCTCAAGCTACATTATTTCTGGTAGCCTAAGATCAGATAGACTAGAATCTCACTCTTTCCCAACTCACACTTTTATTCCACTGTTTACTGTTGACCTACTGGTGCAACACAACACTGAAAAATTGTACTTCACCAATCATCATTCACTACCCTCCCAATTACTGGTGATGCTTAAATAAAACTTCAAACTAGACAGAAGACAAGGGAACAAAGGGAAGACATAAAAAAAACTTTGTAAAAAGGAACTTTTGTCAGAGGCTTTGTTAACAGAGTCATGCTTATATACTGTTGTGCAAAGTATTCTGGGGCCATGATGCAAAGTATTTGGGAATTGCTTGAGGCATTAAAGCACAATTAAAGTCCACTGGCTCTTATGGAAAACTGTTTCTGGTAAAGATGAAAATTACCAGAGCTCATCTTAAATGCATCTGAGGAAGTAGACTGGAATCTACGAAAGCTCATGCTGCCAATTTCTTTCAGTTAGTCTCAAAGGTGCTACAAGATCTCTCTACATCTTAAAATGAAAATTAGAGATGAATTTTGACGCCTTCTACCCAGGTGAAATATCTGCAAAGATGTCAAGAGAAGCAAAATCGGCATTTCAAGCAACCCCTTTGTAGAAGGTCCACTCCACAAATACATTAAATGCATGGACATGAAGGAGATCCATGCTTGCACTGTGTCTTTTCCTTGACATGTTGAGCAGATACCTTTAAGTAGATAATTAAAAATGTATGTGAGTCAGCTTGGTGTTGTGATTTGAGTGTTGGACTAAGTTTCTGGAGAACGTGCTTCAAATCCCTGTCCAGCCATAGAATCCCACTAGGTGGCCTGAGGCAAGTCTCATGCATCCTCAGAGGAAGATAAAGGCAAAGTCCCTCTGAACAAATCATGTCAAGAAAATCCTATGATAGGTTGCCTTAGGGTTGCCATAAGTCAGAATCAACTTGAAGGCACATAACAACATCAAACAGCACATATACAAATGTAGGTTCTCTCTATTTCCAGAAGCCTGGTTGGACTATACAGTACTATCAGATTTCCATTAGCTAAGTCCTGTCAATGCAAGGAGGACAGAATGATAGTAGATGTGAGGATCTGGGTAAGACAAGTATGTTTCCTGCTGTTCCCCAGTCATTCTTTCAGGATATGTATGGACTGGATTTCCTGGAATAGCTTTTAAGACAGTGAAATTCTAAAGGGAATGCCATGTCTGTCCCTGCTGACTAACCACTAGGCATACTGATTTCTGTTTCAAAAGTAGTTGTTATAGTGTTAAGACATATCATATTTTCTAAATATTATGCCATATGGTGGATAGGGCTGGGCAAGAATTTTATTTTGTCTGCTTTTGGATAAGAACTTTACAATATTGTGAAAATTCTTACTAGGTCCATAAAAAAAGAACATTTGAAATGGATTTTTGGAGAATAGGAAATTGGTAGATTTGCCCATCCAGAGAGAGTTGTCCTCCAAGTCTGGTTTTGAATCCCTGTGTATCCCATCGTGTTAGTCCTCAATTGCGGTCCCTTCTTCCCAGCCTCCTGGCAATAAGGGAGGGGGATAAATACAAGGCAATACTCTTCATACTAGGAATAGTTATGCCTATGGGACTTGTGCAATGCAGATGGTTCAGAGTTTTGTTTATTATGGTTTAAAATTCATTCATCTCTTCACATGCTGAATGGTGGGGGAGAAACTTGAAGTTACTCTTTAAAAAAAAAGTTAAACCTAGGCAAAAACAAAACTGACAAATTCATCAATTCAAACTGGTAAATGGTATACTTGATGCCAGCATCTGGCATAGACAGGCAAATGCTGGGGTCCTGGACCCATAGCAGAAATCACTACTTCTGGGTTCATTACCACAGTTGATAGAACCCAGCTGATTAACAGATATGGAAGAAACAGCCCAGTCATTCCAAGTAGAAATCCTAGGACTGTATTGTGGGAAAGAGTGGCATCATTAATAGCGTTAAGAGAAGTGCACTGGTTTTACTGGGGTCTTTTTGCATGTGGGGCGGGGAGCTCCTCCAGACACTAACTCTCTGAAGGACCTTGTAGGCTAAAGGTTTTAAAAACCAAAGTGACCAATTAACCAAAGTGATTCAGAGTAAAAATGAGGTAGAAGGGTCAAGGAGAAGCTGATTTTTGTAGCAAAAACAAATATTTCTTTCAGGAAAAGATAGCAGCAGAAACCAACAGAACAGTCTATATTCAGTGCAAAGTAAAAGGGAGTGAAAAACAGCATGGAAGCTAAAAGTCTGCTCCTGACTAATCTAAGAGGGGATTAGCTACTACAGATTACACACATGGATTTTCTCACCCTCTGATACAAAGATGACTGAAGATTGAAGCAGCAGAAGGCAGATCTTAACAAGAAACTCTCTATGTGTGTGTGTCTGTGTGTGTGTGTTTGTCTTTGTATTTAACCTCTTTCAGACTTAGGATGTTATCACACGGGGGAAATCTGTTGGTTAATCCACACAAATCCCAAACAAAAACTGAATTTGCACCTCACGATTTCACACGACATCGCACAGAAACTGGTCAGAAACTGGACAGAAATTGGTATTATCTGAGATCTTTTTAATTTTGGGAGTTTAGAGGAAATGCATTTGCAAAATTACAGTAATTTCACATTTACTGTAATGTGAAAAGCAAATACGCATGGACAATTCTCTTTTAAAACCTGGAGGAGGGCCAAGAGGAGGAGGAGGAGGGGCCTCCAGGGATGGAGAGTCCTGGGCTCCTGCCATCCAGGGAAGGGAAGGGAAGGCAAGGCAAGGCAAGGCAAGGAGAAGGAAGTTTGGGAGAAGTTTGGCATTTGGGATGGAGGGGAAAGAAGGCTTCCCTCACAGCAGTTGTGGGTGGATGTGGGTGCAAGTGTGGGGTGTGCTTGTGGAGCAACTTGGAGCTCCATCTCACCATGAAGTTCTGCCCTGCAGGTCCTACAAAAGAAAAAGGCTTATGGGGGGGGGGCATGGGAGCTACCTCCAGTTTCCCCCTCTCCTGGGCATCATCCAAGGCTCTGGCTCTCCCCAGGGAACACCCAGCCCAGCCCTTCCTTCCTTCCTTCCTTCCTTCCTTCCTTCCTTCCTTCCTTCCTTCCTTTTCCTCCTCCTCCTTCCCTGCCAGCTCTGCCTGTGATCCTACCCTCCTTGCTGATCTCCCCAGCAGCTGACAGCCTCCAATGCCAGGAAAGGAGAGAGAGAAAAGGGAGGCTGAGCCATCTCAATCCCTCCCTTGCCTCAGCTTGCCTTGCCTTGCCTTTCCAGCCTCCTCCTCCTCCTCCTCCTCCTCCTCCTCCTCTGCTCTCTTGAAAGGTCCTAACCCCAATGGAAGGGGGTTAGGACCTGTGAAGGAGGACATGACCCCAATATTCTATTTGTGAATTTGATTTTAACTTTATCTTAGTTTAATCCTGATTTAAGGGGTGGGAGGGTTAGGGGTGGGATGATGGAATGTTTTAAACTGCTGTCTTTTAATGTGTTGTACGCTGCCCCAATTGCCAAGCAGAGGGGTGGGTTATAAATAAAAAATTATTATTACTATTATTATTATTATTATTATTATTATTAAATGGAGGACAGTCTGACATTTCCTCCTGGGAAATGCAGGACCCGCCCTGGAAAAAGAAGGAGTCTGGTCACGAAACACACCCATTTCCAGTACATGTATGGGTTCTTTTCACTTGTGTGTGAAAGTTAAAAACGTCTTTTTTTCACTTTTAACTTAATTCCGTTATTACTGTAATTACGTGTGAAAAGCTTTTGCGCAATTAAGCTCTTTTTTCGCTTTCTTTTCGGGATGCTTCATTTCCACTTTATTATCTCTTTAACAACGAAACTGGCCCACGTGTGATAACATCCTTAGGGGCTGTCTTGTAAAAATGAAGGGAACACCTTTAGGTTGGGCAAAGCAAGACCTCAGTGTTGTTGACTCTTAAAATGTTCTGGGCAATAGGAATAATAACCTGTGTATGCAACACAAAATCCAATTAAGTATAGATATTTACCCCCTTCCAAATCTAGATGGGTTGCTCAACATCTCTAGAAGCTATGCAGTACCTCACAATGGGGGGGGGGGTATACTAGTCTGAGCCAGTTTGGCAGGTTTCCATTCAGTGGAAGTAGACAAGACAAGGCAAGGCAAGCTTACTGTTGAATATAAAATCATCATCATCATCATCATCATCATCATCATCATCACCACCACCACAGAGAACTTACACACATTCAAAATAGACAATGAGGAAATAGAAATAGTAAAAGAGTTCTCATACCTGGGATCAAACATTGATCAGAAAGGGGACTGCAGGCAGGAAATAATGAGAAGATTAAGAATGGGGAGGGCGGCTATGAAAGAACTAGAAAAGATCCTAAAATGCAAAGACATACAACTCAGCGTAAAAGTCAGAATCATACAAGCTATCATATTCCCTCTTACCATGTACGGATGTGAGAGCTGGACAGTCAAGAAAGAAGATAGGAGGAAAATCAAAGCATTTGTGATAATGTGGGGCTGGAGAAGAGTGCTGAGGAATCCATGGACAGCCAAAAGGACAAACAAATGGGTCCTAGAGCAGATCAAGCCAGAAATCTCCCTGGAAGCTAAGATGACCATCCTACCAGTATGCTCTCTTACCAATTTGTGAACACTGTGGTAAGAGACAGTTTTCCTGCCTGAAGTATCAAAGTCTAATATTCATATTTATTGAGCATAACTCATAACAATTCAACAGCACTGAACATATACAGCAAGTTAGTCTAGAACAATGCTTAGCTTTCCCATACTCAAGCACTGTACAACACCTGAGTCAAAGGACATGATGACATCCTTTCCTCATTGTACAGAAGCCAATTAGACTGACAGTTTTCTCCTAATTCAAGAATGGAATCATATCTTCCATCATACCTGAGGCAGCAGATTAGTTTTGGGGGTACACAACAAATCTTGTGACATTTGCAACACTATCCAGCCCAAGTGAGAAGCTGCAATTGCGAGGTATGCTGGTAAAATCTAACACAGAATCTGCAAGTACTAAATTTTCCCTGTTCCAACTGGAGGCAACCTTACAATGCTGGACTGCCTTGTCTCAGTGCAGTCTCTGGCTGAGCAGGATCCACTGCTCTGAAAATTTGCAGATATTTATGTATGTGTCTGGGGTAAACATTTCATCACTTTTGAAAATGACATGAAGATGAAATATATGCATATAAAAGAGAAGGAAGGAGAAACTCATGCATATAAGTAGCTTTCTATTTATTTATTTTTACCTTGTAGAAAAATATTTATTATTTTGTGTTATTATTTTCCACCTAAAATCTGCTGATGTGCAAAAAACAACAACAAAACCCAGAAAGAGTCTTCTGTAAGAAGCAGAGTAGGCAAAAGCATCAGACCCACTGAAACACATGCAGGGTGGATAATTGTCTCTCTCTCCCTAGGGTTGGTAGAGCTGGCCCTAGCTTCCACTAACAATCATGGGAACTATATTTTTTTCTAGGACATTGAGCCTTCTCTGTCAGAGAGCTCTGGTGCCACAATAAACTACAGTTCCCATGATTCCTTAGCACTGAGCCAGGACAGTTAAAGTGGCCTCAAGCTGCATTATTTCTGGCAGTCTGTAAAGGCCCTAAGTAGTAGTGGGATGAGCCATTGCACCACAGAAGGCCCACAATGGGCAATGTGCCCCCACAAACAAAACCTGGCTTTAAATGTGGAAATCAGCTGGCAGTGAGTCAGTGACAATCCATAAATCAATTGAAGAATGCTAGATGAAGCTTTGAAAGGCCTTGTAAGCTTGCCAAAATTTGCTTTGAAATTTGTGATAAACTCCTGCTTAATAAATAACAATTCACTGTGCTGGAAAGCTCAGTGTTTTGCTTTGGCTTACTCATAATAATGAAGCATTTTCAATATTGTGAAAGATGTTGTGTTTCAGTAACAAGAGCCATGCAGTTTCATGACCCTCCCGAGTTTCCGTTTGAGAACTCCTTGGAAACAGTTGCCACTTTTTCAAAAGGAATGTGAAGTGTAACTTCACCAATTTATTGAATTATTCATTAGAAGGGATAAATAAAGGAAACTGGGAGAGGGAGATAGAGATAGAGAGATGTTGTGTGGTCGCTGGGGGAGGAAGAGTTGTCACACAACTGCTTTTTATTGATAAGTGTACTACTCCTTGTATTTTCTCCAGTTCTGGAAATTTGGTCCTCTTTGCAACAAATATAACTCAGAAAAGAAAGGAGACACACAAGCACACAAATTTTTGGATTTTTCAAGACTATGTTCTCCTCTTTTAAACTTTTACTTTAACATGAAGTAAAACATTCCTTTGACAATGTTCAGAGAGTAAATAATGATCAGGAGAGAGAGACAGAGAGAGAAGGAGAAGAAATTATTCAAGTACTAGAAAAGAAAATGCTGCAGGCTAATCTTTCACACATTGTTGCTCAACTCAGGATTACGATATGACAGTTCTAACTCTCCTGCTGACATTCATAGAGACTCTATTACATTATTTACTTCTCGTAAAATAACACTCCATTACAACTCCTTCAAGTCTTGCTGCTATTCTTAGTTCAAGGGTAAAAGATTCTGCTTACCCATATTTCCAGGCTTCCAACTCACTAATGCAGCTCTGTAGAGACTACTGTTAAGAAGATTACACTGTTTTCTACCTTTTTTTCTGCTTTGGGAATGACCACATACCAAAGATTTTGGACTTTATTAAGACAGAATACCACCATTAATGTATTTTTAATGCTTTGTTATTAAGTGTTATGAACTGTCTAGCTTTGTGCAGGTTCTCAGCATCTGTTTACAGCACAGATATCAGCTCATTTGCTTGTGCATTGTTAACCTATATACTGTAAATACACACAGGGGTACTGAAATAACCATCAGAAATTTGAGGCTATGACATCCACAAGCCGCAGTTAGTATGGCTGATAACTGAGCATGAGAGAGATTTGTATTTCAAAACAACTGGAGGTCACTGAATATGCATGGGATTCTTTGTAAACATGGACTTCATGGAACATCTCTTCACAACAAGTGATGATAGCCACTAGGTTAGAGTAAAAAAGATATTAGGAATGGACAGTTTATGATCTTTTGGATGTTGTTGGACTGCAGCTCTATCATCTCTCACTATTGGCTATATAAGCTAGAGATGTTGGGAACTGAAATCTAATCAAATCTGGAAAGCCAGAACTTGTCTGCCTCTGAACTGGTCAATGGCCTCAATCCAACATCCCCTCAGTGCAGTATAAATATCTGTATGCAGACCTAGGCTTCACTGAGCCATATAGGCTCATGTCAACTTACTATAAAGCCCCTGAAGCCATCCCACACAGCCATTGTGTGCTTTTTAGCAAGCAGGCAGAAGCTTCTGGTTACCTTTCCATAGCCAGATGTTCAATGATTACAGAAGCAATGAGCCCTTCCCCCAGAGGACACCTGCAGAACTCAATGCTGAAGTCATCCTTGAGGCTTTTCTGATCATCACAAGCACTCATCACTTTAACAGGCCATGCTCACCACAAAACATAGAATGATCATGGGGGACAATTTTAAGAATTTTACAGTAAGTTAGCCAGGGGGAGGCTTTGGGGGCTTCAGAGGAAGGGAGAGAATACCATATAAGGACATCTACATACATAAGAAACAGTTATGCATGCATATGTTCCTAACAGAATTCTGGCCAATATGTGGTGGATTGCTGCTTTTTTCACTTGTTTTTATTGCTTTTACCCCCTGCCTGTTCACATCATCATAGGTGTTGAATTTTACTTCAAAATTGGTGAGCCTTCCCCACATCTGAGGGAATCAGGTGATGTATGGTCAGGGAGCTTGGTGGGACTTGCTTGGTACCTGGTTCTTCCACCCACCCACTCCCAGCAGCTATATCCTTTTATCAGTTGCCTTTGCTAGTCTTATGATAGGGCAAGTTCTCACATCATTTTTGGTTATATGATAACTGAGAGTAATTCCATACATCCAAATGCCAAGTGCAGTTATCATGTGAAAATACAGAAGCCAGTATGAATTCATGATGAGGGGGTTCAACAACAAGGTGAACAGTTATACTGTAACCTGCAGACAAATTTTGTGTAATTTGGAATGTAAATGCTAGCAACTGGAATCTCTTTTTATTTATTGCAAAGGCTAGCACATTCATCAACTTGCCTAATTAAAATTTAGCAATTAATGAGCAGGGGCAAAATGGCACCGTGAGGTCAGGAGCAACCTAAGCAAACTTATCATAAATGTGGAGCACTTTGGAGTTTCTAAAAAGTTCATTCTTTGCTTAATTAACAGATCTAATTACAGCCCCGACATAGCAGAATGCAAAATGTTCTCTTCAAAAGACAAGAAGTCAAAGGGCTAATAGAGCAGATAACCTTCTTTTTCAGAAAGCAGAAATAGAGCTGAGCAAAAAAAAGGAGGAAGGAGTGTACAGATATTTTTACCAAGCAGTCGACAGAGTTGAATGGCTTTGACAGAAATTAAAGCTAAGCAATACACATGAATCCCATTGCAACAAAAGAATTGAGAGGGAATAAAACATGAGTGTATCTTGGGATATGAACTAACACCAAGCCAAGGCATTTGATAATCTCTTTCTTAGCAAGATGTCATCTCTTATTCTGTGACCTCCATCAGCTAGTAGTGAAAAAATATTTTTATGTTGAAGAGGTAGGTTTATAGTTATCACCTTATTGATCTGAAATGCAAAGAGCAGGCATATTTATCCCCCTTCCCAGGCTTTATATTAAATAAAGATGCACAGGATCGAACACAGCAACAACCCACAAAACTCTGTGCCTTGATGCTTGCTGACTACAAGGTTTCAGGATCTCATTCCAAAAGAGATTATAGTGTATACAGCTTTGTCCAGATTTAGCTGTATGGTCTAAGAAAAAGAGCAGAACACTGACTGCAAATTTAAAGAGTCAAAGTAGTGTTTTGCTGAGCTGACTTCATGGAAACAGATTTTCAAAACCAGCAGTTTTGAAGTGCCATGTCTTTCCTTTTCTTTTATTCGATATATTTATATCACACACTTCAGCCAAAATGGCTCCCAGAGGAGCTTGCAAACAATTAATTTGACAGGTCTCCCTCAGTATTACAGTCTAAGGCCCTTATTGTACATGGCCATCAAAGCAGCAGGATAACATAATAATCATGCTTTTGATTCCCCCCTCCTGCATGATGTTGTCACTGTTGTGTGGTTGAACTGTGGGAGACCATAGTTTTCTCACAGAAAAAAAAAGTCTCCTTTAGCACTGCTGTTGCATATAGTTTGCAGTGTGAAAATATAATAGAACTTTCCTTCTGATTTTGTCTCGTTCATGGGCAAGCACAGGGAGATAGAGATCAAGCCCTCTTCCAGAGTCCTGTTCTATCACTACAATGCTTCTCTCTTACTCACTCACTGTCTCTGTCACACACACACACACACACACACACACATCTTCCTCTTTTTCTCCTTCCTCTTCCTGATCCCATGCCTCCCAATTTTTGCAGACCATGGAATTACAGTGGGAGAGGGCCTTGTGTGATAAGGCCCTAAATAAGTTAGGCAAACATAACTGAGTGGGAGTACTATGTTGATCAAATGTCTGTGCTTTTCATTGCAACCCTGTGCAAAAGTATCTACAAAAGAAGGCAACTATTCTAAGCAATGATCCAAAGGACCGTACTCTCAGATAGGACTTTGTCACATAGGGAAAATTGGGGGTTTCAACAGTCATTTTCCCGTGAAAGTCACATGATCGTGGTAAAGATTTTCACACAACGTTGTGATTAAAGATGACTTATCCCAGAAATAACCAGGGAATAACCAGCAACAAATCATTCATGAGGAAATCCAGTGAATGATTTGTTGCTAGTTGTTCCCTGGTTATTCCTGGGATAAATCCTCTCTAATCATGATGTCTCACGACTTTCCAGGGAAAGTCGTGAGATCAAACATTGTTAAACATTGACTGTTTAAACCCCCGATATTCCCTGATTTTTCCCTCATGTAATAAGCTCCTTAGATAACAGGGGGGAAATTCTAATGAAGAAAGATCAAGTCAGCTGATAAGGATTTGGGCACCTCCATGCAAAGGCACTGTTGGTTTGGGTTTAGAATTAAAAAACCAGAATGGCAAGTAGGATGGCTGCATTTTTATGTGTGTATGTTCCTTCAACTCACTTGTCAACATATGGCAACCCCTTGAATTCCATAGGGTTTCAAATATGGATTGGCATTTGTTGTTAACTGCCTTCATGTCGATCTTGACCCATGGTGACCCTGCTGTTTCTTCACTGCTCTGCCCAACTCCTACATACTCATACTCATACTCTCTTTAATAGAGACCATCCATCTAGCATGCAGCCTTCCTCTCTTTCTACTTCCCTCCACCTTTCCTAGCATTATTGTCTTTTCCAGTGATTCATGTCTTCTCATGATGTGTTCAAAGTACAACAGCCTCAGTTTTTTCATCTTGGCTTCCAGGGAGATTTCCGGTTTGATCTTCTCTAGGACTCATTTATTTGTCTTTTTGGCTGTCCATGGGATCCTCAGCACTCGTCTCCAGCACCACATCTCAAATGAATTGATTTTCCTCCTATCTTCTTTCTTAACTGTCCATATATGGTAAGAGGGAATGTGATGGTTTGTATGATTCTAACTTTTGTGCTCAGTTGTATATATTCACATTTAAGGATCTTTTCTAGTTCTTTCATAGCTGCCCTCCCCATTCTTAGTCTTTTTCTGATTTCCTGACTGCAGTCCCCATTTCTATCAATGTTGATCCCAGATATGAGAACTCTTTTACTATTTCTATTTCCTCATTGTCTAGTTTGAATGTGTGTAAGTTCTCTGTGGTCATTATTTTTGTTTTCTTTATATTCAACAGTAAGCCTGCCTTTGCACTTTCTTCTTTGATCTTCCTTAGTAGTTGTTCAAGGTCTGCTAGTATTATGGGGTTGTCAGCATATTTCAAATTGTTGATGTTTCTTCTTCCTATTTTCACTCCTCCCTCTTCTGTGTCCAAACCTGCTTTTCTTGCAATATATTCTGTGTATAATTTGAATAGGTAGGGTGATAAGATGCAGCCTTTTCTGACCTCTTTGCCAATTGGGGACCATTCTGTTTCTCTTTGTTCTGTGCTGACAGGCACTAGATCCCACCTCACCTTGGAGACTAAGCAGGGTTAGTACTTGGATGGGATACTGCCAATGAATACCAACTATAAGCTGTATTTCAGAGGAATGAATTTGCGAAACCACATATGAGTATTCCTTGCCTAAGAAAACTCTATGAAATTTATTGGGCCATGATAAATCAACAGGCAACCTCAAGGCATACACTCAAAAACAGAATCAGTAATTGTACACCATATGACAAATTTAAATGTGGGCCTAAACAGACTGCCAGAAATAATCCAGCTTGAGACCACTTTAACTGTCCTGGCTCAATACTAGGGAATTATGGGAATTGTAGTTTTTTCGGAGCTCTGTGAGCTCTGGTGCCATGATAAACTATAGTTCCCATGATTCCCTAGCACTGAGCCAGGGCAGTTAAAGTGGTCTCAAACTGGATTATTTCTGGCAGTCTGTTTAGGCCCTGCATCACCATGCAGAAAGGCTGATACACAGGTGGGTGATCCTTTGAACTTTGGATCATGCCCACCCTGCCCAACCTGGAAACTTTACTTTTTGGACTGCAATTCCAGGAATCTCCATCAACTTGGCTAGTCACCCATGTTGGGTGAGTAATTCTGGAAGCTGCTATCCAAAAAAAAAAAAAGAGAGAGAGAGAGAAAAAGAGAAAAAAAAAGAATCTGCCCTGAAAGCTAATGCAGTCATCACTTTAACTGGCTATTTATGATTCATGCTTGGCTTTCTTTCCTTCTTCTAAACTGTATTTTTATTCTTGACATTTTCAAAGGATATACTCATACATACACACACACAATATCCTTTCTCTTAATGGCTGGATCTTCCCTGAGGATGTTAATCACCTGAGCTATAAATCCAAGCAAACAGCCATTTGGTATCCTGAATTTATTGGAAAGCAGAAAGCAGCAGCTCTGTGCTCACTCTCCTTTCCTCTCCCTTCCTCTATTTCTGGCACTGAAGAGCTTTCATCCTTCAGACAGTATCATTTTTAATGGTAATCCAAGCAAGCAAAATTGTTAGCCATAATGCATAGCCCAAGAACATGCTATGAAAGGGCAATAAATCCGACTCCAGTGAAAAAGAAAAACTCAAGCCACAACAAAAATCCCCACATATAGTGATCAATCAGGCTTAGCACTTGAAATTTATGTATACTGCATTTGGGCAAGAAAGCAGAAGGAAAATATTTGGCCTTTTCAGTGACAGTCCTTTTTATAAAGATGTAAGGGAGAAGGGGGGCGGGGGAAGCTTATGAAATGCCTTTAAACAGTCTTTGTAATGGCTCTTGTTTTCTGTTTTTCTTTGCTCCCCAAACCCACTGCTTTGATTATAGGAAGACAGCAATAATAGGATGCCATCTTTAAAAACAAAACAAAATAAAAAGCTTTTGATATCCTCCTCCTCCTCTCTTCTCCTTGAAGACTCATTGTTCCCTTTGCTTGGATGTCCATAGTAAAACAGAACAAATAAACAGCCTTGACTTACCAGGAAATCCATTTGTGGTTAAACATCAGCAAACATTACCTTGTTTGGCACAGCGAGGCTTCTTTGTCCCAAGTATCCTAGCATGCTTTCATGTTCTTGTGACTTGACACAAAGAACAGCCAATCAAGAATCATCTGGTTGTCCAGGGGAGATGGGACTCCTGGAGCTGTCAAACGTTTCAGGAACATATCAAGAGAGACCAGGTGTGCTGTTCAAGCAGCTAACAGCAGAGCATCTTTCCACCAACCATCCCTCCAACCTTTGGGTTAAGTGTTAATGCATGGTTATGTTTCTTGTTTTAATGTTAGTGGGTTTGGCAACTGGGATCCCCTTAAGGGTCATGCCTAGCTTAGAGGAAGCTGGAACGGCCTTACTCACAGTTGGCAGGAGAATCACACAAGATTTCTGTCTGCACAGGGTAGCCTGAAATTTCCTGGCTCCAGAGCTGTCCCGACCCTTTCCCATTGCAAAGACCCTCCATTCTGATACCAGTTGGCTGTTCACATGTACATCTCACTGAGTTTCCAGACACATTTGCTGCCACTGTGGGTCACTTTGCTCTGAAGTCAGAACAAGACACTCAACCTCAATCACATGGCCAGATGCCTTGTTCTGACCTCAGAGACTGGTGGTAGAAGTGGATGCACTGGATGGCTCAGCGAGACATGTTTCAAACAGCCACCTGGCATCAGAATGGAGGCTGCCAGATCTTCTGAGAAGATCCAGAGCAATGAGAGGTGGGATAACAAGTAGTTTCGACTCTCCCAACAATGGCATAGATAAGCCAGTGAAGATTTGCACTAGTGTAGTTATTGGATCTCAGCCAGCCACAAATACAGACATAGACACCTATCCTACTTGCAAATGAACAAGGAACAAGGACGCTGCACTTACTGCAGGTGAAAGTCACATTGGATTTCCATCTGCATTTTTAATGAGGTGAAAGCAAGGAAACGTCCTTTTCACATTGGTTGAATCAATGATTCACTGCTACTCCTTTTCCTTTGTAAGCTCCAGAGCCAAGACAAGCAGCCTTTTGCCGTTGTTGTTAGTCCAATGATGGCTGAGAGTGAGGCTCAACAGCTGAGTGATATTTAAAGATGTGATCAAAATACCAAAAAAACAGGAAGGGAGTTACGTAGTTTTTTTAAAGTGATCTACAGGTAACACAACTATTTTCTACAGTGGCCAAGTGAATGCACTGAAATTCTTGCATAGTAGAAAACCAAAGAGTTTGGAATCTTTTTGGCTTAGAGAAAGGACAGCTAGGGATGCGGCAAGAGGAATCACAGATATGGATCAAAATTACCAAATGGGACCTGAAATAAAATGTTACAGTATGCATCCCTCAAGGATTCCAGCCATTCCATTTATTCGGCTTCCTCTCCTCCTTTTCTGTTTGTATTTTCCCCTGTTGGGGAATGGAACATGCACAATCCTCACTGGCAGGGGTGTCACTAGGGGGCTGCAGGGGGTTCAGAGAGCACCAGGTTACACCACATATGGCAGTGTCACCTAATGCACTGGTGGAAAGTGGTGCCACATCTGGTGGTTCTGCTGACCAAGCAGGAAAGTGAATCTCCTCCCTCTCTCACCTGGCCAGCAGTTTCATGAGACCTAGAAAGTCAGCCAGGGGGCAGGAGAGGGTGTCATCATTTGGGGTCTGGGGGCTTTGTTGGCCGGGGGAAAGGTAGCCCCACCATCTTGACTGCCTCTACTGACAGTCAGCCATGGTGCCCTGAAGAAACAAGCAGTTTTATTTCATGATTATTATTTTGTTAGCAGGTGTTTAAAAATATGAGCCACACCAGGTGTCAAATATTATAGGTATGCCTCTGCTCACTAGGCTAAATTCTATGAGTGCTGAGTAGAGAAAATGGGCAAATGAGTATATATTTTTGGTTCCTCTCTCATCACATTAGAACTAGGAGTCACCTTGTGAAATAGCTTGGTAGTACAGGCAAGATACATAGGAGAAAGTTAATCATACATGGAAAAAAATCTTCCTTCATCCTCTGCAAAACAGAATGACTTAATTTATAGACAGTAGGCCTTACTGGGACTTCTCAACCATGATGGCTATTATCAAATCTCAATGATCAAAAGAAGTATGTCACTACATGTCAGGCTGATGGGAGACATACTTCCTGCCAAAGAATGCAATCCTAGCTAGAGAGGGAAAGAATATTCAAAAATATTTGGGGGGGAAATGTTGGAAAATATGGTGTTTGTTTATTTGTTTTGTTTTGTTTTGTTTTTAAATTTGAGAAACCCTGACAAGAAAAATCCTGGACTAACGACAATCTTCATAGTTCTCAGAAAAAATCATACATGGTTTCACACGAAAAACAACATTGTCTGTGCAGAAAACAGCAGTTTCTGGGGGGGGGGGGGCGGGAATTGTATTTTCCTGCACAGAATACGGTGTTTCCTTCACATGAAATGCTGCAATAGGGGATTTATTCTACATCAGTGGTTCTCAAACTGTGGGCAAAGCACCCCTGGGGGGGGGGGGTACAATAGTTGCTCAAGGTTAGTACAAGAAAAATCAGCCTGCAAGTACAGCAAATGTGAAAAAGAAAAGCAAGCTTCTATGTGTGTACATGCACTGTTGAGGGTTAACACTCCTTGAAAAAGTGTTGCTAGGCATCTTCCCCCTGTTATGACTTCTTTCCACTGCAAGCGTACCAAAATCTGATTTTCTTTTTTTAAAAATGCATTTTCTGCACAGTGTCTCCAAAGATTCCATAGTTGGTGCAGTAGGTGCATGCCCCTTAGCAACCATAAGGTGTACAGAGGCCATCTTGCCCATCTCAACAGAGAAGGAAGACAAGATTGTTGAAAAGGCCCTATAACTGCCTCTGCACACTCTTCCATTATGCCTTCCTACAACTTCAGGCATAGTAAAAATCAGTTTTCCCATTTTAACGTGTTTCCTTTTTAGCTTCTCTGTATATTTTTTCCTTGGCGCAGCAGGTGCATGCCCCTTAGTGATCACAAGACAGTTTCATGGATTGGTGGGAGGAAAGTGAAGAGAGAAGGCAAAGAGCACAAGAGCTCAGAATTAAGGTGAAAGTACATGTAGCATAAGAGAGCTGTGAGAGAGAGAGTGGCACTATTGATAGGATGCTATCTGTAAGGTGAAGAAAAACACACAGGGTACACAAAATATTTTTATTTGTATATTATGTGGAGGGGCGGTGTGACATCCCCATGAAAATTGCAAGGGGGTCACAAGGATAAAAGACTGAGAATCAACATTCTGCATAATATTCACACATGGTTATTTTGTGAAACAACCAAGTGCAAATTTTGTGCAGAATACATCCCAAATTACATATAGCCACTGAGAATGGCTTAGTTTTTGAATACTTTCTTGCTGCAAAAAGAAACATGCTTAAATTGCTTGTTGCTTACTTCAGAGGCCCTTATTGCATTAAAAACAAACCTAGTAGGCAAATGGAGAGAAGCTCATTTATCTTTTTGTCTCCACAGGACATCACAGCACTTTTGTCCTCTTCCAGTTGTAAAAATGTAGGAAAGAATGGTCAAAATGTACCTTTTGCCAAATGTTTTTTTTCTTTTTCTTCCCCAGCTTGGCATGAGGGACACTTTTACAACCCTCTCCCACATTTTTATGTCTGAAAAGAATGAAAATGCTTCAATGTCATGCAGAGACATAAACACGCTTCTCTCCATTTGCCTGCAGAGTTTGTTTTTGGTGTGATAATGCTCTTAGTGAATAATTACATCACTAATCATTACTAGCAGAGATGGCCAAGGACCAGCTGAGTCAACAGGCTGAACCTGTACTGAATCCAAACCCTTCCAAGGCTACTGTCACAGTGCAGAATTAAAGTAGTTTGTCATGGGTCCTAGACCAAGCTCTTTGAAAGAGAAGGCTAAACAACTCAGAAAACTACAAATCCCACAGCATTAAGTCATGCCAATTAAAGTGGTGTTGAACTGCATTAATGCTGCAGTGTAGATGCAACCCTAGACTGGCCTGCTGGGAATAAATGTATATCTGCTAGTGGGAGAGGAAGGCATGCACCCACCAGCAAGGAACTTGAGCTTTTCCACTGGAGTCCTACATTATTGGGACAAAGGCCATTTTCCACCTATGTTCATGTGGATAAGTCCACAATAGGCAAAACATCCCAAGGTTGGCATGTATCCTGGCTTTTTATATCCTTCCATCTTGTTTTAAAAACTGACAATGCAGTTTGCCACCAATGTGAGAATCAGCTTGCCAACGTAGGAATACAATTTGATCCTGTTATGTCTCTCTCTCTCCAGATGAGAAGCAATTCCTGCTATTTGGCTGTCTTCCCCTTCCACTCACCAATTATTTGATGACTTCAGCAGCAATGACATAGGGCTTGGTAGCTGTCAAGGGAGGAGGAATGGACCTAAACATGCATAGCCAGAATGGATCTTAGGGGGGAAGCAGACGGGCGGCATGGGGCTGCCCCAGGAAGCTGCACTGCGGGGCTGAGGTATCCACACACCTCGGCCCCGCAGTGTAGCTTTGCCGCCCCTGGAAGGAGTGCTAAAATAGCGCTCCTTCCACAAGTTGCTGAAGGTGCTCCACAAAAGGCTGCTGGCACACTTTCGGTGGCTTTTCCGCCGCAGCATGTGTGGACGCTGCAGCGGAAAGACATCCTAGGAACGGCAGACGTGCAGAGGGTCCGGCGCTCCGACGATGTCTTCGGGAAGGGGTTGGGGCACCCACCGTGTGGCTGTCCCTCCCCTTCCTTGCCCCGAAAACGGTGCTTTGTGCCATCTGCTTCCCCCCTTAGTCTCATTCAGCAAGACTTTCTTAGAATTTTTAATCACACATTTATGAGCTAGATTACTGGTTGACTGATATTGCACATAGTATTTTACATATAAACCTTTTTGATAAACTTCTGGGGATTTACGCTCACATTTTGGGTTTGTAGGAAAATATCTGATCTTCAGCAGGGGCAATTCTGATGGCTTATCATATCAGAGCCATTTGTCTTGCAGATGAAAGCTCTGAAGTGTAAGCAAAATCCTGAGACTAAGCACAATAGGCTATTGATTCCTATATATAATAGCAGTGCAGATTGCCTCCCAAACTGCCCATCTCAGCAGTAAAGGCACACAGGAAAACAGGTGTGTCATAGAAGTTTTCCTCTGGGACTTATATATTCCTGTTCATAATTCAGCTGAAAACCTTCCTTCCTTCCTTCCTTCCTTCCTTCCTTCCTTCCTTCCTTCCTTCCTTCTTTTGTTTCATGCATATGCTGCCCCTTTTCCTCTCTATCCCTACAACAAACTATTAAGGTAGGCCAGAGTTTCCTGACTTAGAGCAGATGCAGACAGCCTCTAAGGGGCAGCTCTGTACTGCCCCTGGGAGTGGTGGATTGGGGCCACAGCAACCACACACCACAGCCCCGATCCAGCTTTTTGTTGCTCCAAAAAGAGCTGGCAAGTGCTGCTCCTTTTTGGGGCAGCAAAAAGCCACTCTTAGCTCCACCACAGCAGCTCTTTTGTGCCTCTTTGGTGCAGCGTGTCTACACACTGTGCCAACAGGGGGCCCTGATGCCGCATGCCATATGGTCGGATTTGTGACATGATGGTGGTATCGGGGCGGAGTCAGGGAGGCCTGTGTGTGTTGCCCCAACCCAACTCCAGCCACAGACCAGCCCTTTTGGCTGGGCTGCATCAGCCCTTAGTGAAGACTACAACCTAGATCTCTCAAGCCCCAGTCCAACAGCCTGACCAGTACACTACAGTATACTCTTCATTGCTCCCTTTTGTTTAACAACAACAACAACAACAACCACTAACGGCCTATGCCAAACTTTCAGTTTTTATTTTTGAACTGTTTCTCTTTAAAAAAAACAACACACACACACACACACACAACAGAACTGGCCTAAAGCATTTTTCTGACTAACGTGTGTTGGATGTGTGTGCATAGCACAACACTTATAGACCTCAATT
Organism: Phrynosoma blainvillii; assembly: GCA_026167975.1. Taxonomy (NCBI): domain Eukaryota; kingdom Metazoa; phylum Chordata; class Lepidosauria; order Squamata; family Phrynosomatidae; genus Phrynosoma; species Phrynosoma blainvillii. The sequence goes on along the minus strand of JANUYF010000007.1, from coordinate 7,536,405 downwards.
CATCATCTCCTCAGCACAAAATAAAGATTTGCATGTGGAGCCAACACTACATTGATGCATATACCATCACCCCAAATTACTTTAAAACACCTCACTTAGGCATTCTTAACTTCAAAGTACTACCCTCATAACACAACTTCAAGAACTACCCCACATAACACAATGATGACATCAGCACCAAGATCCACAAGGTCTTGGTGCTTCTGTAATCATTGTGTGTCCAGATTTTGTGCATGAAGGGGATTTCCAGATGCTTCTCCAATCCTTCCTGTTTATGTTTTTGTTGAAACTGGAATGTATTATGAGGTGGCTTCAGGGCTTTAAAGTAAGTTGGGATCATTGGTATGCTGATGACACCCAATGCCATATCTCCTTAACATCAAATGATGAGAAAGATGTTTTGCTACAAAACAACTATCTTTCCTAAGTAATGGAGTGGATGAGAGTAAATGAACTGAAATTCAATCCAGACAAGATAGAGGTCCTCTTGGTCAGCTGAAGAAACAACAACAACATTTACTTATAATGCCCTTTTCACCAAATGGCAGTACATTAGAATATATACAATCAAAAATAAACAATAAAACACAACACTATACAATACCAAAGGGCTGTACAGACAGCCCCTAAGGGGCAGTGTCCCACCACTCTTTCCTTGTGGATCAGGGCTACAACAACCGCACACCATAACCCTGATCTGGAGGTTTGCTGCTCTAAAAAGAGCTGGCAAATGCCGCTCCTTTTTAGAACAGCAAAAAGCCATCCTTGCCACCACCACAATGGCTTTTCAGCACTCCTTTGGCACAGGGTGTATGAACGCTGTGCCAAGAGAATGCCCTGACAGTGCCTGCCATGTGGTGGGGCACATGGCATGATGGCAGCATCAGGGCAGAGTCAGGGTGGCTGGTGTGTGGTCATCACATCTCGACTCCACCCCCCAGGCTGGCCCTTTTGGCTGGTCTTTATAGCCCATATAATACTAAAATAATATACTAATATGCTAAAAATGAAAACAAACAAAATCTCCACTCAGCTACTTTAGGCATGTTCAGCAACTTAATCCAGTGAATTGAAGAAGAAGGTCTTCAACCCTTTGTGAAAGCAAGTAAGGTTCTCCTCCAACTGGAGATACAAAGAAAGACTATACTACAAATGCAGAGTCAGATCGTGAAAGGCTTGCAGCCTTGAAAGAGCCAAACACATTGGTGAAACCACCAATAATCCTTTGTCTGCAGATCTTAAATTTCTAGATGGTACATACAATGCTAGCTGAGCTGACAAATACTGGGGGAGGCTAGAGCACAAGGCCTTAAATACTAGGAACAAAGGTTTATGCTGAGGCCTGGACCGAACTGGTAGCCAAGTGGAGGGATCGATGAGGGGAAGAGATGTGTGAGTGTTGGGGGAGATTTAAGACAATCCAAACAATCCAAATTATTTTAATGCAGGCTCAGTGTTAATTTATTTTATTTTATTTCCATTTGTTTTTAATTCTGAGGATGTTGGGCTACCAATATGATCTTAGCAAATATAAAACTGAATTTACTTCCCACTTACTGAACATGTGAGAAAGGGTTTATCGTTGCTGTTAACACAGGCTGTTAAAGGCGGACAAGAAGTGTGAAGTGGCAGCATATCACTGTATAGTATATATGCAGCAACGCCTTCTAGTTATTTTTGGATTCGACAGAATACAAAATTTGTTGCTACTGAATACCACCATATGAAGTTGGTGTCTCCTTACAAGGTCAGACCACAGGTACATGTATATCAGTACTGCTCATTCAGACTGGCAGTAAATCTTATCCAAAGGTTTGTTCTCACCACCTGCTATGTGATGTTTTTTGAGTGGAGATGTTAGGGGTTAGAAGTAGGACCTTCCTTGTGAAAAGAATGTTGTGTTCTCCCTATCAGTCCTTGATTTACATCTTGCACTGATGTCTTGGAGCATCCCTTTGCTTCATCTAAAAGTGAAACAAATGACAATGTCATATGTGAACTCATCCTGTTGGTACTAGTTACTATGCTAGGGTAACTATGCTGACAAATGTGGTAGCTATTGTTGCTGTTATGTGCCTTCAAGTCATTTCTGACTTATGGTGAACCTAAAGAGAATCAATCATAGGGTTTATTGGCAAAAATTGTTCAGACAGGTTTTTCCCTTGCCTTTCTCTGAGGATGAGAGAGTGTGACTTGCCCACAGTCACCCAGTGAGTTTCTATGGCCGAGTGGGGATTTGAACTAATATGGAACAATTTTATATAATGCTGTGTACATTCAGTCATCATATAGTATGATCCTGGCAAGTACTAGCCCTCACCTTGTTCAGGAACTTATAAAAAGTTCAATGTTTTAGTCTACATATTGGTATAAAAGTGATAAATTAAGTTTTTATGTTGATAAGTTGACTAGGAGGTTGCCTTCACCTACTATTTTCCAGATTCACAGCAACATTGGGCTTGTCTTCAATATTACTATGGACATTGAAGCAAAGGAAGAATATCAAAGAAAAGAATCAGTGATTTCATCATACCTACAGTTTTCATCAAGCTCAATGCTTGTTGAATTTTAGCTTGCAGTATTTTAGCATTTATGAACTATTAATGTCCAAAACATACAAGCTGAATGTAAACAGCATTTTTTTTAAAGTGAAGAAGCTTTCAACCAATTTCTGATGTGCAGTATCTTAAATTAGATAACTTTTTTTTAAGTTCACATTCCCCCCCCACACCTTAAATACCCTGCCACAATCAGATCATAGTAGTTAAAAGGAATTATCTTTTCCCTTGTGTAAGGACATAGCTTAAAATCATTATTTTAGAAAAAAAGTGATATGTTACTAATTAGTTACTGTTTTTCAACAGTAATGTATTTCTCAAATATGAGTTGGCACTTATTGGTTTGAATTCCTCCCCCCCCCCCCATAGAAACTCACTTTACAGCTGATATCCTGTTAGTGAGTTATGATGTCATAAGTTAGATTTACAACCTTCTAACTGTATCCTATTCACCCTTATGAGTGTGGTACTATAGTGTGCCCACACCATCTGCAGGCTTGCCATCTGCAGATTTGAGCCTCCATGGATGGCAAATCCCAGCTCCTAAAATGGTGGTGAATACACATGCCGGGGCATGTGGGAGCGCACGCCCATTGAAAACAATAGGACTTGAAGTCTCATGTTTTCCGCTATCCATGGGGGGAGGAGGTCCAGTACAGATCCCCGCAGATAACAAGGTCCCATTGTATTAACATTGGCCCAGAACAGACAGCTCAGAAGGAGTGGCCAGAGGTTGCTCTGGCCACAGTCGGGCCAAGACCATGGCAACTGCATCACCTGCTCCTGTAGCCAGCACCACCAAGTCCAAACTGGCACTGCCAGGAGTCAGATTTAATCCACTCCTTTTTGATCCAGTCCAAAGGACCAGTTCAGGGGGTGGAGTGGCATCTGACTATTTTTTTTTGGGGGGGGGTGTATGTGTCATTTGAACACCTTGCCCCCAAAGCAGCTGGAAACCTCCTTATTTGGCCCATGTGTTTTGGGCCATTATCATAAATTCCCCAGCCCCCAATCCACTTTAAAATCCATCCAGCCATGCGAAGGGATGAAGTTCTGTGTTGCTGGTAAGCAGGGTGCTAAAGGGTGATGAGTTCAGCCCTTTCCTGCCAGTGAGCTCTGGTGCATGGAGAAGAAGCAGGGACCTCCTATGACAACATCTTGGTCTGCTACTACTGAGTGGCAGGAAGGGGCTAGACATGTTATCCTTCACCACATCACTCATCAGCACTACAGAATTCCACCTCCCAGTGTAGCTGGCTGGATTTTAAGATGTGTTTTGGGGGTCAAATTGAGAGGCAGATTGTAACCATGACATCATGATTGTATGTCTGATGCATGATCTTGGCCTACATTTTCATGTCATAAATTAATAGCACTTAGAATTAGTGTTCTACACAATGAAAATCCTTGCTGGCCTGTGGCCATCCTTGAGATCATAGCTGAGTGAAAGGAGTTCTGTTTCCACATTGACTGACCATCTCATTGCAAATTCCTGAGAGTGACTCTCACTATTCAAGCCTTCCAGTTTAGAGTTTTGCCCCTTGGGCTGTCAATGCCATGAAGAGTTGTTCACAAAGCAACCTGGCAGTCACTGTAGCACATCTATTAACCCTCGGGGCAATTAGCATACTGATAATGTAATGTAAAAGTTTATTTGGTCATTGACCAGCAAGTACAAATAGCAATCGAATCACAATAAACCGTAATTAAACTCTAATTATAAAAACTTCTAGATTGTACTACAGTATTTGCATACTGATAACTTGCTTCCAGTTTCCCATTTAACAATTGTACCATAGCATTCATTTCATGTTAAGTCTACTATCCCAGCTCAAGTTCATTCTGAACCATAAGAACTCATTGTAGAGCCTCCACAGGCCATTCTCTTCATTGGAGAACAGCTCAGGGGTAGGGAGAGTGTTCTACCATAGATCAGATGGGAGGGAGACTCCCTGAGTTGGGAAACTTCATCTTTAATATGTCATTGATATTTATTTAGCTAAGGGAGGAAGGGATTGTTTTGGATATTATGTATTTTTAATTGTTGTAAGCCGCCCTGATTGGGTTCCCAAAGGGCGGGATAGAAATAAATTTTATTATTATTATTATTATTATTATTATTATTATTATTATTATATTTACCTGTTTGTTTTATCTCTTTCTGTGCCAATAAACATTGCCTTGCCCTTCTTGATTTTGTTGAGTCCTGTTAAAGCCTTACAGAGGAGACATAAAAAGAAAGCAACAGGAACCAAAGAAGAGAACTACAACTGGTTCTCAAGTCAAATGTGAGCCCCCTTGTTGGGTCTTGGAAGCTGCTCAAGGATGTCAAAGCCGTCCCTGTAGTGTTCCCACTCTGGCCACTTACTATGTTACAAGACAGATTTTGAGAAGTTTGAAAATTAAGAACTGAGATGTGTTTTCAGAAGCTAACACTTGCTCTCAGTTTTAGCCCATTGTTCAAGGAATTAATAATCAGTGTGTGTGTGTGTGTGAAAGAGAGAGAGAGAGAGAGAAATGCCTTGTCACAATCAGGCTGTAGAAAGATTATCACTGCTTTGTGCCTTCATTTTTAATAAGTATTTTCTGTTTTCTTGCCAAAAGACTGTAGAGTGTTGTTTACCAGCCCCAGCTTCCCTTTTCACATGCAATCCATCAAGCCCAAACTGCTAAACTCTACAGGAACATCTATTCTCTTTATTTATTCCATGCACTCTCCTTGGCTCAGCAGGGGCAAATAACCTGTCTTAAGTTGTGACAGATGCTGTTTTATTTTTGTTTTTTGGGAGACAAGTAAATGGGAAGCAGATTTGGATTAGAGGTGGCATTTCCTCTTAGGGTCCATAAGAACCAGACATCTGCTTTAGCATTCTCTTATGGGAAACAGGTATTCAAAACCAAACACAACATTCATGCTTATTCCTGATGCCCATCCCACCCCCTCTGGCTACCTGTGTCCATCTGTTGCAATGCTTTGGTGCCAAATTGTAACTTAATCAGCCCTATTCCTTATTGTTCAGTTACCAGAAAAGCACTAGGCTAAGTGAACCGACTGTGTGACAATAAGCAAATTGTCTGCAAATATCATATGTTTATTTGCTATGTGGATTATGCTCACTTAATGCAAGAATGAGGCGTACATGACCTCTCTGGTGTCCTCTGTCTTGGTTATGTTCACCAGCCTGAACTATTTTGCTGCTTCAGGAGGAGGAGGAGGACAACAAGTCCCTGCCCCATGTCTCAGAATTTGGCTAGACATTTTTTTTTTAATAATAATAAATAAAAACCTGAAAATTTGATTCCCTTTCCCCATACATTTGATGGACATAACCTGAGAGTGAAACCACTAATGTGGCAGGAAGCAAAACTGTCAGACCTAGCACTGAATGCTTACCACAGCAAAGACTGGCTTTGTCCTACTGCATTTACCCATACATGTGGCCCTCAGTTATGCATCCTGCTTCTTTTTTTTTTCTTTTTCTTTTTCTAAAAGGCTTCATGAGAGCTGCATGAAAAAAAAAGAGATAACATCATCATTCTTACTATTATTATTAACTTTATTTATACTAAGCCTTTTTTCTCAAGACTGGGATTCAGAGCAGCTTACTCATTTAAAATATTACCATTAAAAATATGCAAAAATGCAACATTAAAATGGAACTAAACTGTTAACCATATTAAACTATTAACCATATCAATCTACAGTGAGCCCTTGGTATCTGCTGGGGTTTGGTTCCAGGTACCCCTGGGGATACCAAAATATTTGGGTGCATAAAACCCATTAAAAGCAATGGCAGAGTAATATAAGGTAGACCCTTATATAAAATTGCAAAATCAAAGTTTGCATTTTGTTACTACAGTTGGTCCTCTGTATCCATGGATTTAGCCATCCACAGCATATGTATGCATACAGATAACTGAATCTGTGGATATGGAGGGCCAACTATAGTAACCATATTAAAAATATACATAAGATTTCAAAAGCCATCTAGGACAATTGAAAACAAGCCAGAGCTTGCAGCACTTTGTTAAAAAATCTTCAGTTATGAAAGCCAATCTGGATAGAATAAGTCATTACCTGGCAAGGGAAAGACAGCAGGAAGAAGGGTCATTCTCGCCTTCCTAGGAAGTGAGTTCCAAACTATTGAGAAAGGTCCTCTCTTGTGGTGGAACTGAGATGAGAGTCTTTGCTGTGGATCTCAGGGGCCAGGCAGGCTCATATCAAGAGATACTGCATAGACTGGTCCTAAGCCGTGATTGTCTCCATGTTGGGAACAGCTCTATAGTAGGTATCTCCACACTGGGAACAATGTGGATGGCTGATAATTTCCTTCTGAGTAGTTCATAGTTCAGTATGAAGGACATCTCTGGCCCTATCAATATATTTTGGCATTTAGAAACTCACCAACATGAAGCTATGGCCTCAATACCATAGTAAGTATGAATGGGTCAGAAATCATTCTCTTATCAATAATAATAAAAGACAGTTTCTGCATGTCTGTAGCATCCATAATTTTCCAGGACATCTGTATTGCAAAGGGATGTTGCAGCACCTTTGAGACTAACTGAAAGATGCTGGTAGTATGAGCATTTGTACCAGCTTCTTTCTTTCAATTAGTCTCAAAGGTGCTACAAAATCCCTTTGCATACTAATTTTCCAGACTAACATGGTATATCTTTGAGTATTATCAGAACATCATGCTACATGACTCAAAATTTGATGATGCATTTTTGGTTGTTATCCAAGTACTAACTAGCTGTAAGTTGACATTCCAAGGAGGGCTGCTTCTGAGAAGTAAAACAAAGAAAGAAAGAAAGAAAGAAAGAAAGAAAGAAAGAAAGAAAGAAAGAAAGAAAGAAAGAAAGAAAGATGCTCAGAAAACAGGAGAGGGCTCACTGAGGTACTTTGGGTAAGATTCCTGAGAGAGAAAAGGCAGGAGAACAGGTCAAGGCTAAGGCTGCTATGTTTCCTGAAGTTAAAAAGGGAGATAGGAAAACAGGAAGCCTGTGAACCCCTTTTGTTGTTATATTAAATTTTGATACTATTCAGTAAGAAATTGACATAAAGCTTTTGGAAGCATTGGTGCTAAAATGACTGAGGTGGAGAGTGGTGGTGCAAAACAGGAGAAGGTATCACTGAACTTTGAAAAAATGGGGACGGGGGGTAAGGGGAGAAGGATTTCCCAGGTACTGCTGATAAAACTCCTGGAGTAAAAGTAGGAACACTGGACAAATATACTCTTGTTGCCAGTAGGTTGGCCAAAATGAGAAAACAAAATGTGCAGTAAATCTACCATTAATCCCAACTCTAACAATAACATCAATCTTACTGTTAATTCTCAGTACATTGGCATTTCAGTAGGGTACCATACAACATGTTCAATGAAAGTTTTTGAATCCTGGTGCAAGAGGGTGAAATGCATATTTCAAAGAGAAGAAGCAGGAGTCACATGCAAACTATCTAAATATTTTAAATTATTCTAATGTAGCACCCACCCACCCACATTTATTACTGGAGGGGGTGAGGAATACATATGGAATATGTTTAAGGGCTCACCAGTAACATTAGTATGTTGTACAGGACAATCCGAAGTATGTTTACTTAATAGTAAGTCTTGCTATATTTAAGCGGGCTTTCCTAAGTTGCAAGTATGTTTGGTATCACAACCAAATTAAAATGTTCCTTTCAAAAAACAAAAAACAAGAGGGAAGGAAGGAAAAAAGGAAGGAAAAACAAAAACTGGATAATATCCAATGCAATTCTTTTCTCTTAAAAAAACAACAACCCAGAATAGAATAATGCAAAACAACCACAACACTATGTAGATTCTTTGACATTTAATAGCATTACTTAAAGTGATAGCTGATACAATCACAAAGCCAGAATAAGAGAGGACTAATGTCATAAAATTAATGGATGAACAGATAAATAAAAAGTCACATCTTTCATTTTATCTCATCTGTCTAGCTTTTGTACAGTGAGTGTGAGTTCTAGGATGGAAAAGACAGAACAAAGTGTAGCTGCTGTTTTTGTTTTTCTAGTTTAAATGTCAGAATATGGTATGTGTGTGTGCTGTGCATGCAACCTGTTATTTTATTAATGTATTTGGAGCTATTTTCTTCCTCTTGTGTTTCTTGACTAGTTCCTGGAGTTTTACTCTTGGAAAGGTATTGTGAATAACAGCTAGAGAACTTGAATAAAAGAGGAAAATGGCCTTTCAGTAAATAGGATCCACTGTTATTGGATCTCACTGATAGTGCTGGAAATAGCATGGTGAAGCATAAGCATGTGAGAAATGCAATGTAATGTTCAGGTTCAGCCATGTCTGCATGGGCCAAATACCATGCCCTCCCTTCATAATTGTGATGAGCAGTCCAGATGACACAGGGTCCAATTCCTAGTTCTGGTGCGAGCTGTCTGGATGAAGTCCAGCCAATTCAGCATTGAACTCACTCTACACCACCCTTAACATAGGTTGTTGTTTTTTAATCACCTTTTGCTCTGGACCTTCTAGGAAAATTCAGATTCCTCTGTAGTAATGCTGAGCAGCTGTTTACAATCTGTCCCACTATGCCTTCTGGTGCTGCTGGTGCTGGCATCAGTTGCCTGATCTGAGGTGAGAATGAGGTCCCCAGCCATGGAAGTGAAGCTGGGCAACACCTAGCAGTACTGGGCAGCACAGTGGGATGTTCATATGAACAGCTGCCTGGCATCACAATGGAGTGCCCAAGATAAAAAGGGAATGTCAGGGCTGCTTCCAGATTATTCTGGACCATACAGACAACACAGGTACAGGTAGCTGTCATCGTATCAGGCTGACATGAAAGAAAGGGAACATAGCTATTCTATTGATTTTGCTGAGATGCTTTTTGGAAGTCTGGCCTGAATCAGGGATGGGAATTATGCAGCCCATGGGTTACATCTGAAGGGACCCTTATGGCACTTTCACTGCTAGATCTCCTGGATCACACCAGTAAGCTCACCACCAAAGAAATATTAATATATCTGTTGATAAACATGAGCCTATCACTGGCCTAATTCCAACTGTTTGTTCCCAAAAGAATAGAGCCATTGAATGTATAGGATCTTAGTCAACACTTAAGTATGTTCTATTGATTCAGTGGTTCTGTCACTATATTTAAGTGACCTACTTCATTCCCCCCCCCCCCTTTTCCCAAGAGAGGAAGTGGCTCAAGTGGTTAAGACGCTGACTCTGTTGATTGCCAGATTGGCAGGTTGGCAGTTTGAGGCCCAAGTGCTGCATAACGGGGTGAGCTCCGATCACTAGTCCCAGGTTCTATCAACCTAGCAGTTCAAAAGCATGCAAATGCAAGTAGATAAATAGGTACCACTTCTGTGGGAAGGTAAACAGCATTCTGTGCAATCATGCTGGCCACATGATCACAGAATAGTCTCTGACAACGCTTGCTCTTTGGCTTAGTAATGGAGATGAGCACCGCTCCTCATGGTTGGACATGACTTGACAACCTTGACAACGTGGAATACCTTTACCTTTTCCCAAGAGTTCCTCCTCTTCCTTTAATGCAGTGTCTTTCAGATGGTAAAATTCAATGCACTGACTGCCTTATTACTGATTTTTGTAACCTGGGGAATTTTCTTTTGGTTACAGTTTGCATTTGCATCCTAACATTCATTCTGATATTATCACCTGCTGGCAAAAAAATCACACAGCATCATGCAGTTATGTCAATCAATTGACTGACTCCAATTGATTCTAGAGATGAACCTATTAATGACACCAGATTTTGTTTGTGCCCTGAAGGTATGGCAGAATACAAATGTAAATAATTTACAGTTTTTATGTATGGTTGTGAAAGCTGGAGAATGAAGAATGTTGATAGGAAGAGAATCAACTCATTTGAGATGAGCTAGAAGAGAGTTCTACGGATACCCTGGACTGCCAAAAGGACAAATAAATGAGTCCTAGAGCAAATAAGGCCTGAACAATCCCTGGAAGCCAAGATGACTACACTGAGACTGTTGTATTTTGGACACATCATGAGAAGACATGACTCACTAGAAAAGGCAATAATGTTTGACATGGTGAAAGGCAGTAGGAAAAAGGGAATACTGCATTGCAGATTGAATCAGTCAAGGAAGCCACAGCCCTAAGTTTGTAAATTCTGAGCAGGACTGTTGATGACAGGATGACTTAGAAGTCTCTCATTCATAGGGTTGTCATAAGTCAAAGGGCTTGTCTACATGATTTTTTTTAAAAAAAAAACTCACTTCAAATTGGTGGTGATCTGGCCACATGACATTCTGACCATTCTTCAGATGTAGGAGTCCTAGTAGACTACAAATTGAATATGAGTCAACAGCAGTGAAAAATGTAGCAGCTAAAAAAGCCAATGCAATTTTTGGCTGCATAAATGGAAGTCTAGATCAAGGGAAGCAACAGTACCACTCTATTCTGCATTGGTCAGGCCTCACCTAGAATACTTGTCACAATCTGGGCACCACAATTCAAAAAGGTTGTTGACAAGCTGCAGTGTGTCCAGAGAAAGGCAACCAAAATGGTGAAAGGTCTGGAAATCATGCATCATGAGGAGCAACTTAGGGATATGTTTAGTCTGGAGAAAAGAAGGTTAGGAAGTGACATGATAGCCCTGTTTAAATATTTGAAATGATATCACACTGAAGATGAAGCAAGCTTGTTTTCTCCTGCTGCAAAAATTAGGACATGAAGCAATGGATTCAAGCTACAGGAAAAGAGATTCCACCTAAACATTAGAAAGAACCTTCTGATGATAAGAACTGTTTGACAGCAGAATATGATGCTGCCTCACAGAGTGCTGGAGTCTCCTTCTTTGGAGATTTTTAAACAGGCTGGATGGCCATCTGTTGGGGGTACTTTGATTATGTATTCTTGTATATCAGGATGTTGGACTTGATGATCCTTGTGGTCTCTTCCAGTTCTATAATTCTTTGATTCTATGACTCTATGAAGCAGCAGTAGCACTTGTTCATCCTAAGCCCCTTTGCCTTGATCTTTTCTTGGCTTGTATCCTCCAAACTAGCCTGTTATCCTCAGATGTGGTGGAAGGCAGTGTCAGCTTGCTTCTGTTCATCAAATGAAGAAACTCTACTCCTTTGCCTTCAGCAGTGAAATTGCCTGGTCTGACTCTGTGAATATCTTAGACCAACTGGCTGTAGGCCTAATTAAGCCTCTGAAAAAGGCTAGCATCCTGTCAGTGATGGGCATCAATATGCAGAATGAAGAATTTATTACTCCCTTTCCACAATGATCTTCAGTCTTCTTAAAATTGACTGGTTCCCAGGAGGGCTTTGCAAAATGGTGGGGAACAAAGAGTGTCAAAAATGCATCTAAATCTTTCTCTCCTGTTGGGAACACAGCTTTGTCTTGAGGGATGACTTTGTCACTGCACATTTGGTGTTCACAAGTGGATCTACTCCACTAGACTCCACTCTTCATCAGCCCCTAAATGGATTTTTCAAGGACTTCCTGGGTACTGAGTGGGATCTGTGGGGAGAAATTTATTATCATTATCATTATTATTATTATTATTATTATTATTTCTATCCCGCCCCTCTGCATTTCAATCGGGGGGGGGGGGGGCTTACAAAAATAAAAACTACAATAAAATACATACAACCCCAAAACCCTCCCACTCCTTAAAAAAATATTAAACTTAGACAATTAAAAACATTTTAAAATAAATCTCAACATAAACCAAAAAGCATCACAACAGCAGCAGTGTAGAAATGGAGAGGAATTAGCTAACTCTTGGTCTGGGATAATTATTCAACAAAGGCCGACTGGAAGAAATCCGTCTTAACAGCCTTTTTGAAGATGTTTAAGGTGGTAATAAGATGGATCTCATCCGGCAGACCATTCCATATTCTGGGGGCGGAAGCAGAGAAGGCTTCTGGGAGGTTGCCGACAGCCTCGTTTTCATAGGTTGTAGCAAATTCCTCCCAGATGACCGGAGTGCACAGGGTGGATCATACGGAAGGAAACAGTCCTGGAAATAGGTTGGACCCAAGCCATGTAGGGCTTTAAAGGTCATAACCAACACCTTGTACTGTGAGCTTACAGTTGTAAACCGCTTAGACACTGCATAGCACGGTATGAAGCGGTATATAAATGAAGCTGCTTTGCTTTGCTTTGCTTTGCTTTGCTTTGCTTTGCTTTGCTTGTCCGGAAAAGAAGAGGGGGAGCAGAGTTCCAACTGGAATGTTCCAACTTTAAATAAAATTCCAACATTGTGCTCCATCTTCCCTTTCAGGATCTCGATTGTGGAGAAGTTTGGTCTTATCCAGCATAAATGCTCTTCTTTTTTCTTTGCAATTCACTTGACAGGGTGAATTTTCTTCATCATCCCTGAATCAGACTGCCAGTAACTATTTCTTAACAAAATCATTATCAGCTATTAACATTTCAGGACATAGCGTTCCAGGCTGCCTGCCTGAGCCTTCAAGCCCAGCAGGTTGCTTCTGTAACAAGAATGCTTTTCTTTGAAAACAAAAGCCACTCAAACGAGATCAGTGGAGAAAGAGTTGTCTCACATGAAGACTATAAAATATGAAAGCCAATGAAACACAGTCTCCTTTTATGTTCTGAAAGATCTGTGAAGTGTTTTTACCTTTTGCTGAGTTTCAGCAGCTGATTGAGTTCAGTCTCCTGAACTGACACAGTGGTGGTTGTTTTCTGTTTTACCACCAATCTTTTCTATTATTGAGACAAGGCTGAAACATATGCAGCTGTGATCTCAAAAAGAGAGACAATTTCCAGGATACATCTAAGATACCTTTCCTCCTGAGCCAGAGAAACAAATGGCACTTCCAAACCATGAAAGTCAAAACAATTTGTTTTAACACAAAAAAAATAGAAATCCCACAAATAACTTTCTTTATCCCTTGCAATGTAAAATGTAATACTGGAAAATTAAACATATTTAGTGGAAGTGGCATGATCTCATGAGTGGACCTATTTGGTTAAGAGACAGCCAAAGACAGGTCTTAAGTGGATAGTTGGCAGTTAGATGAGTTTTGCCAAAAGTGCAACGGAGGGCAACGGAGCGGCTGCAGCGATGACATGAGCAGGAGGCCAAGGCGGAGGTGCTAGGGCCACCAGGGACCAACACCTTCTCCCAGCAGAAACACAGCTGCGGCTACAGCGCTGCTGGAGAGGCCTGGGCAGACCTTAAAAGCCCACCGATTCTCCATCCCTCCCAGCAACGGAGCGGCTGCGGCAGCGATGCAAGCAGGAAGCCGAGGCCAAGGCGCTAGGGCCGCCAGGGACCAACACCTCCTCCCAGCAGCAACACAGCTGTGGCTACAGTGCCACTGGAGAGGCCTGGACAGACCTTAAAAGCCCACCAGTTTTCCATCCCTCCCAGCAACAGAGCAGCTGCGGCAGCGACGTGAGCGGGAGGCCAAGGCAGAGGCTCTAGGACCTCCAGGGACCAACACCTTCTCCCAGCAGCAACACAGCTGCGGCTGCAGTAGTGAGGGCATGAGGGGGATGAGTGAAGGTTTGATAATTGGAACACCTCCTCCCACTGAGTGGAGAGAATCCTTCAGTTTAGTTTTAGAGGCCCCTCTTAAGGAGTTGGCCAGTAGCCTTGCCACTCAGACTGGTCTTGAGAATACAGAGCAGCAATTAGCTGGATCCTTTATTTTCATTGTGTACTGGGGCTGGGAATGAATTGGAGGTGGGGATTGAGATTGTGCAGGGGAAAGGAAGGTATGGTGGCAACAGAGTGAATCAATGTTACAAAAGAAGGCGAGATCGATGTTTAGTATCTATCTCATTTTCAGTTCACTCTGTTGCCCGGAATGAGTTGGAGAATGCACCAACCATTCCACAGACCCTTAATCTGCTCTTTTGCAATGCCAGGTCAGTCAAAAATAAAACCCATATCATCCATGACCTTTTGTTGGATGAGGCGGCCGACCTGGCTTACTTTACTGAGACTTGGCCGGGAGACGCCAGCGCTGTGACTTGAGCGCAGGCTCTTCCAGCTGGGTATTCAGTTAGTGAGCAGATAAGGGAAAGTGGGCGGGGGGTGAAGTGGCTCTGGTTCACAAAAACAATATAACCTTGACCAGGAAGCCTACCCGGAAAACAGTTCACATCGAGTGCATGTACTTAAGCCTGAGGACCAGGGATAGCTTAGGGATTCTGTTGGTATACCGGCTACCCCGTTGCTTAACAGACTCCCTAACCAAGCTGATGCAGCTGGTCTCAGAGTTGCTGTTGGAGTCACCTAGACTTCTTGTTCTGTGCAACTTCAACATTCCACTCGAGACCAGCTTATCTGATTTAACTGGCGCATCTTGGGAGTTCATGGATGCCATGACAAACATGGGCCTATCCCAATTGGTCGTTGGGCCTACTCATTGTGCAGGTCATACCTTCGATGCGATCTTCAGTACAGAGCAGGAATATCCGTGGGCGGAGGTTATTAGTACCTCCGCATTGTCATGGATGGATCATTTCCTGCTCAAGATGGAACGTAGAGCCACTGTCTGCCCCACCGGGGGTGGCGGACCTATTAAAATGGTCCACCCTCAAAGGCTAATGGAACCAATTGGATTCCAGAAAGCTCTAGAGGGTTTAATGGTTGGTAGCACCGGTGATTCTGTCAAAGCTCTGGTCAATATTTGGAACACCGATCTTACCAGGGCTCTCGACACAATTGCTCCCAAGCGTCCTTTCTGACCCACTTCTAACTGTACGCCCTGGTATACAGAGGAGCTTAGGAAGATGAAGTGGGCCAGACAATGACTAGAGCGCAAATGGTGAAAGACTCAACTCTTATCCGACAGAACTCACCATAGGGAACATCTTGATTCCTATAGGGAGGCAATACGTGCAGTGCAGAAGTCTTTCTCCTCTGCACATATTGTGTTTGCAGAGTCTCGTCCAGCAGAACTGTTTAGGGTGGTGGGGGAACTGACGCAGGTGGTACCTGCACAGAACCCCTTACTTAACACAACAACAGCCTGCTGTGATGCATTTAACAACCACTTTGCAGATAAAATCTCTCGGATAAGAGCTGATTTAGACACCAGTGTTAGATCAGAATCCTAGATGACGTGTCCAGCAACTCTGTTGATGTAATTTTACTGGATCAGCTTCAATCTGTGAGTACCAGTGACGTGGACAAGCTCCTTGGAAGAGTGAGGAAGACAACTTGCCCTCTCAATCCATGTCCAGCTGGTCATCCTGGGGGGGACGTGTTGAGAGTATTCCTACGGGATACAATCAACGCATCCTTCAGGGAAGGTATTGTACCATCTTGTTTGAAGGAGGCAGTGGTAAAGCCACTCCTGAAAAAAACTTCCCTGGACCCCCTGGATAAAAACAACTATAGGCCAGTCTCCTTGCTGCCTTTTTTAAGCAAGGTGATTGAGAGGACAGTTGCTTCCCAACTCCAAGCTGTCTTGGATGAAACCGATTATCTAGATCCATTTCAAACTGGCTTTAGGGCAAGATTTGGAGTTGAGACTGCCATGGTTGCGCTGGCTGACGACTTCCGCTTGAGCATCAACAGGGGTAGTGTGACCCTGTTGGTGCTCTTGGACCTCTCAGCTGCCTTTGATACTATAGACCACTCCATCCTCTTGGATCACCTGAGAGAGTTAGGAATTGGAGGCACTGCTTTGCAGTGGTTCCGTTCCTTCCTCTCGGGCAGATCCCAGAGGGTGAGGCTTGGGGACAGTTGCTCATCTAGAATAGAGCTTAATTGTGGCATCCCTCAGGGTGCCATCATGTCCCCGATGCTATTTAACATCTATTTGAAGCAGCTGGGAGAGATCATTCAGAGGCATGGGGCGCGGTGTCATCAGTATGCTGATGACACCCAGAGATATTTCAGATGGTGTCTCTCCTCTCAATTACTGTCTTAAAGAGGTAATGGACTGGATTAGGAAAAACAGATTGAGACTGAATCCAGACAAAACGGAGGTACTAACAGTGACAGGCCCGAAACCAGGTTTGGGAATACAACTCCCAGTCCTGGATGGAGTCACACTATCCTCCAAGGACTGTGTTCGCAGTCTGGGGGTACTGCTAGATTTGTCGCTTCACATGACAAATCAGGTGAATGCGACGGTCAGGAGTGCCTGCTATCAGCTTCGGCTGATATTCCAGCTGCACCTTTTCCTGGAAGGTAGGGATCTCGAAACTGTGGTACATGCTCTGGTAACCTCCCATCTTGATTTCTATAATGCGCTCTACATGGGGCTACCCTTGTGCCTAACTCAGAAACTTCAATTAGTCCAAAATATGGCAGCCAGGCTAGTTACTGAAATATCCAGGAGAGAGCACATTATACCTGTGCTGAAATCTCTCCACTGGCTGCCCATTAGTTTCCAGGCACAGTACAAGGTGTTGGTTATGACCTTTAAAGCCCTACATGGCTTGGGTCCAACCTATCTCTGGGACCACCTCCTTCCATATGATCCTCCCCATGAACCGGTCACCTGGAAGGAACCTGTTACAGCCTATGAGAACTAGGCTGTTGGTGACTTCCCAGAGGGCCTTCTCTGCCTCTGCCCCCAGATTATGGAATGGCCTGCCAGATGAGATCCATCTTATTACCACTCTAGACAGCTTTTAAAAAGCAGTTAAGATGGATCTTTTCCAGCAGGTCTTCCCTGAATAACATCCCAGCCCAGAAGACTTAAGATCTGACCATCACCCTTTTACCACCTTGATTAGCACTGCTCTGTATCTTTTGTACTGAAAAATTTATTGTTTTTTGTATTGTACATTTTTAAAATTGCTATTTTAATCTGTTTCAGTTTAATTTACTTTTAAGGGGTGGGTGGGGGTGGGAATATGGTATGGGATTTGGATTGATTTTAAATTTTTGTCATGTTTTAATGTGTTGTACGCTGCCCTGATTGCATGGCAGAGGGGCGGGATATAAATAAAAATTATTATTATTATTATTATTATTATTATTATTATTAAATGTTGCATTGAAAAGAAGACAGAGGTGAAGTATCTGAGAATGGAGATCCAGTGGGGTAGGTTTGAGTGTTGGAGTAAGACACTGGGAGACCAGGGTTCATATTCCTGCTTGGCCATGGAAATTCACTGGTGACCTTGGACAAGTCACATTCTCTCAGCCTCAGTGGAAGGCAAAGGCAAACCTCTTGACAAATTCTGCCAAGAAACCCTGTGATAGGTTCACCTTAGGATTGCCATACATTGCAAATGATTTGCAATGCATTTATGATATCTGGAATCTACTCCCTGAGATGACTGCTCAACACTACCTAGGCTGCTGCACACTGCAGAATCAATGCTGTTTGACAAATCACGCTTGAAAACAAGAAGGAAGTTCCAGAGAGGTTAGTCAAGCCCAGGGTCAGAGTCACAGAAAACAGAGGAAATCACTCATATTCAGCAGGAGGCTTGGATAAATTTTCCACAGCACCAGAATGGCCTTGGCTGAGAGAATTTATAGCCAGTAGTTTGAGTGTTTGGCAACTACTCTGGAGACCAGGGTTTGAATGCACCATCAGCAATGAAACTAACTGGTCATATTCTCTCAACCTCAGAAGAAGGCAATGCCAAACCTCCTTTGAAAAAATCTTGCCAAGAAAAGTCCATGACAGGTTCACCTTAGGATCACCAAAAGTTAGAAATGACTTGAAGGTACACAAGAACAACAAAATTAGCACAGTTGCCTCCTTAATCAGCATAGCTTACTTAAGGTGGAGGGGAGTGTTTCTGGTGTCTTTGTTCCCAGCACTTCAGCTGTTGGTGTATGACAGGGTGCAGAGCCTCTATCTCTTCCTCTGAAACTGCAGGTGGAACTCCTCAGGTTCTGGCTGAGGCCCATCCTCTGGGCACCTCTTGTCTCCTTCTCCATCTGAGGAGGACATCTCCAGGGAAGGCATGACAATGGGCCACAAAAAATCCTTCTAGTTTACTTCCATTAAAAAAATGGCCTGCAGGGGTTGAATATGTGAAAAGGCCTCCACAACCCCTAGAAAACATTGTGGCCATTTGGAACCAAACAATACTTTGGACTTCTGGTGAGTTCTGGTTTTGCATGAGGTCCTTGATCTGAACAGGGGTGGTTCCCTCCTCCAACTTTTCCACTGGACTCCTGCACCTTTTTTGCCTCTAATATCTCTGTCCATGAAAAGTCCTTCCTCTTCATTTCTTCTCATATGAGATATAAATCACAACACGTGGACCAGTTTTGATCTCTTGTTTCAGCTGAGTTTCTCATGTGCAATTTCTTCAATTTACATATTTCTTCAGGAAAACATGCATACTAATTGGTTGCTATGACAATTAAAACATGTTCATTTGGAACAGAATGAAATATTTATACTACCTATGAGCATCTTTTCTCATCCACCGTTCAAGTCTTTTTTTACACTGTGGAATTCTACTTGATGAGAGACAAGGAAGATAATTGAGAAAGTAATGAATTTCTGTTTGTCTCACTGTTTTCTTTCAAACATAAAAATCACTGGAGCTCAAGGCTCAAGTAAGAAACCCCTTCATCCCTCCAGGCTTAATGAGAAGTTTTATGATATGATCTCTGTCATACATTTTTCAGAAGAAATGTACATTGTAAGTGGAGCTTACAATCTGGCTCTTCAAGTACTGTAGAACATTGATTTTTCTGTTATAACTGAAAGAGTTAGAATAGATATCCTCCATTTACTAACATGGCACTATATAATTCAGAGATGACATTTTTTCATGTCCAAGAAACCCCTGTTCAGAAAAAACAGTCCCAAGTCTGCTCCTATTATTGTTTCCTGTTCAATGCAGCCAAAGGATTAATAAAGAATTTACTCTATAGTGGCATCCACATTGCAGATATAATCTGGTTTGACACCACTTTAACTGCCATGGCTTAATGCTATGGAATTCTAGGAACTGTAGGAATTCTAGGAACTCTTGGAACAAGCTAAGGAGGTAAAACAGGTAAGGATGCTGACCTTACAAAATCAGATGGCCTTAAATATGGTCATAGCTGCCAAGGGGAGTGTTTGAAATCTAATAGGAACTAGTTGTATTTTGTTAAAGACACATACAGTGATACTTGGGGTAGAATAAACTTTGTAGTTTTGTGAGATGTTTACCTTTCTCTGTCAGAGAGCTTTGGTGCCACAACAAACTAGAAATCCCAGGATTCCATAGGACAGAGGCATGGCAGTAAAAGTAGTGTTCTGCAGTGCAGATGCAGTCCATGTTATGAAAATGACATGGATGTGACCACAAGGTGGAGGTGTAGGATAAAAAATGCGAACAGCTCAACTCCATGGGCAGGTGTGTGTGGGTTAGTAATTGGAAATATACACACCTGAGATGCCTGGTGCAACAGGCATTATTAACTGCCTATAAAAAGGAGATGGGAATTATCTCCAGTGTGGGTTTGTTGTGTATGGTGGAGTAGTTTGTTGCATAGTTGTGAGTATTTGAGATGGCTGTCCAATACTCTGTATGTATATATTGTACATAGTGCAACTAAAGATTAAAGCCCTTGTCTTGAGTGAAGGCTGGCCTTGCTACTGTCTTTATTTGGAAGAAAGCCAGAGCTCAAGGTTGTGTGCTGCTGTGAAGGAATTTATCCTTCTCTGCAAGAAGTCCTTTTGCAGACCACTCTCTGGAATCCTTCTCCTGGCGTCCTGTCAATGTGGAACAACTCTGCACGTGGTCATGGAGGACACAGCCCGTCTTTCTACGCCCCAACAGTCCAGGTCTCACAATGAGTCTTGAGAACTATGAAACATTGATACATTTAGTAAGAATCTCAAAACTGCCCCTCCCCAAAATCCAGACTAGTCATTTTATTGATGACTTTTCTGTGTTTTGCTGGCTAGCAATCAGCAAAAGGACAAAAATATTAGGCTTAAATGCTGTTGGCATTCTTGAAGCAATATTAAATATGCAAGGCATTTCTGTGCTCCTTGTGTTGTTAGAAGCATTGTTTAAACATCCACCTGCACCCATGGAATTTCATTTACTAATATTGTAGTCATACCAGAGGGCAAACACCCACCCTACCACTTACATTTGTATTAAGAACATTTTGATGTAAAGCTGTAGACCAGGGGTAGGCAACCTAAGGCCCGCAGGCCGGATGCGGCCCCCTGAGGCCTTTGGACCAGC
Organism: Phrynosoma blainvillii; assembly: GCA_026167975.1. NCBI lineage: Eukaryota > Metazoa > Chordata > Lepidosauria > Squamata > Phrynosomatidae > Phrynosoma > Phrynosoma blainvillii. The sequence continues at coordinate 7,515,707 of JANUYF010000007.1, read as the reverse complement.
CCCAGGCCAGTCCTGCCGCCGCCGCCCCCCGCTGCCGCCCGCCATTATGATATTGATTATTGTTATTACTTGTTCTTGGGGTTTTCTTGGCAATATCTTCACAAGGGTTTTGCCATGGCTTTTCTGGGGCTGAGAGAGTGTGCATGCATTTTTTTTAAAAAAATAAAATTTTAAATTATTTATTTATTTATTTATTTTTGGTGCTTCGGCACCCCCAATTGTCTGAGGGACAACAACCCGGCCCCCGGCTCAAAAAGGTTGCCTACCCCTGCTGTAGACTATATATTAAGCAAAACACATAGTTTGTTCTTATTTATTTTACATACCGTATATGCTAGACTACAAGTCGATCTCATGTATAAGTCGAGGGAAGGCTTAGGGGCCAAAATTATCAAATTTGGCATTACCCATGGATACGTTAAGGGTAAAATTTGGGGGCTTAACATGGGCTTCTTAGATCCATGGTGGCTTTTTGACATTTCCCTGCTGTGGTGGACAGAAGTTGCTTTTCTGCTGTGGCAGGAAAATGTTAAAGAGCCATGGTTGCTCCCATTTTTCCTTCCAGATACATAATGAGAAGAAAGGGCTCATTGGAAAAGACAATAATGCTGGGAAAGGTGGAGATAGGTAGGAAGAGAGGAAGGCCACATGCCAGATGGATGGACTCTATGAAGGAGGTCACAAGTATTAAGGGGTTGCAAGAATTCAGCAGAGCAGTGAAGGACAAAGAGTCTTGGAGATGTCTCATCCATAGGGCCGCCATGAGTCGAGATTGACTCGAGGCCAGTTAATAACAACAAATTGTAAAAGGTCTCCTGAGAAGTAGAGGGGGTTGGTGCTTTTTTAAAGGTACTCCTAAGATGGACTATGGTGAGAGCTCTCCACCTATAGTAGAGACCAGCCATGTTTTTTCTTTGCCTGCCTTCTCTGGCTCCTCTTCACCACTTGCCTCACATCCACGGTTGTCTACATCCAGCCCGCTTTCCCCAGATAGACTAAGCTCTTGCCGTAGTCCTGGCTCTCCCTTTTCCACACCTTGTCTGGAAGTCCCAAATAGCCACTGCCATGGTAGAGAGAAGGGAGGTTGGTGTTTCTTTTAAGGATGGCTCTTCTCGGATGGACTCTTTACCACCCACCTGCCCTGAGTTGTCCTCAGCCAACTCACTTGTTTTCCATCTATTGTGGGCTGCAACTCCCATCACTTCCAGCCAGCTATGTAAAAGTTTTAAACATATGAATGGCATGCGTTTTGCACCCCTGAGAGAAAGACTACTTTGTTGCAAGTACCAGACTGTTTCAATGTTGTGTAGAGAAGGCTGGGATGTCTTAATATTAGAACTTGAATATAGCAAGCAGAGGAGAGGGAGAGTGAAAGATAGGGCCAAGGATTTATGCCTAGTGGTTTTGGTCATGGTGGTGATGATTATGGGTCATAATCATCATAGTGAACTATGAGGTAATAAATGGATGTGGAAAAAGATGGATGAGAGAATGGCCTTGGGGAAAAGATGGCAAGTTCCGTGCATGAAAAGGTCAGATTTGACATATAAACAACCAAAGCATTTGTGTGGGGTGTGTGTGTGTGTGTGTATAAATGTCTCTGTTTATGCATGCATGTATCTACATACATGCATGACTGCATAAAATTTTCTTCAGTTTTTTGTCTTATTCTAGGAAAACAAGTTTCCATAATCGGAATATTGTCAGTCCCAGCCAAGCATACAGTCTTTGAACCACTTGTTGAATTGAGCATCCTCACATGAATAAATCCAATTGATTCAATGAATCTACTCTAGTGATGACTAACAGTGGGAATTTATTTTCAGTGCAAAACCTTCATGGCACTTTGTTTTTTATTCTAATACATTTTATTCCAGTACATCCATGCATTAAACGTTTGCTGTTATTACTCAACATAGCCACAAGAGAGCAGTATAGGAACACTTATGTTGTTTTTAATTTGGCTAGGTAGAAGTACTAAAATTTGTAATTAATGATGTTCTCCCAGTGTGCATTAGAGGGCAGCAAAAGTATGGAATAGATACAAAATTAATTTACCTAGGCAGTGATATTTTGAATAATGAAGGTAAAATCAAATGCATTTTGGGTAATAATCAGCAAGATTCAACTGTCAATGTGAGAATATTTTGGGAGTAGTTCTGAAAAATGCTCTCAGAAATCTTTCTTTGAAACCTGCATGTACACTTTAATGTCAAATTTCTACTTACAATTCTGATTCTGATTGATCCATACATTATTTAGAATTTGTGATTTATGAAACATTAAAGTTTATTTTTGTTTGTGTTTTCTTTGCTTTTGATATATATATATATATATATATATATACACATACATTTAATGAATGTCTATGCTCTGGATTGGTTTCTTACTCTGACACCATGCACAACACAAATGTCATTATATATATATAATGACATTTGTGTTGTGCATGGTGTCAGAGTAAGAAACCAATCCAGAGCATAGACATTCATTAAATGGTCTGGAGAAACTCCTCTATCACAGCCCCACTCTATCTGTTACATTGAAATTATAATTCTGGCCCACTTCCAACACTGTTGTAAGGATTCCTGAGCTAATGCATGGGAGGTTTTCATATAATAATTGCTTAATGGTGTTTCAATATTATATATTTATAAATATTATAATATTTGGCCAGAATACAATTGTTAATATCAACTTGAATAAACCCATTGAATCAAATGAAACTTAGGGGCTGCACAGACCGGCATAAAGAGCTAGTATGGGGACAGAATAGGGGTGTGACAACTGCACCCTGGCCATCCTGACTTTTCCCCCATGCCGGCTTCACGCCACATACCCCACCGCACAGAGGGAGGCATCATGGGGCTCCCTTGGTGCAGTGTCTACACATGCTGCGCCCAAAGAGTGCAGCACTTTTTGTGGCTTCTTTTTGTGCCAGTGCAAAGACCCCCCCTGATGAGTCGGGAGGGGTTTCTTGTTGCGCTGGCCATATAAGGGAGTGATGCCCCGCAGTAAAGCCCAAACTAAGAGATGTGCAGCTTCGGCTGTGCCCAGCTCTGGTCACTCTGCTTCAAAGAGGCCTTCTCAGTCTACCAGCAGAGATGATGAGATTGCTGCCCAGTTAGCACAACTGGGCAAAACAGTGCAGGCTTGTGTTGTGGTTTGCAATCAGCTTGCTCAGAAGAGGCCACCAGTCCTATTGCCAGTACTTCTGGTACTACCGACACAGAGGTGCTGCCCCCTCCCGTGGCACACGATGCTCAGGTGATGGATGCTACACCAGGTCCTTCGGTGGTTTTGGCGGTGGAGGCTGGGCACCCCACTATTGCCGATGTCTGGGATCTCCTGAAAAGGGTCCCTGGTGTGGAGATTCAGGGTGCAGCTGCCCCTGTTTCTGAGCAGCCTACTGTGGAGGATTAATACAACCTCTTGAGAGGATGGTTCTTCCAGGAGCTGGTGCAATGGAGCAAACCTGTGATGGGCAAAGAGACCAAGCTGCTGCTGCTTCATCTTCGCCTGACACCCGAGCTGTTGTGGGGCCACACTTCGGGGAACCGGTGTGATTGGCTGGCAATGCTTCCCAGCAAGCTTCAGTTTCAGGTTTGTCTCCTAATTTTGCACATGCAGACTGGCCCACCTTGGTATGGGCTCCAGGTGGCCAGGTTAGTCAGGGTGTGGGTGTGGAACACCCCAACCCTGCGGCTTTGGGTGCACCTGTGCAGGCACCTGCGGTTTCACATGTCCCTGACTGTAGGGTGCAGGATGGCGCCTAATTGTTTTGCCTAGTAACACCTCTCTGATGTCTCCTTTGAGTGCTCCTATATTATCAGGAGTAGCTGTGCATTCTGAATCAACCCCTTATGCTGGGATGTCTACACCCCTTGGTTCACACCTTCCTCTTTCCACTAAAGAAAGGATATGTGAGGGAGATTATATTGACTTATTTTCTCTTACTTTCAGGGATCCTGAACTGAAGATCATGGTAAAAGATGGGATTGTTTTGAGCCTTCCCAAAGAGTTTCAGGCACTCAAACGCCCTAAGTTAGAGCGTAATTTTGTAAACCGGATTATGGGTTTCACTATTTACAGAGGTGTCATAGTGTAAAAAGCCATTGAGGCCTCCTGACTTTTCTAAATACCAGGAGATCATGATTAAAGCTTACACCAACTGCCATCACAATGCTAGAGGTGCAGCCTGGCTGCAATATGATGAGCAGTTTCGGATGAGGGCCGCACAGGATTGTTCCCTGTCTTGGAGACATGTACAGTCTGAGCTTTGAGCTGATGTTATGGTGGGGGCCTCCCCCTCGAGCAGGTGTGACAATGGTTTTGTCCCCATGGTTACTCTGCCAAGAGGGCCGAATGCGAGGCCTGGCACAGGAGAAAGAAAGCAATTTGGCATATGCTGGGACTTTAACACAGCCAAGTGCAAGAGGCAGCCCTGCAGGTTCGACCATAAGTGTAACACCTGTGGGAGTGGTCACTCCGGCACTTCCTGCAGTAGAGGCAAGCAGTCAGGATTGGGTGGTGCCCCCCGGCCAGTATCACCAGGAGGAAAAGGACAGAACCCTGTGGCACCCCACTGGTCACTTCTCTCCAGGATGAAGAGGAGCCATTGCTGAACACCTTTTGGGTTTGGTCAGTCAACCTACTATACTACAGATCCACATAACAGTAGCATTATATAGCCCACCTGTTACTAGCTTGTTTGCCAGAATATAATGGGGGATCTTGTTGAAAATCTTACAGAAATCAAGATATGCTACATCCACAGCATTCCCTTCATCTACTAAGATTGCAATTCTAATCTGATTCAAATCTGATATATAATCAGATTAGTCTGGGATGACTTGTTTTTTAGAAACCCATGTTGACTTTTTGTGATTATGGTATTACTAACAGATCATCTGTTTAATTATCTGCTGTAGAATATTTCTTGATATTTATGTCAAGCTGAACAAGTGCTACTTGTTTTGGTCCTCTTTTTTCTGTTTTCGCAAATGAGGACAATAGTCTGCTGGGACTTCTCCTGTTCTCCAGGAGTTCTCAAAGATTGTTGCTAGTGGCTCTGAAAGTACTTCTACCAGTTCTTTTAATACCTTGGATGTAGTTCATCTGCTCACGGACACAGATTCCTGTACTACTTATTTCCTTATTCTGTATGGTATTCCGTCTATTGTGTCTTCTACTCCATTTTCCTAAGGATGAGCACCCTTTTTCTTATGTGAGAAGACTGGGGCAAAGAAGGAGTGGAGTAGTTCTGCCTTTTCTCTTTCCCCTGTTAGTGTTTCACCATCTTCTCCATTCAGTGGCCCTACCATTTCCTTCTTCTTCCTGTTGCTACGGACATAACTAAACAAGCCTTTCTATTATTCTTAACCTCTCTAACAAGCCTAAGTGCATTCTCTGCTTTAGCTTTTATGACTTTCTCCCTACACATGCCAACCATTTGTTTTAATTTCTCTTTGGTGATTCCTCCCCCCCTTTTTTTACATTTCTTATGCATGTCCCTTTTAAAACTTAGTTCATCTGAAAATTCTTTAATCATCCATCCTGATTTCTTGAGAAACTTCTCATTTTCCTTCCTCACAGGAACTGTTTGAGGTTGTGCCTTCAATATCTCCATTTTAAGAAACTCCCATCTTTCTTGAATTCCCTTAGGTATGAATGGTAAATGAGAAAAGAACTGTAGTTAGGTATTGCTGGAAGGAGGAAGGTTTTGTAGTCTGCCTAGATGAGGAGACATGCACAGGAGGAAGAAGCTGAAACCATGCTTGAGAGCCCTTTACCTGCTTAGAAAGCATTGTGTGGACTAATGAAGGAACTGGAATCTTGGGGTTTTGGTGCGGCTAGAAGGAATTTCCTCTGCTTGCTAGTGAGCAACTGTAGATTTATCCTCTGGAAAGGAGGGTATTTTCTAGCTTAGAAAAGGTAAACTAATGGGCCTTTACAGACTGCCAGAAATAATGCAGCTTGAGGCCACTTTAACTGTCCTGGCTCAATGCTAGGGAATTGTGCCAGTTGTATTTTTTTCTGGGACATTGAGCCTTCTCTGTCAGAGAGTTCTGGTGCCACAATAAACTACAGTTCCCATGATTCCTTAGCACTGAGCCAGGACAGTTAAAGTGGCCTCAAACTGCATTATTTCTGGCAGTCTGTAAAGGCCCTCATGTTTTATGTATTAAAACTCTTTAAAGTTGATGGCAGGTTGAGTAAAACTGCTAACAATTCATCTCTATCAGAATACATCCCACAGTTTCCAGTGATTCCCTACCAATACATCAGTATCGATGTACATCGCATGTCCAGCAATGCAACTCCAATATAAATTAAGACATGCTTGTACATGGATGCCCTTTCACCAGTTATAACTCCTCACAAGCCTCTTAAGTCCATGTTTAACAAGCCATCTTTTCAGCCACCAGTTCATATTAATCAATGGATGCTTAAACAGCAGAGTTATTCATCAATCAGATAAAGACAACTTTTCTGATTATTTTTCAGGACAATCTGTACCTAGTCTCAGAGACAGTCACTGATCCTAGAGGTGGAAATGAAGCAGAAACACATGCAAGTTACCATGTCTTCTATCCCTAATGATCATTTTTCTATAGTAGAAATAGAGACTTGTACAGAAGCAGCTGATATGTCCAAATAATTAAACATGGGTGGAAGTCAGTGTTGATTTGTTATCTCCCCATTGGAGGGTATCTTTTAGTTGTTAATGATGACTAGAGCCTTTATCCTGAGGTAGAAATGGTGATCACTAACTCAACAAAATGCAAAGTACAGCATCATCCAAAATCCACAAACAGTGATACTTTTATTGGGCCAATCAAAATGCACATTATACATGCATCACTGTTTTCTGGATTTTGGATGATGCTATACTTTGCTATATGGCCAACATGGCTATGCCTGGATATGTTTTCAACAAAATGCAGTTATTCTTAAATTAGACAACATTTTCACATCTTATAGTATCATCTGCTGTTGTGAAATCTTTCAAAGTATAAAGGTAAAGGTAAAGATATTTCCCATTGACAAGGTTGTCAAGTCGTATCCAACTATAGCCGGTGGTGCTCATCTCTGTTACTAAGCCAAAGAGCCAGTGCTGTCAGAGACTACTCTGTGATCATATGGCCAGCATGATTGCACAGAATGCTGTTTACCTTCCCACCAAAATGGTACCTATTTATCTACTTGTATTTGCATGCTTTCGAACTGCTAGGTTGGCAGAAGCTGGGACTAAAGACAGGAACTCACTCCATCATGCAGCACTTGGGCCTCGAACTGCCAACCTGCTGATCTTGCAATCAATAGAGTCAACATCTTAACCACTTGAGCCACCGCATGCATTCAAAGCATGCAGTTTGCTAAAATCCCAGAATATATTATGTTTAAGCATCTTAAAACCCCATCTTATTGACCAGAAGCAAATGAGAAGGCTGAGAGATTTAGATTGCTGTAGCTGATAGGGCCAATATCTACTGTATATACTCATGTGTAAGTCTAAAATTTTAGTCAAAAAATTAACCTCAAAAACCTGGGTTGATTTATCCACAGGTCAAGGAAAGTATGGTACTTTAACTCTTATCAAGAAAGGAATCATTCCCTTCTCTGCATAGAGTGGTGAAAGGTGAGAGCTTAGTCTGTCCCAGGAGCACCTAAAAGAAGCACCAGCCTCCTCTACTGTCTCTGCTATGGTGCTGCTTCTCCTCAAAGAAGGGGGAGGAACTGGGCTTTGAAGGATGTGAATAAGATATTTGTGTATGTTTGTCAGCTTTTCTGAGATAAAATCAGGCAAAGTTATCACATTATAATTAAAGGCTATAATTACTGCTAACATAGGGCTGTACAGACCGGCTATAAGGGCTGGCCTGGAGGTGGAGTCGGGCTGTGGTGACCATACGCTGGGTGCCCTGACTCCACTCTGATGCTGCCATCATGCTGCATGCCCCACTGCTCCCTTGAAGCAGCATACAGACACACTGAACCAAAGGAGTGCAGAAAAGCTGCCTCTTTTTGGAGAGGCAATTGTGCACTTCACCACCTTAATAAGTAAGGAATATTGGCTTCCTTCATGTATGCGCTAGGGAGCAACCTTTTCAAATTGAGCATTACAAACAAATAAACAAACAAATGCTGTGTTAATTTTAAAAAGTTCCACCATTGCTTCCTTGAAAGTCTCTCAGATTAATATGAAAAAAATAAGCCACAATATTGGAGATGATTAAAACTTTAAAACCATCACCTGAAGGGATGTTTCCCTCAAAAGAAGCATAAAATATGTTCTCAGACATGTATAAAAACCAGCCCCAATAATAACAATTTCCTCAGATGCTCTATAACCACTCCAGAGAAAGATAGGTTGTTTGAGGTGTGGTCCTGGAGAAGAGTAATGAGGATAACCCAAAAGATAAACAAATGGGTCCTTGAACAGATCAAGTTGAATTGAAGCAGTTGTACTTTGGCCACATCATGAGAAGACACAATTCATTAGAAAAGACAATAATGCCAGGAAAGGCAGAGGGAATTAGAAAGAAAGGAAGACTGCACACTAGATGGATAGATTCAGTAAGGGAGGTCAAGGGTCTGAATTTGCAGGACCTAAGCAGAGCAGTGCAGGACAGGGAGTCTTCGAAATGTCTCATCCACAGGATCCCATGTGGTGGGGTCAACTTGAGGGTAGTTAACAACAAACATCAGCCCTGGTGGCGCAGTGGTTAAATGCCTATACTGCAGCCACTCACTCATAGACCACAAGGTTGCGAGTTCAATACCAGCCAGGGCTGAGGCTCGACTCAGGCCTGCATCCTTCCGAGGTTGCTAAAATGAGTACCCAACTGTTGGGGGGCAATCAGCTCACAGTTGTAAACTGCTTAGACATCCCATAGCGTGATATGAAGTGGTATATAAATGAAGCTGCTTTTGCTTTGCTTTGAAATCAAGAGGAAGCTGACATGATTTCAGCCAAGAAGATCAACTGTCAAAATTGAGACAGCTGTACAGTAGTCTAGCAAGATTTAGCAGGGTCAGAATTTCCCTGGTCTTCTAGTACAGTCCCCATGATACAATCTCAGCTTTGTGGAGAATGGAAAAGAGGACCAGCATGATTTTCCCATCATGCGTTTACAAGGGTTGCAAGAGATATCTCAGCGTGACCTTTACATCTCTCAAGCAGAAGTTGGGCAAAACATGAACCAGCTGTAGATGTCAGTCCTTGGAAATTTTAAAAATAACTTACCACATTGGCACATATATAATTTTGGTATGTGGGAGTATTTTAGACGTGGACCAAAAAAGCCAGCCTACAATGAAGTGGTAAGAGGAACACATTGATCATTATATTTTTAAAAATCTGAGTCTTCAAGGCTGGTTTTGGATGTACCAGTGGCACTTCCACTAAATGTTGCTGGGCTTTGATAATAATACTGGTCATGGTCCATGAAATGCACTTGGCAAAGTCATTTTAAACATATTAGTTTCTGTCTCTCTACATGTGTGATGTTGCTTACCAACTTAAGATGAGACATACTTTTTAGGAATATATAGATGTACTCTTAAAATGACTGCTTCAGAAGCCAAATGCCAATTAATAATCTGATTTGAAGTGCTGTAATACCCTTAAAGACACAGGAGTCTGATAGTCCTGATGAGAAATCTGAACTCAGGACAAGAGGCTACTGTCAGAACAGAAGATGGAGAAACAGAATGCTTTTCAATTGGCAAAGGGGTCAGGCAAGGCTGCATCTTATTACCCTACCTATTCAACTTATATGCTGAACATATTGTAAGGAAAGCAGGCTTGGACACAGAAGAAAGAGGAGTGAAAACAGGAGGAAGGAATATCAACAGTCTAAGATATGCAGATAACACCATGATAACAGCAGAAAACCTCTCAGATCTGGAACAACTGCTAAGGAAGATCAAAGAAGAAAGTGCAAAGGCAGGCTTACTGTTGAACATAAAGAAAACAAAAATAATGACCACAGATAATCTACATAAAGACATAGGTAGCAGCCCCCCAAATGGGTGGGTTAGATTAGATCAAGGAAGGAAACCATTAAATTGCAATTACTTTTGTATGCATTTCAAAAATGTATTGAATACAAATGTATCTTCCCCTCCTGTCCTTCTATGTCTCTATCCATAGTGCAAAAAATAAAGCAGTTTGACATGACTCCATCCTGTGATTTGTAATTTGGTGAAGTATTCACCCTGGTTTCTCAGAGAGCTCTGGTGCCTTATCAAACTACAAATTCCAGGATTTTGTAGGATAGAGTCATGGCAGTTAATGTGGTATCAAACTGATATATTTATGAAGTGTGGATACACTCTATGTGTACACATCTTGTTATGCATAAACTTTTATTCCTTCTTCTTTTCTCTGTGGTTACTTCTTGCTTCTTAAATTCATGCACACATCCAGAATGGATACTTGTTACTTTACACCCTTAAACTTAGAGCACAATACTGCTGTATTCTACTGTTTTTTGTTGTTGTGTGCCTTCAAGACATTTCTGACCTATGGCAGATCATGGGATCTGCTGGTAGGAATACCAAATATTCATATATGGACCATGAAAAAAAAAGTGTGCTGCAATGGTGTTTGTGCAATGTCAGCCAAATGCGAAGGCTTCATTAATATGATTGTAACTTTCAATATGATTTGGGAAAGCTCAGTATTTGTTTACACTATTTAATAATAGGGTGTTGTTTTTTAAGTAGCTGTGTTAGTCTCTTGCAGGAAAAAAAGGATGCACTGCATCCAAAGAAGTGGGTTTATACCCGCAAAAGCTTATGTAAAAATAAAAATCAGCTAAAGATGTCACCACATTTCCTTTTCTTTTTTTCTTCCTCTCCCTTTCTTCCTTCTTTTTATACTCTTTAATGAGAACCTCGGCTCTACAGATTAAAACTATCATAAGCCATCTTACTTTAGTGTTTTCATAGATGCCATGTCATTACAGCAGAACCCATCCCTGTTCCCTCCGATCATAGACAGCCCTTCCCACATTTCTGTGCTGGTTGTACATTTTGTTTTTTGATCCAAGTACATTCTTAGGAAGCCACAGTCCCAAAGATGTGCCCTTTCTATCCTTCCTTATTTAGTCTCCAACCAAGTTGATATGTTCCATGGCTTCAGATGAAAGTTATAATTTGGTATAAATAAATGGGCTACATGGGTTTACTAATCAAATTGGCTTACCTCTCTATTTCTCTTGAATCCACCACTGAACTGTGTAAATCTTGGTAGTTTTCAGTCAGGAAGGCTTCATACTGCTGGACATATTGCAATAAGTACAATAGCACCCTCTTCTCTGTTGTTCCCCCAGAATACTCCCTCCAATACTGGAGGGAATCCATTGTTGTCATGATTGTCTGGCATTGACAGCCTTGCCCTCTAAGAATTTATCAAATCTAAGCCAAATTGCTGAATTCAGCACATGGGAATTTTGCTTCTGGTGCATAGATGTGTTGGTGAACATGCATATACCGTACATTATAAAATGAACAAGCTGCTATTTTGCATGCAACACTGATGCTAATTGTTGTGGTCTACTGACAACATGTTACTGTAGGACAATTATATGTCTTTAACCTAAAGAACAGACCACCTTCTTGCTTTTAAATAAGCTAAGGCTCAGAGAAAGGAATACATGTTAATGCAAATAGAGCGGAAATATGTGGTCCTCCAAATGCTGTTGACCTACCATTCTCATCATCATTAAGGACTGGGACTGATTGAAGTTGGAATTCACAAGCCCACAGCTTTTTCTCCACTAAAATAGAACCTTAAGGGATGTGTTATGGATAGCCAAATCTAAGACAATTCTTATATAAGCTTACAAGGCTTCTGTTATCTCCCACAGATCACCTGATCTCTTGGCTGATCAATGGCAAAGTCTTCTGCTGCCACATGCAAGGTATCAATACTATTCCCTCCACCTATAAACTCACCCAGTGGCACAGAGAAGTGATCGGGCCACAGTACTGAATGAAAAGTAAACATAGCAGTACCTATATACAGTCAGCACCTTGTTATCCATGAGGGGTCTGTTTCCCTCTGAGGATGCTCAAGTTCCCTTGTCCCTAATAGCAGCAAGTGCATAAGACTGTGCCGCCATTGGGGGAAAAGGGATGGGTGGGTGGGCCATATGGAGGGGAGTCAACATAGGACTCCAGTAGGCTGACAGGATGACAGTGGTGAGTGTGGGGAGGGGGAGCCCCTAGGTAACATTGCACGCTGGAAGCCACCTCCCTGCTCCTCCTTGCTCTCTGGTGGTGGTGGTGACCTCCTGGATCCCCCTCCTGGCAGAGGGCTCCTCGGAAGGAAGGATGGCAGCCCTGCCTGCTGCCTTCACCACCACCTCCCTTGGTGACCCACTCCTCCACCTCCTGCCAGTCTCTTCCACTGAGGCTGGCCTCCTTGCTTTCCGACCAAATGTGCTGCCCCCTTTCAGAGACCAGCAGGAGGCAGAGAAGGGTGGCAGCAAGGGAGGTGGTGGCAACAAGGAAGGTGGGCAGGTCTGCCATCCTTCTTTCTTTCTTTCCAAGGAGCCCTCTGCCAGGAAGGGGGCCCAAGAGGTTGCCACTGCCACTGGAGAGTGAGCAGGAGCAGGGAGGTGGCTTCCAGGCTGGACTGTCACCTGGAGGGGGAGCAGAGAGGTCAGGGCTCCCCACACTCCCCACTGCCCTCCTGTCAGTTCGTCAGGAGTTCTATGTTGACCCCCCCCCCCTCCACACAGCCCATCATCCATCCTTTTATCTACAATGGTGGTGTAGCTTCAGGCACATGCTGACATTGGGGATGTGGGCCTGCCATCCACGGATACTGAAATCCACGGATGGTAAGTCTGTGGATACCAATAGCTGACTGTATTAACAAAGAACATACAGATGCATGAGATAACAAAGATCCAGTTGACATTACTCTGAATATACATTGAGCTTCCATAGTTTATTCAACACTTGTACAGGTACCAAACATAATGAAATAATTAAGATTATTTTTTATTATAAAACTTATAAAATAATTAAATAGTACACTTTATACTTTGCATTTTGTTTTCCTTTTACATCACAATCCATACTTCTATGCAACACCTCTTTGCCATATTGCTACCACTTACTCAGGAAGCAAGTGATTAAATAAAAAGAAGGGAAATGAAAGCTACACATTAATAAATAATTTTGTAACTGCCAATAATAAAGATAACTCTAAAACAAAAGTTGGCATTGATGAGAACTACCTCCCCTCCCCAAAAGTATATGTTGAAATTGTTCAAGAATCTGAGTATTTAAAACTTCAGATATGTTTCTAATAATCATTTCTTAAGCAATCTGTCTGTGGTGTGCATGTATGTTCTTAATCTGTTAGAAAAGCCACTGCTAATTTTAGCTGACCACTGTCTGTCATTAGTGCTGGTGTGGCTAATTTTAGTTCGGTAATGATACCTTAGGAAGCAATAAAACTGAACTACATTCATCAAATCAAGATGTGGGATTGGGAACAAAGATGTTTTAAAAAGTCATTTTTAATAATTCGCCAGAAAATTGGATCAGAATACAACCCTTCTTTTGCCATAGATAGAGTGGAGGTTATTCTACCTTCTCCCTAACTTGAAATTTTCACATTTAAAATACATTGTGTGCCTCTGGATTCTGAATATACAAATGTTCACAAATATGGGAAATAAAATAAAATGCAGCATAAATGAGGGAACAAGCCCTGCTCATGTGGAACAGGTGGTTTCCAACAGAAACAACCAAGCACAAAGTATGTTTATTAAATATCTGATGACTGGGTGGTATAACAATTATGTGGCACACATGCATCTTTATCTTTATCTTTACCTGATCCAAAATATTTGGGATAAAAGGAGTACACAGAGCCAAATTCAGCAGATCTACATATAAATCAGGGATGGGGAATTTGGAGCCCTCCAGATATTGGTGGACTACAACTCTCATCCTCCTTCACCATTGGAAACTAGGGCTAATGAGAACTGAAGTCCAGGAAAACCTCCCAGCAAGTGACATATTTGTCCATCAAAGCCAGGGATTTGAGTCTGGGTTTGAATCTTTGTGTATTAAATTATATTTGTGGTGCTGAATTAAAATAGCTGCCTCTTTGTTGTTCTTCTTCTTATTGTTGTTGTTCTTATTCTTGTTGAGGTTATCTGAAGGCAGGCACAACAATATGATCCTCTCCATGTTGCAAATAGTTCTGCCTATTGAATTTGGACAGTACAGATGGGATAGAGTTTAATTCATTTATGAAGGATTTGCCAAATTTCTTCAAGTTCAAGAGATAAAGACTATTAGGGTGCTTTAAATCACCATCATCAAATGTCAGTAAAAGTAAAATGATGGCTTTCTCCATTCTGAGTCAAAATGTCCCTCTTTTCATGCTTTCAAATGAAGATAGAGATAAGAAATAACTCATTCCATTTACTTTAGCAGTACTTCCCCATTGCACAGTGGGGTCACTGCACCAAACCACTCTTTTATACTGGAACAGCAACTGCTAAAATGAACTGCCCAATTTGTTCTTTTTTCTATGTCAATATTGACAATAAAGAAATAACAACACTGTGGAATCACATTTGAATTTATTATCCTGTTCACAGCCTCTAGAAGCTGGTCCACAGGTTTCATATCATTTATACTTTTGTGACAGTGGTTGAGTTTTATGTTTCATGTTTGATAACTCAAATTTTGTACTTAAAAAAGAAAGAAAATGATGGCTGGCATCCTGTTCAATATTAGCCAGACTTATGTTCTGATAACTTTTAAGATTCACACTTATGGCAGCATGTAACCCCCAAAACCTACCTCTTAAGCCAGGCAGTGCCCCAACCAAAGGGTTTCCAAGGTGCTCCAAATCAAGGCACTGGGAAATGAAAGACCTGAGGGTTTTCTCTAGCTGTCCAGCTCCATACGTTACTTGACTGAGAGATCGCTGCAGCTACTGTTTCCCAGTACTCCATTTCTCAGTTCATTTGAGTTGATGCCTGGTATAAAAGGTAGATTTTGAAGGGGTGGGATTGGCAGATGTAGTTATGGCACTGGCAAAAGCAGCTCTGTCATAGTAGCTATATCTGATGATGCAGAATCTCAGCCTGTATTTTTTAACAAGCATCATTCCAATTCAACAGGAGCCTCAAACATTCAAAACCAAATTTACTGGTAACTTATTAAGTGTGTTTATGGAATTTAGGGATTCTGGCAATAATTATGTTTCAGTAGTAATAATAATGAGGCTTAACAGCAGATGTGTATATTTTATAAGTTAGCTGAAGTATGAAATTCTACTTTGTTCATACTACACAGCAATGCTATAAAAGATTCCATGCTGTTCTTCTGGATGGGCAACTAGAATATCACATGGGAGGCTTACATCCTCCTCCTGTCATTAAATCAGGTTTAAATTGTCCTAATCGTGTGATCAGGGTTCACACCCCTGTGCACTTCTCCCATCCTTCTCCTGTTTTTAAAGTGTAATGGAGCTGTCCCCATGCACTTGTCCCGTCAGTAAAGCATAATGGAGCCACCATTTGGTAATAATGTGAACTTCTGTAATTACCAAATGGTGGCTCCATTATGCTTTACTGATGGGACAAGCACATGGGGATGGCTGCATACACTTTAAAAACAGGAGTAGGACAGGAGAAGTACACAGGGGTGTGAACCCCAATCACACAGTTAGGACAATTTAAACCTGATTTAATGACAGGAGGAAGATGTTAAACCTCCTGTGTGATATTCTCCATAGAGTGCCTACCTCTCAAGTGGTTAGTAAACCATACCTGTGTACTAGCCAAAGCTGAAAGGGCAACACAGTAAAACTGACAGTCTTACCATTCTATAACCCTTGCTTTCCCAGCAGCAAGTGAAATAGAAAAACACCTTTATCTCAGGGATAGGAAACATTTAGGCTTCCAGATGTTCAGTTCCAAGAAACTCTAACTACTACAGCAAATTCCAAGGGTTTATGAGATTTTTAGTTTACAGAGCAACCTCAAAGTTTCTGGTAAGCGAATTGTTATTTTCTTCCCCCCCCCCCCCCGCCACCGCCCTGACATGCCAGGGACCAATACCACTCTTCTCCCCATTGGCTACCACTTTTTCTTTCTTTCTTGGCAACTTGCCTGGGACTGGCAGCCAATGGCTCATGGACTGGCACCAGTCCATTTGCCACAACTTGGAGCAGCACTGGTTGAAAACACAGAGAGGACCAAAGGTCTCCCAGCCTTCTTTTATTTAGATAGTGCAGCATATATGATTATTGTGGATAACATCACTCCTATGTCAGGGAGGGAAATGCATTGTCTCCCAGTTTTGCTTCTGCAATTTCTCTTGAGTATTTTCTCCTTCTTTCAGAGAACTGCAAAGACATCAACACAGGCAATGTAGCTCTTCATAGTACTGTCACATGTCCTGATTGTAAGAGCACCATGCCAAATGTGCCACTCCATTTTGAAGACTGGCGTTGGCCATCAACGAAGCAGTTGGTTGTCTTCTTTCTTTCAACAGAGGACACCAGAAAAGACAGAAAGCCCTGAATTGGCTAGTGTTCAACAGCACCCTAGTTGCTGGTAACAACACAACCTTTCTCTACATATCATTCATCACAAGTTGTATCAGAGCAGACACTGCTCTACAATACCCAAATCATGTTCACTGGCAATCTCTGAGATGTCTGGTTCCAGAAGGCATCGCAAAACAATTCACCATCAGTTGAAAGGAAGACTCAATGGCATCAAAAAGTGAGACTCAGACCATTTGTGTCAGTTCTTCCATGTGCATGATTTACAGCATTGCTTGCCATAAAATTTGTGATTACAGACACCATGTTGGGGGACCAGGTGGCACCAAGTGAAGAAGTCCACACAAGAGGGATCATCTGTAGTAAGGAAATTTCAGATAAGTTTATTTAACTTATAGCATTGAGTACAGAAGCTTAGCAGGCTGATGATAATGCAAGTTTTATTTTCACATGACTCATGAGAATTCTCTTCATGTGAAATCTTATTAACATTCATTAATGGGATCCTGAGAAACCTGCAAAACAGCTTCATTTAGGGTGTTATATTTGGAAGTGCCTGATCCCAAAACTGCTGCTAACTTTCTCTTCAGAAGATATAAGTTCTCATGCAAACAAGTTTAGGTTGTTTAGGTTCTCTCATGCAAACAAGTAGTTCATGAGAGAACTTAAATGAGTATGCCCTATCCAGACTTCTGAAATCCAAAATATTCCAAAACCCCAAATTTATTTCATAAGTGGCAGAGATAGGAACACCTATGGTTTTTGATGGTTCAATGTAACAAACTTTGTTTCATGCATTATTAAAATTGTATTGTGATCTATCACCATAATCTAGATTCTATTCTATTGTATTGTATAAAATTACCTATTTACTGGCTTCTTTAGAAGACCTTTTTCTGTTGAGATAAACAGAAACACAACATTCATTTATGTTTCATATACACCTTATACAATACACAATACAATCATATATGCCTTATACAATAACCTGAAGGTAATTTTATACAATACAATAGAATAGAATCTAGATTATGGTCATAGATCAGCACAAAGTTTATACAATTTTAATAATGCATGAAACAAAGTTTGTTACACTGGACCATCAAAAGCCAAAAGTGTCCCAATCTCTGCCACTCATGAAATAAGTTTGAGTTTTGGAATATTTTGGATTTCAGAAGTCTGGATAAGGTATACCATTCCTATAATAAGTCCTGAATAGGCCTTGAAAACTGTAGTTTTTGAAGACTTTCTCACAGTAGAATAATTGCTGAAATTACTCATTGCTTTATTTGAGAAGAAAATTAGTGAAGAATTATATCCCTAGTTTATCCTATAAACTGCTCCTTTGCCAGGAAGATTATATAGCTCAATTATGTTTTCCACAAGGCTACTTTTAGAGTGAACCTCTTAGACAGGATAGGTTCTGTAATGAGAGAGGGTGAGGCATTAGCTTCAGGCAGTAGATCTAGGTGCCATGATAGAGCAGCACATTAGATATTTAATTTGCTACTGTATTTTTTGTTGCCAAGGAGAAGTGCCTGTTGATTTTTCTACTTTATCTACCACAATAACTTAGCTGGCTGTGGCCACTATGCACCTTGACTTTGTGGGTAGAAGGCAGGAAAAATGTATTGGACTGCCCCTAGTGTTGGATATAACTGTACTTGAGAAGTAGCATAATGTCACTTTATCTTTTCATATGTGAATATCCAAATGCATTACACTACAAGATTGAGAAAAGGGGAGAGAAAAAACCTTCTGCGTCATGAGGAGGAATGCTCCTATTTACATTTAGCAGATCTGCTTTTTAAGGCTGTTGGTTCAAATAGTTAAATCATTCTACAGTTCACTCAGATTTAATTTTTGCTTAGGATTCCTTTCTTAAAGTACATAGCAATGAATCAGGTGGATAGTTTAAGAGACAGAGCTGTTGTTGTTGTTGTTTAAAACAAAAAGACTAGGAGTATTAAAGCCCCAAGGAGAGGCAAGAAAGCTGTACAGCTAGGTCCAACTCTACTAGATCATGGGAAAGAGAACTACTGTCAATAAAACTGACATGGATTTTAATATTTGCCTTCTCTCTCTCTCTCTCTCTCAACCCTCATCTCCTCTGCCCATCCTCACTTTGTACTTTCAGATGAATGGTCTGGCATTCAAAGAAGGAAGTATTCACATGTTGGAGTTGGACATAATAGAGAGGTTACCAGATTTTGGTCTGTTGTTCCAAGAAGTTCCCTTGCATTTATATGCTTTATTTGTTTATTTATGATGCAAAGCAAAGCAGCTTCATTTATATACCACTTCATATTGTGCTATGGGATGTCTAAGCGGTTTACAACTGTAAGCTATGATTTAACATAGTTCAAAATAATTTAAAAGGCGTAACAATAAATACACAGCTCACACACCCCATAAAAACAACAACATTCTGCAAAACTTCAGATGCACACAAGGTCTTTTATCTGCCAGTGAAAGGAGAGCAGACTAGGATCTTGGTTAGCCTCACATAGGAGTTTATTTACATGGGATGAATCCCATGCAGAAACTAGATTTAAAGTGAAAACAACCCGCTTTTGCAGGTTGTTTTTCACATGAAGTGAAAATCCAGTACTACACGCAAGCTACAAACTTGAGATTTCAGGGAGAGTGCGACTCCATTCCTGTTCCTTCTTGAAGCTGATTTCAGGAATATAGCTGGCTTCTGCTTGGGCACCTCTGCCCCAGTTCCCTCTTGGCCACTGAATGGCCATGGGAGATGCCCAGTTTGCAGAAATGTAGGTGGTTCAGAGAAGGTCATGGAAGACAGAGGTGCTGAATACCTACATCTATAACAACAGGTATATATGCAGATGTAATGTTAAATTAGGCCTCTGTGTGCCATTAATAAGATGTTGGCCACATGTTTTACATGCCATGGATCCACACAGAGTTACATCATAAGACTAGGAAGCTGGTAGAATCAAACATTTGTCATACCCTCCAATGGTTTCCACACAGTTGCAACAACTTTAGAGCAGGGGTAGGCAACCTTTCCCCTTTAAGGGCCAAGGAGGGACTTCAGTTCCCAGAAGCCTCAGCCATGTTGGCCAATAGTCCCATGTTGGCCAATAGCTCCTGGGATTCTGGGAGCTGAAATTCCTCGGCCCTTAAAGGGGAAAGGTTGCCTACCCCTGAAGGAACTATTCGATATGAAGCTTATTCTTTCTTTTATGTTTGGTTTAGCCAGGGTATAAATGGCTTCCCTGTAAGTAATTGATTTGCTTTTCACATCCAAAAGCAAGCTGAATTAAAGGCTGTGAGTTACACTACCAAGTCAAATGATGGAAATGAAGGGAAATGAGCAGAAGAGCAGGTCCGGCTTGTCTAGGGAAGCATGTTAACTCTCCCTGAAAGGCTCATTTCTTTCCCATGATCTCTCCCCAATGACTCACCAGGCTGGAACTATATGGTGGGTAATTGAGAGTGATTGGCTTCAGTACAGTTCCAGCACAGCTGGCTGTGTGCGCTGGTGGAGACAGAGACTTAGAGCACGGCGAAGAGATAATTGATCTCCAGGGCCCCAAAGACCTAGTTGCAATAAAGTCAAAAGGACTTCTGCAGCTGCAAGGAGGGGGAAGGGATGAGGCTGAAACAAATGAATAACAGATATTGGATAAGGTCTTTCCAAAAAGGAAGGAGGAAAATGGAAGGAAATAGTATGAGGAAAGATTGTATGTGGGGGTTTTTTTAAAAAAAAAGTGGGCAAAAATAAACCTAGATGAACTGAGTCCCAAATGTAAAGGACTGTCTGCCTTCTTTGGCTGCAAGATGTTCAGGAGGGGCCCTCTTGAGAATGCCATCACCAGGCCTCACCTGCAATACTGTGTCCAGGTCTGGGCACCACAATTCAAAAAGGATGTTGGCAGGTTGGAGCGTGTCCAGAGGAGGGCGAAATGGTGAAATGTCTGGAAACCATGCCTTATAAGGAGAGACTTAAGGAGCTGGGTATGTTTAGCCTGGAGAAGAGACAGTTTAAAAGTGATATGATAGCCCTGTTTAAGTAAGGTATTTGAAGTGGTGTCACATTGAGGATGGAGCAAACTTGCTTTCTGTTGCTCCAGAGACTAGAACATGGAACAATGGATGCAAGCTACAGGAAAAGTGATTCCATCTCAACAATAGGAGGAATTTGCTGGCAGTGAGAGCTGTTCGACAGTGGGACACACACCCTCAAAGAGTGGTGGAGTCTCCTTCTTTGGAGGTTTTTAAACAGAGGCTGGATGGCCATCTCTCGGGGGTACTTTGATTGTGAGTTCCTGCATGGCAGGGGGTTGGACTGGATGCCCCTGGTGGTCTCTTTCAACTCTGTGTTTCTATGATTGTATGATTCTATGATGGACATGCAGGAGATGGATTTCTCCTGTGCTGCCTCCAGATTATGGAATTGACTTTCTTCAGAGATGCCATCACTGGCTTTTTTTTTTTTTTAAAAAAAAAATCTCACCAGTGTGCCAATACATATTTCCCTTTAAAAACAGATTTTATCAACAGCTTTGATGGCTGCTTTGTTGGCTTTAAAGGTTTTATTGTTTAATTTAGTGGTTCTTAACCTGAGATTCACAGACCTCCAGGGCCCACAATGTCCTCACAGGGTATCTGTGAGGACTTGAAGAAATGTTGTGAACTTTTATAGGTAAAATAGAAAGAGGAAGGAAGGACATTTACTCAAGCTAATTTTGTGCCAAATTTCAGCTTGATCCATCAATTGTATTAATTGTACTAACCTATTGCCTTCATTAAAACAAACAAAAGTAAAAACTGATTATGAAAATAACCGTTTCAGAGCAAAAGAAGAAAAGTACTCAGCACTTGCTACTTCTGCTCCTAGTGAGAACATGCAAGTAAATGAGATTGAGTGGATGTGGCATTTTCTACTACCGCACAAACAGCCAGCTGCTAAGAACTCTAGTATTGTCCATGCTGTGCCACCACATTCTCAGAGTGTCTATTGCTTCAGAGAATTCTGTAGCTGTATTGAGAATGTTTTTGAAAAATTGATGTATAAAAGGAAGACCGTGTTTGTGAAAAGAGAGAGTCAGAGTGAGTCAGTGTGGGTGAGTGTTTGGAAAGACTTTGAAATAATAACTGGATTATTAAAAATAATTATGCCTCTTCTTTGGTTATTGTCAGGTAAAGTGACTTTTCAATGTTATCATGGTGAATTTCCTAACAGTACATTTAGCTGTGCCTCCAGATGTATTACTGTCTGAAACCTAAAATTACTGATGAATTTGATGATGCATCCTGTTCAAAACAAAATGAAGTTTCTTCCAGTCTTCTTTAAAAGTGTTGTCATTATAGCAAGGAATATCTGTTGATTTCCTTCAAGTGTACAGGTTCAGAAGACAAGCAACTACCACGGTGTGGGTGTTATGTTACGATGTATTGACCAACAAGGCCACAAAATCATCAGAATTGCAAAGACATCTTGATACTAAACATAAAGTACATGCCACAAAGATCATCAGTTTTTTTCAAAGTAAGGAGCAGGTGCTTCAGAAAGAAAAAAAATAGTAAAAATAGCCTGCAGCTGGTCATAATAATGACAATGCAGTGAGAGTCTCATTTGAAGTTTCTCAGCTAATAGCAAAAAACAGAAAAGCAATACAATAGCTGAAGAACTTATATTACTTGCTGTAAAAATCATGGTTTCTGCATTGATCAATGAGAAAGCTGCCAAGGACCTTTCCTTAATATCTTTGTCAAAGCCACAGGTCTTCAGTACTCAGCATATGGCATGGGTGGGCAACTGCAATAGATCCCTCCACTTTTCTACTCCTGGGATCATGCAGAGGTTGCATAGACCAAAAATGTGCTCCCCTCATCCAATTAAAAAAGGTGGGAGGAAAGGAGGAAAACAAAACAAAACAAAACTGGAAACAGCTAGATAGTCATCTCTGGTTTTAAAAACCTGATGTTTTTATGTCAAAGTATAGGAGGGCTGCAGCCTATTTAAAAGGTGAAATGTTGTTTCTAGAGACATCCAGCATTCAACATGTTGTTTGGGTCTGAAAAATAACATTGTGAAGAAGTAAACAAGTGTGTGTTGGGGGGGACAGCCGTTGGGGCAGATGTGGCACTTTGTGGCACATATAGTTTCAGCTTTGCTTGGACTCAATTTGCCCACCACTCAGAAAAAATGCCTTACAAATTAAAATGGCTAGCTATCATTAGCTTTTATCTATCAGTTCTGAGGGGGGGGGATGGAAAAGCTTGGGAGATCTGTTCTAGTACACCTTTACTTTTCAAAAGGTTTTCCTTGTTTTGGTACCTTTCTTCTCAGGAACCAGGCAGAAGTTAGTATTGCAGGCTCTGGACATTGTGGGCTTTTGATGAGGAGGACACCCTGTAGCCGTCTGACCATGGCGAAGACACTGCACAGTCCGTGTTTGCACTCCTCCCCCACAGGTCACTGTACACTGCGAGGAGGGAGATTTTTTTTAAAAAAGTGTAATCAAATAAATGCTTATCTCAGGCATTTGTAAATCCTAAGCACTATGCACTCAAAGTTTAATGCATCAGGGATATGGGATCCATTCAGTAAAGTAAGTTCCAAAATGCAGAAGCTTGATTCAACACTGGAAACAAGTTACAGAGTGAGCCACTAATCAATAAAAAAAATAAGGAATTCCAGACTGTCTTTGCAAATCCCTGAGGATGCTGTGTACCAAGATTTGTAAGTACAGCCATACTACAGCCCTCTGAAAAATGATCAGGAAAGGACCACAGAATGTAGCATTGATATAACAGCAGGAGCACTGTTATATAACTATCAGTTTCCAGACAAATGAGTCAGTTAGACCAATATACTGCTGCTGTTATTGCTGTTCCTACACTGATACTGCAGGCACTCCAGGCAAAGTCATCCCTACAATTAGGTAGAATATGTTGGCTGCCTTAGGCAGCAGATTTTGGGTGCCATGAATAAGCATCATTTCCTCCACCTGTATTTTTGTCCTGGTACCTATGGGGAGAGGTGTTTGTGGGACCTTCTACCTTATATGTCAACATTCCCTTATTGATAGTATGTACCTAAACGTGCCCCAAACATGGATTATTGTGAAGGGTTCAAATATTGGTCTTTCATTTATAACCATCCAGTTCTAACATAGTATTTCTTCTGCCCCTTTAATAAAAAATGAAACTCCCATAAGGAGGGAAAGACAACATTTCTGTACAATTTCTGATTGACTAGCAGCACTAGGAGCTTTCTGTCTAGGACAAAGGTGGACAAAGTGTGCCCTGTGTCCCCAAATGTCACACTGCCCAATCTTGATTTAGTCCATGTTGAACTCTTTTCAGCTTTAAACCACTCCAAAATGGAGATAGGCATGACTTAGTGTGGGCATCTGGATAAAAGCAACCTATGTTTCAGCATTTACTTGTAAACTGAAAACACTATTGTGTCATTGGTGTTTGATCATACTAACAATCCCTTTCATGTGGGTAATGCATGAAGCTAATGGCTTGAAGATTCATAGTAAGTGAGCACTGGGAGGTAGTGTCTGAAATCATGTTTGAGAAGTATATATCCACACTCATGTAGTTACACAATAGTTGCACTAGAACACCCTTCTACTAAATATCAGCTTTATGCAACCAAGTGTGTACCTGTCAATGTTCCAACTTTCTGGCTTTCAGAGCAATGGGGAATCTATTGGCTGTATCTTATAGAGTTTGGGTGTCATGAGTGCCAGGAATTCAGACAGAAGTCTCCAAAATGGCTACTAAAGATTTCCAAATGAATTGGCTTCTTTTACCTGTTGCCAAGGTGAAGAATACCATCCGGACATTCTACTGTACAAATAGTGCAGAGGACATGCTCCTCGGTTACACACCTCTTCTAGTTCAACATATGGCTTCTTAAGATTTCGGCAACGTCGCTGTGGGAAAGTGATCAATTTACCACTGATACTTTTCTCACTGCACTGCATCTCTCGCCTCCTGACCCCTGGGCCACAGGTGACAGAACACTGTAGATGACAAAGCAGACAGGCATACCTCAGTTATGAAATTGATATGTTCCTGGGCATTACCTCTTTAACAAGAAAAAATGGTACTAGAGGCAGAGATAACATGGAAAGAGTAGGGATAGGTTCCTATACCACAAAGAGCAGTTCAGCATGTTTTAGAAGTAGCAATATGCAGATGTGAAATGAAACAACCAGGTCCAGGAAGACTTGTATAATTAAACAAAAAACAAAAAACAACCCTCAATGTTTTGAACCTTCTAGATACCAGATGAAGGCTTCATCCAAAATGCTTCCAGGGATGACCTTTTCTTTCACCGTTCCCTACTTTTTTAAAAAAAAAAAATCATTTTTGTGGCCAAACTTACAGATCTATATTAAAAAAAAAAAATCTGGGGTTAAGTTGTAGGCTTTCATGGCTGGCATCCATAGTTTTTTGTGGGTTTTTTGGGCCGTGTGGTCATGTTCTAGAAAAGTTTCTTTCTGATGTTTTACCAGCATTCTTTCTGACGTTTTGCCAGCAACAGAGAAGATGCCAGCCACAGATGCTGGCGAAAGGTCAGAAAGAAACTCTTCTAGAACATGGCCACACAGCCCAAAAAAGCCACAAAAAACTATCCTGGGGTTAGCTAGTGAGGTAGGTTTACCTGCCTTCCTCCATTCTCTTTGTTTTGCTGCTCACACATGCTCTGTACAAGATTCTGGAAGCAGTTGCTGTTTGCCTTGTTGTAGCAAACACAAATGGGTCTAGTAAGATTGGCTAGAGTAAAATAATTTTCATCACTTTTCAATAAGGCTGGGAAAGACATTAATTCAGTTGATAGTTCCAGGCAACTTTACCAAATTTGCATTTCATAAATCAGAAAGACCTTGAAAGCTATGCTTTTCCACAATTTGCCAAAAAAAGTGTACCAAAAATTTGGAATCAAAAAGTGGATGCAAACAGGAGTATTTTAGTCAATGTGAACAATGTTCACAAGCAGGGTGACCAGATGTAATAACCACAAAGGAGGACAAGACATAGAACATGTCCTGGAAAAGGAGAATGTCTGGTCACCCTGTTCACAAGGTTACTTCAAAATGTGTACTAATATGATGATAATAAGTATATGCATTTTAAATGTATACATTTTTCTCTGAATATAAAAAGCGGAATGGTTTGCAGAACAGATATTTTTGACCAGATTGCCCCCCACACACACACACACACACCAAAACAGCAAACTCTGGTGTGGAAATAGGATAGCACTATAGTAAATAAACAGTGAAACAATGAGAACCTCAGAATAAAGAAGATTAACAGATTCACCCTATTTTCTATGTGGTGCATCAGATGTTGTTGAACTGCAACTCCCAAGCCCTACCTAGGATAGCCAATGGTGAGGAACTCTAGGAGGTACACTTCAACATTGTCTGGAGGGCCACCTTATTTCCATATTATTTCTTTGGTTGTGGGGAGATCCTTAGTGATACAATCCAGGAGAAATTATGGATTTACTATGGATTTCTAATAAATTCCCATATAACCCTGATGTTTTCAATGGGTACAGTCCCATCAGCTGCCTCATCACAATTCCAGGCAAGCAGATCAACTCTTATTCTACACACTTCCTTTAAAAAAGAGGCAGCATAATTAACTGGCACATGATCAACTACTCATGTTGCTGAAAAATCATGCCATTCCTTTGAATATAAAATATAAAATAGTTTGATAAACAAACACTGGTTTTTTGTGGGTTTTTCGGGCTGTGTGGCCATGTTCTAGAAGAGTTGGCCACACAGCCCGAAAAACCCTCAAAAAACTATGGATGCTGGCCATGAAAGCCTACGACTTCACAAACACTGGTTTGCTAGTTTTAGACCCACATGTAGAGCATGGCAGTTGTTTTACCTCACTCCATGAAGAAATCACCCACTGGAGCTGATCATTTTTTGGACACCGTCCCAACACACACGTCTGTTGAGTTTCTGGCCTTGTTTCACTGTTGCACATATTCTCTGGCAGGGTTTTCAGTGTGGAGGGTCCTGCAACCTTGCAGAAAACCTCTCGCTTCATAACACCTCTTCCACATGTTTTGGAACACTTTATGGAAATAGAGGGGAAAGTCTGACGTTAGCAACTTAATGTAGATCACAGCAGAACAATGAACCAAATAGTTTCAGCCATTTTGGGGGGAGTTGTATATCCCACTGTTCCTTGTGCCACTCTATTCTGCCCACCCCTGACTTAATTGAAAATTTATGACACTTCTGTCTTGGCAATGTTCCAAGGCAGCAATTGTCTGACATCCTATATTGTTCTGAAACAAGGGAGTGCATGTGTACATATCAGAATTTATCTGAGTCCAGGTGCTACCAACTATGACTCTAAATGCAGTCTTAAGTTGCATCAGGGTATTATGTTCCTCAGAATGATGCATAATCAAAAGAAAGAGTACAGCAGTCATTTTTCTGGGTGTTGGTGTGATAACTATCTAAGCAGCTGATATGCAACTGTTCTGGGCCCTAGCCCTTCGCAAAGATGATGGGGTTTACAGGACACTAATGGCTAGAAATGATGCGTTTTACAAGTAACCAGATTGTGCAAGGTTGCTATACTCCTGTAAAGCATTTTAAAAGGTAAAGCTAGTCCTTTGACATGAATGTCTAGTCATAACCGACTGTAGGGG
Organism: Phrynosoma blainvillii; assembly: GCA_026167975.1. Classification (NCBI taxonomy): domain Eukaryota; kingdom Metazoa; phylum Chordata; class Lepidosauria; order Squamata; family Phrynosomatidae; genus Phrynosoma; species Phrynosoma blainvillii. Next base: position 7,488,471 of record JANUYF010000007.1, on the reverse strand, counting down.
GTGGTGCTCATCTCCGTTACTAAGCCAAAGAGCCAGCGTTATCTGAAGTCAGCTCTGATGGTTATCTGGTCAGCATGACTGCACCAAACACTGTTACCTTCCCACTGAAAATGATACCTATTTATCTTCTTGCATTTGGATGCTTTTGAAATGCCAGGTTGGCAGAAGCTGGGACTAGTGACAGGAGCCCACCCATCATGCAGTACTCAGCCCTCAAACTGCCAACCTTCTAACCCAGGGGTAGGCAACCTTTTTCAGCCCTAGGCTGGTCCCCCGAAGTCCTCTTCTCCGCCGGGCCGAGGGGGAGGGAATGGCAGCGCACGCGCACCCCGCCGCCATGCGCGCAACCCTGCATGCACCGCTGCTGCTGCCGCTGCGGCACACGCAGCCACCGCCACCACCACACATGTCGCGGCTGCCATTTTGATTTCCAAAATGGCGGCCGCAATGCGTTTGTGCATGCGCAGGAGTACTGTGCGTGCGCAAACGAATCGCGGCCACCATTTTGGAAAACAAAATGGCAGCCGCCACTTGCGGCTGCCATTTTTTGTTTTCTGAAATGGCGGCCGCAACTTGTTTGTGCATGCGCAGTACTCCTGCGCATGCGCAAATGTGCCACGGCCACCATTTTGGAAATCAAAATGGTGGCCGCGGCGAACACGACTGCATCGAGGCCAAAATGCGCAGCGGTGGTGGCGGCGGCAGGGGTCCGTCTGGGCCAGTAAATCTGGTAGCCTGGGCCGGAACCGGCCCGGGGGCCGTAGGTTGCTGGCCCCTGTTCTAACCTTATGATCATCAGAATTGGCATCTTAACCTCTAAGCCACTGCATCTCTCATCCTGTAAAGCTGACCTGCACAAGTTGGCAGTAGGTAGGGGCCAAAATTAAAATAGGCTAAACTTCTTCAGGCCATAGATAGGTTTGAATGAAATAGAATTAATTAATAATATTAATTATAATTAATTAATATTAATTCCATCCTCCTTCTCCTTTGCCCAGCCTTCTCCTCAAGAGATGGCTGAGCAATGGAAGAGCCTTGAGGGACAAGCATTTACTACTCTTCCTCCTCTCTTCCTTCTCTCTTCCTGTCTTCCTCTGCCACTGTCCAGTCTTCTCAGGAGAAAGCCAGCTGGAGGAGGAACCTTACAGGGGAGCATTTGCCCATTCTTCTCTTCTACCACCTGGCCTTTTCCTTGGGAGAAAGCCAGGCAACAGAGGAATCTTGAGGAGCAAGCATTTTCCCATCCTCCTCCACTTGACCTTCTCGTGGGGCAAAACCTGAGCTGTGGAGAAGTCTTGGAGGGTGAGTGTTTGTGTGTTCTCCTCCTCCTCTGCCACCCAGCCTTCTCCTCAGGAAAAAGCTAGGCAGCAGAGGAACCTTGCAGGGCAAGCATTCACCTTTCCGTGACCTAATGTGCATGGCCCTCTCTCCTCTGTGGTAATAATGCAGGGAAATTGGGAAAGCTACAAAGCCAAGATATTCCAGGCTACCCATGGAGTATCTTGGCCAGTGGAGATAAGACCTCCATCACTCTGTACATAACTCTGAAGTTTAGTATATGTATAAATGTATTTAAAATGTATATTTTAGGGGGCGAACGCATGCCAACATGTAGATTTGGTGTGAAATTAATATAAAAATATACACGTGAGAGGAAATTATACAAAATGAACATTTTGAAATAAAATGTCAAAATACAAAATACAAATTTAGATGTGTGTGTGTTTCACAGAACGCATGCCAATTTTATATTGGAGAGGGGGGAAAACCACCTATTGCTATATCATGATAGTCATAATCATTATTCAAATATTCACAAAATACAAAAGTTAAAAAGTGACTAAACTATCAAAAATGTAAAACCAGTTAAAACACAAATCATTACACCACACGCACACACATACAATGCAACACAACAGATAGGGGGGAAAGTACATTGTTTACGTGGGATGGGCGGTCTACCATCAGTCCTCAAAGACCTGTTGAAATAGAGAGGTCTTCAACTGTTTGCGGAAAGATAGTAGGGAAGGTGCCAGTGGGAAGGTAGTTCCAGAGTCTGGGGGCAGCCACTGAGTAGGTCCTCTTCCACATTCCCATCAGATGAACTTATAGTGGTGGTAGGACAGAGAGAAGGGCTTCCCCAGCTGATCTCAAAACATGGCCAGGTTTGTAAGAGAGAAGATGGTCCAATACTAGACAGAATCTTGGGATGATGCAGCAACATCTTGTTATGTTCTTATCTATAATAACACCCTATAAGGAAATGTCAGCTGTTTCTCTTAACTTACCTGAGACCATGGTTCAGTACTCCATTCTGGTGGGCAGTCTTGGTTATTACATGCTTGTATTTGTGTTGGAGTTGTTACAGGGCAGAGAGCATGAGGCACAATGTCCTCCTTCTGAAAAGCCCCTTTCTGGACACATTGGATTTGCCGACTTTGTTGTCCTCCACCACAGGACTTGCTGCAATCACTCCACTGACCTGTCGACCAACTTCAAGAAAGAATGCATTTGTCATCCAAGGAGCAGACAATGGATTAAAAAAAAGTTGAAGGCTATGGTGTCACTATGCAACAATGACAGAAAGCAGTGGCAGTTCTCTGCATGCACCTTTGCTTGGAGAATATAAGGACTAGAATCCTGTAGTTAACATAAGTTAACTATATGTATTTTTGGAGATGCTGAACAAGAAGGTATATCTGCATCTTTTTGTACAGTGCTTCTCTCCATGCAACTGCAGGTTAGTTAGTGACTATGGGAAGAAGGGGTTCCTAGGCACAATCCAGCTGTAGTTATTTTACCAGGAGAAAGGAATTGCAAGAACTCTCTCAGACCTTCACTATAGACTAGAGCAGTGGTTCTCAAATGGTGAGGCAGGACCCCAGAGGGGGAACAAGACTTGCTCATGGAGGGAGGGGGGCATGAGACTTGGAGGCTCTGATCCCTCCTCCTTCTCTTCCCAAACTTTTTTATGTGTAAAATTTATCCATGCATTGAGTTAAATATTGAATTTACTTAATAAAACTGTTTTAATTTGAACAATGCTATTTCCTCATAAAATGTTAAAATATGGATATACACGAATGTGCAAATGAAATTATGAACATTAAATAAACAAAATATTTTTATTCATATACTACATCAATGGGGGGTGATGTCTGGGGGACCAGAGGGAAAAAGTTTGAGTATCACTGGACTAGAGTACATCTGGAATACTTACTGGAATTATTGAAAGATGGTGGCTGTTTCTTTCTCACAGATGCACCACTTCAGCCAGAGACTATCTGGTTATTAACTGGCTAAAGGAGTGTTAAGGTGTATTGCACTGGGGATGGAAGCAGAAGCCCAGGATAATAGGGCTGGAAGAGTTTTACACTCCACCAAGAACTTACGGCATCTCAGCCATTATCTTCTGGATGCTGGACTCAAAAAGTATGGGTGCAAGACAAAGTATTTTTATTTTATTTTTTTAGAATAAGGAGAGAAATGTGAAAAGGAATTAAATATATTCAGCCTAATGCCCAGCTGTGCTACAATAAGTAGTTTTACTTGTACTCCTGAACATGTTTTAATCAAAACATGCTGGAGGTTTGATGTTTCTCACTAAAGTTGTTACATGTAATCTAGACTGTGTCTGCACAGGTCAAATAACATTCCTCCCTTTTCTCCTCATGGCGATCAGCCCAAAAGACACAGGACCCAATCCCCAATTCTGGTACAAAGTATCCTAATGACAAACAGCCAGTTCAGCACCAAACCCACATTATACCACTCTTAAAACAGATTTTTAAAATTCACATTTTACTCCTTCACAGAAAATCCAGAGCCCTCTACAGCAATGCTGGTGCCTCGAGTTGCTCTCTCTGAGATCAGAACAATATGATCGACACTGGGTACCTTGTTTGCAACTTCAGAGGTAGCAATCTGTGGCAGTGGGCTTCACAGCAGGATGTATATGTGAACCGTTCCAATGTCACTGCAGAGTTCCCAGGTAACAGGGGAAATTCAGAACAGGAATACTTCAGGCTGCTCCCAAAGTTTTCTGGTCCAAATAAACATGGCCCTAGAGTTTATCTTCCCCAGACTCTCCCCTATCTACATCCTTCATTTCATCTCTTTTTGTGCATTCTTTCTAATTTGTATGATTCTGAATCTGTAAGCCATAAGTACACCTTGGTTCCCTTTCTGGGAGAAAGGCAGCACAGAAATGAAATGAAATGTATAAATAATAAACTAAGTTAAACCATCCAACAACAGCACTGAGTGTCATATGTTCTCCCAGGAATTTTAGGAGTGGTAGCATTGTGAGCTTTCCAAGAATACTCTTAGCACATTGTTTCAGCACATTGCAAAACAAGATAGGTAGACAATTGTAATTATTTAAGGTTCTAATGCAACTGTTCAGTTTAAATCAGCAGTTCTGAAGATCATACCTAGACACTGCCTTTAGAAAACACAATTAAGGCTTACATCTGAATTGCTGTCTTGATATTTTCTTGGAGGGAGAAATGCCAACTAACACAGCAATCCTAAAGTTATGATCACTACTCCACTAGCTCTGCAAGCCAAAGCAGTCTCTTCAACTTCACAGTCTCTCTCCTGTCCCCTCTCCCATAGCCTCAAGTAAGGAAAAATATTTACTACTGAATGTTGATGTACTCAGGACAAGAAGCTACTGTCAGCTATGAAGAAACAGAATGGTTTCCAATTGACAAGGGGTCAGGCAAGGCTGCATGTTATCATCGTATCTGTTTAACTTGTACACTGAATGTATCACACATAAAACAGGATTAGACTCAGAGAAAGGTGTGAAAATTGGAAGAAGGAACATCAACAATTTAAGATATGCAGATAACACCATGCTGCTGCTGCTCTGTTGCATGCCTTCAAGTCATTTCTGACTAATAGCAACCCTAAGGGGGTTTTCTTAGAAGGATTTATTCAGAAGAGGTTTGCCTTTGCCTTCTCTAGAGAATGAGAGCATGTGACACCATGCTACTATCAGACTTGGAATGATTACTGATGAAAGTTTATAGCTGAACATAAAGAAAGCAATGACCACAGATGATTTGCATAACTTTAAAGTAGATGAAGAAGTAATTGAAATATAGTGTGTTCTTGGTATCAGTTGGGGTTTGGTTCCAGGATCCCCTGTGAATACCAAAATCTGTGGATGCTCAAGTCTCTTTGTGTAAAAAGGTGTACTAAAATGCTGACCCTTATATAAAATGGTGAAATCAAGGTTTGATTTTTGTATTTTTTAAAAAATATATATTTTCAATCCATGTATGGATGAATCCACGGATGCAGAATCTGTGGACATGGAGAGCCAACTGTAGTTAAAGATTTTCCATACTTTGGCTCAATCATTCACCAGAATGGAGACTGCAATCAAGAAATCAGAAGAAGACTAACTAGGACTTGGAAGTACAGCTATGAAGGAACTAGACAAGATTATGAAATGTAAAGATATATCACTGAATATTGAAAGATATATCATTGAATACTAAAGGATTGTCCATGTCATAGTATTTCTGATTTCTATGTATGATTGTGAAAGCTGGACAGTGAAGAAAGCACACAGGAAGAAAATCAACTCAATTGAAATATGATGCTGCAGAAGAGTTCTGCAGGACAGTTTGTCTGCTAAATAGACAAACAAAGGGGTGCTAAGAGGAAATCAAGTCTGAACTCTTCCTAGACACCAAGATGACTAATCTGAGATTTTAATACTTTGGTCATATAATGAGAAAACATGACTCTTTAGAAAAGACAATAATGCTTGTTAAGGTAGAAGGGAGCAGGAAAGGAGGAAGACCAAATTATAAATGGATAGATTCAGTCAAGGAAGCCACAGCTCTGCATCTGCAAGACCTAGAGGCCTCTCATTCATAGAGTCACCACAAGTCAAAGTTGAATTGACTTCAGTTAACAACAAAAAAGACTCAAGAACCTGTGGCTAATTGAGCTTTCTAGTCTCACCAACCACTGGCAGACAAATCTATCCTGAAGACTTGGCAGAGACTTTAGGAATTTGGCATAAAAACTCATCAAATTATAACTGCTAACGAAATGGGATATAATGCTGAAAACTACTAAAAGTATAATTGTATCATTTTGGCATTTATTTTATTTATATTCTACCTTTATCTTAGTGGAGGTGGCTCTCAACATGATTTTTTAATAATAAGTTATTATATTCAATGTGATGAAAGTAATGAGATTATCATATTAAAACAAATGAATTACAAGCAATTAAGATCAGAACAGAAAATTGTGCAACACACCATTTTCCCTGTTAAAAAGTCTCTTCTTCAGTAGCTGCCAAAGGCTTGCCTGAAAAGAAAAGATCTTTGTCTGGGAAGGTGTTTTTTTGTTTGTTTGTTTTTAACCATTTAAGATTCATGACTGATTCTTACAGTGCAACAGACAAAAATAGTTTATTTAACATCACTGCACTAGGTAGACTCTAGCTTGGAAGCTGAGAGTTCCTGAACAAGAAATTAAACCAACTTTATATAGAATTCTTACAAAAACACACAGTAGCAGCTACTGAACATCACAAATCTATGACAGTCATACAGCTACACCATAAGGAGCAAACATATTTCCAAACTCTGCATGCCACACTTGAATATCTTCTTCTTCTTCTTATGCTATTTAACCTGTCAGCAGAGAATGTCAAGTTGTTTTGGAACATTTGGAACATTCCTTGGGATGTTTTGTACACGTTTCATACAACCTGAAATCCCTAGGAACTTAGAACATTTTAGGTCAATGCAAAGTGTCTTCTTCAATATTGCTGCATTGCATGCAGGCCTTATGGTCAGTTTCTGACTATTCCACTTTATCGGCCAGCAAAAAGAGAGCAGGGAGAAGACTGACCAAGTTTGAGAACAACTTGGGGACAGGCCCCTAGAAAGTCCTCACTTCTTCATGAGACATTGGGTTGTTTTTTGTTTATTTTACCACACAAACTCTCTTAAATATCACTTACTTATTAAGAGGAATTAAGAGGAACAGAGGAACCCTAAAGAATACAATGGACTGAGACTTGACTATTTGAGCTTTCTACCTCAAACAATGATAAAACATAGTTTTTTGTGGGGGTTTTGGGCTGTGTGGCCATGTTCTAGAAGAGTTTCTTTCTGATGTTTCGCCAGCATCTGTGGCTCGCATCTTCAGAGAAGATTCTCTGAAGATGCCAGCCACAGATGCTGACCTGAAAAACCCACAAAAAACTATGGATGCCAGCCATGAAAGCCTATGACTTCACAATGATAAAACTTTTTAAAAAAATATATATATGGGGCTGCATTGGCATGTTTTACCTCAACAACACCTAAAAGTTTTCTTGATGCAAAAGCATGGAGGCATCCTGAGAAATTCAGTGTTCTCTGCCTAACAAAGGAGCTTGTAGCCTCACAAAGGATGGAGACAAATTGGATCTTGAAGAGAGTGTTGTTGTTTTTTTGTTGTTTTTGTCTTGCTAATGGAATTTAAATTTTATTTCCTAAATTTTAAGACTCTCCCAGTACCAACATGGCCAGAAAAGGAGGGCCCCACCGGTATGAAAACCATCTGAACCATCTGAACTATACCATCTGAACTGAGGACAACCACCACAACATCTTGACAAAATGAGTAACATTGGGGGGTTGCAGACTGCCAGAAATAGTGTGAATTCAGTCCACTTTTAGGGTTAGGGTTAGAGTTAGGGAACCATGGGAACTGTATTTTATTGTGGCATCAGAGTTGTCTGACAGAGAAGGCTCAATGTCTCAGAAAAATAACAGTTCCCATGATTCCCTAGCACTAACCCTAACCCTAAAAGTGGACTGAATTCACACTATTTCTGGCAGTCTGCAACCCCCCATTGTCATCTTTTTCCCCCTCCTATATGATTTTTAACACCTTTGCCTGATGAAAAGGCCAATGGAGCTTCAAAAGCTTGCAACCTGTATATTGTGCATTTGCCCAATAAAGGTATTACTTTTTTGGTGGATTTTGGATTTAATTAAGAGCATATTTAAGTCACTTTGAGTTTAACAAAGCAAAGCAAAAGAAAGGAAATACAGCCAGGAGAATAAAAACTGGAAAACATTATAAGGGCAAAGGAAAGGACATAACATTACATGCCAGTTACAAAATGTCCAGATTTTTTTAATGCCAGAGAGGAAATTTTTAAAAAGAAAGGTTGGAGAAGAGAAGGTGGATGAAGGGTGGGGAAAAAAACTGATTTTCTTGATGTCATAGAGCACGGGTAGGCAACCTTTCCCCTTTAAGGGCTGATGGACTTTAGCTCCCAGAATCCCAGGAGCTATTGGCCAACATGGGACTATTGGCCAACATGGCTGAGGCTTCTGGAAGCTGAAGTCCCTCGGCCCTTAAAGGGGAAAGGTTGCCTACCCCTGTCAGAGTCTGCATGATATTCTAGGAAACAATGAGGAAAGACGTGTCCACAGCCATTCCAATACCGTCACTTTACCTCCTAGAACAGTGGTTTGGTTCCTATTGTATCTCAGCTGCTAGAAACTCCAGTTCGCAGGCATGGAAGACAATTCAAAATGACTCTGCAGTAGAAGTTAAAGAGATGAGCAGGGATTCTGATAGATGTAACCCAACAACACCTGGAGACCTAAGATTGGGAACCTTGAACTACAGAGTCATAGGTATGCTTGCAGACCACTCCTTTGTCATTCCATCTCAGAATATCCTGCAGGCACTATGACTTCAACAGCACTTTCCTGTCATCCCTATTTTGTAACATTCTTGGTTGATGATCTGGATCTGGATACTGTTGAGTCTATGCTATTCCAGCAGCTTCTGAAATCTGGCTGCAACTGCAGCATCTCCCCATGATGCAAGATGGTGACAAAGGGCTTTCCCACATTACTGAGCACTACCAACCTACAGGAAAGAGAATCTGCTTCCTTCCCAGAAAGGAAGTCCCAGAAATACTGGGAGGATTTGCAAGCTGAGTAGTGCAATTCTGCCAATGCCTGCAGGACCACACCAATTCCAGGAGCACTATTTTGAAAGCTGCAACAGATAGGGGCAGCAGGGCATGCAAAATAATAATAATAAAATAAATAAAAACCAAAACCAAAAAAAAAAAAAAAAACACCCACAAAATCTTGGGAAGTCTCATGTGACTTGTGGGCAATGCATTGCCCAACCTGCACAGATCACATCAAGGGGATCCATACAGCAAAAAAGACATAAGGCTGGGCTTCCAGTATTGACACCAAGATCACACATGTTCCCTTCCCCTTTGGTCTCCACGTTTTGAGCAAAGGTTTCAATGGAGAGCTGGACTAAGTTGTGAATCACCTACATAACTGAAAGTGGTGACAGCTGGTAAATGCTCAGTTTTTCAGTTTGGATTTTAAAAGAACTATCCAAGGTGCTAAACCTATTTGTAGGGATAGGTTCAGGGCCTTAGATTTGTTGTTGTTGTTGTGTGCCTTAAAGTCATTTCTGATTTATCTCAGGCAAACCTATCATGGGGTTTTCTGTGGGTGAGAGTATGTAATTTGCCCAGAGTCACACAGAGGGCTTCTGTGCCAAGCGGGGGATTGAGCCCTGGTATTCAAAGTCATAGTCTAATGCTCAAACCAGGAGACCACACTGGCTCTCCAGGACTTTAAATAGCTTTTCTAAAGTCAAGATTAAAACCCAGAATGACATGGAGGGACCCCTGAGCTATCATATCAGGTTTCATATGGAGGGGGTTTCCATTTGAATAGCTGCAAATGGCACATTTAGGATCTGCACATTCCACTTCAAAGTGCACAAGCAGATTCCAATAATGGCAGAGGAATGCTATGATAGCTACTTGTGTGGCTTTTCCATCAATTAAAATAAATGGTATTTTTAAAAAGCTGTCAACCACAATTAAAAGGAAAATACAAACAACCTGTGGGGGAGCAGGAAATGTAATAGGAGGTTTTTCTGTCTGTGAAGACCAGATATCATGGGTACTGAAATAAATGTCTGGCAGAACATTAATCACATGCAAATAGATTATTTAGCTAGGGAGATTGCTTCAAATTAGTTTGCAGACAATGGTGTGGCTTAAGGCGAGGCAATGAAATTGCTGAAATTGTAACATGTCTTCTTCCAATTAAATCTTATCTCTACTTTCTTGTGGTTCTACTATTATTTCTTTTTAGATTTTATGCAGTCTTGGTGTATTTGACTCTCCCCTCTCTCTTTTTCTGTGTGCACATATGTATGTGTGTGTTTATGTGGTTTTAAATGTCTAGTTATCTAGATATAGCTAGATATAAATAAACACATGTAATTACATATATCTGCATATAATTGTGCTCTGTTGGTGAAATGATCTTGGATATGTAAACCTGGCATAGACTATGGATATTTTTCATGCATTTAGGGCTAGTAAAAAATTGATTGATAGTCCAAAATAATTGCTACTGTAGGGCAGATGCCCAACACATGACAAACCACTTGCTCCAAATGTGGATATGGGGTAAAAACAACCTTAAAGTATTTGTGATATTATCTGATAAAGACACTGGATCTCACAGTTTCCTTTAATGACTTTACCCTTTGATGCAAACAGATGGGACGTGGGGATGACTACTTGGGCTATTTTTACTTTGATTCTACTGCTTTGATTCCTACCTTGTTTCTACTGGCGTAATGAGACTATGTGTGAAAGGGATCTAGGAGTCCTAGTAGACCACAAATTGAACATGAGTCAACAGTGTGATGCTGCAGCTAATGTGATTCTAGGCTGCATCAGTAGAAGTATAGTGTCTAGATCAAGGGAAGTAATAGTGCCACTCTATTCTGCTTTGATTAGGCCTCACCTGGAATACTGTGTCCAGATCTAGGCACCACAATTCCAAAAGGATGTTGACAAGCTGGAGCGTGTACAGAGGAGGGCCACTAAAATGGTGAAGGGTCTGGAAACCATGCCCTATGAGGAGTGACTTAGGGAGCTGGATATATTTAGCCTAGAGAAGAGAAGGTTAAGAGGTGATGTGATAGCCTTGTTTAAATATTTGAAGGGATGTCATATTGAGGATGGAGAAAACTTTTCTGCTGCTCCAGAGAAGAGGACCTAGAACAATCGATGCAAGCTACAGGAAGAGATTCCATCTCAACATTAGGAGGAACTTCCTGACAGTAAGAGCTGTTTGACTGCGAAACACATTCCTTTGCAGAGTGGCAGAGTCTCCTTCTTTGGAGGTATTTAAACAGAGGCTGGATGACCATCTGTCAGGGGTGCTTTGGTTGTGATTTCCTGCATGGCAGGGGTTGGACTGGATGGCCCTTGGAGTCTCTTCCAACTCTATGATTCTATGCAACTATTGTAGATCTTGATTTAATTCTCCATCCCGTCACTGGATTAGCGACATCAGCCCTTAAAGTCTGATAGTAGAATGCAGATTTCAAACACAAGGAAAAGGAAGAATGTATTAGGTTTCTGGAATGGATTTATTTCTGTAACTTACTAGGCTGGGCAAGGATTTCCATTGCATATCTTTGTCTCTGTTAAAGGCTTTGTCCTTGGGCCACAGAAGGAGGAATTGACACGGGTTCGATGGTCCTGTAAACATACAGCCTTTGCTATCAAGTGTCCTATGGGGGAAAATCAAGAAAATTAAACACACAGTGATTAAAAGAGACATGAAAGAAAGAAAAAGAGTTGTTCCTACACTGAACTGAAGAGAGTGCTGAAATTCATGACCCATCTTGGACATTGTATATTTTGATTGTGGGATGGTGGGTGATGAGTGTGCATCAGGCTGCAATGTATCTTGGGACAGTCCAGGTTCATCCGAGACATCATTTATTTAAAGATTTGTTATAATATTTTTATTAAATTGAATGCATGATTTAGAGCAGTGAGTCCCAAACTTTGGTCCTCCAGGAATTCTAGATTTCAACTGCCAGAAGCCCCAGCCACCATGGCCAACATTCTGGAAGCTGAAGTCCAAAATTCCTGGAGGACCAAAGTTTGAACATTGCTGATTTAGAATAACTCTTACTATATTTGTTGAGGCATTCTGGTGGGTTGTGTTGTTGTTGTTGTTGTTGTTGTTGTTGTTTTAATATCATGGGATTCTACATTGTTAAAACTGGTTATAAGGAGTAAGAGTATTAGAAGGAAGTGAAGCATTGATTAAAAATTTTCAGGCTCCATAAAAAGAGAACTATCAGCTTCTTCCAACCTGGAACCTTCCAGATATTTCAGACTACAGCTCTTATCAGATGCACCAGTACAGATGGACATTGTAGTCAAAAACAGAGTTGATATTGAGGGAGCACATTGGCTCCTCAAGGAACTCCGCAACATCCCCTCAAAAGATTGATTTCCTCTCTAAAATCTCCTATGTGTGTGGGGGGGGGAGGGGGTTCACCACATAGTCGGCCACTTAGGGGACACTTTAGGAGAGGTCTGCTTTCCTCCAGAAATAGACCTGAAAACCAATTTATAGATTATTTCCTGGGGGGAAAAGATGTACCAAAACATGATGGAATTGCTCCCAGCCCCTAGGGTTGGGGTTACAGGGGGATTTTTTTTTTCTTTTAAAGGAGCATTCCCTGGGGAATACTTGTGGCACATGGCATGCACTTTCTACACCACTGATCTATAGGGCATTAGGTCAAGGAAACTTACTTTATAGAAAAGAATGACATGTTTGGAGGAGGTTACTGTTAAACAAGAATATATTGAAACTTTCTCAAAGATGGCTTTAAATACAAAGGGGGAAAGATCATAGAGACAAAGAAGGGGAAATGTTTCAGTTATGTTTATCTGTGGGAACAATTATGGCATTGTTTTAGAATGAGTGTCAGAATGCATTCAGACCTTTTTAAAATGGTGAAGCAGAAACACAGAGAGAAAGATAAGAAATGTGAGATAGGAAGAGAAAGAAAGGGAATTTGAAGATGTGTTAAAAGAACTAGATAACTCTTAAAATGCATAAAATGAGGAGAAACACTATGAAGGAAAATATAACATACTGGGGAGATTAATCACTAACACTGGAGGAAAAATTAGGAACCACTAAGGAAGTTAAGAAATGGGGAAAGAGACAAGAATAGAGTAGAGAATAGAAACTAAAGAGAGCACACCTTGACCAACTCAGAATAGAGTTTGAGTAGCTGGAATTCAGAGTGAGAAAATACAATATAAAATGGTGGGAGCTGAAAGCTTGGGGAGTCAAGACTGAATACATATTTAGGATGCAATCTGGTTTTGTACAGCATCAAATGATCCAATCACTAAAAAAATACGTTCCAAAGTCAGAGATGCCACAACAGATCAGCATGCAATGGAACTGTTAACAGAAAAATGAGATATATCAACAATGACAGATATCCGTCCAGAAGTGTCAACTGAAAGGCAAAGGTGTAAACTATTTATCAATGTGCAAGGAGAATTAGTGATGCAGTAAAAATGTTTGCAATGAAAGCATTTTTAAACTGAATACTTTTGTAAAGAACCAAGGGATGGATATAAGGTAACTGTTGTATGCCTTCTAGTTGTTCCAAATTTATAATGACCCTATAATAGGGTTTTCTTTGCAATATTTATTCAGAAGGGTTTTATGTTTGCCTTCCTGTAAGGTTAAGAGATCTGATCTGCCCAGTGGCCAAGTGGGGCAAGTCACATTCTCTCAACCTCAGAGGAAGGCAAACACAAAGCCCTTCTGAACAAATATTTCAAAGAAAACTCTATTATAGGGTTGCAATAACTTTGTTCTCCCCAAGTCCTAGTTGTGCTCACACCACTATGACATGCTGGCTCTCTGTAACGACACTAGCTCATGCTATTTTTTCTTCACTTATTTTGACACTGAAGGACTCAACTAGTACATTTGTCATTATTTTCCTCACTCTGAGAGTCTTTAAAAACTAGTTTTCAAAACTTAGTCAACTTTGGCACTTATTCTGTACAAAATTTGTACATGGTATTTTTTTTTTTCAAAGAAAGAAAAATTGCATTTTCTGTTCAGGAAACAGCTTTTTGTGACTTTTTTTCTGAATATCTTATTCTCACTGATTAGAATGCATACTGTGAAGCAACTCAAGGGTTTTCCCCTTTTAACAAGATCTTAACAGTGTAGGGAAAAAAGACATGATCAAGAATGAATGAAAAGAATTAATTTATTGAGGCTATCCATAATTCTAGAGCACATCTTAATCATTAGCTTAGTGTGACCCTGAAGTTCTAGATGTGGGGTGCATCCAAAGATCTCCTGCTTCCCACATCTGCTCATTAGAGATGCAAATCTTCACTAATTTTCTCCTCGAAGGAATTAGCAATTTTAGCAATTTTCTTCTTGTTACAATGAAGTCTTGAAAAACCAAGCCGTTTTCAAACACTATTTGCGACTCCAGACTTACTCTGCACAAAATTCACAGCATTTTCTGTGCACGAAACAGGATTTTCCTTGTTTTAAAAAAAGCTTTTTTTCCTGTACAAATAAAATACTATGTTTGAATTTGACACAGAATAAGTCTCAGACTGCTAAGATTTTCATCAGTTCATGATTCTCCTCATCAGGGTTTCCTCTAACATTTGAGGAAACACATTTTTGTACCATTTTTCTAATGCTTTTCAATATTATTTCTGTCACTAAAGGACAGAAGAAGAAGCCCTAAAATGTTTGAGTCATATATAGCTGGAACAGTTGCCTTATATCCAAAAGCAACACCACCACCAGTATGATCTTCAGCATCAAGATCTTCACATTACCAAATTATCAATTCTTAAGGGCTATCTCAAAGCTCTGTTTCTATCTCCTTTAATCATCTGCTTTTCAGAATGGCAATGCAATGCAATTGCATACAAAAATCTACATGTCACATTCAGAGTGAAGGAAATGAATGGAAAATTTCATTAGACACCATGCTCTCATGTTAATCTTGATGGAACAATATGACTCAGTCATATATTATCTGTTGTGATAAAGAAATACACTAAGGATCCTGGCTAGAATGTGAATGTGAAAAAGACTTAATCTAAAAAACAAACAAAACTGGGTATAGTTATATGGATGACAATTCATTAAAGAGCTCATGGAAGTAGATTCCTCCTCCCAAAAAAAAAAAAAAAAAAAAGCAAAAGCAAAAGCAAAGCAAAGCAGCTTATTTATATACCGCTTCATATCACGCTATGGGATGTCTAAGCAGTTTACAACTGTGAGCTGATTGCCCCCCAACAAGCTGGGTACTCATTTTAGCGACCTCGGAAGGATGCAGGCCTGAGTCGAGCCTCAGCCCTGGCTGGTATTGAACTCGCAACCCTGTGGTCTATGAGTGTGTGGCTGCAGTACAGGCATTTAACCAGATGATCCAGAGGAATAACAATAACATGCTAGTTTGGGAAATTATCTAAAAGCCATTACAAAGCATTACAGTATTTCTTCTACAAAATATAATTAATTTTTATAAGTATGGCAATGCTAATCACATTCCACCTTTAAAACAGAAGATTTTTAACCATGGAGACTTGAGCATCCATGGATTTTGGTATCCATGGGGGGCCCTGGAACCAAATACCAGTAGACACCACTGTATTGGTTTTCTTTAAATTGTAAGCTGCTTTGAGTCCCAATTTTGGGGGGAAATGGGATATAAATACAGTGAGCCCTTGATAACATTGGGACCCCCTCCTCTTGTGGATACCAACATCTGTGGATGCTCAAGTCCCATTAAATATAATGGCACAGTAAAATTGTGTCCCTTATATAAAATGGCAAAATCAAGGTTTGCTATTTAGAATTTATATATTTATTCATTATTTTAAAGCCATGGATAAAAAAAAATGTGGATATGGAGAGTAAACATCATCATCATCATGGCTTATGTGGAATTAGTATCCATTATAATAGACAGAGTAGCATGTAAATACACAGTGCCTCCCGATAGTGAGTTTTTCCATTGTATATTGCAGCTGCAAAATAGTGTTAGCCATGTGCATTGACCATAGATTCCTACAGATTACACTATGTTAGTATTCAGAATAGGGCTTGCATAACATAATTCCCAGTTGAAGTGTTGTGAGATCACAGTCTAAGAGCCCTTGGGGGATTGAAAATACTATTGCAATTAAAAAAAGAGCAGTATTTTGTGGAAGTTTGGCATGTTATTATATAATCCATGCTATTGGCACTATCATTAAGGTAAGTTATACACTGCACACACACACAATTCATTGCTGCTTAAGATCTTGAAGGTTCACCACTGCTTAAGATCTTGTAACACTTTTTAAAATATAATTTTAGTGAACAAGTTTTTTTAAAAAAATGTGCATGTGTTTTTAAAGAGATATCTTAGAAAAGAAAAGAAAAATCAATATTAGAAATTATTTGGTGTTTTCCCACTTTTTTCACAGATGAACTATTTCAGCCATGGATGAGATGTCCACCATCTCTCCACCTGTATCTACCTATTGTTGGTGAATAGTGGACTAGGTTTACAATTTTCTCAATAGGTTACTTACCCCCACCACATGTGACTGAACACTCAGACTGCACTGTCACCCACATGTAGCTGTGTCTTTTTGTGAATATCTTATTCTCGTTGATCATCTTCAAGAAGGTGTACTGCCAAGCAATTCCAGGGTTTTTCCCTTGTAACAGGATCTAAATGGTTTGAAAAGAAAAAAAAAAGACACAATCAAGAATGAAGGAAAGGAATTTATTCATTAAAATTACCACACAATTTTAGATCATATCCTGGTCTTTAGCTCCGAACGGCGTTAAGATTCTGGAGGCTCTGGGATATCTCGAAAGACCTCTTGCCTCCAAAGTCTGCTCATTCACTTCAGGGTGCCATGTGAAGAAAGTTCTCAATGTTCTTCCTGAGCTGTCAGGCATTCCTTTCAGTCAAAGCTGTGTACATCACACATATTGCTAGACTCTTAAAAACAGTAATACATCAAGTGCAGTGGAGGATGCTATGCCAGTGGTGAAGTAAAATTCAGATGTCACTCCAATTGGCTTCCAGATAGTCTAGCCCTGTTAGTGAAGGTGGCACTTCCCATGTTTTTTAACTCACTAAAACCCAACTGAAGGAAGAAAGCATTACTCATACACCAATTTGGCTTCACATAACATTATCTGAAGCTAAATGAGATTGAGGGCAATGCTCTTTGCCTTCTAACTGCCCTCTGGAGTTGTTCTTGTTTTGTTGTATATATTTTGCCCATTTCTACTCTCTGAGCATTAAATTACCCTCTGATTTCACAGCCTGGGGACAGCCTTAATAATAATAATCACACTCTCAATTTAAAAAAAACTGAATAAATGTTGGAAGCATGTTCTAACTACCAGGAACAGTTGTTAATGTATATAAATTATTTATTATATAGTTAATATACAGTTGTTAATATTCATTATTGCTAGGAGGAGGGCAGACCCACTAAATCAATGGAATTTACTTAAGTATTGACAGGGGATGTAAGTCTGAACAAATAAAAAGATAAAAATCAGTGTAATGCCTGAGATCCCTAAAGTTGGGGATGGGAGACATATGTAATAAAGAAATAAACTCAGGTCTTCCAGCTCATAAGACTTGTACCATAGCCACTCCAAATAACATTTTGTTTTGTGTATGTAGGCATGTCTATCTTTTTCCATCATGAGCCATTTCATGTAATAATGCTGTAAATTTTACATGTGGAGCCCAATAGGGGGAGGATGTCCAACTGTTTCAATTCAGATAAGCGAAAATTTAAAGAAACATGACTGTTGTATCCCACTGAAGCATTTTTCTACCATTTACAGATCAAATTCAAAACTTGGGATATATAAAATTAGATATTTAAATCCTGGAAAAGAATTTCATTCAAACTGGTGCAGAGAAAAATCAGTTCATGCCACATTTTAATGTGTGCACATTATAGGGTAAAACTTAGGGGAGGAGGTTTCAACATCCACATGAACATTCAGATATAAATACATTTTAATCACATTATTTTACAACACATTTTCTGTCAATAGATGCATTACTTGTGTTTTTGCATTTGCAACATTTGATGTAAACAGTTCTGCAAACAGGAGCTCATCTAACAGGACAACACATGTTTTGTATTGGATAGTTGAAAGTGACAGAACAAGATGAGCTTGTTTGTCTAAAGGATTATTATTTGACTATTTTGTTTCAGGGAATGAAAGGGATTATAAGGACCATCTAATTTAATTCCCTGCCATGTAAAGAACATGTGAGAGATGACAATCCAAAATCTATTTTAAAAAAAAATCATAGGAGAGTTCACCACCCTCCAAAGAAGTCTGTTCACTGTTGAACAGCTCTTACAATGAAGAAGTAATTCTTCACAATGATTTAATGAAATACGTGTGGGGGTTTTTGCAACTTGAATTCACTGATTTGTGTTCTAGTCTCTGTGGCACCAGAAAACAAACTTGTATCATGACATCTCTTGACATATTTAAATAATTCTGTGAGGCCAATAATCTATTCAACACAAATACTTCTTCATACAACCAGAGAGGAGACAATAGACATGGATATCACCAGATGGTCCATGCAAAAATCAGATATACTACACAACTGGAAACAGAAGATGGAGAAGCTTTATTCTTATGGGCAAAACTAGATCAGGTACTGATTGTAGCACAGACCATGAAGTACATATATCAAAGATCTGAGTAAAGATGAAGAATACAAAACCAGTAATCATACTGAAATACAATCTGACGAACATCTCCACAGAGTTTACAGTCAATATGAGAAATACATTTGCTTTATTAAGTATAATCCACAGGGAACTAGAAGAACTGTGGTCAGAAGCCAAGAACATAATCAAGGAAGAATGCAAAGAGATATTGTGATGTATGTATTGTGTGCCTTCTAGTCATTTCCAACTTTTGACAATCTTAATGCAAACCTATCATGGGGTTTTTCTTAGTAAGATTTGTTCAGAGAAGGTTTTGCCATTGCCTTTCCCTGAAGCTGAGAGCATGTGACTTGCCCAAGGTCACCCAGTGGGTTTCCATGGATGATCTGAAAATAGAACCAAAGTCATAGTCCAACGATCAAACCACTACACCACACTGGCTCTCCAGATAGAAAGATACTATGGCCAAAAAGAAAGAGAAGAAACAATGGATAACAGAAGAAAAACTTTAGACAGTAAAGAAGAAACTAAAGGAAAAGGGAGATAGGAACAGAACAAAAATCATGACTGCAACTGTTCAATGACTAGTATGTGAGGATAAAGCGAATTACTATAATAATCAATGCAGAGAAATAGAAATAGAAACAAAAAATGAGGTATCAGCTGCTAGCTCCACCAGCAATGAAGTCAGTGATGCAACAGAAGCTCCCCTCTTTAGACCTTGTGCTCAGAGACAACACACACACACACACACACACACCTCCTTAGAGCACATGCAAACAATCAACCTTGATTTCAAAAAACATAAACTCATATTTTTCAATCTCCTCAGCTTTGGGCTCCAGACACTGAGGCAGCAGCTACTGTATATACTCGTGTACAAGTCGACCTCATATATAAATCAGGGGAAGGTTTTAGGTCAAGATTGTGGATTTTGATATGACCCATGGATAAGTTCAGGGTAAAACTTAGGGAAGGAGTTTTCAACATCAGACTGAGAAGGAAGTAACTGGGGGGGAAATGTGGTGCTTTCTGGGCAGAGATTATCCTGAGAGAGAGAGAGAGAGAGAGAGAGAGAGAGAGGAGGAGGAGAAAAAGACTTTCCATAGGACTGGGAAGGAAGGAATTGAGGGGAAATGTGGTGGTTGGTGGGTAGGGACAATCCAGAGGGAGAAGGAAGGATGGAAGAGAAGAGTTTTCTATCAGACTGAGAAATGAATCACCTCAAATGCACATATACACATACACACATTCCTGCCTAGTAGCTCTTTTAGAAATCACTGCCAAGGCAGGAGGAGTGGGGCACCGGGGGCAGTGCTTCTTTTAGGATCTTTCTGAGCTGTATTATTGTTTAGATCCATATATAAGTTGACCTGGGATTTTAGGGTCAATTTTTCATACATTTCTCAACTTATAGTTGAATGTATATGGTATATAGTGATGCTGGCTGTTAGTTCCACCATCAACCAAGTCAGTGACTGAGCGCCATCACCTTAGACCATGTGCACAGGGCCCAGAACACACACACACACCTTCAAACTGAGCCTAACAAATTATCAACCTTTTACTGCTTGGAGACTGTGCTTCAGAAACTGGGCCAGCAGCTATGCAGAGTTCCTGGCTGCTAGCTCTGGCCCCAACCAAGTCAGTGAGTGGGTAGAAGCCCCCCGTCCTTTAAAATCTTTAAATGAATCTTTAAATAAATTGAAGTCAGTGACTCAGTAGAAGCCCTCCCACTCATTAAAATTTTTTATAGGTTTGAAGAGTAAATTATCTATTTGGCTTTTCTTTTTAATGGATTTAACAGACATTGAAGAAATATGGTGGACTGCCACTATTCAGTGTCACCTGGATTAAAAATAAGGAACTGTATAAATTCTAAAGGAGGTGGTGTGTGGTGTAGTGGTTTGACTATGAACATGAAAACTAGGGTTTGATTTCCCGCTCATCCATGAAACCCACTAGGTAAACTTGGGCAAGTCACATGCTCTCAGCCTCAGGGGAAAACAATGACAAAATCTCCACTAAACAAATCTTGCTATAAAAGCCCCATAATAGGTTTACCTTAGAGTCACCATAAATCAGAAATGTCTTGAAGGCAAACAACAATGATAACAACATACATTCTAAACTTGAGGAGAAATAAGAATGCTTGGTTACTATTATTTAAAAAGATAAGATTGTTTATTGCTTAGTCCAAAGACCATTGCAAACAAAATATCCAAGCTTTCACACGATTGCAAGATCATAATTAAAATTAACTAAATAAAATATATGCCCAAGCTTAACATAAATATCTTATTTTATAAAACAGATCACATTGTTGTAACAAAGGAAGAGTATTAATTAACCATTGGTGTCATAACACAAAGCATTTTATACACTCATACAAGTATTCTCAGGTTTCTATGATAGCTACCATCTTCAACAAGGACTTTTTCTACATCTGACAGCCTTCTATTAAAATAGAAAAGGGGATTTTAACCCTTTGGAAAAGGAACAAGACATGGAGAAAGAAGGAAGGAAGCTTCAAGCTATGGCAATAGAGAACATTAATAGAAATTGTGTACAAACTGTAATAACATACAAGATTTAGGGAGCTCGCTATTTACTACTGTGTAGAAAAGTGTATTGTGTGGAGGTGGGGGAAGGAAGGAAAAGAGAACAGGGAAGGACAATTCATTTTCCAGCCAATTACCCAGATTCTATTTCAGTCCATGAATTCTGGTAGAGATCCAAACCGGAAATATATGACTTAGTCCAGCAATATATATTCATCCAGCAAATGAACAGCTTGGCTTTCTGCTTTATTGCAAGGCCTAGGGTTGAGAAACACCTAATACCAGGCACATGTAAAATAATGCATGACATTTTATGGAGCGCTGAGGGTATAATCATCTTCTCTTTTGCACCCACCCACAGTGAAAGCAAGCAAATGTATATTGTGTGTGCATGAATGAGAAGTACACACAGAGAAAAGAAATAATAATACCCAATGGTCACTTTATAAAGATTAGATTCAATGATTATTTCATTACATTTCCTGTCTTGCTGATATGTGATCCAACAATTAGGATTGTGTTTTACCTGTTTGTGAGAATTACCCAGAATATAAGAGATATATCTAGTTTTGGACCCCAAATAATATTTCTGTACATTTGTATCTTTCTTTGGGTTAAGACAGCATAAAACAAGGGGATTTGTCCCAGACCACCCAATGAGCACTGTGCATATAATCAGAATACATCAGAATCAGGCAATCAAGTTTTTTCCCAGAAATTTTTCTATCTTTAGAAAATAAAATTGACATCAATTCCCTACCATTTCTGTATCACTTCATTCTTTAACACTGTCTGAAGGAGCAAGTGGTAAGCTTGGGATTATTTTTTGATCCATTTAGAAACCCAGGTGACCTCAGTGACTTGAAGAACCATTTACCATTACTGGGTTATCATAAATTGTGGCCTTTCTTAGACAAGGATATAGTGCTCCATTCTCTGGAAAAACTGGATGAATTAGATAATATCTGGGAGCATGGTCTGGAAGTTGCAACAAGCAATGAATTCTGTAACCAGAGTTCTGACTGATTTAATATAGGTCCAGAAACTATGCCCTACAGTTAAGGAACTAGATGTGTTTATATTGGAGAAAAGAAGGTTAAGAGGTAATGTAATAGCATGTCTGAATATTTCAAAGGATGTCATATTGAAGACAGAGCTTGTGTTCTGCTGCTCCAGAGACTAGGAAGATTATTGCACCAAGAAATACTCCCAATATAGATGCAGGATTGAAAACTCAAAATTGGGTGTTATTGCACTCACCAACAGCCAGTTGAGTACAACCCATATGCAGCCTGGACCCCAGCCACGCTTATTGAGTGGCTTTTCAAAAATCAGAGTTTGTAATTTTTGAAAACCCTCTGGATAAGCGTAGCTGGGGTCCAGGCTGCATACGGGTTGCACTCGCCCAGCTGCTGGTGAGTGTGATAACTCCCGGTTTTGAATTTTCAATCCTGCATCTATATCAAGAATTTTTCTTGGTGTGATAATCTCCTAGAACTTACTGATCATAATAAGAGTTGTTGGGCAGTGGAATACACTGCCTTGCAGTGTGGTGGTGTTTCCTTCTTTGGAGGTTTTTAAACAGCATGGCCATTTAGAATCATAGAATCGTAGAGTTGGAAGAGACCATTACATACATTACCATACAGAAAAACTTAAACAGGCCACACAGTATACAGAAAACCTACACACAGAGACAGATACCTACACAAGAACTCCAATCATCACCCAGCACAAAAAAGAAGCACTGGTAGACCAGGCAAAAAGGATCTGTGAACCTCACTTCCTGGAAGATGAATTGAAGCACCTAGACTGGGCTCTACAGGCTAATGGTTATCCAGCTCAGATATCAGAAGGGCTGCCAGACCCAGAAAAACTCAGAGGAGTGAAGACAAACAACCACCCAAAAGGAAGGTATTTTTTACCATACATCAAAGGAGTCGCAGAGAGAATAGGGAAAGTGGTGAGGAAACACAACCTCCAAATTATATACAAACCTACCAAGAAAATCCAGCAAATGCTGCACTCAGCGAAGGACAGGGGACAGCCACTCACAGACACAGTTTACCACATACAATGCAGCTGTGGATAAGTCTACATAGGGACCACCAAACGCAGTGTCCAAACACAAATTGAGGACCACGAGAGACACTGCAGACCAGATCAGCCAGAAAAATCAGCAGTAAGAACATCTTATTTGAAAACACTGAAATTTTGGACCATGCCAACAACTATCGGGTCAGAATGTACAGGGAAGCCATTGAAATAGACAAACACCTAGACAATTTCAACAAGAAAGAAGAAACCCTTAAAGTAAACAAAGTCTGGCTCCCAGTCCTGAAAAACACCAAAATCAAGGCCCAGCATGTGCAAATGAAAACCACACAGGGTCAGGGTTTTTCCCAGCAGACAATGGCTCACTAAGTAAATAGACACAATGCTTCCTTGCATATTCTCCCACCCTGAGGTTTTGACATTCAACAACAGAACAATAGACAGATTAACATGTAAATCACCTTCTCTCAACCAAGGGTCACACAGTGTGTATATGTGTGTGTATACACACACACACACACACACTGTGTGACCCTTGGTTGAGAGAAGGCGATATATATCTCCCACTCACTTCCATGCCAACATTCTCTGAAGATGCCAGCAACAGATGCTGGTGAAACATCAGGAATAAAATCTTCTAGAACACAGCAACATAGCCTGAAAAAACCACCAAAAAAAAAAAGGCCTTAAATTAATCAGTCAAAATTCTAATTTTTATTTTTTAAAAATCATCAAATTCAAGACTTTTTGATTACCTTTCCAAATATATGGACATTGGAAACCACCATCATTTGCTACACTGTGAAGTTTGTTGGTTACTATGTGGTAAATTTTCATCTTGTTTTTGGGGAATTGAGAGACGAAAGAAGATTATTTCTCATGGAACAGCAATTTCACCTCAGCTATCATTTGACAGAGAATGCCAGTGTGGTGTAATGGTTTGAGTGTTTGACTCCTAAATGTCATAGTGTTAAGCTCCTAAAACTCTGGAGACCAGGGTTCAATTCCCCACTCAGCCATGAAACCCACTAGGTGATCTTGGGAAAGTCACATGCTCTCAGCCTCAGGGGAAGGCAATGGCAAACATCCTCTGAATATGTCTTGCCAAGAAGACCCCATTATAGGTTTGGCTTAGGGTCGCCATAAGCTGGAAACAACCTGAAGGACACCACAACAACAAATCATTTGACAGATTTCTCCTACTCTGTTAAATTAGCATATTTGTCAGGTATCATCACTCATTTAAATATGCTCAACTTAAATCTTCCAGGAGAGAAAGTTACAGTTTTTCAAGCTGTAGACAAGATTGAAGCAATGATCAAAAAGTTGGAATTGTGACATCATTGTTCATCAAACCAAAACTGTGAGACATTTCCAAACCTCACAATTTTTCTTCTTTCCATTGAGCAAAAGTCATTTGGGGATGGCACATCACATTTAAAAAATTTACAGCATAGTTTTTGTGAATATTTTTCTGTTCCTGATGCAAGTAAAAACTGGATTAGAGATCCATGATCTGTTAATATGTATGAACTAAAGGGGCTCACAACATCAGAGGAAGAAAAACTCCTTGATGGTGCTCTGAAATTGTAGCTCAAGGAACAAGGAGCTCAAGAAAATTTCTGGGCACACTTAAAAGTAGATTTTCCAGAACTATAGATTAGTTACTGGTGAAAGTATTGATGCCTTTTGTAACAATATATTTATGCAAACAATCACCCTCTGCTTTGATTTATCTTAATAATCAGTATATAGATCATTTGGAAAATGTGGGCTCAGAACTCAGTATAGAGCAGTGGTGGCGAACTTATGGCACATATACCAGAGGGGGTACTCAGGCCCTCTTTGTGGGCATGTGACCTGTCACCCCAGCACATAGTTTTTCCAAAGTTTGATACTAGAAAGCCAGAGAGATGCAGCACTTTGTGATAAATAAGTGGGTTTTGGATTGCAGTTTGGGCACTTGGTCTCTAAAAGGTTCATGATCATTGGTATAGAGGTTTCAGCTTTAAGCCCAATATAACAAGGCTTATAAATAAAATATAGTAGCAACTTTCTCATTTCTTAATTATTTAAAATTTAAAATAATATTGGTGTTCAGGTATCATCATCATCATCATCATGTATCATTTCAATAAAAAAGTACCTAATTGGAGTGTCTGCTCACACCTATTTCTTCCTTCTCTCCAAATTTGAAGACTCTTGGTCAGCAACTTTAAATAAATATTTCATGCACTTTAAGCTTTTAAATCTTGAGTTAAATCTTGGTGGTTCATGGCAACAAAATATATTTTAAGGGGTCCATGGTGAAGAAAACCTTAAGAACCATTGAAATACTGCATAACATTTATTTCCCATTGCAAAGGCAAAGCTATTGCCAAGATGTCATTTGTAAAGTAACGAGAACTTGCAGAACATAAGACATTATCTCTTCCTACAACAGTGTCAAGTGCTGGGTTAAAAAGCTTTTCCACAGAAATTCAATATCTACTGCTGGTGAACACCACCATGTTATTAAAACTACAAATTTGGAAAGACCTCCAGTGCTTCAGTCTACTTAACTGGACACATTCCAGAGACATCCCAGCCAATTGGCATTTGCTCCCAAATTTACAACTGGCAAACATCTCCTTAAATATTTCCAGGACTTCCACAGAACTGCTTAATGTCTACCTTTAACACACTAGCCACCTGACTTCAGACACAACACTCAGCAGCTTTGACCACAAGGCACAGCATTATAAAATTTACAACTGTGTATATTTTAAAAAACTACAGACTCAATGCCTAAGATGTGGAAAATCTATTTGGAAGAACGTTTGTTTGATTAGGTTATAAGAAATTTAAAACAAAGGACATATTGAACCCTCTTAAGTAAATAGCTTTTTTCTTTTTCTGCTATTTTTGATTTCAAAGATAAAACAAAATGAATAAATATTCTTAACTGCCTTTATATCCATTTGCGCCAGCACAAAGGAGCCCATTCACCTTTAGTGGGATAATAAATGGCCACAACTTTATTCATCTGTACAGGAGTCGTAAATCACACTTTGACAGCCATAAATCATTCACACTGTTTGTTCTCTCTTTGACATATGTGTACATGCCCATGTCACATAATTCATGTTGTAAATGAAACCATAAATCATGTCATAAAATCCTGCCATAAATCATACCATCAATCAATCATATGCCAATATTCTGATCATAAATCAAGCTATAAATCATGTCATAAACCATCCATCAATCAAAGCCTGACAATAATAATAATAATAATAATAATAATAATAATAATTTATATCCCACCCCTCTGCAAAGCAATCTTAATGATTAATAAGGCCATAAATCCCAAGCTGTCATCATAAATCAATCATCCATTGTAAATCATCATATATTGATAACTCAGTCATCCTAGTATAATGCATGACTACAATAATTATGTGTGTAGATGCCTCTATCCAAAGTTGTGACAAAGCAGCAAATAGCAAAATTAAAAAACGAAAAGTTATAACTAGGAAGAATAACACACATGCATGGTATATATATTAAGGTAAAGGTAAAGGTATGCCCCATTGACAAGACTGTCAAGTTGTGTCTGGCCATGGGTGTGTGTGTGTGTGTGTGCTCATCTCTGTTACTAAGCCGAAGAGCCAGCGTTGTCAGAGACTACTCTGTGATCACGTGGCCAGCATGATTGCACAGAACGCTGTTTACCTTCCCACCAAAGTGGTACCTATTTATCTACTTGCACTTTTGCTTATACCTAAAACGACTAACTAACACCTCACAATGCTAACTAAGACCACAATTTCCTCAGGGAGGGTGAAAAACCCATGCTCCAATAGCAATGCGAAAATTCCCTCCCAGCCTCTGAAGGTGACCAGCAAAAGCCTGAGGGTAAAGTAATGAAAAGTACTAAGCCGAGAGTGGGTGGGCTGGGTCTCTCAGCTGCCCGGCTTGTAATCGTTGCACCCACATGGATAGGGGCCTTAAGTGTGCCCCAAATCCCACCTGAAATCTTGCAAAACTACAAAGTCCCACAAGATTACAGGAGCTGCTAAGGGATCTCACAAGATTCCCCCTGATTGGTCAGGAGCCACAGGAAGGGCAGGACTTCCTGTGGCTCTCAGTCAATTGCGGCGTTGGCCTCCCAAAATGGCCAGCATAACTAGCGGCCCCTTCCTATGCATGGGGGGGGGGTCTTTCTCTGTTTCAGCCATCTCCTCTTTTTCACTTCCTTGACTATTATAGATGTGTAAATGGATATATACATTTGTGGGTCAGTTGAGCAATATGTTTAGAAGTATGTCAATACTTTCTTTAGATTGACGGCTTCCTATAGTGTTTCTTTCTTTAGATTGTCAACTTTCTATCCCGATTTTAGGTAGGATTCATATTTAGCCATTAGAACTAATTTTAGTTAAGTACACTGAATAATTAGGTCCACTTGTATTAATTGTATTAATATATCTGTATGGAAATTTTAATGTTGTAAGCCACCCCGATTGCTCTGCAGAGGGGCGGGATATAAATAAATTTATTATTGTTGTTGTTGTTGTTGTTGTTGTTGTTGTTGTTGTTGCAAGTTTGAAGACTCGTTGCACTGGCAATATGAAACGAAACATATTGATTGACTGTGGTCATGCAAAGTCACACAATATGGATTTAGGTTGTTGTTGTTGTTTGACAATGCAACAATCAGCTCTCATTTAGTTCAACTCCCAGAAGGAAGTAAAGTAGAAACAGTATTTATTAAGCAACAGATTACTTCCAGGAAGCAGTAGGTATTGATTAAGAAGACCTTTCTTCATGGCAGCAGGTTTGGAGTAATTTCCACTTGGACACAAAGAGTACTTGAACACTAAGTAGAAGTTTATTATATACCTTGCAGTTTGTAGTAAGCGTTTTAAAAGCAGTTTTCAAAATGACATTTTAAAAAATGAGAGTTCATGCAACCCCACTCAAGGCATTGACAAGAAAAGGTAGCCTTTGAAAAGTCTTCCTATGATCTCATCCTCCCATCACCTGGTTTTCATTTGTTATAGTGTGTATTTTTCACTCTCTCTTCTTTTGTAAACATTATGCACTAAATACACCCATTTAAGGGATGCAGCCCATCTAATCTCTTTCACTTAAGGGGAATCCTTTTATCCCTTATCTTTACATTTACATCTGTATCTCATAAGTAGAGCTTTGCTTTATCCAACACACTCTCTCTTTAGGGGAGATCAGAGCTAATTTATCATCTAGTAGCTAATAATAAAAATAAGGCTTACAAATGCCAAACTGGCTTTCATCCAGTGGCAGGTAAAGTATCAGTTAAGTCCTTTCACTGGTTTTCTTCCTCCATCTTCCTCCTCAACAAAGGGTGTAGGAAATGATTTATTGATTTTAATTAGTCATTTTCTTTCTGCTTTGAAGATTTCTTGTGAGTGATTGCTAATTTTAAATGTCCCAACCATCTCTTACATGTTCCACTGGTGATAAACTTGCTTTATTTGATATCAGGCATTCATGTTGAAGATTGTACTACTAGTCTCATCAGTTGTTTGACTCCTTAATTTTCTGAGACAACAAAAACAAAAACACCAAGCTTTCAGTGGAGCAACATTTCAACAAAGAAAAACAAAGGTGGCCTTGTTATGTCATTATTACCATTGACAATTTCTAGAGTATCTACATCAACTATACTAAAAACTTTCCATTTGATTACATTTTGAAGTTATCAATGCAAAAGAAGCCATTGGCCTTTTTCTCTCCTACTATTATTTGGACTCATAAAATATGAATCAAGATCCTACATGGGGTTCATCACATTCTTGTTGTTAATGGTCATCAAGCCAATTTTGATCTTTGACAACCCTAAAAATGAGAGACTTCTGAGTCACCCTGTTCTCAACAACCCTGCTCAGGTCTTGCAAATTATGGCTGTGGCTTCCTTGATAGAGTTTATCCACCTGTACTGCATTCTTCCTTTTTTCCTACTGCCTACTCACTTACCAAGTATTGTCTTTCCTACTAACTCAATCAAAGTATGACAGTCTTGGTTTAGTCATCTTGGCTTCTGGGAAGATTTCAGGCTTTATTTGCTCTTAGACCCATTATTTTGTCTATTTGGCCTTCTATGGTGTCTGTAACTGTAATTGAGAGCCATTGTGATGTAGTGGTTTGAGTGCTGGACTACAACTCTGGAGACCAGGGTTTGAATCCCTGCTTGGCCACGGAAATCCACTGGGTGAGCTTGGGCAAGACACACTCTCTGAGCCTCAGAGGAAGACAATGGCAAACCCATTCTGAAGAAATTTGCCAAGAAAACCCCATGATAGGTCACCAATGGCTGGAAATGTGTTGAGGGCACACAACAACAACAAATGGTATCTGTAGAATTCTCCTCCAAAAATCACATTTCAATTGAGTTAATTTTCTTCCTATCAGCTTTCATCACTGTCCTAGCTTTCGCAACCATGCACAGAAATTGAAAATACAATGCGGGCAATCCTGACTTTCTAATTCAATGACATATCTTTACATTGGAATGCAAGTCATTCACAGCTCTACGTTTCCTCCTTTTATCCAGATGCCATGCCCTGTTGGAGCTGATATGGAGAGGAGGTGATAGAGTAGTGGGACTACCTCTCATCCCTATTGCAGTTCCCTTCATAGAGAGGGAGAAGGAACCACAACCATAACAGCCCCTCAGGTCTTGGCAGCACCAGGACCCAGAGGTTTTGAATGGGGCACAAGGAGGGGGGGATAACACAGGCTATGTATAGAATTCCAGCCACCATGCCCTCCCTTTTCTAAACAGCCTGCCCTAGGTATGTGACAAACTCTCAGTCTCAATTTTGTTCTTTTTCTCCAAATCTCCCCCAGCTTCTCATCCCAGTCTTTGTTCGCTCATATTAGTTGCCAAACATTGTTTTTAATTCATGTACCGAAATTAATACACATTCTCTGACGTATTTTCCCAATTATGCATTTCTCTCAACTTTCTGTGAACATTTATTACCTTTCAGATTTTAAAACTGTACACATCATTTTCTGCACATTTGGTCTCTTCAAAACACTCCCCAACTTGCTGCTGTTATAACCTTCTTCTAAACTTTTTATCAAGCAAAAATGAACCCTTAATAATGACTTCCTTGTCCAAAACTGCCACAGTCTTTGATTCTTTGAACAAGTTCTACAAATTAAAACCAGATGACCTTAAATAACCTATGCTGGAATCTCAACAGAATGTTTTAATGTTAAGCATTTAACTGGATTACATTTTTTTAAAGTCCTCTGCATGTCTCTAGTTAAGATGACACGATGATATTAACAAAACCATATGGGAAAAGTAGATATTAACTTACAGTGCCACATGAGCATTGTTCTGTCATATATCCCATCATTTTGTTCTACTTTTTTTCCCTCCTCCAGGCAGACTCTGCCTATTTTTACAAAATCAGAATCAATATGCTAGTGAGATGGTAGCTTTGGTTATATCCATTTTCACATGTGCCTGTAAATTCACAATAAACAAGCTCTATGTATTTGTATAGATGTAGACATTTAAAGATCATCAATGCCATTTACACTCCGCTATTGTAACTCCTCAAGGAAATAGATCCTCTCCTTCTCTTTAGCTCTTCCTAAGTGTGTTCCTTCTATGCATTTTTTAAAGGCAAGGCAATATTTGTTTGTTACATACCCCTAAGTTTTACCCTCAACATATCTGCTGGTCATACCAAAATCCATCATTTTGGCCCCAGATCTGCCCTTGACCTATACATGAGGTTGACTTCTACAGGAGTACACATGGTAAATCCACTTTAAAAGAATAAATCTCCAACAGGATTCCAACCATTATTTACTAATGTTGGCTTTCATGGCCCTGAAAGCATCAGTTATCCAGAAGACTTTGAAACACCTGTCTCTTCAAGAATTTTTCCTTGGATAAAGAGTTGCAACAAAATAAAATAATTTAAAATATGCAATCTGGCTGATGGGTTTTCACAAAGCTCTCTCAAATCCTCCTTGCTGCAAGAGCAAAGTGGTCTAAATTATAAAAAGTCTGACTGTTGAAATTTATTTAATTAAAAATACTTTTTTGTGTTGGGCTGTTTACCAAAACAGTCAGTAAGACAAAAATATATTTTGAGGGAATTGTACAGTGGGCAATAAAAACAATAGTGAGCAGGATTCTCAATGTCATCAGCTCCTCATACATGCTCCCTCTGAAGGTGACTACAGCATGGCTGTTTCTGCAATCCCAGTAAACAGTGGTACACTGAAGGCATGGATGAATAACTATGCACCATCCAAAAATGTGCAACTGCTGGATTCTTTTGGTGTTGAAATCTTGAAAAGTGAATCAACTACTCTAGTCAGGATTAACAACAGGATTTATCTAAAGTTATGCTGCATCTAAGGTTGCACTTGAGGAATTGCTGACACAACTATGTGCTGAATATAAGTAGCCCTGTTGGTGCAGTGGTTAAATGCTTGTACTGCAGCCACAACATTGTAAGTTTGATCCTACAGGAGGGCTCCAATGTCCACTTAGCCTTCCATCCTTTTGTAGGTTGGTACAATCAGCACCCAGCTTCTTGGTGACAATTGGTTTACACATTGTAAATCACTTAGGGAGTGCTAGTTCACTGATAAGTGGTATAGAAATGTACTTGCTATTGCTATATATCCATTGTACAATGATCAAAAGCAGTACAATCACATGTGTAAAGGAACAACATCAACAGGTGTCTTGTCCATCATGATACAAAGTTCAGAAAATCAGGCTTCAGTAGTTAAAACTCAGTAAACTTTTATTTTAGAAGCTATATATCTAGTCCTGTGACATTCACTGTCAGAACTGCCCAGCAAGTGTCTAATTAAACTACACACGATTCCAGTTCAAGTGGGCTTAATTATATCATTATAATTAATAAACACACTTCTCACTTTCTCATATCACCATCTTCTTTGTTGTTCAGCTAGATTTGTTCACAAGCTTGGCTCCTATTTGCCTCCATTTCAACATTATCTCAGCACCTGTATCTGAGATCACTACAACATAGGACTGAAACATACGGGCAAAATAACATGGCTTCAGGCCACATTGGGGGTGTTGTGTTAGATGATGCCTGCCACAAATGCAGCCTGAAGCTGTGCCCACATCTTACAATCACAGAAGAATGGGCCAAGAAGGAGCAGATAGAATCCGGTGTCCTGGTTCTGGACTGCGGCAGTGGCCTGGGTTGGGACAGTGCCGGTATGGTTGCCAGAGTCCCACCGCAAAAGGTGCCAGAGTGGTACAAGGCCACTCCATCTGGACCATGTGTTTTGGGCCATAATAATACAATTTCTATTGTTTAACCCATCACACCTAGTTCCCAACATTTTATAGCAGCCAAGTTGTTTGTGCAACTCTTGACAACAAGGCTCTGGCCACAATTTCTCCATGTTCTACAACATTGGCTGCTACTGGGAGGACCATGGAAATGTTCATCATGACGATGGCAGGAGAGCACCAACACAACACACCAAAACACACAAGGAAAACTCAATCAGCAACAGAAGTTAAATCCTTTTCCCAATAGACTGAAAGGCTGTTCCACCACCCCAAAATATTTGTGACTAGCTCCTTGATGTTGTCAGTATTACTGTCTTAATCCTGCTTCCATATGTTCCAATTATCTCTGTTTGCCAGATAGTGCCCTTCTTCTTATGATAGTCTTAAAATGTAATTCTGACTACTGAAGCTTACTTAATACCATTTACATATCTTTGCAAAATTTGAAGCAAATGAATAGAGATGACTTTTGGCAATTTTAAAAGTCTCCTTACATTGGAGCCATATATCAGAACTCTAGGACCTTTTGATTAACATGATATCATCTGATAACTTCATTCGATGGCATGTTTTTTCTAAAGTTAGCTGCAATCATTCTGCTATCAGGGATTTTCCCAAGAACAATACATATTTCTGAGCTATCAATAGTGCAATGCAAAAATATTATGGTTGTTTGGCCTTCAATAAACAATTAAGAGCCATTGGGTTTACAATGCACCTGCTCCTCTTGGAGATGAAAATGGCTAGGCTTGGATTGTTGATAGGAGTCAACATAACTGCCTGAATTTGTGGATTATAAAGACCATAATAAAGAGTGTCTATACTTATGTTTGCCACTACACTAGTGAGAATGGCATCATGAACAATCCTAAATAAGACCATTGCTCTCTTCCCTTCAGTACAAAATGTATTCTGTTGTACCAAACAAAATGCTCCACTGGGAATTCTAAAACCGATCTCAAGAACAGAAGGAACAGAAGGAAGCTTACTTCAAAGATGAGGGTCTCATTAGTTGGCCCAGCTGCAGTAAGCCTCTCTGGGTGGTTAAAAGAGCGCTGATATTCAAATATTGTTC
This sequence comes from Phrynosoma blainvillii, assembly GCA_026167975.1. Lineage (NCBI taxonomy): Eukaryota > Metazoa > Chordata > Lepidosauria > Squamata > Phrynosomatidae > Phrynosoma > Phrynosoma blainvillii. Next base: position 7,454,818 of record JANUYF010000007.1, on the reverse strand, counting down.
CAGCAAAGTAGAATTTTCCAGGCCAGTCAATTGTCCAGTCCTTTGTCAGATAATATTTCTTATTCAAGTTGCACACTGCAAGGTAGCTGCTAGACATTTGCAATTCCTGGATTTCAATGCTGCGTGCTCCTGCTGGAATCGTAACAATGGGGTAATAATCTAAAAAGAGGGAAAATGTAACATTTTGTTCCAGTTGTAAGATAAGTATGCTCCTTCATTAAGCCATCCTGCATAGCCATCTTCAGATATTTGAAGGACTGACATATAGAACAAGTGTTTTCTGCTACTCTGATGATAGGATTCAAACCAATGGATTCAAATTACAAGAAAGGAGATTTTGACTAAACATTAGAAATAACATCTTGACAGCAAGAGCTGTTTAATAGTGGAACAGACTTCCTCAGAAGGTGATGGAATTGGAAGTATTTAAACAGAGGATGGATACTCACCTTTAAGAAGCATTTTATAAATGATTCCCTGCACTGGCAAGGGATTGGAGTAGGTGCCCCTTGAGGTTGTCTTCCAATTCTACAGCATTATGATTCTGTTATAAATGCTAATAATGGCAATTCTGAATTACATTTCATTAATGTGCTAGGAAACATTTGCAGTAACAAGAGACCCAAATCTGGAGATAAATTCAGTAGAGGAGAAGCACTAATGACTGAGTACATGGCAATGTCAAAAAGTGAAACAGTTCAGTCTCTTGGCCATTTTGTGAAGTGTCACAACATATGTTATGTGAGTTCCATTGTGGCACCCATTTGCAAATGTCCAGTTATCATATGGACAGACATAGATGGGACCCTGGAGAAATGAACAAGAGGCAGGACAAAACCTCCTTTGACTGAGTCAGGCATTTGTTACATCAAATACTGCCCTCCTTGTGTGAGTGAGCTCTAAGATGAAAGAGGCATTACCATACTCTACCTTAAATGCAACAGGATGGATTTGGACTAAATTTATTGCATTTAGCTTCCATTGAAATAAATGGTATTTAAATAGTTTTGATTACCTTGTGGCACTGATTTAAATGGGACATAAATGCAAAGAAACTGGGGGTCATTAATGCTACAGAATTATAACACTATCATTCCACTTTAACTGCTAGAGTTGCATCCTAAGGAATTCTGGGTTTTGTAGTAAGTGCTGTGGCTGAAAATCCTCAATACTGTTCCCTAAACGGCCAATCCCAGGATTCCATAGGATGGAACCATGGAACTTAAATGGAATAATAGTGCTAAAATTCTGTAGTGTGAATGGTACCATGCTCTAGATCAAACCCAGTAGTGTTTACACACTGATCACATATTTAATTGTTAACTAGCAAATACATGTCAGTGATAAAATCAGTGCAGGAGATACAGTCAGCCCTCCATATCTACAGGGTTTTTTTTTTAATCCACATATTCAAGTATCCACAGTTTGAAAATATTTAAAAACTATATAAAGTCCAAAAAGCAAACTTTGATTTTCCTGTTTTATATAGCAGAAACCACTTTACTATGCCATTCTATTTAATGGGACTTGAGCATCCTTGGATTTTGGTATCCACAGAGGGTCCTGGAACCAAACCCCAGTGGATATCAGGAGCCCACTGTACTTATCAGTGATAATTTGCATGTTTGAACTAGTTCTTAGTATCATCCTGTTTACTCCCCCTTGGTTCTTTGATTGTGGAAAATCAGAACAAGGATTGAAATTCACTGTAATGCATGAATTCTACTGCTGCTATTTTGTTTTGTTTTATTGCTGTTTTATTATTTTTCTTAATTATTTTGATTTCTTGGAGAATTATCAGATGAGGAAAAGGATGTTCTTGTCCCATCCTTATGGTGTGATCGGGAAAAGATTTTCAAATGACATCACACTTAACCTTCAGTGTTCCATAATCAAATTGCAATTGATCTTGATCACGCAAAAGACTTTCTCATGATGTCACACTTATCCTGTCATTATCCCATCATTGAAGTGGAATTGACCTATCATTTTGTATTAATGGGAGTCTGCATTAATACAATTCTACTTTAATGACAGGAGAATGATAGGATAAGCATAGTGTCTCTGAAATGCTTTCGCACATTTGGAACAAGGACAGGAGAGCGATCGGCTTTGCTCCCAACCCCATCCCGTTCCCATCTGATAATCTCCTTGATTTTTATTCTGATATCATTAATGGAGTATTTTATGCTATGATTTTTAGCTACTTTGGAAAGTCCATAAGGGCCTCAAACAAATGGGCCAAAAGGGCCACTGTCAGGCCATGTTGGGGGCATGGTGTTTACACTACACATGCCTCAAATGCATCCGGAAGCCATGCAGAGTTTGCCCAAACCCGGAAGAGCTGGGCCAAAAAGAAGGGGGAAAATGGTCCTTTTTAGCAGTCCAGTTCGGGATTGCAGCAGTGGCCTGGATCAGGACTGGGGGCATGTGGTTGCTGCAGTCCCACAGCAATCAGGGTGAGAGTGGCCTCTGGTCACTCCTTTTGCCCCATCTGCTTGAGGCCTAAGTTAGAAAAATGGGCCAAAACATGAAACATATATTTTTTGGTGCAGTTCCTATATATATGTCTACCCTTATCTCCATTTTCCAAATCTGGAATCTTGATGCATATGGAATCAAACTACATGGAGGAAAATCAAAAAAGTATCTGGCTTAAATCTCATGGGGAATTTTCTTATTCTTACCATTAGTTTTATGCTGTGTCAAATAATGGCCTGAAAAGAAGGTACATGTAGAATTATCTCCTTTGCAAACTCCACAAGCATCCACAGAAGCTTTGGATCCAAGCTGATAGTCACATCCTACCTTCTGTAAGAAAGAAAGTCAATCTGAAAGACTAGAAGAGAATGCTAAGTAACTGCTAAATTTTAACAATGGTAAAGGAGGGTCTTTGTTGTTCTTCTCCTTAAAAATGATGCCTGAGATTCTGCATCGGTTTCAATGCATAGTTACTTTACAATGATGGAGTTACATCACTGACACAATACACAATAATGCGAGTGAATTTCAACAATGCGCAATGAGGCATTGCACAAAATGCCACATTGCACAATAGGGCCTCCCCTTGCACAGCAGGACACACTGGACACTGGGACCGTTGTGCAATGGCTAAGCTGCTTGTTTCACTTTTGTGATGATCCCAATGACACAGCTGTATCTCTATTCTACTCGTGAGAATACGAACATTGCATCACAGTGCCCTGGTGGCACAGTGGTTAAATGCTTGTACTGCAGCCACTCACTCATAAACCACAAGGTTGCAAGTTCAATATCAGCCACAGCTCAGGCTCAACTCAGGCTTGAATAATATGAAATATTCTGTTATTTGCACAGAGTTGCTTTTGCCAAAAATGAAATATTTATGTGTAAACTATATTGGGGATTCCAAATGCAAAAGAAAAAGTATAAAAATGTGCTGCCTTCACAGGAAGAAATCTTTTGAGACTTCATTCTTACATGTGAAAATACAATCAACTTATTCACATTCTTATCTACCACTGAGCTGTCTTGAAACCATTGCAATGGGGAAAACTTTATGCTTAATCTTGCCTCACAGATTCCATCAATGCACACATCACGGCTGTACTGAGAGCAGGGGGTTCCATCTTTCACTCGATTAGACATTGCAAAGAAAAAGTCAAAATCTTCAGCTGTGCAGTAGAGTTTGCAGAGGTCTTCCTCTGAAAAGACATTAAGAAGTTTGATTATACAGGTTTTTTAAAAAAGCAGTGTTCATATTCTAGCCTGAAGACTTCGAAGTATATGTATGTGACTTCATGTTGTCTGTTGATGTATGGTGACCCCCAGGCCTTTCACAGGGTTTTTTTAGACAAGGAATACTTAAGGGGTAGTTTGCCATTGCCTTCCTATGAAATATAGCCTACAGCCCTGGAAGTGCTTGGTAATTTCCCATCCAACTACTAACCAGATCTTACACTGCTTAGCTTTCAAGATCAGATGGGATTTGGTGCCTTCAGGATATTTAGGCCAACCTGAATTCTGCAATCATAAAAAATAAAATGGATAGTACACAGAATGCTTGTTTTGATATTCACTGTCGGCCTAAGTCCAATTGCTATCCCCAACAAGTGCAGACATATTAAATTAATTGCTGAATGGTAGGATCACACTTGTGTAAAACCAATTTAAAGTTGGCTCTCCATATCCATGGATTCTTTATCCATGGATTAAACCATCCATGGCTTGAAAATATTTTTAAAAAGAATAAATTCCATAAAGCAAACCTTGATTTTACCATTTTATATAAGAGGCATCATTTTACTATGCCACTGTATTTAATAAGGCTCGAGCATCCACGGATTATGTTATCTACAAGTGAGTCCTGGAACCAAACCCCAAAGCATATCAAGGGCCCACTGTATTCAGTGAATCTACTGAAGTTAGGGATTGGCAACTAGATTCTGCAACTGGTTCTGAACAGCCTGCAGAATTTGTAAAACTGAGTTCTGTGACAGAGGTTTTGTTAAATGAAGTATGCCTGTACTACATTACACTAGATTTTAAAGTCTTGTTTCTGATTTTCACATTGTAATGAAAAACAGCTTCAGTCTAAATTTAGTTATTAGTCCTAACTAAATTAGACCCAATTGAGCAATGGAATTCACATAAGTATTGAATTACCATATTCCCATTGATTCATTGGATCTAGTCTAATCTGGACTAATAGACAGGTTTAGGCCTTTGCTCGCCTGGGCTTTTCTAGTCATAATTTTTTTTATTGTAAATGGCTTAAATCACTGCCTAATAAGGCAGGGTCCAGCAGGTTTACCCCTCTCAATATGCCACTGAATGGCAAAATTCTTGTGCCCCTTAAAAACAACTGTTTATTTCTTTCCTGAAAATTTGCTACAAAGTTATTTACCAAACCTAGTCCACAAACCATAACTTGGAGTAGTGTTTGTTTAATTATTTTGTAAAACTGACTGAACATCTGTTATGAAGGTGGAGTAGATAAGCGAAGACTTAGGAGACTATCACTTGGTGTTTTAAATTGAATTAAGCCTCATGAGCTGCAGCCGGGAGACACGATGGAGGCAGGGATAATCATATACTAAATTGCCACCAAATTGCCAGCCATCATCAACCAGGGTCCTAGCCGGGCTCAGCTGGCACTTTTTAGAAATCAGAAGGCTTTCTGGTTTCTAAAAAGTGGTGGCTGAGCCTGGCTTGAACCTGGGCTGATGGCAGGTGGCAATTCAGTGGCGATTTAGCACGCAATAATCCCCTCCTGCAGCCTGGGAGGCTTAATTCAATTTAAAATGCCAAGCGATAAGCTCCATAAAGGAAATGACTTGAGACTATTATTGGTTTACCTTCTACTTTTGTGTAAGGTTTCCATTTGTAGTACCATCCACGGAAAGGTTTGCTGTTATACTCAGCACATTGCTGGGCGCGGAAGTCAGGACTACCAAATGGACAGAGCTGAGTGTTGCAAAGTTGATAAACACGACTTGACCCCTGACAGAATTTGCCCCCATGCTGAGGCCTACAAAGAAAAAAAAGAGAAAGTATTATTTACAGCCCCAAGCACTGAATTCAGTTCAGCAAATAAATTCATGATACCAACCTCAATTGTAATTGCGATTAGCCCTCCATATCCATAGATTCTTTATCCATGGATTCAACCATCCATGGCTTGAAAATATATTTATTAAAAAATATAAATTCCAAAAAGCAAACCTTGAGTTTGCCATTTTGTATAAAGGCACTATTTTACTATGCCATTGGATTTAATGGGACTTGAGAATCCACAGCTCTTGGTATCCGGGGGGGGAGGGTTTCCTGGAACCAAACCCCAGCAAATTCCAAGGGGCCACTGTATTGTTATCCAAACTTTGCATGAGATTCTGACTTCTATTTCATGTCCCAGAACACTGAAGCTAGTACATGATGTTCAGTAGGGTCCCACTCATTCAACAACAATGAACCATACTTTTATAAGTTGACGCTTATTAAATAAAGTTTTTGATCAGCTTTACCATCCAGTTATCTGCTGGATTGGCATATGGTACGTATCTACTACAGCCAGGATCCTCTGAATGCATGCAAATCCAATATATTAACCCAATCACAATTATTTAATCCTATTGTTCATCTTCCCAAATTTAATTTAAATTTATTTATTTTACAGACAAGCAGCCTTGGAGGACTCTCTATTTGTTCACAGTAGCAGTGCTTGGGACCAGTACATCTTCACGTCTCCCATCCAAATCATTTTCCAAAGCTGTTCTTTGTCTTGATAAGGGGAACATACTGGTTCAGTGGTGACACTGTTAGAGGCACCTGTGTGTTTCATATTAGAACCCTGGGAGGCCAGAGAAACCCTCTAGGTGACCTTAAGCAAATCACACACTTGGCCTTTGAGCAAGACAGTGGCAAATCCCTTCTGAACAAATGTACTTTGGCAGAAAAAAAACACATGATGATTGCCTTAAGTCAGAAAGAATTTGAAGGTGTACAACAACAACAACAACAACAAATAGTTGCATCATAGAAACAATGGAAATAGAGAAAATTAATCCCCACTTCTTCCCATGCCATTATTGTGCCTCATTTTAAGTAACAATTAAAACATTAGGCAATCCAAATGTGGCTTCCCTATATCTCATACAGTGCATAGCTTTAAAACACCTTCCCCCCCCCATGTGAACAAACCAAAGTATATTTTGAAGTTGAAAGTGGTCACAGATAAATTGGCTTGACTAATCATTGGAATTTTAGATGTCATATTATAACTGGTTTCTATGACTCACAGGGACCTGATCAGAACTTGACAGGTTGTTTGTTTGTTTGTTTAAAAAAAACAATTAATTATGTATTTTTTTAACAAAGCCTCTGATCACTATGATTCCATTGCACATATTTATTTTTCTGTTAGCTTCACATAATTTATGGGAGGAAACCCTTAGGTTTGATAAGGGAATGGCACAGAATGTGAAAAATTCTGCTCACACTGCCTGTAAAATGCCTTAAAAACCTATTAGAAGTAACTACATATGCTACTTTTTACTCCATTTCCCACTGTTGTTTCCACTAGTTGAGTTACTTTTCAAATGTAATTTTATTATGCCCACATTACCTGCAAAGGAATCAGTTAGCTGTAATTCAGTACTCCATAGTTCTTGGTCTCATTACAATGTAATCATTGCATGATGTAATTTTTCATCAAATAAGTTTTGTTCAAACTTTTCTGAGCAAATGTTATCCATCCAAGCATGTCTCCTGAATACACATGTCATTAAGGCACTCTTCAGCAAATCTTTGTTGTGCTGATCCAGAACTCTTTTATACAATGTAAAAGGGTCTGGAGGGCATTTTCAGGTTAATGAACACTGCATATGTACATACATATGTACATATGTATAATACATAAATCCCTGGGCAATTTGCAAATAAAATATATTCCCTCCATTTGACATTCTTGTATATTTACAAAACAAGTTGGAACATTTTTTCTGTGGCTTGAATGCCTTTAAATGATGATCCAAAAACCACCTTCCCAGAAAAGCTCCAGTAAAAGAAAGACTATCCTCTTGCAACCAGTGACAAATCATTATAAATACTGGATCTATGTTTTTATTGCTATCTGAATGAGAGCCAGCATGGTGTAGTGGTTTGAGTGTTGGACCAGGAACTGACTCACAGCTCGGCCATGGAAACCCACTGGATGACCTTGTGCAAGTCACATACTCTAAGCCTCAGAGAAAAGCAATGGCAAACCCCCTCTGAGGAAATTTGCCAAGAAACCCCATGATAGAGTCACCTTAGTGTTGCCAAAAGTTGGAAATGACTTGAAGGCACACAATAACAGCAACAATCTGGATGTGATACCAATAAAACAATCAATCTAGAGGTGGTTCCTGAATAATCTCTCGCAACCTTTCCCCTCGAAAAATGTTATGAATCTAAGGCAATGCAGTCTCAAGAACCCTGCAGCATCTTGAAGAATTTACATGTTTATTGTAGCATAAATGTTTGTGAACCATGGCCAACTTCTCCAGGTATTCTAGGACACCACAAAAACCTTATGCCAAAATAGACACATTTGCACATGACAATGGACCAGGTGGTGATTTGTTGAATGTTAACCTGTTATGAAGTGTGACCCACCTCTCTTAATAAGTAATGTCCATTAATCAGCCATAACCAACAGCTTTCCAGAATGAGAAAAGTCTAGCTGGAACAATTACTAAGGAAGGTCAAGAAAGAAAGTGCAAAGGTAGGCTTGTGCTGAACATGAATAAAACAAAATAATGGCCATGGAGGATTTGCATAAATTCAACTTAGATAATGAAGAAATCAAAATAGTTAAAGATTTCCTGCACCTTGGATCAAACATTGATCAGAACAGAGACTGCAGTTAAGAAATCAAAAGAAGACTAGGCATGGGAAGAACAGCAATAACAGAAGTTGAAAAGATCCTAAAGAGTAAAGATATACAACTGAGCACTAAAATTAGAATCATCCAAGCCATTGTATTCCCTGTCACCATGTATGGATGTGAGAGCTGGACCATGAAGAAATTGGATAGAAAGAAAATCAACTCATTTGAAATGTGGTGCTGGAGAAAAGTGCTAAGGATACCGTAAACAGTCAAAAACACAAACAAATGGGTCCTTGAACAGGTCAAGTCTGAACTCTCCCTAGAAACCAACATGATCAAATGGAGGCTATCATATTTTGGCCACATCATGAGAAAGCATGGAGAATTGGAATCACTGGAAAAGATAATAATGCTAGGAAAGGTAGAAGGTAGAAGAAGGAGAGCAAGATCAGATGGCTAGATTGGTGGATCAATCAAGGAGGTCTGATTGACCTGAATCTACAAGACCTGAATCTACAAGACCTAAGCAGAGCAGTGGAGAATAGGGGTCATTGGAGATGTCTTATACATAGGTTCACCATGAGTTGAGGTCAACTTGAGGGTGCTAAAAACAGCAGCAGCATATTTGGGAAGGGAGCAGAACCTGTAGACTTCAGGAAGCATGTTGGTCAGGTCCTGTTTAAAACAGAATGAGTAACTACAGGCAACATCGTCTTCATTCATAAGAAAATTTCTTAGCTTCTTTTCTTAGTTGAGATCCATTAAAAATCATTCTTCTTTGCAATAAACTGGGTTAAGATCAGGCAATCACGCCTGTATTTTCTGTATAAGGGATTTATATATTTTCTATAAAGGATTTTCTATATATTTTCCTATATAAAAATGGAATTTAAGGAACTCCACACTTGTTCCATCCTTCTACTATTAAACTAATTATTGTTTCATTTGTGCACTCCAATTCCATTTGCTGCACGTCTCATGATCACTGATCAAGTAATAGCACGCAACTAATAAAAGATACACATATGTTGAAGCTATTTTGCTGCTTTGGTGGGTTTTAAAGTACATGGATGTCTACAACTGCATTCTAATATTTTAGTGAACAATGTGCTATTATGAAGCAGGTAAGACTCAATCCCACAGATATGAGTAACTATGACCTTACGTCTCCTGGGCACTCTTCATGTTCTTTACAGCCAAGCTATTAAATTAAGCAATCTATTTCTTTTTCAGGAAAAAAAATCTAGATTGTAAAATGTTGTGATGTATGGGAAACAGATCCATGAATTTATGTTGCAGCAGCTTTTACAAACATAATGATTTTAGCAAATCTACATAGGCCTGTTGTACTGTGGATGACCTCTAAAGGTGTTGGGTGCTATAAGGGTGTATCTAATGCTGAGAAATAGTCAGAATACCATAGTCAATTTTCTTACAAGCTCAACACATTCCATTTGTATTGTACATTCTTATTATATATAGTTCTTTATACTAGACAAAAGGTTTGTTGTTGTTATGTACTTCAGTCATATAACTGAGACAATCAAATGTCACCAAAATAAGTATTAAATTGTGACTAGGTTTTGAAAACTATATGGATATGTCAGTCGTTTCTGCCATATAGAAACTCTAAGACCATATCATGGGGTCTTCTTGGCAAGATTTGTTCAGGGAGGTTTGCCTTTGCCTTCTTCTGAGGCTAAGAGAGTATGACTTGTTCAAGGACATCCACTGGGTTTGAATGGCCAAGCAGGGATTTGTACCCTAGTCTCCCAGAGTCCTAGTCCAACATTCAAACCATGACACCAGCATTTGACACAAAATGGTAATAAGAACTGTTAAATTCAAACAATACATTTCCTTTCCACCCATGGGTGGACATGCAGTCACTGTGTAATAAGAATAAACTAGATGGGGGATTTCCTGACCACCCTGCACATGCTTTGAGAGCTGTATCTACACTCCATCCTTCATTTTTTACATTTTGTGAATTTATTTTTGAAGAATTATTTAACTAAACATTTAAGGGAAAGGAAAGAAAAAATATGAAAAGGTACACCAAGGTACGTCTCTCCACCTTTCCTAGCATTAGGATTGTCTTTTCCAGTGTGTCATGCCTTCTTATGATGTGACCAAAGTTCAGCAGTCTCAACCTGTTCATCTTGGCTTCTTGGGAGATTTCAGGCTTGATCTGTTCTAGGACCCATGTGTTTGGCCATCAACAGTATCCTCAGCACTCTTTTCCAGCACTACATCTCCAATGAATAGATTTTCTTCTTATCTGCTCTCTTCACTGTACAGTTCTTGCATCCATACATGGTGATGAGGAATACAATGGCTTGGACAATTCTAAGTTTAGTATTTAGTTATATATCTTTACTCTTTTCTAGTTTTGTCATAGCTGCTCTTCCCATTCCTAGTCTTCTGATTCCTTGACTGCAGTCTCCTTTCTAATCAATGTTTGATCCAAGGTATGGGGACTCTTTCACTATTTCATTTTCCTCATTGTCTAGGCCAGGGGTAGGCAACCTTTCCCCTTTAAGGGCCGAGGGACTTCAGCTCCCAGAAGCCTCAGCCATGTTGGCCAATAGTCCCATGTTGGCCAATAGCTCCTGGGATTCTGGGAGCTGAAGTCCCTCGGCCCTTAAAGGGGAAAGGTTGCCTACCCCTGGTCTAGGCTGAATGAATATAGGTCCTCTGTGGTCATTATTTTTGTTTTCTTTATGCTCAGCATTAAACTTGCTTTTGCACTTTCTTCCTTGATCTTCCTGAATAATCATTCAAAGTCTGTAATGTTTTCCACTAGTAATATGGTGTCATCAACATATATTAGATTGTTGATATTCTTTCATCTCATTTTTACTCATCCCTTTTCTGAGTCTTAAATCTGGTCTTCATATGATATCTTCTGCATACAAGTTGAACAAATAGGGTGATGGAACGCAGCCTTGCCAATTGGGAACCATTCTGTTTCTCTCTATTATGTTCTAATCATAGCTTCTTGAGGAATCCACAGCAAATGCATCACTGAGAGTTAGCTATTCAGCCCCAGTTATACACCTTCAGAGATAGTTTACTCCAATGCTTGCCAAGCTATGTGATTAAGGGTGGAGACCAGTAATTATTGTTTTCCAGTGTGTCAGGGACTGGCAGCCAATGACTAAGCAATTGGCACTGATCTAGAGACCATCCCTTATCGTAGCAATACTCCAGGGTTTAGTTTTTTTGCGGGGGGGGGGAGGGAGGGGAGATTAAGACTGAGTTATTGTAACTTGTCAACAGTCATGCAATGGATTTCCAAGGATGAGCAAGGATTTGAAACATGATCTCCCAGAGCCCTAACTCAACACTCAGACCACTATACCATACTTTAGCAAGTATGTAGATGATGCTGCAACTAGTTTGGCCCTGATCTAAAATATATATTCAATTCATAAGGAAACCGTCCCACTTCAGGATTCCTTGTGAGATTGGCTGGATATAGCACATATTTTAAAATATCAAGAGATGATTTATAATTTGATGATAACAGGTGAAATTGCACAATCAGAAAGGGTGAAACATAGGACCATCTCACACAGGCTTTGAAGTGCTTTTGCCAATATATATTTCATAATGTTGTCTCCTTTTTGTTGCTGCCTTGTCCTGGAAGCTTGGTTAGCCATTGGGAAAAAAACCATCAATAAGCTCCCAACAGCACTAATCCTTAGGTGCAGCAAATAAACCTGTGACAGTTCCAGGATTGTGAAGCCATATGGTGTCAGTGTCTCCTCTTCTGCTCATCCCCCTTTCCCTTCGCTATTCCAGAACAGCCTTTTTTTCTACTTTTAAAATATGGTTGTTGTTGCTTGTTAAACTGCATTCACATAATTCCAACATTGCATTTAAAACACACACATGTTCAAGGCATACTGGGTGGGGCATAGGGCAGGGAGGGAGGGTTAAGGAGAAGGGCGAAAAAGAGCATGATGGCCCAGCAACAGCCCTAGTCACACTAATGAAGGGATGTGTGATACAAAGTACACCAAAACTTGTATGTATGCATTTCCTTCCATTAACATGATCACAATGATGAGACAGTTTGATAAACTTCACAGTCTTCTAATAGACAAATGGCTAACAAGAATGTAGGACACATTATATTCTTCAAGTTAACACATCTAATTAAATCCTGGAAAGCAGAATTTTTTAAGAACATCTGAAATAGACTTTTTAAAATAAAATGGTTTTATTATATTCAAAAATTTAAAATTAACTCTCTAGCTAATTATGCTTATGCTAATTCCTAAGTATGTGGCCCCGAATATATGGCACTTAATTATGAATTCACTTGGATGGGAGAAATCTTGAGGTAGGATTGGAATCAGAATCAGAATCATACAGCTAGAAGGGAAGAAAAGGGCCATCTTGTCCAACCTCTGCCATGTAGGTATATACAACTAAACTATTTCCAAAATATGATCATCCAACTCTTTTTTAAAGACTTCCAAAGAAGGAGTACCCACCATTCTCTATGACAGCATATGCTACTGTCAAAGAGTTCTCACACTGATGAAGTTCTGCCTAACGTATAGGTGGAATCTGTTGTAATTTAAAACCATTGGTTTGTGTTTTAATATCTGGATTAGGAAAAAGCTGCTTTGAAAACTCAGAGGTAAATGGACTGGTAGGCTGATCTGGAATTAGGCAGCTTCTTGTGTTCCTACTTTAATTTTTTTATTATTTAAAAAAATCTCCATAGGAACAGGAATGGTAAGGTAAGAATTATTTTGACATATTCTAATATTAAAATCATGTGGTGAGTGTCAACAGGACTGGAGCCAAAAAAGGACCTCTGAGAAACAAGAGGGAAGTATCAGCATACTAGAAAGAACCCCAAGGTTTACACAATTTTTAAAAAAATCTTATAAATAACAAATGCAAGGAACAAACAGCCCTGCATCACATTCCCAATCCCAATGATAAAAACACTTCCCAGTAATGGCTGTGAAGTGTTACAGAATAACATGTCAAGGGAAAATTAAAAGGAGAATTGGGGTAGAAAATGTAATGCCCTGCTTGAGCCCATTTAAATTTCCAGGATCTTTTCATTTTTCTTCCTCCTTCCTCATTTTGCCATAATAAAATGTGGCCACTAAAATTGTTTCAGATTCTTTTCTGAAATAAGTTCTCCTGTTCAGGGTTTGGCTGGCTAAAACCCTGAACAGGAGAACTTATTTCAGAAAAGAATCTGAAACAATTTTAGTGGTCACATTTTATTATGGCAAAATGAGGAAGGAGGAAGAAAAATGAAAAGAAATGTGGCCGTACCTTGAAGCCTAACTGTTTTTTATTTTCGCATGACCTTTTGTGGATATAAACCCACTTCTTTGGATGCATTTGTTATATATAGTGTCATCCTACTATAATACACAGAGATCCCAAGCATCTACTGCATTGCCTTTCTCATGAGGATCACAAATAATGATAAAAACAATATATTCTCATATCCTTGATGTTTCATATCAATGTCTTACTTTGGATTGTTGCAGTGCCTCTCTTGGTATGTAACGCCACCCCCACAGGTCCTTGAGCAATCCGACCATTCAGACCATGTGGACCACTGGCCATTAACAGGTTTAGGACCATGGTCTCCATACCGTACACATTGACCCCTTCGACACCACTGTAGGAAAGAATGTTTTTAAAAAGAACCAACAATAATGCTGTGTTAGTGCTTGCCAGGATGACAGGATAAGATTTTTAAAAGAACCAGATATAAGACAAGATTAAACAGAGGAGAAAGGATGCTAAGGCTTAAAGTAGATGGGAAGGAAAAGAAAAACGGGATTCAAATTACTATCTAAAGTTTAAGGAAGGGGGAATGAAGGAAACTGAAGTCAGTAGCAAAGACCTGAGTTAGGTTTGTTTCCTTTTTGCAGATGGTTCACTTTCAGCTATATTCATCTTCAATTATCTTCAATTGTTGCAAAATTTTAAAGGGTTTTGTTTTAACTTGTCAATTTGTTTAATATGTTTTAGCTTGTTTGGATTATTCTTTTAAAATTGCCTTATATGTTTAATTGGTCTTATTGTATGTTGCCATGAGATCCTTAGATATCAGGCAGGATGAAGATGATGGTCATCATCATCATTGCCACCACCATCACCATTCTGATAATCACCATTGCATGGCAATGGAGCAAAAATGCACCCCTTGGTTCTGCCCATTTGTTGAATTTTTCCAACTCCACCACAGGCCTTAGTGGGGTCTAATAGTCCACTGGGGTGCACAAATGTAAGACCAAATATGCACTGGCTGAAATGAGTGCTACATTTTTATTTCTCTAAATGAAAAAACACCATATTGGGATAATTCACTTTTATTATCTATGGGATCTCTTACAACTGACAACATTTGAATATGTTAACATGGTCATAAATACACCAGGTCTGCTCTGATCTTGGAAGCTAAGCAGAGTTAGCTCTGATTAGCATTTGGAGGGGAGACTGCCAACTAATATTAGTTTTTGTTATTGTTGTTGACTGCTTTCGCATTGGTCTTGACCCATGGTAACCCTATGGATGCGACATCGCTGTCTTCTACTGCTCTGCCCAGCTCCTGCAAACTCATATTCATGGTCTCTTTAATAAAGTTCATCCATTTAGCACGTGGTCTTCCTCTCTTTCCATTTCCCTCCATCTTTCCTAACATTATTGTCTTTTCCAACAATTCATGCCTTCTCATGATGTGTCCAAAGGACGACAGCCTAAGGGCCTGTACAGACTGCCAGAAATAATCCAGCTTGAGACTATGTTAAGTGCCCTGGTTTAGTGCTAGGGAATCATAGGAACTGAAATTTATTATGGCACCAGAGCTCTCTGACAGAAAAGGCTCAATGTCTCAGAAAAAATTACAATCCTCATGATTCCCTAGCATTAAGCCAGGACAGTTAAAGTGGTCTCAAGCTGTATTATTTCTGGCAGTCCGTTCAGGCCCTAAGTCTTGTAATCTTGGCTTCTAGGGATATCTCTTGGGTTGATCTGCTCTAGGACCCATTTGTTTGTCCTTTTGGCTGTCCATGGGATCCTCAGCACTCTTCTCCAGCCCCACATTCTCTCAAATGCATTGATTTTCCTCGTTTCTTGACTGTCCAGCTCTCACATCCATACATGGTAATAGGGAATACGATGGCTTCTATGATTCTAACTTTTGTGCTGAGTTGTATGTCTTTGTATTTTAGGATCTTTTCTAGTTCTTTCATAGGCACCCTTCTCATTCTTAATTTCTTCTGATTTCCTGCCTGCAGTCCCCGTTCCGATCAATGTTTGACCCCAGATATGAGAACTCTTTTACTATTTCTATTTCCTCATTGCCTAGTTTGAATGTATGTAAGTTCTCTGTGATCATTATATTTGTTTTCTTTATGTTCAACAATAAGCCTTCCTTTGCACTTTCTTCTTACATCTTCCTTAGTAGTTGCTCCAGATCTGTGAGGTTCTCTGCTAGTATTATGGTGTTATCAGCATATCTCAGATTGTTGATATTTCTTCCTCCTATTTTCTCTCCTCCCTCTTCCATGTCCAGGCCTGATTTCCTTACAATATGTTCTGCATATAAGTTGAATAAGTAGGGTGATAGGATGCAGCCTTGTCTGACTCCTTTGCCAATTGGGAACCATTCTGTTTCTCCGTCTTCTGTCCTGACAGTAGCCTCTTGTCCTGAGTACAGATACTAGCTACTGTAGGCTATATTTCAGAGGAAGGAACTGGCAAAACCACCTCTGAATATTATTTACCTAAAGAAAACCTCTATGAAGTCCATGGGGTCACCATAAGTCAACAGGCAACTTGATGGCATGTGTACATGCACACACACACACATACACGCACATGTTAACATTAATCTAGCTGGGACACTTGTTGTATAGTTCCAGGCCATGCACATTGAACTTTATGAACATTAGGCCCATTGCATAAATATCTTGAGTTTATCTCTAGGTGGCCCCATTTCTTCACATTAAAGTATCTCCTAGGACGTGTGCAGAAATCTCCAAGAAAATTAGTCAGCAGTGGGGGAAAGGAGAAAAAGAACAAATGAAAGACTGGGGTAGCTAATGTGAACATGATTTTATTTTCAACTCACACAGATGGATTCCTATACTGGGAGAAAGTGGGATACAAAAAGAATGAACAGATATTCAATCAATAATTTCTTGATCTGATCCATTCTGACCATAAGTGATTTGTGATCCCATATATCAATACTTCTTCTCCCCAAAGAAAGAAAAATTCATATGCACCAGGAAACAGCATATCAAATTGAAGAGATTACAGTCTTCTTCCTGAAATGCTAAATTTCAAGATACAAGAGCAGCACCATACTATTCCACTGATCAGGTTTCAGACCAAAAAAGACCCAACTAGATCTGATATATGTTTATCTGAAAGTAGCTCATTGTTGAATTGTGTTATCCCCAAAAATATTTTCCATCCTAGAAAGATTTGTAATTTACCATGCTTATCCCACAGGAAGTTCCTTCCGCAGCTGGCATAAACTTTGTTTCACATCGATGACCTACTTTATGGCACCATAGCGACTTACATATATCCTGAAATTTTTTTATTAAAAAAAAAAGTCTATGATTAGGCTTCATGTCTGGACTAAGCCAACATTTTCATTCCCAGGTTCTATTAATAAAAATAATGAGATCAGTAAAAAGCAAAGAGAGCTTCTTTGCTTCCCTTAGTTTACACAAGGTGATTAATGCAGTTTGCCACCCTTTAACTGCTATGGCTCACTGCTATGGAATTCTAGGGTTTGTAATTTTTGAGATATTTCAACTTCTCTGTCAGAGAGCTCTGGTGTCACAAGCTACAAATCCCAGAATTCCATAGCATTGAGCCATGACAATAATGCTGTTACTTTGTACTGATCTTATAATGGTACACACTGGTCTTTGACTGTAATTATGTTCATGTATCTATGTGTTTGATGGGTATTGCATCAAGGCATGTATATATGACATACATGTATAATGTATGTATGACATACATGTATACATGGCATACATATCACACTGCAGAACTAATCTAATCTGAGACCACTTTAACTGTGCTAGGGAATTCTGGGACTCATAATTTATTGTGGGACCAGAGCTCTCTGACAGAAAAGGTTAAATATCTCACAAAACTACAGTTCCCAGAATTCCCTATCATTAAGCCAGGGCAGTTAAAGAGGTCTCAAACTGGATTGTTTCTTCAGTGTTTTGGACCTAAATCTTACAAACAGAAACATATACGTGTGTACTCAAAGGTAAGCCCATTTAATTCAGAGGGAGTTAGACCATGAAACCAGATCTAGGATTCCATGCTAAAACCACATTTTATTCATAATGAAGCTTGAACATGCTCCCACCTTTCTACCTCAGTTTCTCGGTTTCTTGCAATTAAATCCCACATCCTGGAAGCACAATCTTTTCCTGCAGCCATGCTGGATCACCTTGACTTCCATCCAAGCCCACACCTTCAAAGCAAGCGATGGCTTTGCCAAGCAATTTATAGTTTAGAAATAGAGCATAAGACCCTGAAGCTCATTGGAACCCCTCCACTCATTCATAAACCTCTCATCTGTAGCACACTGTTATTCTTTGGTGCAAGTTCTGACATTATCTGTAAGTTACCAAAAAAAAAAAAAAAAGTACCTTCACAAAACTCAGGTTGCACAGTTTTGCTTTTGCTCCAAACTGCCATTTGCATTGTGTATCAGCATCATAAATCTGCCCTGGGAGTTTATCAGGGTACTTGTATTGTCCTGCTTGCTTCGGTTCATCTATCAGGCAAGCTGCTTGAGCTGTACTGTTAAGGAAGAAAAGCATCTATTAATGATCTACTTGAGCATTGTGTTGCTATTATACAAAACTCAGAACCTCAGAGTGAGTTATCCAGTTCCAATTTTATATGTTAATTCTTTATGCAGAAGTAGGTCAAAGGCACCCCAAAAGCACTGGCAATCCCATTTCCTCCCAATTTAAAAGCAAATATATATATTTTTAATTCTATTATTCCTTGCACACAGGTGGCTGAACAGCAAGTCTTTACAAAAGTTTGACTCTTAGTAGTTACCCATCAAAGAAATAAATGATTATCCTTTCTTCACTGTAGCAATCTCAAACATCAAATATAATACTTAAATTGGGGTGGAGGTGAGCAATTGAGGAAGACTAGGGGGCACAAAATCTCTCCAAGGGACCTGCTCCTGTAATATAAAACCAAATTTTGCCTCCAAATACCCATGCTGTAGTAGCTTAAGTGTTTGATTCTGGAGACCAGGGTTCGATTCTTGGCTCAGCCATGAAACAATCTGCATGACCTTGGGCAAGTCACATGATCTCAGCCTCAGGAGAAGGCAATAGCAAATGTCCTCTGAACAAATCTTGCCATGAAAACCCCATGAAAGGGTCACCAGAAATGATTTGAAGGCACGCATCATCATCAACAACAAGCCATCTAGGAGATATGGGATATGTTTTGGGGGCTTCATGGAAGAATTGTTTTGTGTGTGTGTGTGAAATTTCATTTTGACCCCCCCCCCCCCCGAAGATCTGGGGGGCTCCAAACATGGTGGAAATCCTCTCCGCATCCTCTAGAGATCAGTTTGGGCCATTCTGGCAATATATATCTGCAAAAAAGATCTTTTGATTCCTGGGGGCCACAAAAATGGCCTTGGGGACCATGCAGCTTACAAGGCACATTTTGACTACTGCTGACTTAAATCATTCATTCTCTAACAGCACAGCCAATCTGTCAGTTCATATCCACAATGTCTCATTCTGGGGAAGAACTTTGAAGAATGAGCTGATTCTAGTTTTAGCAGAACTATCTATCTGGTGGCTCACAGAGCCATCTTATCCCCAGTTTTGCTTTCAGAACTAAGACAGAATAGTAGTGGAGGTATCAGTGGTGAGATGGAAGAAAGCAGCAGAGATCCTGATCCTGCCTGAGGCAGTGGGAGAGCTATGGCTAGATGGGTTCAATTGAGAATCATAAAAAGATAAGGTAGGTTTCTACTTTGAGAGAAGGGGATAATGCCATTAGTTGTGTACAAGCCATTTAGGGAGTAGGTGCTATGGCAATACACTGAAGAGGTATATAGAAGAGATGACAAAATCAATGGCATATGGAATGAAGAATCATACAAAGATGAACCCCAAATTCTAGAAGGAGAGGTGGAATTTAATAGAAATTGGGGAAAATAAATTACCAGTAACAGATGACATTCCAATTGAACTGCTATAGTTCATACATACAGAACCAACTCCAGTATTAATTAAAATATGCCAACAAATATGGAAACAATATGACGGCCAACATATGGAAAATGTCCAATATCCATCCCTGTTTACAAAAAGAAGACACAAGACTGCAGCAACTATAGTGCCATAGCATTAATTTCCCACACAAGGAAAATTATGCTTAAAATTCTGAAGCACAGACTCCAATCACACATGGAAGAGAAATCCCAGTGGTGCAAGTAGAGTTCAAGAAAGGCAGAGACACTAGGGACCATATTACAAACATACAATGGGCAATGCACTGAGAAATTCCAAAAGAAAATCAGCATGTACTTTATAGACTATAGCAAAACCCTTGACTGCATCCATCAAGAAATGCTATGGAAAACATGAGAGTCCCATTATATCTGATAGTTCTGATGAAAAATCTATACTCAGGACAAGAGGTCACTGTAAGAACAGAATATGGAGAAACAGAATGGTTCCCAAATTGTCAAGGGGGTCAGGCAAGGCTACATTCTATCACCCTACTTGTTCAACTTCTACATAGAAAATATAATATGAAGAGCAAACTCAGAAGAAGGAGGAGTGAAGATAGGAGGAAGGATGTTTGGAGAGTTGGCAGGATTATGCCAAACTAGCAACAGCCAATCAAGAGTAAGCTGGCAACAGCCAATAGAATTTTGGGCTGTAGGTGATAAAGAATTCCATTGCTGATGGTTGGAGTCAGACCAGGTCTGGATGTGTAACAGTCCAAGAGTGAGGGACTGTGAAGGAAAAGTCTAGTAGTGAGGGTCTTACTACTTAGGGATTTAGTTGAATATAGCACTCCAAGTGAGGGAGTTGCTGATATTTAAGGGCCGGGGTCAGGGTGAAGTGGGGGCATGGCGGCTGCATGCTGCATTCCTGATTCCACCCCCAAGCTGCCATCATGCCATATGCCAGACCAGGTGTGCAGTGTTGCAGCACTCTGGCAGCATGGCAACTACACACTGCACACAAAAAGGAGCACTGAAATGTGCCGCTGTGGCAGCAAGGGCAGCTTTTATTCCACTCCTAAAAGGAGTGGCAATTTGCTGCTTCTTTTGGGGGCAGAAAAATGCCAGATTGGAGCTGCTGCGTGTGGCTGCCACAGCCCCGATCCAGCGAACAAAGCGGTGGCACAGAGACATTGCTTTTAGGTGGTCTGTTTTGCCCCATTGTTAACCATCATTCAAATAAAGTTTCATTATTGTTGTAATACAAGCATGTCTGAACCTGGAATTTTTATCCATGCTACTAACAAATATAGAAACCAGGTTTGGAGAATAAACCCATAGATATAAATAAAAGTGGTCTGGTACATCACATATTGGTGCTGCGGTGGGGCAGTAATACCCATAGGGCTGCCATCTGAAGGAGAAAAAGTTAGGTGAAGGAATGGCTCTTCGCAGGGACATCAATAAGCTAAGCTATGACACCATATTACTAGTGTAAAACATCAGGTACTTTGAACAATTACTGAGAAAGTCAAGGAAGAAATTGCAAAGGCAGGCTTGCTGCTGGATATAAAGAAAACAAAAATAATGACCACAAAGGACCTACATAAATTCAGTATAGACAATGAAGAAATCAAAATAGTAAAATATGACTTGTACCTTGGATCAAACATTGATCAGAATGGCGACTGCAGTCAAGAAATATGAAGCGAACTTGGCTGCATCTGCACTACAGAAATAATCCAGTTTGACACTACTTTAACTGTCATGGCTCAATTCTATGGAATTCCAGGAACTGTAGTTTGTTGTGGCACCAGAGCTCTCTCACACAGAAGGCTAAATATCTCACAAAACTACAGTTCTTAGAATTCCATAGCATTGGTATGGATGTGAAAGCTGGACAGTGAAAAAAGCAAATAAAAAGAGAATCTACTCATTTGAGAAGTGGCGCTGAAGAAGAGGGCTGAGGATGCTGCAGACAGCCAAAAAGACTAACAAATGGGTCCTTGAATAGATCAAGCCTGAAATACCCTCAGAGGCCAAGATAATCAAATTGAGGCTCTCATACTTTGGCCACATCATGAGAAGGCACATCTCATTGAAAAAGACAATATTGCTGGGAAAGGTTGAAGGTAGTAGTAGTAGGGTAGTAGAAGAAGACCGCACATCAGATGGATACTCAATTAGGTCACTGGCAAGAATCCACAAGACTTAAGCAGAGCAGTGGAGGACAGGAGGTCTTGGAGATGTCTCAACCACAGGGTCACCATGAGTGAAGGTTGACTTGAGAACAGTTAACAACAAACAACAACAGCTACGGCCACAGCATTTGTTCTTATCACTACTCCATGATTCATGATTATACAGTGTTATATCTCTAGAATGGTAGTAATTATTTATATGCATGCTAATAGCAGAAAACAAAAACTTTAACATATGTTAGAACTTTGTTGTTTTTGTTGCTGTTAACCACCCCCATCCACAAAAAAAAAAAAAAAGGAGACACAAAAGACTGCAGCAGCTATAGGACTAGAGCACTAATCCCCCTTTAGACCTACCTGAGAAATTTGTTAAGATACTGCCGGCTGCATACTGACCAAGAAAAAACGCCATTGTTTCCAGTGAGAGTGGGAGACATAATGTTACCTTCAGCTTTTCTGCAGGGGTTTCCTTCACCATCATGAATCATGCCAAAGCTAGAAAGAAAGAAAGAAAGAAAGAAAGAAAGAAAGAAAGAAAGAAAGAAAGAAAGAAATTTACAAATGTCACAACATGTAAAGGCAAATAAGGGGATGTCATTATTGCAAGCTATTGATGGAACATGCCCATTGGAAAATACAAATGCATCACAAAACAGTAGCAAACACATTATATTTCCAGAGCCATGAAGAAAGGTGCATAAAACTCCAATATTGAAACTTTTAAGCTCCTTATTAGGTTCTAGGCACAATTCAATGAATTGGTTTTGATAAATAGGTCCAAAATAGCCAGGGGTCAGGTTGTCTTAAGAACAGTCTTCTCCCATTGATTTGTAAAGGTAACTTGCTGTAGGAGTATGAGCACTGGACTATATGTTGGAAAACTAAGGTTCAATCATGACAGCATGAAATTAGACTTCAGAAGTAATATTAAAAAATGGGATGAGGTCACTCTCATGGGTAAAATAACATCTCCTAATTATTTTTAAAAGTCACCTTTAAAGGACATTTTAAGCATTTTAAGAGGAATTTTGAGATAGGTATTTCCAGTTTTATTCCCCTGTCTTACAAATCCTAGGCATTTAAATAAGGATTTTTAATGCAATGAAAACTACGGTAGGTAAAAAGAAACCCAACAAATTGTAGGAACTAATTACTTTTGAAACGTCACATCAGGTAACAGAAATTAATAATGGTCAAAGATTAATGTTCTACGGTCTTCTCTAGCCTATCTATAAAATCTGATGTGAAGATAACACAACAAGAAAAAGCCATGTCTGACACACTGAACTCTTTGAAAGAAGAGCAGGATTCAAAGGTTTGTCTTGAACTGTTGCTGGAAGTGTGAGTATAGATTAGTGATGTAATTTTTCATTAGGTTTCTTCTCAAAGGAAGCAACAAGTAATTTTAGCAATTTTCTTCCTCCCAAGACTGTATTCAAAAATCACAATATTTTCTAATGTGCAAAATTCACATGTGGTTATTTTGCACAGAAAACTTTCACGTTTTCTTCACATTAAAATCTTTGTAACGAGAATTATTGTTTTCTATCCAGAAAAAGCTGTTTTCGACAAAGGAAATGCTGTTTTGTATGCAAACCAACCATGTGTGAATTTTATGCAGAATAAGTCTCCAATTGCAATATTTTCTGTACAGGCAACAACATTTTTTGTGTGTGTGTGTGTGTGCAGGAAATGCTGATTTTCACCTAAAACAACCATTGACACCTGAGATCCACTGGGGTTCCTGAAACCAAAACCCAGCAGGGCTCACTATGCCAGCAATATTTGGGGGAGCAGTTTGGATATGATGGAAAAGGGCCATGTTCACTGATTGCAAGTCATTTTAATCACCATACTGCAAAGCACCAAACAAGATTTGAAAGTGGATTGAATTCAAATCTTCCAGCCTTCAGACATAAAGATTTCCTACTTGAAGAGAGGACTCAATTTGATGGAAAGGGTCCTTTCCTCAGATGAAGACACCTATTGGAGGGAATCTTTGGATACAAAGATATATACATTTATTTTTAAACACAAAAATGTATGTGCACATAGAGAATATGTCTCAATTAGAATATTACATTTTTAATATGGTTTCAGATGTTCCATTTTTAAACATCTAAAATTCTCCCAGAATTTCCTTTTTCTCATTTTTCCCAGTGCCATAGTGTTGAATATTCTCCACCATTCACTTGGAGTGTCTGCCATTTTCTGCTACCACGCTCTAGATTGTTTGGAGCTAGGGCATTGTGGAAAATACAAAATGGCAGACAGGATTCCCACATGACTGCCACTGTTGCAGCATTAACAAAATGTACACACATGCATGGACAAGTTGGGGGGAAAGAAATATTAGCTGCCATTGCCATTAGAAATGAAGAACACCATATCGGGAGGGGGGGGGGAATCCCTCTCACCAAAGAATATTCAGTAAATTGATCCACCAATATGGTGGAACATCCTGGGAGATAATATTAGCTGAGCTCTAGTTTAAATGCAAAATGTAAGCTGTAAAATCTAGGTTGCTTCAAAGCTCCATGTGTAAAGCCTTTGCTTTTCATTATCCAACTTGAGCTTCTTTGTCCTATTCTGCATTTCATAGGGAAAGAAGTTCTATTAAACCTTACATGATTTATTTGACAAAAAAAAATTCTTTATTTGTTTCAAATGTGCCCTCCCATCTGTAATTACTATCTATCTGCTAATAGGATCATTAGGCAACACTTCTAAAGATCATCTGCCTGCAGGCATCTGGGCATGGCTGCCAATTTCCCATATTATACAGTTGAAAAGGCACATGCTTGGAAAAATGACAATGGGGGAAATTTTAAACAGCTATTGCCAAAGGAAAGTACTGCAATCTTTCAAAGATACTTTTTTTGGAAAGCATTTCATAAATCCTTCCTGTTCGGATATCAGCATTTTTATGCCAAGCTGCAAAGGTTATAACAGAAAAAAGGAGAAAACTCTCAGGAAAAAAAATATAACAAAACATTGGCCACTTTTATTGAAAAAGTCCCTAAATCAATCAATCCAACCAACCAACCAACCATCCCCGTCTCTTCCTCTCTCTCTCTCACTCATCTTATTGATTTGTCCATTCCATTCCAATGAGCATGAGACAGTGTACACTGTTTTCTTTCTCCCTATTTTCTCCTCAAAACAACCCTGAAAATAAGTGATCCAGAGACACCAAATGAGCTTTGTGTCTCTACAGGGGATTAGAAATTGAATATCCCAAAGCTCATCAAATTGGGAAAAAATAAAGTTGAGGTTTAAAATAATATATTTATTGCACATCATCTCTTTTCATAGGGCATAATCCATAGGAAGCTTTGGAATCTTGGCCTATTTTGCAGCAAAATTTGAAATTATTGCATGAAGCAAAAAAAAATCCTTCCATTTTTTGACTTTCTTCTAAGGTTCTAATGCCCTTAAGGAGAACATCCTAGCACCATGCTCTTGTTTAGTTCCCACTCATTTCAATAGCATGTGTATAAGACAATGTCTGGATCTCATGACTGTGTGCAACTTCCATTCATATGAATGGAGCCTTCACAAGAGCAAAGTCTGGGAAATTATGCTTACTGTAAATAATCCACTCACTTCCAGAAATTCACATCAACTGACGTTTAGGACCAAATTCTTATCATTTTTATGTCTCTCTGATAAGAGGAGTTTAGAAGAACCTCTCATTGTACTTTCTCCCCAAATCATGTGTTTTACGGTTAGAAAAATCAGGGAGAAATTCAGGGAAAAATCTGTCACTCTGATGCACTTAGGAACCTGTGTCCCAGAAACTGAACAACATCAACAAGCTCAATATTTTCAACAAAGACTTGTAAATGGATATCATGTTCTGGGCAAGCCAGAGATAACCGAAGTGATCTCAGTAGAACGCGCATTCCACCCCAATGTGATCTCAAACCATTTGTAAGCATCCAGGACAAAAAGGAGGAGCTGCCAAAAAAAAAAAGCAAGATCTGGGAGGCAATTCTGTCTTGAGACCTTCCAGGAGAAGGGAGATGGATGCCCACGTTTAGTTTTTGAAAAATGGATGATTATTAAATGTTCATCTGTGCAGGACAAGAGCTGTGTTTAAATGACTCCAGAGGCTTCCAGCATTTTTTTTTTCTACTAGAAAAAGGGGAATGATGGAAAGGGGGAACAATATGATTCCTGGATTATATTTTGTCCATCTGGGCCAATCTGCCCAAACTCTGTGGAGAAGGCAATATTACTGCATGTAAGGGTCAGTCCATCAGCTGGACAAAACAGACTTTCCTTCAGGCATAAGAAGCCAAATATGAAGAAAAGGCTGTACTCATATCCTAACTTCTTTACCTCTGCTTCATCCACTTTCCCACCACTGAAAATATGCACACCTGCACACAGGCTAAGAGGTACTGTTCTAAATGTCATAATTTATTTGAGATTGTTTCTCCCTCCCATTCTGTCCCCCCTCAATGAAATCCTGGGCAAAATTACTCCTGGTTTTAGGATTAGCCTTTAAGTCCTCATTTCCTTTCAGATGGACAACAATCTGCAAAAGGGGCCAGTCTTGGTAGACATGAGGTCACAGCTGATGGTCTACAGCATATTTGCACAATGACAACTGAATAGCTTCAAGCAGTCATGCAGAATCCGAGATTCATGTAACACGTGAATGGGATGATAGCAGCATGCCTATTGACAAAAGGGGATGAGCTGAATAGAACTGTCAGCAAACAAAGGGGAGCTTCTATGTGGGATGTATTTCTATACAGTTTCCTGTACAATGGGAATTCTGGATTTAATCTTGCCTTCGTGCTCAGTGCCACAGCTAGTCTGCTACTGATAGCTTGGGAATGTAATGTCATGACAAATGTTAATCTGTTTAAAGGCATTATCCATCAACCCCTTTCTGAAATAGATCAGGGAGGAAACTGTAGATACAAATTGCCACATGTAAAATAGTAAATTGAAAAACAAACAAAAAATAGGCAATTTATCCCATACGCTTGATCCACAACCTTCAACCTACAGTGCATATAATAGGTATGTAAGAAGAGGCCTATTCGATCAGAAAATAAGCCTATCATGTACAGGATCTTTTTCTCAGGCCTTGTCTGTACTGTAGAAACAAAGCAATATGAGATCACTTTAAATTTCATGGCTCAATGTGATGGAATTCTGGGATTTGTACTTTTGTGAGATATTTAGCCTTCTGTGTCAGAGAGCTGTGGTGCCACAATTACAAATCCAAGAATTCCATAGCATTGAGCCATGGCATTATTTCTGCAGTGCAGATGCACCCTCAGAGTTGCCAGCCTGACATCATCCAACAAGTTTCCATGAGGAGAAATCCAGTGAAGGGCTTGACTTCTCCCCAGCAACTTGCATTTAATAGCATAACACCTCCAAAGATGGAGAAATCTCATACGTACCACAGCGAGTAGTAAGTGATAAGACCTAGCTTCTATGTCCACTCCAAGGCTGAGCAATTTGTAGTCCTCCAGATTCTATTGGACTGACTCCCTTCCATTCCCCCATTGCTGGTTGGGACAGGTGGAATGCAGTCCAACAAAATCTGAACCTATAGATGTAGCCCTTGAAGACATGGTTCAGGTTTCAAGTTAGATATCTGTAATAAAGTGGAAGTGGATAGTCTATGATCCCTACTTAATTTTATTCAGTACTCACAGAGGAAAATATATCATATCATAGCTTACTTTTAGCCTCCTCTAGATTTGTCCTTCTTAGGTATTGTCCAAAAGGGAAAACAGATGTATAGATGTTGTGTCTTTACTATGTTTTCAAAAATTACTCAGTTTTCACTCCTGGAAAGCCACTAGAAGGACCATACCACAGAGAAGAGGATAAATGCTAAGAATGAAACAGATAGAGACATCCACACATTATAACAGCACAATGAAGGAGATTATCACACATGAAATCTACACCAGGATAGACATAGTTGTAATCATCTGGAATGGATCTTATCAGGAGCTCAGGCAGTAGGCAGCCTATATCCAATCTGGGCTTCTCTGGCACCTTTTAATGAACTGGATTATCCCATTCTTGAAAAGCTGGGTTGGATATGGGTTGCCTACTGTCCAGACATGGGGCAGTGTGATAAAATCCATTCCAGACAGTTACAACCCATGTCTATCCCGGTGCAGATTTTGTGTGTGGTAAACTCAGAAGGTAATCTTCTAAAGGGTGGAGTGCCCAGGTTGTTCTTAACTCTGTGCCTAGCCAGGTGGACTCTGTAATTGCAACCAAACACATGGTTTCAGCACATCTGGTAAAGCCCAGAGAGTTGGCATGTACATGTACAGAATTCAGCCCATGTTAGTTTGTCAGAGGTCCACAAAGCTGACACAACATGGGTGCAACTACATTTTAGAAATATTGCACTTTGACATCACTTTAAGTGATGTAGCTCCATCCTACGGAATCCTGGGATTGTTAGTTTTACAAGATCTTTAGCTTTCTCTGCCAAAGAGTGCTGATGCCTCACAAAATTACCATCCCAGGATTCTATACGATGGATCCATGGTAGTTAAAGTGGTGTCAAACTGCATTATTTCTGCAGTGAAGATACACTCATGGACAGAATCAACCCAGGCCACTATGTTTACCTAGTCAGCCTCCTAAGGAAGCGAAGTAATTTTCAGAGGAAATGGGAAAGGAGATGCAATGCTCCATGCTCCTGGTTTTGTTGGAGCTTCTGTTTGGACTCTGGAGATCTGCAATATTGGAAATGAGATTCCTAGTGGGAGGGTATAATTATTTCACCACAATAGCACTCAGAACACTATGATGACACAACGGACGTTATCACACGCGGGTCTCAAAGCGGCAAGAAAGCGGTATGGAATCAATCCAGAACTATACCGGTATAGACCCCACAAGACGGAAATGGCTATCAGACGCAACTAGCATCATTGCGCAATTAATGATACCGCGATAGATGCGCTCCTGGGGACCATATCTGCCATTCACACACAAGTGAGAAGATCCCCTCCAGAACCCAGCAAGGATGTTCTTGCACATGCGCAGAAACAGGATAGCCGCGGCTGTCACTTGCCGTGGCTGTCACACACACACACACACACACACACACACTTTTCCAAGCCTGGAAGCCTGGTTGCTTTCCTTGGGATGAGGCCGGGGTCCGAGCCTGGCCTCGTCCCAAGGAAAGCAACCAGGCTTCCAGGCTTGGGAAGGTGTGTGTGTGTGTGTGTGTGTGTGTGACAGCCGGCTGTCACACATGCACGCACAACCCTTCCCAAGAGAGAGCCGCTCTGAACAGACGTCCTCAGAGCGGCTCTCTTTCTCGGCTTGGGTTGGGAAGGGACACACACCCCTTCTCAGCGGCTCTCTTTCTCGGCTTGGGTTGGGAAGGGACACACACCCCTTCTGAGCGGCTCTCTTTCTCGGCTTGGGTTGGGAAGGGACACACACCCCTTCCGAAGCTTGCGCGGGGCCTGGGCTCCACGATACGTATCTCGTGATCAGACATACGGCGAAAGCAGCATCATTGCGGTATCATTCCGGTCGCGCAATTGCAATTCCCCAAGAAACCGGCATTCAAAAGAACGGGGATGATGCAGCATTGGGACGGGGTTGGGACGGGGTTGCGTGCGACGTCGTGTGAACATACGGGAAAAAGAATCGCAATGGGACGGGATTGGGTGAAGATTCTTTCTGCTTTAGTCCCCGTGTGATAACGTCCAACATCATGGTAGGGCTAAAACTGGGGAAGGAGTGGCCACAAGCACCAAGAAGGCAAGATTAATGCCTGTTAGTGTTACTAGCACAGCATGTGCAATTTGTCCATACACTCAAGAGTGATAATTTCCCCCCACAGACACACACACACACACACACACACACACACACACACCTTTACTTCAAAGCACATCCTGACAATTGAAGCAGAACCTTTGGATTTTTAAAAGTTCATCCCAGGGGTTCTAAGATCAAATCAAAAGAATCCTTTGGAAATAAAGCCAATGAAGTAGAACTCAGTTCTCTGCTCAGCCATGAAACCCCATGGGGAAAACTTGGTGAGTCACATGCTCTCAGCCTCAGGGGAAGGCAGAATGGCAAATGTCCTTTGAATAAATCTTGCCCAGAAAACCCTGTGCTATGGCATTATGGTCATCATACATTGGAAACAAGTTGAAGGCACACAACAACAACAGGCAAAACCTGTAGCAGAAACCTCAATATGTAAAGTTATAAAGTTACCTGTATATAATAACAGATATACTGTATTACAGTCATCTCTTCATATCCACAGAGTTTTTATGTATGAATTCAAGCACCCATGGTTTGAAAATATTTTTTTTTAAATTATAGATAACAAAAAGCAAACCTTTTTGCCATTTAACACAAGGGACACCATTTTACTATGCTATTGTATTCAATGTGACATGAGCATCCACAGATTTTGGTATCCATAGGGATCATGGAACTAAACCCAGCAGATACCAAGGACCCACTGTACTTCATACTGTGAAGGCTAACCAATTGTGTTTGGAGCAAATCATTTTCCCCATCTCCCTCCTACCTAAAAGAAACAAAAAACCTGATAATCAAACATATCACTATATTGTTAATATTGACACAGCTGTAAGGTTGCTTTGACCAAGCAACATTTTTAATGAACAAGTGGGATATAAACTTTTATAGTAAATCTCATCATCATCATCATGCTTTAGTAGCTTGTACAAAGAAAGACTCACGAGAAATAGCTTACTTGTGTCCGGATTCATGAGCAATAGTAAACGCCAAACCAAGACCAGTGTCTTCATTGATGGTACAACTGCGGTATTTGCTGCACATTCCACTGATGGGAGCAAAACCTGTTAAGAAGTGATGGGGAATGGCAAAGTGATGGAAGAAAGCAACAACACTCTGTGTGTGTGTGTTTGTGTGTGTGTATTCTGCTTCATAACTTCATACAGACACTCAGGCAGAGATATTTTATGTAAGAATTCAGCACATATTTAGTTTTGTCATGTAGCAGGAATACACAAGACAAATCCTTATACACATGGTAATGCTGGGTCCAATCCAAGAAAAATGCATTCTGTCTGCAGCAGCTGGCCTACAAAACCAACACAGGCTCATTTTCTCTGCTGACTCAACATCAGTCCAGTCAGCTGGGAAAGCTATTTTAAAAAGGGGCGCCAGCTCTTTTCTGAAGGTCAGCCAGAAAGAAAAAGAGTGCCAGAGATATTTTCAAAATCTAAAACAACATGATCAAACTGAAGATTCCCCAAGCACAGTGGCCATCCAAAATGAGAAGACTTCTCCTCATCCTGCTGAGTTGATAATTACTAGAGAAATCTGGCAGAAGCAGCATGGTGTAGTGGTTTACACATTGGGACTATGATTCTGGAGACAGGGTTTGAAACCTGACACAGCCATGGAAACTCTCTAGGTGACCTTGGGAAAGTCACAGATACTCAGCCTCAGAGGATGGCACTGGCAAACCCTCTCTGAATATACAGTGTCAAGGAAACCCTATGATATGGCCTTAGGGACACCCTAAGTTAGAAATGACTTGAAGGCACACAGCAACAAGAGAAGTTTGTGAAAAAGTGGCATCATTGTATTACTTTCTCATTTCCTTTTTCACACTTCATTGCCCTGGAAGCCAAATTAATCATCATAGCAATTATGCTGTTGAGTAGCAATCCCATCAAAATAAAGATGCACCTTTCCTCAAAAAATATTTTTTTTATTTAAACAACCAAAAACATACAAAAAGTACGTGTTGATTTTCTATATTTGTTTATTTATTTATTTGGAGTATTTATATACCACTTTTCAGCCACAAAGGCTCTCAGAATGAATTAGGGGGGGAGCAGACAGGCGGCTCTGGGCCACCCCCGAAAGCGGAAGATCGAGGCCGAGGCTGCCAGACACCTCGGCCTCGATCCTCCCTTTCACCGCCTGCGTAAGGAGTGCAAGCCACAAAAGGGGTGCACAAAGGGCTGCCGTGTGGCTCTTCGGCATCGCTTCTGGCTCAGCATGTCTGGATGCTGAGCCAGAAGGATGTCATTGGCGCGCCCATCATGTGGATGGGCTGTCGCTCCGATGACGTCCTCAGGAAGGGGATGGGATGCCCAGCGTCCGGCTGCCCTCCCCTTCCTAAGATTGAGGACAGCGTTTCTCGCCATCTGCATCCCCCTTAGAAATGGTTAGATGGTTCCCTGCCCTCAGGCATATAATCTAAAAAAGGCATGACAAAAAAGGAGAAGGAAATGGGGATGGGGAAGGGGAATACATCTAGCAGTTCTTCTCTCCCTCTGAGGCCTGGACCATGGCAGATGGACTGGAGGGAGGCTCTCTTTCTTAATCTAGGCTAAGACCAATGGAGCTGGTCTGCCTCTCTCCCTCTCAGGCCAAGGAGGCAATGCAGGTAACAGACCCTTGTCTCTGTCCAGCAAAAGGACAAACATTTGCCCTGTATACCCAGTGCAGGAATAAAGTGTAAGTGTAAAGAGCAGTGCCTGCTGAATCAGGGCTTCAGTCCATCAAAGAGCTAGACCACTGAGGGAAGCAGAGGTCCAAGACAGTAGAAAACATAGCAGCCTCTTCCTTCCTACACCCCGCTGATAGTCTCTGTGGTCCTCAGTCTCTCCCTTGATGGCTCTTTTCTCCCTCAGGGACCACAGCAGTGGGAGTTGGAATGGAGGGAGGATGCCTCACCAGCTGCTGGGACTAGGCAATGATATCTAAAAAACATATACAGGAAAGACACATCTAACTGCAAAAGATGTAGCTTATGTACTAAAATAATCTTAATATAATTCTAAAACTAGGAAACAAGCCGGATTCCAAAGAAAAGAAACAGGGAAACAGTGATTTCCACCATACCTGACTATGGTCTTCTACAATACTTACCTATCTACCCTTAATTTACTCAAAAGTCTATATAATACTTAAAATAATCTCAGTCATATTGTCCTACTGTAGATAAAAATCTTTACCCAGGAATAACCAAAGATATAAAACTTGATAAACCTCTTATTGTATATCTCTTTTCTAGAAACCCAAAACTGTAACAAAACCTCCCTTATTTTTCATATAACCAGTCAACATGATCCCTTCCTTCTTAAAGTGATCCAGAGTTTTCTCATGTATCAATACAGTCAACTTATCAATTACTGCAAAATCACACAGTTTTAACAACCAATCTTCCTGCAAACGAATTGTTGTCTCTTTCCATCTTTATGCATATATATATATATATATATATATATGCATAAAGATGGAAAGAGACAACAATTCATTATATCATTTTAGCCAAAATAGAAAAGATCATAAACAGCCTGATGGTTACTGAATGGCTTTAGCAATTCACATTTCTTCAGCCCTCATATCACAAATGAACAAAGTCATATTCCAGCTATTCTTCTTGAGTTTAACACATTTTTCGGGGTTGTTTTTTTTTTTTAATACACATTTTATAAAGTCTAATCTGCACATATATCTTATCTCCATAATGCTCAGTACTTCAAAATCAGGCAAAACATAAATCCATCAAAGTGCAAGCCATACTCTGTTCCCATTCCTTCAGAGAAGCACAGATAGATTATAGATAGCTATACATTTTAGATTTGTACATCCTGAATCTTTAAATTTGAACAAAAGCATTATTTTAAAAAATAAAGCAAGTAGGTAGGTTTTAAAATTATTGTCAATTATCTCATAATTCCAGTTACCCACTCTTTCCATCAGCCTCACATCATTCTTGTTTGCTTTGTTTTACAGTGAGCTCTTTCCCTGCACAGGAGGTTGGTTCCCCCCACTCTGCCATGAATGGGGAGGAAAAAACATGGTCATTCAAGCCTATATTAGTCATATTAGCCAGTGGGTTGTGATGTGCACGCAACCATATCAGCTGTGGCACACACCGCCATTGGCTAATATCGGGTTGGGCAATTCATAGATGTGCCAGATCATGGGTGTCTAGCTTGCCAAAACAGTGGGCTAACTGTATTTGGAAGGATATGGAATATTTCCATATGGAAATATTTCCAACATTTCATGGCAGTAATGATCTAAAATGATTGCTAATAATACAGCTACCATCGCTCCATTATTAGACCACCAGCACTTCCTACATGATGGCCAAGTTTATAAATGCTTTGTTGTTGCTGCTGTTGTTATTGTTGTTGTGTGCCTTCAAGTCATTTCCAACTTATGGCAACCGTAAGACAAACCTATCATACAGTTTTCTTGGCAAGTTTTGTTCAGAGGGGGTTTATCTTTGCCTTACCAAATTATAAAATGTATACTTGGTATGAACAATCCAAAGTAGTGTTTCACATGACAGTTTTCTCCAGGATGAAGATAGCTTTAAATAAAGCTTTAAATATTATGAAAGACAGTAGGGAAAAAGAAGACAGAAAAAACAAATATCTATCCTTCATTCAACGAAAGAGAGTATCAATCATTATAGAATGCACCATAATTTGCCTAGCTTTTTTCTTCTAAATAACAGCTAAAGATCTTGATCAGAACTAGGACCACTGCATATGTAGGGTGTATGCAGTTCACCTCCACATCCTGCAATAAATTTGGGAAAGAAGATTATGTTTGTGCCAATTAAAACTACTCTTGGAGCTCATATGAGTATGGGGCAGATCAGATTGTGACATGAGAAATGTACAGACCTGATGCTGACTCCCTTTCCTCATAGTTGTTGTTTAGAAATTAAAAAAAAAAACAGACTGAAACCTAAAATCCATTTAACATTATACAGACTACAGATGTTTTTGGGCCTACATATGTGTTTAAGACTATGTGCTAGAGCAATGTGCAAATTCTACTTCAGATGTTATACTAGACATTCTCCAAACCCATAAAGAATATTATTATAAGCAAACTCACCCATCCTTTTTTTCTTCTCTAAACTTACTTGCATGCCCATTGGTTATCTTAAACAAAAAACAAAAAACACCACCCCATAGTCAACCAACCAACTGCATTGTAGTATTTACTAATGTTGAATTTAGGCTGCTATCTATCATTCAAACCTGCCAAAACATATTATTTCCTTCTGAACAAGAACATAATTTTACCACTGAATATTTCCTTGCATACCTAAAGTGTCACATGGTTCATTCTTCCAGGAGCATATATCAAATCCAGTAAGCAAGATGGCATGATCATGATGTTTCCCATTCTTTCCAACCAGAGCTGATTGCCACTGACAAAAGCTGTTTAATGACTGGTCTGCATGATGGTTGATCACCAGTCCGCCCTACAAATAATTCAAGGACAAACAGAAAATTCTACTGCCAGCAACCAAAAAAGAAAGAACATTTGGAAGATATCTCTTTTGAGTGATACTGAAGGGCCTTCTAACTATAGTGTGCTGCATTTTTTTAATAGGACTACTATGAACTTGTTGGGTGTTTTTTTAAAAAAACAAACACGTTTGTGCTTGTTTTTATTTTGTGTTTTAATTGCATTTATTCCATCTAAACATAAGCCACCCTTAAGTCTCATCTTGGGAAAAACACAGAATATAACCAAAATCAATGAATGGATATAGCATTTGGCATTTACATTTCTATACTGCTTCATAGTGAACTCAGCTCTTTCTAAATGGTTTACAATCTGTAAGCCAATTACTCCCAACAAGCTGGGGATTCATTTTACCAACCTACAAAAGGATGGAAGGCTGAGTCAACCTGGACTCACAACCTGAGTCAACCTGGCCTATACTGTACCACCAGAACTCCATATCACTGTGCCACCAGGGCACCATACCAGGAACATGTAGAGACTATGAGGTTTTCTGGAGAAGGAGTGGGAAATTATGCCTTTTTTTTTCTGCTAGAACTGATGAGATTGGTTGGCTCAAAATATTTAGAGGACCTAGGTTTGCATACAAGTGGTTTAGAGCATTGGATCTTGAGTTTAGTTGCATTGAGGGCCAACTGTTGATTTTCATTTGGAAGACTTTCAAGTATCACCCCATGTAGTGTGCATAAAGAAAGAAACTATGGTGATCTGCAAAGAATCAGCTAAACAAAAGTGTGGCCCTTAATGAAATTAAACACAAGAGTCAATGCTCTAAACCACTTATAGAAGATTATTGTATATCTTTAAAAAGTGTCTTACCCCTCCCACATTGAAATCTAATTGAAGCTTCATTCGGGCTGCATCCTCTTTTTATCGCATGGCTTTTGGCCCAAAAACTGCCATCTGAATACATCCCCACTCCAATGTGGGTCCCTTAACTTGCCTTGGCAGCCATTTTTCAAAAGTCAGAACTTTAAAAAGGACCCACATTGGAGTGGGGATGTATTTGGATGGCAGTTTTTGGGCCAAAATCCATGCGATAAAATGAGGATGCAGCCCGAATTAAGCTTCAATTAAACTTCAACTCAGGAGGGGTAAGACCCTTTTTAAAGATGTGCAATAATCTCCATATTTAAAAATGTGAATTGCCTGTCTGGAATAATGGTGGAAAATTGAAATTAATTTTATTTGAAAGTTAACTGCTGAATGATAACTCAATCCTTATGTAAATCCTTGTATGCAGCCATTAAACTAGTTACTTTTTCCAGTAACCAGCTGGAATGTTATTACTTTTACCAGACAGCAGATAGTGTTGCCGCGCTCTGGCAGCATGGCAACTACATGCTGTATGCAAAAAGGAATGTGAAATGTGCTGCCACGGCAGCAAGGACAGCTTTTTTCCATTCCTAAAAGGCGTAGCATTTTGCCGCTTCTTTTTGGGGTGGAAAAACACCAGATTGGGGCTGTGGCATGCGGTTGCCATGGCCCCGATCCAGTGAGCAAAGGGGCAGCACAGAGCCACTCCTTTGGGGCAGTCTGTTTTGCCCTTAAGTTAAATCCAAGAGACTTTGTTTTAATTAACTGGTGGTTTACAATGCCATACAAATTCAATACATGCTTGTATGTCATACACACACACACACACACACACACACACACCTGTGATAAAGAATATATTCTGACTTAAGAATGGCATGCCACTTACAGGTTCCTGCTCCAAAAGAAGAAGGCTCACAACCACAATATTGATGTCACTTCCAATTGTACCATCCTTGAAAAGACTGGATACCTATGTGAAGCATTAATCGGGACAAGACAATAAGGAAAAGAAACAGTAAGGATTAAAAACTAGTACTGAGGGCACAGTCCACTACCTATGTCAGGGGTAGGCAACCTTTCCCCTTTAATGGCCGAGGGACTTCAGCTCCCATAAGCCCCAGCCATGTTGGCCAATAGTTCCATGTTGGCCAATAGCTCCTGGGATTCTGGGAGCTGAAGTCCCTTGGCCCTTAAAGGGGAAAGGTTGCCTACCCCTGACCTATGTTATTGTTGTTGTTGTTGTTGTTGTTGTGTGCCTTCAAGTTGCTTCCATCTTATGGTGACCCAAAGGTGAACCTATCATGGGGTTTTCTTGGTAGAATTCATTCAGAGGTTTGCCATTGCCTTCCCCTGAGGCTGAGAGCATGTGACTTGCCCAAAGTCACTCAGTGGGTTTCATGGCCAAGTGAGGAATCAAAACCTGTCTCCAAAATCATAGTCCAACACTCAAACCAGTACGCCATGCTGGCTCTCACTACCTATATACAACAATATGTACACAATTCAGAAAGTTCTGTTATACAACCCTCATTGAAATGAATGAGAATATTAATCTTACAAATTTCTGCAAGTACCTTTCTAAGCCCGATTACCATATTGGTATGGTAATGTTGTTCTGATCACCAAAATCAAGAAAGCTGTTGACAAGCTGGAGTGTGTCCAGAGGGAAGTAACCAAAATGGTGAAAGATCTGGATACAATGCCCTATGAGGAGTGGCTTAGGGAGCTGGGAATGTTTAGCCTGGAGGACAGAAGGTT
Source organism: Phrynosoma blainvillii (assembly GCA_026167975.1). Classification (NCBI taxonomy): domain Eukaryota; kingdom Metazoa; phylum Chordata; class Lepidosauria; order Squamata; family Phrynosomatidae; genus Phrynosoma; species Phrynosoma blainvillii. Next base: position 7,417,125 of record JANUYF010000007.1, on the reverse strand, counting down.
AAGGGGCAACATGATAGCCCTGTTTAAATATTTGAAGGGATGTCATATTGAAGAATAAGCAAGTTTGTTTTCTACTGCTCCAGAGAATAGGACACAGAGCAATGGATTCAAGCTACTAGAAAAGAGATTCCACCTCAACATTAGGAAGAACTTCTTGATGGTAAGAGTTGTCTGACAGTGGAATAGGCTGCCTTGGAGTGTGGAATGTGGTTGAGTCTCCTTATTTGGAGGTTTTTAAACAAAGGGTGGATGGCCATCTGTCAGGAGTGGTTTGATTTTGTATTCCTGCATGGCAGGGGACTGGACTGGATGGCCCTTGTGGTCTCTTCCAACTCTATGATTCTATGATTCTATTATAATGTTGCTGTAGTGGAAGTGGAAACACAATGGCCATGTTTGCTTATCATGGTAGACCATAAATTAATGTGACATGAAGACGTCTAGGCTCCTTCTAGATTTGTAGACTTCAATCTCCCTCTTGTTACATGACAAGGAAAATGTTTTTTGAAGCCTTCTTTTTCTTAAACTCAGCTTCCATTATGTCCTAAGAAGAGTCAAAAAAACACACACAAAACCACCACATAAACAAAACGAATATATAACAAACACCAACAAACAATAAATTTGATATTGATAACAAAGTCTTCATCTTTGTGTTGCACATTTGTACATTGTTATATATTTCATTATATCACCCTATATGTAATATGACTTTGGACTATGTTGTATGTTATTTTTCATATTGTTTGTTCACTATAATATTGTATTCAATTCTTTAATGAAAAGACAAAGACTTTGCTATAAATATCATATTTGATATTTGTTATATATTTGTTTTGATTCACATTGGCTAAAATATATTTATTGTTCATTTCTCTACTGTCATATTTGTTATAGATATCTTTATTGACTCTTGATATTTGTTATATATGCTCAACTTTAAGTTGACCTCATATATAAGTCGATGTCAGATTTTGGGGCCAAAACTGTGTATTTTGATGTGAACCATGGATAAGCCAAAGGCCCACTCGATGACCCTAGGCAAATCACACGCACTTAGCTTCAGAGGACAGCAATGACAACCCCTCCGAAGAACCTGGCCAAGAAAATCCTGTGATAAGTTCCCCTTAGGGTTGCCATATATCAGAAATGAATTGAAGGTACCCCAACAACAGCAACAACAACAAAAACTTAGGAGCATGTAACAAAGGATCTAAAAGATGAAGCAAAGGAAAATGATGCCAAAGAACTTGCAAAATTCCAGCAGGCATAACTGTTTGTGCTCACCCTAAAGGCTGGATGAATGAGAGAGTAGAGGGGGTCAGTGCTTCCAGGACAGATTACACTCTTGCCTTTCACCAGGGGTTGTTTCTTTTTTTAAAAAAAGAAGAGCCAAAGGACAATACTTACATTGACCCCTGGATAAGGTGATTCAGAAACTACACAGCCTAAGCAGACGGCGCTTTGTGCCATCTTCGAGGCAAGAAAGGGGAGGGGCAGCCTCACGCTGGGCACCCCAACCCCTTCCTGAACACGTCATCAGAGCGCCCGTCGCTCCGCACGACCGGCGCTCCGACGACATACTTCCGCCGCAGAATCCACACATGCTGCGGCAGAAGAGGCGCCGAAGGTGTGCCCAAGGCCTCTTGCGGAGCACCTTTGGCGTCTTGTGGAAGGAGCGCTATTTTAGTGCTCCTTCCAGGGCCTGAGAAGATGTGGGTTGGGGCCAAGGAGTGCAGCTACCTCAGCCCCAATCCGCAGCTTCCCAGGGTGGCCCACGACCACCCGTCTGCTTACGCCCTACACTTTCTAGACATATACATGAGTATATACAGTGTGTCTATTTGGTTTTTATGGTAGTCTTATGGGTCTGTTGGACTTGTGAGACCCTGACTTTTTGCTATTGTTTGATCTAACTAGGGTCAAGACATCAGCCCCACACTTCACGGTCTGAAGTGAACTTATGAAAAACTAACCCTTACTAATATTAAACATGTTTGGATACAAGAAACTGAGTTTAAAGGAAAGCAGAAGTTAAAGCTTCCTTCATCATCATTCTAGCTATACTGAAGAAAGTGAGGGTAAGAGTGAGACATGGGGATAAAACTATGTTCACTCAGATCTTAATAAGCCATTGTTTAGAGTGGGGTGGGCAGAGTGCAGCCTACAGGTTGCATGAGTGCCCCCACGTGGGGCAAGATGATAGATAGATGGATAGATAGATAGATAGATAGATAGATAGATAGATAGATATGCATTGGGGCAGGGGTAGGCAAACTGTCCCCTTTAAGGGCCGAGGGACTTCAGCTCCCAGAATCCCAGACTATTGGCCAACATCCCACACTATTGGCCAACATGGCTGAGGCTTCTGGGAGCTGAAGTCCCTTGGCCCTTAAAGGGGACAGTTTGCCGGCCTCTGCATTGGGGGATGTATGGTGTGATGCATCCCATAAGGTCCACTAGGGGGCACCTAGCTTCCCGCAGTTCGGTATCTCAGTTTACAAAAATATGCACATACAGCCATTGCGCTTCAGTATGTACAGCCAGCATGGCATAGTGGTTTAAGCACTGGACTATGACACTGGAGAGCAGTGTTCAAATCCCTACTTGGCCATGGAAACCCCATTGGGTGACCTTGGGCAAGTGACACTATGGTTCAGCCATAGAAAAGCAAAGACAAACCCCCTCTGATCAAATCTTACCATGAAAATGCTATGATAGGTCCAGAATAGGTCACGATAGGTCAGAAACAACTTGAAGACACACAACAATAATAATGTGCAACAGTATCCCTATGTGCAACTTTATTGATATTCCATGATTGTCACAGAACATGATATTACATGAGAAGCCCCAACTATCTTGGCCCAGAGCTACTCCAACCTCCAACCATTATCTGGGGCCCTCCATTGCAATGTCACATGGCTGAGCATCTTGTTCTGACCTCAGAGAGAGAGAGACATGGCAGCAGTGGCACCGAGTGGCACAGCAGGATACACATGTGAATAGCCACCCAGCATCACAATGGAGGGCTTCAGATCTTCTAGGAAGATCCAGAGCAAATTGTAACATTTAAAACTCTTGTTTTAATTAAAGTATACCCTGAGTTTAGTGTAAACTATTCACACTAGACTCAGGGATTGGGCCCTATGGCATCTGGACTCCCCACCCAATGGAGGCAGAGGAAAGTTGTTCAGAAAGTCAAAATCTACAAGGACTGTCTATGTTTCCCTACTATTATCACCATCATTAGGACCCAGCTACAGTTTTAGTAAATAGGAATTCCTTTATCTGATACCTAATAGATGCCAAGAAACTACTCAGGATGTTGGAAACCTAATGGATGACCCTGGGCAAGTCATACTCTCTTAGCCTCAGAGAAAGGCAAGGGCAAACACCCCCTGAACAATTTTTGCCCCCCAAAAAACCTATGATAGGTCTATTGTTACCTTACGGCAGGGGTAGGCAACCTTTCCCCTTTAAGGGCCAAGGGACTTCAGCTCCCAGAATCCCAGGAGCTATTGGCCAACATGGGACTATTGGCCAACATGGCTGAGGCTTCTGGGAGCTGAAGTCCCTTGGCCCTTAAAGGGGAAAGGTTGCCTACCCCTGCCTTACGGTCACGATAAAACAGAAATGACTACAAGGCACACAACAATGACAATAACAGAAGCAACAACAGGCCAGTGAATGTGAAGGCATTTCACAGACAGGGCACCATGAAAGAAAAAGGCCTTGACCTAGCAGAATGGGGGAAGGACTGGAATAAAAATTTGGAAGATAGCTTTAACTCTCATGCGTCAGGATTTTAAAAGAAGGAAAACATACACTGAACAACTTGTACATCTTTTTGTCTGACCACAATGTCTAGTATCCTATTCAACGGGGTCAACTTCCTCACAACCAGAGCACATAATATCTGTATTGCCACATCATAACCCACCAAAAAAAAAAAAAAATAGTATGGGATCTATTTTGTCCTTGTATACTCCACTGGATGAGATAAATAAGTATCACAAAGGCAAAAGCAGCTGGATAAATTTGTCACCCCTGGGGTGAATTCTTTTTCTCTGCTTGTTTGTTTATTCATTAAAATAAACTTTATGTGATAAGTGGCTAACATGGAGGCGATTAATTCTGTTCAGATGAAAACGCTACAGATTATCTACTCGTTAAGTTACATTTTGTGTGGATTCTGCTGCGAAATGTGATTCTGAAGGACCAAAGTTTCATGTTCTGGTGCATCAAGAGACAGGTTCGTATAGAATATAGTCCTCAGCAAGACTGGCCCCAAGGCAATAAGAACTTTATATGGCAAGCCAAGCATTTTGAATTATGGCTGGAAAAACCAACATAGTGGCTGGTATTGCTTCATAACCTGAGAACCAACATAGTGGCTGGTATTGCTTCATAACCCACATCTTCTCCCCCCTTCTCTCAAGCTTGAGGTCCAACTGTCTGTATACCATCTCTCATTAATGAGGGCTGACTGGACTTATTTCCAGAGAAGTAGGCATTCAGACTTCTGAGCAACACTCAAAACAGCATAAGCAAGGAGAGAGGTCAGGAGGGGAAGAGGGAGCAAGTTCATAACCTCCTTTCCTTCCTCACACTGGAGCAGGGCTTAATCGCTTGAACAAGGCCTTGGGATTGACTGCATTGTGCTATTTAATTTAAAATGACACAGCTCCTTGCAAGTACAAAAGCTATGCACAGACCAGGCCAAGGACTGCTGTGAAAAGGAAATAGTTTATGAAAGAAAAACACGTCTCCATAAATATATTTCACTCTATCTTTGCTAAGTTAAGTCTATCAGCCAGCTTTTAACCAAGCTTTTGCCAAAGATTCTCTCATTTCCATCTGTCTTCTTAAAGGAGTGCATTGGACACAGCCAATCAAATTAGCGGCAGGGGAAAAATACTCCCTTTGTTGAAACTTTGTTTTGTTTCGGCGCTGTTCTGTGCCTTCTTTCTTTGTGCCATGTTCCTTCCTTCCTTTGGCCTCACTGCACATTCTCCCAGCCTTTTGCCAAATTTGTTCAATGTGCAATTGTAAAGATAACACTGACATGGTGACCTGATCCTACTGTTCAGGTGCAGCAATAGCACCTATGGAATATTCTTTGAGTATTTTCTGGAGAATTCATCCCAAAATGTGTATACCTACTGTGAGCAAAATAAATTTTGTAGTATGAATGTTGTGTGCATTCAAATTAGTTCCTACTTATATTGACCCTCTCCTAGAGTTTTCTTGGCAAGATTTATTTTGTCATTGCCCTCCTCTGAGACAGTATGACCAAGGTCACTTGCGGGTTTCTGCTGCTGAGTGAAGATTTGAATCCTTCCCAGGGTTCTGACTCCCAGAATCCCAACCCAACGTTCAAACCACTGCACCATGTTGGCTCTCTTTTTTCAACTTTATCATCACTAAATTGAACTAATGAGCATGAATACATTTAGCACACATTGATGCTTACCATGTTCATCACTGTTAAGATGTAGGTGGTAACATTCTCCTTGCTGTGTTTCTCCAGCATTTTCCTGTCAGCCACAACCAGAGTTTCAACATTCAAAGCTCCACTTTTCTGACTTTTAAAGAGGGATCTTTTCAACCTTGCCGAGCTTCCATATTCATCAGAAAGAACAAATGTGTCTTCTGTGGGTGGCTTAGGTGTGTCTAAAAGGAAATGGAACAGAACACAGATTTGGAAAAGGCTTAGAACTGGCTCTTTTGGAAATGAGCGGTTTGGGCCAGAACTAAAGTGTCAAGGAATTAGAACCCCAAATGAATCTACAGTATTGTGCTGGATGCCAAATATGGGTTATAATGGGCTATTAGATACAGAATTCTTTTTGATTCCTGATTCATACTTCATTGAGAAGATGAGAAGGAGGAGGGGGAGGAGTGGGGGAGAGTGGGGAGACTTAATAAGTCATAGATAGGAAAACTTTGAGTTTTGTATGTTTGGGAAAAGGAAACACATCTAATTTTTATCTGAATTTTTTTTTTTATCTGTCTGTGGTGTACACACATGCACACACTTCTTTTTCTTATTCCCTTTGTTATATTGGGACTAATTCAAGTGACTTTACTGTGTTTGTGGCCAACTGTTTATTTTGCCCCCCCCCCAAAAAAAATCTAGACTGTACACCAAGCTTATGATAAACAGAGCTCCTGAAAACTGAAGTAGTAATGGAACAGTGTTCAGATGGCTGTAACGACAACCAAAGTCCTAGGTTCTCCATGAAGAAAAAGATACATGAAGCCTGATCTCTAGAAATATGGTGCCAGTTGGGTCAAACGAAATGGATCGGTTCTGCAAATTGGTCCTAACGTTCAATAGACTGGTTTTAGTTCTGCCACTGAATAACAAATTCCAAATGAATGCTTAAACCACAAATTCAGAATACATTAAAATTAATCTCTTGAGATCTTCATATTTTAAAAAGAGTTGAAGGTGACATGACCAATGATTTGTTGTTTCCATTGTTTACACATCTATTTCTTTTCTTCCACTGCCATGTCAAAATGAATAGTATCTGAAGAACTTGGTCTAGTTTAACACTACCTCTGGTTTACCTCTGATTAGTCTGGTTTAACACTATCTCCTTTCACACATAACATATAGTTTGGGTTAATTATACATATGTAAAGTGTAAATGTGATAGCCATTTATTTGTATCCATCAGCTAGATGCATTCATTAGGACCTGTGATTGGCTACTGCTCACATGCTTTTGAACAACATAGGAACATATTGAAGGATAACAGTGAGATCTGTGTATGCACCACATAACACAATACCTCTGTCAACAATTCCTTCTGCTTTCTATTGTTCTCTCTTTCTCTAGGTAATGTAATTTCTATTAACATTCTTTACAGATGCTAATCATACTTATTGCATCATTATTTATGGTAAGAGTAGGTGGATAATAATTGTTGTAACTGAGCTAAGAAATACTGTGTATCACATGTTCCTATTGTGTAAACCTAGACAACTCATACAATTTGGGACTGGGAGGCCTATCTCATGGATCTACCATGGAGTGAAGTGCTGGGAGATGTACTTAGCACTTCCTCCAAGCCACAGCAGGCCTATAATGCAGACAAATGTGTTGTTTGTTAACTGCCCTCAAGTCAACCTCAACTCATGGTGAATGTGTGGATGAGACATGTCCAAGATTCCCTGTCCTCAACTGTTCTGCTGAGGCCCTGCAGGCTTATTGTCCCCTAAAGAGGTCATCAGCTTGGGTGGGAACTGGAGGGCCATACAAACTTGAAAGTACATGTATGGGTTACATGTTACCCAGACCTGCCTATAAAGTAAATTATTTCAGTTTATTTAAAAATGCAGTCCAAACAAAAGTTCCTAACACTGCTCTTTTAAAGGGCTTTGACTTCACTACCATTTTAGAAGATACATTTTAGCTAAATTGCTGAAATTCGGAACTTGATCTTGATGGTTACAATAACACATTTTCAACCATAATCTGAGCCAGGGGTTGGTAACCTTTTTTGCCGGTGGGCCGGGGGGGGAATGGCGCAGGGGGGCAGCGTGCGCGCTTGTGCATGTGCACGCAAACACATGGCTCCCACCGTCATGCACATGCGTGTGCACATGGGGGGGTGGCATTTTTGAAACCAAAATGGCGCCTTGCATCACACGTGCATGCACATGATGGCAGGGTGCCATTTTGGCCGCCGCGGGGGTCCCCCAGGAGGGCTCCCTCGGCCATGCCGGGCCTCGGAGAGGCCCTATGTGGCCACGAGGGTCCCCCAGGAGGCCTCCCTCGACCGCACCAGGCCTCAGACAGGCCCAGCGCGGCCACGGGGGTCCACCGAGGTGCCATTTTGTGTTCCAAAATGGTGCCCGGGAGGACCCCCGCAGCTGTGAAGGGGTGGAATCCTGTCCTTCCCAGAAAGCTCAGGCAAAAGTAAACTGCTGCAGCTTCTCCTGGCTTATACCTTTTTTATTCATAATTTTTGCCATATTGATCACACCCTAATATTGCTTAGCCACATCTCCCAGTTTTCATCTGTGAAATGTTGGAAGGTAGTCTATCTATTTTATCCATTTAACCTAGGAAAATACATATTTATAGTCTGAACTGGTATAGCCTCTCAAGAGCTTCATCCTGTAATTCAGCTACTTATGTTTGATAAACTCATGGTGATAAAATCTCTTTTTAAAGTCTGTTTTGTATGCACAGCATGTGTCTTCTGTAAGCTCAGACTGTAGGCATGGCATCTATATCTACTGTATTACATCAGTGAAGATATGTTTAAATGTCTGTACTGTATCAGTATCAACATTTTCTGATGGTCAGTTTATTCTCAATAAATCAATGTGAATTAGTGTCTGTATACACACCTAGCAAGGAAGGGGAGATTTGATTATCCGAATGCTTTGGACTATGAATTCAACATTACTTTACTTTTGGTCATGAGTGAGACTGATATGAGTTGTAGGCCAAAATACATGGAAGACCAAAGGTTCCCATCTCCTGACTTACATCCCATCACACAAGCCAACCAGATCACTTTGTTCAGGTAGAAGAGAATGCATGGATGGAAAAGACTCACCAATTGGCTCTATGTACATGCTTTTTATCTTGAAACAAAGAAATTGGAAGCATGAGCTTTCGTAGACTTCAGTCTATCTCCTCAAAAGCATTTGGATGCATATGAGGAAGTAGACTGAAGTCTATGAAAGCTCATGCTGCCAATTTCTTTCTTTCAGTTAGTCTCAAAGGTGCTACAAGATCTCTCTACATACTGATTCCACAGACTAACACAGCTATATCTTTGAATCCTTCCACTGGAGAAAGGGAAACTTGGATTCAAAAGGACGTTAAGAGTTTGGAATGCAGGGCCAAAATCAACAAAATTGGAGACATGTAAGGCATGAGATTTGGGCAGGAAAAATAAAATACACAAATATAAAACGGATAATACCCGGCCTGACAACAGTACAGTGGGTCCTCCACATTCAGTGGGGTTAAGTACACAGGACCCTGTGAAAGTGGGAAAACTGCAAATTAAAAAACCACTATTTTTTTTTTAACCTGAGAAAACATTTCTCTAAGAATCTCTAGGTCTTCCAGTACAACTCTATTGCCAACATCCACCAGAGGTTGACCCCAGAATTGTTCTGGAGGACCTATAAATGTCTAGAAAAGTGTTCTCTCTAGGAATTTCTAGGTCTTCCAGCACAACTTCTGATGAAAGTTGGCCATACACTCACATTGGAGGACCTAGAGTTCCCTGGAGAGACTATATTAATGAAATCTATGAATAATCTAATAAGGTAAACATGAGTCAACAGTGGGATGTGGCAGCAAAAAAGGCTGATGAAATTCTAAATTGCATCAACAGGAAGATAATGTCCAGAAGTCACAGTACCACTCTAGGTCAGATGCTTAGGTCAGACCTCACCTGGAATACTATGTCCAGTCCAGGACTCCATTGTTCAAGAAGGAGATTAAACTGGAGCATCTTAAAAGGAGGGAGACCAAAATGGTGAAAGGTCTGGAAACCAAGTAGCATGAGTAATACTTTAGGTACTTAGGTATGTTTAGCTTGGAGGAGTAAAGAGGGTAAAGTAAAATGATAACCATATGTAAATACATGATTGGACGTCATGTAAAGGGATAGAAATTATATTCACCTTTATTTCCTGATTAGGAAGAATAACATGGTGGTGAGGATAGTTTTCAACTGGTATTCTCTCATTTCTAATTTTGGGGGGGGATTATTCTGCATAGAAATACACATGGCTTCATTGCCCAACTGTGGGTGTTTTATGCATTTCTGCAAAAAGCCACCCCATTTCCCGATAACTATGTTTGGTTTCTTTTGCAAAGTTGATGGACTTGGGGCAAAAAAACCCAGCAACTGTGCACCCAAAAAATTCCTCATGTGGTTATTTCTGTACTTTTCACACAAAAATAACCACATGGGGCTACCTGAAAATAGTTTTTTTTGGGGGGGTGCAAAAATAGCTCCTATGATTCTCATGCCAAAAAAAGGTATGTTTCTGATCAGCATAATTTCTGGCAGGAACTGTGCAGAAATATTAGTTTTCTGTGTGGTGGAGAGAAAATTGTAGAAATTATTTTTCTCTTTTATGAGAACAAAATACTGTAATTTATTGCCAACAAAAAAAAAGGGGGGGGGAATTCCACCTAAAAATGAGGAGTAACGTCTTTACAATAAGAGCTGTTCAACAGTAGAATAAACTGCCATGGAAGATGATGCCTCTCCTTCTCTGGAAGTATTTAATCAGAGGTTAGATGGTCATATCTCAGGAGTGTTTTTGCTGTGTATTTCTGCATTGCAGAGGTTGGACAATTCCCTTGAGGTTCCTTCAGTGAACCTGACATCTATAGCACTGGGACAGAGCCTGTATTATTGAGATTCAACTTCTTACAACCCCAGAATCCTGTTGGTGGCATATGCTTGTGTAACAGTCTGTTATGGACACAGTTTCTCAAGAGATGAGCAATAGCAGCAGTTGAGAAAATCTGTACATTGTGTTGGACCCTAATGGTATGTGCCTCTTCTCTCCATTACATCTTGGGGTGACTGCTTCCTCCCATGACAGTGCACTGCACAACCCAGTTTTCTGATCCACCAAAGAAGCTTTTCTGGGACATTGGGAAATAGGGAAAAACCTGTTATTTTCAGTGTTCCAATTAAAAGATTTGTTTAGGCAGGAAGAATATGAGATCATATGGTCTCAACAAACATATATAGCTTCATTCCATGCTGTAGGTAACCTTTCCAAGGCACCTTTGTCTTGAGATTAGTTTTGTCTTTGCTGTTTCTATTAAGGAGAGCAGGGAGTTATTTATATAAAGGGAATGCTATTACTAAAGCATGACTCGCTAAACATGATCCATTTGGCATGCCTACCCAGTTGTATTGTACCTTGAAATAAGCAGCTTAAAACCAATGCTGAGTCTGATTTTTATAAATGTACATGATGAATGCAAACAATGATGTAAGGCCTACTTCTGAAAACTGGTGATGCTGATATATATGAAAAGTTGATCTATTGTGTGTGTGTGTGTGTGTGTGTGTGTGTGTACACGTGTGCCTTCAAGCTGCCTATTGACTTATGGTGACTCCATGAATTTCATAGGTTTTTAATAGACAAGGAATGCCTTCATTTATCATTGCCCACATCTAAATATAGGGGGATGTGGTGGCTTAGTCATTAAGATGCCAGTTCTGAAGATCAGAAGATCAGAAGTTTGGTAGTTCAAGGCCCAAGTGCTGCATGATGAGGTGAGAGCCTGTCACTAGTCCATGCTTCTGCCAATCTAGCAGTTTGAAAGCATGCAAGTAGATAAATAAGTATCACTTTGGTGGGGAGGTTACAGTGTTCGGTGTAGTTATGCTAGCCACATGACCACCAGAGCAGTCCTTGGACAATGCTGACTCTTCAGCTTAATAACGGAGATGAGCACCACCCCCTACAGTTGGTTATGATTAGACACTGATGTCAAGGGACTACCTTTTCCTTTTTGACTTCTAAAATATAACCTACAGCACCTGGGATTCCTTGGTGGTCTCTCATCCAAGAACTAATCATGCCAGATCCTGTTTAGCTTCCAAGATCAGATGGTAACTGGTGTCTTTGAATTTTTAATTTGGGTTAATTAGTACAACTAGAATAGGAAGAGGCAATATATGGGTTTCAGTTTCTAGTAATCCTCACTATTAGCTATGAGCTGATATGTCTGATAGGAGTTGCAGATCAACAATATCTGGACAGCCAAAGTTGCTCATGATCATATTTCAAACTGAATCAAAAGGATAGTATTTTCCAAAGTTTGTAGTTAGGTCTGTGCTGAACATATGAAACTGTGACAACAAACTCCATTATTAATTTTAATAGTAGTTAATAGTAGATTAGTTTCACTAATCACATCAGAAACACACACAAAAAAAATAGAATCAATGTTCATAAAAGCAACAAACATCCCTACTGGCTACCCTAAAACAAGTACTGAAATCCTGTTGATTGAGTCACTAGAGGAAAATGCTGGCCTATTTAGGTTAATGTGGTAGAAGCATCTTTTTAATGGGGTGAATTATGCTTTTATCTTTTTACTATTTTAATATGTTTTAATCATTGCAATTTAGCATTTTAATAGAACTGCTTGTTTGCTTAGTATGCAAAGGGATCGTGAGACATGCAGCACCTCAGATGCATTTGGAAATAGGCTCAAGTCTACAAAAGCTCATGCTACCAACTTCTATCTTTCAGATAATCTCAAAGGTGCATACAGATTTTCCAAATTAATACTACTATGTCTTTGGATTTATTTGTTGTTGTTTTTTTAATTGTATCATGTTGTTGTTGTTTCAAGTGTACTATGTTTCTAACTCAAAGTAAGCTGTCTTCAGGCCCATGCCAGGAGAAAGATGGGAGAAGGAAGGAAAGAAGAAAGGAAGGAGGAAGGAAGGTTTGATTCCCCCACTCACCGAAGGTCCTCTTGTGTCCCAGTCTCATGAATAATCAAAGTATGCACACATGTTTCCATTCTCCTGATCAGTACTTCAGCCTATCTAGAGTTACAGTCTACACATATGAAAAGCTATGCACACAGTCTCTAAGCAAACTTCAGCATGTGGAGATCAGGAATGTAGCCTCCTTCACCCATGATGAATATATGGACAAGGTTCAAACTATCAGCATTTTAGGGAATTCATGGCATCTTACTATTTATAATCAGTGTATAAAGAAGAGTGATCATGTGCAAGGTAGTGAAAACCTCTATCCATAATTTCTGTCTCTACATAGTGTCCTACTGTATAGACTAAGGAAAATTTTGGAGCTTGGAAAAACCCTCCTTGATATATTGGGTAAGCTACTTCACCAGCATTTTGCTGATGCCCATGGAGACACTATAGGAAAGTTAAAAAAAAAAAAACTTTACACCCCCCACCTCACATGCTCAATAGTCATTTTAAGTGAACCAGTTCTCTACTGTAAACTTCAGAATATGCATTTAGTACAAAAGGAAAAATGGACAAAGTCATCAGAGCTACCAGAGACACATTAGTTTTAGGGGCAATTGGAAGACTTCTGCATGTGGGACAACAGTGGTAAAGTCACCACCACAGACATGAACATGTGAGTTTAAACCTAATTTTTCCTATCAAGAAAATGAGAAAGCTCATAATGCTAATTAACTGTTATGAAGCCAATGAGGTAACAATCAAAGTCCTGAAGCGCTCTTAAGCACATACATATTTCTACAATAGCAGAGTATTCCCTACATACTCCAGCTTCCAGAATACCTCTATATAAATGGCAGAATCATAAAAGTTATTACTACCATTCAAAGAAATAGAAAATGCTTTGATCTCATGAATCTCCATGTATTCGTGAGATTCTCTCCATCAGCTATTAAATTGGGGTGTTTCCTTTATTTCATGAGTTTAAAACATGCAGTCATCATCAAAATCATCACTGCAAACAACTACCAAAAAAGTACCTAGTTATCTATGAACGTCTACATCAAAAGAAAAGAGAAAGTTTCCTTACATACATTTCTTGCGACGTCCACAAAAATGCTGCTTTTGAAACCTTCCGTGGTGGTAATCATTTGCTCGAACATAGTGCTTGTGGGCAGTGTGATTTCTGTAATAGCCAGGGGAAAAGTGATGGGGATCTGAATCTATTTTGTACCGGTGCACTTTGTCTTCTGCTGTCCGTTTGTACAATACATGCGGATGGTGTCCAGCGGGTGGCGTGTAGTTGTGTTCCTGTGCTAGGTGTTGAGGTAATGGAGATATAAGGAAGTCATTCTCCTGTGTCCTTATCAAACCCGACTAAAAGATAAATATAAAGAAAAATGAAGGTTATAAATCGGTTCAGTTAGATTACTGTTTCTCAGATATAGCCAGAGTAGATGATCAAGTCAGCTCTGCTGATTTGTGGGGGCACTTGAGCATACTGTAGCCCTTGGATCGTGTATCATTACCCATCATCCTTGGCTAACTGCTGGTATCCAAGAACCTCAGTAGGAACCACTGATGGTAATGGCTGGCTTATCCACCTGTTTCCCCAGTACAAGACTTATTTCACAGCAACTAGCACTTTTCCTAGGTTAACAGTGCCTTTGCACTCATCACAACTACCTTATTCACTCAGCCACACACACATGCTCTTCCAACTATAGTAGACCTATTTGGATGAGGCCAGGAAGCCATCCACTATTTTAAATCTCCCATAATACCCAACATAGAGCATCACTGTGGAGCAGGGGTAGGCAACCTTTCCCCTTTAAGGGCCGAGGGACTTCAGCTCCCAGAAGCCTCAGCTATGTTGGCCAATAGTCCCATGTTGACCAATAGCTCCTGGGATTCTGGAAGCTGAAGTCCCTTGGCCCTTAAAGGGGAAAGATTGCCTACCCCTGCTGTGGAGCATCACAGGAACCTGCAAGAAACCTTGCCTGCTAGAACAGAAAATCTTTGGCCCTCCAGATGTTGTTGGACTTCAATGCTATACTCATTAGATAGCAGATGTCAAGCATGCTAGGAGATGGATTTCAACATATGGAAGGCCACAAGTTCCCTATTAGACCATACTAAATTCTGGAAGCTTCCCAAAGGGCCCGTGCCCATCACATTTTGTGAGTGAGGCTTGGATATCACTCACAAGGCTCTCAGAAGATAGCAGTTATAGCTTCTGTTTCATCAAGATCACCATAAATATTTGGTCAAAGAAGCAAGGACAGGAGGAGAAAGATATTACTGAAGTGGGTGAAAACCAATGTAGAAATAAATGGATTTAGTTACCACAGTAACAACTTATCATAGTTTAAACATAATACCAGAATACATTGCTGCTTCAGCATTTTGTAAAAACAGTACGGAAGACTCCATCTGGATTAGATAAATAAACACAATAAATAATAATAGTGAAATTCCACAATTTATACTGTTTATATGTAAACAGTTATTTACATATAAGTAAGCATTTGTGATGGGTCAGACCATGGGATTTCTAGAGAATAGCATAAATATTGTAGTTGTTGACCTAGGGAAGCACATTTTGTTAATGACTCCTTCAACAAGACTCTTCATGCTTTTGAAGTTGCCTTCCTGCAACCTGGAATTTTTATCCACATGGACAATAAAATCAAAAACAGCATGATTGCCTGGGAATGGTGGAAGTCCTGCTCATCTGGAAACTCTCAGGTTGGGAAAGACTGTCTCAAAACAAGAGATTGTTGCTTGATCTTTAAATGCCTTTGTTAAAGATTAATGAGTGATGTATTTCATCTATAGGGCACACATTCCACAGACATTTCTCTCACCATCACCATCCTTCATATTCCACAAATCTCAGGGGGCAGACAATCTCAATAGGTTTCCCACCCCTGAAGGCAGGATCTGCTATCACCAAACCAAACTTCATGAGGAAATGTTGGGCAGAACCATATAGGGAGACAGTCTTTCAGATAACATAGACCCAAGCCATATAGGGATTTATTGGTCATAACTACACTTTGAATTATACCTGGAAATGCATCAGTAACCAGTGATGCAAGTTTCAACATACAAGTTTTACATCCTTCGTACCTATCCCTAAACAGCAGTTTGACCACAACATTTTGGACTCAATGAAATTTCCAAATAGTTTCTAAAGGGAGCATTAAGAGTAATGCAGATGAGATATAATCAAGACGTGGGCTGCTACAGCTAGATCTAATATCTCCAGGAATGGTTGCAGGTGGTGCACTAGCTTTAGCTGCCTATCACTGAAACCTAGGCATCCAGGCTCAGGGCTCAGTCCAGGAATACACCCAAGCTGTGGACCTCAGATTTCAGGAGAAGCATTACCATATCCAGCCCAGGCTGAATCCCTATTCCATGGCTTGCCTTTTGACTAATCAGGAGCACCTCTGTCTTGTCTGGATGAAGCTTCACTTTGTTCATCTTCATCCAATCCATTACTGAGAGTCCATTACTGACAGCTGACATCCATTGAACAGCTTCCTTGGAATTAGATGGAAAGGAGAGATATTTCCTCTCTTTTTGTTAGATTCACTTTGGTGATGGCATCATTGCTCTCACTTTCAACATCAGTGCCCTGTGGTGTGAGCAATGAATGAGGAGATCATCCTGCCCTCACAAGTGCTTTCCCATTTGGACTACAGCCCTCTTTCAAATACAACCCCAAGAGTTGTTATGCAGTGCTGATCTACCTTAAAGTTAAGTGAATGTTGTGTAACGTCAATAGTAGAAAGGATTAGGTTGTGATCCTTACTCCATCCTTTTTAAGAGATTTACTGTAGAGTAGCATCAGTTACTGTAAAAACCAGAATAAAAAGGAGGAAGAACAGTGGAAGAAAAACAAGAAAGAAAAAGAAATGTGGCAACACCTTTAAGACTTAACTGGGTTTTATTTTCGCACAAGCTTTTGTGAATAAAAACCCACTTCTTCAGATGCAGTACAGAGTAATAATAAATTCTCATATACAAAGCATATTTGCACAGTTGTGGGAGTGGGACAAAATGTAATAAGATCCAGACAGAATGGCTCTTACCCTAAATTGTCAAAGGGCTGCCTAATGTGATATAGGTCTTTTAAATCTTTACACTGGTCAGTTAGTGTTGATACGCAAAAGCAATAAATCTGCTTTCCAAACGTCAGTTTGACAGGGTTCAAAACTCTCTCTGGAAAGATTCCATTTGTTATATGTGCAGTAGCAAGAATTCTTGTATTAATATGTAGGTCTTTATCTCACCAGCGTGTTGTCTCACAGCGATCATGTTATTTAAGCAAACAGAAACACACTGGTATGGAAACAATCACTATCACACATTCTCCACAATAACTCTATGGTGCTACACATTCTTGCAATCTGTCTTCTGCACTGCCTTGCTGACCCTGCCTTCCTCCCCATGTGTAACTTACATAGCACATGTGCACCATTTTCCTGTTTTTTTCTGCCATTGCATATTTGTGCAGTTTCAGTGCTTTTTGCTGCCACCATTTCGCTCTTCCAATTGAAATCACACACATACTCAATGTGGCTCATAATCTGCTTACCTCATTCACACATTTGTGTATTACGCCTAGCCATTTGTTGGTTCACATTGGTTGCTTACTCCTTTCCCCGGTATTTTTTTTTAAAGTTTTGCCATAATTGAATAATTGCAGCCTTCTAGCAACCCATCATAACAAAGCAATTGTACAATTACAGCAATCATATACATTTACTATATTATAAAATTTATTTTATTGTTTTGTCCTTGATTATATATGTCTGGTATTCTGCCCTTTGGTAAAAGATACATTATGAATAAATATTGTTATTGTTTCTGACTTTTGGCAACCCTAAGAGTGAACCTATCATGGGGTCTTTTTCACAAGATTTGTTCAGAGTAGTTTCCCTATGCATTACTCTGAACATGAGAGAACATGCCTTGCCCAAGTTCGCCCAGTGGGTTTCCACGGCCAAATGGGGATTTGTGCCCTGGTCTCCAAACCACTACCTCATGCTAGCTCTCTCCTAATGTTGTTTTCCTAATTGAATCTTTATTAAAACAACAACAAACAGAACTTATTTTTCTATATCTAAAAAAACATTTAGGGATATATGATACAACATACAATGATAATACAATACATCATTACTAACTATAAACCTAAAACTATCTACCAACAAAACAAAACAAAAATAACAAACAAATACATTACAAAGGGAAACAGTGGGTTCTGGAATATCTGACTGTGAGTCATACATAATCACTGATCTCACCCCCACAGTTTATTTTTTTTTAAAACTATATATTTAAAATCACCACAAAATCTATTAATAATAAAATGCAGCTAAAGACACTAATTATAAAACTCAATAAAACCTACACTAATACATTCATAATATTTAAAAAATTCCATTCACAATCTAAAAACCTAGTCATAACAAAACCTTGCTATGAGACAAGGCCTTATCTTCGTCATAGCACCATCTTCCATTCTTTTTTAAAGCAATCCAACAAATCCTCATGAATCAAATTAGTTAACTTGTCCACTTTTGTAAATCATACAGTTTTAACAACCAATCTTCTCATGAAGGAATAGTAGTCTCTTTCCAACTTTGTGCATATAGCATTCTTGCTGCCATTATCATATATTGCAGTAAACTTCCATGTGTCCTCTCCAACTGATTGTCTAAAAATCCTAGTAAAAATGTTTCAAACTCCAACTTGATTTTGATTTGGAGGATGTCCTCAATCAAATCATGAATCTGAGTCCATTTTTTTTCTTTTTCACATGTACACCACATATGAAAAAAATGTTTCCTCTTCTTTCTTTTCTTTTCTTTTCTTTTGGACATTTGCAAAACATATTTGAGGAACCTTTATATATCTTAGACATCTTTTCTGATACATCATTTTATTTAAAAAAAAACTCTTTAAGATGATTACTCAATGTAAATTTTAACCTTTTTTCCCACTCTTTCCCCATTGTTCAAGGTATATGTTATGACCAGTATTTTGTGTCCATTTAATCATATATTCTTTTATCTGTTCAACCTCAATTTTCACTTTTAATAACATTTTATACATTTTAATATCAATTCATCATCATTAGAGTATATATGTGTGTGTTTTGTTTTGTTTTTTCAAAATCTGACTTGGAATTCTCAAAGCCAATTATCTTCAAATCCATTTTAAATTTTTCTGTTATCTATAAAAAAAAAACCCAAAAACCCAGTTAACCTCTATACCAGGGGTAGGCAACCTTTCCCCTTTAAGGGCCGAGGGACTTCAGCTCCCAGAATCCCAGGAGCTATTGGCCAACATGGGACTATTGGCCAACATGGCTGAGCCTTCTGGGAGCTGAAGTCCCATGGCCCCTAAAGGGGAAAGGTTGCCTACCCCTGCTCTACACCTTGTAAACACAATTCTTCATCAGTTTTAAAAAGAACCTGGCCTTTATCTGATTTTTAAAACTCTTCATATTTCAACCATCTATCTTGGACTTTAAATTCTCAAATAAACAAAGCTTCATTAGGTGAAACCCAAAGAGGTATTTTAGAACAAATTCTACCTTGGTATTTCACCCAGATTCTTAAGAGACCTTCTACCAAAATTATTATCAAATCAATATTAGCTTTAAGTTTATCATAAAAAATGCCACCCAATCTTAGATTAAAGCTTTCTAATTGCAAAACTCGTTTGTTTACTAAAGTTATCCACTCCTTCATTCCCCCACATTCTGGAACTTCCTTCCATTGAAGATTAAGCTGGTCCCTTCCCTGCTTTTCTTTTACCGGCAAGCAAAAACATTTTTATTTAAGCAGGTTTTTAATGCTTAAGCAGGTAGGTTCTTAATATAGACATATCTTTTATCTGTCTTTAACTTTTGCATGATTTTAATGTGTTTTATAGTGTTTTAATGTGGCGTTTTTAAACTGGTTTTAGAACTTTTGCTTTTAATATGTTGTTATGAAAGCCACCTTGATCCCCAGCCAGAGAGAAAGGCAGCATATAAATAAATAAATAAATAAATAGTAAAATAAATATCTATCTAGACTGGGGGCTTTGATTGGTTAATTCTTCAGAGCTGGGTTATGTATCTCTCTGTATGTTACAACTTTGTTTTTAAAAAAGTAGCCATCCCCCTAAGCAGACAGCTTAAAGGGCCGTCTTGGGGGCAGGGAAGGGGAGGGGCAGCTGCACGATCGGCGCCCCAACCCCTTCGCCAGGTCATCCTTGGAGCAGCCGGCCCTCCGCACGGCCAGCGCTCTGAGGACCTCCTGCCGCAGCATTTGCACGCGCTGTGGCAGAAGAGTCGGTGAAGGTGTGCCACAGCCTTTTGCGGTGCACCTTCATCGACTTGTGAAAGGAGTGCCAATTTAGCACTCCTTTCAGGGGTGGCAAAGCTGCACCGCGAGACCAAGGCGTGGGGATGCCTCGGTCCCACGGCGCAGTTTCCTGGGGCGGCCCAGGGCCGCCCGTCTGCTTCCCCCCCATGTTAATCTCTTGAAGCATACAAGTTGAGAAAGAGGGGAGAAGAAGGAATGTAGCAGCCCTTGTATTTTAGCATGAGCTTTCATGGATATAAGCCCACTTCTTCAAATGCAATACAGAGTGATAGCCAACTCTCAGGATACAAAACATATTACTGCTAAATTAGGTTTGCCACCTTTTTTTTTACTCCGAGTTACTCAGAAAACATTTAATTCCTGTTGTTGTAGGCAGGTACAACAAGCTCTTCTTTGTGGTAGAAATAATTGTAGCTACTGAATTTGACTTTTGCAATGGCAGGGAATACTATTTAATTGTAACTGTACGAATCAGTTGTTTGAGTTGAAAGAGCTTGAGGTTTTTAAAAAGTGAGAATATAGAACAAAGTGTGACCATATATATCCCTAAAAGACCTGTACTGTACTGAGATTTACTTTCAGGAACAGATTTACCCCTTCTTTTTGAAAAGAAATTAGCTAAGAATTCACAGTTTCATCTCAATTCCTTTTCTGCCAGAAAAAGAAAAAGAAAAAAAGAGAAAGCCTGTACAGACCATGAAATAAAGAAAAGAACCCACCTTTATCATGGGGACAGCTTGGAAAAGTTATTTCAATTCCCAGAATCATGCAGTCAGTAATACATCATATACATGATAGAGAGAGGATTCTGAAACTTGCAGTCTCCCAAAGTAACTTTCCAAGTTTTGGTCAAGGACTTATCATATATAAACGACTAAAAGTTGACCGGGTATAAGTCGGGTTTTTGGGTCAAGATTATGGATTTTGATATGACTCGTGGATAAGTCAGGGGTAAAACTAAGAGGCATGTAATGAAGGATGTAAAGGACAATGCAAAGGAAAACAACGCCAAAGAACTTACAAAATTCCAGCAGGCATAACTACTATTTGTGCTCATATAAAGGCTGGATGGATGAGAGAGTAGAAGGGGATCAATGCTTCCAGGGCAGGGGATGGTGTGTGTGTGTATGTATGATTTAAAGTACAGTACTTATATTGATCCATGGATAAGCTGACTTTGATTTTTTTTGGGGGGGGGGTCAATTTTTTAGCCTAAAATTCTAGACTTATACATGAGTATATAAAGTATTTCACTTGTTCTCTAGGTTCAGTGAACTGGCAATTTTCAAACTGGCAAGTCACAAATCATAATCCTTACGTGATCAGCGATTAAAAAATGATACCATTGATATTGAGTAAAAGAGAGAAGGAGACCTAATAATCATTTAGTATTCTACATGAGTCACAGAGCATTGGCTAACTGCTTTTACTCCCTCCTATTGAGAGGGAAAAGAAACACAGTAAGTCTGTTTTTTATTTTGCCATTTTAAAGGTTTCTAATATCTGAACTTATTCCTAGAGGCTTCATTTCATAAATGATTTGAACCAGATGGAACAGAATTGTCTGTGCTTCCCTTGTAAGAACCTGACCACATTGTGAGCTCAACTATAACTCAACCCTCACTATTACATGTCATATTAGTTAGAAAACTATTAGAAACTCTATTCTTGTTAGGTCGGTACACTCCTTAAAGAAAGTTTAGCTGATACATGAAGGGATATTCAAGATATACAAAGGGATGTACTTCTTCATTAAGTACATAGTGAAAATGGAATGCATATGCCCAAGATGGTTCCTCTACTTCTGCTGGCACACTTGTACTGTATTATCATAAAGATTTCCTTCAAAATTTCATCATCCGTTGTCAAGGTCCTTCATTTGGGTTGGGGAGAAACAGAGTTACAGTAAAAGCAAAGAAAGGGGTGCATCTACACTGTAAAGATAATGCAGTTTGATATCACTTTAGCTGTCATGGCTCCATCATGCAGAATCTTGGGATTTGTAGTTTTGTGAAGCACCAGCACACTTTGGCAGAGAAGGCTAATGATCTTTTAAAATTCCAACTCCCTGGATTCCATGGGATAGAGCTACAGCACTTAACGTGGTATCAAACTACATTATTTCAACAGTGTAGATTCACCCCAAGTTGCATTTCACCATTTAGTGAAAAAAATAACTAAACTATGGACTGAGTACTTCATTCTGTAGCAAAAGCTTCTAAATATATATTTTGTGCATGCATATAAAGCAGTGTAAATTTTGTAAACTGATGTCCAGAATTTCATTTTTCATTCTGAACTAGGCAACCTTGGAGGAAATGATGTTTGCTTTGTGATATATCTGAGCATGGTAAACTAAAAAAAATGTATACTGTGAACCACAACATTTCACAGTTCAGAAACATCGCTCCATAATTCTATTTTCTCATTAGAAGTCATGTTATGGACAATTATCAATTAACATGTTGCAGTCTGCCCATAGCACTTTTTGAAGCAAAAATTATAACTGAAACCTAAAAATGAAACGTCCTCCCTGTGTTTTGAAACAAAGTAAAATGTTTTTTAAAAAGAAAGAAAGAGAAAGAAAAAACAACTCTGCTTTATAAAAAAACCACAAATTCTTATTATTATTATTTTTAAAAAGGCTCCTCCCTCCAAAAAAAAAAAAAAAAAAATTAAGCATATGGAAAATGCACATAATAGTCGATTGCTATGTCATCAGTTAACAAGTCTTTACCCTATTTCATCACATCTGTGAATCAACACTCGATTATAAAAGGCATCAATCAAGTCATGTTTCCCATCAGTTGGATGCTAACATCATATCAAGAGAGGGGATCAAATCAGATATGCAGTGGTATGCGCACTGTGCAATTGAACAATTGATAGTGTGATCATATAGGCCAGTGTATACACTTAAGTTAATGCAAATGGATGCAGATTTTTGCACATTCACATCAATACTTAGTTGCCTTCACTTTCCTGTGTAAATTTGTATCTATTTGCCCTCTCTCTGACAAAAAAAAATGCAGCCATGCAAATCCATGTGAAGAGGATGGACGGGCAGCTACATGTTCAATAATGCACATCCTCATGGATGCTCTGGTAAAAACCATCATTCCTTTTTCTGCAGAGTTTGAGAAAACCAAATTCCTCCGGATCACATGTGGATAGGATCATATTCTGTTTGAATAGAATTAGAAGTATTTAAACTGTGTAGACAAGTCCTGGCATGATCACACACTATCAATTTTGCTGGGGACTGTATAGATATCAAGTGACAGGTTGACTGTGTCACACAGTCCTTGATTTAAAGAAAATTTATACAAGTTGCATTTCCCCTCTTTTTTCTCTACTGTTTGCTGAAAGTCAAATATAATGGAGCAAAACTTGTTCCACAGTTAGAGCATCGACTTCCTTATTATGGTTTTCATTATTTCTGGCTACAGAGACAAATTCAAGGGGTGGCAATAATTTTTGGCTCAGCCTCTAGGCAGAAAATGTTAAGCTTTTCATGATACATCTGTTAGTGGCAGTTCATACTGACATATAGCTATAGAAATCACTTCATTACACCATACTTGAGGACTCACAGCTAAATGTGAGGACCAACTCACAAGGGAGAGATTGTACTTGACTTAGTGTGAACTGAGAGGGAAGTCCTATCTAAAGCAGCTTATCTCTGATACTTTATTCATATATCCAAGGCATCATACGCTTAGATTTGGAAGGGATGCTAATATTCATCTATTTTCTTTCCTGTAAGTAAGGATGAATAATTATCAAACTTTTCTCCGTACTTCAGAGAAAAGAAATATTTCTGAGCAGTTCTTGTCTAATATTTTCATATCCCAAATTCTTCTAGGAAATTATCCTGCAAAGAAGTACACATGAGGCAGGGTTGAAAATTGTGAGGTTTTGTGTAAAAACAACAACAACCCTACCACCAGGCAGCCATGGCTCTTTTGTGCAAGACTATTTCCTGCATGAAAAAAGCAAACTTTCACAACAAAAATCTTGCACAGAAAACTGATCTTGCACAACGAAACTATTTTCCTAGTTTCTATGCAAGTTCTTTTTTTTTTTCACAAGTTTTTTTTGTTGTGTATGATTTGTTGTGTATGAGCCCTGGTGGTGCAGTGGTTAAAAGCTGATTCTGCAGTCACAATGTTGTCAGTTCAATCCTGGAGGGCTCCAAGGTTGACTCAGCCTTCCATCCTTTCATAGGTTAGTAAAATTAGTAACCGGCTTGTTGGGGACAATTGCTTACAGATTGTAAACCGTTTAGGGCAGGGGTAGGCAACCTTTCCCCTTTAAGGGCCGAGGGACTTCAGCTCCCAGAAGCCTCAGCCATGTTGGCCAATAGTCCCATGTTGGCCAATAACTCCTGGGATTCTGGGAGTTGAAGTCCCTAGCCCTTAAAGGGGAAAGGTTGCCTACCCCTGGTTTAGGGAGTACTAGTTCACTAATAAGTAGTATAGAAATGTACTTGCTATATTGCTATTGCTATTGTTGTGCATGATTGTTTGATTTTTACATAAGATTTTTTTCAATGTGTAAGATTTTTGTTGTGAATGATTACTCTTTTTAGATAGAAAATGGCAAATATTCTTTCTATTCCTAATTCTTGATCATTGCAAAAATCATGTCAAAATGCACATAAGAGCTAATAATAGGTCGGCATCAGCCATTAGCATCATTGGGCACCCACATCCATTCAAAGGTCACACAACCGTCCCCTGGAATCTCCATTCTCTTTTGCTGCTCCGAAGGATGGGGAAGAAAAGGTTGCACTTTGTGCCAAAAGTATCCACTCCATGCCTCCCAGGACTGGCAAACACCCGTCACCTCAAAAAGACATTCATTTTCAGACTTTTGATGCAGTTCTGACAAATGTGCATGATTTCAAATGTGCATATTGGGGGAAAATATGCATAAGCATGTTTTATGGTTAATGGGAAAATGTGTATATGAAGTATTCCAAAATATTCACAAATTTCATAGCAAAGAAGAAAAAACTTTGCAGAGTTATACAGAAAAGGGATAGGCTTCTGGGATTCTGAAGAAATGCAATGGAAGTGAATCACATGCATAACTAGTCCTGCCTCCCCAGACGTAGGTCTCTTTTTGCTGGGGACATTTGACCCACAGGCAGAAGATAATGGAATGGTCAGCAATGATAATGGCATGGTAGATAGGCCTAGTGTTCCCAGTTCAAGATCATCCCAGTCCCTAAGGTTTCTGAGCTACAATCTGAAACCTAGGAATGGTCCCTAGCAATGAGAAAAACCATTCTGAAATCTGGTTCTTTCTGTCACCTTTCAATGTCATTAATTGTTATGCATTAGATAACAAGCACAGGTGCATGCAGCTTGTCATTCAAACACACACCGTCAACCTGCAACAAATCAATTAAGCCTTGCAATTGTAGCAACCTTCTACTTTAACCGGTGTTCTGAAGATCTGCAGTCCTCCTATCTTGAGCTCAGCCACTAAAACTGGAGGCTTTGCACTCTCGTCTCCTACTTAGAGATGACCTAGAAACATTGGAGACTTAAGGTCAAGCCCTCAGATCTGACAACTCTAGCTAGGTCCACTCACAGAAGAAAGGTCCTGAGAGCACTGGTCTGCAATCAAGATGTGTACTTCAGTAAGAATAATTGTACTCACACATCTTGTAGTAATCTGATTTCAATCTGTTATAGTTAACCACATGACAGGATAATACATGGCAGGTTAATAAGAATGCCAACCTTTAGTGTGCTGGGGGATTTTCTAAGACAGCCGAAGCATTTGTACCCCTGCAGTGCATCAGAAACTGCCATTGTCTTGTCTGTGTTGCATTAAAACAGAATTCTTGATGAAGACTAATTCCCCTCTCCAAATTCTGCCTTGCAGCTACAAAATTCATAGCTGCAGAAAATTGCTTCCATGAAGTGTTAATCAAATTACAAGCAACAGTTCATCAATATGCAGGCTGGATTGCCCAGAGATTGCCCAGAAATTCATAAACCAGATGCAAATAATATGGTATGAACTGCAACAACATGAAATCCAAAACGTAAGACATAAGAGGGCCATCAGAACAATGACATGAGCACTGTGCTACACAAATCAAATGAACTAGTGTGGAGTTTTTAACAGTAAATTTCTCCTTGGTGTGATGACATGAATAATCCTAGGTGGACCAACACACTCCGAACAACTGTCTCCTGAACTACTCTGAACATTAAATCAAGGCAAAGCAAAATCATGATTCTAAGATCTAAATTTAAAAAGACATGGGATTCTTGGACAGATTTCTTTCAATGTGTGGCAGTGGGATGGCGGAGGGTGGAGTGGAGAGAATCCAAAGCAACCATGAGAAGACAAAAGTGGTTCAAGGCTATGGTGCCATTTTCTCATCCCAATCTCCCCAAAGTGTGGAATATTACTTTAGAAAGTAACTCAATGCCATTATCATTATAAAGAAAGTGACTCCTTGTGTCATTTGTTTCTAGTTAGTTTTAAGTAAATCATAACTTTAAAAAACCATTGCACATTACAGTTTAGTAATATTTTTAAATATATACTTCAAAATGCCCCCACATCCCCCCAAATGATCTTCCAACAAAGTCAAACACTATGTCAAAATGTATGTGTAGGTGTGCATAGGTGTGTATAGCTAAATATACAGAGATATAGTGCCAGTTGTTACATTACATTTTAAAAGTGATGACATTGCTAATATTTTTACACTCCAAGTAACATGTTAACTGAGAAGTTATTACTTGAAACATACTTCTTCCAAGCTCTCAAGTCCCCCTCCCAAGGTGCTATTTCCTTTCTACCATGAATATTGACATAGTGGTAAATATTGAGGTACATATAATGCCAGCTCCCATTACCATCTCTATATTTGTGTACACACAGAAATATATTGCATTACATTATGTTATGTTACATAGTCATATTTATTTATTTATTTATTTATTGTTTTTTAATTTTTAAAATGTATAATTGTGGAGATAAGCCAAAATTCTACATTCTGTGGCTTAGAATGACCAACTCTGAGGCCCACTTCTGTGACAGATTTCATTTTTCACAGGTATGGAAAACCCATTTAGCAGAAGCCCAGAGACATCTGTCTCTCTTTCCACACATATCCTACAACTGCTTCAGTTGTTAAACCCACAGACTAGAGACTGAAATGATGCCCACAATTATGTATCCTTGTTACATTGTTATGTTATGTCATGTTATATTATATTATGTTGTATTACACTACACACATGTAAAAACCTTTCTCTATCAATCCATATAAATCATAGCCATAAAGAAACAACTCAAGCATGAATACTTTACAGGGATTGACTACATGCATTGTAGGAATCAGTTCCCCCGAAATCTATGGTGTTTATTTCTGAGAAGTCATGGGAATAGCTGCAACAGAGTAACTCCAACTGCTCAAAAAGTTGCTGATAGGCTTAAACAACATGAAGCATTTTGCCCTGTTTGGATTAACCCGCAGTTGCAAAACACATCAAGAGCATGGATGATCCACCAACTACCTCTTGCACTACCCTTGCAGATGTCATCACCATCCTACTTTGAAAGGAAATCCATAAGATTGTCTTCCATCATCCAGTGATTGGTGGCCAGGAGAGGTCTGGAGAGGGAGAAGGACAATCTGAGGAGAAGGTTTAAACATCAGATTTAGAATGGAAGGAAGCAGAGGGAAATGGTGTTAGGTGTCCAGGAGAGGTCCAGAGAGGGAGAAAGGTGTTGGATTTGGAATGTTTTCTATTCAGTCTTTCTCTCAATATAGTGCCCAAGGCAGCTTTCATTGTAAGTTTTAAAAAATACAGTTTAAAAATGTATAGTACAAAAGTTAAAACCATTAAGCACAGTACATTCCATCCAAAGACCCTTTTACCACACCCAGTAAAAAAAAAAAAAAGTATTTCAGTCTTAAATGAAACAGTCAGTGCTGAATCTCTAAGGAGATAAGTTCAGAATAGGAATATTCAAAAATATTTGGAAAACGGTTGAAAAAAAAATGTTTTTCCAGTGCTAAAAATCCGGCAAGAAGAATCCTGGACTGATGAGAATCTCTATGCAAAATTTGAACACAGTTGTCTTGTGCAGAAAACAGATTTTCAGCACAGGAAATTGCATTTTCAGCACATGAAATAACATTTCTGTGCAAAACGTGCCATTTTCTGTGCAAAATAACCACGTGGAAACAAATCTCAGAAAGTGAATAGCCTTTGAAAACTGTGAAGCTTTTAAAGCCTTTCTTGCAGTGGGAAGAAAATTGCTAAAATTAAAACTATATCCCTAATGCTGGGCGGATTTGGCTCAAAAGGAAAACTAAAGGATGAGCATATGCATATGGGCGTAGTTGCTTTGCAAAAACAAACGCACAAAATGTTGCCATTCTGTAAATAATGAATGCTACAGAAATGACAGGCTTTGGTCATATTGTGGAGAGTGTGTGTGTTTAGTATAATGACACAGCTTTCTGGGACAGTATGTATTTTAAGCCTTCAAATGTTAAGCTGCATTGCAGAACATAGCATTTCAGTTCACCCACAAATTAAAGGGATCTTTGGGAAGATAAAAGAACCATTCAAACACCCATTTTGTTCTCTTGCTACAAGACTGTTCAGTTCAAGTTATTCCCACAAGAATGAGCACTATTTCCGAATCTTCAGCAATAGTTAAAAGAAGGTAACAAGACTATCCTTCCTTCTAATTATTCAGATAGGAACAGAAGGATGAGGTTGTACTGAATGGTCTCTTTGTGCTTTGGCAGTTGACTGGATCTTTTAAAAACATCTCTGAAACATCCGTTTCCATCTTTGTGTAGCAATGATGTATACAACTATTTTAATCCATTTCTGAGGTTAGTTGTTTTTTTTAAAGTCTACACTGGTTCCATAGTTTCAAGATTATATGTAGACTATTTCACTGACAGACACACAAATTCTTACAGTTCCCCTGTAAGATGAAATACAAAACAGAATGATTTTTATGCCTCCTTTTTTTCCTCTGGATCAATGAGTTGTGGGAGTACCTGTTATATATCGTTAACATTTTTAAACCTTTTTTTTAAAATAATAACAATAAAATAATAAAATTTATTTATATCCCGCCTCTCTGAGAACAATTGGGGTGGCTAACAATATTAAAATACAAATACAATCCATCCCCCATACCCCCCTTTAAAAAGTATTAAATCAATTAAAGATTACAATCATACAATTTAAAACTGACATTGACATTTTTTTTGCCATTTACACAACAAATGCACTGAAAGCAGTTTTAAATAAAGATAGAATAAAGATTCTCCTCCACAGCAAAGTTGTCTTTCTACTGAAAACTACAACTCCATTTGCTCAGTGGAGGTAAAAGAAACAGGGCAGGGAGTGAAATTTCAATTTTTAACTAACTATACAAACTGTGTATAGTACCAGCCCCTGCATTAAGTAGAATGAGGTAACAGCCACAGGTAAGCAGTTTGGGATGAAAAAGCAGCAAACTGCTCGTAGTTTATCAATGGCATCACAAGGGAGGTCCAGTGATGCAGCCCACACCAGGTGACATCTCATGGGGGGTGACACCCAGTTGGGCCCTCCCCCCACAGTTGTCCCATGTGCCATACCTGTGCTTGCTCCCACCCTCCCATGCCATCCTCATGCTTCCCATGTGCACTCCCACTGTCCTGCACTGTCCTTGCACTCCCCTGCATGTTCTCCCACCCCTGTGCCATCCTTGCACTCCCCTTGCATGCGCTCCCACTCACCCACATCAGAAAAAAGACAAGGCGGCACAAGGGGAGGGAGTGTGTGCCACTCCTGGAAGCCCTGCCCCTGGAAGCCTGCCCCCACACCAAGTGAGACCTTGTTCAGGGACGTCACTGACTTTAATTATACTGCATTATTTTTACTTAAAATTGAAAGGTCCTCATGGATTTTCTGCAACAGACTGACCACTCAAAGTGCCCACCTGGTTGGTCCTAGAGTTCCCAGGGCATGAACAATGTCTTGAAAAGCATATGTTTGCCTCTCACTATGGCACTACCTTTTCCATGGTGGTAGGATTGTGTGCTCCTGTAAGGCAAGGGATTTTGTGGATTGTAGCAGAGTTGATGGTAGGGTCTCTCATGCTGAATAGATTTTTGCTGAGGGGCCAGACTAATGTGCCAAACAGCTACTGGATGGCAGCTGCAGTAGGGGGTGACACTGGCAGAGGATCTTTCAGAAACAACGGCAGTGGCACCATAGCTAATGCTTGTTAATACTGCAAAGAGAGAGGCATGGTAAGACACAGTCTTTTTGATAATCTTTAGCTGCAAAAAATTGTATGAGTAGATAATCTGAAATGAAACAAGAGATAGTGCCAGAAGATGAAACTCTTGGGTCGGATGGCACTCAATGAACTACTGGGATACAGTAGAGGACAAGTACGAGTAGCACTGTGCTAATAATGCAAATAAGACTCAAGGTGAAAGGATGCTGACATGCTCAGAGGCAAAGGGAAAATCCAAAGCTGCACAACACATATTAAAGGAAAATAAAATGTGAGAAACATGAATCAAGGGAAGCTAGACATAGTAAAACAAGAACTGGATCATAATAATTGCAATACTTTAGGTAATCATTGCAATACTTTGGCTAAAGTGGAGAGGAATGGGACATTTTGAGTCAGATAATGACACAGTGCTTACTCAGGAAATGAAAATCTAAGAAATAATGGGCTGGCATTAATAGTGAGGAGAGATGTAGCAAAAGCAGTCAAAGGTTATAAGACAAAGTCTGATCAAACCATATCAATAAGACTTCAGGGAAAACCCCTCAATATAACCATAATCCATGTTTATACCTCAGCTACAGAGGCAAAAGAAGAAGAGATTGAACAATATGCTATGCTAGTGTCTGAGGAAATTGATCACACACCAAAACAGGACTTGTTGGTAATCAGGCAATTGGAATGCAAATGCAGGGAACACAGCAGAATCAAAGATTCTAGGAATAGGTTGATGACATTGTATTTCCCATTTCTATGTATGGTTGTGAAAGGACAGTGAAGAAAACTGATAGGAAGAAAATCAACTCATTTTAAATGTGGTGCTGGAGAAGTATTCTGCAAATAACAAGTATTGCTTAAAAGACCAATAAATGGGTTCTAGAGCAAATCAAGCCTGAATTCTCTCTAGAAGCCAGGATGACTAAACTGAGACTGCTGTACTTTGGCCATACCATGAGACGACATGGCTCAGTAGAAAAGACAATATTTTTTGGCAAGGTAGAGGACAGTAGGGAAGAGGAAGACTCAATTAAGGAAGCATATCCTGAGTCTGAAAAATGTGAGCAGGGCTACAGATGATAGGGTGACTTGGAAGACTCTCATTCATAGGGTTGCCCTGAGGCAAAGTCGACTTGATGGCAGTTAACAACACATTGTGTTTATCTATGGTATATTCTTATTTGTGTGACTTGGTGTTAACTCTGTGTAACTGTGATTGATACTTAATGTAGCGTGTGATTTTAATACCTTAGAAGTCTTAGCACATCCTAGTCATAAGATTTCTGTTAAATGTCACATTGGGAAATGGGAAATGCTGACATGGACAGCAGTACTTTGAAACATATGTGAGGTGCTTTCTCTTCAGTAGTATGAAGATGGAGATGGTATCTTCCATACAGTAATTTATTGCAGTATCTTTTATCCCTTTTCCATCCTTAATCCTTACTTTCTAAACACAAGATATAAGACATAAAAGGTAAAAATTAGCACAAACCCACATTCCAGTGACTTCTAGTTGGATTTCTATTCACGTAGACATCTGATGTGTATAAGTGTGCAACACTCCTAATCACCATGGCTAAATAACAATCCTCCCCCTGATAAGGCAACTGGAAGATGGATCTTGGAGTTATATACAGCAAAACCAAAGAAAGAAAGCTGAATTGTGCCTGTATAACAGATCTCCCATCCCAATAGCTATGTGAATATTGCAAGCAGGTGGCTAACAAGAAATGGTGATTCCCTGGTCTATTTATCTTGCAGAGTCTACAGACCCAAAACAAATTTTTATGTCACTGGACAGCTGTTAATATCTGGCATGATGCTGACAAGATGGTGTGGTGGGCTAGGACTCCAAGAGACCAGGATTCAAATCCTTGCTTGGCCATGGAAACCGACTGTGTGACGTTAGGCAAGTTACACTCAGTGTCAGAGGAAGACAATGGCAAACTCCCCTCTGAACAGATCTTGCTGAGAAAAGCCTGTGGTAGGTTTATCTTAATGTCACTGTAACATATATGACATTGAAAAGACTTGAATGATGCTGACAAGGATTCTGGATCCGATCTGTAGTGGCAATGATCAGTTTGAACCATAGTTCACTTTGTGATAGCAGCTCCCCAAGGAAAGGGGCAGGCACAGTCTTATTCCCCAGGGCCAAATAGATTTGAGAGGCACATAGGTAACAAGAAAACATATTCAGCACAGATCTATGCTTGCATCTATGCTTGCATAGCTTCTATGCAAGCATAAATATCCCTCCAAAGAACAACACACCAATAACACCTTTGAGAAAATGGAAGCCTGAGATTATCATCATCATTTTAAAAAAAAAATCTCCTTTATTATTCTTAACATCTTTGTCTGCCAGTGGAGCTTTGTCTGCCAGCTGAGCTTTGAAAGCTTGCATCATGTATTTTGTGCACTTTGGTTGTCCAAATAAAGCTAACACTGTTTTGGGGATTTGGGATGTTAATGTACATAAGGAACTAGTGTTCTACCTGTCTTGGAAAGATAATGCTTCAAGCCTATGCTCCCTTTTCAAAAACAATATCCTGGAGTTAGCTAAGAGAAACAACCTAAGAGATGGGTAGGGGACACAATCTGGTTAATTCTATGAATGCAGGAGAAACATCTAGATATTTTATTAGTAATGACAGTTCCAACATGCATTGCAAAGCAAACAGGAAGCCATGGGATTAGGATCTGAATTCTCTAATGCTTCATTTGTTTTGTTGTGAAAGGAAACAGTGTGGTATTTCTCATACATTTGAACTGATACTCATGCACTGACAAGAACAAATGATGAAATGTTAGAATATAAGTGAGTGATAGAGAAAATGTTGTCATAGAAAGGACAGAAATAAACTGATCCTTATAGTCACTACTGGCAAATCAAAAAGCGATTGAAACCATCTTCAAGACAAGTCTAAGCAAATATTAGAAAGAAACTCTCCAAAACTTTACTCTTGGATAATCTCACTCCCTACAATATAAAATACAGCTGGTGAGATATGATGGAAATAGAACCCAAATGTGTCCACTCAGAAACAGAAAGAGAGTTACTAGGATGTTGAGGGGAATGGGGAGGGTGCTCTAAGTTTTGAAAAGTATAATATTTTTAGAGTTATTGGTCTCTCTCTCTCTCTCTCTCTCTCTCTATATATATATATATATATATTAAAGGAGCTGTGCAGTCTATGAGCAGAACTAAATTCAGTTTGAGTCAGACCTATTGGACTGCCAAAATGACATAAATAAAGTGAGCTTTTGAATTCACCAAAACTTCAGGTTTCAATGGTGTAAAATCTGGGAGACTGGGGAAGTAATAATGTTGTTGTTTTGTGCCTTCAAGTCATTTCTGACTTATGGTGATCCCAAGGCAAACTTGTCATGGAGGTTTCTTGGCAAGAATTGTTCAAAAATAGTTTGCCTTTGCCTTTGCCTTCTTAAGAAGCTGAGAGAGAGTAACTTGCCCAAGGTCACCAAGTGTGTTTCCATGGCTGAACAGGGATTTGACCCCTTGTATCCAGAGTCATAGTCCAACACTCAAACCACTACAGTCTGAAATTCTAGTGAAATGTAGTGGTCAGTGTCTTAGAAAGCAAAGAGATATGCTAAATGGTATTTAATTGGGTACCGGTAAATACATTTTAAAAATGTGTGTCAGAAAGCAAACCCAATGGGGACACACTCATCCAAAACAACAGCCAGTGTTAACAATTCACACTCCCCAAAGTAGGACACTACCTTAAGCACACCCTGTCTTGTCCGATTTCAAAAACTATACTGAGCCAGGGTTGATTAACATTTGGCTGGGAGACCACCAGTGATTTCCAGTTAGGAAATGGGAAATAATCTTGTCTACACCCCAGAGTACAGCTGCCATTCAGAGTTGACAATAGTATCCATGGGGGATCCATTCTGGACCTTTCCCTTGCAGATACTAAAATTGGCAGATGTTCAAGTTCCGTTGTCCCCAGTGGTGGCACATGCACGTGGCCACACCACCACTGGAACAACATTTAATGGTGGTGCAGCCACATACACACACTGCCACAGGACAATGGAGACTGTCCCTAATTGCAGTGCAGCCACATGCACATGCCACCATTGGGGACAACACAGGCTTTCATCTGTGGATGAATGTGCGGATGGCAAGTCCATGGATACCAAGGGCCAACTATACAGGGCCAGTGGTATGACAAAGATGGGCCAGTGGTATGACAAAGTATTAAGCAGTTCTCTAGGTTTCTAAAAGTGCTTACTGTATTGAAAACAATGGAAAGGTTCATAGGAATCCTGTCATATTTTTTTACCCCCAAGTAAAGCAAGTTTATCTGGCACATCTGCAGGAGTCTATAGGAAAAGGACAGCAAATGTCATCTCTCTCTCCAGTAATTGCCGATACAAAAGAAACATTCTTGACCCATCTGAATCCCATTCTGATATTAAAGGGTGATAAAGTAGTAAATTTCATTCCTGTTGGTTACAGTTCAAGCTGTGTTAACTCTGAATTCCAGAACATCAGTATTTCTGTTGAAGATCAACGAATTTAAAAATCCTATGTCTTCATTATTATTTCCTCCCCCCCCCCTCAAAGTTTTCCACACAGTAAAAAATCGAGATAACATTAAATTTTAGATATATAGTAAACATCCACAAACTTCCAGGTTTAAATAGCAAACAGATCATACAATGCAAGGCATGCTTTTACAATGGATCATCTTTGTGTTGTCTGTTACAAGTGAAACATTGCCTAGCCAGAAGTCCAGGGTCATAAAAATGGCTTTAGGAGCTCTGCTGACCTATGAGTCATCTGTCATTGCATGTAGAAACTAACACTTGCAAAGTAAGCATAATATGTAATGAATTACTTTGTCCTTGTTTCCTTTTTTTCAATAAATAAACCATTAGGCTGCATTGCAACTTCAATGTGAAAAAGGATAACTTCAGTACTTTTTGCAGTGTAGTTACTTTTATAGTTATGAGTCATATGGCCAGCCTACTTATATGCTCCTTCTACCACAGCCCAGTGGCTTCTAGCATTTTAAGCAAAAATAACAATAACAATGTAACAGTGATAGCTATAATATAATTGTAATTGACTACATGGTACTGGGACTAATGACTTTTAAAGACTTCTCCTAGATCTGATATTAGTGTTAAAGGAACAAATAAATACAACATGATGAGTGATGTATCCAAATATATAGAGGGACATCACTGGCAGTAGTTCTCCTCCAAAGCTAATAAACATCAGAAATACATTCTTCTAGAACATGGCCTCACAGCCTGAAAAACCCACAAAAACCTATGGATGCCAGCTGTGAAAGCCTTTGACTTCACAATATGAAGTATATTTGGGCAGAATTGCCAGAGTACAGTTGCAGAGCACTTGGAAGACATGCTGAAGGCCCAAACTGCAGTTTTGACCATCATCAGTTGAAAGAATCATGAACCAGGTGATGTGAAAATTTGCATGGGATTCTGGAGAGTGACTCTTGGCCAGAACAGACCACAAAAAATTAGACAGACAACTTTATGACCCTCCAGATGTTATTGACTTACAACTCCCTTCAGAGCTAACAAGCATTAGTAATAGAAAAGGGTGTTTAGAGATGGAATCCAACAACATCTAGAAGGACAGACACTGCCCACCTCTGGGTCAGATGGAGCAACAAAATTTGGAACAAAATTATTTTGTTTAAAATAAGCAAATAAAAAATTAAATTGAAATTAATTTAATTAATTAATTTCAAAAAGAAGAGTGTCTTGGGACTGGAAACAATGCCCTTTCCCTAGGCCAATGTGTGAAGGAAATCTTTCATAGTTTCTTTACAGTATGAATAGCATACTCCGCATCTGCTCTGGGACATCTATTTCTCCCTTCAGAAATCTCTTGCTAAAAGTAAACATTGCAGTTGGTTCCTATGAGATCTAACATCCCACTAGCACATTTGAGAATGACAGCCTGAGATTATTATTATTATTAAATGCTCCATTTAGTTTGGCACATTGTCCTTCTCTATTCCCATGTGTCAAATTCCCATGTGGAGCAGTTACATGCTATGACTTTGTGAACATATGAAGTTTGCTTGGTGGTGGTTGTCATGCAAGGCACGCTGTCAACTGTGTGAGAGGATTCATTTGTTTCTTGTTATATTGAAAAAGGGAGATCAGTCATAAACTGCCCTACAAATATAAAATCAAAGATGAGAATAAGAGATCAGATGAGGGACACAGCATAGAGGACATAAGAGGTCCCACCACCAACCCTCCCCACACACTTTGTTTTTCAGAAGTTTATAAACTAGTCTGGGGTGGAGAGAGAGAAGCTGGGGAGAGGGATTCATGATCACTAAACATTTTCCTTCCATATGGCAGACATGCATTCAATTATTTTTTGTTTTGTTTTGTTTCAAGCTTGTGAATACCACTTCTTGATGAAAACCTTGATTTTGGAATTTGTCCAAGATTTACTGCCTAGAACAGCATGTTCTCAAAAGATGGTCTCTAGGACCACCATTAAACTGGGTTTTTTTCCCCTTTAGTTAGCCTACAAAAGACCACAAAGAAGGGACAAGAGGAAACAGTTACGAGTAAATTTAACAATATTTGGCATTTACATAATGCTATAGATCAAGAGTGGACAGATTATGGGCTTATAGGATGTACCTTGTGTTTCATTACAAGCCTGAGATCCACAAATGGGCAACAGGTGCAAAATAGTAGCTCAAGGCTGGTAGGCATACAGTAAGAATTAAGAAACAGAGTTCCTCTGAGCATATGCTCAGCCAAGGAACATTTGGAATTGATACTATGACCAAGATCACAAGCCCTTTCACACAAAGATCCACTCCCTGTTTTCCATCAACAATTACTTCCCAGCAGCTTAATTTAGGTGGTGTAGGGCAACAGTTTAGTTGTTGTTAAAGAACTGGAAGACAAAAATCCTAGCTTGCTCATTGACTGCAAATCTCCCAGATATCTCCCAAAAGATCCCAATCTATCTTCTGATGACCCTTCCCTAGGGAGCTTATCACATTACCTTTTAACTCGAAATCAGCCTTCTGGGATGCAGCCAGGATGCGGCATAGAGGCAGGAATTATCACATTGTAATTTGCCACCGAATCACCGGACAATTCCCAGCTGTGCTTAGCTGGCCGCCATTAAACCTCGGGAGCGTTTCATTTTTGAAAAAGGGCTGGCTGAGCATGGCTGGGACTCAGGCTGCAGTCCCCCATCAATTTGGCAGCAAATTACAATGTGCTAATTCCCACCTCCATGCCCCATCCCAGCTGCACCCCAGAAGGCTGATTTCAAGTTAAAAGGTAATGCAATAAGCTCCATAATATGTTTAGAACTCTTGGCATGCATGGTCACAATCAACTTTGTAAGAGTGATGTATAGTATATTATACCTTCATCACAGATGGGAGGATTAGCCTTAAGACCACTCAGTAAATTCTCAACATAGGCAACATTTCTGTTGGCACATTATTCACTTGGCTCTTTTTAGAGTACATAAAAAACAATGGTTTGCTCTCACATCTAAACTGGGTAAAATATTCCAAGTGAACAGTGTGAATTAAAAGGCTTCTTGTTAGCATCAACTACATTACAACAAGCTTCACTGCGAAAATACCCAGAGGTACTATATATCAAGGTGTTTTGGTGAAGAATAGGAATTGTTTATAACTGACAAAATCTATGCAAACAGAACTGCTTTTCATCCCAGTTACAAGGATGGTTCCCTGGGAAAATAGTTCCTATTCTACTCTAGCAGGAAACTGTGACCAGGTGATCAGCATGCCTGCTGTTCAGTCTGTGGTCCATGTACTAATGGTAAATGGGCAATGTTAAGGCCATGTTTGGTTTCTCTTCTTATTGAGGTTATTTACTTTCAAGCTGAATAAAAGAAAATTGACAGACAAATGACTATCCTCTGACAGATATGTCAATAAAGAACTGACCTCTCTAGGGGAGGATAGGTAGGCATCCTAAGTACATTCTTGACCTTATAAATTATATTTTGGATTATCATGATGACTGGTTGAGCCAAGATTCCAGTATGGAATCCTGTGCATAGTTTAAAGTAAGCAGTATTTTGTAGATTTCATAAATGGTACTCAAGAAAATGGAAATTATTTAAATTCAGAGCAGGTAATCATAAAACACCCAGCTTACAGTCTGCATAACTGTACACTGCACGTATGTTGCTACAAATCAGTCATTTCACAGAGAAGTGCTGAGCTCTGAAAATCACACTGTAGGATCTTGTCCAGGAATTAAACTTCACCTCTTTGTTCTTGACTGGCTTTTACAGTCATTCCAACACATCTGGTAAAGAAAGATATGGCCCTCCAGATGTTGTCTAGCTACAATTTGCATCAGCTCAGGCAACAGAGAAAGGTGATGGGGTGGCAGTTTCACATGTTCTGGAGGGTCACAAGCAATATATCTTTGGGCTAAGGGATGATCTCTGCAGGATTCATTGACATTTTATTATGTCTTTATACAGCACTAGGCTAAGGCTCTCAGTATTTAAGCAGAGACTGGATGGCTGACAAGCATATTATTGTTGCAGATACCTGCATTTGGGGGCAGGTATTTTGGACTAGATTATTTCCAAAATCCCTCCCCATGTTAAAATTCAATGGTTCTCTCACCTGGCTTTCCTCAGTTGTGAAGCTATTTGACCTCCAGATGTGTTGAGCAACAGCCTCCAACAATTCTAGCCAGTACAGCAACTGAAGAATTATAAATGGATAGTTTTTCTTTTTTACCAGCTAGCTCCATCTGCATATTACCATATCTTTCTTTCTTCAGATACAGAAGGTGTGACATACAATCCAAGGGGCTTATCACACCGACAAATAATTCAATTGCTCTCCAATGGGATAGAGTCAGGTTGTTGGATGCAGATGGGTATTATCACACCAAAGATGCCATTGATTCCACCAGGCAGGTGCAACCTGGCTGCATCCCAGTTCCCAGATGCACTTTGGAGGCCACTTTCCTAAGTTGGGAGCTTGCCATGTTTGAAAAGCGGCCTCCAAAGTGTGCCTTGGACCCAGGTTGCACTTGCCTGGAGGAATCAACAGCGACTTTGGTGGGATAATATTTTATATTATTATTATTATTATTATTATTATTATTATTAAGTATTTATACCCCCCCCCTCTTCAGCCAAAAGGCTATCAGAACAGCTTACAATGGTTAATTTCCCTGCCCTCAGGCTTACAATCTAAAAAGACAAGACACAAAAGGAGAAGGGAATGGTGGTGGGGAAGGGGAATAAGTCCAGCAGATCTTCTCTCCCTCCGAA
This sequence comes from Phrynosoma blainvillii, assembly GCA_026167975.1. Classification (NCBI taxonomy): domain Eukaryota; kingdom Metazoa; phylum Chordata; class Lepidosauria; order Squamata; family Phrynosomatidae; genus Phrynosoma; species Phrynosoma blainvillii. Next base: position 7,377,646 of record JANUYF010000007.1, on the reverse strand, counting down.
CCCTGGATCAAGGCAGATGGACTGGAGGGAGGGCCCTTCTTCTTACTGTGGCTAGGCCCGATGGAGATGGCCTGCCTTCTCTCCCTCAATTATGGTGGAGGGAGGGAGGCCCTTTCTTCTTATTCAGGCTAGGCCCAATGGAGCTGGCCTGCCTTCTCTCCCTCGATGATGGATAATACCCACCTGCATCCAGCAACCCAACTGTATCCCATTGGGGAGGAGTCGGATTATTTGTTGGTGCAATTAAGTCCCAGGTCAAAAATCAAATGTATATACACATAAACCATTTTATGTATGAAAATGACTTTACATATGGTAGATATGGCTACCACATTACATCTGATTTGATATTCTTCTGTCATTTACAGGGCTGGATTTAAGTAGAGGTGACCCAGGTATGCCACCTACAACATGGGCAAGAGAGACACTAGGGACAATGCTTTATCTTTGTATTTGCTCTGCTCTGTGTGTAGCTTCCAGTTCATTTTCTAAAATTGTAGGTTCATCTTCAAATGATTCTTCCTTGAATGAATCCGTCATCATTTCATCTCTTTTACATAATTCTTAAGTGTATGGTCATTATTGTTGTTGTATGCCTTCAAGTAGTTCCCGACTTACGGTGACTCTAAGGCGAACTTACCATGGAGTTTTCTTGGAAAGATTTGTTCTGAGGAGGTCTGCTATTGCCTTCCCCTGGGATTGAGAGCAGTGGGTTTCATGGCCAAGCGAGGAATCAAACCCTGGTCTCCACAGTCGCAGTCCAACACTCAAATCGCTATGCTATATTGGCTCTCCTTCAGTGTATAGTTATATAGTTATATATAGTTATATCAAATGCTATCTTCTGCTTTACAGAGATGAGGAGACAGTTCCCCATTTCTCCTGTGTTCTTTAATTGAAATTCAATTTCCAAATAGAAAGAAAAAAAGTTTGGAATAAACTGAAGAAGTCAACTATTTGCACTATTCAAATTTCAATAGCTGCCACTATTCTTAGCATGGCAAGGACCACGTTGTACCTGCCTGTCATGTAACAATTATAGACAATAGTCTCTCCAAAAGAAAAAAGAAAAAGTGGCAACCAAAATTCTTCACAAACATAGTGGAATACACAAGAAACATTTTTAAAGTGTTAAGTACTCAAAAGCCCTGAGCCTTAATAGAAAGATCTGTCAGTTTTGCTCTCTTCTACAACCTAGGTTTTGTTTTTGTTTTTATGAAATAGACCTCAAACTGTTTCCATGTCAAATATAAAGAGAGTTACACATTTTGGCAAACTCCTGCTAAAACAGCAACAACACTACAACTGCATTCTCATTCATCTCACAATTGTAAATAACTTAATCATTGAACTGCCTGTTCCCTGACCAGCAGCTGAACAGAACTCCTTCATTTGATCAACGGCTGGCTGTTAAATAACCAGGACACATTATTTTGTTATGCATACACAACTACGCAGCCAATGTAGAGTATCAGAGAATAATTAGTTAGATTGTCTTATATTAGTTAATAGTATAACATTAATTTTGTGAATATTAAAAAAATCAATTAATCATCTATTGCATGTTAGTGGTATTTTCTTTTAAATTAAAAAAGCAGTTAAAATGACTGAAAATGGGCCCAACCCCAATTCTTCTTCAAATATAATAAATCAAAAGTAACATGAGTCTTTGTCCATTACTCAAACGCTTATCATCATTGACATTATGACAATTATAATAACTATTTTTTTAAAAAACAAACAAACTGCTGTTTATCTTTGGGCTTGTCTAAACTAAAGATACACACTGGGCTCACCCTAGTCCCAGTGCAACTTGTTCAGATGATGCATGGCCACATCTTCAGCATTAAGCATTTTAAGGCATTCATCTGGCTTCAAAGAACACACAGTTTACTCTAGAGTTTCCAGGAAACTTGGGAGCTCCTCTGGTTCTCTTGGCTGTCTGGATGTCTGGATCAGGTCCAATTCAATCCAATCCTGTTATCCAGACAGCAAATGCAGTGCTATCACCTTGTGCTGACCAGCATAGGGAAGGGGATGGATCTTCTTCAGATCTGCCACTGCCATTGCCTCACCAGAAAAGTGGCTCCCTGTGAGAGACTGGCTGGCACCAGAATTTCTGCTGAGGTCAAAATAGGGTGCCGAGACATGTGATCAACAAAGAAGGGGCAGAGTGACCCCCTCCTTGTTGATCACATGTCTGGGAACCCCATTCTGACTTCGGCAGAAGCAACTGTACTGGCAGACTCTTGCGGGCAGCTGCTTGGTTAGTGAGGCAATGACAGTGGCATTAGGAACAAGAGGATGGGCAAGTGGGGCCGATGTGGTGTTGGTCCAACTGGCCTGTGTGCACAACCATGTGGTGTCACACCAGATTTGGTCTGGTGTGTGTGATCACATGCTAAGTATAGCATGTAGGATTCTGGCCATGCAACTTAATTCTGGGCCAGTCCAGAGCATTATGCCGTGAACTTGACCTGGACTGACCATCATGGTATACTTACATGCTATACTTAGTTACATCTGTACTCTAGTTGCTTAGCTGAGTAGCATCTTCCAACCTGACTGGCCCCCATCCTGACTTAACAGTCAGCAGCCACTGTGAACAATGGGGGTCTGTTCTCCTGTTAATTGGGATGCAGCAGATTGATATTTCAGCCCTGCCCCATGAGCAATCTCTGGTGACTTTCAGAAGTTGGATCCCTGTCATAATTCCTCTCCACACCAGAAATTGCTCACAGGAAAGGGGTGGAAAGTGCTGCCTCTAGATCAAACGGAGAACAGATCCCCATTGCTTGCAGCCATGGCTGCCCCAAAAGTCAAAATTGGAGGACTTTCATCATCCCCACATATTCCCTGTACTATTGAATATGGAGATATCATGAATATAAATAAATCACAAATGCATAACTCCAAATTACACATCCGTAACTATATTGTTAGTTCCATCCTGAAAGTAATTATGGGTCACAAAATAATTTTGATTAATTGACTCCAAGCTCTGGAGCCCCCAGAAAGCTGTTGCTAGTCAGAACAGAGAATTATAAAGGATAGACAGAAAGGGTGTCTGAAAATATGTAAGGCAAATTCCCTATGTTTATGTGTTATACACAGAACATTTGGCTTCATGGATCCTCTTCAAGGGGTCCCCTTTTAGTTGCAGGAACAGACAAAGCAGCCCAACAAAATTGTAAAGGTTGGGTCTTGCAAAGCAGACATTCTATTTCCATCAAAATCCATGGATGCTCAGGTCCCATTAAATACAATGACATAGTAAAATGGTGCCCCTTATATAAGATGACAAAATCCAGGTTTCCTCTTTACAATTTATGTATTTTTTAAATATTTTCAAATGCTTGATGCTTGAATCTGTGGATGCTTGAATCTGTGGATAAAAATTTTGCGAGTATGGAGGGCTGACTGTACTTACAAGGTAGCAAGGTAACATAGAGATTAGAGATTACATTAGTTAAATTCTATAGACCTGGCAAGCATCTATGGTACCTTGAGAAGTGGAGCTCGGGAGAATAGATTAATTCTTAATATCTTGCCAAACTACAAATCCCAGGATTCTGTAGGATGAAGCCATGACATTTAAAGTAGTATGGAGTGCATATAACAAAGTAGTGCCGATACACCATATATTTCCACCTAAGCACAAAATGGCTGCTTTGTGGTTGCAGCCTGTCACAAAATAGCATAGGTAACACTTGGAACTTGTACATCATGAATGGATACTAATATGCATAACAAGCCATCTTCAAACTAAAGCTTATATTATATATCGACATAATGTCCACACTTTAAAAAAAAAAAGAACAAAAAACACACAGACATAGCACTTGCACCACAAGAACATGGACACAAAACATGGATCTTTCCACAGTTTTATGAGATGCCAACAAAACCACCACCAAATCACAGGATATAGAGATGGCCTATGATTTGATAGTGGCTTTGGGAGGATCCCTTGTGAAGAAGCAACATCCGTAATCTTTAATTTCATGGTGGTTTGGGAGTACCCTGTATAAAACTCTTTTTGCATCTACTTCTGCTAGATACAACTGTTACCTGACACTGGTCTTAGTTGCAAGTATTCCTCTTCCTGTGCTTCTATCTCCTCTCTGGAAATAAGGCCATCATACAACACTTTGGATCCCAAATCAGCAGAATGAGCAGTGCTACTGTGCTGGCTTACCGCACTGTGTACCAAGTGTAGTATTATACACAACTCCATCTAAACAGCCTCCTCACACATGGTCAGAATAAGAAACAGGGCTGAGCAACTTGTGCGTACCCTCCAACATTCCACAGATATAAACCAGGACCCGTGTGGCCAAAGAACATCAGTGTGTGGTCAAGATGGTAAATGTTATCTATGAGGAAGAACACAGGAGCTAAGAGAGGCCGAAGAAGTTTGCTTTTGCCTGAGTCTACAAGTAATACCCAATAACACAGACTCAGTCAATTGCCTTGGACTCAAATTGGACTCAAGTCCTTTCAATGACTCAACTGGGACTTGACTCGGCAATAAATGACACACTGACTCAATTCACGATGTGTTTAGTTTTAGCGACTGACTTAGGGCCTTTGCAGACTCCTAGAAATAGTGCAAATTGAGTCCACTTTAAGGGTTAGGGTTAGGGTAAGGGAATCATGGGAACTGTATTTTATTGTGGCACCAGAGCTCTCTGATAGAGAAGGCTCAATGTCCCAGAAAAAAAACAATTCCCATGATTCCCTAGCACTAACCCTAACCCTTAAAGTGGACTCAATTTGCACTACTTCTGGCAGTCTGCAAAGGCCCTTACTCACCTTGGTTTAGTACTATAATGCACTCATAACACTTCTTTGGAGGTGGGCAGACAGCAAATTCTAAAGCTTCAAAAGCTTTAGAAGGCTCCGCTAATGTGCCATGAGGACAGGCTGCTGAGTAAGAAGACCTCATTTTGATAAAAGGCAACACCTAACTCTGTGCGTGTCTTCTTGATTTTCTAGTTATTGGAATCCACCCCACACACATACACACCCCACCAACACCTCTTTTTCTGTTAGAGTTGGCTCTCAGACTTGAGACTCAGCTTGAAAGTATCTTGCAAAGACTTGAGACTTAACTTGAGACTTGGAGTAAAAGAATTGAATACATCACTGGTACCACCCTCTGGAAAAGATGGGAGAGAAAGAGCCATGTCTATTTGCATGAAGGGGGGAGTTTCCACAGGAGAGACTGGAATCTCTAGTCAGGATCAGAATGACAACTTGCAAATGTTATTTCATGGGATGGTGGCTCTCAGACTCTTCCAGATAGCATGCTCTCCATTTTAAGAGTTTTTATTCAAAAAAGTTATATTACTCAGTTCTGACCACAGGGTCAAATCCAGACCTCTTCTGAGCCCTCCATTTACTTAAAAAATGTGGTGTAACATGATCAACAGTGGTGTATTACTATCAAACAAAACACAACACTTTTTTTCACAGTGAATTTGCTCTGCCTCACTTTCTCTTATTCACGCATAAAGAAACCTTTAGTATAACAGGTGCTACGCTTCTGAATTTTCCTTCCTCACTTAGAATCTTTCCCAGCCTTCTCATCTGTCACAGTTTCCAACTACTGGCAGATTTTCTTAATTGTGACTTTTTAATGTATTTTTACCTATAAAAAACATTTTCAATTACAATATTAACTTTAAACATTTCCTGCGGTTTGGACTACACTAATCTAAAGCATATGGAATGGATAATAACATCCTACATCCAAAATCCCTTTGAAGAAAAAAAAAAAAAGATTTCAGTGCAAAGTTAGGAACATGGTGCAGAACACATTTCCTTTTTTTCTATCCCTATAAGCATATTCCTCTTTCTATGGGTGGGTGTTATGTTTCTCTCTCTCTCATTTTCACTCAGAGAAAGAGAGAGAAGCAACTGAGATACTTATATTTTGACTTTGTCTATTTATTCTTCCGACGCTTTGGACTTTAGCCAGTAGTGTCTCCAAGGGCCAAACTAGATGAAAGGTCAGTTATCAGTGGCCCATTCACACTACACAATTGTAGCACTATGTTTTCACTCTAACTGGCATGGCAACATCCTATGCAATCCTAGAGTATGCAGTTTGAGGGGACACTAGAACTTATTGACTGAGAATTTTCAATTCCCTTTCCTCAACTCTAAATCCCAGGATTCCACAGTATTAAACTATGGCAGTTAAACTGGAATGATAGCACTGTGATTGTATGGTGTGAATGGACCCTGGTCTTCCAGAATTGTTTCTTTCATTCATTGCAATCAGCCAAGGTACACACACATACAATTTGGATTAACAGAAGGGGAGCTGAACTCCTCTTTATCTTAAAACCTAGCCCAAACTCCTAGTAACTGCAAAGGGGAAAGAGGACTCAAAGCTTAGGAGCAGCTAGTTGCAAATAACTATTAGCTTGAAATGAATTCCCTTTTTCCAATCATGAAATTAAAGCATTAAAACTGTAACCCAACAAAGGCTTCATTTCTTTTGCAGCGTAACAGAAAATTTTAAAATCAGATTTTGATAATACCATTATTGGACACTTTCAATCATTGCAAAAGAAGAAGAGTTTTGCATTCTCCAGAACTCTTCATTAGGCCTGGTTATAGAATAGATAATAATGTCCTACTTTACCGTATTTACTACAAAGGTTATTTATCACACAGATTATGTAATCCGATCCATCAACAATTTAAGCATGCATAGGGTCTGCCTAAATACCCAAAAGGCACCAGATTCCATCAAATCCTGGAAGTTAAGCAGGGTCAGCCCGGGTTAGTACTTGGATAAGAGAGCACCAATGAATAGGCTATATTGCAGGGGAAGGAACTGGCAGAACCACCTCTGAGTATTCCTTACCTAAGAAAATGCCATAAAATCCATGGGATCACCGTAAATTGACAAGCAAATTGAAGGCAGGCATACACACACACACATACACACACTCATGTGTGCACACACATGGTCTGTTCAGACTTTCAGAAAAATCAAAAGACGTTAGGAATAACCACCCCAATTCTCCCCACATTCAATGTACAGAGCTGTTGATGCTTCTAGAGAACTATCTCTGAGAGCTCTCCCTGCCATACCATAGTGGGTTTCTTTAACCCACTTGAATAATCTATTTTTGGTACCTGAAAAAGCTTATTCAGAAAATGTAGGCATAACAAAGACATGTCTGCCTAATATTATTATTTCTCAACACTGATATCATCTGGAAATCCATATATCAATATTTTTTTTTCTTCCAAGAGCTGACAGGTTGTTTTTGCCTAACAGCAGTTGAAGTAGATTGGGGAAATATTTCAGCAATATGACATTTACTGTTATCACCTGAAATCCTGACCATAATTCCTATTTGACCTGTTTCTTATCAGTACAATTTCCAACTTTATAGGCTGAGTGTTGTTGTTTTTTTAAAAAAAAAAAAAAAATTAGTACAATTGGTACTTTTCTAGCTTATTCCCTACTGTTTCAAACCAAAATTAATTTAGCTTTCAGCAGTCCACAGCACAGCTAGTCAAATCAATGTCAGAGTACGCCAGTACAGAATGCTTGCTGTGCACCTTAAATGTAAGTGTAGATCTGCCAAAAAAAATAATTTGGCAAGAAAGAAGCAAAATCTCTTTCCCCACAGATAGAATCGGAAAGGCAGACAGTAACCTAATCAGCATTTTTTTTTTAATCCAAGGAAATTATATTGTGGCTATGTCTACCCAAAGCACTATTTAATTACAAGAATTAGGTTCCTGCTTACCAAGGACATCTTCAACATTGCCCCCAGTCTAAACCATAAGAAATGGAATGAAAATGACATCTGCAATAAAATACTGCAAGGTAGGGCAGCATCAGAGAGCCAGTGTGGCATAGTGGTTTGCATGCTGGACTGTGACTCTGGAGAGCAGGGATCCATTCCTGGCTCAGCCATGAAACTCACTGGGTGACCATGCTCTCAGTCTCAGGGGAAGGTAATGGTAAATCTCAAAACAAATTTTGCCAATTTGGCAAAATAGTTGGTCTATTGCATCCAGAAGGAGGCGGTGTTTGTTGGGGGGGTTGGGTCTGGGAGAAGGGATGAATTTGTCATGATGTTTATGGAAAAATTCTATCCAGTAGCCATATCAAAGAGTCTCCAGCACCCAATGGTCTGATGTTGAAGTCTTCCAGACACTGACAACCCCCTGAAGATGACCTCCTACTGGTGGTGTCCTGTCAGGCTTGGTTGTTTTTGCACTGCTGATGCTGAGGAGGAGGTCTTGGAGGAGAAGCCTGACCTTGACTTTGGCTGTGACTTGAAGTCCTCCCAATGTTGTTTAGAAGGCCTATAGTCCCTTGATTGAAAGGAAGAATAGACTGCTGAATAGGAAGATCCAGAGGAACGAAAGGAGTGGTGTTTGGCTTTTGAATGCCTATCCTCCCCTCTTTTATCAGTCTTTCTTTTTGTCTTTGTCCTCCACCAAGACAGGGCTGGGGGAGTTTCCAAATGGTTTGGAGCCCAGGTATGGGGTGAGAGCCAGATTTTTTATTATTATTATTATTATTATTAGATCTACACTCCAGTTCTTCAGCCATAGTTGCCTGCAGACAGCTATTGTTGCAGCCTGGGCCCTAGCACACTGTTACACTGCATCTAAGGTTCTGTCTGCTGTGTAGGCAGTGGCTTTGGTCAACTTGTTCATGGATTGGCATAGTGTGATCTGGGATGTAGGAGGATCCTCAAGGAGACCCGGTAATCCATTGGAGGGAGGCCCTAGCCACTAAGGAGGAAGCGACTGCTGCCCTGATGGCCATAGAAAAGGTCTCATGTGCCTTCTTTAAGCTTACTCAGCCTTTCTTTCTTCTACAATCATGAAGGAATCTTCACCTTCCTTGCAGAAAACTGCCGAGGAGACCAGGGTCAATACACATGCATCCACCAGGGAAACCTGCAGTTTGTCCACAATCAGTCGTGGGAAATTGTAGAGCTTTTTAACAGAGCCATGACATGACCTGTTGGCCGTTAGCTTGCTTCAGTGATGACCTTAGCTTCAGTGATGACCTTAGCTTCAGTGATGACCTGCATTAAGTTAGCTGGGCAAGGAATCTCCTGGGTGGAAGTAGGAGGTGTGTGGAACAGGTCCTCTCCCACCCGGGGGAGATTGGAGTCCTGTGGAGGGGTTGTCTGCAGGGAGTTCAATGTCCAGGGCCCTGACTATTTTTCTCAACAACATGGGAAAGACCACCTTGAAAAGATGGGCAGAGGACAGGGTATCCTCAGAGTCACCCTCTGCCCCCTCATCCTCAGAGACCTCATCCTCCCTTGAATCAGAAAAATGGAACCATCTGATCCCTCTTCTTCCCCCTCCTCTTCATCTGATGAGTGGAGAGAGGTGTGCCTGCACTTCGTGAGGAAGGGCTTGTTGTTCTTGGACCACTTGCCTAGAAGTAGGGACCTTGTCCCTCTTTGGAGACTGAGGATCCATCCTTCCTTGGGTGCCGGCCCCCTCCCTTGCCCCCTTCAACTGCTTTGGTAGTTATTGTGGCAGTGTAAGCAGCCTGGGGATCTTGTTGGTCATTTTGGGCTTGAACTCCAGCCCCCACCTGGTTAGTGGAGCCCCCGGTCCCCATCACAGTGGACAGGAGGTTCCACCAGGCAGTGGTCATGGGGCACAAGGGCTCAGAGCTGCAAAGTCAACTCCCATCAGTGGAGGCAAAATGGCTGCACCCATGTGGGCAACCAAGATGGCGGGCCCCCTCTGCAAGGCAGGGCTGTAAGGCCCCCTCCGGTTGACAGGGGAGGAGGACTCACTACTGCTGGAAAGATGGGAGCCCCCATCCCCACATCCAAGATGGTTAGGCGGTGGCATTGAGCCTCATCAGCCTGGAGAGGAAACCCCTCCATCAGCCGGGCACTCACACCCTCTGCTGGCCCCAGTTCTCTATCCAGCTGCGCTCCCACCAGAGTCAGGACAAGTGGCTGGGGCAGATGTTTTGCAGGAGAGTTGTCCATGGTATGTAGAAAGTTGGAAGATCCATGAAGAAAAATGAAGAGCGACATTAGTCCACATCCTACTAGGAGTGCAGTAGGAAAAAAAACTGACCTCTCCTGCATTGCCCCTCCCACTTGAGGGCAGGAAGGTCTTTTGTTTTATATTCCCTGCCTCTAGGAGCAAGCTGGGAGGAGCAACCCAATCTAAGGAGGATCTCACCTTCTCCGCTGGGAAATTGTAGATTTTGATGTGACCCATGGATAAGTCGAGAGTAAAACCTACAGGCATGTAACAAATGATCTAAAGGATGAAGCAAAGGAATGCAATGCCAAAGAACTTACAAAATTTCAGCAGACAATTCTTTGTGCTCACTCTAAAAGTTGGATGGATAAAATAATAGAAGGGAATCAGTACTTCCAGGACAGATTATGCACTTGCCTTTCATCAGGTGATTGTTCCCATTGTTTTTAATAAGAGTTAAAGTACAGGACTTACATTTATCTGTTGATAAGTTGATCCAGGTTTTGAGGGTAAATTTTTGACTAAAATTTCTAGACTTATACATGAGAATATACTGTATGCAGAATTAGACAAAATAGGCACATTAATACATTTTTCCAGTTCCAATATCTGTACCATTTTTTAAGAGTATCAGCTGATCTGGCAGAACCACTTGGGTATTAAAGTGCTGGACATGGAACAGAGAGACCTGCACAAATCTCTGCTTGGATGTAGAATTTATCATGTGACATTGGACCATCACCATCTTTCAGCAAACCTACTTCATAAGCTTGTTATAGAGAATCATCAGGAGAGAGAAACCATACCGGGTTGTGTTATCAAATCAACTGAAGCCATCCATATGCCTGTAACTTTTCTGCTAGCAGTTAACCTCCTATCCCTCACTCCAAGGTAGCTTGAGGGACCCTTACTCACAACAGCTGCCCATCCCTGATCCACACCAAGCCAACAAATACAGTTTAAAATTCCAGTTAAGCATTATAGAAGTCAGCAGTATTTCCTGCTGGCAGCAAAGAGCCAAGGCTATCTCACCCTGGTTTTCCCAATACTTCACTCTAAGGAAGGACACAACATCACTACCTGGGTCTTTTCTTGCCATGAGGCATTGTGAGGTGCAAAGTCGGGCACCCATACTGCCATGCCAACTAATGCAGCAGTGGATAAAAGTGATCTAAAGGAAGTAGAGCAGGTTGGTGAATGATGACATGGGAAAGGCGGAATCCGGTCTACTTTAGGTGAGAGAATGTCATGGTCAGTGTTAAAGGAGGCCCAAAGTTCAACCCCTAACTCAAATCAGAGCTGGGGAATACAGTCAACCCTTCACATGTGCAGCTTTGACTTTTGTGTATTTAATTTTCATGGATTTGATTACAGTAATATGCTCTCTCTAGGAATCTCTAGATCCTCCAGCATGACTGCAGAAAGTTGACCATAGAATTACACTGGAAGACCTAGAGATTCCTAGAGAAAACATTTCTCTGGGCTTTTTAGGTCCTCCAGCACAATTCTATGGTCAAGCTCTGGTAGATGTGGACCATCAAGTTGCACTGGAGGATCAGAGATTCCTAGAGAGGTGTCTTCTCAGCCTAAAAAAAAGTAGTGGTTTTCTACTTTCATGGGGATTCTGCTCCCCTAAGCCCAGAAAATGTGGAGGACCCACTGTACTCTGTAACTTCTTATAAAGCCCCTTTTATGAAGCCTCATCTGCACAGTAGAAATAATGCAGTTTGACACTGCTTTAATTGCCATGGCTCAATGGTATGGAGTTCTGGGACTTGTAGTTTTGTTATATAACTTGCCTTCTCTGTAGAGAGCTCTGGTGCCACAGCAAACTACAAATCTCACAATTTCTCAGCACTGAGCCATGGCAGTTAAACTGGTCTCAAATGGCATTATTTCTGCAGTGCAAAAGTAGCCAGAGTCCCTATAAAAATGTTCTACTTCTATTGGCAAGTGTAAAGCAAAATAACAATATGAATAAATCTTGTAGACACAAGCTACAGGTCATCTTTTTTCCTTCTTAGATTGCACACAGGGTTTTCTTCTTTTTTGTTAATCATCTATGTGGGCAAAAGCAACAAGCAAACAACTGAATGTCTGTATTCTCTCAGCTCTCTCAATTTCTCTCTCACACACACACTCACACACACACACACACAAAAAAAACACCCCCACACAAGTGAGATCAAAGAATCCCTGCAGTCTATTGAAATACAATTGCTTCCCAATCACATTGTGATGTTCCATGCTTCAAAGAATGGGTCACTGCAGTTTTCTTGGGGAGAAGCTACTGCTAATGAAAGGAACAATGAAAAGATTAGTGCTACCAACCATGTAGAAGCAACACCACTTTCAGTTTAATTGCAGTGAACAAAGCAAATAGGAAAGGGCAACCAAGTGACAAAATGTAGTGGGGGGGGGAGGAGATGAGGGGTATGGAAGGTGGATATCCATAAGGGCCTGATCAGAATAATGTATTAGGTCCAAATGGGTTGTTGTGTGCCTTCAAGTCATTTTTTTACTTATGGAAACCCTAAGGTGCCTCTATCATGGAGTTGTCTTTGCAAGATTTATTCAGAGGAGGTTTGCTATTGCCTTCCTCTGAGATTGAGAGGGTATGACGTGCCCAAGGTCACCCAGTGGGTTCCATGGCTGAGTGGGGATACAAACCCTAGTCTGCAGAGTCATAGTCCAACACTCAAAGCACTATGCTTGGGAGTAAACATGTTGGAAGTACACATAATTCTGAGTAGACGTATTAGTGCTATAATCATAAACATAGATATTCATTGTGAGTGTTTTAAAACAACATGTCATCTTTTGAAAAATGTATGTAAAGGCACTTTTAGGATATGTAAGTAGACTATTTGACATAATTTTTTCATCATTGTTTGGCCCAAATCTGTTATTTTCAAGTAGGACAGACCATCGTAGGTAGTCTGACCATAGATTGTCATGGTTAAAAACATTTAGAAGCAGTTTACTGGTGCCTGTACTTTACATATTGCAGCAAAGCCTTTGCTTGTGTAGATCAGTGATTCCCAAACTTTAGTTCTCCAGATGTTTTGGACTTCAACTCGCAGAATTTCTGACTGTTGGCCAAGCTGGCTAGGGCTTCTGGGAGTTGAAGTCCCAAACACTTGGAGGTGCAAAGTTTGGGAGTCACTGGTGTAACTCATGAAAAAACTATGGCTCATTCTAAAAGAAATGGGTAGACCACAGCACTTGACTGTCTTGATGCATAACTTATACTCCAGACGGTTGGAAGAAACAACAGCTTGTGCACTTGTTCTTGCTGCTCTCTTATCCACTAGGGGTGAGGAGGGATTAGGATCTTTTCTTTCCTGATTGCTTTTCCTTCCTCTGTCTGCCACCTATCCCAACAGGCAGATAACATTGTCTAGTTCAGTTGGGGTTAATTAAGTAAGGTTAATTACTAACTCCTGTTGTAAAAGAAAAAGAACTGGCCCCAAATGAACCCCTCCACTCTCTCTTCCTGTCTGTTCCTTGATAAGGGAGGACATGCCACAACATGTCTCCCTCCCATATTTTTCTCTTTTAGATTAATTTAGAAAGATTGAGGCTTGTGCTGTCAAAGTGTATTTCCATGTGCCTAATGTTAAGGATTTTCAAACCCATATTTATGCCTGTAATTTGATTCTTTCCCATTCACCTACCTATGACTGTGACTGAAGTAAAGGCTCTGATGGGCCTTTCATTCCAATAATAATTTCCCACCATCCTTCCCCTCTATAACAAGAACAAGAGGCCACTGTCAGGATCTAGTGTAGGAAACCAGAATAGTTTCCAAATGGTCATACAAGGCTGTACTTTATAAACCTATCTGTTTAATTCAGAGGCAGACCGTATCATATAGGAATCTGGATTAAACTCAGAGGAAGGAGGTGTGAAGACTAGAGGAAGGAATATCAATAATTTCAATATGCAGATAACACAATTACTAGTAGCAGAAAATAGGAAAGATACATGATATTGTAGAAAGTCAAGGAAGAAAGTGGAAAGTTGGGATCATCCATGCCACGATAATTCCAAAATCTGTGCAAGGTTATAAAAACTGGACAGTGAAGAAAGTTGACAGGAAGAAAATCAACTCCTTTGAGATGTGGTGCTGGAGAAGAATTCTATCAATACCATAACTGACCAAAAAGACAAATAAATGGGTCTGAGAGCAAATCAAGCTCGAATTCTCCCTAATAGCCAAAATGACTAAACTGAAGCTATGATACTTTGGACATATCATGGCACTATGCAACTTAAACAAACATAATGCTCAGTAAAATGGAAGGGAGTAGAAAAAGAAGACTGCAGTACAGGTAGATAGACTTAAGGAAGCCAGGCCCTGCAGTCTGCATGCCCTGATCAGGACTGTGTTAATAACAGGGTATTTGGAGGTCTCTCATTCATAAGATTACCATAAGTTGAAACCAGCTTGTTGCCAACACAGAGTTGTGGTGGCACAGTGGTAGACATCAATTATTTAGATCCTTTCAGTTCATGTTTCAGACTGGTTCACTCATTGATGACTGATGGCTTCCATGTCAGTGAGGTGCTGAACCCTCCAGGTTTTAGACTAAATTTCAAAGGAGCTATTGCAGGTTCTAAATACTACCCAAGCTGGTTTAGTACCTAGGATAGCTCCTTTAAAATTCAAAGTAAAACTTAAGAGTGGATTTGGCACCCCAGTGATATGGAATCTATCTGCTGCCACTGGACAGAATTCATCTTGGTCACCCCAACACATGATCATCAAGAGAAAAAGAATGGGAGTGCAACTCTGTCAATTTTGCTGCTAATTCTATTTGATCTATTTTTAAAAAATTTAAAAATGATTGTATACTCTTGATTTTACAAATGACTTTTGAGGCCATTCGTAACGGTATCTTATTGAACTGGACCTACTCTCTAGCTTTGAATAACAGAGCTAAGGTCAAGAAATTTGACTTGTAGAAATAATACCAAAAAAAAGTTTCTAAACAGAGGCACTATCCCTAACAAAACTATTCCTAGAAGGAAGTTTAAGCATGCAACAAAGAAATGCAGTCTTTTGCATCCCCAGAACTAAACAAGCAATCTCCCATCTAAGTACTAATCAGGGCTGACCCTGCTTAGCTTCCAGGATCAGATGGGATCTGGCAACTTTAGGGTACAAGTACCCTTCTGCATTTCTCAGGGGCATTGCTTTTATAACATGACCATTCTCAATCCACAGTCACTTCACAGGTCCCAACCTCTATTGCTACTTACTGCAGAATTCTCTTCACCACTAGTTGCATACTGTATGCCTTTATCTTGAAATATGTTATTTTGTACTATTTTTAAAATTTACATAGCACCCTTCATCTGCAAGGGATCCTTCAATGGTTTGCTGCTGTGTGCCTTCAAGTCATTTCCAACATGGCAAGCCTAAGGTGAACCTATCACAGCAGTTTCTGGGGCTGAGAGTGTGTGTTTTACCCAATGTCACCCAGTGAGTTTCCAAGTCCAAGCAATGAATCAAAACCTGATCTCCAGAGTCTTAGTCCAATGTTCAAACTACTACACCATGCCGGGCTAAACAATGCTGGGTCTCCCTTCAATGGTTTGTGGTACCATTGACTATAAATAATACACAATAGCACTAAAATAACAAATTAATTGACATAACTATTCAACCAGCAAACAGATATACAAATTAATCTTTTTTTAAGAGTAAAAGAAATTAATATCTAAGTAGAAAGGACACCAAAAGAAATCAAGATGAACACCAATCATATCTCACTACAGATGACATTCCAAAGTTAGGGTGCCACCACAAAGAAGATCATCTTTTTTACAAGTGTATAAACTTAAAACTCATGGTAGCAACAATGAGCTGGATGCATACCAAAATAGTTGCAACTAGGTCTGAATGAAATCAATGGGAATGAAGTCTGAAGGGATCCAAGTAAGAATTCATCCTTATATCTTTTTCCATGCACAAAAAATACCTCTTCTACAATATGTTATACACAGTTTAATCAAAACGATCTTCATCTGTCAACAGGTATGAAATATTAGGTGGGGAACTGCATCTAAGATCTTGTTTTAATATATGTAGCTATGCTACAGATAGGACGTATTCACTACCACCAACTCACTAGAGATTTAATTTCCCGGGGGGGGGGGGGGATTACAAAGATAACAATATTGGGACAAGAAATCCATCCCTAAAAGGTAAATAAAGGTAGAGTGATCTACTAGATACAAAAATAAGGATGTACTGGTTTCTGAAAATATAGATACTAAAACCACTAAAAGTACTTTGAAGTTTTTGGAATTATTGGAATAGCAAAAGGAATAAGGTTAGTGAAATGGTTACTTCGTGAGTATGAAGCACAAAACACAGCAACCCTATAGCAAAGCACCTTCCTTAATGACCTTCTGGCACTCAACTTGAGTGGTCTGATCTTATTCCATCCATGAGTAGCAGCTTCTTCTTTTCCCTATCAATGTAGGTGGAAATCATACAGTCCTCCATATATTTGTGGACCACAACTCCCAACATTTCTCACCACTGACTATGCTGGCTAGGGCTGATGGTACTTGCAGCCCAACATCATCTGGAGGGCTATATGATTCTCACAGGTGATACGAATCAAACCCTGGCATCTCACTATTCCAGATTCTGCATATGTGTGGGTATATGCTTACAAAGCTGTACTGAAGACGGACAGCAATGCCAAATCCCGCCAGAGTGCATAATAAAATGTAGATGCCCCCACCCACACTGGAGGAATGAGTAGCTGAGTGCCTGGAATCACAAAGCAATCTTTGTGGATAACAGCTGAGATTCATGCTGCAAATATGGTTCTTATAAGCAAATATGTGGTAATGGCAAAAGTAAGAATAAAGAATAAAGGATATGCATTATGCATACCTATACAGCAGGAATGGGGAACGTATGGCCCTCCAGATGTTGTTGGTCAGCAACTCATATCAGCCATAGCCAACGTAGCCTAGGGTGAGAGACAAGTTGCAGTCCAACACACTTCCTCTCCCTGATACTGATTCAGGCAGAATCTGGAACATTTCCTGCCAGTTACACACTGTTGCATGTATACACTGTGCACAAAAGAAATTCCCACAGATTAACATTTGCTCTCAACACATTTTCATCAAGCCTGCCTCTTCAAAACTCAACTGAAAATAGCTACTGGTTTAGACTGGAACAATATGATCTGTAACCAAAGCTCTCTTTGTGGATATAATTTCATGGATATGCCAGACAATGAGGGAAAGATGTTGCAGGACTTGTCTGCTGAACTTTAATTCTAGAATTCAAGCTCCATACAGGTATGGGTAACATAACTGGCTTATTGACAAGGGTTTTGATATATTTCCTTAGCAGGGTCTTAATAGAGGCATAGGGCAGATTTTCTCAAGACAAGTGTCTGGAGGCTGGGTTGTACTTAAGGAGACAGTACACACTTACCAAGCCTACGCATGTAGATATGGCAACTGAAGAAGAGCTATAGTTCCTTATAAATCCCTGATAGAAACACTGTTCAACTTCATTTTCCTGAGAATCCGTGATGCCATCTTTTCCAAGCACCTGGACTGTCAAACTGTTGCTAAAAAAGACAGAAGGCTGGAGCTCCAAGTGCAGTTCCTGTCCAAATGCTGAAAATCTGTAGTGCAAGGAACTCTTTGAGCTCGGGGCCGCTCTCTTTTTCCTCGTGCTGTGCAAAACATTGTGTGAGATGTATGATCCACTGGAGTCCACCTTGACAGGGGTGACAAAGATGTAATCTGGAAGAAAAAAAGTGTTGGGGTTAGCTATACACTTCATCATCTAAGGACACTGTTTGTTTGTTTGTTTATTTGTCTAAAAGAGAAACCTCTGTGAGGCATGTTATTTTAAAAAAAAAAATCAGGTTTCAGTAGGACATGGTCATTATCACCATTAGTGGAATGGCACTTGGAGCCTATAGTCTATGTTGATATAGTCATGCATGCATAAATTTTTTTGAAGCAATTTCAGCTGGCCCACGTAAATCACAAGGATTATAAAAACGGGACTTGTTTCCTCTCGGCCTCCTGTCAGGAGAGATGGAGTGGCATAGCTGTGAAGGTTCCCACAGTCATCTCAATGAAGGCATCTGTCATCTCTGGGATGTCTGTTCTCCTTCCCTTGTCCTTTCCATTAATTGATGACAAATGGGAAAGGTGGGTTTCTTTCTTTCTTTTTTTTTAGGAAGGGAGGTTGTGTGTTTTTATTTGTTTTCCCTTTCTCCCTGCCTCTCAAAAAGCTGAGGAAATAATAGTGCAGCTGCAGGAGAAGGAATTGCACAATTTGTTCAACTGGATTAAAAGATTAAATTATTAGAGTCTCAAAAGACTCAAGCTTTATTCAGTCCCCCCTACCATTCCTGGGTCCTACCCCATACTGGCTTAGCTAGGCCAGGTTTCAAGCTGTAACTGACCTCCTGTTGAGAAAGATAACCTCATGCCTTTCAGCTTTAACACCACTATGCAATTTATTCTGGTTACCTGATCAAACCAACCAACAAATACAATGAAGAGATACGAGCCAACAGAACAAAAAAATGCAGGGAAAAATTTCTTTACTCTAATCTGAATAGATGATCAGTGCTGGTCCTCACACAGCATGAATATGGACCAGTGTGTTTGAAGGTGATAAGATGTGCCTGAGCTGCTTACAATAGTTATGATCACTGTCAAATGCAATCCTGTGTAACAATCTAGGATACTTTCCAGAATCTTAATACCCACAGCAGAGGATTTTCTCTCGGTCCTTCCACCATCACAGCCTTGCTTGTTGAGAACACGAGACAGAGCCTTCTCAGTGGCTTTCCCCAACAGGAAAAAACTTTTTTTGTTTAAGGAGACTTTTAACATGTAAACGCTTGCAAGGAGGCTTCTTATTAAGCTATATGCTTTAATTTTTTTGAAAACTTTCGTATGATTTTAAAATAATTTTACACTGTTTTAATATAATGATTTTAATTGTCCTAAAAATTTATTGTCAAGTTTTATAGATTCCTTTTGTGAACTGCCTTGGGTCCCTTTCCAAGAGAAAGGCAGCATATAAATGAATGAATGCCTATTCAAATCACACAATTATACAATGCTATGATTCCACTTTAACTGCCACAGTTCTGTCCTATGCAATCCTGGGATGTGCAGTGTTGTTGTTGTTGTGGTGGTGGTGTGCCTTCAAGTCATTTCTAACTTATGGCGACCCTAAGGTCATGGGGTTTCCTTGACAAGATTTGTTCAGAGAAGTTTTGCCATTGCCTTCCTCTGAGGCTGAGAGAGTGTGACTTGCCTAAGGCCACCAGTAGGTTTCATGGCCAAGCTGGGATTCAAACCCTGGTCTCCAGAGTCACAGTTCAGCACTGAAACCACTACACCACATTGGTTCTCATGTGCAGTTTAGGGAGAGATATTTAGAGCTCTCAGCCAAAGAACTCTAGTGCCTCCCCAAACTACAAACTCTAGGATTCCATGGGATGCAGCCAGGCAGCTAAAGTAGAATTATATTGCTAAAATTGTCTGGTTTGATTCAGTAGATCCCCTTACTGAAATGGGATCATAAGGAAGTTGCCTTACATTGAGTCATGCCACTGTATCATTTAGCCTACAACTACCAATTCTGACCGGAAATGGCTCTCCAGAGTTTCAGACAAGATTCTTTTCCCGATATTCCCTGTAAATCCATCCCTGATAAGCATCCAAAATCAGATGATACCAGGAATTTTCAGAGTTTACATTCTGAATAACCACTGTCCCAGGTTTCAGTCCCTCTGAAGATCCTCCTCCTTCCTTTTGCTATGGCCTTTTATGATCTTCTAAGACCTCTGTGATTGGGTCTTTTTATGAGCCACATCTACTCCCGCCGTACCTTTTTTGTCACGGTCGGTATGTGATCATGCTGGAACTTATTTTTATATTTGTTTTATTTGTTTTAATTGTATCTGATTTAATAATTTTTTAAGGGGGGAGGGGAAATTGTTCTTAACTTATGTGATGTTTTTTATGATGTAAGCCGCCCCGATTGTTTTCAGAGGGGCGGGGTATTAAATAAAAATTATTATTATTATTATTATAATTATTATTAATTATTATGAATCCAGGAGCTTCATGCTTTTCAGTATCAATTGCTAGGAAGCAACAATGGGAGAGAGTTGGTTGCTTCAGTTGACATATGTCTAGTGCTAGTTTTGGATTTGAAACATATTGAACTGCTGCTCTTTTTTCTGATGTAGGAATCTGCTTTGTTTTTTCCATGTTCTTTCTGCACTGGGTACCAAATTTTCTATTAAAGATGAAATGCCCAGGGACATATCTACTTTAACTGAAGTGTGGCCATAAGGTTGCTTGTCTGTTGGCAAACTGTGACAAAACACAGTGCTCCAGTATTAAGCTGGTTGGTCCCATTGAGGAGCAAAATTTGTTCCAGTGATAGGAACTTGCAATTCTCTCTGGAGTCACAATATACAAGATGTCTAACTTGTACCCTAACCCTAACCCTAACCCTGGCCCCACTGTCCAAGACACTGAAATTCTCACTGAAATTAGTAAATGTCTTACAACCATGCAAAAAAAAGTTCTTTTAATTCCTCAATGCCAGATAAGTTGGTTGAAAGGTACCAAGAACATCCAGCACAGGGTAGTGGTTTGGTTGTTGGACTTCTACTCTGGAGACCAGGGTTTGATTCCCAGACTGGCCATGAAACCCACTCAGTGACTTTGGGTAAGTCACACTCTCTCAGCCTCAAGGGAAGACAACAGCAAACCTCTGACCAAATCTTGCCGAGAAAACCCCATGATAGGTTCACCCTAGAGTACATTGACATAAATGAGGACTGCAGCCAGGAAATCAGAAGAAGACTAAGAATGGGGAGGGTGGCAATGAAAGAACTAGAAAAAAATTCTAAAATGCAAAGATACACAACTCAACACAAAAGTTAGACTCATACAAGCCATTGTATTCCCTATCACCATGTATGGATGTGAATGCTGAACAGTTAAGAAAAATGATAGGAAGAAAATCAACTTCTTTGAGATGTGGTGCTGGAGAAGAGTATTGAGGATCCCATGGACAGCCAAAAAGACAAACCAATGGATCCTAGAGCAGATCAAGCTGGAAACCTCCCTGGAAGCCAAGATGACCAAACTGAGACTGTCGCACTTCGGACACATCATGAGAAGAGAAGACTCATTAGAAAAGACAATAATGCTAAAATAGGTAGAGGGAAGTAGTAAGAGAGGAAGGCCACATGCCAGATGGATGGACTCTATGAAGGAGGTCATGGGTATGGATTTGCAGGATTTAAGCAGAGCAGGGGAGGACAGAGAGTCTTGGAGATGTCTCATCCATAGGGTTGTCATGGGTCGAGATCGACTCGAGGGCAGTTAATAACAACAACAAGGGTACCCATAAATCAGGGATGACCTGAAGGCACACAACGGCAACAAACTGCAGATATTACTATCTTCTCCCTTTAAATAGCTTTAGTTGCATAATTGGTTGTAAAAGTAAGCAGCGATCTGCTTGCTCTTTTCCCCCCTACAGACAGTGGAAATGACATACCAAGAACTTTTCACTTTCCTCTGGAGGAGCTAATCAGTGGCAGAAGTTCAGGATGCTAAGTAGGCTGGTAGCCAAAAATGCAAGCAGCTGCGCGAGGGAGGAATTCCCCAGTGAGCAGACACCCGGAGCACCAGGATTTGCCTTTCCCTCTCCCTGGGTGCACAGGCCTTGTTAACACCCCTAGCAAGCGCATCGTGCTTCAATCTTCCTGAGCTACAAAACATTCACAGCTGTACAGTCTGCAGCATGAATGTGTGCATCCACTGAAGTGAAGCACATTGAAGGGGGTTCAAAATTCTTCTTTGCCGACAGACGCACAGGACTGCATAGCATGCAATGGTTGGGAATATCAGCTATCATTCTGGGAGGGAAATGTGCTTTAAATAAATGACTCTCTTCCATCTTCAGTTCTCTTGGAAATCTAGGACTCATTATCTGCCTGTTCATACATATTCCTGCCTTGCTATTTTTCTTTCTCTCTTCTCCCTCCTTTCCTTCTTAGATAACACTGGAAACAGTTTTGAAGCAGGACTTCTTACAGAAATGCTTCAGTGTTCTTGTTTTAGTTGTGATACTGGTTTTACTACTTATATAAATCATCTTAAACATACACTTTACTTATTTATTTATTTTCACGCTGCAGAGATATTATCAAGGTATCGATCTGTAGCTGTCTCCGCCTCTGTTTCATTTGCACAGATGTGAATGCTAGAGATTTAGGAGGAACTGGTTTTGAAGTGGTCATATTCCCCATTCTCAGGCTACAGACACACTGCAGAATTAATGCAGTTTCACACCACTTCAACTGCCATGGATCCATCCTAGTTTGATTTGGCACCAGATCACTCTAACAAGAAGGCTAGATATCTCATGAAATGACAAGTCCCAGAATTCTATAACATTGAGCCTTGGCAGGTAAAGCACTGTCAAGAGGCAATAATTCTGCAGTGCAGAAGCAGTCTATGGTCCAAAACACTGCAGAAATAATCCAGTTTCAGAACGCTTTAACTGCCCTGGGTTGGTGCTAGGCAGTCCTGGGAATTGTAGTTTATCGTGGTACCAGACAGAGAAGGTTAAATGTCTCACAAAACTAGTTCTCAGAATTCCTTAGCATTGTGCCAGGGTAGTTAAAGCGGTCTCAAACTGGATTATTTTTACAATGTGTCTTGGACCCCTGTCAGCTTTGATCCCCAGTTTTGGAACAAATGGAACTGATTTCCAATTAAATGGGTTTCAGGAGCAAGGTGTTAACCCCACATTAAGATCCCTGGAATACTTATACAGTGCTCAAGATGAGTAGCTCATGCACAGTACGCAATTATAGCACTACTATTCTACTTTATAGCAATATATTCCATGGCCAGATCCTGTAGAATCCTGGATTTTGCAGTTTACTTATCAATTCTCAGTCAGAGAGCTCTAGTGCCTCACCAAACTGCAAATTGCAAGATTCCATGAGGTTAAAGTGGTATCATAGCACTATAATTATGTAATATGAAAGAACCCGGAAACAATTACCTTGCTAGAATAGACTTAAAGTCCAGCCAACCCATCATCTCTGGTTCCAGATGCATCTAAGCTCAAGATGGCAATGCCTAACATAGTTTCTTCAATCTGAATGACATTTTACAGAGTACAAGTCTGAGTTAAGCCCCAAAGAGCTTACAATGGGCAAGGGGAATAAAGGCAACAGCAAACAGGTGAAGAATATTTGTTCCTATCATTTCTACATAGCTAGACTGATCTTTTGGCTATCCTCAGGATCTGCTAGTTAAGAGTTAAAGGCACTAAATGGGGGGGACGAAATTGCATTTAAACACCATAGCTAATAGCCATTCTCCCCCAAATTGCCCAGACATATAAACAAACCTTCTACATAACCAGACACAGCAGTGTTTTACCCTTTCATCCCTTTCCGTTTTAGCTTACACAAACCTCAAACGGTCCCATTTCACAGAGGAGCTACACTGAGGCTGCCTACTTTGCCCCAGCCCCACTCAGAGAGTTGCAAGGCTGAGTCCAGGATTTGAATGCCTTGAATGTCCTGCTACCTCCAGCCCAGCTTCCCAGAACTTGATTCACAGAAAGGCTCCTTCCCAAATCTCCCCCATTGCCAAACCAGCTCCAACCATCCTCTTGATTTCTGTTCCAACTCTCCATCGTCTGTTCCTTGCTACAGAGGCAAGTGCTTCATTATTATCAACTGGAGACCAGGGACCATATATATATATATATATATATGCATACATGCACGCACACACACACAGCATGGTGTAGTAATGGTTTGAGTGTTGGACTATGACTCTGGAGATCAGGGTTCGATTCCCCAGTCGAGCATAAAAACCCACTGGGTGACTTTGGGCAAGTCGCACTCTCTCAGCCTCGGAGAATGACAATGGCAAACCCTCTCTGAAGAAATGTGCCAAGAAAACCCTACCATAGGTTCATGAAGCACTTGCCTCTGTAGCAGAGTCTGGAAAGCTGGAACAGAAACCAAATCACTCTGACAAGAACCCACACGAAACCATATATATATATCTATATATATATATAGTCACTGGCCCTCAGTCGATAGAAATGAAATAGTTGCCTCTATATCTCATATATTTTATTAATAATAGATATATTTGTTCCCCAGCCCCCAGTTGCTAGAAATGAAGGGCTTCCCTCTCTATATAATATGTTTTATATATCTTATATACAATATACTATATATATATATATATGTATGTATGTATATATGTCCCTGGCCCAGTGACTGGAAATGAAGTACTTCTCTCTCTCTGTACATATATATATATATATATATATGATATAGAATATATGTATTTGGTCCCTGGTCCCCAATTGCTGTAAATGAAGTACTTCTCCAATATATTTGGTCCCCTGCTCCCAGTCGCTAGAAATGAAGTGCTTGCCTCTATATATTACAATATATATATATATATATATATATATATATATTACATTCATTAATATGTGTGTAATATAATTATATATGAATGAATAAAACCATATATTAAATAGTATACACACAGACCCAGACCCAATACCCACCATGACTGAAGGCACCGAGGCTGCTGCTTGTGTCCCCAGTGAGCGCCACCGCCAAAGACAGGCAACAGAAGCAGCACAGCTGCAAACTCTGCAAAAAGAAGAGAAGAAAGAAGAAACAGCAATAAAAAAGAAGACACATCAGGAGGGAAGGGAGGAGGAAGGCTGAGGGCAGAAGGATCAGGGGGATGAGGATGAGGATGAGGATGAGGATGGTGGTGATGGTGATGAGGAGGAGGAGGAGGAAGAGGAGGATTTTCTTTCAGTTACTCTCAAAGGTGCTGCAAGGTCTCTCTACACCTGATTCTACAGAGTAGCATGGCTATATTTTTTCAAGTCTACCACGATGATGAGGATGGGGATGATGGGGATGAAGATGTGGATGCTGGTGGTGATGAGGAGAAGGAGGAGGAGGAGGAAGATTTCTTTCTGTTACTCTCAAAGGTGTTGCAAAGACTCCCTACAACTGATATTTTTTTCAGGTCTACCACGATGAGGATGAGGATGATGGTAGTGGGGGTCATGATGATGATGATGATGATGAGAGGGGGGAGGAGGAGGAGGAGGATTCTCTTTCAATTAATCTCAAAAGTGCTGCAGGGTCTCTCTCAACAACTGATTCTACAGAGCAGGGCTATATATATATATATATATATATATATATATACCTTTCTAAGTCTCCCACGATGACGATGATGATGGTGGCGATGAGGCTAAGGCTGAGGATGGGGGTGATTCTTTATGCCCATCCTGTGGTTTTCTTTCTTTTTCCCCTCCCAAGCCTGGGACTTAGAGGGGTTTCCCATGGACAAGAAGAGTGCCCCACTAAAACACCCCCCTACACCCCCACTCAGACACCCCAAAAGTAGAGAGAGAGAGACCTTGGAGACTCCCTAGAGAAGTGCAAGACAGGAGCTGCCAGCAGGAGCTTCCTCAGACCTGATCTCCAGGAGGAGGAAGAAGGGGAGGAAGAGGAGGAGGATTTTCTTTCAGTTACTCTCAACGGTGCTGCGATGCCTCTCTACACCTGATTCTACAGAGTAGCATGGCTATATTTTTTCAAGTCTACCACGATGATGAGGATGGGGATGATGGGGATGAAGATGTGGATGCTGGTGGTGGTGAGGAGGAGGAGGAGGAGGAAGATTTCTTTCTGTTACTCTCAAAGGTGCTGCAAAGTCTCCCTACAACTGATATTTTTTTCAGGTCTACCACCATGAGGATGAGGATGATGGTAGTGGGGATCATGATGATGAGGATGATGATGATGAGAGGGAGGAGGAGGAGGGGGAGGAGGAGGGGTGAGTGAGTGGGAAAGCAAGCCAGGGATGTGGTCCTTCGATGGAGCTGGCCTTCTCCTGGGCAGGGAAGGAGGGAGGCCCGCTTACCTTGGCCAAGCCGAGGATGGGGAGCCTGGGGCTGCGGCTGCCCACCGAGGTCCAGCTCCGGAGGAGCGAGCGGAGGTCGTCCATGGAGTCCTCCTGCCTCCGCGGGGCATCGGGAGGCTTTACCTGCGGCCGCCCCTGCCTCCTCCTCCTCCTCCTCCTCCTCCTCCTCCTCCCGCGCCGCCGCTCTCCACGTGGATCGGGCCAGCCAAGCCCCGCCGCCTCTGCCTCTGCCTCTGCCTCTGCCTCTGCCTCTGCCTCTGCCTCTGCCTCTGCCTCTGGATCTGGATCTGGATCTGGGGATCAGCCCCAGGGGCAGGCATCCCGCCGCCGAGAGCCAGGCAGGGCCAAGGCACCAACAGGCGCCGCATCCCCAGCCCCAGCCCCGAAGGAAGCCAGGAGCGCCCCTCTGGGCGGAGGAGGAGCAGGGCTCCCGGGGAGCAGAGCAGCAGAGGACACCTTCGGGGGGGGGCAGTCGGATGGGGGTGGGTTTGCTCTTCAAGGGGGGGAAATGCCCCTGCAGAAATGGGGTTTTAAATGGGGGGGGGAATTAAGGGGGAATTGTTGTAAGCCGCCCTGATTGGGTCCCCAAAGGGCGGGATATAAATTATTATTATTATTATTATTATTATCATCATTATTATCATCATCATTATTATTATCATTATTATTATTATTATTATTATTATTATCATCATCATTATTATTATCATCATCATCATTATTATCATTATTATTATTATCATCATCATTATTATTATCATTATTATCATCATCATCATTATTATCATTATTATTATTATCATCATCATTATTATTATCATTATTATCATCATCATCATCATTATTATCATTATTTTTATCATTATCATTACTATTATCATCATCATTATTATTATCATTATTATTATTATCATCATCATCATTATTATTATTATCATTATTATCATCATCATCATTATTATCATTATTATTATTATAATCATCATTATTATTATTATTATTATTAAAAATTAAAAATTAATTTAAAAAAAAATTAAAATAATGTTGATTTTTCACACGCATCCCGTGTGTCTGTCCCCGTGTTGTATGCATATTGAGTCTCCCGTATCCGGAATGGCAACATCCAAAAATATTCCCAAATCCAGAAGGATCCCAATGGGGGGCTGAGATAGTGACGCCTTTGTTTCCCGGATGGTTCAACGTACGCTAACTTTGTTTCGTGCCCCAAATGATTGGAAATGCTGGGTATAAAATGACCTTGTACCTTATGGGTACAAGGCGTTTGTTGTTGTTAACTGCCCTGAAGTCCATCTTGACCCGTGGCAACCCTGTGGATGAGACAACTCCAAGAGTCCCTGTCCTCCACAGTTCTGCTGAGTTCCTCTACATTCGTACTCATGACCTCCTTAATAGAGTCCATCCATCTAGCATGCAGCCTTCCTCTCTTTCCCTCCACCTTTCCTAGCATTACTGGTTTTTTTCAAAGAGTCCTCCCTTCTCATGATGTGTCTGAAGTACAACAGCCTAAGTTTTGTCATCTGGGTTTTCAAGATTTCTGGCTTGATCTGCTCTAGGACCCATTTGCTTGTCCTTTTGGCTGTCTATGGGATCCTCGGCACTCTTCTCCAGCAACACATCTCAGATGAATGGATTTCTTCCTATCTTGTTTCTTAACTGTTCAGATCTTACATCCATCCATGGGAATAGGGAATACAATGGCTTGTATGATTCTAACTTTTGTGTTGAGTTGTATATCTTTGCATTTTAGGATCTTCTCTAGTTCTTTCCTAGCCACCCTCCCCATTCTTATTCTTCTTCTGATTTCCTGACTGCAGTCCCCATTTCTATCAATGTTTGATCCCAGGGATGGGAATTCTTTGACTATTCCTATTTCTTCATTGTCTAGATTGAACTTGTGTAGATTCTCCATGGAAATTGTTTTTGTTTTTCTTTATGTCCAACAGTAAACCCGCTTTCGCACTTTCTTCCTTGAACTTCCTTAGTAGTTGTTCTATGTCTGGGAGGTTTTCTGCTAGTATTCTGCTAGTGTCATCTTCATGTTTTAGACTAATATTCCTTCCTCCAATTCTGCACAATTTTCACTCCTCCTTCTTCTGTGTCCAGGCCTGCTTTTCTTACAATATGTTTCACATATACATTGAACAGGTAGGGTGATAAGATGCAGCCTTATCTGACCCCTTTGCCAATTGGGAACCATTCTGTTCCTCTGTGCTCTGTTCTGATAGTAGCCTCTTGTCCTGAGTACAGATTCATCATCAGGACTATCAGATGTCTTGGCACTCGCATGTCCTTAAGGACATTCCTTAGCGTTCCACAGCCATGAAACTGCACTGGATAATCTTGGGCAAATCATACTCTCTCAGCATCAGAGGAGGGCAATGGCAAACTGCTTCTGAATGCATTTTACCTAGAAAACCATGGACCTTATCACACAGGGTCCAAGCAGTCGCATCCCCGTCTCATTGTGACGGGGATGGGACTGCTTCAGACCCCCGTGTGATAAGGTCCCATGATAGGTTTATCTTTGGAGCCCTGGTGGCCAGTGGTTAAATGCTAGTAAATGCTGTACCATTTACAGCCTCACGATTCTGAGTTCGATCCTGCAGGGCTCCAAGGTCCACTGAGCCTTCCATCCTTTTGTAAGTCAGTAAAATGAGTACCCAGCTTGCTGGGGGCAATTGGCTTACACATTGGGCCTTTGCAGACTGCCAGAAATAGTGCAAATTGAGTCCACTTTAAATAATAATAATAATAATAATAATAAATTTTATTTTTATCCCGCCCCTCTGCATAGCAATCGGGGCGGCTCACAACAATTAAAATACAATAATTAAAATACATTTAAGTATCCCGATCCCTCCACCCATCCCTCCCACCCCTTAAGACCAAATTAAACTAGAAAAAATTAAAACAAGGTCAATAAAAACAGAGTGATAAAATAATAGTGACAACACAACAGAGAGTCTGGGGAGAGGATTCAATATTCATTCCTCAAGAGGGTCAATCTGGGAATGCCTGCCGGAAGAGATCCGTCTTAACTGCTTTCTTAAAAGCCGCAAGTGTTGTAATAAGACGGATCTCATCCATTGAGGCACTGCCCTGGCTCAGTGCTAGGGAACTATGGGAACTGTAATTTATTGTGGCACCAGAGCTCTCTGACAGAGAAGGCTCAATGTCTTAGAAAAAAATACAGTTCCCATGATTCCCTAGCACTGAGCCAGGGCAGTGCCTCAATTTAAAGTGGACTCAATTTGCACTATTTCTGGCAGTCTGCAAAGGCCCATTGTAAACCACTTAGGGAGTGTATATTCTGGCATGATTTTGAAAGGACAGGGAGAAATGGGCCTGTGGTGCCCACTCACATCCCACATCTACCTTAAGGAATAGCTAAGGTATTCAGTGCACATGAAATACTTTTGGGTGGAAAACCATCTAGGACTGGGAATGTATTGGTATATCCTGGATAACAGCATGGCTGGCTGGAACACAGAATAGAAACACTCCATTAAGGGGACATTTTGTTGCAGGCCCCATGAGTTGCTACTAAATTCAATTTCAAAGTATCTCCATGTTATACATGCTTTGTGCATATGTGATATTCTTTTGCTTTTTTCCTTGGGCCCTTTCTTCCTAAAATCAAAAAATCATTGCACTGCATATTTGATCAAGAGTTTCTCCTGCCTCCCAGTTGCTTCCCACATGTCAGATTCATATTGACACCAGCAGGACTGACAAGCATGCAGAACAAATAAGCTCTCCCCCTAGATGCCCATTCATTTATTTACTTTGGCTTCCTAGTTAGAACAAATTTTTCAGTGCCCAACACATAGGCAATCACAAAGTATATCTAAGCAAATAACTGGGAAGTACTCAGTTATATGACAACTCTGGCCTCATTGTTTGATTCATGGGGGCTAAAGCTGTGATTCTTGCCACCTTGTTTTTATCAATCAGAGCTGCTCATACCAATTTCCATCAGGGATAACACTACCATTAGGCAGAGTGAGGCAACTGCCTTAGAAAGCCAATGGTGACAGTAAATAGGCAACTAAAGGCCTCGGCAGACGGCTTATTGAGCCGTCTTGGAGGCCCGGAAGAGGAGGAGCAGCCACACGCGCGGCGCTCCTTCCTCTTCATGAGGTTGCCCTTGGCGCGCAGGCCGTGCGCATCCGGACACGCTGCAGCGGAAAAGACAGGGAAAGTGCGCCCTACGCGTTTAGGGTGCGGTTTCCCTGTCTTCTAAAAGGAGCTCCTTTTAGGAGCGCCGCAGGAGCGCTGTGATGCGGAGGCTGCGGTCCCACGGCGCTCCAGACCAGGGCGTTCCCGACGCCCTGGTCTGCATCCCCCCTAAGGGGGGGTTGCAGACTGCCAGAAATAGTGCAAATTGAGTCCACTTTAAGGGTTAGGGTTAGGGAATCATGGGAACTGTATTTTATTGTGGCACCAGAGCTCTTTGACAGAGAAGGCTCAATGTCTCAGAAAAGAAAAAAACCCAATTCCCATGATTCCCTAGCACTAACCCTAACCCTAAAAGTGGACTCAATTTGCACTATTTCTGGCAGTCTGCAACCCCCCTAAATGATGGAAAACAAAGCTGTGTGTACAAACTGACTTACCCATATTCCTTCAGCTGCCCTGGTGCCCTCTGGTGGATACTGTCTTCTCACCAATGTCAAAATAAGATTCTTCAATGGGCAAGAGGGTGCCTTATTGTTCTTGAATATCTTTGGCCAGCTCTGGTTCCTCTTATGAACCCTCAGTGTTCTTTGAGGGAAAATGAATCATTAAATAAGACAATGATGCTAGGAAAGCTGGCAGTAGAAAGAGAGGAAGACCATATGTCAGATGGTTAGACTTGATCAGGGGGGATACAGGCCTAGGCCTGCAGGACCTGAGCAGAGAGGTTGAAGACATAGTGCAAATTGAGTCCACTTTAACTGCCCTGACTCAGTGCTAGGGAATCATGGGAACTGTAGTTTATTATGGCACCAGAGCTCTCTGACAGAGAAGGTTCAATGTCTCAGAAAAAAATACAATTCCCATGATTCCCTAGCACTGAGCCAGGGCAGTTAAAGTGGACTCAATTTGCACTATTTCTAGCAGTCTGCAAAGGCCCAAAGGGACTTGGAGATATCTCATCCACAGGGTTACTACTGAGTCAAAGTCAAGTTGCAAGCAACTAACAGCAACTACAACAAACCAAAACAGAATGGAATTCTTTGGGGAATTTATTCAGCACAAAAATAAATATGGCATTTCTACACAAAAAGCATATGTTTTCTGTAAACAAAAATGTTTTGTTATGTTTGTTTGTTTTGCACACCCAGGGTGCAGTTCTTCACTAATTTTCTTCTAGAAGAAAGCAATGAGTAGTTTTAACAATTTCTCCTTGCTGCAAGAAAGCCTTTGAAAATCAGACTGTTTTCAAAGCCTATTCACAATTCAGGGCTTATTCCGTGCAAAATTCACATGTGGCTGTTTTGTGCATATGCTTAGTGAATATTGTTTTCTGCACAAAACAAATGTGTGAAAATTGTGCAGAATAGGTCCTGAATTGTGACTATTCTAATCAGTTCAGGATTCTTCTCATCAGGGGTTCTCAACACTTGAAAAGCATCTTTTTCAACTATTTTAGAATTGTTATAAGTATTCTTTCATCCCTTTTGTATAGAAAAAAAGCATCCTTTGCAGGAGACAGTGCATTTGGTTAAAAAACAAAAAACAAAAATACATTGGCAGATGGTGATACACAACATATAGTTCTACCTAGGTGGAATTACAACCTCTCTTCCCCATCTCCATGATCTTCAGCAGGACTTGATGTGCTTCTTCTTCGTATGCTTGTACAGTTTAACTACCAACTCCATCTCCGTCTCTAAGGATCAACCAGGAGTCCAAGGACATGGGCATGTGGCCCAACTGTCAGGGCTGGACCATGTGGTTTTCAATGGACAGAGATGAACTTTATGTGTGAACACTTGCTAGCAAGACAAATGGAGAAACCAGTCACAGAGACCATGATGGAAGCAGACTTAGAAGCTCTCTCGGCCAATTCTGTACCAACTGATGTGATAGGGCTACCATATGGCAATTGAGCCTGAGGGCCTGTTCATACAAGAATGCTTTCAAACACAACTCTAATCCTTTTCATTTGAGGCATGAAGGCAATACAGTCGGCACAGGAGGCAACCACATGAACTTTACTGAGGCAGAGAAGACACTTCATGTTTCCATCCTTTTCAGGGATCTTGGCAGCACAGGAGATGCGCTTCTTGAAAGACATCAGCAAGAGAAAACTCCTGAGGGCAAGTATGGTGTAGCCACAACCACTGCCAAATTACCAGGCATATTCCCAGGACTGAATGGGATGAAGAAGGCCTGATGAGATGAAGAGTCAAATTGAAGAACATGGTTCCTATTGATGCTTCTGCATCAATGAGGAGGAAGGAACTTTCAGGTCTGGTGGGATGGTCTCTATATAGGGCTGCTGGAAGTGTGTAGGGCTAATACGTAGAACAGGGGTAGGCAACCTTTCCCCTTTAAGGGCCGAGGGACTTCAGCTCCCAGAAGCCTCACCATGTTGGCCAATAGTCCCATGTTGGCCAATAGCTCCTGGGGTTCTGGGAGCTGAAGTCCCTCGGCCCTTAAAGGGGAAAGGTTGCCTACCCCTGCTGTAGAAGGTTCCAAAAGATGCACTGGGCAGGTGCAGGATAACCCATTTTTGTGAGGCACAGAGCCCATGATGAAGAATGCATAATATAACCTAATATGATACTCTGATAGCACTAATAACCCAACATGAAGCAGAAACCCATCACAGAATATTGTTTTTGCTATTGACATGGATGGGGTGTGTCTTTTTTCTCCCATCCCTTACCAGCTATTTGGAGTATGTTGAACACAAATTGCCACACTCTACTCTGCTTTGTCTCTTTAGGGTGAATGAAAGGATGAGTTCACACATGCATGTCTATTGTTGAGTCCCCTGGAACATCCATTGATGTGAGAAATAGTGAGAAACGAGAAATAGCTTACCTTCTCACAAGAGAGAAATGGACACCAGAGATCAATTGCTACAGGTCAGAGGCTTAGACAGGCTATTATACTTAAAATGAGGAGAAGACGTTTCAAATACCTCCTGTTGTAAATGTACAGTTTGTTTTATGAAGAGAGAGCATATAACTGGAAAGGCTTAACCTCCCCATTGCTTTTGCACAGAGTCCAGATTAACATCATGCTGATGGAGACATTCACTGAAAAAGTGAGGGTGACTAGCGCTAACCAAGTAGAGAGATCTTGTAGCACCTTTGAGACCAACTGAAAAAAAGATAATGGCAGCATGAGCTTTCCTAGACTTCAGTCCACTTCCTCAGATGCTTTTGGTGGAATCATCAAGACCATTCTAAATTCTGCAAGACTTGGTACAAGTTTATTATTTATGCTTTATTATTTATGCAAACAAAATTGCTGTCTTCTCATTGCCTCCCCATCCACATGTTGGTTTTTTGATAGATTATATTGCTTATGTTTCTTTTTGTAAAAAAAAAAAATTTTAAACAATTAAAAATATTGTTGTTCATGTACAATAACTATAACATTAATTAAAAAAAATATATTTCAGGATGAAATGAGTGAGTCAATGGCTGTCTGTCCGCATAACCTACCTCAGAGGGATATGTGAGGAAACTCAGCTTAGTTACTTAGAGGAAGGCTTTGATTATACTGTAATAAATAAATTATTGGAATTTGTATACTCTCGGCAGTATTCCTTACAAAAGAGTTTTGATATTTATTTGTTTTTACCAGTATATCCCTGGCTATGTTGCCACCCACAACAGTTCTGAGATAACTTGCTCTTTTAAAAGACTGCTCATTCATGCTTATGCCAAGAGCGTGCAAGTCACTAGTTACTTGCAGTTAGTTCTTCCCCTCAGTAAGGAAGATATAGCCATGTTACACTATATGATGCTTTCACATTGCAGAATTAATGCAGTTCGACACTGTCATGGCTCCATCCTAGGCAATACTGGGATGTGCAGTTTGATGTGGCACCAGAGCTCTCTGAGAAGGCTAAATATCACACAAAATTACAAATCCCATAGCATTGTGTTATGAAAGTTAAAGTCATTGTGTTATGAAAGTTAATTCTGCAGACGCAGCCATGTTTGCAATTTGAAGAGGGATAGGTTCCCTCTTTTCCAGTGTATGTAGCCTTTCTTCTCAGACAGGACCCAAGCCATGCCAACTCTTTTCATGTTAAGAATAAAGCACACTAAACAACTGACTGATACAAAGGTGTTTTTACAACAGTTAAAACATATTGGCATAGTGTATGGTGTAGTGGTTTGAGCATTGGACTACAACTCTGGAGATCAGGGTTCGATTCCCAGCTTGGCCATGAAACCTACTGGGTGACTTTGAGCAAGTCACACTCTCTCAGGCTCAGGGGAAGGCAATATCAAACCTCCTATGAACAAATTTTGCCAAGAAAACCCTGTTGTAGCTTCATTTTAGGGTCACTGTAAGTCAGAAATGACTTCAAGGCACACAACAACAACAACAACAACAACAACAACAACACATAGTGAAATGATAAAAAAAACATAATATACTCTATTAAAAAGATCTTTCTGCTGCAGTAACTCAAGAGCCAAAGGCCTGCCTAAATAAAAAGGTCTGTGACTTCAGGTAGAAATAGATGCGGTCAACTGAGCCTCCCAAGAAAGGAATTCCACAAGTTGCACATGTATGTCTATGTGTGTGTGTGTGCATGTTTGTTATTTTCTGTCTTCAAGTCTTATCCAACTTATGGCAACCCTAAAATGAAACTACAACGGGATTTTCTTGACAAGATTTGTTTGCCATTGCCTTCCTCTATAATGCTGAAAGAATGTGACTTTGCACAAGTTTCCATGGTTTCCATGGCTGATTGAACATTAAAATCCTGGTCTCCCAAAGTCTACTGAAACATTCAAACCCTTACACCCCACTGGCCCTCACACACACATACACACATACATGTGAGAGTGTGGATCTGGATTTAGAAATAGATATCACTTTACACTGTGTGGTGTACAGTGCAGTGTAGTGGTTTGAACATTGGACTATGACTCTGGAGACCAGGGTTCGAATCCCAGCTTAGCCATGTAAACTCACTGGGTGACCTTGGGAAAGTCACAGTCTCTCAGCCTGAGAGGATGGCAATGGCAAACCCCCTTTGAAGACACATGCCAAGAAAACCCTATGAGAGGTTCGCCTTACGGTCACCATAAGTCAGAAATGACTTGAAGGCAGACAATGACAACAAGCAAAAATCACTTTACACACTTGCACACACACACACACACACATGCATGAAGGAGGACTTTGAGTTGCCTTTCTTCTCTCAAACTAGCTTTCCTCTTGCAGCTGACAAGTGAGCATCTGGGAGGTTTTTTTGGTGAATACCAAAATACGTGAATGCTCAAGTCCCCTTAAATACAATGGCATAGTAAAATGATATCCCTGCTTTGCTTTGCTTTGCTTTATACGAGATGGCAAAAACAAGGTTTGCTTTTTGGAATTTATATTTTTTGGAATATTTCCGTAGATGTTCAAATCCATGGATAAAAAAATACATGGATACGGGCCAACTGTATTTCATAATTAAGTCTGATGTTGTTTATGGCTAATTGATTTGTTCCCAGATATAAACTGTGGCCTCTGCCATGCCACACTGACAATCCTGTTTAAAGATAACTCCATTCCAGCTGACATGGAAACAGCCTAAGTAACAAAAAACATATACAGCTTGAAATGGTATGGTTCTTCCATTAATTTATGTTCTTTACGAGCCAGGAAAGCTCCTAAAATAAAATTCCAACCATCTCCCCAGTCTCTGTATTAAATTCTACATTTTGCAGAAGCCTCAAAACATGGTGTTAGAAGTGGAGCAGTTTCCCCTAAAGAGCTCTAAAATTACCAGTTTCTGGGATGGAGACCTAACAAAGTCTGGCATGCTCCCAGAAATGAAGAGAGAATCTCCACAGAACTGCTTTTCACCATATTTACAGTGTATTATTATTATTATTATTATTATTATTATTATTATTATTTGTAACATCAGTATTATTAGCATTCAGTTCATTGCACATGGCTTTTCCA
Organism: Phrynosoma blainvillii; assembly: GCA_026167975.1. Taxonomy (NCBI): domain Eukaryota; kingdom Metazoa; phylum Chordata; class Lepidosauria; order Squamata; family Phrynosomatidae; genus Phrynosoma; species Phrynosoma blainvillii. The sequence goes on along the minus strand of JANUYF010000007.1, from coordinate 7,341,433 downwards.
ATCATGTTGCTGAAACAAAGATCTTGAATTCACATTCCATTTTGCACCTCAGCCAGCTTGTAAAATCAAAAGGAATCAAGCGTTTACGTTTCCACTTGGTCCAACCATGCTGGTCGCAAAGAAATGCTTGTGATTGCTAATATTAAATAGCAATTTTCTGCTTACATGAATTGCTCTGTATTGCACAGCATGGCCATCCTAATTTGATTAGTTCTACACATTTATTTATGTTTGCTGGGTATCCTCTCTCCTGGCACCAAGAATGAAGTTCCAGCTATCCTGCTGACATCCCTGCATTGTATTTTCTCTGCTCTACTGCCTGATCTGGATTCTGGGGCAGAAATAAGCTTGCACCTCCATGCTGAGCGCTTAAGAGCTAACATGCAGTGCCTCCTATGAGATGCTGTTCTTGTTCGGTGATCGCTAAAGGCTAATTCTTGGGTTTGGAAAGAGATTAACCAACTTGCTTTTCCACTGTCATCAGCACTAGTACTTTTTTTTTTTTTTTTTTTTTTACAAAAAAGACATTAGTATCAGAGAATTTCAAGCACAGAAAGCTAAGGAGACATCCTAGAAAATGGACAAATATCATTGCCCTCCTACCCAAATAATGATGCCAGACACAAGAGTTGGATGAAATGATGCCACAACTTTATTGACCTCAACAATCTGTCACACAGCAGCAAATGGCATGTGCAGGCACAAATTTGTATGTGGGGATCTGGTTAAGCCAAATCTTTCATCCATAGACTTCTGGGCTTGAAAACTAGGATAAAGATCCTCCAGTTCATCCTAGCCTGCTCCCATGAAGGCATGAGAGAGTCCCAAAGGATTCCTCCAAGTGACACAGGTTGGCACTCTTACCTGAGAAAGTCAACCTGGGACAAGAACCCACTATACATCTCTTCTCAAGCTGATCAGCAGTGCTAAAAAAGTGGCATTCTTTCACCTTGTGGTGCCAACAAAAGCTTCAAAGAGAGTCAACCAATGCTAATCGCCTGCACACCACCAGTTGTGACATAAAATCAATGCTTAACCAATTAGACAAATAGTAAACTGTAGCATGGCATAGTGGTTTCAGCATATGACTCTGGAGACCAGGGGTTGAATCCCCATTTGGCCATGGAAACACGCTGGGTGACCTTGGGCAAGTTACATGCTCTCAGCCTCAAACCCCCTCTGAAGAAACTTGCCAAGAAAACCCCATGCTAAGTTCAGCTTAGGGTTGTCAGAAGTCAGAAATGGCTTGAAGGCACACAACAACAGTCAAACATTGCACAGCATGATGTAGGCGAAAAAACTGTATCACCAGTCAATTGTGGCATGATGAAAAAAAATCCTGCTCAACCTCCCAAAGGCAAATGGAAATTCCCATGCTATATAGAGATGGGGTAGAGAGCAGAAATGGAGGAGAGGCTGAGGCTGCATCTGCACTGCAGAAATAATGCAGTTTGACAAAGCTTTAAGTGTCATGGCTCAATGCTATGTTATCTTGGGATTTGTTGTTTGTTGTGGCACCAGAGGTCTTTGACAGAGAAGGCAAAACATCTCACAAAACTACAAATCCCAGAATTCCATAGTCATATACCATGGCAGTTAAAGCAGTTTCAGGCTGCATTATTTCAGCAGTGCAGATGCAGCCTAAGTCAGGGCAGTGCTGCCTTAGTCCAGGGCAGCACTGTGTGAAAGCACATCCTGAGGTACCATTTGGCCAATAGCTTGGGGAAGTCAGAATCACTTCCATCAGAAAGTCAGGGAAGTGTACTTCCTTTGGAAAGTTTCCATATATCACAAGCTTCTGTCTTAATGCACCCAGCACTTTGATGGATAAAAATGAATGAGCAATGATTCAGAGCACAGATCTCTTTCTCTTGCAGACAAAGAGAAAATTGATTTTTATTTAAAATAATAATAATAATAATAATAATAATAATAATAATAATCAATTAGCAGAAATGTGTGAGGAAGTAAAATCGGGTGTCATTGTGGGTGGCCTAAATTAGGGTTCCCCCCCCCCCACAGGCTCTGTTTTAGAGGAGTTTCCTGGAAGCTTGCCCAGAGTATTTAAAGAACAGGTAACTCTGAATTCACAGAACTGTAATAATAAAAAAAATCACTTTATGATGTCCTAAGCATGCCAAAATGCCTCCCCTTTTATACTATAGGATGGAACGGCACAGACTGAGTTATGCCATTTGACAGATGTAAAAGCATCATCTACAAATACTGACTGGAATTCAGTGCTGGGTTTAAGTCTACATGAGTAACCTTGGGCAAATCACAATTTCTTATCCTTAGAGGAAGGAAAGGAAAACTATCTCTGAACAAATCTTGCCAAGAAAATCCCATGATAATGTCACTATAGGGTTGCCACAAGTCAGAAACAACTTGAAAGCAATACAGAATTCTGGGGAACAGAACTGAGCAATTTTGAAATGTTCATATTCAGCAAATGGTAGCCATGATGTTAATACACAGGAGAGCCAGTGAAGTAACTGTTACACATCAGAACTGATGGACATTGGGATCAATGCACAATGGATGCCAATGTACATTGGCTGCTCCCAAAACACAAGTGGGCAATAGCTAGGGACTGCTGATGCACATCAATAAAAAGCCCATGTGCCACAGAATACCAGCTAGGGACTGCTGATGTGATCTGTAGGGGCCGATGCTTATGGGAACACTCTGAGATATGCATCTTTGCAATTCACTAGGAGAATTCTGCAGGGGTTCTGTGTTGGAAGATTTTTACATTCTTAGATAGATAGGTATTTCCTGCATGCAGACAACCTCACTCTGTGTCTCATTCAAATTAACCATGTGACCTAGGTCACTCCCCCTTTTAGGGAAACTAAGGGCCTCTACAAACGGGCACTTTGGGCCATCCTGGAAGCAGGGATGTGGAGAGGCAACCGTACGCCGGCCACCTCAACCCCTCCCGGAAGATGTCCTGATGCTACGCGCCACTACACATGGCACGCAGTGTCAGGACATCCTTCTGGCGCAGCCTTTTGACGCGCTGTGCCAGAAGGGGCACCAAGGAGCCATGCGCTGGCTCTTAGGGTGCCCTTTTTGCCACCTCTGAAAAGGACTGGCATTTTGCCGGTCCTTTATGAGGTGGCAAAAGGAAGGATTGGGGCTGAGGCGTCCGGCAGCCTCGGCCTTGATCTTCTGCTTACCGGGGCGGCTTAGGGCCGCCCATCTGCATCCCCCTTAAGAGGCCGGCCTGGGGGCAGAGTGGGGACATGGCAACCACACACTGGCCACCCCGACTCCGCCCCGATGCCACCATCACACTGTGCCAAAGGAGTGCAGAAAAGCCACCACCGTGGCAGGAAGGGCAACTTTTTGCTGCTCAAAAATGGAGCAGCATTTTGCCTGCTCTTTTTACAGCAGCAAAGCACTGGATCAGAGCCACAGTATGAGGTTGCTGTGGTCCTGATCCGGCAAAGAAAGGGGCAGCTTGCCACCAGCCCTTAGGGGCCATCTGTACAGCCCCTAACAGACATTCTCTCTCAAAGATTTTCAACTGATCTGCATGTTTTGCATCTTCATCCTTTCTCGACTTTCTTTGGAAAGATAGTGAGATAAAGATTTCTTTTTACCTGAACTATTCACTAGCTAGATTAGGATATAGATTAAAGCCATTAGTAAACTTTTGTTTTAAACTACAAGCTACATGTTTGTTGTTTTTTGAGTCAGTCTTAGTTCTTAGGGAAGCCTAGACAAGAGCACATTTCTGCTACTCTGCTGATTTAAAGCTAAACTCTAACAGGCTTGGCTTTGGTATTTTTGACATTTAAATATTGTCGTTTCCTTTACTAAAGGCTGAAGCCTTAGGAAATTTAAATTACCCTACACTCTGCTACATATTTAAGTATAGTTACACAACGTAGACTGTGATATAGAATCACATCCATCAGTTTATATATTATTCAAAACTGGAAGTCTTTGGAGTAAAAACAAAACTGCACAAGCCAATGCAACTGTTCATGTTTGTTTGATGGATACAATAAATAACTCCAGAAATGCAACAGCTCTCCACTCCGCCCTGCTAAGAGAAGATGGAATGGGACAGATGAACTGTATCTTTCAGCAGATGCAAAGATATCACTTTTACTAGCGCCGAATGTATTATCCATCTGTGCACAAGGAGGAAGTGGCACAAAGCTTGAGGTAACTCCACTTTTTTGTGGAAGTACAAAAAAATCCATTTGGGAGGGAATGATAAAGGACATGGATGTGGGAAACTCAACCCAATGAGAACCGAGTATATCAATGGTCATCAAACACTAAATATTTGAAGGAGGATAAGCCATAATTTATGGAGAAGTCACAATTTATGGTAAGCCACATTTCACGGTAAGCCACAATTTTTGGAGAATCCTGGCATACGTGAATAAGTTGTTACTGCTTTGCTGCTCCTTCCTCTCACATAAGGAGGTAAACAAACAAGGAATGTCAGTATGCAAAGGGATCTTATAGCACCTTTGAGAGTAACTGTTGGTCTCAAAGGTGCTACAAGATCCCTTTGCATACTGATATTCCAGACTAACATGCCTAGGTCCCTGGATTTTAAACAAGGAATTGTTTGCTTTACAAAGCATTCAATCATAACATCCTGGTTTGTTGCTCACAAACAAGGTTGTACTTGTGAATCAAACAATTAGAAGACTGTGAAAAGAAGAAGAATTGACAGTCATGAATAATTGACTCCCTCAATTGTGATGAATAATTACAAATAAATGGAGCCTCTATGTCCAGATATAGAGGGAAAACAGACCGGCAAAATGCAGTGTCTTCCCAGCAGCTTGGTAAAATGGCATATGCATGATGCACCCCCCTCCCCAGATGCTGGGAACACACCATGAAGCCACCCCTCTGCCCACATGGAGGCAGTTTTTTGGCACTCCAATGGTATGGCATTTAGATGCCATACACTACAGGAGCACTGGCAAACACATCTTTTCCCTAGCACAAAAAGGAGTGGCAGAAAGCCACTTCTTTTTGCACTGGAAAAATGCCAGTTTGGGGGTATGGTGTAGGGTTGTTGTGGCACTGTGGCATGCAGCTCCATTGTGGCCCCAATCCAGCATTTTGGGGCCATCTGTTTTGATCCATAGTTTACCTTAAGACCAGATTTAGGAGCAAAAAATAAGCAAGGGCTTCCACATTTCTAGAAATATTTTTCCAGTCATAAGGATGTCTTGGTCCAATCCATCAGCACTGTGATTATGAGACTTCCAAAGTGTCTTTATTTCTTCAAAAGATTATTCAAATCCTTAGCTCTTTATCATTATCTACATTTTCGCTTTGTGTCAACAGGAGTCATGAAATTGTTCCTTGCGCCGAGTGATATCTCTCTATAATAGTACTTCATTCCAAAATTGCTTCAGACACTTATGAACTTCTACTCTAGAATTATTTAACATTTCAGTGCCTTTTCCAATTAAGAATTAAATCTGATCTACTCTTTACTTGGCAGCTACCAGCAGCAGCCTCCCTGTTTACATAAATTGGGAGATACTACAAAGGAAACACTGCCAGATTTCATGACTGAGATTTAATGTGTGCCTCAGTCATCAACCAAGAAAATAAAAACTGTGGTGGTTAATTTTTTAACCATCCACCAAGCCCAGCTTCATCCCAGAAAGTTATCATCAAGCAGTTTTATGCATTTCATTTGGGTCAAGGCATCTTGATCTGTCCTGGGACGCTACATAGAGTGTTCCAAAATGCCAAAAAAGAGAGGAAAGTGTATGGTTCAAAATTAAAAGTGGCCCAAAATTCACTTCTGTCTTTGAAAAAAAATCTATCTAACTAACATGTGTCCAGTTCTGGGCACCACAATTCAAAAAGGATGTAGACAAGCTAGAGTGTGTCCAGAGGAGCACGACCAAAATGGTGAAGGGTCTGAAAGCCACCAAGCCCTATGAGGAGTGACTTAGAAAGCTGGTTATGCTTAACCTAGAGAAGAGAAGGTAAGAGGTTATATGACAGCCCTGTTTAAATATTTGAAAGGATGTCATACTGAAGATGGAACAAGTTGTTTTCTGCAACTATTTTTCTAGGGAATAGGATCCAGAGTAAACAGAGGCTGGATGGCCATCTGTTGGGGATGCTTTGATTGTGTATTGGGTTGGACTTGATAGTCCTTCAGGTCTCTTCCAACTCTATGATTCCTCTATCATCTATCTATCTATCTATTGGAAAGTTGAATTGCCACTACTATAGGCGTCTGGGAAAGAGAATCCTTCTTTTCAGGGTGGAAAAAAAGCAATCCAAGGAGTTGTAGGGATGGAGAGCCAAAAAATTAATCTTGATGGGTACATGAGGCTCCTGAGCCCACTTTGTCCATGCAGATGTAGTTGTTATCACAATTGTATCACATTCCCTTTAAAGGAGGAGGGTGAAATACTCTCTGGAGGGTGTAATAATCCTATGGCTCTTCCACACCATAGGGTTACAATACTATGGTTTCACTGACATAGCTGCATCTTGTGGAATGCTGGGATTTGTAGTTTGGTGCGCTCAACCTGAGAGGATAGCAATGGAACACCTCCACCCCACCCCCACCCCCCCACCCCCCAAGAAGCTTGCCAAGAAAACCCCATGATAGGTTTGGCTTAGGGTAAATGACGAAGGCACACCACAACAGCAAGAAGAAGAAGAATTCCAAATAGCCCTCCCTAAACTGCAAAACCAAGATTCCATAGGATGAAACAATGGCAATTAAAGTATTATAATACCCACACTGTTGTGGCTGTTTGCACAGGCATCCTGCTGAGCCACCCTACATGCCCACCATTGTCACCAGTCATTCACTCTGGGGTCAGAACAAGGTGCCCAACCACATGGCCTATCTGGATAAACAAGAAAAAGCAGAAAGTCCCTGTCTTTTTCCTGTCCTTTCTGATTTTTGTTTTAAATTACTATGACATTTTCCCTATCCTGAAGTATTCCCAGGGAATTCCCAGCAGTTACAAGGATTCTTTATTTCTACTCATCAGGTTAGTTTAAATTAAACCCATATTTCCTGGAAAGAAATGATAGGCATGCTGTTGGTCAGTCCCAGTTTTTGAATGGTGAGTCAAGACATAGGTAAATCTCATTGATTCAATGGGCTTACTCTGGTCAATGGGCTTACTCTATTACTAATAATAGGATTTAGACCCTAGACTCCTTGCCTACAGGAACTACACTGGTTTCAAGTCCTTCATTGTATTAAAGTATATGCTGCAAGAACAAAAGTGAATCTCGTGACACCTACTTCTGCCTCCCATAATTTTCTCTTTGTCAGAAACAATTGCATGGACCTATACATTTCCATGCGACAGCCAATCTTTGTCAACTCTTATTTTGCAAGGTATAGTACAGTATAGTGTGCAGTTCCTAATTGTTCACATGTCTTTTTTTTAAAAAAAAAAAAACCACAAAATTCCTAATTTGCAAACACAACTGACAACTGATTGTCTGGCGTCAAATCCCAGAGAGAAATGCTCTGGCATGCTGAGGACTCGAAAGTTATTTTATAAACCATTGTTTCCAGTGGTTGCTGTGACAGCACTTCTTTAATTTCTTATTGTGTCTGCATTCAGTGGAATGTGTTTGATTTTGCCTACCTCAGCAACTGCGAGATCTGAAATTTCACAAGGGGGGGGGGGGATGAACAGGAAATGAAATTACAGTGTCATTCTTATAATGGCCCATTGTATAACACAGGAGTCAACAGCAAATCTCCAGTTGTATTCAATTCAAGTTTTTAAAACTGATTTTAAATGGATGCATACAAATGTAATGTTTTACTGATATTCATGCAGATACCAGTGTGTCTGCCTATCTTGTCTCTATAATGAAAAGGAAAAGGTGAATTAGAATAGCAGGAGCTGCTCCATCAGTTCTTTTGAGATATTTTAATTTTTCTTCTCCCACAACAGTAGTTTGACTGACTGCAGCACCATACCTTCCAGTTGTCCCAATCTGGCAAAGACTGTCCCGATTCATCCTCTGCTGTTCCACTTTTTCAGCCACTTTTAAAATGTCCCAGTATTTCTCTCTTCCTTGCACTTCTTCCCCATTTGTCCTCAGCTTACTTCAGTTACTGCAAATTGAGCTCGCATTGCAAAAGTAGTTTGTATTCATTTAACTCAGAAGGAGGACAGGAGAGGAAGGGACAGAATTTGGCCATCCCAGTAGACTTGGGCAAAACTTGAGTGTTTTTCCTCCTTAGTAACCTCTGCTATCTTGATCATACTCTGATGTTACTTGGTCACATGTGTCCACAATGGTTTCCCCTCTCCCTCAACTGTTTCTGTTCAAGCCAGTCATTTTAACAATTATAATATCTTTTTAAAAAATGGTGCCTGTGGTTGCTTAGTCCCTCTCCCCGCATGCTGCCCTGATCCTTTAGATTGGAGTTCTGCAGATAGATGCTTTTGTTCAGTGCTACTGTAAGCCTCTAAACATCCCCTAATACATTTATTAATCAAATTTGGTATGACATGAGCAGATGTGGCTGCAATGACATACATAGTACCAGAATAGGTAGTGTGGATGACACATAGGCCCATCCATGTGGAAAGGAGTTAAGATGGAGTAGCTTGCTTGAAGAGTGTCACCACTCCATCTCCTACTCTGCATTTCTGATAGATAGACAGGAAAGTTGTCTGGGAACATGGAACGGAGTGGTAGAAACAGATGGTTTCTCCTTTTTCTCATGGTGCAAAATGAAATGGAAAGGGGCTTGGGGTGAGGAAGTAGTCAGTACATCTATTTATTTCAGCAGTACCTGGGCCGTACACATGTCCTTGGGTCTTTGCTCCTTTTTCACAGAAAATCCACCTGGTGTTCCAAGGATCATTGTGACCTCTTAAGAACATGCTGGCTCCAGGTATGAAAACATGAAAATATAGAGACCTCAAATACAATGTGGGGTATGTACTAACAGAACTAGACAAACTCTGGGAGGCTTGGGGCTGATTTTTATCCCCCTGGACTCACCATTGGTTGCATCAGTTCCAAAAAATGAAACAAGAATGAAAAAGAAAAACTGGATGTGGCTGGAAATCCACTTCATGGTTTCATAAGCCCGGGAAGTTGTAGGTAAAGGACATGACAAGGCACAGAGAGGCCCTTGCCTTATTTTTCTTCCATCTCAAGCAATGCAATGGTTTGAATTGTTTTGATGGAACTCGAGAGCAAGGGGTATGTTAAGGAAAATCCTTGCCAGACCCTGCTTTAAATTTATACATATAGTCAATGGAATCTTATATGACCAGATACATTATGTAAGTTCATGTATACCTAGCTAGGTAGCAGAGGCACTAAGCAACCCCTTTACTGAATTGCAAAGATGTGTAATGGGCAAGAGCACCTAACACACATTGTGCACCAATGCACATCAGTCACTTTCTTATCTCTGCTACATAGTAATACAATAGCAACCCTCTACTGGATTCAGATGTTACACAACTGTGCAATTCTAATTCCCACAGGCACAAGTCCACATATGGAGACATAAGGCTCCAACAGGAATGCAGCCATACATATTATGGAGGAGAATGTCTGTCTATCTATCTGTGGGACTTAAGTTATTCAGGGCATACTTTGGACATCAATGTCAATAGGACTTAAATTCACTGAGTATGGAGTGCTTCTAGTCTATTGACAAAATTCTTGAAATTCCCAATGGCTGTTGATAAGTGACTTTACATGGCCGAGCTGAGATTTGAACCTTGGTGTCCAGAGCTGTAGTCCAATGCTCAAACCACTATGTCACCATGGCTCTCAGTCACTTTACCTTTTATGGTGACTCTCAGCGATATCTCTCTCAGTGATCTTTTTATCTAAACATTAAAATAATGTCATTAGTAACATTAATAATGACTACATCCCTGCTGATGACATGCATCTATGCACTCTTAGTAACTTGTGGCAATGCTTCTCTTATTTCCTTGGATACACAAGAACTATCAGACTGCATCCAGGTGGATAACCACAGTCATCAGTAGCCAGGCTTTGTCTGCATGGGCCAAATAAAACAACTTCTCTCCCTCCTTCTGGCAGGGTATCCAGACAATGCAGGGCCCAACCCCTGATTCTGGCATGAATAATCTGGCCTGTTCAGCACCAAACCCAGGGCATATCCCTCTTAATATGGATTAAAAAAACCTCCCTGTTTACTCTAGATATTTCCAGAAGATTCAGAGCCCTCTGTTCTGATGCTGGGTAGCTGTTTAAAATGTGTTCTACTGCCACTGATATGCATCACAATGGAAATTATCACATTAATAATAAACCCAATTTACCTCTTCTGAGTTAAATTCAAATTTGGGATGCAACTGGGTATTATCGCATGGATTTTGCCACCGTTGCCACCTCCCAACTGCATCCCTGCAAAATCCACCCTATCTCGCCTCTTTGCAAAGTTGGGAGCTTCCCCACTTTACAAATCGGCCAGCTGAGGGTGGATTTTAACTGAATTTTTACAGGGATGCACTTGGGAGGCAGCAATGGTGGCAAAATCCATGTGGTAATACCCAGCTGCATCCCAAATTCAAATTTAACTCAGAAAAGGTAAATTTAGGGCCTCGGCAGACGACTAATTGGGTCGTCTTCCGGGCCCGGAAGAGGAGGGGCAGCCGCACGTTCGGCACCCCTTCCTCTTCCTGAGGTCGCCCCTGGAAGCGCCGGCCATCCGCACGGCCAGCACTTCCGGGTTGACCTCACGCCGCGGCGACCGCACTCGCCGCAGCGTTTGAGTCAGGGAAAGTGCGCCCGCCACTTTTGGGGCACACTTTCCCTTAAATCTAAAAGGAGCACCAATTTGGCGCTCCTTTTAGATTCGGCGGGGAAGCGCCGCGGTGAGGCTGCCTTGGCCCCGCGGCGCTGCGGACCAGGGCATCTTGGACGCCCTCGTCTGCATCCCCCCTTAGTTTATTAATACAATAATCTCCTTAATCTGAGGTCAGAATGAGGTGTCCAGCCATGTTAACAAGGCTGGGTGCCTTGTTCTGACCTCAGGAGCAAGAGACTCACTGCCACAGTAGCTGTGATGGATGGCACAGCAGAATGCCTATCTGAATAGGAGTCCTCAGGTAACAGAGATCACTAGATAATGGGAGACAGTCAAGGCAGCTCTGGGACCAGGATATTCCTAGTTGCTCCAAGAGTATCCTGGCCCATGCAGACACCACTCAATAACACCCTGAGAAAACAAGGCAGCCTGCAGCACATGGGTGGCTGACATAAGTAGGCTGCTAGAGAGTTTCATTCCACCAGCCTGCCAACTGGGCCTAAGCCAATTTCTTACTTTATTTGTCACCTATGGGTAATAAGTAATATGCTACTATTTTAGAAACCAGCAACAGTAACTTTTTAAACTGACATTTCTAAAGCTTGGTGGTGGAATCATTTCCAAAAGTGGCCATCCTTATGTACAAAGGAGAGTGTCCTGTCATAATGTGGTGCTATTTAGAAGGTTTTTTTATCAGTGACTTCTAGAAAGTTTGCAAAACAGGACATGAATGCAAGAGAACTCCACCACTGTTCATTCCATCAGCTGGCATTCAGTGGCACACAGCAGGAGACAGACAGACAGACAAGCATCATCATCATTATCATCATCATCATCATCATCATCACCAGGATTTCTTACCCTCCTCTCCCCATAGATTGAGATTGGGACAACAACAATTAACAAACAAACAACATAAATTAAACTACATCAGTTAAAACACAGATCAGTTTAAAAGACAAATAAAACCTACACATATTAAAACAATCCACACCTAAAATTCATCATTTAAAATTCACAATTTAAAAATCATCAGATCAGAAGTCAGATTTGTGGTAGACCACTCAGTAAGGGGCAATTGCTTGGTGAACATTCTGTTTCTCCAGCACTTTACAAAAGGAGAGAGAAAAGTAATTTATTGAACCTAAATTAGATTTCTGGAAATGGAGAAAGTTTGGGGTAACAAGGCTAGAAGATCAGTTCAATTCTGGTATTGAAAACAGGCTTACAATGTGCTTAGAGTGGCACATGGTTCTTGAATGTTACATGTATGTTTTTTGCATCTGGCTCTATTTTGTGGATCTTGAAGTTGCAGTAAACAGCCAAGTAGATGCAACAAGCCTGATACCAGACCTCAGCACACTGCCTCTGACCATGGAGCACCCATATAGCTAGTGACTGATCTGCCCTCCCCATTGGCCTATTCTCTTTATAAAACTGAAAGTTGTAGTGCCAATAGATCCAAAGACTTTCCCCCCCCCCCCAAAAAAAAAACCTGCCTTAAAAAGCCAAGTTAGCCTAATTTGGGGATGGGTAGGCAAGTGAGTATGGGGAAGCATCAGATAAACTGGGATGCAAACTAACATTGAAACAAATTAAATTAATTAAAACTACCATACCTGTAGCTCCCTTGCCTGTTTAATAACTAACAGAAATATGTGAAGGAAAATCAAAGCATTCTCTACCCTCTTTCTCTGTTGGTGTTAGTTTAATTATTTTAAAATCCCAGCAATTCTTTATGCCCCCCCCCCCCGTCCCTCCCTCCCCCCATGCTCAGCATCATGAGTTCTGAGCTATCAATATAGTAATCATGTGTAAACAATACCCTTCCCAGCTATGCTCTGGGCTGAAGAAATAAAGTGGCATGGAAAGTATTTCTTTACCAGATACATTCTTTCTCTCTGCTGCCTCATCAGTGTGTAGAGATGATGTGATCTGAAAGCATATTATGTTGGATGCAAGCCAGCCATCTGGGAATCCTTTGCATGTACCTGAAATAGAACTGAGGTAGGGCATACTAAGGTGAGCAGCATCCCTGGTTCTACCTGAAAGCTCTGTTGGTGGCCGTAGGCCACTTGAATGGGAGCCAAATTGAGCACCTGGCTCAGGGGTTGGAAGCCTGCCAGTTTTATATCATATTCTGCTCCTTGAATTATGGTGTCTGGGGACCCCTTTCATGGCTTATTGTTGTACATCTTTTTTCAGACTAATTCCTCACTGAAAGATGTTTGAAATCAAAAGGCTTGTTCCTCTCTCTACCCCCCTCCCCAACTTCCTACCATATTCAGAGCTGCTGACACTTGTCCTGTTAGGTCAAAGAAGAATTTATTTGAAGATTTCACATTGTGGGTCTTTTTCTTTCTTTCTTTTTTTAAACTTAACTCTTTGATCACCCTTCCAGGAAGCTTGCACTTGCCTCTAGAGCCATGAATTATACACAAAGAATTGGAGCCAGACTAAGGAGATTATCACACTTGCTTTTTCGCCCGATCCCAGCCCATGCCTGGATTGGGCAAAAAGGCAAGTGCCATAATCTCCTATGACAACTGGAAGTTAGTTCTTATTGAAATCAATGGGAAATATTACTCAAGACTTTACTCCACTCCTGAGCCATGTCTACATTAGTGATTTACCCAGAATACTCCATCTGGGCTCACTTAGTCTTATTTACATGATACACAGTCAAAATCTAGAAATGGCAACTGATTCAGGGCTTCCTCCCCACAAACTGCATTTAAATAACTCACCTTTTGCTGTGGGTTTTGGCTATCTTTGCAGTGAGGGTGACAGTTGCTTTCACTCGCAGTCCCTGTGAGCCACCCATTGCTGTAGGTGTGTGTTGCCCTGTGGTCACAGTGAGACACCCAGTATTGATAACATGGTTGGGTTCCTCATTCTGACCTCAGCCATAGTGCCAGACAATGAATGGGGACCATGTCAGACTACAGCTGGCCATCATTTGCCGCAAGAGCCAAAAACCCAAAGCAAAAGAGAGCAGGTAGGGAGGAATTTGGGGCCCAAGTACTCCAAGGCCACTCCAAAGTATTCTGGCAAGTGAAGACAGGGCCCCTATTATTAGAAAGGGAACTAGGTTTGACTGATTGAGTCTTGATCTGACCCAACCCAGGCAGGCCAGGCAATGAAGGGGCTAGAAGGGCTTCTCACTGGCCTGATGAATATAAATATTTGTCCCTGATAGCAATGACACCCCAGCAGCCATGTTACAACCGAATACCACACCTTCATCTCTCCTTCACCATCATGCAGCAGAAAATTGGAGTATTTCTTTAGTGGGCACAGGGTAATCAGAAGAAGAATGGAAACCTCTTATTAGAATATTATATTTGAGAAATAGACACCAGGCTGGGGAGGATTGTGCTATTTGTTTGTTGTGTGCCGTCAGGTCATTTCCAACCCTATCATGTGGTTTTCTTGGCAAGGTTTGTTCAGAAAGAGGGCTGCCTTTGCCTCTCTCTGAGGCTGAGAAAGTGTGACATAGATTCAAACCCTGGTCTCCAGAGTAGTAGTCCTATTCTCAAACCACTACACCATATATGAGGCACATCCAGGAATGGCTGCAATTGTTGCACTAGCTTAAAGTGTGCAAAAGCACTCCTGGCCACCACAGAAACCTACCCTTCCAAGGCTCAAGGCTAAGTCTATGATTATGCATAGGTGCAAACTTTCAGGGATTGTAAACCTACCCAACACAGACTCCGTGTCCCTGATCTTCCTTTCATCTGACCTGGAACACTTCTGGCTTGTCTGGAGTAAGCTTCTTTTTGCTCATCCACATCCATCACTGAACCTCTGTCCACTCAAAACAACTCTGATGAACAGTTCCTTGCAGACTCAATGGTGGCAGAAAAGAGTAATTTCCTTGTTACCTGCACTGCCATGGAATAGTCTTCAAATAGGCTAAAACAACATCACTTTGGTCTCCATCTCACTCATTTTATCACTGCCAAGGACTGGTATGAAGACTCAAGGCACTCCTCCTGACAAGACAGCTTCACCATGAATGTTCAAGTCCCCAGAGCCCTAACTCAACCCCAAGACCATCCTGGCTACCCCAGGAATGGAGAATGCTGAGCAACAAAGTGAGTGATGAACTATGATAATCCCTATTTCCTCTTGATTGTACACTTTTTATTTTTTATTTTTTAACTGGGAACCACTTTTTAATTTCCTGGTAGAAACAGATGAATTTTGCAGGTATATTTTACAAATGAACACTTCCAGGGTACATTTTTCAAATCTAGACTTGCCTGTTTCTGTGAACTTTACAAGGGTATTCAATTTATTTTCATTTTTTTTTCAAATGTGCACATGTTGTCAATCTTTTTCTTTTTCTTCATGCATCACAAGCTTGTAAATGTATGGAATTATGACTGAAAATTGCATTTGGTGACATGTTCAAGTCTGAGAGGTTAAAGAAACTGACAGAACAAATATCTCACCTGCATTGTCACTTTCTAGATGCTGATCACTGAGCCCTCTCTCTATAGATGAACATCAGTTTGCTTCCAACCCACAAAGTCCATTGGAACAATGATTTAGTTTTGTTTTAAATTTGCATACCTGGCAGTTTTCATATAACTACATCATATTCCCATCACCTCTCAACAAAGGTGCTCATAACAGTGCAGAGCATCATGTTACAAAGACGTTGGGGAATTTATATGTCTCTCTGCCTTCTTGCTGGGAGCATGAAGCCATATTCTCTGTTGGTGTGAACTGACACAGTGCCATGGAAGTCAGCCTTGCTAGATAGAATTTCAGTTCAGCTTAGGAGCATAACAAGTTACAGCAGCTTCAGCAACTGACAAACTGATTGGGTGGCTAACTGTAAGGGAGGGCCAAGACCCATAGAATTTATCACAGGGGAGGGGGGGGAGAAACTCCAAGGAAAATGACTATAATATCAATTTATGGTCAAAAAAATCTCATTTGTTTCAATATTTATTCATAAAAGAACACTTTTTTCCCATAAGTACTAGTGGCTCTGAGGCCTGGGAACCTTATCCTGCCAATCTGAAGTGATGTTCACCCTGTTTGGACCATGGACCACCCCTACTTATAATTTTTTTTCATTACTCATATGTGTCCGGGAAAGCAGCCAAAGGGCTGATAAGACAGCTGGCTTCAAACAAACAAAATCCCCAGCACAGCAAGTCAGTGTTACTACACAGTAACTCTACCATAGGGTTTACCAAAAGAATTGTCAGACGGTCCGAGGTTTGAGGTATCAGATAGGCAGATCGATAAACAGTCCAAGGTCAAGGTTTTCGGATAGTCAAGGTGATCTAGGAGACACGGAGCCAGAGACAAAGTCTTTCCCGTAGAAGAGTCAGATATCCACTGGCAAAGCACCACCCATGCTTCAAGTTCTTAAGAAGGCAAGGAGCTGGCCTTCAGCTGTGTCTGATTATTAACACGCTTCTGCTGAAGCCTCCGTGATCTTCGCAAGCCCTCTCTTTCTGCTCGACGCTCCTTAAAGGTAGGCACACTGCCCAGATCCTCCTCCCTGACTACAGCATTAGGCAGCCCTGACTGCTGAACCTCTGGAGGGCCCACAGCCTCTGCTACAGCAGAACTAGGGCCAGCCTCTGGCTCTTCCACTACAGGTTCAAGTCCCAGGGGCTCCAGCTCATCCCCTGAGTCCTCTGAATCGTCCTCCAGGCAGGGCATGACAATATGGTCCTTCCTTCCTTCCTTCCTTCCTTCCTTCCTTCCTTCCTCATACTGCCCAAAATTTCAAAGATGAAAACTGGGGCACATGAGGCCAAGAGTGTTATGAATGATGAAAAACACACAAACTAAGAACAGCTGCAGCAGTTTTATTTTGCCTGAACCTTTTCAAAGAGACAGATTCCACCCCCTTCTCTCCTCTCCACTTTCTTGAGTTAATAGAGTATCAAGCTGTCTTGCATTTTGAACTCAGTTTGTACTAATTGCAGTAAGGAATAAAAGGGAAAAGTGGGAGGAGGAGAGAAAAACTGGGACATTTTAAAAGAAAAAAAATTGGGATCAATCAGGACTGTTCCTGCCAGATCAGTTGGATAGTATACTTCCTTCTTTCCTTATCCTCTTACTTTCCTCCTCCCCATGCATGCATTTTCTTATTGTTTTCTTTTTTGTAAGCAGCAGTGAGTTCAGAACTACAGTGGGACTTCCACATTCACTTGGGTTAGGGGTTAGGGACACAGGACCCTCACAAAAGTAGAAAAAATGCAAATTTTAAAAAAGCAATTTTTTAAAAAATGAAAGAGCATCTCTAATCTTCCAATGCAACTCTATGGTCAACATCTGCTGGAGGACCTACAAAAGCATAAAGAAATGTTCTTCTGGGAATCTCTACATTCTCCAATGCAACTTCTGGTGAAAGTTGGCCATAGCATTGTGCTGCAAGACCTAGAGATTCCTAGAAAGAATATATTAATCAAATATGTGAATAATCAAATCTGCAAAAGTCAAAGCCACAAATGTGGAGGGACGACTGTATTTTTAGCTGGTGATACCATATGTAATGACAGCACACCCAACACTATGTTGGATGTCGATTAGGCCATAGTTAGAGCTGCCCAACTCATGCTAAAGTTTAAAAACTGACCCATGTTTTTCTCAGAATAATGTGATGCAATGTCCAATACATTTGACATGGCCATCAAAACTCTTCAGTACAAAAAGAGTTTATACTGTCATATTCTTATTTCATTTATCTAGTAATCTGTCATAAATCTCAAAACGTCATGGCAGCTTATTTCTTTCAACTTTCTCTCTTGCACCTCATTCCCTGTGCCCTGTTCAAATGCTGATTGGGTGCGACAACTTCTAGTGCTAAATCTCTAATTTAAAATTGAGAGAGTCTCAAAACTGTCTGGACAAATGAGATATGTACTTTAAAAATCTGGCAAGTATCCAAGAAAAAGAAGGTTGGTTATTATCTTTTGTTGCCTCTATTACCAGTACAATAAGGTGCTTTGAGAATCAGCATGACAAATTAGGAAAGAAAAACAATTCAGCAAAATCAGGAAGGTTTTAGCACTACTTTAAATTAAACCTTCCCGGTTGGGTTTATTTTCCTAAATGTACATTTGTTGCAATTAGCTACTGGGACTGGGATGGCTTAATGATTTTTGAAAAAAAGCAATACTTTAGAAGCTATGGATAGATGGGAAGGTGGAGATGATGATGCATTGGGGGTTTTCTCCTGCTGTCAAAGCATACCTGAGAAGCATTATGGAAAATAACCAATAGGATTAATTTCAGAAAATACACTTTTTTATTTCTCTGATTTCTGACAATCACACTGAGGAAACTAAATTGAACAAAAGATCATAAGAAGAGCCAGCAAGGCTGGATTAACATGTATAGGATCCTGAGGCAGTTTCAAAAGCAGGAGCCCTTCTGCATGTGTATATATGTAGGAATAATACCCTAAATACCCTAAAAGCAGCAGATCCCATCTGATCTTCCAGGCCATGCAATAGGCAGGGGAGAGCATAGTCAAACTTGAAAATAACCAAATCCATGAATGTTAAACTCACGAATGTGGAGAGCTGACTGTATTTAAAAAAAATAGACTAAAAGCAAACATATGAATATGCAGGTACAAAAAGAACTGGGAAGTCACAATGCCCCCTGAGATTTTTTTTTAACCAATCTGAAGGCACCTACAAATATCTTTTTCTCTAAGTATGCTAATGAGGAATACCAAAACAAACACCATGTCAAAATATAATCCAACTGAATTTAAAGACCATGTGAGAAATAGCTTCATACTATTAAGCCCAGAAGTGCAAGTTGGATTCAAGAAAGGAAGAGACACCGGGGAACACATTGCAAACATATGTTCAATAATGGAGCACACTAGGGAATTCTAGAAGAAAATCTTCATGTGCTTTAGTGACAAAAACAAAGCCTTTGATTGCAAAGATCATGAAAAGCTATGGCTTGTGTTTAGAGGAATGGGAGTGCCGCAACACCTCATTGTCATTATGTATAACCTGTATTCAGGACAAGAGGCTGCTGTCAGAACAGAATACGGAGTAACCGAATGGTTCCCAGTTGGCAAAGGGGCCAGGCAAGGCTGTATGCTACAATCCTATTTATTCAACCTGCCTGTAGAAAATATCATACACAGAGCAGGCTTAGACTCAGAGGCAGAAGCAGTGAAGATCAGAGAAAGGAGAATTAACAACTTAAGATACATAGACAACATAATAGTACTTGCAAAAACAAAGATCTGGAGCAATTACTGAAGAAGGGCAAAGAGGAAAGTGTCAAGATTGTATTAATGCTGAACATTAAAAAAAAAAAAACAGAAATAATGACCAAGGAATATCTAAAAGAATTTGTCCTAGACAATGAGAAAATTGAAATAGAAAATTGAAGAGTCCCCATACCTTGATTAAATATTGACTAGAATGGATACTGTGGTCAAAAAATCAGAAGACTAGGATTGGGAAGAGCAGCTATGAAAGAATTGGACAAGATCATAAAGTGTGAAGACATAACTGTGAACCCTAAAGTGAGGATCATCCAAGCTATTGTATTCCACATCATCATGTACAGATATGAGAGCCAGACAGTGGGGGGGGGGGGGGGGACAATACAAGGAAAATCAACTCATTTGAGATCCGGTGCTGAAGAAAAGTACTAAAAATACAGTGGTCAACCAAGAAAAAAAATGGGTTCAAGAACAGATCAAGTTGGATCTCTCGCTGGAAGCCAAGATGACTAAATTGAGGCTGTTGTTCTTTGGCCACATCATGGAGGAAATGAATAATTATAAAATACAATGATGCTAGGAAAGGTGAAAGGCAGTAGAAAGAGAGGAAGACCACATGTCAAATGGTTAGACTCTGAACCTGTGCAAAGAAGTTGAGGACAGGGGGTCTTGGAGAATTCACATCTACAGGGTTGCCATGAGTCATAATCAACTCAAGGGCAGTTAACAACAACTAATGTTCTCTGTGCTTGCATGTGAAAAAATGGCTTCATTACAACAAACAAGGGTCTATTTCACCCTACACAACTTTTGATACCTGTTTAACTCCAATGGATGAATTCTGTGGAATCCTGGGCTTTGTAGCTTTGTGGGAGGTACAGTCAGTCCCCCATATCCACAGATTCAATCTTCATGGCTTGAAACTATTCCAAAAATATATAAATTCCAAAAAGCAAACCTTGATTTTGCTATTTTAATATAGGGGACACCATTTTACTGTGCAATTGTATTTAATAGGACTTGACCATCCACAGATTTTGGTATCCACAGCGGGTCCTGGAATCAAACTTCAGTGGATTCCAAGGGCCCACTTTTATGCTTCAACAAACTACTAATCTCATGATTCTATACGATGCAGTCATGGTATCAAAGAACTGGAATGTTGTGTAAAAGAAGTGTAGCGCTTTCTGAATACTAAGGCTGTGTGATTTATCTCTATCACAGTATAATTCAGCCAATTTGCTTTTATAATTTTTAGTATAAAACTTCATTGTATTATTCATTATCATAATTATTACGATTAACTAACCATCAGTAACATTTCCATATGAGTGCTCATATTAAAATCATCTATTCTTTATTCCCCATTGCCAATTCCCTCAGAATAAATCAGTTATTTTTAATTTATTACAGTGCAGTCAAGGAAACACCCATCATCAGCTTAAACATCCTCTCTCAGTACTTTTTAATTTAATTTTAGTCTTAAAATGAATTCACTCATGCAACACTGTGGGGTGCTTCTGGATAGCTGAGCAGTAACTTTGGCTCCCCAAAAGCCCTGGAGGAAATTGGAAAGCAACCAAGAAGCTTGGCAGAGAACCATAGAGCCATGGAGGACTTTGTAAAGAACATACTTCATACAGAGGAAGTAGGCATTTGGTCAGGGAGATAGCGAAATGACATGAGAGAGGACTGCTCCAGAGACTTGTCAGATGAAAATAAATGCTAATTATTGGAAGCAAATATATTGTCCACTTTGTTTATGGAAGACAATTCATTGTCCTTTAAAACTGGTTCTTGTTTGATGTTGATGCTGGGGTTTATTCAGCATCAAAACCAAAGGAGTGAGAAAAAGAAAGTTGTTTGATTATGATTTTGAGAGGGTGACATGGACAGAGAGGGGATGGGATGGGGCAACAAAACAGGACTTTGGGCTCCACATGATTTTGAATCCTATACAGTCTGCCCTCCATATTCATGGACTTGCCATCTGTGGATCTGAGCATCTTCAGATGGCAAACCTGCCTGGAGGAGGAGGAGAAAGAGGGAGGAAAAGGAGGACAAGTGGCAGCAGCAGTGATGGAGGGGAGTAAGAGGAGGAGGACAAAGGTGGAGAAGGTGGAGAAGAAGAGGAGGAGGATGGAAAAGGAGGAGGAAGAACAGAGATGGGAGAAAGAGGAGGATGGAAAAGGTGTGGCCATTAAGTACTATGGGACTTGAGCATCCACAGATTTGGGTATCCATGGGGGGCTCCAGAATGGATCCTCCTGTGGATATCGAGAGCCCACTGTACTAGCTGATTGCAATGGGGAGAACTCATCTCCATAGTAATTTCCTGCAGCCCCCTTTAAGTGATGTCCAAACACCCTGGCAGCTGGAGCAAACAAACCATTTGATGACAAATTAGGACTGGGAGCTAATACCCAAGAAGACAGGATCAGAATTCAAAAGGATTTCAGTTAAGCTAGTCATGTATATCTCTAAAATTAACATTCCACAATCATAAATTACATGACATATATTTTTAACAATACCAATAGCAATAGCAAGGACATTTCTACATCGCTTATCAGTGCACTTAAGCACTCCCTAAGTGATTTATAATGTGTAAGCCAATTGCCCCTAACAAGCTGGGTACTAATTTTAGCAACCTACAGAAGGATGCAAGACTGAGTCAGCCCTGGAGCCCTGTAGGATTGAATTCAAAACCTTGTGGCTGTGAAAGGCTGCAGTGTCAGCATTTAACCACTCCATCACCAGGGCTCCTTTATCTTTCTCTTTATCAGGAGGGTTTTAAACTGAATTATGTGTGGGAAGGAGACAGTATTCTTGAGGGCAGGAGTTCATTAAGTGCTGGAGAGAATAGTCCAAATATTAGAGAGAGAAATGAGCAAATGGTACAAGAACCCAACACTGGATCGAAAAGAAACGTAAATAAACATCTAGGGTGGATGACCTATGTTCTTAGATGTCTACACTAATGCACAGGGCATGGGAAATACACAAAATGAACTTGAACTCTTAACACAGTAATGCAAATATGATATAATAGTTATCACTGAAACTTGGTGGGATGGGTCTCATGATTAGAATGTAGTAATAGAGAGAACCTATTTCAGCAAAATAAACCACCCAAAAGAAGGAGTAGCCGCATTATATGCCAAGAATGTTTACACTTGCAAAGAGACCCATGACTTAAGTCCTGGAAACCAAGGTGAGAGCATCTAGTAAAATTTAATGGGAAGAGAAATAACAATGATGTCTTTGGAGTAGGGGGGGGGGGGTCTACTACAGACTATCAAGTCAGACTGTGACTTGGATAATGTCTTCCTGGAACAGATAACCAAGCATTTAAATGGAGAGATGTAGTAGTAATGGGGGATTTTTAACTATCCTGATATTTGTTGGAAGTCAAACTCTGCCAAGAATATAAAGTCCAAAAAATTCCTCACTTTCCTTACAGACAATTTCATTGTCCAGAAGGTGGAAGAGACAACAAGGGGAACAGCTAATTTAGATCTGATCCTAACCAACAGTGATGATCTGGTTAAATGGCATGGTGCAGTGGTTTGCGTGTTGGACTCTAATTCAGGAGACCAGGGTTCAAATTTTCCACTCAAGCATAAAAACCTACTGGGTGACCTTGGGTAAATCACATTCTCTCAGCCTCAAGGAAGGCAATGGCAACCCCCATCTGAAGAAACTTGCCAAGAAAACCCTGTGATAGGGTCACCTTAGGGTAAACATAAATTTTAAAATGACTTGGGGACACAACAACAACAGCAATAACTTCTTTCGTGGGAGTGACCATATGCTCTTAGAATTGCTATACAGCAGAAAGGGAAAACCAAAGGTAGTCAAACACACATTCTAGACTTTAAAAAAAACTGGTTTCCATAGACCTAGGAAATAGTGGGTAATAAAATATCTCCAATTTATTCTTTTGAAGTTGTTAACAGAGGCTGGATGGCCATCTGTCAGGAATACTTTAATTGTATATTCCTGCATGGCAGGGGGTTGGACTGGATGGTCCTTGTGGTCTCTTCTAGGTCTATGATTCTATGAACCCATGAAAGGCCCATACCCTGTAATGCAGGATGTTTTGTTTCCACATTCAATCTACACAAAAGGAAGAACTTTCTAAGTCTCAAATACAGGCCATCCTTCATAAGAAGGGACATTTGACAACTCTATAGGGTGAAAGCTTTTCGTCCCCCAAAGAAAGGACATCCATTATAATGAAGGACACCTGGCACCCTACATTCCCTGCAGAGGGAAGGAGAGGAGAAGAGAGAGAGAGGGTGGACCTTTTTCCAGTATATGAAGTAAATGAGGATGTGTTCAATCCATTGGAGATTTGGAATGAGGCTGTATGATCCCATTTCCTTTTTATTTTATTTTTTGGTAAGTGAAAAGCATAAACAAAAGTACCTACTAACAAGGGGTTTCCTTGGAGAGATCACTGTCTGACACAGACATACAGATTTCCCCCCTTTAGTCAATTTTATATTTCCCTTCTATTTCTAATTTCCTTCAAATAGGGTCAAAATGGTAGAGAAGTATTCTTGATCAGAATATTATTTTTCTCCTCACTTCTATTTTCTCTGTTTGTTTTTGAGATTTATATAAACTTTATACTTTAAGGATTAGTTTTGATGATTTTCTTCACTTTCTTCCTTTTGATTTACTAATCCTTTAAGTGTGTAACTATCTATTTCCTGGGGGGGGGGATTTTCTCTGCAGAGCTATGTTCAATTTACATTGAGCAATCCAATTATACCCACAGCTACTTAAAAGTAAGCCTGAATGAGTTCAGTGAAACTTTTACTCTTAGGTGAATATGTACAAAATTGTAGTTGAAAGGACTCAATCTAATAGGCCATTGGAGTGCTTGGACCTCTTTATGGCAGGTATATGTTTTCCACCTTAACTCATGTCATGCCACTTTAGTGGCTTTGTGTTAGACTTGGGGAGATCAGAGTTCTAATTTCCACTTGGTTGTGGAAACCCATTGGGTGGTGTTGGACAAGTCATACTGTCTCAGCCTTAGAGGATGGCAATGGCAACCCCCCCCCCGAACAAAACTTGCAACAAAACCCTGTAAAAGTGTCACCTTAAGGTTGCCATCAATCAGAAACAATGTGAAGGCTGAGAACAACATAAGGCCTAAGCAGACTGCCAGAAATAGTGCACATTAAATTGAGGCACTGCCCTGGCTCAGTGCTAGGGAATCATGGGAACTGTATTTTTTTCTGGGACATTGAACCTTCTCTGTCAGAGAGCTCTGGTGCAACAATAAATTACAGTTCCCATGATTCCCTAGCACTGAGCCAGGGCAGTGCCTCAATTTAATGTGGACTATTTCTGGCAGTCTGCTTAGGCCCATAGTTGTACAAAAAAAGTATTGTACATTATTCGTCCCTATTTCCCAGCCCCTTTTATTTTAACAACAACTCTGTGAAGTCTGGGCTGAGAGGTCATGAGTGACTCAATGTGAGTGTTATGGGAAAGCGGGGATTTGACATGATATATATATATTGAACATTAGGCAGAGGTGAACAGAAAGCTCACCTCTGGATCTGGGATAAGACTAATTTTGAGCAGGGTCTGAGAAAGGCACTTTGATTTTAAAATAATATATTATATTTATATTTATTGTTAATTACTCTGTGTGAACACATGCACATACACAGAGCAACACATTTATTGGTTTGGGGCTTAAATTCCTCCTCCCTCCTACTTTTCTAAAGATCGAAGCCTCCCCGACGCGTCGGGAGGGGCCGAAATTTGCGTCGGCCAAATTGGGCCTCAACGCATTTTGATTGGCGGAGAGGCTCGCAAGACCCGCCTCTTGCGGGCTCCTCAGCCAATGGGAGAAACAGGAACTCAGCAATCTCGCGAGATTTTGGGTCTCGCGAGATTAGATAAACGAGACTTGGGCAGGCTATATAAGCCTGGGCTGCCTCGTGGCCAGCAGCCATTTTGTTTGAGCAAGCGAGCAAGCTTGCTCCTCCGTTTTTGCCCGAACGTTGGGCCTACTCCAGGCTATAGGCCTGTGTTTAACAGCCGTACATTAACGGCAGTATCACGTCTCGCCATTAGCGAGACTCCATATTTGCTGGCTCAAAGAAGGGCCGTTAAGGGGCAACCGCGGCTTGTCCCGGATTCGGGGCTTTTCGCTGCAAGTCCGCCTGCGCCAGGCTCGCCTTAAGCGAGGCCGAGGCCAAGGCATTTGTTTTAGCCCGACAAAGGGCCGGTCCCTAGCAACCGCGGCTTGTCCCTCTCAGCGGCGCAGCCGCGATATATACTCGCGGCTTTCCCCACCAGGCCGCCTGAGGCGGGCACGCCTGACGAGAGGCCGAGGCCAAGGCCTTGATTGGGCCTACATCCTCCTGCCGGCCTTGACCCTGGGCAGACCGTCCACGGTGCTTCAGTGGTTGGCCGAAGAGGGAGAGAATCGATTGAGAAGGAATTCCTAATAAGGACAAGCATCTAACCGCAAGTTTAAAAAAAAAAAAAAAACAATTACGACGAATTGAGGCCTATTTTGGGGCCCAATTCTTACAGCCTATTTGGGGCTAATTTGTTCCTGCTGGTCTATTTGGGACCTATGTTTCAGGCCTATTTGGGGCCTATGTTTGGGGCCTAACTGGTGGGCCTATGTTTGTGCTCTATTTGGGAGCTAAATAACTTCAAACAGGCCTATTTGGGGCCTTTGGAAGTGGGCGGCCATAATTGAGGCCCGATCTTATTTGGCTTATTTACGGCCTGGGGGCAGTACATTTGATTATTGGAGCGCACAATTTTATGACAATGAGTAATTGGGACTTTGTAGATATAACTTGCAGTGCTTATCTGTTCACATCAAAAAATTAATAATAATAATAATAATAATAATAATAATAATACTAGCATCTCTAAGATTGTTCAACTTGGAGTGTGTATTTTAATATTTACACTCCATCTGCGGGGTGCTGCAATTTGAGATTATTTTTAGTTCTATTAAACGACACTGTCCATTCACATCAACATGCCGCGCAGTAAGGCCCAAGGCAAGAAACGCGCAGCCGCAACTGGACACAAAGGGGACCAGACAGTTGCAAAACGCAGTAATCCTGAAAAGGACAAGGAGTTAGATATTCACACTCACCTGGCACAAATTGGACGCACTATGCAAGCTTGTGCCACTGTATGTGAACAGCTAGCTCAGCAACATTTAGTAAGGAGTTCACCTACTTCGCAGGTTATAGCAAATACAGCTATAGCTCAGCCTTCTACATCATCACAGCAATCTGCAGCTGTGATTAATAGTCAGGTCTCCCTGTTACAGGGGTCCAGAGAGTCATCTACCACAGGGATGGGGCAAGTCTCCCTGTTACAGGGGTCCAGAGAGTCATCTACCACGGGAACGGGGCAACCATCCATTTCTGATATAATGGAATTGTTAAAGAAAGTGCCGGGGGTGGAGCTCCCATCAACCTCAGCAGCTGAGGGCAATCAACCTACGCTGTCTGATTTGTTTAACATGGTTCAGAGGGCTATCGTTTCAGGTCAGAGCAACGTGCCTGTCTCAGAAGCCTCAGAGTCTACCGACAGTTTTGGACAGAACTTAGGAAGGAGACGCCACAACACCAGAGCTGCTACTGCTACGCTCTCGGTGGGAGCTCAACAAGCATCGGCTGATGCTTCAGGTCAAGGAACAAGCTCAGGTGCGTCAACTGATAATAATCTACAGTCAACTTGGCCGGCTTCAGTGTGGTCGTCTAACAATCAAGTAGGAAGGTTTTCTGGTTTGGATAATGCTGTAGAGTCATCTTTATCAGCTCCTATCCTAAATAACACTGGCCTCCAGAGTACAGGGGCACAGGGACAAGAGGGCAGCACTCCACATAACAATTCATGTTTGAATAAAGAAACAGTAGTAGTGAGTGCTTTGAATATTTCTAGGACTGACAGGACCAATGAGTGCAATCCATACACAGGTATGTCGACACCTTTGGGTTCTCATTTGCCAATCTCTACTAAAGAAAGGATTTGGAAAGGTGAGTTTATTGATTTATTCTCTCTCACCTTCCGTGATCCTGAACCGAGGATCATGGTGAAAGATGGGGTGGTTTTCGCTCTGCCCAAAGAATTCCAGGTTCATAAACGCCCCAAATTAGAAAGAAATTTCGTAAATTGGATTATGGGGTTCACCATTTACAGGGGCATTATTGAAGAAAAAGACCCCAATAGGGCTACGGAATTATCGAAATACCAAGAGATCATAATTAAAGCATATACAAATTGTCATTGTAATGCTAGGGGGTCAGCGTGGCTGCAATATGACGAACAATTTAGAATGAGAGCGGCACTAGACTGTGCCCTTTCTTGGCGTCATGTGCAGTCAGAACTTTGGGCGGATGTGATGTTAGGTGCCTCCCCTACGAGCCGTTGTGACAATGGGTTTGTACCCATGGTCACGCAGCCGCGAGGGCAGAATACGAGGCCTAGCACGGGGGAAAGAAGGCAACTGGGTCTCTGCTGGGACTTCAACGCAGGTAGGTGTCGGAGACAGCCTTGTAGGTATGACCATAAATGCAGCGCCTGCAGGGGGACTCACCCTGCCGCATCATGTAATAGAGGTAAGAAAGCCGGGGGCGGGGCCTCATATACACAACCTGCAGCTGCGGGAAAGAGCGCCAACACCAGTTAAATTGAATGTGTTGGAGGGTTGGTTGCGAATCTACCCAAAGGTTGATTCGGCTCAATACTTATGGGAAGGTTTTGCACAAGGTTTTCATATCCCATATTCAGGTGTTCGCGTGCACAGTTCAGCTCCTAATGCACGCTCAGTTAGAGAACTCCCAGGGATTGTACGAGACAAGCTGGCTAAAGAAATTGCTGCAGGAAGAATTTCAGGCCCTCATGATCAGTTGCCATTGCCTAATTTGAGGCTATCGCCCCTTTGTGTCATCCCTAAGAAGGCACCGGGTGAATTTAGACTGATTCACAATTTATCATACCCAAAAGGTGAGTCAGTCAACGACGCAATTGATCCACAGCTGACATCAGTTAAGTATGCATCTTTCGATTCAGCTGTAAAAATGGTAAAAAATCTTGGTCCGGGTGCACTCTTAGCAAAGTGTGACATCAAATCTGCTTTTAGGCTATTGCCGGTACATCCTGATGATTTTGTTTTGTTAGGTTTCCAATTCGAAGGTAAGTTCTATTTCGACAAGGCAATGCCAATGGGTTGTTCTATTTCTTGTGCAGCTTTCGAAGCATTTAGTACATTTTTACATTGGTGTGCTGCTAAGAGGACCAATAACACAGCTATTGCGCATTATCTAGATGATTTTTTGATGGCAGGGGCTAAGGGGACACCAATTTGTTTTAATACTTTAATGGCATTTAAAAAATTGATGGAAGAAATGGGAGTTCCGTTAGCAGAAGAAAAAACTGAGGGTCCTGATACTAAAATAGTCTTCCTAGGAATAGAATTGGATACTGTGGAAGGAGTATCGCGCCTTCCGTTGGATAAACTCGTAGCCATGAGGTTCCAAGTTAAATTGATGAAAAGCAAATCTAAAGCCACGCTTAGAGAATTTCAATCCCTAACGGGTTTATTAAATTTTGCCTGTAAAGTTATTGTTCCTGGGCGGGCTTTTTGTTCGCGTTTATATAAAGCCACCAAAGGTATTAAAGCTCCTCATCATCACATTAGGATCACATCGGATATAAAAGAGGACTTGGCAGTATGGGAAATGTTTTTAGAAAATTATAATGGGATATCATTTTGGAGGTCAGATATCCTTTTAAATGCTGATTTCCAAGTTCAGTCTGATGCTTCTGGGGCAAACGGTTTTGGTGTCTTGTTTAATGGACAATGGGCAGCTGAACCATGGCCTCAGCTTTGGAAGGATAAAGGTTGGGATAAAGACCTCACATTTCTGGAATTATTCCCAATTGTAGTGGCAGTACATTTATGGAAGGAACAATTTCAAAACAAAACAGTATGGTTTTGGTGTGATAACCAAGCCGTAGTCCATATAGTCAATTCTCAGACATCCAAATCCCCTAGGGTGATGACTTTAGTTAGGGAAATGGTAGCACAATGTTTGAAATTCAATATTTTGTTCCGTGCTCAACATGTTCCCGGTTTATTAAATCCTTTGGCGGACGCCCTTTCGCGTTTCCAGTTTTCCAGGTTCCAGCAATTAGCACCGGAGGCGTCATCACAGCCGCTGGAGGTACCAACACGACTTTGGAGCCTTGGCGAATAGAAATCGACCGGGCGATTACTCAGTCCATCGCTCCATCTACACGCAAGTCGTATCAGCTCGCCTTACAAGCATTTAGATCTTTCTTGTTAAATGCTGGGGAGGTGGAACGTTGGCCGTTGAACATAGACTTAGTTCTTCAGTTTGTAGTTCACCTTCGCCAATCGGGTTTGGCGCCAGTAACCATAAGAAGTAGGATTGCGGCGCTATCATTTTATTCTAGAGCTTGGGGGTTCACAGACCCCACAGTTGATTTTAGAATTAGAAGGGCGTTAGATGGTTGGGCGAGAGAGTCTGGTCCTGTGAAGGACAGCAGATTGCCAATCACCGGTGCTAATTTGTTAAAGATTTGGGAAAGCCTTCCTTCTACATGTTTTTCACAGGAGGAAGTATTACTATTCAGGGCGGTATTCTCTCTGTCGTTCTTTGCGGCATTGAGAATTAGTGAAATTGTCCCAAGTTCGAGAAATGATGATTCTGGCAGGGCTCTTTCCATTTTAGATATTCAGATTTCAGAGCTGGGCCTTCATTTAAGAATTCGTTGGTCTAAAACTGACCAGAGAGGAAAAGGCCAGTCTATAATTTTGAATAGGGCTCCTTGTGGACAAATTTGTCCGGTATCTGCTTTAAGTGAATATCTAAAAATTAGGCCAAAGGGTGTGGGTTATTTGTTTTTGCATAAGACTGGTCTTCCATTGACACAGTTTCAGTTTAGATCAGTTTTAAGAGAAGTGTTAAAGAAAGCAGGTCTGCCTTATACACAATTCGCACCTCATTCTTTTAGAATTGGAGCGGCCACAGCCGCGGCCACTCAAGGTTTAAGTGAAGCAGCTATTCGTAGGATTGGACGCTGGCGCTCGCGAGCATTCAAGTCTTATGTGAGGAGATGAATTACCATAACAGTTAATTTGTCGTTCTAACTCAATTTATTTTAGCACAACGGTCATCCGAAGGTGTCTGGATTATTGGTCACAGCCTTGTATTCTGGGCGGAACGGCACTTGGTTCAACTGCGCGGCGATACGGATTGGGGAGGCCAAGGCGCAGGACCTATTAGATGGTTCGGACGCAGAGGAATGATGTGGGGAGCGTTACTCCCGAGGATTCTAGAACTCCTGGAAACATTCAAGAAGCCCAAAGGACTGATCGTCCATCTTGGAGAGAATGATTTAGGAAAAGTTACCTCTTTGAACTTGGCTAATATGATCGTGAATGATTTCCGCGAGATCAAGAGACTATTGCCAGAATCAATGCTGATTTGGACAAAGTTTCTGCCTAGAAGGACTTGGCAAGGTGTTCGAAACCAGACTGCCATTAATAAGACGAGACGCTTTTTGAACAGATCGTTGGCAAAATCTTTGGGGGAGTTGGGAGTGTTAATTTTGAAGCATGATGGTATTCAAATGGATAGGCCTTATTTGTACAGGGGCGATGGGGTGCACCTCTCCCCACAAGGTATTGACATTTATTTGGATTCGTTGGAATTGCAGGTAAAAGGAATATTGAGGGGGGGGGAGGGGATGTCTAGCTAAGCTGACCCCCTCCTGTGGCGGGCAGGGACCCCTCCCTCTCAGGGATGGAAATAGGTTAATCTGGAATGTAATAGGCATATGAGTTGAATAAAGTTGATTAATACATGATGTCATGGGTTGTAATTAAATTGAATGACGTAATAGAGAAATTTAATGACGTCATTCTAGAAGTAGTTATATTATGACATCATATCCGGTTGGGGGAGGGGGGTTAGAATTGTTAAGGGTTATATAAGAAAGTTTTAACTTGGCGCATGCGAGAATAAGATGGTTTAAAACAAGGGTGAGTTGCTTAATCGCAAATACGCATGTGCCAAAATAATGTTTGAAATAAATGTTTACTGATATTCCTTGAATAATGGTTAATTGCTTAAGACCCTGTACAAATAAAGTTGTGGCCTACATTGTTTTTACCCATAACTATGCGTTTGAGTCCTTTGTGCCGATGCAACGAAGCCTCCCCGACGCGTCGGGAGGGGCCGAAATTTGCGTCGGCCAAATTGGGCCTCAACGCATTTTGATTGGCGGAGAGGCTCGCAAGACCCGCCTCTTGCGGGCTCCTCAGCCAATGGGAGAAACAGGAACTCAGCAATCTCGCGAGATTTTGGGTCTCGCGAGATTAGATAAACGAGACTTGGGCAGGCTATATAAGCCTGGGCTGCCTCGTGGCCAGCAGCCATTTTGTTTGAGCAAGCGAGCAACCCATCCCACCCACCCTTTAATTGGTACGGTTATTTACTCTCAGGCTTCGGCTGGTCGCCTACGGGGGCCGGGAGGGAATTTTCCCAGATATGCCTATTTGGGTTTTTCGCCCTCCCTGAGAACAAATAATGTTGTTAGGGTGTGGAATATAAATGCTTACATGTTACTAATATTATTCTGTATTTGCTGGACAGCATAATTATGTTGATTGTTTGGGAATAATGGTTATAAGAAATTTAGTCGCAACTTGATGATGGGTCATGTGTAACTATTAATTGTGATATATTCGGCGGGCAGGGACCCCTCCCTCTCAGGGATGGAAATAGGTTAATCTGGAATGTAATAGGCATATGAGTTGAATAAAGTTGATTAATACATGATGTCATGGGTTGTAATTAAATTGAATGACGTAATAGAGAAATTTAATGACGTCATTCTAGAAGTAGTTATATTATGACATCATATCCGGTTGGGGGAGGGGGGTTAGAATTGTTAAGGGTTATATAAGAAAGTTTTAACTTGGCGCATGTGAGAATAAGATGGTTTAAAACAAGGGTGAGTTGCTTAATCGCAAATACGCATGTGCCAAAATAATGTTTGAAATAAATGTTTACTGATATTCCTTGAATAATGGTTAATTGCTTAAGACCCTGTACAAATAAAGTTGTGGCCTACATTGTTTTTACCCATAACTATGCGTTTGAGTCCTTTGTGCCGATGCAAAGTACATGAATCCCAAGGTTTTTCTGCTTACAGCAGTGGCTTTGTGTGTCCTTCTTCATTAATAGCTTTTGCTCAGCCACACTGTTTTGATCACACTTTTTAAAATATTTCTCAACCACATATGTTGTAGTATTGATCTGTGAAATGTTGGCAGATGTGTGGTAGGGATGTAAACCCTCAACTATTTTGTCCTCACATGGAGAGACAAATAATTACAGCAGTTTTCTCCCTGTTGAGAAAGAAAACAAATATTCCTCCACAGTCCTACCCCCATATTTGAACATCCCAAAGTGTTGCAGAAGAATTATCCTGCATAGGAAAGAAAATGTTTTTTTATTGTGCAAGAAAACTGTTTTCTATGTAGAATTTTTTTCTGCATAGGAAAAATTGTTTCTGTACAGAAAACTATTTTTTCTGCATAGGAAAAGTTGTTTCCATACAGAAAACCAGTTTTTGCATAGAAAAAGAGAAATGGGTTTTTATTCATACACCAAATAATTCTTCTGCTACAGTTTTGGATGTCTGAATATTGGGTGGAAACTGAACAAGATTCTCGGTGGTCTATTACTCTTCTCAATGTGGCTTTCTGGCTATCAATATTAATCCCATCAATATTCCACAAGAGTGGAATGCTTTTCAGATGACATCCCCCAACATCACCATTATCGGGATATTATCCCATAAATAAAGCAGAAAAATTCCACCACTTTTTATTCACAGGATTTTCCAATTTGAAGTAGGAAAATGTCATCAATGATTTTATTCAAACATACCCTGCCAATCATGAGCTTGAGGGAGAAGGAAACAGATGTATAAATTTTTGAAAACTCCATTTCTCATCCATATTATCATAAACCATTCTCTTGCCTTCCATCTCTTCTTCTGTTATAATGTCATTGCCTTACCTCCAATGCTTTATCATTCCTTTCTTCAGCTTACTAAATTTCATATGGATCTTGGTCACAGGATGAAGAACTTAAAAATTCAGCTTCCTGGGACAGATGTGAAGCTTCTGTGTGGCATCTGGTATAGAATACAGGGAAACATATACATTTTATATATGAGTTGGCTCTTGTGATCTAAGCACCATAATTTCTCAATCCTGTGGAACCAACAAAAAGGAAGAAGTAATTTTGCAATAAGCCAAGAATTTGCTTTTTGCTAAAGAACCAGGTTTTTTTTTGGGGGGGGGGGATGCAATTCATTTTTTAGCACTTTCTCACATTCACTTAATTGATAATTTAATTTTATAATTATGTTCATATTGGATTTCTAATTTAAGTCAATCAAATTAAGTTAAAATAAATTTAACTACGTACTTCCCACTTTTTAGAAAACTTCCAATGAAATTGATAATTTGATAGATTTTAATTAGCTAGTTCCTTTCTCTGAAAATGCACAAAAATAACTACATCATAGAGTGAAATTAACCCATGTTTTGCAACAAGTGTAATGAAATTTAACAGTGTCTTTACTACTGCAAGAAAATAACAGAAAGCAATGCATAATTTGTAACCAGTTTTTTTTCTAAACTCTATTGAAAGTGCAGATTAAAAAAAGACATCCTGACAAAGAAAGTTAATCAGAACCATATTTGATATTTCCCCCTAATTTTTTTTAAAAAAAAATATCAAAGAACAGAAAAATACAATCTTCTGTGTTCAGGCAAAAGAATGTAGTGGTCTCAAAGAGTGTGTTTATTTTTCAAACAAAAGAGAGACAAGCCACTAGTACAGCTTTATTCCTTCCAATGTCTTCATTGTGGTCTAATTAATCAAGTCCAAATGAATTAAAAAAACAAAACCTTAATCTTTGCCAAAGACATAAAAGACATGTCTGCTGTTGACATTTAAATAAACTATGCTTTTAAGGAAACATGCATTTTTTGAAGGGGAGAAAATAGCTTTCACTGATTTGGAGCTTTCTACACTTTTCCCCACACATTGTTGTCCTACAAAGACTAAATATAAATGTAGACCCTCATCCATCATAATTGCTACCACCCACAACCCAGAGCTTGGAGATATTCTGTCGGTGTTGTTATTGTTGTTGTGTGCCTGTAAGTCATTTCCACCTTATGGCAACCCTAAGGCAAACCTATCATGGGGTTTTCTTGGTAAGATTTGTTCAGAGGAGGTTTCTCATTGCTTTCCCCTGAGGCTAAGAGAGTGTGGCTAGCCCAAGATCACCCAGTAGGTTTCATGGCCAAGCAATGAATCAAACCCTGGCATCCAAAGTTGTAGTCCAATGCTCAAACCATTATGCCACACTGGCTCTCCTGAAAGATTCTATTTACTCTTTTTGTTACATTTAACACAATGGATGTATTAAGTGCATACATTTTGGTGAATGTGTGTGCATTCTAATATAAATGTTGAAAATCTCAAAAAAAAACAAAAAAAAACACTGTGAGATCCTTCAAATCTTTCTTAATGAATGTTGAGAGTCACCTAAGAGTGCAATACTATACATGTCTGCTCACAAGGTAGCTTCACTAACTTCAATGAGTTTCATTCCCATACAAATGTGACAAAAGTATTATATTGTCATCCCTTGTTACAGTGTTGAAGAAGGAACTTCTTACATTGCCTTTTGTACATTTCATTTCTTTTCTGTTACTTTCCAATATTATTTGGGGATGTTGCAAAGCTTTAGGATTGAGATGGATTCTATCTTGTTAAAATAATGGGAAATAAATCAAAGAAAGAAACAAATGTAAATAAACATAGAACCAGTAAGGTTCTTGTTAAAAATCTGTTTGAAATAATTCATTAACAACTGATTTTTGAAAGTTGAAGCTGTTCCTTATTACACCAGTACAACAACATTGTTCTTTCTTGCATTATTTTGCAATGTAACTTTATTACATCTTTTTTATCTTCCAAAACATCTGGTTGCAAACTAATATTACTTATTGCTTCTAAACACTTGCCATGGGGATATGCCTATTTACAAAACGGCTGATGTAGTGAGTAAGGTCATTCACAAAACAAAACAATAAGGGAAGGTGGCATGACTAAAGAACAAGTTGTCCAGGAACTTGAATATAAGTTAGAAGGTGGTCCAGTGCAGTGTAAAGAGAAGCACATAAGCAGTAGAAAGCTGAGCATTCTCAGCTTCCTTGAGGCTGATTGTAAAATCTTTTGATCAACTCCAGACATCTAGACAAATATCTTGCTGCATAGGAAGGGTAAGCCAATGCAGAATGAATGACAGGACACCCAATTGGCAGAAAAAGGCCACAACTTTATTGAATATAGCTGACAGGTAGGGGTTGGCCTGAATGCATGGGCCTGGATCTGTCATCATCCAACCTGCCTGTTGTTCGATGAACCCAAAGGCCTGGTCACGGCTGAGCTTCAGGATGATAGAAGGGGTGACCAACTGATCACAAATCCACCTCTCAGCCCCTTTGTCACCAGGGAATGCTGTTCAGGAGTTGCACTCACAATGGCAACACTTCACCACTCCCAGCAACCCCAGGTCCCCTGGGGACTCCTGATCCTGTGCTCCACAGCCCAGGAAACCATGCCCACCAGATCCACGGCCCATGCTACCATCCCTGCGAGTTGTGACAACACCCCATGGCAACCTTGAACCCCCAACAAGAACAGGAGGGCAGGGAGAGCTCTCAACCAAAGCTCCTGCCCGAGTGGGTTCTGGCTTGTAATAGTGCTGGCCACCCCGCTGATGTGGCCTGATATAGACTTTCCGGCCAATGGGGGCCAGTGCCAGGAGGAGGTCCTGCCCCTCCTTATCCTCCCCATCAATTAGGGAGGGTGACTTGCTGGATGGTGTGGAATATCCGGTCACACAGGCTGCTGGGACTTCTAGTCCCCCTTTGCCCCCCAGAAGTCTCACCCCTTGCCCGGCCCGTTCACTCAGTCCAGGCTGCTGAGCCACTCCCAGTGTTACCTGGAAGCCAGCAGGCTTCCCAAGTAGGCTGGGGAAGCCCTTAGACATTGCTGGCTCCCTGCCCCAGCAATTCAGTCAACCCAGTGAGTTGGGCAGCCACATTATGCGTCATAGCTATCATGGGCAGAAAGATGTTGCACTACATTCCAAAATTTTAACTTACTCTGATTCTTTTGTTTTTTAAAATGTTCTTTTAGGTTTTCATTTTCATTTTGTTTTTTGAAGAATAGCATTCAAAATATGAAATACATACGGTACTTTGTTAAATTTTAACTGTTGTGAAACTGTTGAGTTTTTTCTTCTCTTGGCTGTCCTTTTGGAAGTAAGAAATTGGCAAGTTCACATTCATTGTGATGCATATGCATTGCTCCCTCTCCCTGTATTTGAGGCACAACTCAAAGCACTGGTACTTACCTATAAAGCCTAAATGTATTGGCATCTGAGGCTGGCAAAGTGATTGATATACAATAGGACTGATGCACAAAAAGACTGATG
This sequence comes from Phrynosoma blainvillii, assembly GCA_026167975.1. Taxonomy (NCBI): domain Eukaryota; kingdom Metazoa; phylum Chordata; class Lepidosauria; order Squamata; family Phrynosomatidae; genus Phrynosoma; species Phrynosoma blainvillii. The sequence continues at coordinate 7,304,774 of JANUYF010000007.1, read as the reverse complement.
CACATGGGTTCTGCTGTGAAACTGACTAGGGAGTGCCAGTATGCATCAGAATACTCTTGCTGGTAACCTGTTACACATCTTCATCGTTCACTAAGAGGGTTTCTAGACACTTGTGCTACATAGGTAGGTATGCATAAAGTTATAGAACATATACCATGACAGAGGATTCTAACCAAAAAGAGTTTCTGATTCTTTTTATTTTTAGTGTACCTTCACATTCACAAGTTTTCTACTCCTGCATCCAGTCCTTTATAAAATGTCTCAATATTCCCTTCCTCATTTCCTGCCTTGTTTCCTTTCCATTCCCTTCACAATGATCAAATGTCACATCCAGTCTCATGCAAAATTTTAGAAATTGATTTTCACCCATGTCTTTGTGTGCATGTATGTTTGTGTGTGTGTGTAAAATATATATTCAAGGGTTATAGCAGTTAAGTATTAGAATAATTTTGTTTTAGTGCCAACATTCCTCTTTCCCTGACTTGGGCCTTGTTGAAATTATGTCCTGAAAACAATAGCTCTGTTTATGTGCTGCCATCTTCACTGGATCCAATACAGTACAGTCACAAAGTAAGTAGCTGATCCATTTTATTTTAGAATGTACTGTGTTAAAAATAATCACACCTGGGATGTGGGAATAAAAAATTTCATTGGTATCTAGAGTTCACTGGCAATGTCTTGGAACAAAACATCACCTGCATATAAGAAATAAAGTTAGTTTATATGGGAACATAGTCAAAGGGGAACGCAGAAAGATGATAATTGTTTTCAAAAAGAAGAAGAAACAATAGATGAGAGATGAAATGTTTCAATCAGTTAAACCAGGGGTAGGCAACCTAAGGCCCGGGGGCTGGATGCGGCCCCCCGAGGCCTTTGGACCGGCCCCAGGCCGGTCCTACCGCTGCCGCCGCCCACCATGATGATATTGATTATTGTTGTTATTACTTGTTCTTGGGGTTTTCTTGACAAAATCTCCACAGGGGTTTTGCCATGGCTTTTCTGGGGCTGAGAGAGTGTGCATGCATATTTTTTTTATTATTTTTTAATTTTTATTTATTTATTTATTTATTTTTGGTGCTTCGGCCCCCCAATTGTCTGAGGGATAGCAACCCGGCCCCCAGCTCAAAAAGGTTGCCTACCCATGAGTTAAATAAAATGAAGCAAAAGAAAAGGGAGAAAGAAACACAGTTAGAATCATGTCCAATGATTAGTGCACAAAGATAAAGATAATTTCTATAGCAATCAGTGCAGCAGAACAGAAGCTGACAACAAAAAAGGAAAGACAAGAGGCCTCTTCCACAAGATCCAGAAAATCAAAGAGGAATTTAAACCAAATGTGAGTATGCCCTACAATCAGAAGAGGAATATAACGCAAAATGAAATTTAAAATGAAGACAATACACAGAAGAGCTATATAAAAATGTGAAAGGTTGAAAGCCACAGGGGAAGATGAAATGAAGATGAACCCCAAATTTTGGAAAGTAAAGTAAAAACCACACTCAAAACAGCTGGGAAGAATAAATCACCAGGAACAGATGACCTACCAATAGAACTGCTGCAGTTTACAGAGACAGATTCAAGTGTAGTTTTAACCAAAATCTACCAATAAATATGGAAAACAAAGCAATAATTTGTTCCACAGACTGGAAGTGATTAATACACTTTCCCATCCATAAAAAGGAGACACAAAAAACTGCAGTAATTACAGAACTATTGGAATAATATCCCATGTAAGCAAAGTCATGATCAGAATTCTGCAGCAAGGACTCCTACCATATATGGAGTAAGAGATCCCAGAGGTGCAAGCTGGATTCAGGAAAAGAAGAAGCACTTGGGATCACATTGCAAACAAATAATGGATAATGGTGTGCACCAGGGAATTCCAGAAGAAAATCTGCATGTGCTTTGTTGACTATAGCAAAGCCTTTGACTGCATAGATTACAAAAAGTTATGGCTTGCTCTTAGAGAAATGGAAATGCCACAACATCTAATCATCCTGATGCATGACCTGCACTCAGGACAAAAGGCTGCCGTTCAGACAGAATATAGAGAAACAGAACAGCTCCTAATCAGCAAAGGGGCCAGGCAAGTCTGCATACTATCACCCTATTTTTTTCAACCTGTTTGCAGAAAATATTGTACATACAAGATTCAGAGACAGGATGAATGAAGGTCAGGGGGGAAGGAACATTAACAACCTAACATGCAGATTGAAATACTACTAACAAAAACCAACAAGGACCTTGAGCAATTATTGAAGAAGATTAAAGAGGATAGTGCCAAGGTAGACTTAATGCTGAACATTAAGAAAGCACAAATAATAACCATGGAAGATCTACAAGAATTTGTCCTAGACAGTGAGAAAATATGAAATAGTAAGAGTTTCCAAATGGAGATTGTTGTCAAGAAATCAGAAGAAGACTAGGACAGGGAAGGGCAGCTATGAAAAAAATGGATAAGATCCTAAAGTGCAAAGATATAACTCTGAACATTAAAGTGACAATAGTTCAAGCCATCGTATTCAATGTCACCATGTACAGATGTGAGAGCTGGACAGTGAATAAAGCTGATAGAAAGAAAGTAACCTCATTTGAGATGTGGTGCTGGAGAAGGGTGCTGAGGATAGTGTGGATGGCCAAGAAGTTAAACAAATTGATTGTAGAACAGATCACACCTGAACTCTCCCTGGAAGCCAGGATGACTAAATTGAGGCTATTGTAATTTGGTCACATCATGAGAAGGCATGATTCATTAGAAAAGACAATGATGCTGGGAAAGGCAGAGGGCAGTAGGAAGAGAGGATGACCACATACCAGATGGTTAAGCAGGGAGGCCAAGGCCTGAGCCTGCAGGACATGAGCAGAGCAGAGGAAGACAGATTGTCTTGGAGATGTCTCAGCCACAGGTTCACCATGAGTCAAGGGCGAGTTGACAACTACAATATGGGAATAAAATCCTGGCATTTTATGAGACTTTTACTTCACCTGGAGGAGCCCCTCATAGTACAAAGATAAAGAGATTGAGGAAGAAACTGAAAGAAGTCCAACATTTTGGCCAGGTGTAGCCATGAGTTCTAAATATCAGTTCCAAAATGGAGTTTGCAGACTGGACAGAGGGCAGGTATCAGATCACACCTATGAATAGGTACTGGGTGATAAAGTAATAGTTTCTGAGTTTCTGAAGATCTTATATATTATCTTATCAGTTTCACACCAATGATAGGCAATGGAAGAGAATATACTTTCCATCATGGTCTCTTGTTTATGGAATAAGCTTGCTAGAGAAGTTTTTCCAGTGTCTTTTTGGAGCTGGATAGGTTTCATCTGCCCTGCTGAATGGCAGTAGATGGTTTTAAGCCAGCTGTTCACTTAATCTGGGCATAAAGTGCTATTAGAAAACACTGAAATTATGGACCATACATACCACTATCAGGTCAGAATGCACAGGGAGGTCATTAAAATCCACAAACACTTGGGCAACTTCAACATGAAAGAAGAAACCCTGGAAGTAAACAAAGTCTGGCTACCAAAATCAAGACTCAACTCATGCAAATGAACATCACTAAGGGGCAGGGGGGTTCCCCGCAGACAATGGATTGGTAATTAAATAAATACACATCCACCACTCATATCCTCCCACCCTGAGACCTTGCCATTCAAGAACAGGCCAATACACAGATTAGCATGTAAATCACTTCCTCTCAATCAAGGTTCATACAGTATGTGTGTGTGTCCCACTCCCTTCCATGTTACCACCCTCTGAAGATGCCAGCCACAGATGCAGGTGAAACGTTAGGAATAAATTCTTCCAGAACATGGCCACATAGCCTGAAAAACCCACAAAATACTATGGATGCCGGCCATAAAAGCCTTTGACTTCACATTGTTCACTTAATCCTTTCCAGCTTTTTGGCTGCTTGTTTTATTTCATTGCAGTAGTTTTATTTTATTTCACTAATTCTTGTGTTTTTCAAATCCTCATTAGATGTCTTGGACACATGGGGCAAAGTGTAAATAATAAATAGAAGGCATCATGTCACATGTCAGCTTCAACTAAATGTTATCATAGATCAATGCCAGCTGCATGTGTACATGAAAGTGTGGTTTGGGACATGAAAAACAGGATTATGAGGCAAGTTGTTTCAGCAAGTCTTGCCTTTAGCTTCTTAAACAGATGAATGAGGTAGCAAGTGATTATTTAATTCAGTATAACTTGAGCAATGTTTTGACTCATTACAGGCCCATAAGAATGCCACTACTAAAATCCCCAAAGAAAGCTCCCAGAATTGCTTCACATCAATTAATAATCACCAGGAGATCCCACATGGTGTGCATTGTCTCACCAGGCAAAGGAAGAATGCAGACCACATTCCACTATTCAAATCCTGATTTGAAATGTTTGGATATATGGGTGGGCTGCAAAAGAGGAGAACAGAAAAGGAGCAGTCTTTCAACAAACAGGTCCTGAGAGAATATAATATGAGCAAAGGACTCTTGTCTGGCTCTTTGCTGCTCCTTCTACCTTGTTTAGGGGACACATAGGCTTTTGGATGCTATAGTTCCAGCCCTCCATATTAGTTCCAAATCATTTTAGCATGTCGTTACATTCATTGTGTCATTACATTCATGGTGTGATGTTCTCCTTTTCTCCTTTCCCCCTTTTCTTAGCTTTATGCTTTCCTGTCTTGATGTGATATTCTCCTTTCTTCCTTCTCTCCTTTCTTAGATATATACCTTCCTCATCAAAGCTGGGGTTCAAGAAGGCTAACAACATGCCTTCCAGCATTTCATGGATGACAATTGGGACATATGCAGCTGAATAACATCAGAGAGTTGCCAAAAAGCTACATCCAGGAACAAGACAGTAAAAGTTATTAAAATTATTGTTCTAAACAGTAGGATAAAATGTGAAGTCGTAGGCTTTCATGGCTGGCATCCATATTTTTTTGTGGGTTTTTCGGGGTGTGTGGCCATGTTCTAGAAGAGTTTCTTTCTGACGTTTCGCCAGGATCTGTGGCTGGCATCTTCAGAGACAGAGCAAACAGTACATATACAGTGGATTTGGTGCAGAACTGGCTGGACATCATCCAGTTTTCCAGACTGCACACCTAGAGGACAGAGGGGGGAATGTTTTATTTGGCTCATGCAAACATCTTCTCTGAAGATGTCAGCCACAGATGCTGGCAAAACGTCAGAAAGAAACTCCTCTAGAACATGGCCACACAGCCTGAAAAACCCACAAAAAAGTAGGATAAAACTACTGTTCTAAACAGAGGAATTTTGGAATTTATATACTGAGTTTAGGAAAACTGGGGGTGGGGGGCTCAAATCAAGAAATACAATACTCTATGTGTGTACATGTACATGCATGGCATGATTAACAATATGTATAATACCATGGAATATATAATTCTAAAATCAAAATGCTCTTATCAGACCAGTTCAAAATTATAGCTTTCTCTCAGACCGGGCCCACATGGACCAGAATACTCAGAATATTCTGGCCCCAAAGCAGTTCTGACATCCCCCAGTTTCCTTGGGCATTCCATTGTGATGCTGGGCAGTTGTTTGCACACACATTCCATTGTGCTGCCTGGTGTCACAGTGGCATGTTGCTCATTCTGAAGTCAGAACAAGACTCCCTTCATTGATCACATTGTTGGGTGCCTTGTTATGATCTTGGAACACTTGACAGGCATCGCAACAGAGGGCTCTGGTTCTTCTGGGAAGATACAGAGCAAACAGTACATATACACTGGGTTTGGTGCAGAACTGGCTGGACATCGTCCAGTTTTCCAGACTTCACACCTAGAGGACAGAGGGGGGGGGGGGAATGTTTCATTTGGCTCATGCAAACAAACCCTCAGATCTACTGTATGAACTCTGTGTTTATACCCAACCCTTCTGCAACCCCCAGACAATTTAAATCAAATCTCAGCTTCCCCATAGCATAACACTCATGTAGGCAATTGTAACTCCTCAACCTAACCTACTTCACAAGGTTGTTCTTAGAATGAAAATGGGGTGGAGGGTGGGCAAGAATATCAGGGAAGATTTTTAGCTCCAAGAATAAAATTGAATGTGGTTAATTGAGTTATAATTGATATAGAGATCTGTACTGGGACTCATTCTTCTAACTTGTTCGACTGGCTTCTTTTCCAAACTACAGTTTCTTTGATTATTTGCATAGAAGTCATGACAGTTAAACAACATGAGTTGCATGGGGCAAGGAAGGAAAGAAATACATTTTTGTTGTTGTTGCTGGCATTATTATTATTATTATTATTATTATTATTATTATTATTTTGAAGACCAGAGAGAGGGCTGCTCATCCAATGACATTAGACAGCTCAAATGCTGCCACCTCTGTGGGATTTAGCAGGGTAAAGTGAGCCTTTTTTCTCACACTTTCTTGCCATCCCTTTTCTTTCTTCCTCACTTTCTTCTCTTTATTGGATTTCCTCCCTGGGAACACACAGATATCCATTACCAGAGCCTGACTGATTGCATACAGAGGGCCACCTTAAATTAGGGAGAGAGTGACATGCAGACCTGCATTTCCCATCCTGAACCTAAAGCAAAGGCTAGAAGACTACTTGAAAGCACAAGGAAACATGTGAGGCCTTAATGATCAGGAAAGACCTTTGGAGGGGCTGCAGGAAAAGACTCTCCAAAGGTCTTTCCTGATCATAAAGAATATTTCTGCCCTGGGGAGCATAGTTTGGGGCAGTCAGGAAGCTGTAATGAGTGAGTGTCTGGCCTTGTTATGGGATCTCAGGGACTGGCCTTTTCCTTTCCACCTGGGTGGAGTATGGGACAGGCTCAATTGTGGGAAAAGATGACATTTGGGGAGGGGAAAGCCCTAACAGTTTTCCTCTGAAGTGATTTTGGGTCTCATTATTTATTTGGTTATTGGTTGTTTCTCAATTTTCTTTCATGCAATTGGTGGTCTAGTTAAATCCAAGGTGGGATTTCTACATCTCTTTTTCTTTGCTGCAAAGTTCAGTACACCAAAGAACCATTTTATAAACCATGTTTTCACTAAGCCCCAACTTGATAAATGAAATTCAGTCCTGGAAGATGCAGTGATGACTACCGGGTTAAAAGATGATCAGACACAGAGATGGCCTAAGACATTTTGCTGCCTGGGGCAATTAAAACAAGTGAGCTCCTCTTCCCATTCTATATACAAAGAGAAGACTGGGCTGGCAGCTGGATATTTCTTCAGCACTGGTATAAAACCAACTTAGCAATTACAAGACAAGCTGTGTGGCACTCTGTTCTTTCTTCCAATATCTTTCTTTTGCCAATAGAGACATTTGCCTCACTCTGTCTAATGTGAGAGGCAACTCTGATTAGAGAGATTCATGAAAGGCAAATCTATGAACAGGTATTAGCAAGGACAGCTACACAGAACTGTGCAGATAGTATGTGGAGATGGTATTGCACTGAATATTGGTGGTTGTGAGACCGTGGCCAGAAAAAACAAATGCTTTGGTGCTATGCTTCTGAGGTTGAAGCAAAGTTTGCTATCTATGTGTTGAGTCTGAATGATAGTGATGCTCCATATGAGTGTCAGATTTTGATGGGAAGCTAGGATGCAAAATCCATTCTCTGAAGCCATGTCTCACTGTTTACATGTCCTTTAAGAATAGTATGAGGGTTTCAGAGAATGGATTGGGTTGGGTTCTTTCTGTGGGGATGTTGTTTTAATAAAACTACATACATGAAACAAATACTACATACTCCCTGCTTCCTTCTTTCTCTCACTTCTTGGTGCTCTTTAAGAATAGTATGAGGGTTACTTTGTTAAAAGGAATGTGGTGGCTTAGTGATTAAGACACCAATTCTGATGATCAGAAGATCAGAACATTGGCAGTTCGAGGCTCGACTGCTGAATGATGAGGTGAGCTCCTGTCACTAGTCCCAGCTTCTGCCAACTTAGCAGTTTGAAAGCATGCAAATGCAAGTAGATAGATAGGTATCACTTCAATGGAAGGTAACAGCTTTTGGTGCAGTCATGCTAGCCACATGACCACCAGATTCGTCTTTGGACAACGTTGGCCCCCTACAGTTGGTTACGACTATATATTCATGACAAGGGACCACCTTTACCTTTACTACTTTGTTATAATATTACACAATTATTAACTACACTGCCATGCTAGAATGTGCTTCTTAATTTAGTCCAGGTTTTTCTTCTAGTGTTTGACTTGCATGGTGCTGTTGTTTTGGTTCATTTAGAAGAAACAGGACAGAATTTCAGAGGAGAAATGTAAGTTGTTCTCAAGAATCTTTGGTTTCAAAGAGGTATGGCCAGGGCAGGTCTCTTGAATTTTGGGGTGGCTCCTCTCAAAGGACTCCTGTTGTGGGCACTCCCAGTAGGCCATTAGCTGCTTCAGTAGACATGAGAAGGCAATTTGTTTTTGTAGTATGATACAAATAAAGATTTTTATTAAAGAAAATAAAAGTGAAGGAACCAGGGGTCACATCAGCAAACAGAAGAATTTGTTTAGCTTGTACTGTACTAACAGAGAACCCTTTTTCCACACATTGTGAAGAGTTCATGGCATCTCTTGTTTCACTTTCACCCTCTGCCCATCCCTGTTATAAGGGATCCCTTAAGAATAGCATCCCTAAGAAAGGCTATTGCCTTTTTTCTTTAAGGTGGGAAAAAGTCTCTGATTTCTAGTAAGTGGTCAAGAGCTTATTGTGTCTGGGAGCTATTGGGGATGCATTCTGACTATGATCATAAAATAGCTTCACTACAGAAGGTAGTAACCCCTTTGCTCCAAATCCTTGGTATAGGGAAAGAAGGGAAGTCTTACCTTTTGATTTTTTTAAAAAAAAGCATACTCTTTCCTTGATATCTCCACCCCATCCTATATCTGAAGATCTCATTGTGGGGTACAATCAGTCAGAGATAGCTGGTGACTTCCATATCAGTGGAAAGTCAGTGAATTTTGCTCTGGCTTTTAGTTCAAAGGAGATATAAACATGCTGAACTTGATCCCCAAAACTGGTTGAACACTTTTGGTAGTCCCTTTAAAGTTCTACTGATTGATTGATGGTCCTTCTTTCCTCCAAATATGGGACTGAGACTAAACTCTAGAGTGGCTCAGTGAAACAGAAGTAACCAGCAACCACCATAATCAGACCTATTTCAAAATTATTTAAAACAATCTGAATAGTTCAACTATTTCAAACAGTTTGGCAAATTAAAAATAAACCAGCCGTACACAAGACCAGCTTTCCTCAACCTTTTTTTACTGTGGAAAAATTCTTGAAATAATCTTCAGATCTCAGGGAATGCCTGCATAAAATTTAATATCCCTGTATCAGATTTTTTTTAAAAAAAATTCTCCAATCATCTCATGGAACCCTTAGCAAATTTTCATAGAATCCTAGGGTTCCAGGGAAACGCTGCATAAGACACAAACCAAGGCTTAAATCTAGTTGTTAATTCCATCCCACTGAATGAATGAAATGTACCTTGCAACTCTTATGGATTCACATTATACATTGGATGATCTTGCACCAAAAAATGCACAAAAGAACTTCAATCTTGCATTTTAAAAAGTGTGTAGCTGTCTGAAAAGGGTGTGGTTCACATGCCCCTCAAAAAGTTCACATGTATTTCTGTGCAAAATGATGCTGTTGCCACACTGTAGAACTGATGCAGTGTGACTGCACTTTAATTTTGAATTCTACCACTTTAACTGTTATGGTTCCATCCTATGAAAACCTGAGATTTGTAGTAAATGCAAACATTTGTAGGCACAAGCATTATACAGCATAATAATAATAATAATAATAATAATAATAATATTTTTGTTATTTATAGCCCACCTCGCTGCGCCGCAGTCGGGGCAGGTTACAGCATTTTAAAACAATCCGGATTAAAACATTCCCTCATCCCACAATCCAACCCTCCCATCCCCTTAAAACAGAATTAAACTAAAGAAAAGTTAAAATACAGCAATACAATAAAACAATAAAACAAGGAGTCAGCAATAATAAAAACAAGGTAAAGACTCATCTCCCATCAGACAGTAGTTATTCTGGGGAGGCCTGCCGGAAGAGATCCGTCTTTACTGCTTTCTTAAAAGCAGCAAGAGTAGTAGTAAGACGGGTCTCATCCGGCAGGCCATTCCACAGTCTGGGAGTGGCCGCAGAGAAGGTCCTCTGGGAGGTCTGGGACAGCCTAGTTTTTATTGGCTGTAGCAGATTCCTCCCAGAGGACCGGAGGGCGTGGGAGGGATCATATGGGAAGAGGCGGTCCCTGAGATAAGATGGACCCAAGCCACGTAGGGCTTTAAAGGTCAAAACCAACACCTTGTACTGTGCCCGGAAACTAATCGGCAACCAGTGGAGGGATTTAAGCACCGGTGTTATGTGCTCCCTCCTGGATGTTCCTGTGATTAACCTGGCTGCCATGTTTTGCACCAGTTGAAGTTTCCGGGTTAGGCACAAGGGTAGCCCCCATGTAGAGTGTGTTACAGTAATCCAGATGTGAGGTTACCAGAGCATGTACCACAGCTTCCAGATCCCTCATGTCCAGATAAGGGCACAGTTGGTGTATCAGCCGAAGCTGATAACAAGCACTCCTGACCGCTGCATTCACCTGACTAGCCATGTGAAGCGACGAATCTAGGAGTATCCCCAAACTGCGAACACAGTCCTTACAGGAGAGTGTGACTCCATCCAGGACTGGAGACTGTATTCCCAAATCTGGTTTCGGGCCTGTAACTGTGAGTACCTCCGTTTTGTCTGGATTCAACTTCAATCTGTTTTTCCTCATCCAATACAATGAAGTGTGTGTGTGTGTGAGGGGGGACATATCAGCATCCAATTGTAGTATGATAAGAAAAAACTTCCTGCTCAGCCCCCAAAAGGCAACTGAAAATTTCCATGCTATATAGAGGCAGGGAGGGAGGGAGCAGAAATGGTGAAGAGGCTGAAGCTGCATCTGCACTGCAGAAATAATGAGTTTGATACAGCTTTATTGTGGCTCAATGCTATAGAATCCTGGAATTTTTAGTTGGTTGTGGCACCAAAGCTCTCTGATAGAGAAGGCTAAAGAGTTTACAAAACTATGAATCCTAAGATTCCATAAAACTGAACCATGGCAGTTAAATCAGTGTCAGACTGCATTAATTCTGCTGTGTAGCAGTGGTATTCCCAGAAATGGTGACACCTGATATGGGGGGGGGGGGGACTTCTGATTCCAGACTTCTGGAGGATTTCCAGGGTGAGGGGGTGCAAAGGAGCCTCTACACTGGGCCAAAGCAGCCCCAAAAGCCCCGACGCTGGGCCCAGGAGGCCTGAAACGCCCCCGCACTGGGCCCAAGAGCAACCGCATGGGCTGAAACAGCACCCGTGGGGGATGGGGTGTCACTCCCTGTTCTTGGGTGTCATCCCCCCCCCTTTCTGGGGTATCACCCAGTGCAGTCAGCACCCCCCATACACCCCCAGTGACACTACTGCTATGTAATTGCAGACATTTTTTCCAAAACACTTTGGAATGAACAAATTCCAGTTGAGAACTTTGCAGAATTATCTGTTTTCTTCATAGCTAGGAGAAAACAGTGGAAATTATTTGTCCTCAAATAGAGCAGAATCACTGAATATTTACTTCTCTATTCTCGTACTCCCTTCAGCTCTTGAGAGGTGTAGAGTAATGGATGCATCCAAAATGAAGGCATAATTTTTCAAGCTACATTGCATCCTCTGAAGGGATTTTAAAACTCTGTATGGCCTGAGGAAAAAAATGGTTTCCCTAAAGTGATCTGGATGGTTTTTGATGGTGTGGGGCTATTTAAAAGAACATTGCATAAGTTGACCACGATAATGGGGAAAGCTGACATACATGATTTATAAGCTTCTGATGGAATCCCACTTAAGTTCCACTCCATCTGACAATTATTCCATGGAGACAAAAAAAGAGATAATTTATAACCATGATTCTGAAGGATTCCTGTCTGAAAATAATGGTAATCATAACTGCGGAACAGGCATTATTGTCCCCACTAAGTAAGTGTTATCATGAGCATGAATGTTTCCTTATTCAGACATCTGTTTATCAAGTACTTACCTTTACATTTTAAAACTGAAAGATGACTAACACTAAGTAATTGAAGTAATTCTTCTGTGTGCTTTTTAAAAAAGTGGGGGAACCATCACGACATTTGCCAAAAACAGAAAATGATATTATATAACACAAGAATTCTCATTATAAATCTTTTTTTCCCATGGATTGTTCACATTATAAAACAGCCTTTTCAGACAGTGTTTGGCTTACCCACTTTTGAATGTTTATGGTGTTTATCTACTTAGGGGGGTTGCAGACTGTCAGAAATAGTGTGAATTCAGTCCACTTTTAGGGTTAGGGTTAAGGTTAGGGAATCATGGGGACTGTATTTTATTGTGGCACTAGAGTTCTCTGACAAAGAAGGTTCAATGTCTCAGAAAAATAACAATTCCCATGATTCCCTAGCACTAACCCTAACCCTAAAAGTGGACTGAATTCACACTATTTTTGACAGTCTGCAACCCCCCTTAGTTCAACAATATGTTTTATCAGTTAATAATTGTGAGCTATCTTTCATATTGAAATGACTTATGTGCTTCTAAATGCAAAGGCCAAGATGAAACCCTGACAGCTGCTGAGGCCCAGGGGTTATGCTGAACATTATCTCAAGTCTAATTCTGTTTTTAAAGGAAAAATATGGGGCATGTGTCAGAATATGTGTGAGAAAGAGAGAAAAAGAGATAGAGAGACATTGTTTACTGGCCTATTACAATATCATGTTTGTTAATTGTTTGTTCTCTTGATCGATAGGAATCATTCATGGCCCAGCTGTAAAATAAGCTATCTAGGGACTGAGCTTTAAAAAGCCACCTTCTTGGACTACACCTTTCAGAATCTTTTGATTTAAAGATTGCAGAAGCTGAAATGCAAACAAGTAACTGTTCCAAGCTCAAGAGAACTATATTGGGTATTGGCTTCAGGCAGTGGAGACTCATGGTTAAAGTAGGAGGGGTACCTTGACCCAAAGCAGTAGGATGAGATGTTTCCTCTCCTGCTTGGACAATGGGCCACCAAAAGCTGAGGAGCAGCAAAAGTATATAAAGGATGTTGTTCAGAAAAGTGTTTTCAGCCCTTAAAAGAATCGCACACACAAACACACAAAACCAATTCCCACTTTGAGATTCCCACTTACAAATGAATTGGTTTGTGATCTGAATTGATGGATCAGTTCGACAGTGGAGTGTGGTTCACACTACATTTGCCCCAATCATATTTTCTTGCTGTAAAATAACCCACATTGACGAATGAATCGACTCAAAATGGGCCCACTTCAGCTGACTGAAGGGCAAATTTAAATCGATTCCGATCCACATCTGGTTCTTGCATGGAATTAATTTATCATAAAAAGATGTGGAAAAAATCAGCGTCAAAAAGATATGCATTAAATGGGTCTAGCCCATGCCCCCCTTCTCCAAACTGCTTCAGCCATTCCATTCAAGTGTGAACCAGAGTCATGTAAACTGCTTCAAACTGGTTTGCAAACCGGTTTAACTGTAGTGGGAATTAGGCCCCAGATGGCTATGTCTGTGTTGGTGACTTAGTTTCCATTTGTGATTGTGTCACACAGCTGCCATGAAATAAAAATTTGAGACAGCCCTGAAATCAGGCACAGCAAAACAGCCATCTTGAGCAGCAAACTATGACTGGCATATTCAGCTAACAATGTAAACATGCATAATCCATGCTAGTGGGGTAAATTATTCACCATTACATAACAGACATATTTTACTGACAGTGGCGGAAACAGAGTTGGATGTACAGCAACATTGCAACATTGCAGTTTCATGCTGTGCATGCAAATTGCCTATTGTGCAACAGCCATTGACATGTGTTGTTCAGTGTTAGTTACTATTCTGCATCGGATTGCATAGCACTGGCATAGCTTCTCCCCACATGTGGATATTGACAATGTGTTGAGGGGATGTTGGATTGAAGCCTTTGTATGTAACACAAGGGCAGCAAATTAGTTGTTAATTAGTTGATTTGTTGTATTTTTCAGCAACAGCAAGAGGTAACTGATTCGTTTTCTTTTTCCTGTGCAGTGGTGTCAGTAGGGTTGATTTCACCCAATGTGGTAAGTCATGGTGTTACCCCCATGGGTATGTGGATGAGGAGCAGGATTTCACCCAGGGGAAACCAGCTTCCTACCACCCAGCATCTCACCCCCAGCTGGGATAACAAAAATGGGACATGACTCTGAGCAAGAATATGGCTTTTTAAAAAAAAAATACAAACAATATCTACCCTTGAGAAAAGATGCAGTACCTTTCCATGGCTGAGTGGGGAATGGAATCCTGATCTCCAGAGTCATAGTCCAATGCTCAAACCATTACAACACACAGGCTCACAGCAAATAGCCATCACCACTCCAGACAATGGTAGAAAGAAGCCAAGCAGACTGAGAGGGAGAGGTTGCAGGAAGGGGAGCAGAGAAAGTTTTGTGGCTCCACACTCATTCTCAACCCTCTCCTAAAGGGTAGTGTCATGCCAAGAAGAGTCCCTCTTTTCTTTCCGAAGGAGAGAGATCTTGGGAGGCATCACTGCTGCCCAGTGTAATCCCCTTTGATGGTGTCAACCAGTGCAATCTGGACGTCCCACATGCTCCTACTGACACCACTATTTCTGTGCTAAAATAAACAGAGTTGGGTTTTGATGAATACACATTTTGTTGTGGTGAAAGGAGGACTTTTGGACTAGTCCTGCACTGCAAGAGAACTGCCTAATTAAACCAGTCTGTTCAGACTTTTATGATGTGAAGCTCTACCAACAGTACCAAATATATTAATTGCATGATCACACTCCCAGCTTGTATTCTTATGCACCTTGCTATGCCACAGCACAACACACTTTTCAAGTGGCTTATGTGACATAACTTAGGACCTTATCACACGGGATCCAAAGCAGAATGAATCCAAATGAAATCCCGTCCTAATACGTATTATTTTTCCATGTGTTCACACGACATCGCACAGAACCGCTAAGATTCCGGACAGAACCCTGAACGAATCCGCAACGAATTGAGATCTTTTGAATTTCAGTTTCTTCAGGAAGTACAAGTGTGCGACCAGAATCATTGCGCATTTACCCCAAGTCCAAAATGCATATGAACAGGCAATATGTATTGTGAAGCATTTCCCCGTCATGACCCATGGTTCCTAGCGTGATTTCCCATGGGTCTGCGAGGAAGCATCTTATGACGTGTACTTCCTGTTTGGATCGGGCAACAAACAGAACAACAAATGGGTAAACATGTCCTCTCCTTTACTGGAATTTATCACTTGTGTGTGAACAGAAAATACGTGCCCAGAATGCGCTTTCTTGGAAGCGCAATAAATACGCAACGACTGGAATTGCGTGTGATAGCCATTTACATATTGAGGCGGCTCTTTCGGTTCTTTTCGGTATAGTACTGGATTTATTCTTATTTCGGTTTATTATCGCTTTGTGACCCGCGTGTGATAAGGTCCTTAGAGAGGGCAGCAGAGCAGGGTGGACTTTGACATTGCTGTGACATCCCTTCCATCTCTGCCTACCATAATGTTAGCTGTGAAGGTTTCACTACCACACTACCAACTTAATGTTACTGTTGTTTTTGTTGTGTGCCTTCAAGTTTTTTCCAACTTATGGTGACCCTAAGGTGAACCTATCATGGGGTTTTCTGGGAATGAGTATGTGTATCTCACCCAGTAGCTTCCTATGGCCAAGCAGGGAATTGAATCCTGATTTCCACAGTTGTAGCCCAATGCTGAAACCACTACACCATACAGGCTCACCTTTTTAATACTTCAGTCTAATTCTGACATCTTTACTGTGGGGAAAATATTATTAGGGTTAAGATCTACTAATTTTGAACAAAAAGTGAGACTATAAACCTAGAGGAATATGCATTTTATGCATTCATGAGAATAAGGTCCAGAAGTGAAATTTATGTCAAGAAGTGAAAAAATAAATAGGTAGCTCATGCTAACAAAGAGAGTGCTGGAATTCCAAATCAGCCACAGTGCTCAGGGAAGACCACTGGGAGCTATAGATCTTTGAAACCAGTTTTTGCTGGCTGAATGTTTTAAATAGCTAAGGCTGCAACATGATTGCTTATTACACTATTCTTTTTTCCTGTGTCCACATACTAATTAATGCATTAAGCAATGTTTAAAACTAAGTGGGGCTTTAAAGATCCAGATGGCGCTTACACTGACAAACATGTGGAAAAGAGACATTTATGGTGCAGGTTTGATGCTGAAAGCCAAATTCTCAAAGTGATTTTTGAAAGGCACATACTGCTAGGAAGGTATTCATTTGACAATAAAGCTTAGAGAGGGATATTTTACTGATACCTGCAGCCCAGTGGTAAATTTGGGGAAGGGATATGCAACTTTCAACAGCAATGGACAGGATTTGAGAGTTTAATTTAACACAGTCAGTCAGACAGACATGTGTTTCCCCTGTAAACTGAGTTCTCCACAACCTCCACCAGAAGCTAGCATCTGTATTGGTACAACCGACATTCTAATTCTTTATAGTTTTTGAAAAGTTTTTAAAGATGGAAACCTTCTATCTGCCTCTGTTATCAGGAGAGGAAAAGATAAAGAACCATTCTATTAAAACTGGCTGTACAATGCTAATATGGAGACATCAGCTATGAGTCAAGTAGCCCATAATGATTTTGTTCTCCCTCTCCTTCCTTGAAATGCTACCATTTCTCATTGGTGAGGATTCCTGTCATTGTTTCCGAAAGCTGGTAACCCACTTGGAATATCGGGGTCATGGGAATTCAGAGGAGGGCGGGAGAGCTGAATTCAATACCAACTGCACTATTGAACAGTTGGCATTGGCTTCAGTCTTCCATGGGCAGTCAAGTGCAACTTCGGGAAAGCCCCTTTATAAAGCCATCCCTGTTGGGGACAGGTGGCAGCTGCATTGCAAAGGCAAAAGGGTAGAAAAAGAGAACTCATGGGAGCATGTCTTTAACAATTTAAAATGTCTTTCCATTCCTTCCCTCCCAGCCTCAATCATCCCTCGCCCTTGTTTAGCTGAATCTGAAGCAACAGCTGCTTGAATGGAACTGTCACATTGAAAACACATGCCATCTTCCATAATAGCAGATGCATTTTAGAGCATTATGAGAACTGCTCTCCTGCTACCAAAGCCAATAAATATTAGTATCAAAAAAGACAGATTATTTGTAAATCATAACTATTTGCATTTTTTTCCAATCTTTATTAGAAAATTTTTAAAAAAACAACAACAGACAAACACAAAACAAACAAAAATACTCATAAACATTACGACATTCAAAACATTTACCTTCCATAGCTTTGTAAGGGATCACATATGTACTTCTAATCAAGACCTCTTAAACTATCCACTCTATATTATCTAAATCAACTACAAATCTACATTGATTGATTACCTTAATTCTTATTATTTACTGTATATCTTAGTCTATTTTCTCCCTTCGGTGCATTATTTTCCATAATTATCCAATAGCGGAAGGACCATTTAATATTTTCTTTTAACATCCACAGACCCATCCTATTGTGTTGCCGTTTTACTACTCTAACAATCTAATTCTTATATTATTAGTTTTATTAATACCTCTACTCCTAATAATAAATAATAGCGATTCTCAAAGTTCTCTTAAGTTTTACTTAAGTGTTAGTCAATCGTTTGACTAGTATGATATACATCTTAACTAATATCAAATCACAATCTCTACATATCTCTACGTATTTACATTTCCTATATAATTTAAGCTTTCATTACATAGTAAACTCAACATAATTATTTATTCTATTAAGAACTGAATTGGATATCTCATCTTTTCTTTCTCATATATATATACCACGAATTCCAAATCCTGTGAAATTCCTTTAATGATTTATTTCTCAGCAGCCATGTTAATTTTTCTAATTCATAAGTTTCATATAATTTAAGCCTCCAATCTTCAATCTTTGGGATCTCACTTTTCCTCCAATGTTTAGCGAAGAGAATTCTTGCTGTGGTAATTAAAAAAGAGAGAAGATGTTCTATTTCTTTTCCAATTTTTTTTCTACCCCAGATATTTAAGAGGTATATTTTCGAGTCAACTCCTATATTCATTTTCACAATTTCAGTAATTTCCTTATTTATCATATGCCAATATTTTTGCGAGACACTACATTTCCACCACACGTGATAGTAAAAGCCTGTTTCTTTACCACATTTCCAACACAAAGGATTACATCCCTTATAAATTTTTGACAACATATATGGGGTAAGGTACCATCTGCTCATGACTTTATAAGCGTTTTCTCTTTGATCTATATTAATTGCCCATTTTTTAACCTTTTCTCAACTTCTTGTTCAATCGTCCAGATTCACATTTTGATTTAAGTCTTTTGCCCAATTTACCATATACATTTTAACTGTGTTCTCTTCTGTTTCCCAATTTCTAATTAAGGTATAGAATTTTGAAATCATCTTCTTTTTTTCTCCGAATAACACGTTTTCAAAAATTTTATCTGCATTTTTTAAAATCTCCCTGCCTCTCCAATTCTTTTTGCCTTATGGATACATTCATTATATGGACATAGAATGCAGCATTTCTTTCACTTACCATATTCTGTTTCATTAAAATTGTTGGAGAATTAAGGGCCACTAGGTTATTTCAGAGTAATATACTGATTACATATTAAACTACCATCTCTGCCTTCACAACCACCACTTCCACAACCTCCATAATGCTGTGATTATTTTCCCAACTTGAATTTTCCTGTCTGCATCTCTCCCATTGACAATGCATAGGTCCTGCCCAGGGCCTGATCTGAAGGCCCATGTCTACCATTAGAAAGGCAGAATATCCTGGGTTGCATATGCAGGCAGCGGTGTGATATTGGAAGAAGTGAAATATTCAACCATGCTTTCAAAAGATCACCAACCATATAGACTCACTGATAATGGGGCCATCCCAAGGCTACTGAGGACCTTAAGTTAAAGAAGCATTTACAATAGAACCATAGGAACATGAAAGAAAGAACAATCCCCTTTGGTATGGAGAAGCCAGCATCTGTGAAGCTGAGTAACAGGGCATATCAGTTTTTCAAGTCAGAATGTCATAGATGCTTTTAACTCGGGATGACCTACTTCAGTTTGAGGGGATAAAGGACGCCCAAGGCAGATCTATCTGTCCAGGCAATATGCTCTGCAACTCCTAACCTCATCTGTTCCCCTCATCTGCAGTGAAGAAGGATGTTTTGTCAACAGTGTTGAAGTAAAGTTCAGATGCCATTTTGAAATAGATGATGCCATCTTGCCTTTCACTGCTACCAGCCAAATATTTTGGGCCATATCTATGATGAAGCCTAAACAGATGTAAATCTGATCAATGCCTGGATAGATGACTTATAATCTGTAGTGGCTACCATTTTAAAATGGGTTGGTGGAGATCCAGGTTCAAACCTTCTCTCTGCCATGAAGGTTTCACTGGGTGAACTTGAAACAGCCTATCTCCTTTCTCTCTCACTTTCTCTCTGTTATCCCAACCTATCCTACAATGTTGCAAGGACAGTAACAGTGTTTTCCCACAACTACCAACTATATGAAGGGGTAGTAGTAAGTATGTATCAATGTCTGGATATATGGTCACTCCCCATAACTCCCAAACTTGTGACTAGTTGGATACACAGCCAATGGCACCATGTGATAAGACCTTGTTGTTGTTGTTGTTGTTGTTGTTGTTGTTGTGTACCTTAAAGTCATTTCCAACTTATGGCAACCCTGAGGAGAACCTATCAAGGGGTTTTCTGGAGATGAGAGCATATGACTTGCCCAAGGTCACCCAGTTGGTTTCTATGGCTAATGTGTTTTATATATGTTGTTAGCTGCCTTGGGTCCCATTTTGGGAGAAAGGTGGGATATAAATAAACAACAAACAAACAAACAAACAAACAAACAAACTGTGCTGGGTAGTCCATTATTATTATTATTATTATTATTATTATTATTATTATTATATCCTGTCTTTCTCCCAATAATGAGACTTGAAACAGCTAGCTATATATTTAAAAAAACAATGCAAACTAAAACTATACAAAAACTTCACTAACAGTATAAATATAACACTTATTTGAAATATAATTAAACTATTTATAAAGTTAAAAAAAATAAAATTCACTTAAGAGCTAGATACAAACCATAAAAACAGAATTAAAAGTCCATCCCAGTCAACTTCTAAAAGCCTGTTGTGTTTTAATTTTCCAGCAGCACGGTCTCCCTAGGGAAGGTGTTCCAAGTATGGAAGCAGCCACCAAAAAGTCCCTCTCCTTTGCCCTCCCTCTCCCCCAAATGAACCTGAAAAGTTATCTCTGCACTCTGGAGCAATATCGGGTAGCTGTCTACATATGTGTCCCGGTGCCACTGCTGTGAGTTGCTTGCTCTGTGGTCAATAACAAGGTGCCCAGTATCGACCATATGGCTGGGCACCTCATTGTGATCTCGGAGGGAGTGACTTGCACCATCAGTGGCACTGCCAAGTGGCACAGAGGGATACATGTAAACAGTCACTCAGCATTGCTCTGGAGCACTTTGGATTTTCCTAGAAACTCCAGACCAAATAGTGAACTTTTTTTAGCCCAGTTAAAGTGAGGGGTGGCCCAGATTCGATACAAAATTGGCCTCTTGTTATGAAGACAGTCCACAGTTGAATTGGGGTTTTGGCTCTGCATCGCAAAAACAGGGTGCCATGAAGTTGGGGGAAAACTAGTTTATTTGCCTCATGTAGACATGCCCTTAAATTATATTTTTAGAAGGAAGGACACCAGCACTGTAGACTCAACTGTAGGTTGCAGCATGCATTTTTTCATATGTATGACAGGAGAGCCAGTATGGCATAGTGTTGAACTATGTCTCTGGAGTAGGGTTCGATTCTCAGCTTGGCCATGAAACCTACTGGGCAAGTCACATCCTGTCAACCTCAGGGGAAGGCAATGGCAAACCTCTTCTGAACAAATCTTGCCAAGAAAACCCCATGATAGGGTCTCCATAAGTCAGAAACAACAAAAACAATACCTTCAGACAGGGCCAAATTAATATATTCTCGAGCTCTAAATGATTCCATTTTTAAGTCTGTTAAGTCTGTGTGTGTGTGTACATGTACATTTATATTTATTATAAATGTATATTTATATTTATTAGAGTGACTAACCAAACAGAAATATCTGAACAATTTAGTAAAATATTTAAGCTTCTTAAAACTTAATATTCAAATATGTATTTTTGATTAGTCACTTCAATAAACACATATTCTATCCAAGTGATTAATTGCATCCTTCTGGCATCCAGCACAGACTTAAGAGCTTTGGGGGGTTCTAAAAATCCTTCCTCTCTTTACTTCTTCCTTCCCCCATTCATTCTCTCTCTCTCATTTTTTATTTTTTTTTAAAAATTAAAGGCCCCTCATAATTTGAGGCTCTAAGCTGTAGCTTACTTAGGTTATCCACAGATTTAGCTTGTGGATAAATCTGGCATTGCCCTCAAACGCAACTAATGAGAACAATCCACAGAAGCTTCTTTGTAAAGAATTGGAGTGCCTGCTTCAAGTGTTTGATTATAAGCATGGTTTAAATATATGCTCACTCAGCCACTGCACAAAGGCTGGAGGTCTTGGCAAGATGGACCAATGATCTGACTTAGCATAAATCTGCTTCATAACTTAAAAGATCACAGAATCCTAGAGTCTAAGGCTGCTGTCACATTGCAGAGTCCACCTCAATTCATGTCAACCCTGTGGATGAGACATCTCCAAGACCGTACCTGGGAGCAGAGAATCATGGCCACTCAGCTGCATGGGCCAGACACTAGGATGCATCCTCCTCCTCCTCCTGGAAGATAGTGCTCTGAGTGAGTGAGCAAGCGGGTAGCTGGCTGGGCGAGCAAGTGGGTGGCTGGGCAAGCAGCTGGCCAGGTGGGTGGGTGGCTGGGCAACTGGGTAAGCGAGCAAGCAAGCTCTAATCGTGGTGTTTTCTTTGGCAAGATTGATTCAGAGGGGGGTTGCCCTGGCTGTCTTCCCCTAAGGCTGAGAGAGCGTGACTTGCCCAAGGTCACCCAGTGGGTTTTGCAGCCAGGCTGGGAATCAGCACCTGTTCTCTTATCCAGTCTCTGTTTCTGGGAGGAAATCAGCGATGGTAGTGGCTTTCTTCCCCCTCTTCTTATTCCTCCCTCCACCCTCTCCTTTTCCTTTTCTTCCTTTTTCTCTCCTTCCTCCCCTCATTTTTCTTTTCCTTCTTCTTCTCCCCCTCTTCCTTTTCATCCTCTTCTTCCTCCTCCTCCCTTTTCCTCTTGGAAGGGCCTGGATCAGGGCCTCTTACCCACAAGTGGCGGAAATGGCACTAGCAGGAACTACTAGTGACATTTCTACAATTCACTTCCATAGTGGGAACTACACCTTGGCCTCAATTGCTTCAGCCACCTGGTGTCAACACAATTTATATAAATATAAGTGGGAATGGCCCCTGAGATAGCAGAAACTTACAGCCAGCCATCATGAACAAAACTGGGCTATATGAATCAGCTGCCTGACACAGTATGAGATTCCTTCATCTGTCCATGCTAGACCACACAAGATTAACTGCAAGTTAGCTTCATGTCTGTTTCAAGTAAACTGATGAAAAGTGTTACTGTAGATAGAATTATCAAACATAGAGAATGAAAGATCAAAAGTTGAAAAAGAATCAGCATGATTTATTAGAAAGTATCAACAAATATGGAAACAGGAACAATCTACTGGATTTTTTTAAAAAAAACTTTCACTTCCTAAAAGGCTTTTGACAAAGTTTCATATATCACATGTTATAAGAAATGTTCTCTCAGGGATCAGAAGCAGAGAGAGCAAGCTAGTGGTCAGACGTCACAATGGAAGCATGTAAGTAGTGCACACCCTCCAACATTTCACAGATAAAAACTGGGACACATGTGGCCAAGCAACATCAGAGTGTGGTTGAAATAGAAAAAGTTGAATGAGGAAGAATGCACAAGCTAGGAGAAGCTGCAGCAATTTGCTTTTGCCTTAAACTATTGGACAAGCTTCTGCCCCCTCTCTCTCCCTCTTACTGAGTTTACCAAGTACAAACTACTTTGCACTTTTTTTGCACTCAAGTAGAAACTACTTTGCACTAGTTTGCAGCAGTTGAAGTAAGCTGAAGATGAAGGAGAAACTGGGAGGTGAGAGTGAAACCGAGAGAAAAAAAAGTAGCAGGAAAAGTGGGATGGTAGAGAATTAATCAGTATGGCCCCTGACAAATCAGGACAATTGGAATGTACAGGCTTGTGTTTATCTTTACAATGAAATTCCCTCTTCCCCCTCCTGTTCTGCAGCCCAGAGGAGTAATTTAAATTGTTGTGGGGGTGGAGTTGGGGCAGAGCAACCGCATGCCAGCTGCCCCAACTCTGCCCTGACACCGCCATCATGCCACACAGCATCAGGGCACTCCATTGGCGCAGTGTGTAGACACACTGTGCCAAACGGGTACAGAAGAGCTGCAGCAGCAGTGCTAAGGGCAGCTTTTTGCTGCTCCAAAAAGGAGTGGCATTTGTCAGCCCTTTTTGGAGTGGTAAAAAGCCGGATTGGGGCCATGGCATGTGGCTGCCATGGCCCTGATCTGGTGCTCCCAGGGGTGGCAGAGAGCCACCCCTTAGGGGCCATCTGTACAGCCTCTAACACAGGGGTAGGCAACCTTTCCCCTTTAAGGGCCGAGGGACTTCAGCTCCCAGAATCCTAGGAGCTATTGGCCAACATGGGATTATTGGCTAACATGGCTGAGGCTTTTGGGAGCTGAAGTCCCTCAGCCCTTAAAAGGGAAAGGTTGCCTACCCCTGCTCTAACATAATTAAAATGGGAAATATCAAGTTATCTAGGTGATCTTACTGTAGCTTTGTATGCTTATGAACACAAAACAAACACGCATAGAAATGTATTTATTATTTGAAACTATAATGGATATTTTGGTGGAGACTGGAGAGGGCCATAAAACACTCAGCTGTCTTTCTTTCCCACAGTTGTGGAATCATTGTCTTTTCAATGATTGTAATGATTGTAAGGAGAAGCTCATGTCCCAACCATGATATCAGACCACAACTCTGATTGCTAACAAAAATATAGCAGGGTTCAAGGTGGCTCTCATAGGAAACTGTTGACCATATTGGAGCCAGGTGGACCCCCTGAAGGTAATATAAGCCCTAAGAATAATATCCTGATAGTTAATCAAGTCCTGGAACTATTGGAGCTAACGCTCAACTATCACCCGATGTAAATGATCCATCTTGCTAGCCAATTGATGAAGTTTCTATCCATCTTGGAGTGCTTGAACTCTTCCACCTTCCTTGGGAGGTTCAGAAGGACACCATCCTTCACCAGCACCTGGGGCTCCAGGTCCCAAAAGAACAGTGAACAGAACATCAATGAATTCATTGCTTCATATACATCCTTCATAGCTGGGAACAGGTAGACCCCCAACTGTAACAATACATCCCCATATGGATTACACTCAGATGAGGCCTGGGTGAGGGAGGCAGTGTTGGTAATGACACATCCTCATATAGATAACACCTAGATGAGCATTCCACCTCAGGCCCGGGCAAGGGAGGTGGTGCTGGAAAAGAAAGAATTATGCTTACCAGAGAATCCCTGGTGGCACAGTGGTTAAATGTCTTTACTGAGCCACTCACTTACAAACCACAAGGTTGTGAGTTCAATACCAGGCAGGGTTCAGGCTTGACTCGGGCTTGCAGCTTTCCAAGGTTCCTAAAATGAGTACCCAGCTTGTTGAAGGCAATTAGTTTACAGTTGTAAACCGCTTAGAGACTGCATAATGTGGTATGAAGCAATATATAAATGAAGCTACTATTGCTATTGCTAGTACCCCCAGGTTCAATTGGACCAATGAAGCAGCAGGTACAGAGACCTCTGAGATGCTGCCTTCTCCCCCTCTGAGGGGTGGGAGGGCTGACATCTCTCCCCCCCCCCTTTGTGTTGACCCTTCAGGTGAGGAAGCAGATGCCCAAACAACTGCTGGCCATACCGGAGAGGAAGGCAGGGGGCCAGATACCTGTGACTGTGGTCTCACTTAGCATATCCCATGCTGCACTGACACTGGCCAGTTGTGAACTGGAAACCACTGACAGCATGCTCATGACCTGCGTATCAGACTCCAGAAAGCCTGTCCTCACCTGAATGCCTCAATCCCCTGGCAGGTTGTGGGGATAGGCCCCGAAAAATTCAGCAGACAACCATGTATGCAAGCCATTTGTTCAAGCCCACCAACTCAAGCTCAACATTTTATGGGATTCTGACATCTCTTGATATTTGGAAATGATCGGGGTAAAACTTCACTCCTAAATCCCACTCCAAGTCTTTTAATGACTAGAACCATCATGAGAGTACATCAAGCTTCTCCCAAGCAGCCACTTGGAGGGAATGGAGACACCCTAGTGCCAGCCCCCATGGAAGTCAGGTGCAACAAACATACCTCTGCACCTCAGGTGCAACAAACACACTTCAGAGGAACTGTAACTGTGGAGGTAAAGCTGTGTTTTGGTTCTTATACCAATCTGAGAAATCTAAATTAGGTAATTACACATTAAAATTTGAACCAAACAATTCTCTCCCACATCTGTGTGCCTTGAATTGGCATTACACATATAGCAGTTTTTATTGTACCTCATGCTTTTATTGCACCTCATGCTAAAACTGGTATTTCCCTGCACCCCAATCCAATTACGACAGATAATTCACTGCTGCTTTTAAGTAGATTGAATTTCAGCCCTTCGAAATACTCCTTTAGCAAGACGCCCTTTGGAAAAACAAGGAAAGGATATTTCAGTTTGCAATGAAAAAAACCCGTCATCATTTCAGCTAATAAAAAGCACTTGTTAAAGCAAAAGATGAGCTGTGGTGGAAATGTGATTTTCAAATTAACTGAAATATATGTATTGTGAAATGAAATAACCTCCCAGCAGAGAGGATACATTTTTACAACATAGTCCTGTCATTTCTTGTTTTCCACAATGCAGAAGCATATGTTCCATCATTGCACACATGTTATTTTTCTGGCAAGACCAATGCCATCAAACAAGTTCAATTGCTGATGTAGCAGATTGGATTTACCTTGACCTGAGAGAACAACATTCTCTCTCCACTTACTCTGGTTCAGAATGTTTATCTTTTGTGCACATTGTGCTAGTTAGATAAGTTGCAAGTTTTTAGGCAGTAGATCCATCTAGCTTCCTTGTTTATTTGTATTGGATGGAATTCTGTATCACACTTACAGATTCGTAATCTAGAATTATACATCTGTCAATGATCTGTATTCATGATCCTTACATGGTCACAACCATGACATTATTGCCATGATTGTAACTGCCTCCCAAAGCCTATTTCACCAGGCATCAGCTGCACCAAGAGATAGCAGTGTGATCTGCTAGTGGTCAGGGTAAGGAAAATTGATATTTTCAATCTTCTTCCACGAGTAAGACTGCAACAATATCTGCATGAACCAAATTCTACATCCCACCCCCACCCCCATCATCCTCATGGCAACTAGTCTGGACAACATAGGGCCCAATTCCCAGTTTTTATGTGAACGATCCAGAAGATGTCTGGCCAGTACAGCACTTAACCTGCCATATACCCTCTTAAAATAGTTTGAATAAGCACACTTTTTTCTTAGACCTTCCCAGAAGATTCACAACTCTCCAGAGCAATGGTGTTCACATGTGCATCCTGCTGTGCCTCCCACTCCCGCTGTCAATTGCTTGCTCTGAAGTCAGAATGAGGCAGACAGCCATGGGATGGATGTTGGGTGCCTCATTTTTGGCATCAGAGGGAGTGATCTATAGTGATGGCAATGGTGATGGTGGCAGCAGGTGGCACAGTAGGACATGCATGTGAACAGTTGCCTGCTGTTGCTCCAAAGTGCCAGGTAACAGGGGGGCATTGGGGCAGCTTTGGGGCCAGAATACTTGGGGCTGCTCATAAAGTATTCTGGCCTGTACAGAGATCGCCCAAGACAAACAGAAGCAGGGCCCCATCACACTTCCATGTTACAGCCTTGCTTGCTGCTAGGAAGGGGGATAGAAACGTCATCACTTATATCCCAGAGCAATGGACTCTTTCTCTCGGTGCAGCTGATGCCTAGTAAAGTAGATTGGGGGTGGGGGGGACAGGTTGGGAGACATTACTACCTTACACATACATAACTAGGCATTACTTCCTTACACATACATGGCCATCTGTCGGGGATGCTTTGATTGGGAGTTCCTTCATGGCAGGGGGGGGGTTGGACTGGATGGCCCTTGTGGTCTCTTCCAACTCTATGATTCTATGATTCTAGGTAGCCCTTATAGAATTCTGGGCTTTATTTCTTTGTAATATTTGTAATATTTACTTATCACCTGATATAAATCTAGGTAGTTTAGTTAAAAGACATACATATTATACAATATAAGCAAGTTAAAAATACATTGAAACAGAGCTGCGTCAGACTCATTGCAAGCCCAGGAAAGCCTAGGTAAAATTTTAAGAAAGTATTTTAAATTAATCATAGTCTCTGCTCCTCATACTGTATGTTAGACAGGATTCTCCAGTGGGAGGCTTCCACTACTGAGAAGTCCCGTTTTTGAGTTATTATATGGGGACAATGAGTCATTGGACAATTTAAAGCTATCATTTGTTGTTGTTATAGCTGCCTTGACTTTGACTTATGGTGGCCCTGTGAATGAGATGTCTCCAAGCCCCCAGATCCTCCACCTATCTGCTCAGGTCCTGTAGGCTCAGGCATGTGATCTCCCTAATTGAGTCTATCCATATGACATGTGGCTTTTCTCTCTTTCTACTGCCCCCTATCTTCCCAGCATCATTGTATTTTCTAATGAGTCATCCCTTCTCATGATGTGGCTGAAGTATCACTTCCCTTGGCTTCTAGGGAGAGTTCATGCTTGATCTGTTCTAGGACCCAATTACTTGTCTTTTTTACTGTCCATGGTATTCTCAGCACTTTTTCCCTGCACTGCCTCTCAAAGGAATTAATTTTCTTCATATTTGCTTTCTTCATTGTCTGTCTCTCACATCAGTACATGGTAATGGGGAATACAATGGCCTGGACAATTCTAACTTTAGTATTCAATTGTGTATCTTTATACTTTAGGATTTTGCCTAGTTCTTTCATAGCAGCCTTTCCCATGCCTAATCTTCTTCTGATTTCTGGCTGCAATCTTTGTTTCATCCAAGGTAGGGAAGTCTTTAACTATTTTTGATTTCCTCATTGTTTAGCTTGAATTTATGTAAATCCTCTATGATCATTATTTTGGTTTTCTTTATGTTCAGCATTAAGCCTGCCTTTGCACTTTCTTCTTTGACTTTCTTTAGTGATCATTCCAAGTTTGTGATGCTTTCCGCTAATAATATGATGTCATTTGCTTATCTTAGGGCCGTTGCATATCGGCCTAAAGGGCCGGCCTGGGGGTGGAGTTGGGGTGAGGCAACCACATGTCGGCCACCCTGACTTCACCCTAACCCCATCCTGACACCGTGCACCCATTTGCATGGCGCATGGTGTCAGGATGCCCTGTTGGTGCAGCATGTGCACACACTGCACCAAAAGGGTGCAAAAAAGCTGCCATCACAACTGAAAGGGTGACCTTTTGCTGCCCCCAAAAGAAGCAGCATTTTGCTGCTCTTTTGGGGGCAGCAAAAAGAAGGATCAGGGTCCCAACCCGCAGCTCCCAGGGGCAAATCTGTGTCACCCCTTTAAGCTGGTCTGCAACCCCCCCCCCTTAGATTGTTGATGTTCCTTCCTCCTTGCTTCACTCCTCCTTCTTCCATGTCTAAATGTGCTCTACATATGATATTTTCTGCATACACGTTGTACAGATAAGATGATAAAATGAAGCCTTGTCTTATCCCTTTGCCACCTGGGAATAGCAGACAAAGGGAACTTCCATTAAACAGGCCTAATTTAGCCTATTTAGTATTGGAATCTGGCCCACTGCAGGCTATTCCTCAGTCCCTCTCTGAAACAAGTGTCCTTCCCAGGAGCCCTGTCCCCTGGCAGACAGAAAGGAATCAATGCAACATCCAGTCACAGATTAAGGTGATCTATAACTGCAGATCTATAAAGCCAAACATTGCTATAGGACATCTTAACCAATCTTTCACAGTCATTTAGAGACATAGACATGTTAGTCTGGAATATCAGAATGCAAAGGGACCTAGTAGCACCTTTGAGACTAACTGAACAAAAGAGGTTGTAGCATAGGTTTGCATAGACTTGGTCTACTTCTCAGATCCATGGAGTCCAGAATGGTTTTGAGAATGGCCCACCAGGATTGTAGACAGGCTTCCCTTCCAGCCCTTCTTTGTGATGGCAGGGACTGGATCTTTCTGACCACATAGCATGTGTTCCACCAATACCACCCATGTGTGATTTCTCTGTGTTCAGTACCTCAGTATAAACTAGCTTTGCCATAATTACAGGACTTGCATAGTCTATCCTAGCCAAGCATAATATTCCAGCTGAGCACTATTGGAACCCATCTAGTGATGGGGTGATGCTTGGCAATCAGGGCAGATTTATATTGTCTTTTTATTGTCCTGAGCTACACTTAGAGCTTTCAAAGAACAGTACTCCTTCCCCCCTCCCTGCTTCCCCAAACTGTCTGCTGATGAGTCATCTGTTGATCTGGACCCTTCTGTCTCAGCTTATAAACCTCATGACCCTTGTCAGGAATGCACAGAATTGGAACTGTGAGGCCAGGCAGAAAAATATGCACCAGGACAAGAGTAAGAAAATTGGCCAGGTCTACGCAGGCACTGACTTCAAGGAAGCATGTGCTAACACTGCAATCCTATCCATGTCTACTCAGAACTAAGCCCCAAGGTGAGTCTTTCTACTTAGGACAGTGTGTGTAGGATTATAATCTAAATCTGTTTCACTTTCTTGAAGGAATGGAGTGAGCCTCACTATAAATATTGACCCATTGAAACTTGTATGTTCATGGTTTTATGACTGTGGCATCAAAAGGGATGACATGCATTTGTAAAGGAGCTGTCATCACAGATCAATCCTTAATTTCATTAGCAGCTTGGTGGTCACCCAAATTCACATGCAAGTCATCAGATGATGAAAAATGAAACGATACACATGCATATGCAAGCCAGTTACAACTTGTTTTGCTGATCATGTGCATTAAAGTTCTACTCTGGAATACAAAAAGCTGCCATCAAACTACTTGCTTCCTCTATTTTCTTCTATCTTCTCTAAGTAACAGTAGTTACTAAAAGTTTCTCATTGGACAGAGGTATTTTCATCTTCTCCTGTTTGTTCCTTTTAAAACTGGAGATGTCAGAGATTGAGGGTGCATTCCCATTTGCTTTTAATCCCCTTTGCAAGTCATATTGACACTGGGTTGTGGAAGCAATTTGTATCAATGCATAGTCCCCACTATGGAAGCAAATTATTACAAGAATTTTCATGCATTCGTGTCTTTTTTGACATGCTTGTCTTTCACACTAGCCAGGGTTTTTTTGAAAAAAATGTCAATCATATGACATGCATCTATGCATCATTAGTGCCAACCTGGGCAGCATCCCTGGGGCTCTGGAACTCCCAAGCCTCCTGGGGAACAGGCAGTCTGGGGGCTCTGGGATCAGGCAGGGGTGATGCCCAACAGCCCTGGCAGAGAGGAAGCTGAGGGAGCTCTGATGCAGGGGAGAGAAACCTGGTCCTGCTTCTTCCAAGAGGCTGAGAGAGCAACCCTTCCTCCTCCTCCACTGCTACCCCCCACCATCTCCTGCTGCTTGTCCTCCCTGGCTGTACCTGAAGGTACTGGAGCAACTGGAAGGGAAGGAGCCCTTCCACCTGAGGCTGCAGCTGCAAAAGGGGAGGATGCAGAGGAAGGAGGAGGAGATAGAGAAGGAAAAGCCAAGGAGGTGAAGGCAGAATGCCCAGGCCAAGGCAGGCTAAGCCCTCTGGAAAGCCAAGGCCACTGGGGCCAGGGAGGGATCCTAGGAGGGTTAGGCGGCAAACACCCAAGCCCAGGGCCAAAGGAGAAGGAAAGGCACCCTCCTCTCTCTCTCCTTCCCCCAGGGAGACAGGGTGAGCAGCAGGCATCCACCTTTTCCAGGACCCCTCCTCCTCCTCCTCCTCCTCCTCCTCCTCCTCCTCTTCCTCAGGGGGACCAGGTGTGTCCTTATCCCAAAGGAGGACAAGGGTCTAGCAGCTGAGTGGCCCCAACCTTTCTGAGGTGGCCGCCGGGCTTGAGGAGCTCAGCTGCTTGGCCTCGCCCATTCCTCTGGGAGTCTCTTTGGTCCCTGGAGCCGGTAGGGTGATGGGGGTGGTGGAAAGTCCTTTCTTGGGTCTCCCTTTTCCTTGAAAGTCTTCCATTCTGGGCATAAGAAGCCTGCATTTACATTTCTATATGAGTGCTTTTAACTTTTTCTTGGTGTCATGCCCTCCTTTTCTTTTCTTCTGGAATGCCCTCCTTATTGAGGAATGCCCTTGTCCTCCTTTGCCAGAGGGATCCCAACCTTCTGCCTTTAGATCCCCCTCTCCAGTGCGATGTGAATCAGATCCTTCATTCACACTTGTCGAACAAGCTTCCAAATCGCTTTTCCCAAAAAAAAAGAACCACCAAGAAACTAGTGTCTGAAAAGAGCAAACTTTTTTTTTGCATTTGCCTCACTTCAAAGCAACTCTGATCAATCACAGTCGGGTCAGAAACCATTTTCAATGTGAATGAGGCACATATAAAGCAATCAGCAAATAGCTTTAAATCATAGTGGGAATGAGCCCTGCATTTAAAGCTCTTAAGATTTCATCATGCAAAGTAAGAACTCTACAACTGAATTATGGCCCTTCACCAATGAGATAGGCCCTTGGAATCTGCTAAGATTTGCTTCCAGGACCCCCTGTGGATACCAAAATCTGTGGATTTTCAAGTCTCATTATATACAAGGGTGCAGTAAAATGGTGACCCTTAAATAAAACATTAAAATCAGAGTTTGCTTTTTGGAATTGTGTGTGTGTTGTGAATATTTTCAAACCATAGTTGATTGGATCTATAGATACAGAGGGATGATTGTATAGCTTTTTGATACAATTGTACAGTGGCCAAGGTGTGCATTTATGGGGGAGGGATGTTGCAAAATAATGGCAATGCCCTCCCCCCATGAAAATTTCCTTCAGATCCCAAATGTATAGCATTTCAAAGAGTGAGACACAGCAAATTATTCACATCTAAAACTCATGTTTCCTGTGTTGGCATTTACAGTGGACCCTCCACATTTACTGGGGTTAGGGGCACAGGACCCCCATGAAAGCAGAAAAACTGCAATGAATTTCTAGGTTCCCCAGGGCAACTCTGTGGTCAGCATCTGCTGGAAGCTGACCACAGAATTACACTGAAGGACCTACAAGGCCTAGAAAAGTGTTATCTCTAGCAATCTCTAGATCATCTGGCATGATTATTGGCAGAAGTTGACCACAGGTTTGCATTGGAGGCCTTAGAGATTCCTAGAGAGAACATATTAATCAAATCTGTGAATAATCAAAGCCGCAAAAATCAAAACCACAAATGGACTCACTGTACTTGGTAACTTTGGCTGCCCCTTATCTTTAGATGCCTAACCGATATTTCTGAATGCTCAACTGAAGCTTTACGTTGTTGCAATGCTATAAATTGGGAGGCTGAAGGAACATCCCATTTGGAAGGAGCAGAATTCTTATTTAGGGAGGTCAATGCCCTCATTTTGTATACACATCCCCACAGATACACTCCTGCCATGAGCACAAGTTTGAAATCCAGCGTGTATTATCTATATCACTTTAAACTTCGCTAGAAATATGCACTCACATTCTCAGACAGAATCTGAAGACAGAAATAATTATTAGGATTATGAATGCTGTGTGAATTGGCTAAAGTAATCAATTAAAATGTACTGCCTGCCTAAAAAAGTTGCTCCCAATTCACCTGATCAAAAATAAAAATAATAAAAATAAAAATAAAAATAAATTAATGGTTTGAATGTAGGAACTGGGGTTGGAGAGTGGAGAGTGGAGGGAAGGAATCAGTGCCAGATCTATGTTTTTTCATGGGGTGTTGATCTTGGACCAAATGTTCTCAATTAATTTCTATTAATAGAGCTATTAGTGTGCCCACCTTCACCTGCTTCCTGCTGTTGTCACTGCATACTTACTTTGCTTTTGTTCTTAATTGAATAGTTTCGACAATTGGCTCACCATTGTAACACATCAGAACACACAAGCACTGTTTCTTTTCATAAAATGTCCTAGCACTCTTATATTTCTAACAGTACAATCCTGTCAAAAATGTCCCAGTAATTTTGACGGAGCTAACTCCAAACTCATTGACTTCTGAGCACAACTTGTGTTTCATATTGTTTTGGGGTAGTTTTTTTTAAAAAATGAGAACAACAAATGGTCTTTTCTTTAGGTACAGAACTTTGATACATCAGCACCACAGAAGTAATGTAGTGTGACGCTGCTTTAACTGCCATGGATCAATGCTATGGAATTCTGGAATTTGTAGTTCATGAGATATTTAGTCTTCTCTCTCGGAGTACTCTGGTGCCACAACAAACTACAAATCCCAGGATTCCATAGGATGGTGACATGCCAGTTAAAGCAGTGTCAAAGCATTAATTCTGCATTGTGACAGTGACCAAAGACAACAGCCTCGGTCATCAGACAACACACAAGTGACTTTGGAGGGTTTGTTGGATAGAAGAACTCTTGCCAGCACTCAGAGGAAGAACAGTGTGGTGGTGGTAGGCACAGAAGCAGTGCATTGCAGGCCGAATAAGTATCTTGGAAGGTGTACCATTGTTACCCAAAGAACAGGTAGGGGGACTGGGCTGTCCCCAACAACTTTCAGTATTACTTCAATGTTGGGGACATTGGCTATGCAAGAGGATTAAAGGGGGATGTAGATGGGCGACCATGGACCACCCTGGGAAGTGGCGGATTGGGGCCGAGGCTGCCCCACGCCTCAGCCCCGATCCTCCCTTTTGCCACCTGGGAAAGGAGCGCTAAAATAGCGCTCCTTCCACAAGCCACGAAAGGGGCTCCCAAAGAGCCACCATGCAGCTCTTTTGCACCTCTTCCAGCTCAGTGTATCCAGAAGCTGAGCCGGAAGGACGTCATCGGAGCTCCCACCGTGTGCAACGGTGGGTGCTCTGATGACATCCTTGGGAAGGGGTTGGGGCGCCCAGTGTGAGCCTGCCCTTGCCCTTCCTTGCCTCCAAGACGGTGTAAAGTGCCATCTGCAAAGGGGGTAAGTAACCTTTGGAACTTTTGCACTAGTGTATTCCAGAACTAACTGAGGAGTACTCCAGATACTGGCTGAATTAAGAAGGTTTTATTTAGAAAAATGCAGAGTGCAGTTATGAGTACCAGCCATAATAAGCTAATAGCTGGTTCAGCAGAGAGCTTGGGCTAGAGTGATAGTGCTCACTGTGGTTTACATTACATGATTATTCAAAAGGAAGTCCCACTAACATAGCAATAATAGTTTCATTTATATACTGCTTCATACCACACTATGCAGTCTTTAAGCTGTTTACAACTATAAGCTAATTGCCCCCATCCACTAGATTTCTTTTTTCAGGCAAATGTGTGTATGACAACAGCCTTTGTGTTGCTTTTCCCCCCTCCCTTGATGAAATATTTTAAACTGAGATTATACTGCTGACCCATAAAGATGTAAATATTCTGGATAAAGACATAAAGAGTGCAACCCTCTCAAAAATGAGTTTTGTCCCACAAGGACTATCAAGTGGCTTTGGCGTGTTGCAATGTTAAAAGCATTCTTCTCTTCATACTTGTTGAACTTGTTCTAACAAGGACTTGAAGAACATTTTAAATGGTTATTGTACAGAATGTGCCTATGGAAAACCACAATGCATGCTGCAGCATTTCTATAAGTCCCCATATCAGATTTCCAGCAAAAAAAAAAAAAGAAAAGAAAAGGAATATGGATTTCTGCAATATTTTTTTTAATAAAAGCTCAAATTAGTGGAGGAGGAGAGAGAGTTCTGGCCCTCTTTTGTGACTTCCTCTTTAGCTACTGTTTTGAGAAGTCTATATGGAGTCATTACCATGTATTATGTCCTATTACCATGTATGGATTGATAGGAAGAAAATAAATTCATTTGAGATGTGGTGCTGGAGAAGAGTGCTGAGGATCCCATAGGGAGTCA
Source organism: Phrynosoma blainvillii (assembly GCA_026167975.1). Classification (NCBI taxonomy): domain Eukaryota; kingdom Metazoa; phylum Chordata; class Lepidosauria; order Squamata; family Phrynosomatidae; genus Phrynosoma; species Phrynosoma blainvillii. Next base: position 7,269,438 of record JANUYF010000007.1, on the reverse strand, counting down.
AAAGGACAAACAAATGGGCCCTAGAGTAGATCAAACCAGAAACCTCCCTGGAAGCCTAGATGACCAAACTGAGGCTATCGTACTTCGGACACATCATGAGAAGAGAGGACTCTTTGGAAAAAACAATAATGCTGGGGAAGGTGGGGGGAGATAGGAACAGAAGAAGACCACATGCTGCTAGATGGATGGACTCTATTAAGGAGGTCATGAGTTTCATGAGGTTGCAGGAATTAAGAAGAGCAGTGGAGGACAGAGGGTCTTGGAGATGTCTCATCCATACAGTCACCATGAGTCAAGATCGATTCGAGGGTAGTTAACAACAACAAAAAATATGGAAGCATGGTTTTGCTAGAATTGTGGACATTAGGAGGCGAGGCTTGGGGATTTCATTAAGGTGATTGCTGAAGGACAGAAGAGGCACAGCTTCATTATACCTTGGATCCTATGGCTAGTGAGGGGCCCTCCCTCCATTTCAATTTCCACTGCTTTAGCAGTGAGATATACCAGTCTCAGAATGTGCACATGCCAGAATGTGGATAGTCAAACAATAAACCTCCATTTATTTATGGAACAAAATATCCAGGGCAAATTTGATAATGCATAATTTAAAAAAAATGTTCTGCTTAATAAGATCAAATAAACATTTCTCAGACTAATTTATCCAGTTCAGGCATGAGCAGAAGTCAGATAAAGATCTCTAACAGTTTACCAAGAAGTAGCCATGTAAGTTTCTTGAAACATAAAAAAAAAGGAGGGAGGGAGAAGTAAATATGGTAGACTAACTGTTTTTTTATTTCCACATGAGCTTTCATGGATATAAACCCACTTCTTCAGATGGCCACTTGGCATTGCATCTGAAGAAGTGGGTTTATATAGATGAATGGTCTTGGAAAAATAAAATCTGGTAAATCTCAGGAATGACTTCTAGTTGATCAGCAAAGGCTTCCAACTGTTTTAGCAATAGCAACAGCAAAATGATCTCTCTCCCCGTGGCTTTAAATTTAGCTCATGCATTCATCAAAGTTGGAGTAACCAAGGAAATCAGTTTTGTATGAAAGGATTGTGGACTCAGAGCACTTTGAGATAAAGTCTCATTCACCAAATATTATAGGTGTATCAGATAATATCATTCTCCATTTGGAGCCATCCCTTGTGTTTCTGCTGTATTTTCAGTCCTTCCCATTATTACAGGAAAATGCTTAAAGAGAAGAAGGTGGTATTGAAGCACAGTGCCTTGGAATTGCTAGAGTGAGGGATCTCTCCATCTGAAAAAACTCCCAGTTCAGTTCTGATGTCTTTTGCTGATTGATCTGATTTTTATACATTCCAAAAAACGCATGAAGCTAAAAGTTTGGTGTGAGACGTCTCCATCTCTAAAGTTCCTATGTATGCCCAAGCATTTATTCTGTGGCCTTATCACATAGATTAGCAAAATCTTAACTCACATTCTGCTGAATGCAAGTGGAGAGCTCAGTGCAAGCAAGGATGCTGTTTTATCTGTTTCTTTTGTCCCCTCAATTAAAAAAAATGACAATGAAGCCCCATCTCAAATTAAGCCTTCATTGAGAGTAGTCACAGTTTTGGAAGAAACACAGGGACAACAGATGCTCCAATTCCTCTTCAACTTTATCTGTACTCTGCAAGGGCATTCTCTTTACAGAACGTTTGAAGGTCTGGGTTTCGAAAGTGTCATGGGTATGCTTCATTTTTAATTATCCTATTTGGAGATTTATTTGCCCCACTTGCATCTGCTACATGTCAAACACAAAGAAAAAGGAACAAAACACACACATACACAAGCCACCCAAACACTGTAAATTAATTATGATGCCTCATGTGGCGTAATAGTAACCAGTGGCATATGTCTGACATATCCATTGTGGCATATGTGGGAGACATTCCTGGGGTCACATTTTATTGTTATTTAAAACAGCATTGTGGATTAAATCACAATCCTTAAATTTCCAAGGTCTTGTATAGACATTTGGACCAATGTCAAATATTAATACTGGCTTAGAAAATTGCCATTTATATTATGACATTTTTTCTTCTCTGAAAAATATTTAATTCATGTTCATATTTAGTACAAATGTATATCCTTACTGCTGCTGTTGCTTCCTCCTTTTTCCAATATCAATTTGTAATTCCAACCAACCACGCATCATGATTTTAAACAGGATTGTAGTGCTGCATACACAACCAGTCATATCTGACTATGAAATTATAACTCTGCTGGCCAAGTTCCTTTATTATAACTCTGCAAATGAATGAGCAAATATAGTTTTGCAAGAGTGTGGATGAATCAAATGATTTGGGAGGAAAATGGGAAGTAGTTTTGATTCAGCTCCAGGATTTTAGTTCTTAGTTGGTTGTGCCCTTTCTCCTTGTATTTAGCATATGCATGGAGAAGATCCAAACAATTCGAACCTGAACAAGCTAAAACTGCAAGTAATTAGAGTAATTAGGTATCACTCTTTTGAGGATAAGTAATTAGAGGTTAGCAAAAAAATGTGTCAGAGCCATAGAAGCAGCCAGGATTTAACTCACTGGTTTGCATAATCAAAGGTGACACTTCTTAGGAAAGTGTTATTATTAAATTCTACATTCTGGCATATTTAGTCTCATGATTAATCCATCACTTGCTTTAGCTTTCTCTTTCTCTCTGACTTTTCAAATGAACAAAAATTGTTCAGACCACACTGACCAATCTCACTAGAGCTCACTGGTGAAACTAATCCCAACAAGTGCATATTAACTTGTCTCTCAAGACAATCCCCATGAAACTCCCCAAGTTACATTTTCCCATCAATATCAATGACATGATCACATCTTTCCTGGCACTTACCAGGTTATCATTCCTGAGATGTCTGCCATACTTTCCCACAACAAAGACAATTGACAAAGAAATCCAACCCATTCCGCACACATCATTTGATGAGCATTGGTTTTCCTGAATCTTTGAAAGTTAGCTTATCCAGTAAAGCTGTAATTAGTTCTTATAGATGATTATGTTTTCCCTCTCTGATCCCAGCTTAAAGCCAAATCTCAGCAATAGGACCAGCCACATGGAAAATCCTGTAGCTATTGAACTAAAAAGAACCAGAATTCCACATCCAGTTGCTGAAAATGTAATTCAAGAAGTTAAAATGATCCCCCCAATAATCACAAAAGGCATATCTTGTAATATCTTTGCTATTGTAATATGTATCTTAAGTGACCTAATTATACTGTGGGATATTCTCTCACAGAAGAAAAATACTACTTTCAGTTGTATTTACTATAGGCTAAATCCAATTTTAGCCATAACTAGACCAGATCTATTTAATAAATGTGACATTTCATTGGGTGCATTTTAGCCAGAACAAGAATTGGATTTAGTCCTAAATGTTTACTTTGAAATCTTTACTTATCTTGTCAGCATGTGTGCCAGTACAAGCTGCAATCCTATGTACATTTACTTGGGGGTGAGGGTTTATCAACACTGCCGAAATAAAGCAGTTTGCACCACTTTAACTGCCATGACTCAATGCTATGGAATTCTGGGATTTGTAGAGTGGGTTTTGTTGTTGTTGTTGTTGTTAGATATTTAGCCTTCCCTGTCAGAGAGCTCTGGTGCCCCACCAAACTTCAAAATCCAAACTTCCATAGCACTGATCCATGGAAGTTCAAATGGTATCAAACTGCTTTATTTCTGCAGCATGTCAGCTGCCTCTGTCTAAATGTCTGACTGGATGCTTTCATAGAGATGTTCAAATAGATGTTCTCACATGCTCAATAGATGGATGAGGGGGAAATGGGCACACAAGTTGTCATCCCCACTATGATGACATGTGCTGTATTTCTATTCAAAAGCCTTAATTTACATAGAGGTCATGTTTCTGGACTCATGATGTAAATTGAGACTGACATAAATTGAGGAAACCAGTTCTATAGAGGATGTTGAGAGATCAGGCAGAAGTATTCTGATGTAGCAGAAGTAGCCACAAAGTTAGTGATTTTATTCAACCCACCACCAATTTTGAAAGAGATATCCATAGCCCCATTCAGCAGAATGAGCAGGACAGCCCTTAAACCAGGGATGGGCAACTGACAGGTTTAGGGAACCACTCTTGGGGAGTTACACCCCCACCACAAAGACATTTTTGGAAATGTTTTGCCCCCAAATATCCCCCTAATGTAAGTGCAGTCTCATCACATTTGTGTCCATTCTGGGCCCAGAAAAAGTCTTTCCAACAGGAGGCAAGACAACATCTGACATTTTATGTTGTTTACTTCAAAATGTAGAATTTAAAGATATAGCCATGTTAGGGGCTTTGCAGACTGGCCTAAAGAGCCAACCTGGGGTGGAGTTGGGGTGGGGCAGCTTCACCCCGGCTGCCCCAACTCAACCTCAACACCATCCTGACGCCGTGCACCCATCCACATGGTGTGTGGCATCAGGACGCCCAGGGCTATCGATATCTCTTTCAAAAGGGCAGCTCTTTGGGGGTGGCAAAAGGGAGGATCAGGGCTGCGATTGCCATGGCCCCAATCCACCACTCCCTTAGTCTGTAGAATTAATATATAGAGAGATTTTGTAGCACCTTTGAGACAAACTGGGGAAAAAAGAAGTTTGTAGCATTAGCTTTTGTAGACTTTAGTCTACTTCTTCAGATGTTTATGGTGGAGGGGAAGCCAGGGACAGACAGGAGTGCAGGAGTTTAACCGAAGAAACTGAAAAGAAAACTCAAAATGTAGTAAGCCAAGTATAGGATGTAAAGCCACAGGTTAGGCTTACTACATACTAATGGAAATGGATTTTTAAAATGCCATCTACAAATTGAAGGCCGTATAAAACCATGGGTCAAGAGCATTTGATCTGAACATTTGCCAGGTAAGGAGTGGAGTGGAATGCTTGTGAGTGCATTTTAGGAAAACCATTCAGTCTTCACTATAATTTATTTTCTTGAGTGTAAATAATGAACAGATGTTCTTGAACTGACAGTGCTGTCAGGGAACTACCATAGTAATCAGGATCTCTCAAACTCATAGCGAGCTCTTTAAAAAAAAAAAGAATGAATTGTTCAAAGGGGAAAAAGAAAAATATAAACCTTTGCCAAGACAGCAGTATGATGGAGAGAAGCCCCTGCTGGATCTCTTGTCTCCAATTTTCTGCCCTGATTAATTACAAAGACTACTAATTGCATGTTGATGTTAGTTTAAAAGTGTTTGGGTTTTCTGTCTGGTTATGATGTCAGAATTACAAAGATTTACCATAAAGGTCAAGTTGGGGGAGTACAACATCCCTCAATCCCTCAAATTATTCCTTCCTTCCTTCCTTCCTTCCTTCCTTCCTTCCTTCCTTCCTTTGTGTGTGTGTGTGTGTGTGTGTGTCTGTGTGCATTTATTAGCTTCTACATAAAGGTTGTATTTAATCGTATTATAGCTTGTTTATTCAGATACATTTTCAGGGTTTCAAAACAAATATCAACCAGGGTTTGAAGCCCTGCTTGACCATGAAATCCCTGCTTGACCATGGAAACCAACTCTCTCAGTCTCCAAGAGAGAGAAAGGCAAACCCTCTTTGAACAAATCTTGACCAGAGGCACCAACTTTCAAATTAGGCACCAACTTTCACTACAGATCAATATTGGATATGAAGGAGAGGGAGAAGCCAAAACATTTCATTTACTTATTTAAAATTGTGTCTTCCTTCCCCCAACACAAAGAACTCATTGAGGTGACAGGGTCCTTCATCTCAACCAAAACCCTACAAGGTAAGACTGAGGAAAAGTAGGTTTTATGGCTAGTAGGGATGCCACCTTTAAGAGACAGAGTGAGACAAGGTCACTCAGACACTTTCCCTGTATAAGTAGGAATTTGAGCCCTGGTTTCCGCAAATCTTAATCCAATACTCAAAACACTACACCATACTGGTTCCAAATTTATCCTACTCACTGCTAAAAGCTTAAGTATGCTTGCAAAAAATCAAAAGAGTTTTTAGAAGCCATGTAGCTAATATGTTACTATAGGCTGAATATCCATCATCCAGAATCCTGAAATCCTAAATGCTCCAAAATCCAATTGTCCACATGGGTGGCTGAGACACTGGACTTTATCACACGGGGGCCAGTTTCATCTTTAAAAAGATAATAAAGTGCATATAAACCATCCCGAAAATAAAGTGAAAATAGAGCTTGATTATGCAAATGAATTTCACACGTAATTAGAATAAATGTGAAATAACACGAAAAGCGATAAAAATAATTTTATACAGAAGTGAAAGAAATCATAAATGTACTAGAAATGGTATACTTGCACATGTGCAGAAAGAGAAAGCAGAGAGGCTCATGTCTGCCTGGCATGTTTGTTGCCCAAGCAAAACAGGAAGTAAAAGCAGCCCCACAGAACCATGGGAAAACCAGAAAAAAAGAATTAAAGGAGGGTTATTGTGTGAATAAACCGAATTTGACTTTCACACTACATTAAATGCACAATTACAGTAATATTGAAAATGCATTTTCACTAAAATCCCGAAAGTAAAAAGATCTGGGATAACACCACTTTCTGACCACTTTAATACCAGTTTTTGTGTGACGTCATGTGAAATCGTTGCGCGTAATTGCGCATTTTTTTTCGGGATTTGTATGGGATAAACTATAGATTTCCCCTGTGTTATAAAGTCCAGTGATACCATTGCTTTCTGATGATTCCGTGTGCACAAAATTTGCTTCATACACAAAATTATTAAAATTATCACGTATAAAATTACCTTCTTCAAACTATATGTATAAGGTGTATACAAAACATAAATTAACTTCATGAATATGAATTAGACATGGGTTCCATCTCCAAAATATATCATTATGTATATTCCACAATCCAAAAAAAATCTAAAATCTAAAACACTTCTGGTCTCGACTCCCAAGCATTTCAGATAAGGAAGACTCAACTTCTTGTGTATTCATTTAAATCTTCACTTAAATGAGTTCCAATCTACAGAACCCACATTTCCTGCTCTTTTAAAAACATTATTGTACTATTATCTAAAAACAATGTATGTGGAGATTTACAATTTGCCCAAAACTTATATAGCTACAAATCTTCTTTCTGCTCATACTTGCTGATAGGCTTTTAGTGGGTTTAAGGAAAAATATTACCTTTATTTCAGATGTACACAGAATGATACTACTTGAGACAAGAGGTTTCATTGTTCTAAAGGAAGCCATGTTAATTGAATAAAAGGATTTGGATTATATTTCCTGCCTTACTAAGGTGCAGATAATGGAAACATTTTCCTTACAAATTCCAATTGCACATCTTGCAAAGAAAGAAGAAAAAGTTTGGGAAGCAGGAGGATTATCTCGGATAGTTGTACTTCAATGCAGTCAGCAGAGAAGAAAAGATGACAAACCATTCCTATCAATGTAAAGAAAAATGAGTTCTGACTCAGCTTTAGAATTATAATAAACAGACTATTCTCAAACATTGCAACAGGGTGTATTCACACTACACAGTGATATCAGTTTCACTTCAGCTCTTTCTTCTATGGAAACTTGGGATTTTTAGTTTTGCAAGGCACTTAGAATTCTCCCCTAAAGAACTTTAAAGCTGTAGTTCAAGGGAGTGTAGTAGTGAATTCTCTGTATCTCAACAATCCACAAATCCTAGGATTCCACATGATGGAGTCATGGAAGCAAAAGTTGTATCAAAATGCTGTAATGATTAAGCACAGATACACAAATAATCCAATATGGTATAGAATGAAGAACAGATTTGTATGTACAGTGGGAATTTATTTTTCATGGGAGGGAAATGAAATGAAATAAGGGACATGGTGTGCTTTCCCTCCCTTTTTTAAAACCAGGTTAGCACACCTAAACTCCACAAAAATTGACAAGGGAAAGTCAGGCTAGTTCTAAGGCTTACATGAGGTGACAAGCAGAAGCATGCTCCAGTCACTCCAAGGTTCAAAGGGAGAAAACAGTCCAACCAGAGTCCAAAACCAAGAGGGAAAATGCCAGAGATAGTAGTGCATATGAAAGATCAGAGAACTAGGAAGCCAAAAATATGAGATAGAGGCTGCACTTACACTGCAGAAATAATGCCATTGGCACCACTTTAATGGCTGTGGCTCAATGGTATGGAATTCTGGGATTTATCATTTTGTGAGATATTTAGCCTTCTCAGTGAGAGAGCTCTAATGCCACAAGAAACTACAAACTATCCCAATGGTTCTTGGTGCTGATGATATCATTTCAAGCCTGGCTATAGGAAAATGCTCCTGACATTCTGCCTGCCTCCATGAAATAAGGATATATAGCAATAGCAATAGCAAGTACATTTCTATATCACTTATCAGTGCACTTAAGCACTCCCTAAGCAGTTTGCAATGTGTAAGCTAATGTAGAGGAGAGGTGGCTTCAGAGGCCAGTCAGTAAGCTGGGAGGAGAGGTGTGGGTCCTGAGTGAATCAAGAGAAAACCATTCCCTGAAAAAGAAAAGGACACATATGTTTGTTGTTGTTAACAGCCTTTGAGTTGGCCCAACTCGTGAAGACACTATAGATGAGACATCTCCAAGACCCCTTATCCTCCACTGCTCTGCTCAGATCCTGCAGATACAGGACCATGACCTCCCTGATTGAGTCTAGCCATCTGACATGTGGTCTTCCTCTTTTTCTGCTACCTTTTTCTACTTTCCCTAGCATTATTGTCTTTTCTAATGAGTCATGCCTTCTCATGATGTGGCCGAAATACAACAGGCTCAGTTTTGTCATCTTGGCTTCCAGAGAGAGTTCAGGTTTGATCTGTTTTAGGATCCATTTGTTTGACTTTTTGGCTGTCCACTGTATCCTCAGCACTCTTCTTCAGCACCACATCTCAAATGAGTTGATTTTCTATCTGTCCAGCTCTCACATCTGTACATGGTGGTGGGGAATATAAAGTCTTGGATATTTATAACTTCATTGTTCAGTTGTATATCTTTATACATTAGGATCTTGTCTAGGATTTTCATAATTGCCCTTCCCATTCCTAGTCTTCTTATTTGTTGAGTGCAGTTTCTTGTCTGATTAATGTTTGATCCAAGGTAGAGGAAATCTTTAACTATTTTGATTTCTTCATTATCTAAGTTGAATTTATGTAGTTCCTCCATGGTCATTATTTTTGTTTTCTTTATATTCAGCATTAAGCTTGCCTTTGCACTTTCTTCTTGGACTTTCCTTGGTAATTGTTCCACCTCTATGATGTTTTCCACTAGTAGTATGCTATCACCCACATATCTTAGATTGTTGATGTTCCTTCCTCCTATATTCACTGCTCCTTCTGAGTCTAAACCTGCTCTCCATATGATATTTTCCACATACAAGTTGAACAAGTAGGGTGATAGAATTCAACCTTGTCTGACCCCTTTGCCAATTGGGAACCATTCTATTTCTTCATATTCTGTTCTAAAAGTAGCTTCTTGTCCTAAGTGCAGGTTTCTCACCAGGACTATCAAATGTAGTGGCACTCCCATGTCTTTAAGAACATTCCATATTTTTTGTGGTCTATGCAGTCAAAGGCTTTGCTATAGCACATGTTGATTTTTTTCTGGAATACCTTGATTTGCTCCATTAACCATTGTATGTTTGCAATGTGGTCCCTAGTGCCTCTTCCTTTCCTGAACCCCACTTGCACCTCTGAGATTTCTCTCTTCATATATGATTGAGCCTATGCTGCAGAATTTTGAGCATAATTTTGCTTGCATGGGAAAATAATACTATGGTCCTATAGTTGTTATAGTCTTTTGTGTTCCCTTTTTTGTGGATGGAGATTTATATTGAATGTTTCCAGTCTGTCAGACACCATTTTGTTTTGCAGAATGTTGACATATTTTAATTAACAGAGTTGATTCTGTCAGTGTGGATTGTAACAATTCAATTGGAATATCATACGTTCCTGGTGACTTATCCTTCCCAATTTCACTTATTGCAGCTTCCACCTCACTCTCTAGAAATTGGGCTTTTTCTTCATATGGTTCTTTATTCCATGTGTCATTCAATTTTTCATGTCTTTTATATAGTTCTTCTGTGTATTGCTTCCACCATCTTTTTAATTTCTTCTTGATCTTGTAGTATGTTCCTTTTCTCTTCATAAAGCATCCCTTTCCTTGGTCTCAACTTTCTTTTGCGTTCTCAGATCTTGTGAAAAAGGTCTCCCACGATGCTAGTTCACATCTTATAGAGTGTTGCAAACTGTTTTAGAAAACAAGGAGTAGTAGAACAGTTTAATAAGAAGAAATCCCCTTTCTAAAACAATGCAGCCCCCACTACCAAGGTATAAAAAGGAATTTACTTGAGAAAAGGAAAAGTACAACAATCGTGTATGCAGGTACAATGACTCTCAAACGACCTATGCAATTTTTTAATTCAGCCATTTTCAACCCTGTATGTGTGTGCAGGGGATCGTAAATAATCTGAGATCATTCTCACCTCAACTCATCCTTATCCCTAACTCCAGACAATTAATAAATGTTTATGAAGATATCATCAGATGGAAATTATGGAGTGTTTCAACTCAGCGTGTAAACACCCCATATTAATTTAACCAGCATTTATTCTGAAATCTCAAATTACACTGAAAATATGACAACAGGTTAACACTAAGTGCTGATGTCTCTTAATGCTTTTCCATATATCTCACTCATACCATCCAGCAAACAGCTTATATTGTTTTGGGCTGGTGCGATTACATTCCTGTTTCCGACTCAGACTGTAGGGGAAAGTCTGTTTAATTGTTTAAGTGGAATGGAGAAAATTTTGCTGACTTTTCAGGCACATTATTTTCAAAGATAATATCAGCAACTGACATTTAGACAGGGTTTGGGACTGGATTGATAGGCCTGCTGATTAACAGAGAGACACCAGAGTGACTCAAGCTTGATTTAGAAATGCTTGTCTACCCCTTTAAACAAGACCAGGCATGAGGTATCATTTCCACAATACCACAATATTTTTTTTTAATTTCTGCCTGTTGTCATCACAGTTACCTCATTTTCAGAACTGTTCTTGGCAGCTCTCAGATCCTCATGACTTTTTCAGGACCATATTCTTGAATTCTGGGTGAAATTGGAGCACATTACTTTCAGAAACTGCCATTTCAGATCACTTTCATTTTACACTTAAGCACATATGTGCAGCCTTGATATGGATTAGAGCTACTTTTGAACAGAATAAGTTCTGAATTGTGAATAGCAGGAAGAAATTTCCTAAAATTACTGTTGCTTCCTTGCTTGCCTGAGAAGGGGGTGAAACAGACTGCCTCAAATGGTGGTTTGGGGCCACCTTGGAGCTGCTCATCCCAGAGCCATGGCAAGCACACGCCATGGCCCCAGTCCACCCCACCACTGGCCCAAATAGGAGCAGAAAAGATACACTCCTTTTGGGGCTGGTTTTGGGCTGACATAGGAAGCCCTGGTGCAACCCTAGGGTGGCTTCTGGGTACTCCGGGACATGCATCATCAAAACGCCATGCCCTGGAGTGTCTGAAAGCCACCCCCATATGATTGCGTAGCATGGCTTCCGGGCATCTTGGGAGCATGCACAGTCAAAATGTCACACCTCCAAGCTGCTGGAAGCTGGCTTTTTTGGGCCATCTGTTCAGACCCAAGAAAATGAGAGAAGAATTACATTCTTATAATTATTTGTAACATTAGCCTCCTTTGAGTCTCATCTTTCAAATAAATGCAGGATATAATTACCATGAGTAACAACATAGGGGTAGCAGTCCTGGTCCATATCAGGAGCATCATTTTCAGTGTGAATTGCTAAAAATAAATCCATTTCCACTTATTCTTTGGGGAACAAAGCAAACTGTAGCCATGGCATTACAAATGCAGTTTAGAATGAATGGCAAAGGGTTAAAGCTTTGTCATTCCATATATTAGGCCTGTGATGCAGATCAGGTCCCTTTTTGGGGGGAGGGGGGCGACTAGTTACATCTTTAAAGTAGTGTTTACTTTTATTCTAAGCTTTGGGCCATGTCTGCACTGACAGGAAAACACAGGTTATCATTTGAGCTTCTGGGCGGAGAGGATGGACTGTCCGCACAACCAGCATCCACATCAAGCTGATACCAACAACACTGACTGCACACTGCACCCTTCCAGCCCCAGTCCTAATAAGCATAGCATGTGCCAGAGGAACCACATGAACTTGAAAGTGACAGTGCAATGGTGGGACTTGGAATGTCCAGGAGGAAGTCAGCAGCTCACCCAGCCCAGGCCGCCTCCTGACCACTACTTGCCTGCCAATTCTCCTTGCTTCATTCCCACAGTGGCATGCAGCCCACATGATCAGAATTCCTGGACTGGTTTGGAGCAAACAGGACTCTTTTTACTCCAGAGAATTGCCCTGGAGCATGTATTGGACCCATGTTTCACTCATTTTGGCCTTGTGCATAATCTATACAGGTAAGTACAGGAACAGGGCAGAAACATTTCTTTTCCTCCATGCAGACACGGTCTTAGAATCCTTATATTTGGCTCATCTTTCAGAATACAAATATACAGATCAGTAAAAGCATCAGTTTCACACCTCCTTTATTGGTGTGATACTGGATTTTATCCTATAACAATAACAAATGTGTTCTCCAAATGTTGATCATTATGTATAGCCACAGTGATACTTTCCATGAGGAGGAATGTGGAATCGGCAAGCTCATGGGAGGCATTTGGATACATTTGGATATGGGGGTACCCAAACAGCCTATACTTCATACAATGTAGACAACCATTTTGATAAGATGTCTCCCACATACTGTTGGCTGAATCGGGGGGGGGGGGGGAGCTATTTGGCTGTGCATCTGCACTTCATATTGGCATCTCTGTAGTTTTCCTGTGTCTTCTTCTACATGCACTTCAAATGCTCTATCTGTGGTCTCCAGTTAAGGCCTTCTCATGGGACTTTATTTTTCTGTTGTTGAAAAAATCATTTGTTTCAAGCTCTCTGTAAGTGAATTGCCTGAACTCTTCCAGACATAATTCTTTATTATTTACTATGTCATATGACAGATGCCCATTTAGGATGACTTCAATTATTTATTAAATGTCTTCAAGTCTCTGCATTTCAGTTCAACCCAACTCCTTTGGCTAGAAGATATAAACATTGCTGTTTCTGAGAAGTTTCATTTAGTAAGTTCAACTCATACCCTAGATGCCTACCTTACAGTTGTTGAACATAATCAGAGAAGACAGACAGTGTTAATCACTTACTGATGCCTGTTCTCTTCTGTGGTTTTTGGCAAGTGCAAAAAGACAAATTCCCATGGTTTAACAATGAACACACTATAATTTAGAAGATAAAAGGCATTTTCTTAACAGCTGCAGCTCTTAATGTCTTCTACTGACATCAACCCTATTTGATGGGGACAGGGTGTAGTTCAATACTAGATGAATTACCCTGGGTGTTGGGGATTGAACATAGGTCTTTGAAAGCAGAAGGATTTGTGATAAACCCCCAGAATCTCCATGCAGGAGTGAGAAGTTGCCTGCCTGACACCTTACAAAATACTTCTGGTCTGTACATAATGGAGCCAAGATCTACATGAGAATTGTGTTGTATGAATCTCGTTCATATGTTACATGTACTTAACACGTGTGTTGAATGGTAATGTTGTGCAAGTGAATCAAGGCCTTGTCTGCACTGGCTAGGATGCTTTGGGGGCAGCCCAAAGTATCCTGATCCTGCAGAACTGTCCCTGTTACCTGACTCTCCCTTCCTGTGGCTGTCTGCATGGGTAACCTACTGGGCTATCGGGCACGTCTGGTAGTTGCTTGCTTCTGAGGTCAGAACAAGGAATCCAAAAACAAGCATAGGGATAAGCACTTTGTTCCCACTTCAGAACAAGCAACCTATGGTAGTGGAGGATGCACCAGGCTGTTCAGCAGGACACCTGTGCTTACAGACACCACAGCATGGAAATACAGTAGTCTGAATCTTACCAGATGATTGGGAGCAACAGGTATTTTACTTTAGACCTCTTTAAGGCTGTAATACCCTGGTTCTGGGGCAGAATGTTACTTCAGTGTTGATAAATTTTGTGCTGCTGCATGTACAATTCAACAAGCCTGTGTACAAGCCTCACACACACTCACACCATCTTGGAAGTGTAATCTGTTTGTCTTCTTTGTCTTGACCATTCATTTTAATTGATTTTCTTGTGTGCTTTTTCTTTCATAGTGCTGAGCGTGGACTGTAATAAAAATTGAAATTGTCAGTAACTTTCTGGATGATCTACAGTACATCATCAATGATATCTGACTCCCAGTCATTTGCCAATAGTGACAACTAAAAGCATTTTTCTCCTAAATCAGGCTACTAAAATCAACCAGCCTAAATACCTGAAAGGCACCAAATTTTGTGTGATCTTGGAAGCAAAGCAGGGTCAGTCCCAGTTAGTACCTGGATGAGAGATCACCAACAAATACCAGGTGCTGTAAATTATATTTCAGAGGAAGGAACTAGCAAAACCACCTCTGAGTATTCCTTGCCTAAGAAATCCCTATGAAATTAATGGAATCACCATATGTTGACAAGTGACTTGAAGGCCGTTGTTGTTGTTGTTGTTGTTGTTGTGAACCTTCAAGTCATTTCTGATTTATGGTAACCCTAAGGCAAACTTAACACAGGATTTTGTGGGCTGAGTGTGACTCACTCAAAATCACCCAGTGAGTTTCCATGGCCAAGCAGGGAATCAAACCCTGGTTTCCAGAGTCATAGTCCAATGCTCAAAGAGAGGGGGAAATGGTTGTAATATATTTTTGTTTGACCAAATGGCTTGTGTGTAAATTTCAATTTGGGGCATGCTGGAAAAATACTGAGAAGTTTCTTGCTTCACATATTTGTATGCACCTTTCTAACCCACTATTTTGTACCTGGATCTAGTGGAAGACCTCAGGGTTCTGACAGAAAAAAAGTAAGCTGGATGCTTTAAGTCTAAAGTCTGCCCACTCATGTGATAAATGATCTTGTGAGAGAAGAATGGTCACCTCAACTGCTAGATTTTAGGCAACTCTTTTGGAGAATGTTACACAAAATATATTTTGAACTGACAAATTTGTGGAAGTTAAATCTCATGGAGTTGACACATTGCCATGATGCCTTCATCTTAATATAGGAACTCATTCATTAATCAACCAGGAAGTTCAAAAGAATCAGCCCAAAGATGGAAATACTTCATGCTTTGTAGCCCAAGCTCAAAAAACATGTTTGGGGGTTTTTCTCCTATAGATCATTATCCACAGTTTTACAAAATCCGGAAACAGAGATATGCTGAGGTCAAGTTACTTGCCCAAGGTCACCCAGTAGGTGGCTAAGCACTTCCCTACAATGAAGATTGAGAGTTAATATATTTTATATATTTTGGAATGCTGCAATAGGCTGCCAATGAATTAAGAGATAGTTTCCAACTAGGAGATACGATACTGATATGATGGAGCGCAGTGAGGGTGGGGATGCCCTTTAGTTTAATCTAATGAACATTAATGCCATTTCCTCAGATCCATCACAGATATAGCTAGAGCACACTCTTTGATCTCTCTTCTGGGATTTTGTTCTGCCAGGGTCACCTAGAGGCACATAATGGTCGCCTCTGGTTCAATTTGCCAGTGGTACTCCCCCCACCACCTTTTGGTCCTCTTGCAGTCTCACAGGAATCCTCAGAGACAATAGCAAATGAAAAGTAAGCACTTATGTGAGTAACAATTAAATTTAGCATCCCAGACAGCTTCCTGTGGGAGATTAATTGTCAAACTTTGAGATCAATTGGTTCAATTACTTCTACTGGAACACAGAAAGATAGGTTATTAATTGTGATGTTCTCGTAACAAGTAGACATTATTTGTCCATTCACCATAGTACTTGGTGCAGTGTGTTCTTGTTTTCCTTTGCTTCAAGGAGTGTTTTCTGTTCAGCTAGTGAGCCCTACATTTAAATAAATCATAAAGCAAAATCTTCTAACAACTTGGGTACATTAATTTGAAAAAGTAAATAAATAACAGAGCAGGTAATTTGACAGAGAATCATAAAAATGTGCCCCATTCCAGGTCAGACTGTTGTTTCTAGCTCACTATTTTGTACACTTGCATGGGCAATCTGTGAAACCCCAGATGTTATTAGTCTACAAATCCATTGGTCATATGTGAAATAGTTGATGGCACCCAGAGTCAAACAATATTAAAAACATAGAATCATAGATTTTGAAGGGACCGTAACTATGAGATTCATCTACTGCAGTGATTCCCAAAGTGGGCACTATGTCCCCCCCCTTGTGGTGGTGGAAAGATCCAGGGGGCAGTGAGGAGGAAAGGAGGCAGCAGGGGGTGGTGAGGGGAAAAGGGAGTGGTAAGGGGTCTTTCGGTCAAAGTATTGGTGTGCAAGATAGACAAGGGGAACCAGCACTTTTTGGACCATGGTAGGGATGAGGGTTGCATGCAACTTCTTTTCAGGGTCCCTTAAAACCTCTGCAGAATCATGATGATTGCTTCATGTGGTGATGTCTCCTGCTCTTCACTTCCCCACATGAGCTCTTAGCTGGACCTTTCACTAAGCATGGTGGCTGGGAAATTCTCATGTGGCTTAAGTGCAGGGCATCTCTTCTGTGCCTTGGAGAAGTGCCATTTTGGGGCAGACTGACTCCTGAGGCAAAATCCCTGGATTCCTCCTGCACCTCACTCCTGAAGCTGGAGACTCCTTTCTCCCATTCTAATAAGAGCCCTCTGTTTTGGGAGTTAAGAGGGGGAGGAATCCCTGGATTCCCTGCACCCCACTGCTGAAGCTAGAGGTTCTTGTGTAAATGGCAGATAGCAGCCTTCCTCACATTCACTGGCTCCCTAATTCTCATGCCTGCTTCTCCCTCCTCCAGGAAGATGGAGGAACCCAGAAAACCCTTTCATGTCTCTTCCTCTTCTTCCAGAGTGTATTTGAAGTTCAGTAGTAGAAGAAATGAAAGGCCTTGTTTGCCCTACTTTCTGGCCACACCTTCTCTTCCACTGAGTCCCTCATGTCTTACAAGATATGCTAATGCTAAGTCCCATTTCTTCCGAAAAGCAGACATTTAGGGAGCAGCAGTGGCATTGCTAGGATGATGGCTGCAGTGTCACCCCACTTAAGGTGTCATCCAGTGCAGTCCACACCCTGTATGCCCCCTAATGACACCTCTGCCACAAGGCCAGCATAAGCAAAAGGCTTCGCAATCACTTCTCAGCCAGTCACCCTGCTTCCAGGGTGACCAGGTGGCAAATCGAACAGCAACTAGGATTGGTTGATTTGAATCAGCAGGCCTGATATCAAGAAATATGTGTTGGGGGAATGCAAGAGTTGTCATCCAAGATGGCAGGGGGCAGGATTGTGAAAATAATAATATAATAATAAAATTTTATTTCTACCCCGCCCAATGGGTACCCAATCAGGGTGGCTTACAAATTTAAAGTTTGGGGACCACTGATCCAGTGTCACCATGTTTTCAGAATAGTGAAAAAAGAATAGTGAAAATGCATGACATGCAGATTAGACAATCAGGAAGTAGCTATTAACAAGTCGGTGTTCTCCCTAAATATCAAATGAAAGTATTGATTTCAGTTGACCTAACCAGGTATTTCTCTGTAAAACTAAAATATTGTCCACATTCATAAATAACAGAATTCATACATTTCTGCCTTTATGAAGGGTTCGTCCCCAAAAATGCATAATTGGGGGGGGGGGTGTTTTGTTTTTTTGGTTTGGTTTGGTTTTTTGCATCTCATTCAGTCTATATAAAAGGAAAAGCTTTCAAACCCTCAAACAGAGGAGACCTGGCAACCTTAAACTCATTCCACTAGGAATGTCAATGGTGTAAAGTATTAAGAGCTCATCTTATTTCCCAACTCCTGTGTATTAGTGAAAAGGCAGATAAGACCATGGGTCAGTCTCTACTTCTAAGTTGTTGCTTTTTTCTGCCCACTTTTGGGTTCTTGTATTATTGGTTCAATCCCCTCTGTATTATTGACAGTGATGTAGACTCAGGTCAATTGACTTGGGCTCAAGTTGAACTCAAGTTGTTTTAATGACTTGGACTTGACTCAGCAATAAATGATACACTGACTCAACTCGATTCACAACTGTATTTTTTCAACTGACTTGCTAGCATCATTCACTTCAAGCAGACCATAGGGTGCATTGCTTGGAGAAAAACAGTGAATGTGTTAAGTAGTGGGCTTGAGATGGAAGGATCCTTCTGAAGGCTCAATGTGCAGCAGGGAGTGGCTGCCAAACAGACCTCAAGACCCACCTCAAGACTATTGTCTAACACATTTTTGTTCTCCTCTGATCAACATGTTCTGCTCCTTTTTCTTTTCCTGTTAAATTTGCCTTCCAAACTAGAGACTGGGCTTGAGACTTGACTTGAAAATATCATGTAAGGACTTGAGACTCAAGAGACTTGAGACTTGGAGTAAAATGCTTGAATACATCACTGACTATTGATTCTATTGTACCCAGTACTTGGTGTCACCCTGCCCTCTGGAATACCTATATATTGCAAAGCCCTCCTGTTCAGTTTTCTATATTCTATGTTGGTCTGGTCTCATCTACATACTGTGTTCAGTTCTGGGTGCCTCATTTTAAGAAGTACAGACAAGTTGGAGCAGGTTCAGGCAATGGCAATGAAGATAATAATAAGATAATAAGAGATGGAGACCAAAACATATGAGAAAAGGTTGAAGGAGCTGTGCATGTTTAGCTTGGTGAAGCAAAGACTGAGGGATGACATGACTGCACTCTTTACCACAAAGAGGAGGGTGATGGGATGGTCTCTCCTGCCCCATAAGGTAGGACCAGGTCTAATGGTTTTCAGTTATAGGAAGGTAGATTTCAATTGACCATTATAAGGAACTTCTTGACAATATGAACGAGTCAGCAGGAAAATCAATTGATTGGTGGCAGGGTTCTCCTCTTGAGATCTGCAAAAAGAGACTGGACAGCTACCTGCTGAAGATGCTTCAGTTGGAGATCCGGCACTGAGCAGGGAGTTAGACTTCATGGCCCATCAGGCCCCTTCCATCTTTATGAGTCAACAATTCTATGCTTTATTAGATGCCTAGCAAATATGTTCTTACCAGCCACTGTGAAATACAACCCATCTCTTGCCAAAAACCCCTCTTCATTCTTGAATAATACAAACATCTGCAAGTTGCAATGGCATTTGTGTCTGCTAGATTTAGTGCCAACAGCCTAGATTTGGGTTCTGCTTTGTAACAAACACAAGCAGAAAACGATAGCGAGAACTTATTGGGAAAAATATTATGTTTCTTTTGGTGCACTCTACTTTCAGTTTACAACCTGTTTTCAGCATGGTTTTGAATCTGTTGGTTTCAATCTGTTGGTTTCAAATATATCCTGCCATACATAAAATTTGTAAACATCTTCTGTGTGGTAGGCTCAAATATCATAAAAGCAATGTTTAGGCAGGTGAATTTTGTTAAGGATCAATTTCTTTAAGAATATATTTAGTGCATGTTTTCAAAAGACTAAGCTCATCAAAACAAAGTGATCCACACACACACAAACCAACACATAGAATGATTTCCAGTCTAGAGTACAAAAGTGAGGCTTTTATAAGGGTTTTTATTCTTATTGAGCAGTAAAACAAATCAAGTTAAAACAACAACAAGAAGAAAGGTGGCTTCACTTTTATTTCCAAATATACAGTACAAACCACAGGTCATGAAACCTCATTTTCTCGTGATTAGTTTCTATTAAATGTCAAGTTGAAATTGGCATGGGCTCATTCCCATGAGAAAAAATATTAAGAGCAAAAAATCCAAACCCTAAAGTGTGTGTAGCTCACCAAAGAAGGAAGGTGAATATGTCACCAATTAATTTTATCAATAAAGCTAATTGATGTCAAGGCTGAGACAAACGACTCACTGTCTTTAATAAACTTTTACTACACTGCTTTAAAACACTTTGAAACTGATTTTTCAGGAATTCACAACAGAGTGGAAGGTTTTGACTTGAGTTCACACTCCCTTCAGACTTCCTTGTTCAATGCAGGAAGTTTGGGAACTGAGGGGTGGGGTGGCATATGCAGGAACAGTAGGGTAGGGCCAATATACATGACTCAGTTGGGCAGAAGGCTCTATAAGATAAGGCTGTTCAAGATAATGCAACACAGTTGAACAGTTATGTCCATGGGCTCATTTACACCTGCACGTCACTGTTTGAAGTTACAGTTGTCAAGCAAAGAACACAAATGTGAGCTAGGCAACACTCAGCAGGGAGTAAAAAGGTTCTACATTGACTATGCTTTTAGCAGCAAACTCAACTTTGTAATTATGTGATGTCGATATTCTCAAGTAATTGTTATTTTTTTTTCTTTTTGCACATAAAAGCTAGAATCCTATTGTCACTCCCAGTTAGAGCAGAAGCACTAAATCAGTGGCATTCATAGTAATTTAAACACTGATGCAATAAGTCTGCTTTAGTTGGGATAAACCGATAAGAATGATGTTCATGGAAGCAACATAGTCAAGGTAAGGAAGTAAAAGAAGAAAAGACTTGTTTTTGAGCATGCACAAACATGGGTCCTGATTTCTTGCTTAAAACAGTTTTGCCAGTTGTGTAGTAGAATTAGGATGCTGCCACACTGCAGAATTAATGCAGTTTGACACCACTTTAACTGTCATGGTGCCATCCTATGGAATCCTAGAAGTTGTATTTGTGGCACCAGAGCTCTCTGACAGAGAAGGCTAAAGATCTCATAAAACTACAAATTCCAGAATTCCATAGAATTGAGCCTTGCCAGTTAAAGCAGTGTCAAACTGTATTAATTCTGCAGTGTAAATGCAACCTGAGTGATCAGGAAAAGCAATGATGTTGCCTGCCAAGGCACCTCCCTCTCACACAACCCTCTTTCCTCCAGGTTCAGTTGCAGTCTTCACAGTATTGCAGAGGGGGTTGTTCCTAGCAAAATTGTTGTGTGCTATATGGAGAAAGTGGGAGGAGGAAAGAGAAACTGGGGCATTTTAAAAGCAGCAGAAAAAGAAAGATGATAAAGAATTAACTGGCACTGTTCTTGCCAAATTGGGATATGTCAGAAGATATGTTGCTGAAACTGGGAGAAAGTATGACAAAAACTTCTGGGGAAAAATACTATGCTATTGACTAAGGGCTGATGCAGACAGCCTGTAAGGGATGGCTTTATGCCATCCCTGGGAGCACTGGATTGGGGCCATGGCTACCATACACCGTGACCCCAATCCTCCTTTTTGCTGCTCCAAAAAGAGCGGGCAAATGCCACTCCTTTTTGGGGAGGCAAAAAGCCACCCTTAGAGCCACCGCCATGGCTCTTTTGTACCCTTTGGCATAGCATATGTGCACGCTGCAACAACAGGGTGTCCTGATGCCATGTGCCATGCAGTTGGGTGTGAGGCATTGGGGCAGAGTCAGGGTGGCCGGCGTGTGGTCACCCCACCCCAACTTCATTCCCAGGCTGGCCCTTTAAGCCGGTCTGCATCAGCCCTAACTTTCAGTCAGTAAATGTCCCCCTTTTCCAAAACCTCCCCCACAAAGTCACCTCAGAAGTTTTGGAGTACACTTTGTTTCTTTCCTCCCTTTAGTGCCATCCCCATTGCTATAAATGTGGTCAAAAATATCTTGACAATTTACCAGGATCTAGTAATCTTCTATTTTCATTATTTTCTTTCTTTCTCATCAGTGGTCCTTTACTTGCAAGTATTTAGATAGTAAGAAAAAGTATAATTGTGTTGACACAACTATACCAGACACCATAACATTTATCTCAGAAAACAAAACATCTCTTATATGAGAGATAAATTAAAGAAAGCATTTTGACAAGGGAAGGTCCCCAAATCACAATAATCTTCCTGTAAAGATACGTCATAAAATCTCAGAAAGCAAATAGATGGATCCGTGTCCTAATTCCAGCCTTGTTGATCAGGTGTCATTCATTTTGTCCATTTGCAGTTTTTGGCATACACTGTATTTATGTCTCTTTGCTAGTGATATTACACTTTAGAAGGTTTAGCAGGGGTTTGTTTTAGGAATGTGTTTTAAATTAGTACAGTGTGAGCTGTAAAATATATGAACCCAAATTAAGCTAACAAGCTCCTAGGGAAAGAAAGAAAAAATCCCCACATTTAGTTCAAGTTAAATATTTCCCAGCTTTTATGCATTAGATGCAGCACTTGGAAGAAAAGTACATTTTCTGTACATTGAGACATCCTAAATGGTTTGGCAGAGACTTGTACAGAAGCTGATGTGCAGAATCTTAAGTCAAGAGATCTCTAGGGGTATGTGTACTAGCACAGTGAAAGAAAGATTCCAGTCCTGGATTGAAAACGTGGTAGTATTTGAAGCAAAAAGTTATATAATAATAGAAGGCAAGAGGACTGTCCAAGGATAGGATACCTGTTTCCAGACTTTGCCATCTTGACAACCTCCTACATTGCAATCAACCTGAGGTAAGTAAGCTGATTCTGTTGGCACGAGCTATTAGCTATTCAACAAATTTCCTTTTTTTATTGGGTGATGGTGGTCACTTTCAGGCCACTCCACTGTGGCCAAAAGAAATAGAAAACACAATTCTAACAACACCAGAGATGCTGCTGAAATGAACAACTCCTTGGCTTGCAGTTTTAATATTGTAATGCTCACCTCCAGTGAGAAGTGAGTGTTACCCAGCTCCCAGAGTCCTTGGAGTCATTAAATCCTAGAGTTGGAAGAGACTACAAGGATGTTATAGTCCAACCCCCTGCCATACAGGAATACACAACTAAAGCACTCCACAAAAATGCCCATCCAACCTCTGTTTAAAGACCTCTAAAGATGGAGAGTCCACCAGCCTCCAAAGCCACCATCTATGGCCACCTCCTTCTATCTGGGTTCTAACATCAACTAGAAAACAGTCTCCACCATCACCTACCTACACACTTAATCTCCCTTCCACATGTCCTTCATCCCCTTACCTGGCTGTGGCAACTATGGTGCTTCTAGAAAAGGCCAACAGATACTTCATTCTTTCTCTGGTGCATCATCAACCCACATAATACCAATAAAGGGAGGGATCTACCTAGCATCTATGTGGTCACAGCTGTGACATGATTGGTTGAGTCCCAGGAAGGGAAGTGTCCAGAGCAGCTCATACAAAATTGCTCATTGGATTACAATCAATCTGATCTCTTGGAACCAGTGTAGGCCCTGAGTATAATGTTCTGGTACTTTCCTAGGGCAGAGCACCTGTGGGGCTATGTCTCAAATATCCCCTTCCATGTAGATGGTTCAAATTGCCAACCAATTCATAAAGTTTCTGTCAACCTCTGGGTGCTTGAACTGCTCCAATTCTCTTGGAAGGCTCAACAGAACCCTGTCCTTAATTAAAAGCCTAGGTTCTGGATTGTTGAAGAGTAGGGAGAAAGCATCCATATACTCACTATCCCAAATGCATTTCTTAGTGGTAGGTTGAAGGTGTTCTTCACCCCCAGTGGCAGTGTCACAAACCCATACAGGTTGTATTGAGAAGAGTGCACAGGAGCTGACTCCACAAGTGAAGGGGTAGCAGAGGGAGGAAGTGCAAAGTGGGCAGTTGCTGTCAACAAGGTTGGGTGGACAGATACTGCTGGTTGGACCAATCAAAGTGCGGGAACATCAGTTGAAAGGGTAATCTCCATAAGTGGCCATGATGAAGTGATTTCCCCACCTGTTGGTTGAGTTGTGCCATCCATAGCAAGTACCCAACACCCAGACTGTGGTAGGCCAGGGTATCTGTGAATTGTCCACTCCCACATCCACCAGCTCCACTGACATACCCATGTTCACTGCCTGGGCATTGCCCAGTGAGTCTACTGTTAGTCTGGTTCTTCTGATGCCACTGCCCAGCCAGAGTCACTGAACGGTGTGTTAGACTCTTGTAAGGGTGCTTGCCGTGAGAGGATGCAGCAGTGGTAGAGCTGGATGGGGAGCAGACATTACTGTAATACCCCCACCTGTTGTGGTTGGTTCCCTGGGAGGATGTTGAGCTGCCCATGCTGAGGTTGTGACCCCCATATGGAATAGTTTTCTGTTCAGCAGTGGGCTTAATTATCTTAGCCAAGCCCTAAACAAGCGGGTTGTCAGGAACTGAATATTCAGCTTGCCTGCCATGATTTGGAGTGATGGGCTAGCTTCACTTGCTTGTTATTTGCTAGCCTACAATGTATTATCTAGTACTGCTGTCAAATGATGGGACACGTAGTAGTGTGTTAATTGCTAAACCTGTTGACCTTTATGGTTAAAGAGCAAATTGGCAGGAGTTGAGACTATGCCAGGAAGATTCAAGATCAGTCACTTGAGAATGTCTGGAGTAAGAGAAGCTCCCATGGAAGAGAGGAAGGAAAATAATATTTTGCCTTTGTAATGAATAAGAAGGCAGCCCACCTAAGATTTGAAATTGTGTATGTTTTAACTATGCTTTGCTAATGCTTACTGGTCAGTTCTGACAACAAACATCTTTGCAGAACATCTATTTTTTTCTGAATAAAGGTTTTCTGTGCTTTTACAGAATTTCTGAACTAAGGGGTTCCTGTATATGACAGTGGTAGAGGTCCATTATGCCAGGATGAGTGGGAGGTGTGGGAGCTACAGATGTTGGGAGGTGGGAGAATGGGGGTGTAGATGCAATGAATCAGGGGACAGGATGGGGAAGTGGAGGAAGCCACACAAGGGGTGGCATAGGCAGAATAAAAACTGGCAGACTATGCAGAGGTGAGGTGGGAAAGTGTGAAAGGCGATGGAGGTTTGCAGGGGCAAGACAGCTAAAAGTGGGAGGACAGGTGGACTGCATGTGGTCGGGAGAGGTGGTGGAGGTGGAAGGAGGAGATGTGAAACAGCAGAGACTGGGGAGGTGCAAGGGAGGGGGAACCACCACACCATGAGGAGTGGCAAAACAAATCAGGATCAGGAACATCACAGATGTGAAGGCTTAACACCCCTTCTTGCCCTCACAAAATTCCCCTACCCCGTATGGATGTTAAATAATATTTAAGTCTCCATTTGTACCAATGGACCTCTTTTCTCTCTGTTTTTGAACTACTGTGTGGAGTATGGACTTAAACTCCTTCTGTCACCATGCACACAATAATTTGGATCAAAGCCCCACATAGGGTTGCTTTTAAGTAAATAAAAACAAGAAAATGGGCTGCATTGCAACATAGCTCTGTAGCTACATTGAATCATGAATTTGTACTTGAATTCCTAAAATTCTATTATTCCATGATAGAGTGGACATCAAAGAAGTGAGTTTTTCCTGGTACTGGAATAAACTAGGGATAAGAGGAAACTTCACTGTATTACTTGTTTTCAATGAGACAGACTGTCTTGGCAGGTCAAAATTCTGTTGAGAATTCAGAAATTTCTGCAAGATTTCTTACTTCCAGTATGAGAACAAGGCAATGACCTCTCTGTTACTGTGTATACGTGTGTGTGTGTGTGTGTGTGTGTGTTCGTACATGTGCATTAAGGTTTCTGCAATTTGTGCCAAAATATGTCTATGCAAAATAGTGTCTTTCCCCCTTTGGGATGCAAATGCACGCCTACAGAAAACATAGAAGGACTGTCTGATGGATCAGAAAAAATGAAAATAGCCATGGAATGCTACTAATTTTTAAAAGTCTGTGAAAGAAAGCTGCAGTCAGCTATCATAGTTCAGCTATATAATTCTCAACATTTAGCAATTTGTTCGAAAATCATTCCAGAGAGAAAAATTGAGGCCCAGAAAATCAAGACCAATTGGAAATCAAACTATATTTCTTACATCCCAGTAGTATACAAATGTCGTTTTTCAAAGCACTGCTAAGTAGAGGGGGGGGAGAGAGAGAGAAAGGGAGATTTCAGAGTTGAATATGCTAGTTATGGGACTGACGATAATCCTTATTTACCAAAGTATCATAAAAGGTCTCACACCATGATTTTGAAATCCCCAAAGAATGCTGTACTGTAGACTTTCACAAAATAGTTCCCAAAATATTTTCTATCCTAGACTGAGTTTTAAAAAGGAACCATGAGACTGAAAGGTAAAAGGAGAAGCTGCCTATAGTTATAAAATGACCACCTGTCTATAGAAAAATTTCAACATATTACACAGGGTATATTTAAAATGTTTATTGAGGTGTTCTCTATTGAATCTGCTTTCTGTTCTCTTCACTACACGCTTTCCTTGTTTCCAAAGAAAATTCCCCCAAGCTAGATATTTAACAAATATTTTGGCTTACTGACAAAGACTGTGTGTTATTTAAGTTAGGAATTTCAAACTGACTTTGATACTATTTTAACTGAATGCAGCGACATGTATCTGAGCCTGTGAGATATGCAGTGACTTTGTTCTGTCAGAGAAGTGTAAGCTACTTTTGTGGAAAAGAGACTAACTTTTGAACAAATTTCAGCCTTTTTTTCAAAATAATAATAATAATGGTAATAATGGGAGTGTTTTTTATTATGTCCATTTGAAAGTAATTAAAAAGCCTAAGCCAAGAACAAAACAGTAGTTGATGGAAATGGAAACAGACTGTGGATGCCCCTTGGCTGCTAATGACTTAATGTGCTGATATCTGTGAGTGCCAAAATAATCGCTTTCCACGATTCAGAGCATTTAAATAACTCAAATAAAGAAGGAAGGAAAACAGACTTGTCTTGGATCTAGAATTCCAGGCTATCCCCAGGCCTTAATTCTTTAACTGGAATATGCCAATTCTCTGGTTCAAGAGGTGCCCCTGTTGCAGGCTCACACAATGGTATTCAGAAAGGGAACAATACACAGTCTGACAGCAAGGCAACTAGGGCAGCTGGTAAAGTCCAGGAAAAGAGGGCTGGGTTACAAAATGAGTCCCCCTTCCTTGAAAGGGGTTACTCTGTTACAAATTAGGCCCAGACCATTTTAGTCTGGTAAGGGCCACAAAAGGGGTTCAGTTGTACCCCTGCCAGTAATCCTCAGGCTGTAAAAAAAACCACATACTTCATATGCACCATCTTTCAATATCTAAAGGGATGCCATGTAGAAGACAGAGCAAGCTTTGTTTTCTACTACTCCACATATTAGGATCTGAACAAATAGATTCCAACTACAAGAAAAGAGATTCCACCTAAACATTTGGGAGAACATCTTTACTGTAAGAACTATTTGACAGTGGAATGGATTACCTTGGAGGAGGATGGACTCTCTATCTCTGATGGTCTTTAAACAGAGATTGAATCTTCCAGGAGTGCTTTAGTTATGTATTTCTGCACAGCCCCTTCCAGCTCTAAGATTCTATGGAAACTGATGCCTAGCCGGACCAATATTCCATGGCACCATGATCTTCTAGTTTGGAAGGAGCAGATGCACACTCAGTGGGGATGCATGAGAATTTGTTTCCGTGTATTTCTGATTTCGAAATGTACCCACAGTCATTAATTTCTTTAAATTTGGGTTGGAAAGAATTTCATTTACAAACTTCAAATGTGGGTGAAACCAAATCTGTCAGATTCATCCATCTGGGTCCTGGGATTTGAGTGCTGAGCTTGTAAAGTCTGGGTTTGAATCTCTGTGTCTTAAACCATGTTAGTGTCAATAAACACAGACTGTGGTTAGCTGCCACTCCATTTAAGATACTGTTGGGAAGTATTTGTTTGGGAAGAAGCCAGGTGGGCTGCTTTCTACCAGTTTTTGTGCCCTGAGGCCACATGCCTTTAAGCCCCAAAGAACTCTGGTTTTCTTAGTGATTCACTGTTAACTCATTTAGTGTTCCTTTTATTTTTGGCCATTTGATTATTCCAGTAAAACAAAATGTATAGCACTGAAGAAGATTTCAGAGACATAGCTTGGTTAGTCTGGAATATCAGTATGCAAAGGGATTTTGTAGCACCTTTGAGATTAACTATGGTCCAAAACACACTGCAGAAATAAACCAGTTTAAGATCACTTTAACTGCCACGGTTCAATGCTAGGAAATCCTAGGAATTGTAGTTTATTGTGGCACCAAAGCTCTCTGACAAATTGTCTCACAAAACTACAGTCCCCAGTACAATTCCCTTGCACTAAACTAGGGCAGTTAAAGTGGCCCCAAACAGGATTATTTCTGCAGTGTATTTTGTACCCCTATCTGCAATCCATTCTAAGCCAATTTGTGTAGGAATAAGCCTCACTGAACTCAATGCATCTGAAGAAGTAGATTAAAGACTATGAAAGCTCATGCTGCCAATTTCTTTCTTTCGGTTAGTCTCAAAGGTACTACAAGATCTCTCTACATACTGATTCTACAGACTAACATGGCTATATCTTTGAACTCAATAGTATTATTTATTTTTGAATAGATATGCCTAGGACTGCACTATCCATTAATTTGTTAAATAGACAATAGCTTTATGCTAAGGATGGGGTGAGAAACTTTCTACATGTGTTCAGCAACAGCATGAAAGAAGTTGTAGCACAACCTTCCATAGGCTTGGTCTACTTCCTCAGATACATGGAGTGAAAGGCCCAGAAAGGACCTTTATAAATAGACTGAATAGAAATGCAAAATATGTGGGTATAGTGATGAGGTGACATGTTCAGTTTTAACAATGGTCACTGAGGGATACAGGCAGGAGGAAAGATGTTGCCTAAGGCCAGGGTGGGTGGATTGCCATATGAATGGTGGAGGACATTTTGGAATGTGATGTGTGCAGGCTGAGAACCAGAAAGGAGATGGGATGAACTGGCCAAGAACATCCTCATATGTGTAGTGTGCCAGGAAGCCACTGTCTTTGTTCAACCCACTGTTGATGGATTGGTGTTTGTAGATATGTTCCAATTCAGATGTTTCACTTTCCAGTTTTTCTTTGCAGCATTTTGTTGTTGCTTGTTCAAGGACTGCTGTCCTAAGATGAGAGATGAAATGCCAAGGAAAATTGAAGTGTTCTGCAACAGCTCTTTGCATATTCCCATTCTTATTATCTGGTATATGTCCATTTATCCTCTGGCTCAGAGACTGGCCTATTTGGCCAATGTAGAGTGCTGAAAGGCATTGTTAATAGAGGATGAGCAAGCAAAAGTGCTCTAATATTGTGGGCTCTGTGATTAGGTCCTGTGGTGAAATTTCCCAAGTAGATGTGTGGGCTGAGCTGGCAAATTTCTTCATATTTGAGACTGAAAGCATGTGAGATTTAAGAAATTCAAATGGGGGGGGGGGGATGAAACTGACAGATTCCTTAATTGCAAGAAGGACTAGGAAGCCTATAACAGCATTCTGGCTACTGGAGATTCTGCCCCCTATGACAAAAATAGAATTTACTTTGCCTAAAAGTTGGTGGCAATCAGCTAGGGAAGGGATAATAGAGAAACCATCTGGAACAGAAGAAGAAAAACTAAAACAGGCAAAGTTCTCCTACTTCTAAGTCTGTAGTGGTACGGAAGATTCCTTGTCAATCTGCATCTACCTAACTTTCTGTAGATTTCACCATATTAGTTCACCTGCAGGAATCATTGGTTAGTGAGGAGTGGCCCATGCCCTCTAATCTCTACCTGACTCTATCTCCATGCATACATTGCTGTGTTCATCTGTAGTGAGGAAGCCTACACAAAAATAGTTGCTCACACATAGGATTCCTCACTACAGATTGCCATGGTAATGTGTGGACAGCTGACCCATGCGTGATAGCAAGAGCAAGGTAAATATTGCATCCCTACACCCCATTAACTGCATGGTGTCCCCTTTGTACAATTGATGTGTGAAGGAAGCTGTTATTGCGCTCCCCTGTGATGCATGACACAACTATTTGGAACTGCCTTCCATAGACATCAAGCTTAGAAGAACCTTGGGTGAAGCCATGGAGAGGCACTATGAGTATAAACAGTAGAGGAGGAGATGGACCAAGGATCCAACGCAATATAGGCCACTTACTATATTCTAAGAACAAAGAGATAACTGAGAGCTTTTGTAAGTGGGCAGCTATCCAGCACTGGAACTTTCTTCTCCAAAGATCTAACACAGTCCAGTTCTCAGTGTATTTTAGAAGCAATCAAGAGATTTGTGTGTACCATGGCCCAAACACTTGTGGAGTGAGTATGGCATTCTTTCAATGGATTTGGGCAGGGCTGAGCCAAATCTGCTTACTGCCTGTTGTTCTCATTTTCATCTTTCTCAAACATTGGCTTTGGTTTTGGCCTGGGTTTCAGCCCTCCTTTAAAACTGTTCATTTGTTTTTAATTTGGATGTGAACTGCATGTTCCTCCTTTTGAAGCACAGGAACTTTGTTGTCACATAACAACGTGTGGAGGTAGTGGTCCATTGGTGCTAATGTTTGTGTGATTTGCCATATTGTCCTATGTGCTTTTACAGTAGCACACAGAATATAATGAGCTAAACATGGTGAAGTTTTATCTGAGACTGGTGAGTGTAAGAAAAAACACTTAAAATCAACAGCTGTGAAAGGGACTGGTGATAAATTTTTCACCTATGGATTTAATAAATGAAATGTACTCAGCACTGCTTGGGTCTGCTTGATACCCCAACAGAAGTCCATTGGGCTCCTTCTCTTTTCACTAGCTCCTTTTTGTATCATTATCATCATCATCATCAGAATTATTTTTTCTTCTTTGTTTATTTTTTAAAATGGAAAATGGCTCAGCTTACTTGGCCAAATTCCAGGTTTAACAGGGTTGGATAGGTTCAGCAATCACCCATCATTAGAAGTAATAATGAAGGAAACAATCTAAGGGCCTTTGCAGACTGCCAGAAATAGTGCAAATTGAGTCCACTTTAAGGGTTAGGTTTTGGGTTAGGGAATCATGGGAACTGTACTTTATTGTGGCACCAGAGCTCTCTGACAGAGAAGGCTCAATGTCTCAGGAAAAAAAAGTTCCCATGGTTCCCTAGCACTAACCCTAACCTTTAAAGTGGACTCAATTTGCACTATTTCTGGCAGTCTGCAAAGGCAGTAAGTGAATATATCAAGTAGATTCAAATGAGAAATCAAGATGTGTTCTTAGCATCACTTGTGACAGTGTCCAAAGAAGACACAAGGCTGATGTGGTTAGAAATAACAGGGATATGGGAAGAAAGGAATGCATATCACTTATGAAACATTAGCAAAAAAATTGGACATTTGTTTCTGTGTCCCTTTCCAACATGTCAAAAAAGAAGACAAACTTAAAATCCAGATACATTCTCTCTGTGCTTCCCCATCTGGCCCACAGGCAAGGAAAACAAAATGGTGTTGGCTACCAAGCCTGTTGACTTCATCCTAATACTTGTCAACCTGTGCAACTTGTTCATAACATTTGGGTTTCCACCAGGCTCATGCAGATATACAAACCAGCCTAGTAAAAAGAAAGAAAGAAAGAAATAGGAAGAAAGCAAGAAAGCAAATTAGAAACATGGCTGGGAACTCATCAGCAGACACACTATTCTTGCCAAGAGAACAGCAACATACACTTCTGCTTCACACACAAATCTACAATCTTTCAGTAAAGAATGTTGAACTGAAAGATATCTGCTGCCCCCATCCCTCATTAATCATGCCCCCCTTCCCCAATATCTGCAGATGTGTCTTCCTTTAGAGTTGCTTGACAGATGGGCAGAGCAATTCATATTTTTTCCAGACTATCAAAACTCTGTCTTGGTTATCTGTTTCATACAAATTGAATAGCCATTGCTTTAATCTCTCTTTCCCAAGGACACTTTCCCCCACAAATCAAATACATCTTGACAATAACAGGAAGAGCCTTAAGCCCTACAGTGTTCATGAAGAATACCATCTACAGCACTAATGTGCTAAAGACCTCCTGAAGGCTGCAATTCTATGCACACTTATACTTACTTAGGAGTAAGACCCTGTCAAACACAGTGGGACTTCCTGGCTTAAATCCTGTTGGTAGTCCTACCTAGAGTAGAGTCATGGAATCAATGGGATGTACATTTGAACTGAGATCTTCCCAAAAAGTAATTCAACAATTGATTGGATGGGTCAAGAGATTACCAATAGGATTCAGACAAATGTTAAGTAAAGAATTTCTTCTATTGCCCTATAGATGCAATCTTTATTTCTATATACTATACCAGGGGTAGGCAACCTTTCCCCTTTAAGGGCCGGGGGACTTCAGCTCCCAGAATCCCAGGAACTATTGGCCAACATGGGACTATTGGCCAACATGGCTGAGGCTTCTCGGAGCTGAAGTCCCTCAGCCCTTAAAGGGGAAAGGTTGCCTACCCCTGTACTATACTACAGATGCAATCTTATTTCTGTATACTTGGGACTAGTGATGGAATTGATCCATGGATTTTTTCCTTTTCTCAGTTGCACATTTGTGTCCACTTTCATCCATTTTGGCCTTAGGTCAAAATTTGTCTCTTCTTTGGAATATATTTTTTAATGTTTCACTTTGCTGTATGAATTTTTCAGGTCACAAACTTATTTGGATGCATTTGCCCTGTTTTGCATGCACTTGAAATGTACAAAAACATTTTCAAAAGAATATATTAAAAATATGACATATTAAACATATTAAACATCTTTTCTACTAAAAAAAGGAGAAAGAAATGTGCAAAAACATGCATATTTCATAGAATTATTGAATCATAGAGTTGGAAAAGACCCCAAGGGCCATCCAGTCCAACCCCATTCTGCCATGCAGGAACTCACAATCAAAGAACTCTCAACAGATGGCCATCCAGCCTATGTTTAAAGACCTCCAAAGAAGAAGACCCCATCACTTTCCAAGGGAGTGTGTTCCACTGTCAAACAGCTCTCACTGTCAGGAAGTTCCTCCTAATGTTGAGGTGGAATCTCTTTTCCTGTAGCTTCCGTCCATTGTTCTGGGTCCTATTCTCTGGAGCAGCAGAAAACAAGCTTGCTCCATCCTCAGTATGACACTCCTTCAAATACTTAAACAGGGCTATCATATCACCTCTTAACCATCTCTTCTCCAGGCTAAACATACCTAGCTTCCTAAGTCTCTCCTCATAGGGCTTGATGGTTTCCAGGCCCTTCACCACTTTGGTGGCCCACCTCTGGACACACTCCAGCTTCTCAACATCCTTCTTGAATTGTGGTGTCCAGAACTGGACACAGTATTCCAGGTGCATCTGACCAAAGCAGAATACAGTGGCACTGTTACTTCCCTTGATCTAGACATTATACTTCTATTGATGAAGCCTAGAATCAAATTGGCTGTTTTAGCTGCTGCATCACACTGTTGACTCATGTTCAACTTGTGGTCTACTAAGACTCCTAGATCCCTTTCATGTGTAGTAATTGAGAGGTATAACTACATCTGAGTGATGTGAACAACTGACTCCGCAGATGATGCCGCCAAGAACGATTTGGATTCTTGGATCATGGACTGAAGTTCCATGAGGGGGAATGTCTGGCAAGGGATGGGTTTCACCTCATGCTGGTTGGCAGAATCATTTTTGCCAATAGTCTGAAAAAATTGATCAGGAGGGCTTTATACTGAGTTATGTGAGGAAGGGAGACAGTATTTTGGAAGGAAGGAGTACATAAAGGGCTGGAGATAGTTGTCAAACTGTTATAGAGGGAACAAGGCAAATATAGAGGGAACAAAGCAATTTTTCCTCTCCCTTTCTGAACCAAAACACCTCACAGAAAATCAGCAAGAAAATATTCTTCACACATTCATACCTGGGTTGATGACTGCTTCTGAATAATCATGTATAGTCTAACTATACATGGAGAACAATCCTTTACCCAGAACATAGGGTTCAATGGGACATGCCTTCTTTTTTGTTTTGTTTTTTAACAGAAAACCTTTTAAAAAAAATTATTCCAGTGTTCACCAAAGTTATAATACCATAAATAAGGAACCATGCATAGACATAACAAATAACTTCTTTATAGCATGGTCAATATATGTAGTTCAGAAACAGATTTCTTCCTCCTTCACTCATCAAACTGTCTCTTTCGTGGAATAGTAGTGCTTAAGGATTGAGGGAACAATGAGAAAGGGACTTTAGGAAAATCTTAAATTGTTTAGTAAGTTTTTAGCCTTTAAAATCATGTTATATTATGCTATTTAAGCCAGGCAGGTTGGTTTTATTGTACACTGTCCTGAGATCTTTACATAGAGGGTAAGACATAAAGAAGGAAGGAAGGAAAGAAGGAAGGAAGGAAGGAAGGAAGGAAGGAAGGAAGGAAGGAAGGAAGAAAAATATCATGCACACATTGCCTATCAGTCTTTCTGGGCCCTGAGGCTATGGACAAAAGATAAAAACAGTTTAAAAATACATAAATAAAAACTTTTTAAAACAGGCTTTAAAACAGATGACAAACATGCCTTACAAATAATTTTAAACCAGACAGTTTAAACAACCAGAGTATTTTCAAGGACTGGATGCCATGCAAAACAGCACAGCCTTAGCTTCCAACTGGAAATGGAAAAGGGAAGCAACTAGCCTGAGTTCCTTTGAGAAGGACTTCCATAACTGGGGTGCTGCTATAGAAAAAGCCCTGGCTTCATGGCAGGATAGGACATATAATAGGCTCTGCACTGAGGATCTCAAGTGTCAGACAGGCTCTTATGATAGGACACGGTCTTTCAGATATCTTTGCCCTCAATCTATGTAGAGCTTTGTGGGTCAAAGCCAGTGCCCTGAATTGAACCTGGAAGCAAACTGGAAAATGTCTGTGTCTAGTTCCCATTCATCAAGTCAACCAAGGCTGTTTCTGACACATAACCAGGCCTGAATTCCAATTGCATTTGAATCTGGGTAATCCATTTCATCCAAGAAAGCCTGCAGTTGTGCTGCCACCACTCACACTAGGACCTTACTTTAAAAGTAAGGTTAGAGGTTAGAGACTGGACAATAATTGTCTAGAGTGATGGGATCTCATTAATGTTTCTTCAAAATTCACAAAGCCTTTGGGTGACGCTGAGCTCATTTCATGGTTACCTGAATCCTATCTTTCTCCCTCTTTAATGCTTTTTATGCATGGAAGGATCATTAATTATAATCTTGGTGGACATTCTAGGAGAATGACAACAGCTCAGAGACATGCTTGGCATAGGTCTACATCCAGGCTCCAGGTCTTGTTGAATTAAAGGAAAAAATAGGAACAGGTAGCAGGTAGTAAGTACCTGGGATCAAACATTGATAGAAATGGGGAGGGTGGCTATGAAAGAACTAGAAAAGATTCTGAAATGCAAAGATATACAACTCAGCACAAAAGTTAGAATCATACAAGCCATTGTAGTCCCTATTACCATGTATGGTAAGGACGCATATGTTAAATCACAATGGAAACAACTTGCACAGGCTGTTTCTGGGAAAAATGAAAAGCAGTTTTGGGATATTATTGCCTTAGATATGAACAGGATTAGACCGGTTATTGTCGGACAGATCACATCGCAACAATGGTATAGTCACTTTAGCAAACTTTATGGAGATATAAATGTAGAACATCATCCTCCCATTGCTATAAAAGTCACTAATTTGCCCGATTGGTTTCCTGTATCAGAGTCTGAGATAAAAAAACTGATAGCATCTCTGGCATTGAATAAAGCTCCAGGCGAAAATATGATGCCCCCTGAAATATTTAAAAAATTCCCTGACTGGTGGGCTCCAATTCTAGCCAAGGTTTTCACCCAAATTAACAACACAGGGGTGATTCCACCAGGCTGGAAACAGAGTGTAGTGGTCCCAATATATAAGAAGGGCGATAAGCAAGACCCAAATAATTACCGGCCTATAAGTCTGCTAGATGTTGATTCTAAGCTATATAGCAAACATCTGCTAAATAAACTAGAGGATTGGGAAGCAAATAATCGGATTATTCATCCAGAGCAAGCTGGATTTAGGGAGGGTCAGAGCACTATTGATCACTGCCTAACTCTCTACTCCTTAGCTCAACAAGGAATCAAAGGCCCAACAAAACATCTATTTGCCGCTTTCATTGATTTAGCTGCAGCATTCGACTCAATCAATAGAAATCTGTTATGGCTTAAATTGGCCAATACTAATATGGATAAGCGTTTACAATTTCTAATTAGGGAACTCTATTCCAATACAACAGCAAGGATAAGAGTGGGTGTTTCAGGTTCATTAACTGATCCAATTTCTATAAATAAAGGAGTTAAACAAGGGTGTCTTCTGGCACCATCACTTTTCAATTTATATCTAAACGACATTATTCCCGCACTTTCAGGCCCAGAATTTTTTCCACCCACTCTTGGGGGGAAAAAGATATCTATCCTGTTATACGCTGATGATATGGTGTTGATTTCTTTGACGCGTATTGGCTTGAGAAGATTAATTTCCAAACTTGCTATTTTCTGTGCTAAAGAAAAACTTGTTATTAATTACAACAAATCAAAAGTGATGGTGTTCGGGAATAGACACTCTGACTTTCATTGCTCTGTTAATGGCCATCAGATTGAACAATGTAGAGAGTTTAAATATCTTGGTATCCATTTCACAGAAAATCTTTCTTGGAAATACCACATTGAGAATATTAGAATAATGGCAATGAAATCTATTGGAGCAATTCTTAAATTCTACAACCAGGCCGGGGGTCATTTGGTCGCACCCGCTCTCAAAATATTTCGGAGCAAAGTAATATCCCAAATTCTATATGGTGCCGCAGTGTGGGGATGGGATGATTCTCAATTAGATAAGTTGGAGACTCTCCAAAATACATTCCTTAAGAAACTACTGATTCTCCCTCCCGGTACACCGGCAGCTTTAGTGAGGGCAGAGGTTGGTCTACCTTCTATTAAAGTTTGTATTCATTTTGCTTTATTTAATTACTGGAGATCTGTAAAAGATTCTACGATTAAGGTTTTTCCAAAATTATGTTTTCAATATCTACCGTATTGTAAAACCTGGAGTTTAAGGTATCACAAATTGTTGGAATTATATCCCGCTTTAATTGAAGATTCTCCAATATGGTGCTCAAAAGAAAAATTACGTGATTACATTTACAATCGTGGTATGCACTTGGACAGATTGGCCATTAATAGCTCTAAATTCTCTGAATGGTTCAGGTTATACAAACTGGACCACCAAATGGCCATCTATCTAGAGAAGCTTACATTTCCGAAGCTCAGACAAGCTTTTACAGCGCTTCGCTTCCAAACAATGCCTTCCGCCGTGATTGATGGTAGATATGCACGTATAGCCAAAGACTCTTGCTTATGTATCTGTGGAGCATCAGAAATTGAGGATCTACCCCATTATTTGTTTTCCTGTTCGCTCTATACAAAACCAAGGACTAAATTTTTGGGACAAATATTGTTTAACTTACAGTGCAATAGTATCCCTGAAAAGATATTTTACCTTTTATCTGATACTAACTCCAAGGTAACATACAAAGTCTCAATGTTTGCCACAGCAGCAATTAAAATTCGGGCTAGTGTTATGGACGACATCGCAGTGGATTGCCGTGGAGATGATAACATCTAATAATTGCGGACTGATTAATTATCAATTTAATCGATGTATTTTATAATTATATAAGTTATAAGACTGATATTTTTTTTTATTTTTTATTTTTTTTTATTTTATTTATTTTTTTTTATTTTTTTTTATTGCTATAATTGCGAATGGCCCTTGGCTCAAGCATTAATAAAGTTACTTACTTACTTACTTACTTACCATGTATGGATGTGAGAGCTAGACAGTTAAGAAAGATAATAGGAAGAAAATCAATGCATTTAAGATGTGGTGCTGAAGAAGAGTGCTGAGGATCCCATGGACAACCAAAAGGACAAACAAGTGGGTCCAAGAGCAGATCAAACTGGAAACCTTCCTGGAAGCCAAGATGACCAAATTGAGACTGTCGTACTTCAGACACATCATGAGAAGAGAAGACTCATTTAAAAAGACAATAATGCTGGGAAAGGTGGAGGGAAGTAGGAAGAGATGAAGACCACATGCCAGATGAATGGACTTTATTAAGGAGGTTATGGGTATGCGTTTACAGGATTTAAGCAGAGCAGTGGAAGACAGAGGGTCTTGGAGATGTCTCATCCATAGGGTCACCATGGGTTGAGATCAACTTGAGGGCAGTTAACAACCACAAAAGCAGGTGATGAACACAACATTGATCAGAGCCCCTGGTCAGCATTGAGGATACTTGGCTAGATGGACCAGGTGAAATGGTCTGACTTGGTACAAATCTGTTTCCTAACTGCCTTCAGAGTTTCCAATTTACTTTAAAATTGGCACACCCAGCATTGCATTACTTCCAAGGGCAGGGTGTGTAGATAGGGCAGAACATCCCAGGGTAGGGTGGAGGAGAGGCACAGATACACAAAGAGGTCAAAGTTGGTGGAAACAATAAATGCAATGCACAGCTCCCAAATTTATTTGTCATGCTTTGCTTCCCTTTGAATCCATTCCAAGTGGGAGTCCACTTGAGCAGAGGTTGCAGGCCCGACCTCCTCTTTACAAAGAGATCTCTTCACAAAAGGGAAAGCAGTTAATTTGAAATGAAACAGGATACGAACACATGAATTAAGTGTTTTGCTAGGGGAAATTACGGTTCATAGTGCTGTATCATTCCAGCGATTGAAGCTGATATTACCCACTCTGTTTAGAACTATGAGATATATAATATCCTGTGGAACCATTTCCAACTCAATACATGCACTTCCCCTTTCCCAAAACCCTATTGTCAAATTAAGCAGATATACTTTTACATCCATTCATTTTTTTATTAGATTACAGTTCATTTATCCCAGCCTTATTGATACATATCAAGTCAACCAACAAGCAGTTCCATTGGTTGCCTCAAGGTCCCATAATTGCCCTTATCACAGTTTTTATTGCAGCTCAGTCTGACAGCTAGTATGTTGGGCCAGTAAGAATATGGAATGCAGTCTTATTTATGCCTGTGGCAACGGCCCCAGTGATCTCCACCAGACCCAAATTTGTCCTCCTGTGTTTATCTGTTCAATCTGGAGAACTGCAAACAGCCTTGGCAGATTACACTTATCTAGATTCCCCCTGCCCCTTTCTTTTTTTAAAAAAAAAAAAAAAAGTCCTGAGCTTGTCTGCATATGTGCTTCTTGAGTTTCAGCATACAGATGCCACAAAGATTTGTCCAAAACTAGTAGCTTTAGGGTACATACAGGAATTTTGATTCCCAGAAGGAACTCGGAATGAGCAGCGATAACTCCATCTTGGGGAGGTTTGAGAAGTTCATTTTCAGTCTGAGGTTTTGCATGTTTGTCATGATCTACACTTCCCGGGGTGACCTCAGAACAGATAAAACTAGCCCTAGAAGCCATTCTCACATGAGCAGATGGCTGCACACATTTGAAAAGTTCTAATAGAAATATGTGTACATTTCAAACACATGTAAAATCCTTCCTAAATATGTTTTAGCCAGTGGGAGGGGCAGGTTCAAGCAATGTGAACAGTTTTAAAAAGGCACACAAACATGAACATGGGTGGGCAAAATATTGGATGGATCTTGTCCCATTTAAACAGAGAGAGAACCAGTCACAGACAGGGTGGGGAAGGGAAGACATATATTATAGAGGCCTTTATAGCTGTGTTCACCCCTATTCTGTTTTAAATTTTAAACATTCTCCATGATTGTATATACAGAATATTGTCCAGTGAAAAAAGCAAAGAAGGATGCCCTTTCTTGTGTTTTATTCAAAGACATAGCCATGTTAGTCTGTCAGTATGCAAAGGGGTCTCATAGCACTTTTGAGATAAACTGTGAAAAAAGTTGTAGCATCATAAGCTTTCATAGACTTGGGCTGCATCTGCCTGTCTATACCAATTTCTGTCTTTCTTTCTGTGACAGTTAGCAAGTATGGATTATTGGGCTAGAGCTACAAATAGTCTGACTAAATATAAGGGAGCTTCCTGGGGTATTTTTTCACCTAATATGAAAAATCAAAGCTACACCCTTTTAGTCTACTTATTTATTTATTTGACAGCCATGCAGTGATGTAGATTTCTGACTACTTCAAAATCCTCTTGCATTTGGCCTTGTGTACAAGTGGTGTTTTCCCTTAGTTCTCTTAAACGGTTCAAAAAGAACTGAAAGAACCTGACTTTATTTGGAACAAGGAGGCCATCTACTGACCAATTCAGCACACAGCTATTTTCTTTCATCCTTCAAAGGATATACAGGTTGAGTCTCCCTTCTGAAATATTCTGAATTCTGAAATCTGAAATGTTCCAAAAAATCAAAATGTTTTTTCATTGGTGACTGAGATACTAACACTTTTCCTTTCTTGTGATTCAATGTATACAAATTTCATGTACAAAATTATTTCATGTACAAAATAATTAAAAATATTGTATAAAATTAGCTTCAGGCTATGTGTATACTGTAATTTTATACAATGTCTTCAATCATTAATCACTCATGAAAGGTTTGTAGACATTGAACCATTGGAAACTATTATCTAATTTATCTTCAGGCTATGTGTATAAGAAACTTTCAGCATGATGAAGTGGCTTGAGCATCGGACTATGAATCTGAAGACCACAATACAAATTCTGGCTCAGCAATGGCAACCCCCCTCTGAACAAATCTTGCCAAGAAAACCCCACAATAGGGTCACCATAAGTAAGAAATGATTTGAAGGCACACAAAAACAAAAACATATGTGTAGAAGGTATATAGAAAACATAAATGAATTTGGTGTTTAGACTTGGGTCCCATCTCCAGGATATCTCATTATGTACATATATGCAAGTGGTGAAGTTCTGGCCATTTTCCTAAGCTTTTAATTTCTTTTAACATAATTGTGTCACCATTCTCCATATGCACACCTTATTGCATACATACCAGTGATGTAGACTTGAGTCAACTGATTCAGACTCAAGTCAGACTTAAGGGGGGAAGCAGACGATAGCGTCGGGGGAGCCGCGGGACAGTGCGCCGCCGGAGCAATGCAGCCACACCGCAGCGCACCCCCGGCGCCTCTGAAAGGAGCGCAAAATCAGCGCTCCTTTCAGAAGTCAGGGAAAGTGCGCCCTAAACGTGTAGGGCGCACTTTCCCTGACTTTTCCGCCGCAGCGTGTGCGGACGCTGCAGCGGGAGGTTGCCCTCAGCGCGCCAGCCGTGCGGAGGGCCGGCAGCTCCAAGGGCAACCTCGGGAGGAGGAAGGGGCGCTGCTCGTGCGGCTGCCCCTCCTCTTCCCTGCCTCCAAGACAACCCTATTAGTCGTCTGCCGAGGCCCTAAAGTTGCTTCAGTGACTGAACTTGGACATGATCCAGCAATAAATGACAACCTGACTCAACTCAAGACTTGCATATTTTTAGCAACTGACTTCCTGGGTGAACTTCATCCAGAAACAGCAAACACATTAAACAATGGGTTTGAGGTCTATTCAGCAGCCTGTCCCAGCTGCACATTGGAGGAGCCTTCTAAAGCTTTGGAGAGGCTTAAAAGAATCCTCCTACCTCCAACCCTTTGCCTAACATGGTTGCCCTTCCTCTCTGGGTTTGTTTGTTTGTTACCCAACTTTGCATTTTCTTGATTTTCTAGTTTTTAAAACTAAAAAGAAAAAGGTTCCTCCCATCACCACCACATCTTTTTCTCTGTTAAAGTTGGCTCCCAGACTTGACACTCAACCTGAAAGTAGTTGCAAGGACTTGAGACGTGAAGGTAGAGATTTGAGGCTTGACTTGAGAGACTTGAAGTAAAAGACTTGAATACATCACTGGCAGATACAGTCTGAGAAATCACTGAAAGAAAACAATTGTATATGCATGTTTCTATCAGAAGCATTTTTGAATGTTATCCCACTAATGGGCATGTATGCAGTGATCACTCTGGGAAAGAAGGGAATGTGGACCTGAATATATGGTCATGTGCCTTCAAATCATTTCTGTCTTATGGCGATCCTAAGATGACCCTATCGGGGGATTTTCTTGACAGAATTTGTTCCGAGGGGGTTTCCCTTGCCTTCCTCTGAGCCAAAAAGAATGTGATTTACCTAAGGTGACCCAGTGGATTTCCATGGCCAAGTGGGGATTCAAACCCTGGTCTCCCAATGCCCTAGCCCAACTTTCAAACCATTACACCATGCTGGCTCTCACTGGACAAGAATACATTTGTAATGATATATTTTTAGAAAATCTGTGTCCCATTTTACTAATGCTGAAAAGTAGTGTGTGCATCAGAAGAATAGTGATGCAGTTATACATATGATCACCAGAAGACCCTTTTCATGAATTGCACACAGTGGCATATGAATAATATACAAGGGAGCGAAGAAGACAAATGTATTAAAGAAACTGAAAACAGAGGCAAATTCTGCAGGCTTCAGTCCCAGAATCATTTAGAATACCTCCTGCTTCAGCTAGAATTCTGGAGGAGTGAAACAAAGGGATGT
This sequence comes from Phrynosoma blainvillii, assembly GCA_026167975.1. Taxonomy (NCBI): domain Eukaryota; kingdom Metazoa; phylum Chordata; class Lepidosauria; order Squamata; family Phrynosomatidae; genus Phrynosoma; species Phrynosoma blainvillii. Next base: position 7,227,112 of record JANUYF010000007.1, on the reverse strand, counting down.
ATATATAGCAAACCCATGGACTAGTAGCCAAAAGGGAAAATAAGGAAAATATGTCCAGCTATAAATAAAGGAGACTGTTTCTCTTGAGTTTCTCTCTAACTGAATATATTTTGCCAGCTTAAACCAGATTAAAAGCTCTGATTTTTCAAGAAAGTCATAGTCTTCTATCTAGATCAGTCTTTTCTACCCTGGAGGAACCCTTGAAATAATTGTCAGGTATAAGGAAACCCCTGCATTAACGTTATAGGTCAAAGGGGACCCCCTGCATAAAAATAAATGTATCTACAGCTCAAAAAATGTTTATTGTTTTCTTTTAGTGATGATCTTTTGTGGAATCCCTAGAGAACTGTCATGGGTTGCATCTGCACTGTAAAAATAATCCAGTTTGACCCTGGAAACAATGTAGTTTGGCACCTCTTGACTGCCACAGCTCAATGCTATGGAATTCTGGGAATTGTAGTTTGCTGAGGCACCAGAGCCTTCTGACAAGAAGGCTAAATGTCTCACAAAACTACAATTCCCAGAATTGCATAGCATGGAAACACAGCATTTAAAGTGGGGTCAACCCAGATTAATTCTCCATTGTGGATATATCCATGGACCCCTAGGGTTTCAGGGAACCCTGGTTGAGAAAACCTGATCTAGATGGGCAAATTACAGCATGTCACTTCTGTTCTTTGCTGAATAAAACATCCAAATTGTCTTGATATATGCAGGTTTGTTTTCTGCTGCTCCAGAGACTGAGGGCCAAAACACACTGCAGAAATAATCCAGTTTCACACCGCTTTAACTGCCCTGGCTCAGTGCTAGGCCATCTTGGGAATTGTAGTTTGTGATGGCACCAGAGCTCTATGATAGAGAAGGCTAAACATCTCACAAAATTCCCAGAATTTCCTAGCACTGAACCAGGTCAGTTAAAGTGGTGTCAAATTTGATTATTTCTGCAGTATGTTTTGGCCCTAAGATACAGAGAAATGGATTCAAACTACAGGAAAAGAGATTCCAGCTCAACATTAGGAGGAACTTCCTGACAGCAAGAACTGTTTGACAGTGGAACACACTCCCTTGGAGAGTATAGAATCTCTTTCTTTGGAGGTTTTTAAACAGAGGCTGGATGGCCATCTGTCAGGGTGCTTTGATTGTGTATTCCTGCATGGCAGGGGTTTGGGCTGAATGTCCTTGGTGGTCTCTTCTAGCTCTATGATTCTATATGAGTTGTTTCATTTTAAAAAAAAATCCTGATATTCGCAAAGATCAATGTTCTGTGTAAAATTTTGTATGTGTAAAGTCAAAAGTGAGCAGCCTTGTCTATGATACACTCATGCTCCAATGCAAGTGCTTTTGCTACATCTGCAATAGTTCAGTTGAAAGGGTCCAGATTGTCTTGCTATGCTGTATACCCTCATCACATTACTGGTGATGAGGTTACACATGTTCTTCCCACCTGTACATGTAACAATTCAATCCACCGTGGAACTCAGAACATTACTGAATAGAATGCTCTTTCCAAGGTAATTCACATCTGTTCACTCTAGGCTGTGTTTCACCATCTCCCATATGTGACATTTGTTGGAGCATTAATCTGTTATCAGCAGCTTCTTTCCCTTTTGAAGTGAAATTTCCAGGCGAGCTTTTTTCGGGTGTTCTGCATGAACTTGCCAAACAAGAAATTCTCCAAGAGCAAAGAGTGTAAACATTTCACACTGGCATGACTGGAAAGACACAAATTACAATAAACTCTGTCCCAGGTGTGTGCACAGCTAAGGGGATTAAATAAATGTTTTCAATAAAAAGAAGCTGATATAGCAACAATAACTGGCATAATGGAGTAGAGCACCATTTAGGACTTCAGGATTACATTACCAAGATCAAATAAAGGATAGGTCCTTTATCCATCCAATGCTACAGCTTGGGTAGCACACACCAGTTGTAGACTTGTCTATAGTTAGTTGTTATTGATGACCTTTTCCCCTGGAGATTCATCAGAGATAACCCAGGACTGATCTATTAATGCTACTGGTAACTAAAAGTGAGAGCGTTATTTCTCAAACTGTGGCTCATCTCCTATTATACAAAGGTAAAGTTATTCCCTGTTGACAACGTTGTCAAGTAGTGTCTGACCGTAGGGGGCGGCGCTCATTTCTGTTTCTAAGCCGAAGAGCCAGCGTTGTCAGAGACTACTCTGTGATCATGTGGCCAGCAGGATTGCACTGAACGATGTTACCTTCCCACCAAAGTGGTACCTATTTATCTACTTGCATTTGCATGCTTTCGAACTGCTAGGTTGGCAGAAGCTGAGACTAGTGATGGGAGATCACCCCATCAGGTTAGCAGTTTGAGGCCCAGTGTCTTAACCACTTGAGCCACCATGTCCCAAAACAAACCCCAAATAATTATAAACAAACCCCAAATAACTATAGGCTGTCATTCTGTATCACCTACCTAGCCTCATAACCCCTATACATGCATAGCTAAGTAGTGTCTCCTGGCTTGGCTCTCACAATTTCCACTTGTTGGAAGATTTCAACAAGTGGAAATTGTTGAATGGTGGTATGACCACTTCTTAAAAAGCTCTCCCTGGACCCCCTGGACCTAAACAACTATAGACCAGTTTCAAATCTCCCTTTTCTGGGCAAGGTGAATGAGAAGGCAGTTCCTTTCCACCTCCAGACAGTCTTAGATGACACAAATTATCTAGATCCATTTCAAAACAGCTTCAGAGCAGTATATGGAGTTGAGACAGCTATAGTCACCTTAGTGGATGATCCTTGCCTGATTATTGACAGGGGAAGTGTGTTCCTGCTGGTGCTTTTGACCATGGAATCCTTCTGAAATGCCTTGAGGGATTTGGAAATTGGAGGCACTGTGCTTCAATGGTTCAAGTTCTGTCTCTTGGGTAGGTTCCAGATGGTAGTGCTTTGGGACAGCTGCTCGTCAATAATAATAATAATAATAATGAGCTGTTATATGGCATACTGCAAGGTGCCATTCTATCCCCAATGCTGTTCAACATTTACATGAGACTGCTGGGAGAGATCATCTGGAGGCATGGGGCAGGGTACTATCAGTATGCTGATGACATCCAAATATATTTTTGCCATGCCTTCCAATACAGTCTCAGTTAAGGATAGTGTGTCTCCTCTATATGGATGTCTGGAGGTGGTAATGTGCTGGAGGAGGAAAAACAAATTGAAGCTGAATCCAGACAAGACAGAGGTGCTTACTGTCATAGGTCTTAACCTGGGTATGGAGGTATGTCAACCAATCCAGAATGGGGTTACACTCCCCCTGAAAGACTATGTTCACAGCTTGGAGGTACGTCTGGATCCATCACTCCAAATGACAGCTCAGATAGATGTGACAGTTTCTAGGCAAGGTACAAAGTGTTGGTTATTGCCTTTAAAACCCTATATGCTTTGGGTCCATGTTACCTACCGCCACCTCCCAAACAATCTGCCCTGTACACTCAGATCCTCTGGCAGACATTTACTCCAGTCAGCAGGGACTAGGTTGCCAACTGTCAACCAGAGGACATTTTCTTCAGCCACCCCCAGACTGTGGAATTACCTGCCAGAAAAGAGTCAACAGCTGAATATTCTGTCCAAATTTAAAACAGCATTGAAGACCAGTCTCTTCTGGCAGGCTTATCTAGATAATTTTAAATTGTGAAATTAAGATGTTGAATTTTGGATGTAGACTGCTTGAAAATGTGTATACTTTATTTGTCCTTTTAAACTGTTGCATGTTTTAATTAATGTATTTAATTGATGTTGTTAATTATTGATTTCTTGTTGTTCCCTGCCTCGATCCGTGGGGAGAGGCAGGTAAAACAGAGTATATGCTACATTCAGAATGTTTAATCATCTTTATGCACCCCCTCCAAAACCTTTAGGAAGTTGTCGCATGTTTTCCCATTTTACAGATCTGATAGTGGATTATTATGATAGGCATTTGGCTACACAACGTGACCATAGCTGAACATGGATCATCTGCTTTCTCAAAATCTAAAGATATTTTTTAAAAAGAACAAGCATATTCTTCAGTCAGAGCAACTTCAATACGAGGAAAAGGCTTAGGGTATATACTGTTATGTCTTTGTTGTTGTTGTGTGCCTTTAAGTTGTTTCTGACTTATGGAAACCCAAATCGTGGGGATTTCTTGGCAAGATTTGTTCAGAGGGAGTTTGCCATTGCCTTCCTCTGAGGTTGAGAGAATGTGACTTGCCCAAGGTCAGCCATTGTGTTTCCCTACCTGAGCAGGGATTTGAACCCTGATGGCTCAGAGTCCTAGTCCAACACTCCAGTCATACCACACTAGTTCTTTCTCTGTTAGTTCATCTAGAAGGAAGACCCAGTGACTTTTTTCTGAGTAAACATGATTAGGATTAAAATGTGTGTAACTGGTCATTACATGCCCTTTCCTCACCCTGAAGAAGAGCAAAAGGAAAGGAAAGGAAAGGAAAGGAAAAAGGAAAGGAAAGGGCAAACATTTCATTGGCTGCCCCCCTCACCCTCACCATAACTCCCCAGAAAAATCTGAATTTAGACTGACTTTTCTTAAATTCAAATGGTGTAGCAAAATATTAATGAGCCAGTGTGACACAGTGGTTTGACTATTGGACTATGACTGGAGACCAGGGTTCAAATCCTGGCTTGTCCATGTAAACCCACTGGGTGACTTTGAGCAAGTCACACCCTCTCAGCCTCAGAGGATGACAATGGGAAACCTCCTCTGAACAAACTTGTCCCCCCTAAAAAACAAATTAATGATAGGGTCACCTTAGGGTTGCCATAAGTCAGAAATAACTTGATGGCATACAGCAACAAAACAACAACAACAAACAGCAATTATATTTCTTCTCTTAAGTAGACTTTGAAGAGAGCACAATCCCTCGTCCTTCCACTCTCTACACTAAGTAAAAACCAGCATTGGGAATTGCAGGGGCCTGCAGGTGATTTTGGATTGTAATGCCAACATTCCTTGCCATTGACTATGTGAGCTGGGGCTGATGGTATTTGCAATTTAGCAACAGTTGGAGGATCACATGTTTCCTTTTAGAAGTAGCCATTCGCAGCCATCTACATCTAAGGTTTGCCATAGTAAACAACTGTTGTAGTTTTCATGAGCCTTCAAGTCATTTGTGATTGATGCCAACCCTAAATTGAGCTTATCATGGAATTTTCTTGCCAAGATTTGTCAGAGAGCGGTTACCATTGCCTTTCTCTGAGGCTGCAAGAGTGTGACTGCCCGAGGTCACCCAGCAGGTTTCCATAGCTAAGCGTGTATCCAGATTCCATACTGTAGACCACCAAGAAATTAGTCTGGTATCTACATCCTGTTTCAGTTTATACAATATTACAAAGGAACTATAAAGACTTGGCACATTGCAGATGCTCTTTTTAAAAATATATAACCCAGTAAATGACTAATAAAGACTACTTTGCTGGCTAATAAAATAAAGGTACCTTGTTTTATTACACAATGCTGGAGATCTGAACAGTAATATCAGGAAAACATCCCTTCCTTAATCGAGCTGCTGTTATGGTGCACATAACAGCCAATGGTCCTAAATTAAGGGCCTGTACAGACCGGCCAAAAGGGCCAGCCTGGGGGTGGAGATGGGGTAGGGCAATCAGATGCCAGACGCCCCAACTCTGCCCTGATTCTGCCACCATGCCATGCACCCCACCGCACAGCGCACGGTGTCAAGGAGCTCCCTTGGCGCAGTGTATAGACACGCTGCACCAAAGGAGCACAGAAGAGCTTCTGCAGCAGCGGTAAGTATGGCTTTTTGCTGCTCCAAAAAGGAGCAGCATTTGCCAGCTTTTTTTTTTTTTTTTTTTGGAGCAGCAAAGTGTCAGATCTTGGCTGCTGCATGCAGTTGCCACAGCCTTGATCCAACGCTCCCAGGGGCTGCACAGAACCACCTCTTAGGGGGCATCTGTAGAGCCCCTAAGTTTGGACCTCAAAACATCTCTATAGTTAATTTAAATCTTACACTGTTCATATTTCTGCTTATGAATAAACATCCAAAGCAGCAGCTGGAGTTTTTTTTAAAAAAATGAATTAAATACTCTTCTTCTTCTTCTTCTTCTTCTTCTTCTTCTTCTTCTTCTTCTTCTTTTTATTTATATCCCACTTTCCCTCCACAACTGGGTCTCAAAGTGGCTCACAATTTGAAAGAATACAATTAAAAACATACAAAAAGGAGCAACAAAATAAAATGAAACTGTTAAACAATATGTTACCAGTGATGCATTCAAGTCTTTTACTCCAAATCTCAAGTCAAATCTCAAGTCTCTACCTTCAAGTCTCAAGTTAAGTCTCAAGTCCTTGGAAGATACTTTCAACTTGAGTCTCAAGTTGAATCTCAAGTTCAGTCTCAAGTCTGGGAGCCAACTTTAACAGAAAAAAGAGATGGGACTGGAAGTGGGAGGTGGAGTTTAAAACTAGAAAGTCAAGGAGACATGCACAAACAAAAAATATTCTTGGAGAGAAACAGCAACTGTGGGGGGAAAGAAGACAGGCGGCACGGGGCTGCCCCAATAAGCTGTGCCACGAGGCCGAGGCATCCGCATTCCTTGGCCCCTCGGCGCAGCTTCACCGCCCCTGGAAGGAGCACTAAAATAGTGCTCCTTCCACAAATTGCTGAAGGTGCACCACAAAAGGCTGCCGGCGCACCTTCGGCGGCTTTTCCGCTGCAGCGTGTGTGGACGCTGCGGCAGATAGGCATCCTTGGAGTGCCGGACGTGCAGAGGGTCCGGCGCTCCGACAACATCTTCGAGAAGGGGTTGGGGCACCCAGTGTGTGGCTGCCCCTCCCCTTCCTTGCCCTGAAGACGGCGCTTTGCGCCGTCTGCTTAGCCCCTGTGTTAGGCAAAAGGTTTGAGGTAGAAGAAACCTTCTAAGCTTTTTGAAAGCTTTAGAAGGCTTCTCCAAAGTGCAGCTGGGACAGGCTGTTGAGTAGACCTCAACCCTAGCTTCAAACCCATTGCTTAATGCATTTTCTGTTTTTGGATCATGTTAGGCCAGAAAGTCAATCACTAAAAATATGGAAGTCTTGAGCTGAGCTGGGTCAGGGTGCCATTTATTGTCAAGTCCAAGTCAAGTCACTGAAGCAACTTAAGTCTAACTTGAGTCGGAGTCAATTGACTCAAGTCTAAGGACCTTATCACATGGGGTCTGAAGCAGAGCTAATCCAAAGGGCATCCACAGCTAATACATATTATTCCCCCGTGTTTACACACGACGCTGCCCCAGAACACGGAGCTAATCCGTATTGTTCCCCCGTGTTTACACACGACGCTGCCCCAGAACTCAGCAGAATACGGAGCTAATCCGTAAGGAGTAGGGAGATTTTGACATTCGGTTTGTAGAGGAAGTACCTAGGGAGCCTTCGCATTCATTGCGAATTGGTGGGCAGGGCGAAAATCCCAGCGAGGGGAAGGGATTGCCTTGGCAAAAGGCAAACCGGATTGGAAAGAAGAGGAGGAGAGGAAGAGGGAAGAGGGAAGAGGGAGGCGATCTCTCTCTCTCCATGGGCTGCCTTCCCTTCTCCAGTCCTCCAGCCCTCCTCCTCCTCCCCGGTTCCCATGGCTGCCTTTCCTCCCGGCTTTTTGTGACGGGAGAGAAGGGAGCCTTGGTATTAATTGCGAAATGGCCAAAAGGGCGATATTCCCTTCGTTTCGCTATGGAACCGAATTTATTCCTACTTCGGTTAGTCTTCGCTTTTTCTTTGCTTCGTGGCCAGCGTTTGAAAAGGCCCTAAATCATGGTATGTTACCTTCTTGGTTCTAAGAGCGCTGTTAATCTGCATTCTCATTTTGCAGTTCCCTTTGCTATTAAACACAAGGGAGCATTTTAAGATTAGACAGAGGAAATATTAATGGTTTGCATGGCACAAGAGCTCTATTTTGCAGGCTAGCTATACTTACTTTGAAAATATAATATGCAAAGTAGTAAAGTAAAAATTTATACTGCTGAGATTAATAATAATAATTTTGGATGGTCATGAAAATAAATTAATTTTTGGAGCTAACATTCCAAGCTCTGCTATGTGTCTTAATTTGGATGGTTCATGGGGCACACAATATCTTGTTCCACTTAAAGCAATAAAATATCTTCGACCATCTGTGAGTGCCCCTGAGATGAGGAGGAAAAAATCTCTGTGAGTACCAGGTTTTGTTCTTGTATGAACTCATTTTATTTTGAAGATCCACAGGAGACCTTCTTTGTTCTGAAGTATTTCTTGTGAGTTCCCAGCATTACTAAGGACTTTTCATTCCCGTTCCCCTGGTTAATTTAAATTAATGTTGTTGTTGTTGTTGTTGAGTGCTTTCAAGTCATTTCTGACTCATGGTGACCCTAAGGCAAACCTATCATGGGTTTTTCTTGGCGAGATTTGTTCAGAAGAGATTTGTCATTCCCTTCCTCTGAGGCTGAGAGCACATGACTTGCCCAAGGGCACCCAGTGGGTTTCATGGCCAAGCTGGAAATCGAACCCTGGTCTCCACAGTCATAATCCAACACTCAAACCACTATGCCACAAATTAACTTGTACTTTCTGAAATTAAATATATCTGTGGGGTTGTCCACACAGGCCAAATAAAGCAACCTTCCTCTGTGCTCCTGGTGAGCAATCTAGATGGTGTAGGGCCCAGTCCTGGTTCTAATGCGAACTGTCCAGACAATGTACAGCACTGAACCTGAGGTATTTTTTAAAAAAAAAACTTTCAATGGTTTAAAATAAATCATCTTTTGCTCTGGATCTTCCTGGAAGTCCCATGGGGTGGCTGTTTAAAAATTGCCCTGTTGTGCCAACTGGTACAGTAAGATGTGCATTCTAACAGCCACCTGGCATCACAATGGAGTGTCTAAGATGCTTCAGGGGCATTGGATTCGTTTGGGGGCTAGAATAATCTAGGCTGCTCCTGGAGTATTCTGGCCTGTGTGGACCCAGCCTGTACTTGCCTATGTGTTTGTACTATCTGAAAATCAGTAATGATGGTCACTACCAGTAAACACCAATATTGCTTCCAGGACCGAGATTCACAAAGGAAAGAAGAATGTTAACACTAAAACAAAATGAGCCTACTGCTTAAATATTGTAACTTACTTTTGTAAATATTGGAACTATCATAATATTGCTAAAGCACTTCAGCACTTTGACTATAATTCCTAAGTAATAACTTTAAAAGGTTCTGTGGAAAATGGTGAAAATCAATTTCTGAAATGTTCCAAGAGGCTGGATGTGACACATATCAGTGGGAGGGGTAAAGGAAAGTTACAGCAATTGAAGTGGTGTCAAATTGCATTATTTCTACAGTGTAGGCATTCCCTGAGTGTTTGCAGACCATAGTTTCTGAATATTGGGTACTTCTAGGTACTATTACAAACAAGGAGCCACTGCCAAGGTGACCGACCTGGCAACAGAAAGAGAATTTCAGAAGTCACATTAAAGTTCTGGCCAGAAAATATTTTTTGATGTTCTGGACCAGGGGTAGGCAACCTTTCCCCTTTAAGGGCTGAGGGACTTCAGCTCCCAGAAGCCTCAGCCATGTTGGCCAATAGTCCCATGTTGGCCAATAGCTCCTGGGATTCTGGGAGCTGAAGTCCCTTGGCTCTTAAAGGGGAAAGGTTGCCTACACCTGATCTGGACAGTGGCAAACCAAAGTACTTCCACCCCCAAAGCATTATGACAACAACTCCCATAGCCATGACTCCATCTATCCATACTCTCTTCCTTTCTTAACTGCTGGGAAGTTAGGGATAAATTTGGTACTCAGACTGAGAGTTTCTGATCCCTGCACAAAGAGAGAAACCATTCTATAGGGACAGAGCACATGCTGTGCATGCTCCCAAGGATTGTGTCATGGGTATTGTAATTGACTTCTGCACACTGAAGAGCTGTGGTCAATCAGGATTTGCCAAATGGACCAGGTGGACTACAGTGCAGCCTCACCTGGGATAAGATGGCTTCTTATATTCCTGATTATACTCAGCAAACTGTCACATTAAAGTGATAATGATGATTTCTGCTCACTCAAGTTGCTCTATGGCTGTGAACATTTGCAGTGGAATCCTCCATAGACTGCTTGTGTGTTTTAATTAATTTTTCTGAGGGATCACCGAAACCCAACTCATGCAATAACTTGTGTTGGGTATCTGTACCGCAGAAGATATGCACAGTTTGCCTACAGCTGCACTAACCACATAAAAAGACTCAATGTTCACTCATAACTGTGTTTCACAGAGCATTCATTCAATGTGTGTCAGATGCCAGACAATATCTATGATAATAAAAGGTTTGGCTTCCCACTCCCCGCCTGGAATGCCATGAAAGTTCATTCTTCTAAACAATATCATCATTGTTTCAGAACACAAAGAAAGGAAAACACAATTTCTGTTCTCAGGGGTATTATCACCCTCAATATTTTGGGGGTGCATGGGAGCGATACAGCTGAAGAACCACAATGTTTGATAGGCTCCACTAAATACCTTGCACAGTATCATCTTTTCTCTTCACTTTGAAAATGGTGCAGCAATTAAAGTAAGGTTCATCCCTGAAACCAATTTTCATTCTAATTTCTGGAAACATCTGATGGGACAGTAGTGTTTTGAAAACATTTTTGAGCACGTGCATTTGTCATGCCTCCACCGGAGCCCCAAAATGGCATACCTCTCAACAGTTCACAGATGAAAGCTGGGCATGTCTGGCCAAGAAACATCAGAGAGTGGCCAAGATGGCAAAAGTTAGTAATGAGGAAGAACACACAAGGTAGGAGAAGCTACAGCAGATTGCCTTTGCCTGAGACTACTGAGAAGTGCAAGATTTCATCCTGTCTTCTCCCCTTCTCTTGCTGCTTTAGTTGAAAGTAAACTCCTTTTCCACTTGGAACTTTGTACCAATTGAATTGAGGTGACAACAAAGGGGGAAAGGGGGAAGAAGAGACAAAAACTTGGACATTTTAAAAGAAGCTGAAAAGGTGGCACGATTAAGCAGGACTATCCCTGCTAAATCAGGACAGATGGAGGGTATGAAGGAATGGTGGAAACTAAATAAAATGGACAACTGGATGGTGTGAGATAGCTGTGTTGACCCATAAGGTCACAACAATATACAGTTGGCCCTCCATATCATGGATTTTTATTTTTATTTTATCCACAGATTCAACTATCTACAGCTTGAAAATATTTTTAACATATATAAATTCCAAAAAGCAAATCCTGATTTTGCCATTTTATATAAGGAACCCCATTTTACTGTTTCGCTGTATTTAATGGGGCTTGAGCATCCACGGATTTTGTGTTCTAGAACCAAACCCCAGTGGATACCAAGGACCTACTGTATTTTTGCTGGGAATTAATAGCCCTACAAAATGCTGTTGTGAATTTTGCGATCAACTCAGCAGAAATAGAGGTGTTTCAGTAGAATAGCATATGACATCACCATTATTCCTTCTTCATCCAAAAGTCCTTGCATGTTGACTCTATTAGTCCTGTCTCCACTATGCAACTGCATTGCACTAAGAGAAGGAAGAACCTCTGAATCTGCATCTGTCAAGTTTATTGCATAGCACTTGCAGGAATGGGAATAGAATGGAATGGCATGGAACAGGGAAAGAACACATATTACCACACAGGAGAATGCTGCTGATGCCACCAGGAGTCCCCAAGCCATTGCCCAGCTGTTCCTGGCAGCTGATTTTGAAGAACAGTTCAAAATCATTCTTCTAAATTGGCTGCCATAGCACAGATGGGGAACGGTTTTGGGATTCCCAGCAGCATCGGCAGCATTCTCCTGTGCCGTAACACCCATTCTTGCCCATTCCGTGCCAATCCCAGACCATGCCCAGATCTGTGTGGAAATGCTGTGCAATAAACGTATATATGTTAGAAAGTTTAAAGGCTCTAGAATGACATGTTCTGGGCCTGCCCACCACCCTATCCTAGAAGGACGTTAAAATCTCATAGGTCACACTGGAACCTTTGTTGGCTTCCTTGATGGAATCAATCCATCCACAGTGTGGTCTCCCTCTTTTCCTAACTCTCTTTCAAACTCCATCTCCCTGCTTTTACTACTGCTTTTACTTCTAGACATGAAGACATTGGTGTCACACAGTCTTGACACCAGGTGATGTCACCTACCTAATGCATACCTTCCACCATTTCACAGGTGAAAACTGTGACACTTGTGGCTAAGTGACATCAGATTGTAGATGGCAAATGTTATTAATGAAGAAGTATACACTGGCTAGGAGGGGTTGTGCAATGTGTTTTTGCCTGATCCTACTGGGGAGACAAGATTCCACAAGAGTGAAAGAAGAGTGAAGGAGGGACCTTCTCTTCTCCTTTCCTGCTGAGTTAATTCAGTGCAAACTACTTTTGTATTTTGAACTCAGCTCACACCAATGGAAGTGAGCTGAGGATAAAGGGGGAAAGTGGGAGGAGGAGAGAGAAACTGGAACATTTTAAAAGCAGCTGATAAACTGGGATAACAGGATTAATTGATACTGTCCCTGCCAAATTGGAGGGTATGGAGGAATGGAGGAAGCTAAATAAAATGGGTCTATGAGAGAACAAGAAATGAGTTGAGAAGTAAATACATGATGTCATAAGCAGTCCTAAGAGCCACACTGTGTATTGTTTGAGTCACAAAGAACCTCCTATGACCTTTGCTGAATTAAAACAAGTGGGATTCACATGAAGCAAATAATAAGCTTATGGCTGGTATTCTTCTAGTTACACATTGCGCACTTCCTTACCCTTTGAAGTTGGCTGCTTTGGAACAGTCATCAACAGCAAGGAAAAACATACTGTTGCAATCAAGTGTGAAAAGAAGACTGAACTTGGATGAATGACAAAAAATCCACAAATGGAAGACATCAGTCTGAAGGTTTAAAATGCTTTGTTTCTTTCTAGTCACAAGAGGATGATGTGAGGCCAGGATAAATGCATGGTATAAGAAATAGGATAGGGTGTCTAATTTTGTGATGTGGTTTCTAGTAAGGGGTTGTGGATTTGGGCTCCTCCTCCAAAACCCCAATTAATTCCCAGCTGTACCACAGATATGGTGTATGAAATGCCTGAAGAACATTATTTCAGGACATGATCCACTCATTCTGGCAGCAGTGGAAGGGTTATAATGGTTGAGTCCTACCTGGATTGAGATAGGAAGATGGACACACATGACTCTCCCATCCTTAATGTGACTGTGGAGGAAGCTGCTTCTTCTGAAGTAATTATTCAGTTAACCCAAAGCATAACCAGGATGGACAGGGGGATTAGTCATGTTATTTACCCTCTATTCAGTGCTGGATATCAGCTACCAATGTCATGAAGGGACTGGGAGCTGAAGCGTCTTTTTAAATATATATATATTTTTAAATATATATTTAAAACTATATGTATTGATTTTAGAACAAACCAACTGTTTGACACTCAACATAAGAAGAAAATAGAAAAATAACAATATACTTTTATACAAATGCATATATATATATATATATATATATAATTAAAACTAAACTAAGATCATATGTAAGCATGATTAAGACATCATACTAAACAGTATATCAAAAGTCTAAAGTAAAACAGTAAACACACATTAACTAACAAACTGAAACTGAAACACAAAAGACTCTGATCTCCCATTCCAAATAGTAATGAAAAACAAAAACCCAAAGGGGAGAAAAATTAATCTACCAGTACAAAGCTAAGTAAATAAATTTACTAAGGTTGTTAACATCCATATCGATAAATTGTTGCATCATTAGAATTATTAATATTCAAAAACTCCTCAGTTGGAAACCCACATTAATTTGGCAATTTTGGCCCACTAGGCAACCTTAACCATCCATCCTTCTGTTGTCAGTGACTGGGAGATAGACCATCTTGAGCCCACCCTGCTCAGATGCTTGGCTCTTTCTTTGATTATGGCTCTGCTTCTCTCATTGGAGAGTACTGAGAATTGTGCATATCGGGCAGAGGAGAGCTTCTGGGAGTCTTCTGGCAATCCCAAATTGTCCTCTTCTCTTGTTCTGCCTGGCATGGTAGAGCTGAGCTAGTGCAGGAAGAAAGAAGAAAGACAGATGAAGAAGGAAGAAATGTGAAGAGATTTTGTTTTAGAAAGGGCAGATAGATGATGCATGAGAAGAAAAACATTGACCTTGTTGGATCTAAAACAAGAAGAACAACTGGTTTGAGCAGGTTGGTCATTCTGGTTAAAGACAGCATCAATCAAGTTTCATTGGTTTTTCTCCTTCCCTGTCAGAGCAAATAGGAGAAGCAGTCCATCCAGAGGCTGACCTCCTCCACTCCTGGAAAATGTGTTGCCCTTCAGATGTTGAACTGCAAATTCTATCAGCCCTATTCAACATATAAGCTTATCGCACTGTGTTCTCAGAACGTAATGAGTACGTGATGAGAATGGAATGGAATGTATTTTATTGCATGGTACGATCCTCATCGAGTTCCCATTCTGTGCTCTGACAGTCCCTAGCCCATTCCAGGAGGAGAACTGTAGAAATACGTCCTCAGCCAGCAAGAACACTTTCAGACCGCTCCAGATGATGTGTGTGCGATAATCCTACCGGTCTCAATCTGTCCTCGTGTTCTGATTGGCTAAGACAACCTCCTCCCCTCCTGTCCTAGAACGTCCACAAACTCAACTCAACTCTTCCAGTGTTGATGCAAGGAAGGTGCCACAGGCAATTTAAATATTTGTAGATTCAATTGCATTGTGTTTAGAAGAAAAAACAATGAATGCTCACTACCTAAACCTCTCGGTGGCATTCTTTCCAATGCAGACATAGGGGTTTTCGCAACAGTGAGCATGCACCAATGAGGTATGGCTGAGAAACTACGTTAGCGCTGGTACTGGTACAAGAGTAAATGCAGTGCTATAATATGTGTTCTCATAATATTACTATCCTGTTATCAATAGTCTAATGCGGTAACACCCGTTCCCATATTGTTACATTCCAAGGATTCGATAGGAATGTTACAGGGACTAGTGCAATAAGCTTAATAGTTAATAGTAATTGTCCAACAGTATCTGGAGAGCCACATTTTGGATCCCTGGTGTAGATAATTCTGGCTTATAAAGAAGATTCCTAAAATCAGAGCTTGTTAAATCTATTCTTTTGAACTATAACCCCTAGAAATTCCAGAGTTGTAACTTTTACCAGAACTTGTGTTCTTTAAAAAAATCCTTAACATGTTAAATTGGAACAGATTGTCATGGAAAGTGGTAAGCTTGCCTTTGCTAGAAGATTTTGACAAGATACCAGATTATTGATAGCTGAAGCAGTGTTTGCAGATATCCTGCATTGGCAGAAGTTAGACTTGATTCAGTCATTAATCAGAATGGGGTCTGCAGTCAAGATATCAGAAGAAGGACACTAGAACTTGGAAGAGCAGCTATGAAGGAACTAGACAAGATCCTGAAGTGTAAAGATATATCATTGAATAACAAATACAGGATTGTCCATGCCATTGTATTTCTGACTCCTATAAATTGTTGTGAAAGCTGGAGAGTGAAGAAAGCTGGTAGAAAGAGAATCAACTGATTTGATATGTGGTGTTGGAGAAGAGTTCTTCTCTGCTAAAAAGACAAATAAATGGACCTTAGAACAAATCAAGTATGAATTCTCCCTAGAAGCCAAAATGGTTAATTCTGACTGTCATACTTTGGCCACACCATGAAAAGACATGACTCACTAGAAAAAACAATAACGTCTGGTAAGGCAGAAGGAGGTAGGAAAAAGGAAGACCGCATTACAGGTGAATAGGTTCAATCAGGAAGCCACAGTCTTGTAAGACCTGAGCACTGCTGTTGACAACAGGGCTACCTGGAGTTAACCATTCATAGGGTCACCATAAGGCAAAACTGATGGCAATTAACAACAACAAGAAGATAAAATTCCTTCTTTCTATGTGATAATATGGATTCTTTTTCCTACCTGGTTTTAAAATATAAACATGGAGGGATATCTCCATGGAGGTAGGAAGGGATATCTATGTAGATAGGGGACATTTCTCCTCCTTGGCCATGTGTGCCTTGGAGTTGTAAACTCCAGGAAATAGTATTTAAAGTCTGTTAGCAAAACCAAAAGAAACTTCTGTACATTGAGCTTCTTACCCTTTCCGAAATATTCATTCAAAAGGCAATTTCAGGGTCTAAAATTTTCATTTAAACAAATACCCACCTCATATCATAGGACTCAATTTTTAATTCTTCCTCCTCATCCTGGAAAAAGACTGATATTCCCACATTTTTAGAGCTGGGATGAGAGAACTGGTATACAATACATACTGCTTTCAGTAGCATTGTTTTCCAGGGCTTCTCAATATTTGATCCTTCCCTCAGTATTACAGATTACAGTCATAGCAAGCAGCTGTGCAATCCAAAGAGATTTCAAAATGGGTTTGAAGCTCTTTTTCAATTCAGAGAAATAGTGATATAGCTAGGCTAGGTTCTCTTGACATTTTTTCCCCTATGATTTGCATTGTTTCCTGTCCCATATCGCACTGTTCTTTTGTGAGCTGCAAATCAAGATGTGGAGTAAGAAAATCTGCTTTAGACAAAGCTTGTCTCATAACAAATATAGGGAAATAATTCTTTTGTTAACATTCCCCTTATGACAGTACATGTGAAGTATAGACTAATGCAATTCCCTATTTTATCTGCTTGGGCTGTCAAAAAAACAAGTTGTTAAAAAAAAAGGAATAATTCCAAAGAACAGACAAGACCAATGAAAACTATATTTATGACCATTAAGTATAACACCTTTTTAAAGGATCAGACACTTGTAACAAAGAAATTGCTGCCAAATGTTGTTGTTGGCTTGTTTGTTTTAACACAGAACTATTGATATACAATTTCTCAAGAAGGAACACAACTGCAATTCCAGAAAAAGATAATTAAGTGAAACAAAAAAATAAACTGCTCTGTGTTCAACAAAATTTTGTTTTTGGCCTCATTCCCACTTGCATTTAAACTGGTTTGTGATTTGCCTTCGCCCTGTGTTAGTGAATCAATTCCACAAGGTCAGTTGTTCCCACTATGAAAGCAAATCTTTTCATTATTCCTTTGTAATCACTTCTTGTTTGGCATGATTGTCATTCCCACTAGTTTGCGTCTCTTCAAAATGCATGTCAATCATCTGTGCATCATCAGTGACACAAGTGGCAGCATGGTGAGGATGGGGCTATTCCTTTTCTTTGCAAGCCATATGGAAGCTGTCCCCTGGACTCAGCTGGCATGTAGGAGAGAGGAGCAAGAACTGGCCAGCTTATCTCACACAGTTAGTGAAGTGGCACCTCATATGAGATTTTCCAACAGATCTTTCAACTCAAGTCTGAGGACTGCTTTTGAAAGTAAAAAGGCATCAATGTATGTATCAAGTAATCAGTGGGAACAAGGTATACATAGATAGTTAGTCCCTGATGTCTTCCCCTCTGTCTTTCCCCTATATCTGTACACTTATATGTTTTTCCTTCCTTCCTTCCTTCCTTCCTTCCTTCCTTCCTTCCTTCTTTCCTTCCTTCTGAGGTTTATTCCTCCTTTGTTGCCGCATCTGACTGACCAAAAGTCCCAATATTGGTCAGGCTATTCTATCCCTGAAGTTCATGTCTTGGCATGGTTGCTCTCATTCCTGCATCCAGTTGTGCCTCAAGCATATTGAGGTTTGTTGTTTTGATTGACATGGTGTGGGAGCAGTATATGCATAAGGAAAGGCAATAAGGGAAAGCTCTTGTCTGTGTCGTCATCATAGACTACCCAGGATCATGAAAGGAACCAAGGTAAGGAAGCCAGATAGGAAATTCACCCCTGGATATTTTGGAAGCTTCTCAGGTGTTTCAAAAAAACATTCTTCCCTGTGTGGGAAACGTCATTGCTGGGCCCACAAAAGCACCCTCAAAGACCAGCACAGGAGGAACATCACGTGGATCTTGAGGAGATGGAGGAGCCAGTACAGTACAAATTGTGGTGCTTTGCTCATCAAATTATTTGGAGTCAGCTTTCTGATTTCTAATCCCACAGTTGTAGCTGCTAAATTACTGCATGAGTTAATGGAAACTTTAGGGACTCCTGTACTCAAGTCCAGTTCAATTCTGTTTATCTCTTTTTCCTATTCTTGGATAGATTTCTTGAGACAATGAGCCCACGTTTTTCTCTAAACTTTACTATGAGCATTTGGAATAATTACTACTGTTTGTACCACAAGCTTACATTGAACTCATGTGTTTAATTCTGCTAGCAGAAATACCAAATATTCTTACAATTGCAGCTGGGAGACACATGCAATATGGCACCCAACCAGAACCCAACCAGAACAGCTCCTCACGTACAGACAGGGGGGGACATGACTTCTCCCTTTATCCTCACCCGTTCAAACCTACACACAAATACACAGACGGATGCAAATATTTATCTGTTCTCATGTCTAAAAATTACTGTACATAACCAATATGCCCCTCCATACCATCTTAACTAAGAATAGAAACAGCAACATGCAGGCCTATGACTAAAATCTTCATTTTTTTTCTCCTGTTTGGTTCCAGCGGCAGTAGTGCCATGTGGCACAGTGGGGTGCATGTGTAGACAGCTACCTGGTGTCACTCCAGAGTGCCCAGGCAATGGGGGGGAGGAGAGAGATTGGGGGCAACTTCATAACAGAATATTCCATGAATAGCCCAGATTATTCTGGCCAGTGCAGACTGCCCTATGCAGAACATACTGTTTCCAATGATTATTTGAGTTGTTGCATTTAATAAAGGTTGCAGAAGTATTTAATCCAAGATTTCATCATTGCAAACAATCCTGATCGTGGCTATGTGAAACAAGCTTCCACTGCAAATAGTGTAACTCACCAGGAGGAAGCTGTTACACATGATGAAAGAACTTCCTTTCATTCTCAAAATGTTTAATGATAGATATAGGACAATAGGCAGGAGACAGATTTTGCATAACACCTGAATATGAACAAAACATGGCTCTTAATACAGTTTAGAATCATAAAATCATAGAGTTGGAAGAGACCACAAGGGCCATCCAGTCCTACCCCTTGCCATGCAGGAATACACAGTCATTTGCAGCTTTGACAAGGTGGCCTGCTTAGGGAGGAAGAGAGAGAAAGGAAGAGACAGCACTATGTGTTTGCTAACTTTGCTTTGTGGTTTAATGGCTAAGAAAGCTGCAATTGAGGAGAGAAAGCAGAACTGACATATGTCAAGCAACAACAACAACACCTTGAGGCTTTGCTAAAGGAGTTCACTTATTTACCTAAATGAAAAACCTCAAGTTCATGAAGCCAATAAACATTCATAGTCAATCATACCCCAGGTGCTGCTGTTACAGAATAAAAGAAAGGATAGCAGATGTAACTTCAACTCTTGGAGTCCTGCCAACACCAACAATATTCCATTTGCAGACTTTAGGCCTACTAGGCAACACTGGAGATAAATGAACTTCTGGACATTAAGAATAAGATGCAGGAGAACTGTACAGTTATAAACACTTGTGAAGTTGCATCTCATTTACAACAGTCAGATCATCTGTGCACAGAAGGAGCTGGTATAGGCCATGTCAAATCAAATCTACACCATATTTTTCCCTATCAGGGAGATTTCAGGACATCTCCAAAGAAATGTGGAGATGCCCCTTTAAATTGCCAAACTATGCTTTGACATAGAACTGCAGAATCTTAGAGCTGGAAAGGACCACAAGGGCCATTTAGTCCATCTCCTTGCCATGCAGAACACCCAACAGATGTAATCGCAAGGACTTGTACATTAAAAGACATCAGTCTATTTAAAATTGAATGTACCTGTTTCTTTTTGTAATATATAAGAACACGGATATAATAATCTAGATTTTTGTAAGTGTAAAGAGGAAGGAGTGAAGATTTGAGGAAGGAACATCAACAACCTAAGATATGCAGATGGGATCATGCTACTGGCAGAAAACAACAAATAAAATCTTTGTTATTTACTGAAGAAAATCAAAGAAGAAGTGCTAAAGCAGATGTACTGTTGAAATATAAGAAAACAAAAATAATGACCACAGAAAATCTACATGAATTCATCCTAGAGGAAATCGACATACCAGAAATAGTGCAAATTGAGTCCATTTTTAGGGTTAGGGTTAGGGTTAGGGAATCATGGGAACTGTAGTTTATTGTGACACCACAGCTCTCAGACAGAGAAGGCTCAATGTCTCAGAAAAAAACAATTCCCATGATTCCCTAGCACTAACCCTAACCCTAAAAGTGGACTCAATTTGCACTATTTCTGGCAATCTGCAACCCCCTATAGTCAAAGATTCCCCATACCTTGGATCAAACATTGAAGACTAGGAATGGGAAGAGCAGCTATGAATGAACTAGACAAGATCCTAAAGTTCAAAGATTTGACACTGAACACCGAAGTTAATATTATCCAAGCTATGGTACTGTATTCCAAATTGCCATGTATGGATGTGAGAGCTGGACAGTGAAGAAAGTGGATAGTAAGAAAATCAACTCATTTGAAATGTGGTGCTGGAGAAGAGTGCTGAGGATCCCATGGATAGCCAAAAAGACAAATAAATAGTTCCTAGAACAGATCAAGCCTGAATTCTCCTTGGAAGCCAAGATGGCTGATTGAGGCTGTCGAACTTTGACTACATTATGAGAAGTCATGAGAAGGCTTAGGGAGCTGAATATATTTAGCCTGGAGAAAAGAAGGTTAAGTGGTAACATGATAGCCATGCTTAAATATTGGAAGGGATGTCATGTTGAGGATGGAGCAAGCTTGTGTTCTGCTGGTCGAGAGACATGGAGCAATGGATTCAAGCTACAGGAAAGCAGATTCCACCTAAACATTAGGAAGAACTCCCTGGTGGTAACAGATGTTTGATAATGGAACACACTGCCTCAGAAAGTGGTGGAGTTTCCTTCTTAAGGTTTCTAAACAGAGATTGGATGGCCATTGGTGGGGACTGCTTTGTGTATTCTTACATGGCATGGGGTTCAACTGGATGGCCCTTCTGGTCTCTTCCAAACTCTGTGACTCATTAGAAAAGACAATAATGCTAGGAAAAGTAGAAGGCAGTAGAAAGAGAGGAAGACCGTATGCCAGATGGATGGACTTCATCAGGAAGGTCATGGGCTTGAACCTGCAGGAGCTAAAAAGAGCTGTTGAGGATAGGGAAAGCTGGAGATGTCTTATCCACAGGATCGCCACGAGTCGAGGTTAACTCTAAGGCAGTTAACAACAACATTCAGGAAATTGTGGTTTTTATGAAGTGATTCAGGAAAACAAGAGAAAGGAAGAAAGAAAATTGAACCATCAGTAAAACAAAATGACTTGTTTGCTGCATTTCCAGGTTGCAACTGACCCCACAAACTTCACTAGCAGCAGCTTCTCCTGCTCTTTTCAGCCCCAGGTCTGTAATCTATTTCCAGCTTGACTTGTGGGACATGACATTTGGGAAAGAAAGAAAAAAGCCTTATCTCAGTAGTCAGCAGGAGATTTAAAGGGAAAGGGAAGTGTTACTGTTAGAGAAACAGCCATCTCACACAGCAAATTTTGGTTACCATGAAAGGGTTGCAAACTGTTTGTTATATTTATTGCTTTTACATCATTGTGTAGATGTACCACAGTTGGGTTCTATTTGTGGTTCATATTTGGGATTTATTTTAAGTATGGCTTTGCTTTCTCTATTTCTTTTCCTTTAAAAAAATGGGGTGAAAACAGAACATGATCATCCTGCAGCTAAGGTCCCCAGTGACACTTTCTCAGCTTAAAAGCACAGTTTGAAATCCTGATTTTTTTTTAAAAAAATACATTTAAGCACGTCAACATGTGATCTATAAGAACTCAAGGAAAAATTGCTATATCGCAGGACCATTGATTCAGCTGTGTTAGAGTGCTGTTAGACAACCTTGACTGAGTTTTGTGTTTTGCTAGCTCTCTAAAGTTGGGGAAAATAAGCTTTCAGCATAGAAAGCTGTGCTACATCCAGATGGATTATTTAGCTATCTAGCTAAAAATGGGTGAGAATTTCATTGGCTTTTTGCTGAGATCTTTCCAAAATCCACAATGTTTTCTTCAAAAAGTTGATAGAAAAAAACTTGGGTTTTTTGTTTGTTTGTTTATTTGTTTTTATAGGAAGGAAGGAAGGAAGGAAGGAAGGAAGGAAGGAAGGAAGGAAGGAAGATGGCAAATAGGCATTCTGCTCTGGGCTTACATCTTTGCAAATGGCTTTACATGTGCAAAAAAACTGAACTGAGTAGTTTTACCAAGTCCATATTCACCTCAGGGTGGCCATGGCATTACAACATAAGGGTATCTATAAGGGCAATTGTGTCTGATATGTCATCTACCGGTGAGCAATGTTGCACTGATGCACATCAGCAGGGACATATCTAGAGGGGTGTATGGGATGAGGACTGCACTGAGTGACATCTTGGAGGAGGGTGTCTCCTGATGCTCTTGTTGAAGAGGAGTGCTTTTTGGTATGTATGGCTGTGCATCTCCATGGGTAGACCAGGACTCCCAGAGACTGAAGGTCCTGGGGAGGACCCAGTCCACCTGCCCACAGGAAGCAAGGAAGATGACTGGGATGCTGTCAGTATGCCATGGCAAAAACCTGAAGGCCACTCTCTTCACTGAATAGTGACTGGATCCCTTCAGGCATTGCAAACAGGGCAGGAAGACCAGAACAGCTGAGGATAACCTTTTGTGTGCCTCAGTACACAGCTATCAGCAGCAAGTAGACTGGAACAAGGTTGACTCAGCTTTCCATCCTTTTGTAGGTCAGTAAAATGAATACCCAGCTTGTTGGGGGCAATTGACTAACACATTGTAAACCACTTAGGGAGTGCTCAAGTGCACTGATAAGCAGCATAGAAATCTAGGGGCTAAGCAGATGGTGCAAAGTGCCGTCTTCAGAGCAAGGAAGGGGAGGGACAGCCACACACTGGGCGCCCCAACCCCTTCCCCAAAACGTCCTCGGAGCAGCCAGCCCTCCACACAGCTGGCGCTCTGAGGATGACCTCCCATGCCAGCAGCCTTTTGCGGCACACCTTCAGTGATTTCTGGAAGGAGCACTATTTTAGCGCTCCTTCCAGGGGTGGCGAAGCTGCGCCGCGGGGCCGAGGTGTGCGGATACACCTGGCACCTGGCACCCATGTCGCCCGTCTGCTTCCCCCCGTACTTGCAATTGCTGGAAGGCTGACTGGACCTTGGAGTCCCTGGAATCAAACTCACAACCTTGTGGCTTGCAGTACAAGCATTTAACCATTGCATGTGGCTGGACATATGCAGCCCATATGCAATCTGGGCTTTTCCCATGGCTTTTCAAGGATGGGAAAATCCATTAAATCAGTTAAATGTTCATGTATCCCATTGGGGAAAAGAAGGGATAAGGCACATGCTACAATCTCCTTATTCAGATCCTTCAAAGCCTGATTACCCTTAGCACTTCTTTGAGGGGGAAGAGCCAAAGAGCTGCCACTGCTGCCACCTTGGCATTCAAAAAAGTCAGAAGTAGTGTTGCAGCGGAGAGAGTAGAAGGGATCTGTGCTTCTTTTAGGTCAGTGGTTCCCCTCATTTGGCCCTTCCTTTGTTTTGGACTTCAGCTCCCAAAAGCCCCAACCAACTTAGCCACTGGTCAGGAATTATGGGAGATGAAGTCCTCATTTGGAGGACTAAAGGTTGGGAAACCTGTTTATTGTTACTGATGGAACAGACAAAGCTCTCACCTTAATTCAAAGAATGGGATGGTTCCTTTCTTTGCTAAGAGTTACAGTATAGAACTTACATTGACCCATGGACAAGTTGACTCAATTTTTAGTCGATTTTTTGACTAAAATTTCTAGACTTATACATGTGTATATACAGTACTTGAGAGCAATACAAGATTAAATGCAAAATGTCTCCAGCATGCCATCTTTTCCAACTTTCTGTCTTGATGCAATAGTAGCTGTCAAGAGTAAAGAATAAGCTGCACGAATGTTTCTGAAGATGGCCAAAAATAAATTAAACTAATGTTTGTTTTGGGACATAGGTCAGACAGAACAAAAGAACACCACCCCAGTAAATTAAAGCAGATGTATGCAGTTGTGAGATATTGTACTCACATGTGTGTAAAAGGATTAGCTTTTTCAAGCTGCATGGTTACAAAAGTTTCAAAAGATTTATCTACCACGTCTTGTGATATTAGTTATAGATGCCTTGAGGCTTCTTAAGTAATATTTAATTTGGGACATTGTATGTTTGTGAACTTAGGCAAACTGCCCTTGAGGACAATAGTATTCTTTGGACTAAACACATGTAATGGGGCAGAACAGATCTGAAAGGCTTTAAATACCTAGCTGGTTGGTTGGGTGGTTGTCCATTTTGAGACACCAATGTAAATATTTTAATATACTTTCCCATTGTCAAGATCATGTTGTCTGAATGAGAATTTAGACTTAGATTAATGAATAGCATTGACAGTATCAAGTACACTATATAACATGAGTATTAGGAAATGTGTTCTCAGTAAATACTCTTTTAATGGTGAATATATTTAATGATTAAAGCTTTGTGCAGATAATTAATGTCCAGTATCATAGCTGCTATTAAGGGAAATTGCTCTGGAGACTATCGGCTGGAAGTAATATTTGTTTTATAATTGCCACAAGTTTCATTTGTCTATTTACTTATTTAATATGCTACCTTTCTCCCACCATGGGACACAAGGGGTCTTACAAAAGGCTAGCTAAAATCCTGATACTAATGGTGTCCTGAACCCATGTAGTGCACAGGACTGTGTGGGAGGGACCATATTTGATGGCCTCCATGGAAAGGAGACAAGAGGCCCTTGGGTCTGGTGCGAAGCACTTGAACATTGTGTGTGGGAGTGGAGCATGAGGCAATAAAAGGCCACATTGCCCCGCCATGTGCCTCTTTTTGGAAACGACTTCATGGTTAAGCAGACCTCATGCCTTGTGGAGCTTGCAGATCTTGGCTAAGTATTGTGAATCCATTGGGTAACTAGTAAGGGTTGAATGGGCTTTTCCACCAGCCATCCTCCTTTTCCAGGATATGTCCAACAGTTCAAACTTCTGTCCAGGAAGAATGTCAAAATGTCCTCCATTCTGAGCATGACTAAGAAGCATGAATTTACATTTATATGTGTGTTTTTAGCTTTTATTTGGGAATATCTTCCATTTTTCTGGAATGCCCTACATTCTGAGCTCCCTTGTCTTCCTTTGTGGTTATGACATCTGGTCACCCTGGCTTTAACTTTCTTTTCACACCCTGCCTCAATTTTAATTTTCTCTTTTTCACTTTGTGGAGATTTGGGGTTTGCTGCCAAGTTAATTTCAATTTTTTGTTGTGTGTTCCCACTTATTTTTGCTCTCCTCCCCCCTCCCAATCTTTTTAGGTGTTGTGTCTACACACAGTTTGTTGGGACTCCAGGGTGGTTGGGGAGCCTACGGGAGTTTGCCAGGAGGTGCCAGTGGGGGCCTTTTGGCCTTTCTTTTCATCCATCCAAGCCGTATTAAGCATGGGCCTTTTGCACCAGTTGGTGGGATAGGGCTGTTCTCATCAGCAGGTGGTCTTTGAGCAAAAGCAAAGCAGCTTCATTTATATACCGCTTCAAATCACGCTATGGGATGTCTAAGCGGTTTACAACTGTAAGCTCATTGCCCCCCAACAGTTGGAAGGATGCAGGCCTGAGTCTAGCCTGAGCCCTGGCTAGTATTGAACTTGCAACCTTGTGGTCTATGAGTGAGTGGCTGGAGTACAGACATTTAACCAGTGGGCCACCAGGGCTCTTTGAGGACCTACCTAGCCTTAAATGTGAGATTTTACAGCCAGTCTCTAGTGCTTGGGAGATTTACCAGGCCCTATTTTTTGGCCTTTTGAATTTGCCATGGCTGGGTGGGCCTTTTTCTGGCAGAGCAGCCTAATCTTGGCCTCCATTGGCACACATTGTGCAGGATTGTTTTCAATGTGGTTCAGTGTTGCAGCCTTACACTGGCGGGTGGAGTGGTTTGGATTAAGTTTTTTGTACAGATTCTTTAGAAGCAAGCATCCAGCACAGCAGGAGACAGAAGCCCAAATAGCCTCAAACACTAAAAAGCACACCGCTCTATCAATTATAACTCATTTACCCAACTAAAATTGCTCCTACCATGGATGAATCATGTAACACTTTTGTTGGCTAACCTACCAAGCAAATGATCTAGCTGGTGGCATACAGTTGCCATCGCTTAGCTTTCCCTGGCTCTTCCAAAAGAGTGGACACTGAGAGCAAATGGGTTGGAACTCCTTGAAATATAATCTGGCTCTCTGATGTTTTGCCATGACATGCTTATTTATGTCTCGCAGCTGAATATTAGCCCTCGGCAGGCAATTTGAAAAAGAAATAGACATCGACATATAAGCGAGCTGCCCTCCTACCCGTCTTTTCCCCTTCAACACACATACTATCTTTGCAACTCACAAAGAATTCTTTCATGACAATAGAGGGAGAGCAACTCCGTGAAAATAAATAGCCAAGAAGCAATACGGATTTAATTGCCTGTGCTCCTACATGGCTAAAATAAAACAGCTGTGATCACATACCAAGATAAGACCATTGTTCAATAAATAAGTCTTATTCAACATGGATGTAGTGATAGTAAGCTCATCTGTCCAATGATAAAGTGGACCCACTTCCTGGACCACCTATTGCTCCCATGTTGGAGTGATGTGACTAGCCCCAATGCTGTTCACCTGGGTGGAACATTTCAATGCTGTGTTTTTGATGTAATCGATCCTATAGTTCACCCATGGGTTACACTGTGGTATCTTTGTTTATTTACTGATTGAATGAAACCTTGCTTGGCTGAGTTAACTATCATATAAGGTGCTCCCTTCTAAGAACTAAACCCCACCACTATAAAAAAAAAAGTCTCTTGCAAGCAATTTGAAGCAAAAGAAATGGGCTAGTTTGGTTCCCACAACACACACACACACTTTGAATCCAAATTCTGAGAAAAGAGATTCCACCTAAACATTTAGAAGGACTTCTTGACTATGGTTGCATCTACACTGTAGAAATAATGCAGTTTGATACCACTTTAGCTGTCATGGCACCATCCTACAAAATCCTGGGAGGCACCAGCACACTTTGGTAGAGAAGGCTAAAGACCCATAAGACTACAAAGCTCAGGAATCCACAGCATTGAACCATGGCAGTAAAAGTGGTATCAAACTGCATTATTATATATTTATTTTCCCCAAAAAAAATTATTTCTAAAAATTCTGTAGCAGGTAGACTTTTTTTCAAGACTATGTACAGAAGCAATGACAGCCAGAGTGGTGTAGTGGTTTGAGTTCTGGACTATGAATCTGGGAGACCAGGGTTTGAATCCTCACTTAGGGCCTTTACAGACTGCCAGTAATAATGCAGTCTGAGGCCACTTTAACTGTCCTGGCTCAGTGCTAGGGAATCATGGGAATTGTATTTTTTTTTCTGGGACATTGAGCCTTCTCTATCAGAGAGCTCTGACGCCTCAATAAACTACAGTTCCCATGATTTCTTAGCACTGAGCCAGGAAAGTTAAAATGGCCTCAAGTTGCATTATTTCTGGCAGTCTGTAAAGGCCCTTGGTCATGGAAACCCACTGTGCAAGTCATATTTTCTCAGACTCAGAAGAAGGCAATGGCAAACCACCTCTGAACAAATCTTGCCAAGAACACCCTGTGATAAGTCCATTTTAGGGTCAGAAGCTGAAAATGACTTCAAGGCACACAAAACAGCTGCAACAACAATTGTACAGAAGAACTTCTCAAAGCGGTAGTCTGTAGACTGGTGGCAATGTGAGAGAGCCTTATTGCATGACAAAAGAAAGCCAAGACGGAACAGCAGAGAAGCAACTTGCTCCTTGCCTCTCTGCATGCTGCCGTAGTATTTTTGTTCTCCTTCCTAAAGGAGACATTAATAAAAGCATGCCTTTTGCCAAACGGATTTTTCCAGCATGAAAAAAGATATGCTTTATGACTGTCTCCCTCAGGAAGAGAAGTGCTACGACAGCATGCGGAGAGGCAAGGAGAAAGCTACATCTCTGCCACTCCATCTCAGTTTCCTTTTGTCATGCGATAAGGCTCCGAGTCAGTCTATGGCAAGTCTGCAAGTCTATAGGAAGCTTCCAGGAAAGAAAGACACATATGTGGTGAATGGCACAACTATAGTACTGATCCCTAACATGTTTGTGGGGAGGGGAACAAACAGTTCTCCGACATCAGATGGCCTGAGAAGCACCAATGGAAAGTCCCAAGCCACTATAATTCCCTGTCTTGGTGTCCTTCTGATTGTTTGTTCTTGGAGGATGAAGGGGGGAAGGTAATTTATTTTTGGCTGGATTCTCATAAACTGCAAAGATGCCTTACAGTTCTGGGCCCCTTTCACGCTGCATAATTATAATGCTGTGATTCCACTGCCATGGCTACATTCTATGGAACAATGGGATTTATAGTTTGGTGAGTCACTAGAGGAACTCTGTGACTGAGAATTCTAAATGCTCCGTCCCTGAACTGCAAATCCCAAGATTCCATGAGAGCATCATCATGAAATATGACAGGTACAAAACCCCCTCAGAAGGGGTCAAACTTCCCACAACAAATCTTCCTGTTGTATTTTCCAGAGTGAAGTCACTTGCGTAAGAATAGTGAATTCAATGGAACACCATAGGCATACTTTCGATCACCTGAAAGTAAACTGCACAGTCTGATGAAACAATAGTTTCATACAAATAGTGGTTTGCTCATTTTATGCTATAGATTTATGCCACTTTGGGCCTTCCCAGACTGCAAGAAATAGTGCACTTTTAGGGTTAGGGTTAGGGAATCATGGAAACTGTATTTTATTGTGGTACCAGGCTCAATGTCTCAGGAAAAAAAACAATCCCCATGATTCCCTAGCACTAACCCTAACCCTTAAAGTGGACTCAATTTGCACTATTTCTGGCAGTCTGTAAAGGCCTTTAGATACTCTTTTACCTGCCATGGCTATGGGCTTTATCACATGGAGGGAAATCCCATGCAGAAACGGGGTTTTAAATAGGAAAAAAACCAGCAAAAGCAGGTAGATTTTTCAGACGACGTTGCTGTTAAAGTGTGGTTAACCCAAATGGAAAGTAGTCAAAAGCCGCTTCTTTTTACTTTCGGAAAATCCCGAAAGTAAAATTTGTTGATTACTTTCTGTTGGGGTTAAGCACACTTTAACAGCAATGTGTGTGAAAATCAACCCCTCCTTTTAGATCCCGTTTCAGCACAGGATTTCCCCCGTGTGATAAGGTCCTAAGTCATATGGGATCCTTAGATTTGTAGTTAGATGAGACATTAAGAGTTTTCTGACAGTGACTTCACAAAATTAAAAAATCTCAGAATTCCATAGGATGGAGCCATGGCAGTTCAAGAGGTATCAAAATACTATAATTGTGTAGTGTGAAAGACACTATAATGTCCTGGCTTCTTTCTCGCTGGACATTTTAAAGAGTGAAGACCTGGTGCCACAACAAAGGGCCATTCCCATTCCGTAGCATCAAACCATGGCAGTTCAAGTGGTGTCAAACTTGTTTTCTGCTGCTCCAGAGACTAGAACACGGAACAATGGATGCAAGCTACAGGAAAAAAGATTCCACCTTAACATTAGGAGGAGCTTCCTGATAGTAAGAGCCATTCAACAAGGAAGCACAATCCCTTGGAGTGTAGTAGGGTCTCCTTCTTTGGAGGTCTTTAAACAGAGGCTGGTTCGCCATCTATTGGGATGCTTTGATTGTGAGTTCCTGCATAGCAGGGGGTTGGACTGGATGGCCAACTCTATGATTCTGTGAAACCAGATTATTTCTGCAATGCAAATTCAACCAAGATGAGCCTTTGGTCTGATCCAGCATGGCTCTTGCTTTGATTCCCATAGAGTAAATATTTTGTTCAATTTTTAGAATTTTTATTCAAAGAGCTATGATTCCTCTCTTAGTATCAAAGATTACAGTATTAAATCAATGTTGCATTTAAGAAAAGCAAAAGTGGAATGAGATTTGGTAGGATAAAGACTGCCCTCTAGTGTTCATATGAGATATTACCGTTATTTAAAATCTATTTAATCACCGGGTTACATTTTCCTGGTAATTTATTAAATAAATAATAAGCAAACATAGGAATTAGTGTTCTTATCTGGAGAAGAAATAGGAAATCTTAACACAAGATGAAACAAAAAGTATTTAAATGGTTATGGAAGCAAAGGAATTTAATTGTTGTTGCAAGTTTCCATAATCTATTTGAACAGAAGCCTTATCCTAGCAACAAAGAATAACTATGTTTAAAATGTTTTTTGTTGCTCCAACAAATATATCCCTATGCAGTTTTGCAGAACTGGACAAAACTCACAGTCTTTGAATAAAAAAGTCTGTCCCAGGACAACTGAAGCTTTTTTCACTTTAGCATTTTAAATATAAGGTGAAGTGAATCCATTTGTTGCTAACTTTGTTGAAAAACTAGAAGCCAGAAGTCCTTGTCATTTTTTCCACAAATCATGTAGAGATCTACTGTCTGTCTTCTCCCTGCAATTAGAAAATCTTAAGTCACAGACTTTAATTCCAATAATGCAGGTGGTCAGTATACCACTATTGGGAACCTTTCCTCCGTTGCTACAAGTATTTATCAGATTAGAGCAGCAGTCCCCAAACTCCGGAAACATACCGCATTCAGAGCCCCAATATTGTCTTCAGAACCGTGTGTCTGGGGCTGATCCTGCCATTGCATTCTGCCTGAGTCTGCTTTAAACCCATCTCCCTGCCTAATACCCCACCCTGCATACCTTTAGGTAGTTTTGGGGTTTTGTTTTTTAAATCTACACACTTCTGGATCTCTGCTATAGCAGTGTCAGTAAAAAAGGTATATATATTGAGCTAAAGGTATTCCCCCATTGACAAGGTTGCCAAGTCATGTCCGACCATAAGCGGTGGTGCTCATCTGTTACTAAGCCGAAGAGCCAGCCTTGTCAGAGACTACTCTGTGATCATGTGGCCAGCATGACTGCACTGAACGATGTTACCTTCCCACCAAAGTGGTAACTATTTATCTACTTGCATTTGCATGCTTTTGAACTGCTACGTTGGCAGAAGCTGGGACTAGTGATGGGAGCTCACCCCATCATGCGGTACCTGGGCCTCAAACTGCCAACCTTCCGATCTTGCAATCAACAAAGTTAGTGTCTTAACCCCTTGAGCCACAGCGTCCCAGGAAATTTGGACGAATCAACTGTCTGTGATTGTTTCTTTTAATTGAAAAAAGCAGTCAGTGCATTGCCAATTCCAATAGCTGGAGGGTTTTGTTTTTATACTCTGCTCTGTACATTGTTTCTGGCTGTAGCCGGGTGATTTTTTAACCCAGATTGCACTGGGAGTTGGCCTTTTCTCATATATTATTACTGGCTGACATATCTATATATCTATATCTATATCTATATCTATATTCACACACACACACATACACACTCCTCCCTGACTTTCAGTCAACTCCAAAGTCTGCTTCACAGCTCCAAACCTAGGACATTATCGCATGCCTTAAATAATACTCCTTACCTCTCCCAAAGTTAATTCTAATTCGCACTGCATTCGAAAACACACTCCAGCAGCCATGGCCAACGGAGCATGTTTCCCAATTTGCATTGGAGCAGAGATCTACTCTCAAGTTGGATTCTGCTGCAAAAGCCATGTGATAAAACACAGCTGCAGTGTGAATTAGAGTTAAATTCGGGAGAGCTAAGGAGAATTTTTTTTATTAAAGCATGCGATAATCTCCTTAGTCCACACACACACAGAGCAATCAAACACACTACTGCTTCAGTCATAACTCTCAACCAACAGAATATTCCAACTGTCAACTCTCAACTGCTACCTGCCAATCAAAATATTTTTTCTATTGTTTAAAGACATATTGCACCAACAAAACATTAGGAAAAAGAGTGCAAACTGTTTGATAGGCTGCCTCCTGTAATGGTTTTCTTCGCTGAGAGTATTGGTCCTCGTCTTCCATTTCTCTTTTCTATCCTCACTTCTAAGCTACATCCTCACTGCAGAAATAATCCGGTTTGAGTTTTCCGTGGCTGAGACGGGATCCCAACACTGGTCCCCCAGGGTCCTAGTCCAACACTCACGTCTTTCCACCATGCTGGCTACTTCTTAAAATCATGACTTTGGACAAGGCATGCTTTCCCAGCCTCAAAGGAAATCAACAACAATGACAAAACACCCCTCTGAACAAATCTTGTAAAAAAAAAAAAAATCCTGCAACAGGTTCGGCTTGTGGTCACCATGGAGAGGAAATAACTTGGAGGCACACAGCAACCGCAACATTTAAGAAGAGTTTGAGTGGATACTGTAGTTGTATCCTGCATTGTAGACCCTACATTATGATGAAGTAGATGAACTCTATGATTCAGTAAAGAAGATGAGCCCCACTCCATCATTATCATCCAGAGCATTATACAAGGTCTGTTCCCTCTTTTTTAAAAAATCAATGCTCAAAGTCTTGTTGGGGGGGGGGAAGGCTTTTTTAAACCTGCTTGTGGAGAAATAATAAGGTGCGTTCCAGTCTGGCCTCTTTAGGAAAGGAGTTCCAGAACCCAGGAGTAGTCACCAAGAAGGCCCTTCCCTGTATTTCCACCAGATGTGCCTATGAGGCTGATTGGACAGAGAGAAGAACCTCTCCAAAAGATCTCAAAACATAGGCAAGCTTGTATGGGAGAATATGGTCCTTCACTCCACACTCAGAACTTGGTATCCACCAGGGTCTGGTTCCAGGACCCCCGTGGATACCAAAATCCATGGATGCTGAAGTCCCATTATATACAATGGCATAGTGAAATGGTGTCCCTTATATAAAATAGCAAAATCAGGATTTGCTATCTGGAATTTATATCTTTTTGGAATATTTTCAAGCCATGAATTCTTGAATCGGTGGATAAAAAAAATCTGTGGATGTGGATGGTGACTGTACTAATATTGCCACTCCGGTACACTTCCCCCTTTGAATCCTCTTCTCTCATGC
Source organism: Phrynosoma blainvillii (assembly GCA_026167975.1). Taxonomy (NCBI): domain Eukaryota; kingdom Metazoa; phylum Chordata; class Lepidosauria; order Squamata; family Phrynosomatidae; genus Phrynosoma; species Phrynosoma blainvillii. Next base: position 7,194,035 of record JANUYF010000007.1, on the reverse strand, counting down.
TCTATAGCGACTAATCCAATTCTGAGTTCTAAAAATGGACCGGGGGGGGGGGGGGGGGGAGAAGGACAATCCACCAAAATGATGTTTTTTTTAAAAAAATAAAGTTGTACAGAGAAATTATACCTATTCATCAACCACAGCTACAGTGACAACGGACACAACAAGATTGGAATCAAACATACGGCTGATATTTGTACAAATTATACTGGCTTCATAATAATTTGATTAACATGCTAGCAATTTTGCATCTCTCTTGCTTTCTGTATTCATTTTGCTGACTGGCTGTAGCTGAGCCAATGCCAAGTCTTTTTACAGTTAATCTGATTAAGTAATAACATGGAATTGTGATGTCACTGGACCAGAGACAAGAAAGATAAAGCTGTTACAAAGTGGAAGGCAGACCTGGCCTCTGAAAGGAAGAGCACAAGCTTAAAATAGAGCACACGAAGTTGCAACGTCTCTCAGGTATTGCGGTTCTGAATGAAGGGATGGCTTCCAGTGGACTGAAGGTAAAAAATATATATATCGTGAATTGCTAAAATCACTTTAATGGAGGAGGAGAAGGGCTCACTGGAGGATGGTTTTGTAGTTTTATTAATTGGGTTTTGATTCCCTGGTAGGGTTTCCAAAATTATACCAAACCATTCTAAAATTTGAAGTTAAAAAACTGGCACCATTGGGGAACTCAGTGAAAGACCTGGAAGCGGTACTTGATCTTCCCCAAGAGTATAGACTAGAATGTATATTTATATGTTTCTCTTTGGGTTTAGAAAATCTTAAGACTCCACTGAGCCATTAGCAGCTGGTGGTGCTGATGACTGTGAATTCCTAAAGGTACTTTTATTGTCGCCAATTTTTGGTCTAAAATCTTGATTGATTTTCTGATCCCTATTAAAATCAGTTGCTGTATTTGTTTATATTAAAATGAGATGCACCATAAGTTTGTTTGTTTTTAAGAGGCTATATGGACACACAGCATATTGTTTTGGAGATCTGAAAGTTGCAGCTTTTGTATCTTTGCTCCCAAGACCTACAAATATTGAATTCTTAAAGCAGATGAAAAGATTCCTCCCCCCAGCAAATAGATTTGGAAAGGGGAGATGTGTAATGCATGCATGTAGTGTTGTATGAGGAATCCAGGAGGCCAGGGTTCAAATCCCCACTTGGCCATGGAAACCTACTGTGGAACCTTGGGCAAGTCATAATCTCTCAGGTTCAGAAGGCAGCAATGGAAAATGCCCTCTGAACAATTCGTGCCCTTGCCAGGTTTTCCTTGGGGTCACCATAAAATTGGAAACAACTTGAAAGAAAACAACAGATCAGGAAAAAAGTTGTAAAGGGCTTATTTCCCACTAATTAATTGTTTTATATAATATTTTAAATGTAATGTTGCAGTTGGATTGATTGTCTAATGCTTCTACAAATTTCGTGCCCCTTATTGTTTCAGCTATTTTGTTTAATTTATATTGTAAGCCACTTTGAGTCCCCTATGAAAACCCTATGAAATTCATGGGATTGCCGTAAGTTGACAGGTGACTTGAAGGCACACAGAGAGAGAGAGTGACATAGTAAAACCAAGAATGGAGCATAAAAACATTGCAGTACTAGAGGTGAATGAGTGAAAGTGGGCAGGAATGGGGCATTTTGAGTCAGATAATTCCAGTGTTTTACTCAGGAAATGAAAACCTAAGAGGAAATGGGGTGGCATTAATAGTGAGGAGAGATGTAGCAAAAGCAGCCAAAGGATAAAATGCAAAGTCTGACTGAATCATATCAATAAAGACTTCAAGTAGGTTTGAGGGCTAGTACCACAAGTCAATTGACTGTTTATAGCTAAGGGTGCATACACTGATTGAAAAGATCAGAAAGTTCCAGATTTTGTTCCTGATCTTTCTGATTTCATTCTGGTGATCCATATATGTTTCATTTATCCCAGAATATTTTCTGTCACCTCCCAGTACAATCAGAGACATTCTTATACCAGTTCCTCAGGTCGGTGTATTTTAACACAGCATAGAATTGAAAAGAACAGAAACAAAATTTGGACTTTTTGTTCAGACTTGATGTTCCCAAAGTATTAAGGGCTATATTAGTAGTGACACAATTCACTGAGGCTGCATTTACAATGCATAATTAATACAGTTTGACACCATTTTAAGTGCCATGGCTCACTGTTGTGGAATTTCAGAGTTTGTAGTTTTGTGAGATATTTAACCTTCTCTGTCAGAGAGCTCTGGTGCCACAACAAACTACAGATCCCAGAATTTCATGGGATGGAGCCATGACAATTAAAGTGGTATCAAGCGTGTGGCAGTGTGACAGCAGTGACAGTTAGCAAATGAACAAATGTTTATTTAATAAATAGAGAACCTTTAAGCCCATTTACCCACCAACCCTCCAGCTACAGTTCCAATCTGGATCCAAAGCTCTACATCTGTTATTTTTATTGGAAGGGAAAGCCTTGCCGAAATGCAAGCTTTCCTTTCAAAAGAAAAGTAGGAACAAGGGTCTGATTTGGACTGGGACCATAGCTAGGAAAGGGAAGTTAAAGGCTCCCTATTCCACACCAGGGTCCACTAATTCAGAGTAGGTGGCTTGGAGGTTGCAATTTGCTTTTTTAAAAAATCCACCATTCATTCATTTGCTAGAGAGAAATGGCACCATACCCAATTTGGCTCTTTAAAAAGGTCCCATAGGTAGCAGCTTTCCCCAGACTAACTGCAAGCCCATTTGTTTATATTGCACTCATAAGTCTGACTGATTCCTTGCAAGCGAACAGAAAACACAATTTCTCTGTTGGCAGAGGCGGTCTCCAAGATGAACAAGTTAAACTGCCTTGATATTCTGTATGATAAATTATTGTGGGCCACTTTTATTTTAATGGTCTCAGTTGCTAAGCTGACTGCATTACAGGACAAGTGGGAGGCCATTACAGAAGAAAAATAATTTGCAGTTCCAAAAATTGAATCTAACATCCAAAAAGATGAAGGTTTCATTAATCAGCCGCTTTCCATGCAGCCTTAAATGTTGGCTATGATATAAAAATATGACTTCCACAACCGTGACTAGTTTTTAAACCTAGTATTCAAAGAGGATTATACATATTATTAAACCACCAGATGAGTCAAGAACCTTAAAAGTCTGTTGCTCAGAGGTAAGGAGCCTTTGCTCTTGCAGATGTTTTGGACTTCAACTCCCATCAGTCCCAGCCATCATGGTCAATTTGAGAGTTGTGATTCAAAACCCTAGTGAGCCAAATGTTTCCCCTTTGTGTCCTATGTGGCAGAAACAAGAACCTCCTTACTTCCAGAGCAATATTGACTATTATATGCATATTTAACGTAAGCCCTACTGAGTTCAGTGGGAGTTAGACCCAAATAAATTGATATAGGGCCAATACAGATAGCCCATTTGGGGTGGCTCTCAGCCGCCCCTGGGTGCAGTGGATCAGGGCTGCGGCAACCACATGCCACAGCCCCGATCCTCCTTTTTGCCACCCCAAAAAGAGTATTTTGCATGCTCCAGCTCCTCTACATGTGAAAGACATACGGGTGAATTAACTTCAAATATAATTATTATTTATTATATTTATACCCCATCCTCTCTTCCAAGGAGCTCAAGGTGGCATGTGTGCCTCTCCCTTCCCCATTTTAACCACTAAGCAAGCCTGCAATGTAGGTTAGGTTGAGAGATTTTTCATTATTTTTTCTGGCTCAGCAGAGATTCAAACTTGAATCTCTCAGGATTTTCTCATCCAACACTTTAACAGCTAAACCACACTGGTTTTTGGGGGAAAACCAAAAGTGTGCTGCCTTTGACATCTTACTAACACAAAATCCTGATTAAAATATGTTGTTAACTGTCCTTTTTGAAACATTCTATCATCAGTTTTTAATTTATTAAAACAACATACATATTACAACCAAACAACACATAAAACAAAACATACTTACATAAATACATAAAATAATTTAAACGAATACACAAGTTTCATTCTGATTTTTCTAAGATGTAAAGAAATTCAATCCCTTTTCCATCTGGTTTATCTGAATTGTCTTGATACTTCTCATCTAACCTTGTTGAATTGGTAATTAATTTAATTGAATTCCATAATACTCATATAATTATTTATTGTTGTTTTCTATCCTTTGTTTACAATGTTTATTTTTTTTTTAATCTGCAATTTCTTCTCCCATTTCTCTTTTTCTTGCTGAAAGAGATATTTCCTATTAATTCATTGTCCAAATGTGAGGACATATGGTTTTCCGATACTTTTTAACTTGAATCCAGTCTTCCTCAACTTTTTTGATGATTTATTTTTCAAGTAGTAAGTGATTTTATCCATTTGCATCATGTCTGCTAGTTGTATCAACCAGTCTTCACACATAGATTAACGCTTTCTTTTCCATTTTGATGTATATTGTAGCCTTGCAACTGTCACCATATACAGGATTAATCTGCAAAAAACATTCTATCACTTTTTAACACACTTTCTTATTACAACTCCTTAAAAAAAGCTCTGGTCAAAGTTTTGGGAGTTTTTTTAACATGATTTGAACAGAAGGCATCTTAGCTTCAAGTTGGTTTTGGAACAGGATGTTATGACTCCTAATCTGTTGTTTTCTCTCTCCCAACTACAGATAAAAGATGAAGGCAATGGCTACAATACGAATTTATTCTGTGTCCCCAAACATTATGAGGATGACATAGAAAGAGTCTTTATACCTCATGGCCTCATCCTTGACAGGTACACATAGATGGTTGGGAGAGGGCAAGGATAGCCTCTAGCCATTGGACTGTGATGCCCATCATTCTTCATCCTTAGCTAGATTGGCTAGGATTGATAGGAATTGCAATCCAGCAACTTCTGGGGGGTCACACAGTTAGATATGAAGTAACTTACCTTCTGATTGACACACTTTGAGGTTTTAGACATGGTTGTTATCAAACCATCACCCTGCTTCATTCATTGAATTTTGCAGGAATTTCATATGACAATATTCTCCACTCATAACTCTCCCTTTTTGGCTACCACTTCTTCCATCTTTCCTTTCCAAAGAAAGAGTGGTAGCATGGTGCCTTCTCAAGCTTACATGAGAGTCCAACCATCTCTCTCTCTCTCTCTCTGGAAGTGCTCTCCATCTTTTAGGCATATACACTTGAAGTTTCTACATAAATTTTGCCACTATAATAAATGCTTGATAATGCATGCATCGTACTGGCAAACCCATCGGAAAGCCAGAATTTAACAGTGGTCACCAGAGCTGACTTTTTTTTAATTCTCCAAATTGAATTTTAGGAGAACCCTACATCATCATGATGTAGAACCTCTTCAGAGCATTGTTCAGGATTTAATACAGTAGCTAAAGCAACAAGGAGATAAGAGTGGGCCAATGGCGCAGGCCGTAGGTTGCCGACCCCTGGTGTAAATAGACACAGGATAAATCAGGTTAAAACTCTGCATGCCTTGAATGTGTTTCAAATACATCCACATCATTGACTCCATCTTTATTTGCAGTGCTGACACGTGTGAGCAGCAGAACCCCCAGAGATGCGCATAGATGTGGTTCAAATAAAATAGTGTGAACAACAAAACCGGAATGCATGAGTGAAATTATTCACATAGCTAAAAATAACATCTGAATAATCTTGTCACTCATGTTGGTTGTGAATGATATATTTTTGAGTCCAATATATCTGGAAGACATAAGGTCAGGGAAGACTGAGTAGATAGGAGGAACGTCTTGAGAGTAACAGAATCTGCTGTCTGAGGTGACTACCTCACTTGGGCTGTATCCGCACTACAGAAATAATCCAGGTTGATACCACTTCAGCTTCCTTGGCTCAATGCTATGGAATTATGGCAATCATATTTAGCCTTCTCTTTCAGAGAGCTCTGGTGCCACGACAAATTACAGTTCCTAAAATTCTATAGCACTGAGTCATGGAAGTTAAAGTGGTGTCAACCTGGATTATTTTATCAGTGCAGATGCAGCCTTGAACTAATGGAAGGGTGACTGACCAAACAAATGTTTTTCAACTGCAAATCTCATAATCCCGCATCATTGGCTATGCTCACTAAGGGTGATGGAAATTGTAGACCAAAACATTTAGAGGGCTACCTTTGGTCCTATCTGGTCTTAAGCTACTTCCCACAAATCAACCAGAAATAGAAGCATATTGTATCATATTTATTTCCCCTTCTTGAGCCTAGAACAGAACGTCTGGCTAGAGACATCATGCAAGATATGAGCAGCCATCACATGTTTGCCCTCTGCATTCTCAAAGGAGGATACAAATTCTTTGTGGATTTGATGGACCACATCAAAGCACTAAATCGAAACAGGGATCAGTCTGTCCCTATCACGGTGGATTTTGTGAGACTAAAAAGCTCATGTGTAAGTATACTCCTTCATGCAAATCCACTTCTTGTCAGTTTGACTTCTTTCTGTTATACAAAGTGGTGTTATATTACTGAGTGGAGCTGTGGAATGGGGAAACTACGTAGTTGTATCTAATGCAGGACTGACTATTTTGGAAAGTGTGTGGTGGGTGTTCCTGGTGGCAGATGCCATACGGAGCAGAATGGCAACAAGGGCTCAGTGGATAGCCTGCTTTGCCTGGCACTCTTAGGGGTAGGGTTGAAATAGCATTCAATTACCAGTTTTCTTGGTTTCTATATGTGGAATGGAAGGGGGGGGAGGTTTTGTTCTTTTCCACAAGCAACAAGCTAGCTCTGATGTAGTTTCAGATACATAACAGCTATGAAGGCCATCTTCTGACATGTGTGCAATGAAAACCTGAGATCCTTCAACAAGAGATCCATTTACATCTCACAATGCTACAGCACAACACAGAGACACACAGAGACAACACAGTCATTTTTCTTTTGGGAGGGATCAATTTTTTTTAACACAAACAATCTTATTTGCAATGAAAATCAGGTGCAGTCAAACTCAACTCTGCATTCAGGAGATTATCACATGGGAGAAATCAGGGAAGAAAAAAGCATACTCCTGGCAAAATCATGCAATTGTGCTGAAGATTTTCAGACAATGTTGCACTTATCCAGGACTTAACCCATGAAGGAACCAGCAATGCTCCAGCAGCAAATGATTCCTGGGACCTCCCCATGAATGGTTTGTTGCTGGAGAATTCCTACATCTTCATGGGTTAAGTTCTGGATAAGCACGAAGTATCTGAAAATCTTCAGCACGATCATGCTACTTTGCCAGGAGTATGCCTTTTACTCCCAGCTTTTCTCCTCCATCTGATAATCTCCTTAGACATGGTATATGATTAAAAACTGAGTAAGAATCATGTGAAGCCAACATGGTGTAGTGGTTTGTTTGACTAATAAGCTTATCGCACTGTGTTCTCGGAATGGGATGAGAACAGAACAGAACTATTTTATCGCACGGTATGATCCTCATCGAGTTCCCATTCTGTGCTCTGACAGTCCCTAGCCCGTTCCAGCAGGAGAACTGTAAAAATGCATCCTCAGCCAGCAAGAACGCTTTCAGACCATTCCATATGATGTGTGTACGATAATCCTACCGATCTCAATCTGTCCTCATGTTCTGATTGGCTAAGACAACCTCCTCCCCTCCTGTCCTAGAACATCCACAAACTCAACTCAACTCTTCTGGTGTTGATGCAAGGAAGGTGCCACAGGCAATTTATATATATATATATATATATATATATATATATATATATATATATATTGTAGATTGAATTGCATTGTGTTTACAAGAAAAAACAATGAATGCTCACTACCTAAACCTCTCGGTAGCATTCTTTCCAATGCAGACATAGGGGTTTTTGCAACAGTGAGCATGCGCCAATGAGGAACGGCTGAGGAACTGCTTTAGCGGTGGTACTGGTACAACAGTAAATGCAGTGCGATAATATGTGTTCTCATAACATTACTATCGTGTTATCAATAGTCTAATGCAGTAATACCCATTCCCATATCGTTACGTTCCAGGGACTCAATGGGAATGTTACAGGTACTGGTGCTATAAGCTTATAAGACACCAGAAGACAAGGGTTCAAATCCCCACTCGGCCATGGAAACCTACTAGATAACTTTGGGTAAATCACATTCTCTCAGCCTCAGAGGAGGGTAGTAGTAAATCTTCTCTGAACAAATCTTGCTAAGAAATTTCCATGACAGGTTTGTGGATTGCCTGGAGAAAGGGAGGATATTAGGGGCAGCTTCAGAGCCAGAATACTCCAGGAGCAGCCTGGAGTATTCTGGCCAGTTTAGATCCATCCTGAAATCAGCAAGCTTTACATATGGGCAGATCTCGTAAGACCTTTCTCTTGTTAGGAAATATATAGTGAAAAGCATTAAGAATAATTCCAATGATCAAATGATCAAATGATCACTAGAATTATTCTCAGTGCTTCTTACTATGTATTTCCCCTTGTCTTGTCCTTTGCTGAATGATACAATTGATTGATAAATGGATTTAAAGCACAGTCTGAAAAATATTATTTATCTCTTCCCAGAATGATTCATCAACAAAAAATGACAGTATCATTGGAGATGATCTCTCTTCCTTGAAAGGAAAGGTATGATTCGGATTCTTTGGTGTTAAAGGGGCAACAAGAACAAATAGTTTCCTTGTCCCATGCATACTTTAGTCCTTAAAAAAACAAACACATTTATTTACAAATACTTCTTACCTTATAGAGACATCAGTCAATTTCCTCCTTCCCCAAAAATCTTACTTCAGAAGCTTAAATATATATTACTAACCAACATCATTGGTCTAGTTCATCTTCAGAGTACTGACAAATAGGATGCTTATTGTTATTAACATTCAAAATACACTTGTCTAGAAAATTTTATCAGATGGTGGTTTAAATTTAGAGTTCTCACAAGTAACATAAATAGTAAAAGGTTTCCAGATTTCATCAAACTTATCCTCTTTGATTTCTCCTCTTGTTAATCTCACTTTGTATATCAACTTTTCTGATAGTGCTATAGACCACATTCTATTTATCCACTTTTGTACTGAAAGTCCTTCTACCATTTTCAGGATTTAACTATTTCTAATCCTGCAGCACTCTCATAATGGAAGAGTTATAACATCTTTATCTGACAATCTCTCATTTTTGTTTTCAAATATGAAAATTAACAGGACTAGTTTTCTAGAATGTACTCCTAACATTTTTGGCTTATCCAATTTAATAGTTTTCTCCAGAAACTAATAGTTTTTGAACAGGTTAGCCACATATGTTGCCAGTCTCCTATTCTACCATTTTATTTTAAGCTGGAGAGGCTTTGGTAAATGTTCAAGTCCAAGAGGAGGACAAAACATACAAGCAGAGAATCCAGCATCATCAAACAACTTCTGTAACCCAAGGAAAAGATTACCAGACACTACAAAGCAAATCTCTTAATGTGATTAAATATTGCAAATTCGGGAGATTCAGTTGGCCCTCTGCATCCACATTTTTTTTATCCACAGATTCAACCATCCACAGCTTCAAAATATTTTGAATATATTATATTCCAAAAGCCAACCATGTGTTTGCCATTTTATATAAGAGACACCATTTTGCTGTTCCATTGTATTTAATGGGACTTGAACATCCGTGGAGTTTGGCATCTACGGAGGGTCTTGGAACCAAATCCAGTGGATACCAAGGGCCCACTGTACATAATTGTGCTTCTGTATACCGATAAAGTATACTTTCTACTGAAAGTATGACTGATTTTGTGTCAGTGCAAATAACAATGGAAATGATTTCTTGTGTGTGCTTTTCTCTTCTATGCAAATCCTGTGTGGAACAGAATGTCTTGGTAGTAGAGGTAGGTGTTCCATTAATACTAACGTTATTTTGAAATAATTACATGGATGCTTTACAAGTGGGAACAAAATTGCATTTCCATAAAGACCACTCTGAAATGACATTATATACCCCAATTTTTTTTCCCTGCGGTGTGTGCAGAAATAGGTGATGGCGGGCAAGCAGTAAGAACATCAAACCAGACAACTTTATTATAACCTTAAATCAGTCAGAGAATGGTGAAAACATAACATATTAGAAAACCAAGTTTAAAAAAAAAACAGCTCCTGGATATAAGAAGATCTATATATATACTTGAGCGGTAGTTGAACAATCACCTTCTAAATCAATACCAGATAGCATTTGCTAGGGTTAGTGAAGCAAAGCAGCTTCATTTATATGCCGCTTCATGCTGCACTATGCAGTGTCTAAGCGGTTTACAACTGTAAGCTCATTTATGAGCTTACAGTTACAGTGAGCTATGATGGGATTTGACTCTAAGGCTGCATCCATACTGCAGAAATAATCTGATGTGACACCACTTTAACTGCCATGGCTCAATGCGATGGAATTCTGAGGATTATAGTTTGTAGTTTTGGGGACTACAGGTTTAGACAACAAACAACAATCCCAAGAATTCCAAAGCATTGCACCATGCCATTTGAAGCAGTATCAAACTGGATTATTTCTGCAGTGTGGATGCAGCTGTAGAAGAACATGTTACCATACAAAACTTTGCGACCTTCCACACTGATTCTTTAAAGTAGAGGTGGGCAACTGTGGAAGGCTAGGGGCCATATTAGCCACCCAGGAGACCTTGGAGGGCTCCATTCCCTGCCACACCTGCTCCCACAAAAAACTGCTCCTAGGAGAGACACAGGGGCATTTTCACCATGTTTTAGGCATTATTATTATTATTATTATTATAGGTCCAAGAGAGGGCTTTATTTTAACAAAAGTAACTCACTTTTTGTATCAAAGAAGAAGAACTCTGTTGTGCCTAAATTGGCCCAAGGTGGACCCAACATGTGGTGGAAACACCCCTCAACCCTGTAGAGACCCAGATACAATAAAACTGAAAGGCAAAACCCATAGTGTAATCATATTGTTTCTGCACCCATATAATCATTATATATTTTCTTTCTCCCAGGACATTATTAAAACTGGTAGAACAATACAAACACTACTTTCTAAAATAAAAGAGTATGAACCACAGATGGTTAAGGTAGTAAGGTAAGCATCATACTACTTTTGGGAAGAACACACTTTATAGCCAGGGCAGACAGGGTCAAGAAATTCAGGGTCCACTTCCCTCTCCTGGGATCTATTTTGGACAACTCTTAACCTCAGACCAAAAGTGTCCAGAAACATAACCTCCAACTGACCCAATTTGGCCAAGACCGTTCCGATTAATCCTTTGCTATTCTGCTTTTTTCAGCTGCTTTTCAAATGTTCCCAGTTTATCATCTTGCCTTCTGAGTTGAGTGAAAACTGCTTTTGCATTTTGAACTCAGCTTGCAGCAACTGAAGGAGGTTGAGGACAAGGGGGGAAAGCTGGAGGAGACAGAAAATGGGATATTTTTTTTTTTTAAGTAGAAGGAAAAGTGTGATGCCAGCCAAAGGGTGAACCGGGACTGTCCTTACTAAACTGGGGCAGTTGTAGGATATGGGCTTATACTGAATTAGACCATCCAGCTCAGAATTGGATACAGGGGCATCACCTGAGGTGTGCAGGGAATGCAGAATTCACCGGATGATACTTGTGGGAGGGTGACACCCAGACAGGCCCTTCTCCTGGTGTGGTGTACGGTGCTGCAGTCAGTGCCTGGCTCTTCGTCTTTACTTCCATGGCTTTCTCAGCTGAGAAAGCCAAGCCAGAGGAGAAGGGGGCACAGAGAATCTCCCTGTCCAGCTTCTCTGTTGCCCTTGCTTTCTTGGCTGAGGGAGCCAAGGTACCAGAGAAGAAGGTGCAAGTGCATACCCCTTCCAGCGTCTCTGCTTCTCTGGCTCTCTCCAGAAAAGAAGAGGTGAGTGCATGCCCCTTCTGGCTTCTCTACTACCCTGTCTCTCTCCACCAAGGGAGCCAATGCAATGGAGAAGGAGATGTGGGTGAACACCCTTTCCCACCCCCACTGCCTTGCTTGAAGCACCCTCTGACAACTCTTTCTGGGTCTGAGCAGGTGCCAGATGGATGAGCAAGGCAGTGGGAGGGGAGCAGGGGCACTGTAAGCCACCACCACCACCCACCAGCCCTTTCTGGGTCTTGCCAGATGTTGGGTGGGCACCCAAAGGGGACAAATGAGCAAGGCAGCTGGAGGAGAGGGAGAGTGGGCAGGGTAGTCCACCATTGCCCAGCAGCCCATTTCTGGGCACCCACACCAGGTGATGCTAACCCAAGTGGTGCCACTCATTTTATAAACTGACTGGGAAGCAGATTTCCAGATGTTTCAGACAGGAGTCTTTCCCCTTAATACCAGAAAACACCTTGGATTGCAAATGGGACCTTCTGCACACATGCAATGATGCTCTACTGCTTAGCAATGACCCTTCTCTTGGCATTCAGATCATTAAGGAGAACATTTCAGTGTTGTCTTGTGTGTACTCCATTGGAAACAAGCGTTGATGGATAACAAGACACAGCTTTTTTTTTTTTTCCTAATTTAGAGGTGCCCACTTTCCCTGACTACAAAGATCAGAAAGTGATTCTTACTCCTGCAGACATAAGAAAGGGAGAGTGACAAGGACATTGTTATGTGATGGACAGCAAAGCAAATGGCAAGAAGGGAGTAGGGCTGTAAAGCCACCAAAAATCATCCCTCAACAGCAATGCTCCATTAAAAGCAAATAGTTAATGGAATGCGTGAATCATTGACTGCGTAACACAGTGAAAGCAGGGGAAAGTCCGGAGCATGTAGTCTGGAGGGGGAAGGTGGGATGAGATGTTATGAAATGTGATGAAGCAATAGGAATACAAAATAAACATTGGAACAATGCAGAAAGTAACATTTCCAAGTGATTCTTCTGGATCCCCCCCTGTGTCAATAGAAGATAAGAAAAGAATGAGTTAAAACATATAAAAGAGCCCTTACCTTTTAAGGGGCGGGTGGGTTTCGGGATTTTTAGTTTCTGTTTACATTGTATTAGCATATCTTTATGTATATTTTAATGTTGTAAGCCGCCCCGATTGCTCTGCAGAGGGGCGGGATATAAATAAATATTGTTGTTGTTGTTGTTGTTGTTGTTGTTATAAAAATAGGAGTTGACTTAGTTGAGGCCATGACAGTTCATTGTATCTGGGAGGGAAATGACATAAGGTGATACCATAAGGTTGTTCTTGTTTGTTTTTTATAAAAAAAAACATTTAAAACTCACATGCTACACAGAAAGATGTGGAACCCGCAGCGTTACAAATACTGTTAGTCTATAGCCCATGTTAGCTTGGGTCCAAAAACAACCAGAAGGCCACAGGTTCTTCATCCTTGCTATTAAGGAATATTTCATTCAGGAGAAAGAGAAACTCTTTTCTCATCTGCCAGAAAGTTCCCTATACTCCAGTATACAATTTGTTAACAAATTTCTAACAATAATGCACTCAACATTCAAGGTGTTGTTGTTAACTGCCTTTGAACCAAAGCAAGGCTGGTCACCAATCCCAAACCTGAGCTAACTAAAGGCTAAAGCAGCAACATGTTTCAGGAAGATGAGAAGATGCTAAGATTTTCTTTTTCTTTTGTGTCTCCTGAAATCTCTCCAAGCTTTATGCACTGTTTGCGGGTGGCTGGAGTTCTGAACAGAAGCATTTCTGTTAGAAAGATGGGAAACATTATGATATTATCCCCACATGTTCTTTCTTAATATCACACCTAGATGGTCTGGAGTCAATCTGTTTTAAAGTGAAACAAGACCACCTCAAAATAAGGCATACTAATGTTTATGAAGTAATCTATTAGTTTGCAAATTCTAAGAGAGAGAAAGAGAAATAGCATGCAAACATCCAAGAAGGATTGCCCACTGACTTCCTGTTCAAACTTTTTGTTCCAGGTTGGTAGGCACCTTGAAATTGCCTTCAATGTTTCAATGAAGTGAAACACACCAACATTTTGTTGTAGATTCCCACTTGTTATCTCTCAATGTCCTCTTAGGACCTTATCACACGGGGAGTTGCGGGGAGAAAGTGGAAATAAACGGGATGAGCGGAAGACTTTAATTTACGGGATTTGTCCTGTTCTGCCTTGTCTGATAACTAAATTCGAATTTAAAAGGGGGTTAATTCGAACAAAAACCTGATCTTTTCAAATCCTCAAAAATCCCGAAAATGAAAAGAGCAGGTTTTTGTTCGAATTAACCCCCTTTTAAATTCGAATTTAGTTATCAGACGAGGCGGAATGGGACAAATCCCATAAATTAAAGACTTCCGCTTGTGCCCGTTTATTTCCACTTTCTCCCCGTGACTCCCCGTGTGAGAACGTCCTTACTGTCTACAAAGGCCTCTTGTTATCTCTCAGTGGCCTCTTACTCCAGCATATTTCTTATATCACATTATGGTGTGTTCATTGGTCTAGATGAAGCCGATCCTTTAGCATGTCTAAATGTTAAATCTGATTTCCTTCTCCTTCTCCCCCCCCCACCAAAAAAAAAAAAAATCAACAGCTTGCTTGTTAAAAGGACAACCAGAAGTTCAGGATATCAGCCTGACTGTAAGTTGGTAATTTTCGATGATTTTGAAATCTGATAATAATAATAATAAAATATCTTAAGATGTGTAACCATAACGTCTGAAATTTGCTACAGAAAATCTCAGCCTCAGTCTTGGAAGAAAATATGGGGTGTGAATAAAGTCATTGATTGATTGCAAGGTGATGGGGAAATACAGCCAAAAGAAATGTAGGGCAGGGAATATATAAAGCCAATTTCATTCCATTACAAGTCTGATATAAATTGATACTACGCAATGGCATCCCTAGGGTTGGTGTCACCCAGTGTGGTAACTAATGGTGTCACCCCTTTGACATTGACTTCCTCCCATTTCACACCATACAGAATCCTTAGTAATGCTTTTTTGCACTAATGTTACTTGTAAATTGTAATTCCCATATACCACTGAATGTGATGCTAATAGTCGTGACATAAACAACTAGCAAAATTAAAAGTATACCTTAATTACAATATCATGAGCATAGCCTGAATGTATTTACATATACATAAGAAACATTTGTTTAAAATGTGATGTTTTTAAAGTAAATTTGAAATGAATATTCTTGTTTAAAAATGCAATTTTTTAAAAAAAAAATAAAATTTTAATTTTAAAATTTGGGGGGCTTTCCTTTCTCCTCTCACTAAGCTTCACCCCACTCCCACCACCTCCCATTTTAAAGGGAAGCAAATGAATGCCATAGCCCATTTCTGCCAAAAGGTAGGTGTCTGAGGAACAGTGGTGTCACCCCCCTTTAGGGTGTCACCTGGTGTGGTCCGCACCCCCCACATCCCCCTAGTGACGCCACTGATACTATGCACAGCCTGTGATCAGATGGCTTATGTGAAGAAATCAGGGACAAGTAGGATTGCCAGTTCAGGACTGACCCAAGCCCTGACATTTCTGGCCCAAACCCCACACTTAAGGCAGGCCTTTCCTGATACCATTAAGCATTATGCTTATGCGCCAGCCACCATTGCTCACAACTTGATACAGACATAGAGCGAACATATTTTCCTGTTTGTAAATTAAGTCAGAAATCTTAGCTGTTTCCAGATCAAGGTGAAATAAGGGGATGATTCCTTCTCACTTTCTTAGGGAGATGGGATATGGAGCATTCTTTATCGCACAGATAATAAAACCAGCTTACCTGAACTGGCTTAAAATTTAAAATGGATGGCATCCTGATGTTATCAGAAGGATCTAGCTGCCAAAATCACCACCCGGGTCCATCCCAGGTCCATCCCCACTCAGTGCACCTCTTTTCGAATCCAGGAGTTTTCTGGCTTAAGGAAATGGCCGCTGGAGTGCCCCTGGGAGTGGGGATGGACCCAGGACTGACCTGGGCAGTGGATTCAGTGGCTAAATCCTTCTGATAACATCAGGATGCCAACTGATGGAGGGAAAGAAGAAGCTAAATAAGTAAAACGTGGACCCCTCAAGAGAGTCTTTGCAAGTTACAGCAAGAAATCAATAAAGCCTAGGAAATTGTAGCAAGGTGCTGTTCTATATGCTGAGCTATAAACTTGCTCACAGCCCTTTCCCCACCTCTTTGCACCCTCATCTCATCTCTTGCCTGGGATCAATCCACAAAAACTGGAGAGTCGGGCCCAGGTCCTGAGATCTGATAACTCTAGGGGCAAGGATAACCCTACCACTCGGCAAAATGAGACAGCTGACAGATGCTAAAAATGAACGAAGTATTGAAAGAGAGGTCTCTTCTACACAGCTTAAAATTCATTCCCTTAACTAGCCTGCTGCCTTCAAGTGCAGAGGAAGATGCTGTCCCATTGCTGGCATTTAAGAAATACTCAGTTACCAGTCCAGCTGGCATTTGTACATGGAATGAGGGAAGAACCCAGCTTGTTCATTGCTTTAGAGAGCAAAATTTCTTATGCCAGTCCTGATCAGGATGAACTTCATGTTTGCTTGACATGTCACATGGAATAGTATTGAACGTGATATTGTTTAACACTTTAAGGATCATGAGTGAAATGGGATTGAAGTCAGCAGTTTATTCAGCAACACAGTGGCAGGTGGACTCTGGCTTTGTTCCACACCAAACAAGCAATTAAACCAACTTTATATTATATACAGTTTTTTTAAAATAATTAAAAAAAAAACATTTAGTGGCAGCAAGAAATGAATACAACAGGCATGCAAAATCACCAATAAGGAACAGGCAGTATTTCCAAACAATAGGTCACACTTGTCTTTGTATCTTATTTTTGTGTTCTAGCCATTGTCTTATCAGCAGAACATGCCAAGATGTTTTGGAACATGGCTCAGAATATTTAATACTGTACGTGTTTAGCTTGACTTAACATCTCTAGGAACACATAACATTTTCTGTATGCAAGGAAACTTTTTTCTTCAACATGGCTCTACCACATTTAGAGCTTATGGTCACCTTCTAACTTTTCTTCTTCAGCAAATGTTCCACCAACATAACTGGATTGTTGCAACAGCCTGCTTGACAGTATATGCTCTGGAATCGCTGTTTTGTTTTTGCAAATGATCTCTTGAACTTAGCAATCACTTCTTAGGACAAGGCAACATTTATCTTCTTCTGAATACCGTTGGTATGAAATTCTAACCTCCGAATGTTTGTTACAGATACAGGATTTGAAATTCCAGACACATTTGTGGTTGGATATGCTCTTGACTATAATGAATACTTCAGGGATCTAAATGTAAGTCCATTCATGTTTTGTAAACTCCGACATGTATTATTTATTTAGCACATCTGCATTATTTTTTCTTCTAGCTCTCCTATACCTCTTCATTCTGTTTTCTTAATTCCTTTGAACTCTCTCTGCTCGTCTTATTGTGATCTTCTTCTCTGAGCTTCAAGTCAGATGTTTTCCCAGTAGAAGGGCAGGAGTTCAACTCTGTCCCTCTGGAAACCATTCATTTTAGAAAGGCAGACTATGGAGGAAGCCCTTGGGGAAAATACACAGGCAAAGATCCTGCACTTTCTCTTTGATCCAGGAAAAGAGCAAACAACTGTGGCAATTTTTTGTCCCTAGGCCCTCCAAGGGCCACACAGAGTGCCAAAAACAATATATCACAAATGTCTGTAAGTCAACTTCTGACATTGAAAAACAGATATTTTATATATATATATATATATATATATATATATATATATATATATTCTAATGATCATGCAGTAGATGTAAAAGGTGGATCACTACTCCAGTGGTCATTCAGGAGAGGCAATTCTTTGGCCAGAAAAAGGGCAATCTGGGAAGACTAGAGGGATTTGGATGCTACAAAACAACCTTGGAAACCACATATAGTCTCATGATGACCGCATTTCGCCATGCTTGTTCCAGAGTTGGGCACCTGTAGGAGGCTAGGGGCACTGTTTGGGCAGCTATCTGGCACGCTTAGTTTGTTAATGCTCTAAAACACATTAAATAACCAGTTTCTTCTTCTCCTTCTCCTTCTTCTTGAAGCATATTTGCATTCTGAATGAGAAAGCCAAGGAGAAATATAAAGTGTGATTATCTCATTGACTGGAATGACGGACCAGGGAAACATAGAGCATTTATATGAGCAGAACTGAGATCCATCAGAAAGGAAAAGAGAAAAGGGAAATATATAGCTTACAAAAACTGGTAAGGTCATCATGGAGAGGCGTCCTGCATTATGTTATCTCTAAAATAAAGGCTTATACATTTCCAAAATGGCTAGTGCGTAATAAAACAATAGATTTTCTTTACATTGTAAACTGAATGCACCATTCATAGGAAACATTCTTATGTAACGGCAGTGGGAAAGAATGTTATTTCATTTAGCTGACCTATTGAAATTCTACACTAATGGGTGCTATAGGTTAACTAAACCCATTTAGCAAACTGTGCACATTATAGAAAAGCCTGCTTGTTCCATGAAATCAACAGGGTTGTAAAATAAATCTGAACCTAATTGGAAAACCACATCACTACACAATGGTCACAGCATGATTTTTCACAGTCTTGGCTTACATTATCCGTTGTGTTACAAATATCACTGTTTTAATTGTTATTGGCAATTGGACCTGCTCAATGAGCCATTCTAACACGATTACAGTCCAATGAATTTGGCTGCTCTTACAATTGTTTTAGCACCACTGATGTGCATAAGCTTTTTTTTTACCAACTACTGCAACCAAAATAAAAAAGAGGTCTCTGGCCCCAGGTGCATTCAGTTCACCTTTTGACAATGGAGGAGATGAGAGAGTAGAGAATAATGGAGTGGAGAAAAGCTCCTGAAGGGTTAATGTGAGCAAATATGATAGCACATTCTAAAGTTTTTCCACATAGTATTATATCCAAATCAGTTTGTAACTTACCATTGATAAGGACTGAAAAGTTACAGTCCTCTTTGCACATGATTTCTACATATCTTGGGCTACAATTCTAGTAATAGTTTCCAAATAAATAGGTTGCTGTCCTTGGTTTCTGCACCAAAATACCATCATGCAGGACTGACTTTAGATTTGAGAAAGATCTCTCAAGAGCAGTAGCTCCCAAACTTTGGTCCTCCAGATGTTTTGGACTTCAACTCCCAGATTTCCTAACTATAGGTCAAACATCTGGGAAAAATTTATTGCAACCTATAAAAACTAGATTGTCTGCAACCTTTTCCTCTATCGCTTCTAGACTTTGGAACGGCCTGCCAGATGAGATCCATCATTTGACCACCTTAAACAGCTTTAAAAAAGCTGTTAAGACGGATTTCTTCTGGCAGGCCTTTCCTGAGTAGGTAACCAGCCACCAAAAATAGTTATGCCTGTCCCTGATTTCCATTGTAGCTATTTTAAATTATTTGTTATTCATAATTTTTAAGTATGTTTTTATATTTTGTTTGTTAATTGTATTGGGGGAGGCTATTGGGGGATGAGATTATTTGTTTTATTTTATAAGCCGCTTCGGTTGTATTTTACAGAGGGGCGAGATATTATTATTATTATTATTATTAATAATAATAATGCTTTTGGGAAATGAAGTCCAAAGCACCCAGTGGACCAAAGTTTGGGAGCTGAAAGACCCTGGGTGTATATTGTAGGTTGGCAACAACAGTGCTATAAAGAGTGCCATGCAAGCTGAAGCTACCATTTAAATTCTCCATCATGGCTGCATCTGCACTGTAGAAATAATCTAGGTTGACACCGCTTGAACTGCCATGAGCCAATGCTATGGAATTCTGGGAAATGCAGTTTTGTGAAACATTTAGCCTTCTCTGTCAGAGAGCTCTGGCGCCACAACAGACTACAAAGAATTCCATAGCATTCAGCCATGACAGTTAAAGTGGTGTCAAACTGGATTATTTCTTTAAAAAAAAACTTTATTCAGTCGTCATATAAACATACAACATATATAATATATAACCGACATAAAAACATACATACTCTTCCTTTTCCTCTCCTCTTCATTCTTCTTTCTTCTTCTTCCTACTCCCTCCTCCTCTTGGCAGCAATCCTCTCTCTTTCGCTGTCTCTAACCCTCTTTTCATTTTCCTTCTGTTCTCTCCCTGCTTTCAAACTGGATTATTTCTGTTGTGCAGATGCAGCCCATTAGAGCTTGAAAACTTCCTCTTAAAAAGTTATTTGTTACTGTCATAGTTGCAATCCACTCCGTTCCTGCCATTTGTTGGCTAACACTATACCTCTTTGTTAGTTAACTATCATTATGCCTGTTACAATTTATGAAGGTAATTATTTACTTCTTGCAAAAGTAAATAGTTACTTTTAAAATCATAAATGCTACAATCTATCCATGTCATCATAGCTTAATGCCCACAAAAGAGCACAGGACAGCAACGTGAGTTACAGCATGACAGCCAACGTGATATTCTATATGGCATCACTCCCATTACTATAAAAGTAACTAAAGTGATACAGATACCCTTTAAATGGAATGAGGTTATCCTTCTGTCCTTCCTTATTCAAACAAAAATCCATCAATGATACCTTTATTGGCCAACCTAAATGGACAATATCCTTGTTGCAAGCTTTCAAAGCTCCATGGGCTTCTTCATCAGGCCAGATGTTACAAACCAAACAGGAGAAAAACTATTGAAGATGTTAGTCAGATGCCTACATGTTGCTTCAGTCTTTAGTTAAGATGGTGTATGTTGGGGAGGATATCTTTTGCAGGCAAGATCCTCCTCCTTCTGGCCCTATGGCTATAGGGAGATTTTAAAGTCCAGGAAATTTAAAATCCATTTGCATCTCAACAGGGTCCTTCCTTATGTTACAATTTTGCTCCATTGATTTATTATTAAAACATTTGAATCCTATTCTATATACAAGGATCTCAAGGCCATGTACCATAAAATTAATTCAAATGATTTAAAATGTGGATAAAAACCAAATGTGGATAAAACCCAAATACTACAGTGGACCCTTGGTATCCGCAGGAGTTTGGTTCCAGGATCCTCCATGGATCCCGAAATCGGTGGATGCTCAACTCCCATTATATACAACGGCATAGTGAAATGGTGTCCCTTATATAAAGTAGCAAAATCAAAGTTGTCTACCTGGAATGTATTTCTTTTTTTGAATATTTCCAAGCTGTGGATGCTTAGATGCATAGATAAATAATCTGTGGACATGAAGGGCCGACTGTACAATAAAAGCCACATTTCATCTTAAGTGTTAAAATGAAGTTAATGTTTGCCCCAATAGGGTCTCTAGAACGAAGGTTCAAAACACAATGCAGAAATAATCCAGTTTGAGACAATCCTGGGGATTGTAGTTTATTGTGGCACCAGTGGTCTCTGATAGAGAAGGCTAAATGTCTCACAAAACGACAGCTCCCAGAATTCCATAGCATTGAGCCAGGGAAGTTAAAGCAGTCTCAAACAGGATTATTTCTGCAGTGTGTTTTGGACCCGAATCCAAAGTCCTGTTTGGACCACTGTAAGATAATCTATATGGGACTGCTTTTGAAGAGCGTGTGGGGCTGCAGCCACAATGCTAGCTGGGGCAGGTTACAAGGACGACATATGTCCCTTGATACCAGAACTCCACTGGCTGACAATTTGTATCCTGGCACAACAAAAATAATGACCACCGAGGACCTTCACAAGTTCAACCTAGACAATGAAGAAATAGAAATAGTAAAAGAATATTCCTGCCTGGGATCAAACATTGATAGAAATGGGGATTGCAGTCAGGAAATCAGAAGAAGACAACTAAGCTTATCTCACGGCACTTACAAGAACGGCAACAGAAAGGAACGGAACAGAATGGGGCAAAAACACATTTTACTGGACAGGAGAATGCCACCGATGCCGCCAGGATTCCCCAAGGCATTCCCCAGCCGTTCCTGGAAGCCAATTTTTGAAGGACGGTTCAAAATCGTTCTTCAAAAGTGGCTGCCAGGAATGGCTGGGGAACGCCTTGGGGACTCCTGGCGGCATCGGTGGCATTCTCCCGTCCAGTAAAATATGTTTTTGCCCTGTTCCATTCCTTTTCATTCCCATTCCTTAAGTGCTGTGCAGTAAGCTTATAAGAATGGGGAGGGTGGCTACGAAAGAACTAGAAAAGATCCTAAAATGCAAAGATATACAACTCAGCACAAAAGCCAGAATCACACAAGCCATCGTATTCCCTGTTACCATGGATGGATGTGAGAGCTGGACAGTCAAGAAAGAAGATAGGAGGAAAACCAATGCATTTGAGAGAATGTGTTTCTGGAGAAGAGTGCTGAGGATCCCATGGAGAGCCAAAAGGACAAACCAAGGGGTCCTAGAGCAGATCAAACCAGAAACCTTCCAGTTAACAACAACAAAACAATTCAAAGTGCTGCTTATGACCTATAAAGCCCTATACGGCTGAGGATCAGGCTATGTGGCAGGCTAAATCTCCCCATATGAGCATGCCTGAACCTTGAAATCCTCCGAAGAAGCCCTTCTCTCTCAGTCCCACTACTATCCGAGACACAGTTGAGTAGATACAAGAGAGGGCCTTCTTGGTGGCTGCTCCTAGACTCTGGAACTCCCTTCAAAGAGAGGCCTGAATGGCTTCCTCCTTGTTATACATCCAAAAGCCTTTTTATCCCAGTTGGGATTTCATATGGGAGGTTTTTATTTTATTTTTAAAATATTCTTTATTAAACATCAAAACATATGCACAAATGCATACATATTTTCCATATTGAAAAGACATGCAAGAAAACATATAAACCCAAATCTAACATCAAACAAGCAAACAAAAAATCATAAACATTCAGTACAGAACACAACATAAAATTACCTAACATACAATTACATATAACAACCAATGTCCTTTCCAACATCCTTTGTCATAAATATTCAGCTACCTTCCTTATCTTGTTTGATTTTTGTTTCTCTTGCCATGATGTCTATCCCAATCTTAACCAACTTTTGCCTTCCCATTTTCAAAAAAGGTGGATCAATATACTAAATGTAAATCATGTAACTTCTCATTTTCCAGTTATTATTTCACACATTGTCAATCTTTAATTGATTTAGCTTACCCAACTTAAAAAATTCCATATTATCAAAGTATATAAATCATGATCCCTTTGTCCTTAATGTTATTCCGCTCTGCTAATTTCCTAACCTAATTGTTTCCTTCTTCAGTTTTGGAGATTTATCACACTTATTTCTCCCCCATTTGTTTCCTAAGCATTTTATCATCACATTCCATTCCTTCATGAATCTTTCTTCCAATTTATCTTTCAGTCTAAATGATATCTTGTCTAATTCCATTATTTCATATATTTTACTTAACCACTCTTCAACCTGTGGGATTTCCTCCTTTTTCAACATTTTAGCAAATACAAATCTTGCCCTTGTCAACAAATGAAAGATGAGTCTACCACTTTTTTTTTTTTCTTCCTCATCTTCAGCCATCCCTAATAGAATTAGTTCTGGTTTAAAGTCAATTTTAATACCCAGTTCTTCTTTTGTTGTTGTTGTTCACTGCCCCCAAGTCGTTCTCGACCCACAGTGGCCCTATGGATGAGGCATCTCCAAGACCCTTTGTCCCCACTTCTCTGCTCTATTCCTGCAGTCCCTCAATCCCCAAAGTGACCTCCTTAATAATAGAGTCCATCCATTTAGTATGCAGTCTTCCTCTCTTCCTCCTTCCCTCTACCTTTCCTAACATTATTATCTTTTCCAAAGAGTCCTCTCTTCTCATGATGTGTCCAAAGTACGAAAGTCTAAGTCTTATCATCTTGGCTTCTAGGGATATCTCTGTCTTGATCTGCTCTAGGACCCCTTTGTTTGTCCTTTTGGCTGATCCTCAGCATCTTCTCCAGCCCCACATTCTCTCACATGCATTGGTTTTCTTCCTATCCTCTTTCTTAGCTGTCCAGCTCTCACATCCATCCATAGGAATAGGGAATACGATGATGGCTTTTTTTACATTTTTAGCGGTATTGTTCTTTTTAAAAAATGTAAGCCACCTTGAATCCCAATTTGGGAGAAAGGGTACAAATACACATCAATGCATCCATCACCACCATCAGGACAGACAAAACCATCTCTCAGGTCCCAACGGTGGGACACAAAAGTGTTATAATATAGTTTATACTTGTTATTGTGGAAACAATGTGCAATATTATTATTATTATTATTATTATTATTATTATTATTATTATTTTATCCTGCCCCTCTGCAAATGCAACCGGGGAGGCTTACAATATCGTAAAGGTACAGTACAAACCCCAAGGATTCACCCACCCCTTAAAATAGTATTAAACACTATGACAATTTAAAACATATTTAAATAAGTCTCAGTGACACCGAACAAACAAAGAACAATAACTGTGACAGAGAATGGGGACCATACAGGAGAATAAAATGGAAGATTGTTTTTTGTGTGTTTTTCGGGCTGTGAAGAGTGTATTCCTGAGGTGGGTTGTTGGGAAACAGGAATGTATGTTTTAGCGTGTTGTGTTACACAGAGAGGCAGGATACAAATAAATTTGATGATGATGATGATGATGATGATGATGATGATGATGATGATGATTCGCCTGCATCTGTGGCTGGCTTCTTCAGAGACTGAAGATTTTTTAAAAACCTTGCCTGATGAAGAAGCCCGTGGAGCTTCGAAAGCTTGCAACATGTATATTGTGCATTTTGGTTGGCCAAGAAAAGTATCACTGTTTGCTGGATTTTGGATGTTACTAGATTTGATCTGTGGCCAATACGGCTATCCCTAAATGCTGGAGAACCAAAGTTTGGGAACCCCTTCAAGGAATTCTGATATAGGACGTTATCACACGAGGAGTCGCGGGGAGAAAGTGGAAATAAACGGGCACGAGCGGAAGTCTTTAATTTACGGGATTTGTCCCGTTCTGCCTCATCTGATAATTAAATTCGAATTTAAAAGGGGGTTAATTCGAACGAAAACCTGATCTTTTCATTTTCGGGATTTTTGAGGATTTGAAAAGATCAGGTTTTTGTTCGAATTAACCCCCTTTTAAATTCGAATTTAGTTATCAGACGAGGCAGAACGGGACAAATCCCGTAAATTAAAGTCTTCCGTTCGTCCCGTTTATTTCCACTTTCTCCCCGCGACTCCTTGTGTGATAACATCCATAGACACTTTAGGATGTGGCCTTTAGCATACTCAGCTGAGAGCTCTAGTATGTCTCCAAACTACAAAACTACATAGGATGGAATCATGGCTGTTAAAGAGTAATAAGAGAACTACATGCAGGTCATCATCACCATGCGCATTTGAACCAGAAGGTGGCAGCCAAAGAACTTCTGGGATTCGTTTTGTTCCCTGCTTTCCCCGCTAATTGAAATTGCCAAGTCCCAACCTGCGAGGGATTTCCAACCAGGGTGACCAGATGTCCTCCTTTTCCAGGACATGTCCTAGATTTCAACCTTCTGTCCAGGAAGCAAGTCAAAATTAGTGATGCTCCATTCTGAGCATCCATTAAATCCACGGATATCCCGCAATAACGGGATTGTTTTCAAATGACGTCGTCATTATCCCGGCATTATCCTGTGAATAAAGCGACGCAATTTTGCCGCTTTGTGCACAGGATAATGCCGGGATAACAGCGACGTCACGCGACGCAATAATAATCCATTATGGTGGGATATTCACGGGATTTAATAACCGTTTATTCACAGGATGTGGACCCTTGCCTCCCGTGTGATAAAGTCCTATGATAAAGTGTGATAAAGTCCTATGAAGCATGAATTTATATTTATATTTCTGTCTTTTTTTAGCTTTTATTTTGGAATGTCCTACATTTCTCTTGAGTGTGCTACATTTTATGACGCCTTGTCGTCTTCTTTTCTGATTTATTACATTTGGTCACCCTATTTCCAGCCAATATTGATTCATCCCAGGTTCCCCTACTACAGCAATCTCAAAAATCCCATTCCAAATGTAACAAACATACATTCGTCCCTCCGCATTTGCGGATTTGATTATTTGCGGATTTGATTAATCGGGTCTCTCTAGGAATCTCTAGGTCCTCCAGTGAAACTCTGCTGGAAATTGACCATAGAGTTGGATCTGGAGGACCAAGAGATTACTAGAGAAAGCACTTCTCTAGGCATTTGTAGTTCCTCCAGCATGATTCTATGGTCAAATTCTGGCAGATGTTGACCATGGAGTGGCGTTGGAGGACCTAGAGATTCCTAGAGAGGTGTTCTCTCAAATAAATAAAAAAATAGTGTTTTTGTTATTTGCGTTTTTTCTACTTTCACGGGGGTCCTGTGCTCCTAACCCCAGCGAATGGGGAGGGACCACTGTAGTCACAAAGGGGAGGCATAATATTTGGCTTTCTCTTCTTTGGCTGCGGTTTTAGTTTCACAATCACAACTATTGTGAAGTATGCACGTCCCTCCCTCTAGGAGTCTCTAGGTCCTCCAGTGCAACTCTGTGGTCAACATCTGCCATAGAATTGCATTGGAAAAGCTACAGATGCCTAGTGGAGTGTTCTCTCTAGGAATCGCTAGGTCTTTCAATGCGACTTCTGGTTAAAGTTGACCATAGAGTTGCACCAATGGGGAGGGACCTAGATACCTCAGAGGACTTGCATGTCTGAGCCACACTGTCTCAGCCTCAGAGGATTTACACATCTGAGCCTCAGATTTACATGTCTGAGCCACACCGTCTCAACCTCAGAGGATTTACATGCCTGACCTCAGATTTACAAACCTCAGAGGATTTACATGTCTAAGTCACACCATCTCAACCTGAGGATTTACATGTCTGAGTCACACTGTCTCAACCTGAGGGTTTACATGCCTGACCTCAGAGATTTACAAACCTCAGAGGATTTACATGCCTGAGTCACACTGTCTCAATCCCAGTGGGTTTACATGTCTGAGTCAGGTTTTGAACCCTGGTCTCCAGAGTTGCAGCCCAACGGTCAAACCACTACATCACACTGACTCTCAGGACTGTGAATAAACCACACAGGAAATGAATTTATATCTGACTTTATTTAATCGTAGCCTCCGTTTTTCTTGAACATCCTACATTTTGCCCTCCTTAGAGGTCTTGATATCTGGCCACCCCACTAAAACTACAAATCCCAGGATTCCATAGTAGGATGGAGTCATGACAGTTAAAGTGGTATCAAACTGGGTTATCTCTACAGTGTAGATGCACCCTGAGTCTAATACTGCTTTAACTTAGTTTCCCAGGCTATCCTTCGATGATCGGCCCAGGCACACTGGTGGATTCAAGGAATTGTAATCTTAAAAAGTAACTTTTTCAGGCGGAATACAGTATTGTACTGTTCTGAAGTTACTCCATTGCCTTTCACCAATTTTAGTGCTTTGCCCCCACCATTTTGGAGGCGGGCGCAATAATGCAGCTGAGCTGATAGGCTGAAAACGCCTTAAAAGACAACTCAGCCCTCCAGTCATAATTACTTTCATAAAACAGCCAATCCCAGGCCTGATTCTGTCGCCGCTGCCGCCGCCTCCTCCTCTTCCAGCACTTCCTTTCCTACTCTGAGAGACTCCGCCTTTCAGTAAGGTACCCAATAGTAACGCACTATGTGGCACAGAAGCTTGAGGACACGGAGGAAGGGCTGCCAATCAGCGAAAAAGAACCAATCACTTGGCAGAAGAGAAAGCGACATGGGGGGAGAGGCGAGGCCGCTTAGTAATGAGCGAACCTTTGCCTTTTTTCAAGATGGCGGCGGTGAATGTCTCTGTCGAAGAGGGGGAAAGGTATTTAATGTAATTTTTATTTTATTTTATTTCATTTCTATCCCGCCTTTCTTCGCGAAAGGAACCCAAGGCGGCTCACAAATAAAAATTGTAAAAACATAATACCAATAAAACCATTAAAAACATCATCTAAAAACAATATAAAATTACAGACATTAATATAATTAATATAATATAATTAATATTATTAATTAATTCATTCATTAATATGCTATTTATTTTTACATAATTATTTTTCATATTTATTTGTCATATATATATATATATATAATAAAATTTATTTGTACCCTGCCCCTCTGTCAACCAATCCGGGTGGCTTACAACAATTAAAATTCATACAATATGATTCATCCTAAAAATACAATCTAAAATCCCCAGAACCCACCCAACCCTAAAAAAGTTTTAAATCATGTATCCATTAAAACTTGTGGGGGGAAAATATTTTATTTTATATTATGTATTATATTATATATTATATTTATATTTCATAAATATAAATATGTAAAACATTTATTTTTTCATATTTGTCATTATATATATATATATATATATATATATATAATGAAATACATTTTATAATATGTATTATATTATATATTACTTTTATGTTTATAAATATAAATATGAAACATAATACTTATTTTTCATATTTATATGTCATATGTATTATATGAAATATAAATATGAAAAAAATATGTCATATATATATATATTAGGAAATATTATATTTTATATTATGTATTATATACAGAAATAATCCAGTTTGACACCACTTTAACTGCCCTGGCTCAGTGCTATGGAATCCTGGGATTTGTAGTTTTGTGCAAGACATTGAGCCTTCTCTGTCAGAAAGAGCTCTGTTGCCACAGCAAACTACAAATCCCAGGATTCCATAGCACTGAGCCAGGGCAGTTAAAGTGGTGTCAAACTGGATTATTTCTGTATATAATACATAATATAAAATATAATAAGGATCCCACAGCACTGAGCCATAGCAGTTAAAGCAGTCTCAAACTACTTTATTTCTGCTGCATGACAGCAGGCAGAGTTTGAATACTGTTGCTCCAAACATTGAACAAAACTCCTGGGAGTTGTAGTTCAACAACATTTGGAGAACCAGTGAATTCCTCCTGCTATAACCAGGACACCAGGCTGGTTCTCCTCAAACTGACTTTGCAAAACATTTGGGTTTTTTTCTTTTTCTTTAAATGGTCCAAAACACACTACAGAAATAATCCAGTTTTAGACAGCTTTTCTCTGTCAGAGACCTCTAGTGCCACAATGAACTACAGTTCCCAAGATTCCCTAGCACTGAACCAGAGGAATTAAAGCGGTCTCAAACTGGATTATTTCTTTTTTAAAAGAAAAAAGAAATATTATTAATAACATAACATACTTAAAGTAATATTTGTTTTAAAATTTATACATAGTATTACACATACAATATATAATAAATCACAGTAATTGTCTATCTTAATTTACTCATCAAACTCTTAGTCATATTAAACCATTTAATAGTAACTAAACCAATAATTTTCAAAAAGGATTGTGTTGTATATGCTGTTATTAGCCAGAGAGAGCATAATAACCATGGATTACATTGCAAGGTTGTTGTGAATAATATTATTAGTTAACTTTTAAAGTTAATATATAACAATTGAAGTTAATATATAACAATTGGAGGAAGGAATAGTAACAATTTTAGACACTATATTACAAACAGAGAAAATCAGAGACTTGGAAGGATTACTGAAGGATGTCAAAGAAGAAAATGCAAAGGCAGGTTTACAGTTGAACATTAAGAAAACAAAAATCATGACCACAGATTATTTATGTAACTTTAAAGCAGGCGATGAAGACAGTGAAATAGTTAAATATTTCCCAGACCTTGGCTCAGTTATTAATCAGAATGGAGACTGTATTTGAGGAATTACAAAGAAACTAGGGGCCTTTACAGAGTGCCAGAAATAATCTAGTTTGAGACTGCTTTAACTGCCCTGGCTCAGTGCTAGGGAATCCTGGGAACTGTAGTTTATTGTGGCACCAGAGCTCTCTGACAGAGAAGGCTCAATGTCTCAAAAAAAAAAAAAAAAAAACTACAATTCCCATGATTCCCTAGCACTGAGCCAGGGCAGTTAAAGTGGTCTCAAGCTGCATTATTTCTGGCAGTCTGTAAAGGCCCAAAGGACCTATGAAAGAATTAGACAAAATCCTCCAGTGTAAATATATATATATATATATATATATCACTGAATGCCAAAGACAAGATTGTCCGTGCCATCATATTTCCAATTTTTATGTTTGGCTGTGAAGTTTGGACAGTGAAGAGAGCTGATGAGAAGAAAACACATTTGAAATGTGGTGCTGCAGAAGAGCTCTACAGATACCGTGAACTGCCAGAAAGAAAAATAAATGGGTCTTAGAGCAAATGAAATCTGAATTCTCCCCAGAAGCCAAGATGACTAGACCGAGACTCTTGTACTTCAGACATAATTCACTAGAAAAGGAAAATAATGCTTGGTAAGAAAAGAGGAAGACTGCATCACAGGTGGATAGATTTAGCCAAGGAAGCCATGGCCCTGCCTTTGCAAGACCTAAGCAGGGCTGTTGATAACAGGGTGGCTTGGAGGTCTCTCATTTATAGGAGCACAGTAAGTCGAGATTGGGTTGACAACACTTGACAACAACAGTAGTGACCTAGTGTGATGTAGTGGTTTGAACATTGGACCATGACTCTGGAGGTGAGGGTTTGAATCCCAGCTCAGCCATGGAAACCCACTGTGTGACCTTGGACAAGTCACACACTCTCAGCCTCAGAGGAATGCAATGGCAGCTCTTGCTCTGAAGAAACTTGCCAAGAAAACTCCCTGATAGGCTTGCCTTAGAGTCACCATAAATTGGAAATAACTTGAAGATAACGACAATAATATTACTGTTCAATAAATAAATAATAATAAATAATAAATAATAAAATTGTTTCTATACCGCCCTTTGGTAATCCAATCAGGGCGGTTAACAACATCAAAAATAATACAAAAACAATATATTTCCCCCCCCCTTAAAAAGCCATTAAATCAATTACATATTAAAACAACAGATTAAAATCACAACAACAGTTAAAATACAGCAACAATGTCACAACAGCAGTTAGAGACTCCAGCAACAATTCAAGGGGGAACTGGAAATAAAAGCTATGTTTCCTTACATGTGCAACAGAGATTCTATTAAAGTATATTTATATTAAATTACAGATTATTTCTTTTTATTGCTTCCTGAATACTGATAGTATGTTGTATAATCACCTACAGTTAATTTCTGGTTGGTTTATGTAGGTAATTCAGTATGTTTGTGTATGTATCTTCAAGGTGCTTGTCGACTTATTGCGAACCGATGTATTTCATTGGGTTTCATGGGGAAGGAATTACTCAGATGTGGCTTGCCAGTTCCTTCCCCTGAAATATAGCCTACAGCACCTGGTATTTGGACGTTATCACACGTGGGCCAGAAAGCGGAAACAAAAGTGGAAATGAGGCATCCCGAAAATAAACGGGAAATAACCCTTGTTTCCGCATACGTCATTACCTTCATTGCGCATTTACAGTAAGTGTATCGAACGTCCACACACAAGAGAAAAAAACCCGTAAATGTAGCCGAAATGAGCCTCCTGCACATGCGCAGAGAGAGGAATGCTCGCTGGAACCATGGCAACAGCGGGGAAATGCGCCACAATACGTATTTGGTTATCAGACCTACGGTAAATGCGAAATGATTCCCGTCGCGCAATTGCAATTCCTGATGAAACCGAAATTCAAAAGCTCTCGGTTCTTTCCGCTTTCTGTCAGGGTTCTGTGCGACGTCGTGTGGAAACACGGGCAAATAATCCGGATTCGTTCGCCATTTCGTTTGGATTCTGTTTGGATTGAGCCCCGTGTGATAACGTCCTTTGTTAATGCTCTCCCATCCAAATACTGGCCATGGCTTGCCCTGCTGGGCTTCTACGATCAGACAGGACCTGGTGCCTTTAGGATATTTAGGCAGACTGTATTATGTACTACATAACATTTTCAGATATATACCCTGAATGGTGATAGGTCTTTTTTGGATAAAGTTGTCTGAATAATCCAACTAGACTTTATTTGTGTCATCCGAATTCACTTGGCCAGTTCAAATGCAATGGTACGTCAGAGTTTCCCATTAAAAGGAACAGGTCTTAAACATTCTACCTTTCTGCCTTTTGACAGAAGATAGAAAGCTTAAGGAACCTCAATAGTGTGAGAACATATGCTTTACCCTTAGCGGTAGTTTGCATGGAAACGGGGGATGATATTTACTCTGTACTTATTCATAGCATTGCATAATAATGTAACATTTTTGAAGTTTAAAATGTGTTCTCATTAAACAATTATATTGTGTAGACAAGATTTGTTGAAACATATTAGAAATTGTTCTCTTAGAGAACCAATAAAACAGATAATCATCCTATACGTTTATTTTATATAGAGAGATCTTGTAGCACCTTTGAGACTGGGGAAAAAAAGTTGGAACATTAGCTTTTTTATAGACTTAGGTCAGATGCATTTGAGCTGTATCTTGTGTATAGTGTATATTTTAACAAAACGCTACTATAATATTACTAGGAATTATTTAAAAGGCTGCTATTATATTATTACCAATATTTGTGTTATACAGCAAGCATTCTAATTCTGTTTGTCTCCAGGTGACAAAATGATGTTTAGGGGCCTATATTTGTAGGCCCTATAGAGATTAATATGCCTACAGTGTTTAGCTCACTCAGAATATGTACAGTTTTCTTTGAAAATCTGAAGCTTTGTTTAAATTATCAAAAATCCTGGAATGAATGTCCTATTTTTTTAAATTTGTATTTATTTTTATTTTTTATTTGCTAGTTCTAGAATGAGTGTGAAAGATAAAGCTAAGCTACAGTTGAAGAAATTTGACATTGGGGACAGGTTTTCCCATTTTCCAGGGGGAAAGGCCTCTGTTCTTCTCCCACTGGTGGTTAAGGATGGAAAACTACATCTTCTTTTCACTGTCAGATCAATGAAGGTATGAAAATCTGAATGTCAAAACCAATTCCATGTGTTACTTGCAAGTTTATTTGAGAAAAAATGTTCTAACTGCTACTCTGCTTCTAGGGCCCAAAACACACTGCAGAAATAATACCGTTTAAGACTGCTTTAACTGCCCTGGATCAGTGCTAGAGAATCCTGGGGATTGTAGTTTATTGTGGCACCAGAGCTCCCTGACAGAGAAGGCTAAATATCTCAGAAAACTACAGTATCCAGAATTCCCTAGAAGTTAAAGCAGTCTCAAACTGGATTATTTCTGTAGTGTGTTTTGGACCTGAGACTCTGCTCCATGCAAGGTCACTGAGGTTGCATGGTAGAAATGAAACTATGATACAGATAATCAAACCATTTCTACTGGTATGTATAATACAAATAACAAGGGTTAATTGATATTATTTCCTGTTTTCCAGGAGGAAGGGCTATATTTTAATCTTTTCTGCCAGTAGCCAGATGTAGCTGACAAAAGTTTGCTTCTTCCTATTAGTGAGAAAGAATTGCCATGCCATTGCCCATCTGTTCAGCACTGCCTGGATTACCTTCAGAGTCGCAATGAAAATATTCAGTGCAGTAACTTTTGACAGTTGGAACAGCTGAGCACCTGGGAAGGAATTGTTTGCGAAAATGTGATGAAAGGATTTAAAAGTAGACTCAAATGTGTGAAAGATGGAGGTGCCTAGATTGAATGACCACTGTATTCTCTGTCCTGATTTATTTTTTATCGTTTCAAGGACTGTAAACCCTATGCCCAAGAGTTATGGAAAGCCATTTGTGTGCATTCATAATTTTCTCCTTTGTGTTTTATGGCTGTCAGTGTATATTGTAACATTTGAAGAAGTGTAGTAAACAAAGGGCCTTTGCAGACTGCCAGAAATGGTGCAAATTGAGTCCACTTTAAGGGTTAGGGTTAGGGAATCATGGGAACTGTATTTTATTGTGGTACCAGAGCTCTTTGACAGAGAAGGCTCAATGTCTCAGGAAAAAACAATTCCCATGATTCCCTAGCACTAACCCTAACCTTTAAAGTGGACTCAATTTGCACTATTTCTGGCAGTCTGCAAAGGCCCAAAATGTGCTTATTTAGTTCACTTGTGCTGGGTGGTTGATTGGGAACAAGCACTGACACTCTACATTATATTGAGTATAGGTTTTTCTACACAGAGGTCAAAGTCGGAGCAGAAAATGTAAGAAATATAATCCTTAACATGTTTCTTTGGAAAAGTGTTTCTGAAATGAATGAATTCTCCACTTCTCCACTTGGATCTTAGTAATTGAGGTTAATACTTAACAAACGTGTTTTTCTAATTCCTAGCTGAGAAGATCACCAGGGGATGTGTGTTTTCCAGGCGGAAGAAGTGAACCAACAGACAAAGATGAAATATCCACAGCTCTACGAGAAGCCCAGGAAGAAGTAGGGCTGCATCCTGAACAGGCTGAAGTCATCTGTAGACTTGTGCCATTAATAGACAAAGTAAAGTTCGGTTTATCCAAACATTATTAAAAATAAGTATTGTAGTGAGGCAACTTGGATAGTTTTAAAAGGAGATTAGGCAAATTCATGACTAATTAGGCTGTGATCAACTATTAATAATGATAGCTTGGATTTCATGTTAATAATGATAGCTTGGATTTCATACTAATAATTCAAAGGAAACAGTACATGACATTGTATTTTCTGTTTTGTATTGTTTGAAAGAGGATATAAACATTGAAGTTGGTTTTTTTTTTAACTTGAAAAAAATGCTGTAAAATGCCTGTTGTAGAGGTAAAAGTATGTGATTAAAATTATTGCAAAAACAATCTATATCAGGGGTAGGCAACCTTTCCCCTTTAAGGGCCGAGGGACTTCAGCTCCCAGAAGCCTTAGCCATGTTGGCCAATAGTCCCATGTTGGCCAATAGCTCCTGGGATTCTGGGAGCTGAAGTCCCTCCGCCCTTAAAGGGGAAAGGTTGCCTACCCCTGCTCTATATCTATTAAAATGCTCACCTTAATATAATCAGTAATATGTTGGATTAGAGAGATGTGCCTTTAATATAGCATGGTTTAGTCTGCGTTATTACTATATATTAGCTGAAATCCTCAAACTGCTAGATTGCATTGGACCCCTTTCAAAGCAAGTTATTTGATAGGGGTGTGAGGGAAAGCTTTCCTGAGCAAATCACAGAGTTTATAATTTTCAGAGCTGGCATGATTGCCTCTAACAGTTGATCAGTTCTTTCATGATCTCTTATCTACTTAGACCTATGAGAGGAGCTCTGTACTTTAACTAACTAGAGCTCTTGCCCTCTGAGCTTTGTTCCAACTGTTTACGCTTGTTGTGACTGCTAGATGCTTTAAGGAACCTAACATCTCTTTTCTTTTCAGACCGATTCATTGGTAACTCCAGTTGTAGCCTTTATAGAAGATACGTTTCAAGCCCATCCTAATCCCGAAGAAGTGAGTGATACATTTTTTGTACCGCTGGAATATTTCATTCGTCCTTCGAAGTATAATGTCATAACTATACAAATAAATGGACTTCCGTATTTGGTGCATTCCTTTGAATATGATGATCCAGAGCATAAGACTTCTTTCAAAATAGTGGGACTCACAGCAAACTTTGCAGTGTTCCTTGCTCTTGCAATTTTTGGAGAAAAACCAACATTTGAAGTTCAGTATGATCTTGATAACTTGAATTCTTCAGCTGTGAACTTTTTCCTGGGACAGTATGACAGGGTGAAAAGCAAACTTTGACTTGTGGAATTATTTATTTTTTCCACTGAAACTTAAACACATTCCCTTAAATTATATTTGTAAATTGTTACAATTACAGTTTTATGGATCCATTTTCAAAATATTCATATCTTATATGAAATAAAATATATTGATCAGTTTGTGGCATAGTCTCAATTGATCTGTTTTGCATCATGTTTTTCTCGGTGGACCAGTGAGCTGTAGTGGTTTGAGTGTTGGACTACGACTCTAGAGACCAGCGTTCAAATCTCTGCTCAGCCATGAAAAACCCACTGGATGGTCTTGAGCAAGTCACACTCTCTTAGCCTCAGGGAAGGCAAAAGCAACCCCCCCCCCTGAACAAATCTCGCTAAGAAAACACTATGATAGGTTCATCTTAGGGCCCCCATAAATTGGAAACGACTTGAAGGCACTCAATAGCGACTATCATATGTGAAATAAAATATACTAATCAGTTTGTGGTACAGACTCCAGTGATCTGTTCTGTATCATGTTTCTATCCAAATGACCAACAATTCATTTTAGTGTCTCAGCTGCTGTCCTGTTCTGACTAGGCATGCATTTGGTCAGGTTTTTCTCACACTGTATAGATGCACAATAAACATTTTCTATTATGTAAGTTAAGTGCTCACATGTCTATATTGATTTTTTACTCTGTGGACTCTATGGAAGTGGCAACTAGTAGAAAGTAATCCCCTTCTTCCATGTATTTCAAAGGTGAAGGTAGTGATTTTAGACACAGAAGCCTTTCATGACTTCCAAGACCTTTCCAGTGTCCTCCAGAAAGGTCAGTCTTATTCTTTTCTCCTGCTCTGAAAGGACACTTTTTCTTGCTGTTCATTGCTCCAGACCTTCAGAGACCTGTATTTCCTGCCTATGGGAGAAGTGGGAGAAGCAATTCCATCTAAAGTAAAATTGTTGTTTCTGCCCTGGAAATGAATGTATTTTAGGTAAGACCAACATTGCTTTCTACTCAAGTATTGCCAGATGCTTTTGGACTGAGTGGTTTGTCCTCAACAGATTATAACATACATAAAGAAGTCTGTCAAGTCTTTACAAGAGCAAATATTTAGTCACAGGTCTTCAAATAAACTGTTCTATATATCATTGTGATTTCAATCATTCTTCAAAGATCATACAGTTGCATCACATACAGTTTACAAACACATTGTAGTTCTTGAATGGAAGGAACATTTAGTTGCACGTGTACAATATATTTGCAGTTGAAACAACATACTCTTTATTAACAAGCTAGTACCTGCAAAAATGTTTTTCTGTTACTGCACAAACTAAAATGACAGGTTTTGTGGCACCTTACATGTCAATAGTTTAGTCATTATGTCAGCTTTCATGGGCTATGGTCAAGTTCATCAGATATATTCAACATCATGCATATGATGAAATGGACTCTAATTCACAGAAGCTGATGCTAGAATAAATCTGTCAGTGATTACAGTGCTATAAGATGCTTTATTTTTTAAAATTATTTTCAGGGACATGATTTTGACAGAAGTATCTATATGGAAGTTATAACAGGAATAAGATATCCAAAAAGAAGCTATACTGAACTGCTAATTAGAGAAACTATTAGGAATGTGGTAGTTTGTTCATTCCTTCAAACAGGCTGACTGCAACAATACTATATTGGCCACGATCTATGCACTTGAACTCCTTGATAGGTACTTGGCTTGGTCCTAGATTCCCATTTGCTGGTTAAACTGTTGTGTACAAAAATATAGAGATCACATAGCAGAGGGTTATTTTGTACAGTAGTTCTATAATTCAGAAGACTAAGCAGAGACCTAAGATTCTGTTAGTTGCAATTTGGCTTGTCTCTTCCTTAAACTGTTATGTTTAAGCTTGACATTGTAAGAATAATTAGTTATGGAATTTGTGCCAGATTTTGCTTCTGCTTCTTTCTCCCTGTCTTTCTTTCTTTCTTTCTTTCTTTCTTTCTTTCATGATGTCTTACATAGTACAAGCCAGAAGGCAGAGATGGCCCCCTTTTTTAATCTTTGTATAGAACAGATAATTTTAGGTACTTTCAAGTGATTAGTTGTAATAAATCTAGTGAGATTCATTGCAAAACTGGCTTCTACTTGGAATTGTATTCTTCTGATTAACAGCTGGGGGAAATACACAGCAACTTTATGAGATAGTATTTGGCTGAACAGGAATAATGTTGAACTGCATTCATATTACTAAATGAATATGCTTTGAGACAAGTTTTCATTTTTTTTTTCCTTCAAAGCAAGACAAATGAGAAAAGAAGAAGAGGACATGCTGTTTAGAGAGGTGTGATGAGACAGAGAGGTAAGACCGGTTTCAGGAGGACAGCTGGGAACAGAGAGATGAGACGGAGTGGTTATGAATGGGAGAAAAAGATATTATGAAATCAGTATTGTTGAGCTGTTGTAATAATAGCCAAGTATTTATCTGTGGGAGGGTGATAGGAAGACAAATATTGAGTTGGAAGAGATCCCACCCAGTCCAACCCTCTGCCATGCAAGAATACCCAATTGTAGGACTCCTGACAGATGGCCATCCAGCCTCTGTTTAAAGATCTCCAAAGAAGAAGTTTCCACCACTCTTCAAGGGAGCGTATTCCACTGTCGAAGAGCTCCTACTATCAGGAAGTTTCTCCTAACATTGAGGTGGAATCTCTTTTCCTTTAGTTTGAATCCATTGCCCTGTGTCCTATTCTCTGAAACAGCAGAAAACAAGCTTGCTCCGTCCTCAATATGACATCCTTTCAAATATTTAAACGTCTTAATTTTGTTTGTTAATATCCTCAAGTGTTAAAGATTTGTTAGTAATGTAAACACAATGAAATTGGATGATTATGGCTCTTTTACATGGAGACTGACACACTGTGTAAAATGGGACTCTCTGTAAATATAGAAACTTAGAACAAAAATACTGTTTTTGTCTTGGTTAAAAAAATTCAGCATTTCTATCATGTCACCTCTTAACCTGCTCTTTCTCAGGCTAAGCATACCCAGCTTCTTGAGCCACTTCTCATAGGACATGGTTTCCAGACATTTTACCATTTTGGTTGCCCTCCTCTGGATACGCTCCAGCTTCTCAACATCCTTTTTGAATTTTGGTGCCCAGAACTGGACACAGTATTCCAGGTGCATCTGACCCAAGCAGAATAGTGTGGTATTACCACTTCTCTTGACTGAGATTGTTGTTGTTGTTAACTGCCCTTGAGTCAATCTCGACTCATGGCGACCGTATGGATGAGACATCTCCAAGACGCCCTGTCCTCCACTGCTCTGCTTAATTCCTGCAACCCCTTAATAACCATAGTGACCTCCTTAATAGAGTCCATCCATCTGGCATGTGGCCTTCCTCTCTTCCTACTTCTCTCCACCTTTTTCAGCATTATTGTCTTTTCTAATGACTCTTCTCATGATGTGTCTGAAGTATGACAGTCTCAATTTGGTCATCTTGGCTTCCAGGGAGGTTTCCAGTTTGATCTGCTCGAGGACCCCCTTGTTTGTCCTTTTGATTGTCCATGGGATCCTCAGCACTCTTCTCCAGACCCACATTCTCTCAAATGCATTGGTTTTCCTCCTCTCTCCTTTCTTGACTGTCCAGCTCTCACATCCATCCATGGTAACAGGGAATACAATGGCTTGTATGATTCTGACTTTTGTGCTGATTTGTATGTCTTTGCATTTTAGAATCTTTTCTAGATCTTTCATAGCCACCCTCCCCATTCTTATTCTTATTCTGATTTCCTGACTGCAGTCCCCATTTCCATCAATGTTTGATCCCAGATATGAGGACTCTTTTACTATTTCTATTTCTTCATTGTCTAGCTTGAACTTGTGAAGGTCGTCGGTGGTCATTATTTTTGTTTTCTTTATGTTCAGCATTAAGACTGCCTTTGCACTTTTTTCTTTGATCTTCCTTAGTAGGTGTTCCAGGTCCATGAGATTTTTTGCTAGTATTCTGGTGTCACCTGCATATCTTAGACAGTTCCTCCTATTTTCACTCCTCCTTCTTCTGTGTCCTAGCCTGCTTTTCTTATAATATGTTCTGCATATAAGTTGAACAGATAAAAGTGAAAGGATGCAGCCTTGTCTGACTCCTTTGCCAACTGGGAACCATTCTGTTTCTCCATTTTCTGCTCTGAGAGTAGCCTCTTCTCCTGAGTACAGATTCCTCATCAGGACTATAGGATGTGCTGGCACTCCCATGTTTTTAAGGGCATTCCATAGCCTTTCCTGATCTATGCAGTCAAAGACTGAGATACTGCATTCCTATTGATGCAGCCTAGGACTGCATTGGCTTTTTTAGCTGCTGCATCACACTGTTGACTCATGTACAACCTCAGTTTCTTCAGCTGGTGTTGCTTGGTCTGGGAAAGAAAGAGCTTGTCTAAACGCAAGGTGACTTTGCATGCCTCTGAAACTCTAAAGGAACTACAGAGACAAAATTGCCAGCCTGAGGGGAGGGTATCTTGGCAACATAATGGAAATATGGCTGAACTGTCCATTTCAATTTCACCAGGATAAACAGCTCTTTTCTTCAGCATTCTGTTTCCGTAAATGTTTTGCCCCAAAGATATGAATAAATCCTTCCAGGCAACAACCTTTCTTGCCTCCAATCCTGACAGTAGATTCTTTTCATTATTGCTTTTAAAATACATGTAGGGCTTTTCAATTCTGTAAAAAGTGTTCCAGGCAAGATCAGCCCAAGACATTTTGCTGCCTGGGGCTGCAAACAAAATGTGACTGTGAAGCAAGAAGTAGGCAAACCTGGGTAGAAGCAGAAATGCAATGCATGAAATGCTGTGTATTGGGGTCTATGGGAGAAAGGCCAAGATATTCTGGGTATATCCCGGTTCTGGCGCTGAACAGGCTGGACGTTGCCCAGTCTCTTTGCACCAGAACTGGGGTGAGAGCTATGCATTGTCCAGTCTACCCACTGAGAGAATGGGGAAATGCCATTTTATTTTATTTTATTTTATTTTATTTGTTGTAACCTGCCTCGATCCACAAGGAGAGGCGGGCTATAAATAAAATGCATTATTATTATTATTATTATTTATTTGGCCCATGCAGACAAATAGGGCACATCCGAACTAGAGAGAGGGTAATTTAGCAATGTTACGTAGATAAGACCAGTTAGGAAAGGAGGAACAGATAATGTCTGAACAGAGTTTTGGTTTGATGGGAACTGAGAAAGTGGAAAGAGTTCAAGGAGAAGTGTTTTTGAAACAGAAGTGTTGCAATGAACTGTGTGTTTAACCAGCAAATGAGTAGATATTTATTATCCCTGTTACAAAAGACATCTGTATTGTTATTTTGTTTTCTGCAACTCTGGATGTTTCATTTAAGAGTTGGAAAGGAAGATTTGGGCATGCATTACTACACTGGGCCCTTTGTATCCACTGAGGTTTGGTTCCAGGACCCCCCTGTGGATAGCAAAGTCAGAGGATGCTCAAGTCCTATTATATACAATGGTATAGTAAAATGGTTTCCCTTTTTTTGGGGGGGGGTTTAAAAAATATTTGCAAGCTGTGGGTGGTTGAATACGTGGATAAAGAATATGGTTGGCCAACTGTGCACAGAATCCAGTGATCACCACAGCCACTTATACAGTATAGCAGTCACATCGAGGCTCAAGTACCAGTACCAGATCCAAGGAGGGATTTTGTGAGTAAAGGAGCAAGGTAAGTGATAAGAGCCCAAAGATTGGAATTGTGTGGCTAGATAGGATTTCCATCACATGCCATCAATGGCCCTCTGCCATTCTTTATACAAAAACCAACTGGACTGCCAATTGAAAGTTTGTTCAAAACTGATGATCAGGTGAACAGTTTGATTTTGGGGATTCAGGGCAGTCTGCTTAGCAGAGTACTCTTCTCCAATACTTTGCTGGCACCTCCTAGGATCTTGGCTAGTCCTGGATTCTGCTAATGAAATATGCAGCCACCTTGGGTCCTGTGCAAGGAGAAATGACAGATAATAAATAATTGCTTGTTTGTTTCATTGATTTATATTCCTCCTATAAATACATGTCTTGTTTGAAATCGAAACACAGCTTCCCCATGAACACTATGTTACCTTATGTTGGCAAAAAATTTAGTTGGTAATATATATTGTTGGTGAAATTTCTGGCTGTTTAGGAAACAGAGTAGTACTTCTCAATTGCTCCTAAGTTTTAGATGTTTTCTGATAGAATAAAGTTTGCTAGGATCCTGTCCGCATGGCCAAATAAACCAACCTCCCCCAGTCCTCTCAGCAAGAAGGCCAGAATATGCAAGGCACAATCCTAGAGTCTGGCACAAACTGTCTGGATGACGTCCCGGCTGTTCAGCATCAAACCCAGGGTATATCCCTCTTACTGCAGATTTGTTAAAGTCCTCAGTTACTCCAGATCTTCCCAGAAGATCTAGCACATTACGTCTGACACTTGGTGGCTGTTTGTATGGTGTGTGCCACATGGCACCACTACAGGTCACTTCACTCCGAGGTCAGAAAGGGGTGCCTAGCCATAGCCAAGGCTGGGCATCTTGTTTGGACCACAGAAGTGAGCGACTAACTGTGGCAGTGACCACAGCAAGTAACACAGTAGGACACCCATTCAAACAACTGCCTGGCATCAGAATGACGGTCTAAGGCAATTTGGGGGGATCGGGGCAACTCTGGAACCAGGGTACTCAGGGTTGTCCCCAGAGTAACCTGGCCAAAGCTGTTCAAAGGTCTGCCTAGTCCAGTATCTTGTTTCGCACAATTATCCAACCATCTATAAAGATATAAAGGGAAAATATGGGGGGGGGGGATGCTCCACTGAGTGGTGGAAGCATATTATTATTTTATTAATTATTATTATCATCATTTTTATTATAATTATTCTTATTATTTCTTAGTTGCCTCTCTATGGATCAGGGCAGGGAACAACAACAATTAACAGACCCACCGCATCAGTTAAAACACATCACTTAAAATACACGTCAATTTAAAAGGGCAGTTTAAAAGGACAAGATGTGCACATATTAAAACAATCCACATTGAAAATTCATCATTTAAAATTCACAGTTTAAATTAGTGCAGATTATGTAGGCAAATGCTCCATCTGGCATGCAGCTCCGATTTGCATGTTGGGCTGAACCGTGCCATCGTTTTTATTTCCACATACCCTCCAACTGTCCCAATTTGGCAGGAGCAGTCTCAGTTCTTTGTTGTCACACTTTTTCAGCTGCTTCTAATATGTCTCAGTTTTTGTCTCCCCTTCCCAATGTTCCCCTTTGTCCTATCTTATGCTTATCGTACGGCACTTAAGGAACGGGAATGGAACGGAACAGGCAAAAACACATTTTACTGGACGGGAGAATGCCACCGATGCCGCCAGAAGTCCCCAAGGTGCTCCCCAGCCATTCCTGGCAGCTGATTTTGAAGAACGATTTTGAACCATCCTTCAAAAATCAGCTGCCAGGAACAGCTTGGGGACTCCCGGCGGCATTGGTGGCATTCTCCCATCCAGTAAAATGTGTTTTTGCCCATTCCGTTCCATTCCATTCCATTCCATTCCCATTCCCTAAGAGCCGTGCAATAAACTTATTACTTCAGGTTGCAAGCTGAGCTCAGGTTGCAAAAATTGGGGAGGACTTGAGGTAGAACTTAATAGAAATTCAAAATAACTCTGGGGCACTGAACCTGACCCTGCTTGCCAGCCCAAAGGTTACTCAGAAGTTTCCAGAGTAGCCCAGAAGTAGACGAAAGAAGGCAAAACTTCATCTCTCCACCTTTACAAGTGGCAATGAGTGGCAGACTCCATCTGAACATGTGGCTCAATCTAGCTATCATGGCTAAGAGTGGTGACAGAGTTTGCCTTGTTTCTCATTATTTTCATCCAAAGTACTATACAAATGTCTTTATTTTTTCATTTGGAAGGATCTGAAACAATGCTACTAGCAATGTGGAAGAACAGTTTGCCGGAGTCAAATTGCTAA
Organism: Phrynosoma blainvillii; assembly: GCA_026167975.1. NCBI lineage: Eukaryota > Metazoa > Chordata > Lepidosauria > Squamata > Phrynosomatidae > Phrynosoma > Phrynosoma blainvillii. The sequence continues at coordinate 7,150,569 of JANUYF010000007.1, read as the reverse complement.
ATACCAGTCAATCCATAAAAAGAGGTTTCATGCATGAGTTCACCTCCTTGGGAGGTATTCAGATTGACTTGGTACGGATTTATTCACAAGTCAATTTATGATTATAGTTCACAGAGCGTTTAAATATAATTTGGACTTGAGATATAATTGTACTGTAACACAGCTTCTGTCAGCTTGCTTCCAGCTTTCATTTACAAATATGATCTAGTGAGTGCTAAGCTAGTTTGTTGTCTTTTCTGTTATGTTCAAAAGTGTGGGGTTTGCTTAGAAATGCAGTCATCATCATCATCATCAATTTATTTATTTATTTATTTATTTACCAGTTCACCAGTTTGCATGGCACTTTATAGAATTTCATGAGTAAAAAAGAGACAGGTTCCTGCCTCAGTCACCTTACCGTAATGTGATATAAGAAGCTTGTGAACAGATGTTTTCTTAAAGCAGAGGTAGGGAATTATTTTTGGCCTAGGGGCCAACTTCCAATTTGAGAAAGGTCTCAGGGGCCTTTGTGGGTAGAGCCAAAGACTGTTGTTGTGTGCCTTCAAGTTGTTTCTGATTTATGACAACCCTAAGGTGAACCTATCATGGGGTTTTCTCGGCACATTTCTTCAGAGGGCTTTTCCCATTTCCATCGTCAGAGGCTGAGGGAGCGTGACTTGCCCAAGATCAACCAGTGGATTTACATGGCTGAGCAAGGATTCAAACCTTGGTCTCCAGAGGCCTACTCCAATGCTTAAACCACCACACCATGGTGGCTTTGACTCTGGGCCAAAAATAATTCTTACTAATCTGGACATTTTCAGACATAATACAGTCCTATTGTTTGAATGTCTACTCTGGAGCGATTCCCAATGGAGCAATTTCCTGAGCTGCAAACCTGAGTTCAGTTCCATGCAAGTTGTTCATTCACACACTTTTAAGTACAGTAAGACTCTCTTATTTGTGGGACTGCTATCTTCATTTTCAGCTACTCACAGTCACCGCTACCAGAAATGTTTGTGGGCCTCTCTGTGTCCTCCAGAGAGATTCTTTGGTATGCTTGGACCAGAAGCATCTTTTGAGGAAGCAGAAAGGAAAGTGAGGAAAGTTGGGAGTGGATTAGTTTTCTCGAATTCCAGAAGGCAGAAGTTCAGAAGGGGGGAACCCTCCTGGCTACATGTAGGCAAAATATTTGTTGTTGTGTGCCTTCAAGTCATTTCCAATTCATGGAACCTTAAGCCAAACCTATTGGGTTTTCTTGGCAAGATTTGTTCAGAGGAGGTGTGCCATTCCTTTCCCTGAGACTGAGAGCATGTAACATGCCCAAGGTCACCCAAAGCGTTTCATGGCCAAGCTGGGAATCAAACCCAGGATGATAGGAATCATAGTCCAACACTCAGACCACTATGCCATTCTGGTTCTCAAAATATAGGGTTCACCATTATCTGCAGTTTCAGGTATCCGTGGGATGTCCTGGAACTTATCCCAGAGATAATGGGGTCTTACTGTGACCTCTTTTCATTAAAGCTCATCATCCTTGTAGGATCTTCCAATGAAAATGGATGTACATTCAACTATATGTTCTGAAAAATCTCAGGAAATTTTTAAAAAACACTCTTATTTATAGGATTAGTGTTAATTGATTTTTGGCATTCTTTTGAGTCTGTGCATGTAATAATAATAATAGAAGTAATAATACTATCATTAGTAATAACTAGTGGTATTCGGTATGACCTAGAATTAGAGATCCATAACTGCTCTGTATCCACTAACCTTAAAATAGCCACAGCCCATCTTAATAGCCAGCAGTCACATCAGGCAAAGGAGATCTGTTCTGCTTGAAGCAAGGATGCAAAGAGAAGGATGTTTCCAATCCCTTCCTTGCTTCCATCAAGTGATATTACAACCATCAGAAACAGGGCTGGGTCTTCAGCTGCACCTAGGAGAATGGGCCAAGACATGGAACTTGCTTGCATCACCTTAACTGAATTTCAGTGGGGAGAAATGCAAGACATTACACTTAGGTAGAAAAAATAAAATTCACAGATAGAGGATGGGGGACACCTGGCTTGACAACAATACTTTTGAAAGGGGTCTAGGGGTCCTAGTGGACAACAAGTTGAACATCAGTCACCGGTGTGATGCGGCCGCTCAAAAAGCCAATGTGATTCTAGGCTGCATCAATAGGATTATAGTGTCTAGACTGAGGGAAGTAACAGTACCACTCTATTCTGCTTTGCTCTCACCTCACTGGGAATATTGTGTCCAGTTCTGGGCACCACAGTTTAAAAAGGATGTTGACAAGTTGGAGCGCGTCCAGAGGAGATGGCCATAATGGTGAAAAGTCTGGAAACCATGTCCTATGAGGAGTGACCTAGGGAGCTGGGTATGTTTAGTCTGGAGAAGAGAAGGTTAAGAGGTAATATGATATCCTTGTTTTAATAGTTGAAGGGGTGTCATATTGAGGATGGAGCAAGCTTGTTTTCTGAAGCTGCAGTGAATAAGACCTGGAGCAATGGATTCAAACTGCAGGAAAAGAGATTCCGCCTAAACATTAGGAAGAACTTCCTGACAGTAAGGGCTGTCTGACAGGGGAAGACGCTCCCTCGGAGTATGGTGGAGTCTCCTTCTTTGGAGGTTTTTAAACAGAAGCTGGATGGACATCTGTCAGGAGTGACTTTATTCTGTGTTCCTGCATGGCAGAAGGTTGAACTGGATGGCCCTTGTGGTCTCTTCCAACACTACGATTCTGTGATTCTATGAATTAAGTAGTCAATCTAGGATTCCAGTGATCAATATTATTATTAGCTGCTTACACCACCTTTTTGGCATAAATGCAGAGTACACTTTAAATCAATAAAATAGGAAAGAGGCCATGGGTGCATTTACACTGTACAAATAATACAGTTTGACACCACTTTAAATACTGTAGCTCCATTCTGTGGAATCCTGGAATCTGTAATTTTACAAGGTCTTGAGCTTTCTCTGCCAGAGAGTGTTGTTGCCTCACAAACCTGCAAATCCCAGAATTCTCTGGGATGGAGTCATGGCAGTTAAAGTGGTGTCAAATTACATTATTTCTACAGTGTAGATGCACCTCATATTGTCAGGTGGCAAAATGACTTGGAATGGCTCTACTGTCATATCATGTGCATGACTGTTGGCTCATTGCATTCTTTGTGAATAAAGATCTATTCATTCCAGTTGCATTTTTAAAAATCCTTTTTTTGCAAAAAGTTGAATTGCTTTTTGGAAAGAGTTTTGAAGGCAGAGTTGGTTTGCCCATCCCCCAATATGTATGGGTTTTTGCATTTATTGCTGCCCACATACCCTCCTACCAAAGTTGTACTTTTTGCATTCATTTCAAAGTTTTGTTTGCATTCTTGACATATTTGTGCTCTCCCACCCAGCAGCTCAGCTTTTTATGTTTAACTGAGGAAACGGTTTGTTGTGATGATTTATTTTGCTATGATATCAGTAGCTTTCACAGAAGGCAACAGACAGGAAGTTTCCAACATCAGTTAAATTCAGAAATAATAGTAACTTCTCAAATATTATGAAAAATACTGATTGTAATCTGTTAGCTGGATAGCAGGAAAGGGAGCCACAATAAAGGAACAACAATGAGTTTATAATACACACCCAACAATGAGTTTATAATACAATCCACAAGATGGTTATCTAGAAAGCTACATGGATTTTGACGTTATCCGCATTCTCCAGAATGTCTTATTTGAACTACTGGCCTATCACTATCAAATAAAGACTATCACTAGCAAATATTTGAATATTTGGATATTAAGATCCTCTGGGCCTTTATCCCAGTTTCCCCAAGCTCTCAGGATTGTCATTGGTGGCATCCCAGTTGGGGATTGCCCTTCCCAGATCAGCCTAAGCAAGATTAGATCCAAACTAAGAGCAAGGCTGGCCCAGGTGCACTTTTAAGGCATTAACATTGAAGGACGGCGATTCAGAGATGCAGGATGCCAGGGAAATTAGGCCTGGCTTACTATTCATTTTAACACTAGGTTATAGAGTTGCCAGTCCAGGATTGTCCCGGATCCTGAGGTTTCCAAGCCAAATCCTGAAGCCTCTAGTGATGTCATTACCTGCCATGCATTAAGTGCCAACTGTAATTGTTCACAGCTTGTTATTCAAATATGCACACACATTATTTTCCTGTTTGTAAATTAAGATAAAAAAAAATCTTAGCCAAAGAGACTTTTTGCAAATCAAGGTGAAACGAAAGAATTTTATTCTTTCTCATTGATTTAAAGAGGTGGAATAAGGAACAGTTAATTTAGCATACCTGCAACATCAGCAATCTAAAATATGCAGATGATGCCATACTGCTAGTGGAAAATATCACTGACTTGGAACAATTACTAAGGAAGGTAAAAGAAGAAAGTGCAAAGACAAAAACAAAGATAATGACCATGGAGAAACTACATAAATTCAACCTAGGCAATGAGGAAATCAAGATAGCAAAAGAGTTCCCGTACCTTGAATCAAACATTGATCAGAATGGAGACCGCAGTCAGGAAATCAGAGGAAGACTGGGAATGGGGAGGGCAGCTTTGAAAGAACTGGAAAAGATCCTAAAGTGTAAAGATATACAGGGATGAAGCAGACCGCCCCGAAGAAGCAGCTTCTGGCTGCCCCTTTGAGCGCTGGATCGGGGCTGCGGCAACTGCACGCCGCGACCCCAATCTGGCGTTTTTCCAGCCCAAAAAGAAGTGGCAAAATGTCGCTCCTTTTTGGGATGGAAAAAGCCACCCCTCTTGCTGCACCAGCAGCTCTTCCACGTTTCTGTGGCATGAGGCGTCTAATCGCCGTGCTGCAGGAACGTCCCAGTGCTTCTCGCCATCTGGGCAGGCGGGCAGCGTGATGCCGGATTAGGGCCAGAGTTGGGGTATGCAGCGTGCGGTCGCCATGCCCCCAAACTGCCAGGATGCTGGCTCTTGTTGCTGATCTATTCAGCCCCACCCTAAAGCTAGAATCGTCCAAGCCATTGTATTCCCAGAGTGGGAGAGTGAAGAAAGCAGATAAGAGGAAAATCAACTCATTTGCAATATAGTGCTGGAGAAGAGTGCTGAGGATACTGTGGAGAGCCAAAAAGACAAACAAGTGGATCCTTGAGCAGATTAAGCCAGAAATCTCCCTCGAAGCAAAGATAACTAAACTGAGACTGTCGTACTTTGGCCACATCACGAGAACGCATGACTTACTAGAAAAGATAATAATGCTAGGAAAGGTGGAGGGCAGTAGAAAGAGAGGAAGATCTCAATCAGGGAGATCACGGGTGTGAAATTACAGTAAATAGGCAAAGCAGTGGAAGACAAGGAATCTTGGAGATGTCTCATCCACAGGGTCAGCATGAGTTAGGGATGTCTCAAGGGCAGTTACAATAACAGCACCTTCTTCTAGCCAGAAGGTGGATGCAGACGAGAGCAAAGGGTGATAGGGCCAGAAGGAAAAGAAAAACTCACTAAACAAATATATAGAACTTCCTGGAGAGTCTTTTCATGTCGGAGCAACAAATACATTTAATCTTACAAATCGTAGCAAACAGATTTGTGCACAGCCCTTTTCCCTTGCCAGGAGTTCAACCCAGTTTAACTGGAGAATTTACACCCTCTTCTCCCATCTGAAGATGACCCATGAAAACTGAGAACCCCGTAGGCTAACACTCTTCTATTTGTTGGACCGTGTAATAAGGAATGATTTTGATTTTATCTGCTGTAAGCTTTTTATCTTCTGTTTTATCTGCTGTTTGAATAACTTCTTCTGCCAACACATCCTCTATTTGCTATCTTTAATAGTTTTTTTTTCCCCTGTTGTTATTTGACTTTATTTTTGTCTGCCATTATCATAAATGTGGCTGTTTTAATAGCGTTTGTTGCTTGTTGCTATGGTTGTTTTAATTTTTAACAAAACACGATACGTTATCCACAATGATATACAGTTTCAAGATTATAATAAAATTCTTTGAATATGCAACATTGCTCTGGGGCATAAAATACCTAGTTCCTATTATATTGTCTCTATTTAAGTTTGGAAATAGAAGATTACGCCAGTAAATTACCAATAAAGATGTAGAATTATATGGAGTGTATGATGCCTCCTACAATAAAAGATAATTTCCATTGTCAATTAGCTACTGATGTTGTTTCCGTTCTGTTGGAAAATGAGGCTGCAAGTTTTCCTCTCTTCAGCAACCTAGTAAATACACAAGAAGGTATTTTAGGAGGGAAAAACATAATGTCCATCCCAGTAAGAAGCACTTATATCTGGGTTTGCTTTCCATTGAAAGGAGGTTGCTGGAGGCTTTTTGGTTTTCTGTAACATTTGCATTTATTTACAAAGAGGTAGAGGCACAGCTAAATGTTCCTAGACCCCAGATGTTGTGTTGCCTGGGGCAGACCACAAGACTACTTCCATTCCATGTAGAGAAGCTATCTGGATTGGTGGTTTGAATGTTTCTTCAACACTGTCCAGTGGGATTGGAAACTCCATCATACCTGAGGGCACCTGGTCAATTGAACAGGTATAAGACAAGCGGAGTGGAACACAGAGCACCAAGAAAGAGAGGTGGCCAAGGGGTTCTCAGGGTGAACAGTTGGATTCTGCATATGAATAGGACTAATTTTTAATAGGACTGATTTGTGCTCGTAATCAGATTTATAGGGAGAAAGCTAGTACCCCCAAAATCTGACTATTTTAATAAATAAAGGTATTTCCCCCATCATACAAGTGTTTTGGCTGTGGGGATTGCCACCACAAAGTGTTTTTACTCCACTTGGAAAAAAAGATGCCAAGAGTAGGGTTGCTAGAGTGAGAACTGGAGAGGACTCTTGTACCTTTAGTGGTTGTATTCAAAGATATAGCCACGTTAGTCTGTAGAATCAGTACGTAGAGAGATCTTGTAGCACCTTTGAGACTATAAATGAAATAAAGAAGCTAAGTAGACTGAAGTCTATTCTATTTCATAGACTGAAGTCTATGAAAGCTCATGCTTCCAACTTTTTTCTTTCGGTTAGGGGGATGCAGATGGGCAGCCCTGGGCCGCCCTGGGAAGTGGAGGATTGGGGCCGAGGCACTGCTCAGCTCTTTTGCGCCTTTTCTGGCACAGTGCATTAAGACGCTGCGGCGTGATGATGTCCTGATGGTACGTGCTGTGCATAATGGCACACGCCGTGATGACATCTTCGGCATGGGGTTGGGGCGCCCCGCGGGTGGCTGCCCCTCCCCTTCCCTGCCTCCAAGATGGTGTGCCATCTGTGGAGGCCCTTAGTCTCAAAGTTGCTACATGATATTTCTACATGCTTTAGTTGGTTGTGTAGATGAAAATCTTTTAGCAGGTGTGGGTCATTACCTGAATACATGACCAGCAAGACCTGTTGAAATTCCCCCTTCTTCACACCATCAGAGACACAGGAGCTCGCTTCAGTTTTCACTCTGGCAATCCTACCCAGTACTGATATTGTATAATACGGGTATCAAGCAAAAAGCTTCTACAAGAATGGTGGGCTAGTGTACTTCTCTTTAAGGAATGAAGGAGTTTGAGAGAGGAAGAGAAAGAGAGGGGATGAGGAGGAAGAAAGTAAGAGGAAAATATGTACTTTAAGGTATTTTGGGTTTGGTTTTGTTTTCCAATCTGTGGAAGACTGATATCAAGCACTATGAAATATTCCTGGTTATAGAAGTCATTTGGATCTCACGGACCCAAAAATATCATTACTGCCCCTAGGAAGCAGTAGGGCTTTATTTTCCTCTCCACCTGCTCCACGTTTTTGGACTCTGGAGGAAAGATTATATGCAGTTCTTGTGTTACTGTACTGATTTTTATTTATGTTTTTGTTGTTGTTGTTAATGAGATTATTGTAGCAACCACTTCATTTGAATCACCACATTGTGTAGGTTCCCTTTCAATAACCGAGGAATGCAGAGCCAGTGTGGTGTAGTGGTTTTTGCATTGGAATAGGACTCTGGAGACCAGGGTTTGAATCCTGATTCAGCCATGGAAATCCAATGGGCAGCCTTGGGTAAGTCACATCTCTCAGCCTCAGAGGATGGCAGTGGCAAACCCCCTCTGAAGAAACATGCCAAGAAAACCCTATGATAGGTTTGCCTTAGGATCACCATGTCCGAAATGACTTGGAGTCACACAACAACAACAGCAACAACAACCAGGCACTTTTCTCCACCATTATCTGCACATTAAAAATATGCTTCTTCCAATGGTTCCACAGCTATGTTCGAACATGTTTTCTAGATCCTAGCAACAGAGATGTTTACTGATTGGATTAATCCCTTTTAAATTAAAAAGAGATAAACTCTGCACTCTTTGGCAGAGATAGCTTAAAGACATTGTAAAACCACAAATCCCAGGCTTCAATAAAATTGAGCCACAACATTTAAAGGTTTTTGGACTGTACTATTTCTATAGTATAGTATAGTATAGTATAGTATAGTATAGTATAGTATAGTACATCTATAGTATAGATGTACCCCTGGTCTATGAAACCTTATGCTACAACTTCTTTTGCACAGTTACAGTAGTCTCAAAGATGCTACAAGATGCATTTCCATACTTATTTTCCCACTGTTGTTGAAACAAATATTTCTTTAAATGAATACTATGAACATGCTCCTTTATCAATCAATCAATCAATCAATCAATAGAAATTTATTCGGTCATTGACCAGCAGAATCAAAATTATAAGTACAATACAATGTAATTACAGTAAAAATTCAAGAATTTCTAAACACGATTATTAACATTAAAATCATACAAGTAAAAAAGTAAAAACTTTTAGCACTTCAGAATAAAAGTTTGAGCATGTCCAGGGCCATACGCCATTTCTCCTGAGATTCGTTACTTCCCCATCAGTCTTTGCCAAATTGGCTTTGTTATTTCCCTATGACCATATAAAAAGGTTATATCATCAATATAGCAAAATTGGTACCTCATATAGAACCATATACGGCCGGCATAATCAACCTGAAATGACAACCAGGATAGAAAACAGCAATTTCCAGCCAAATTCTGAGAAATTACAATCACAATCTTTGGCGTCGAGAGTTTGAAGCTCAGACGTGCCCAGGGCCAGACGACGCGACTTCCTTGGTTCCATCCCTAACTGCCTCAATCTTACAAATACACAGCTTGCCTGCATTACTTCCCATTAACCATTTGAGGTCGAAGTTTACATACAATATAGCAAAACTTTGCTACCTTAAATACAACCTCAGGTACCTGATTGTTTAGAAGATTGTGGATATAAAAGGTGTCAGGATGACCAGGGTATTTCTCCAGAAGGGGGGTAATCAACTGGTGACGGATGTCTCTATAGAATTGACAATACAAAAAGACATGCTCAATGGTTTCAATTGCATCCGCATCGCAAGGACAAAGGCGGGATTCGTAGGGCACTCTCTTAAACCTACCTTCCAAGACTGCTGTGGGCAGGGCATTGAACCAGGCCAAAGAAAAAGCTCTCCTAAATTTAGGCATTGTGATTTGGAACAGGTATACTGCAGGTGCAGTAACTCGAATTTGTTTATTGGCTACAATATGTTTGGGGAAAGCAGCGGTTTCTAGCTGGCCTTCAACATGCTCCTTTATACATTTGGGAATGCTGTTTTATTATCTCCTGTTTTACCCCTGTTCGATTTTAATTGCATTTTATTGTTTTGATGTGTACTGTTAATATTGATATTTGAAGATGCCCTGGTTCCAAGAGGAACAAATTATTAATATTTTAAACCAATTAATCATAAATTAATCATGGGAGGACTGCAACTCAGAAACTAATGATGCTTTTGTTTGCTACTCCTCTTTCTTAATGTATGTTATATAGATTAATAATTATATTTGTCAAATGCCTAATGTGGCAACTGGTGTTGTTTATGCTGACTAAGAAGGCCAATTGTTTTGATCACAATCTTTGGTAAATGCATCTTTAGTAAATTCAAATTCTCTGCAAATGTGCTCAGGAGTAAATCCCATTGCACCCAGTGGAATTTAGTACTGAATGCACATAAGAAGATAGAGCAGCTATAACTCTAATCATTGTACAGAAGAGAGGATTCTTCAGTGAGGATTTCATTTCCTGATATTAAAGCCTGCAGATTTCCAATATTGGTGGTTTCTGCTCAGTGCTGTTTCTTCTATATACAGATATACCTCAGTTAACAAAGAAAATGTTTACAGAAACTTTGGTACCAGAGATAAAAATAACATGGAAAAAATAGGGATAGCTTATTGTTGCTAACTGCCTTTGAGTTGGCCTCAACTCATGGCAACCCTATGGATGAGACATCTCCAAGGCCCCCTGACCTCCACTACTCTGCTCAAGTCTTGAAGGCTCAAGCCTGTGTCCTCTTTCTTTAAGTCTAACCATCTGGCATGTGGTCTTCCTCTCTTTCTACTGTCCCCTACCTTTCCTAGCATCACTGTCTTTTCCAATAATTCATGCCTTCTCATGATGTGCCCAACGTATGACTGCTTCGCTTAAGTCATGGCTTCCAAGGAGAGTCCGGGCTTGATCTGTTCTAGAACCCATTTGTTTGTGTTCTTGGCCATCCTTGGTATTCTCAGCACTTTGCTCCAATGCCACATCTCAAATGAGTTTATTTTCTTTCTATCGGCTTTCTTCACTGTCCAGCTCTCATATCAATACATAGTGATGGTGAATACAATGGCTTTCATTATCCTCACTTTGGTGTTCAGATTTATATCTTTACACATTAGGATCTTGTCCAGTTCTTTCATCACTGCCCTTCCCAATTCTAGTCTTCTTCTGATTTCCTCACTGCAGTCATTGTTCAAAGCAATATTTGACTATTTGAAATTTCTTATTATCTAGCATAGAATCATAGAACCATAAAGTTGGAAGAGACCACAAGGGCCATCCAGTCCAACCTCCTGCCATTCAGGAAAACACTATCAAAGCACTCCTGACAGATGGCCATCTAGTCTCTGTTTAAAAACCTCCAAAGAAGTATATTCCACCACTCTCCAAGGCAGCATATTCCACTGTTGCACAGCTCTTACCATCAGGAAGTTCTTCCTAATGTTGAAGTGGAATATCTGTTCCTGTAGCTTGAATCCATTGCTATGGGTCCTAGTTTCTGGACCAGCAGAAAACAACCTTGCTCTGTCCTCAATATGACATCCTTCCAAATATTTAAACAGGGCTGTCATGTAATGCCTTAACCTTATCTTCACCAAGCTAAACATACCCAGCTCCTTAAGGCACTGCCCATAGCACATGGTTTCCAGACTTTTCAAAAAAAATGTTGCCCTCCTCTAGCATGCTCTAGCATGTCCACATCCTTTTTGAACTGTGGTGCCCAGAACTGGAACAATATTCCAAGTGAGGTGTGAGCAAAGCAGAATAGAGTGGTACTGTTACTTCCCTCAGTCTAGACACTATACTTCTATTGATGCAACCTAGAATTGCACTGACTTTCTTAGCTGCCATATCACATTGCTGACTCATGTTCAGCCTGTGGTCCAATAAGACATATACTGCCATCAAGGCAGTTGTCCCCTCTCCTATATCTGTGTATTGCATATTTCATGCCCTACATTTCTGCTTACTGAAATTCATTTTGTTAGTTTTGGCCCAGCTTTCTAATCTGTTAAGGTCATTTGGAATTCTGATCCTGTCTTTGGAAATATTAGCAACCCCTCCTTATTTAGTGTCATCTGCAGATTTAATAAGCATGCCCTCTATTCCATCATCCAAGTCATTGATAAAGATGCTGAATAGCACTGGGCCTAGGAGAGAACCCTGTGACACCCCACTGGTCTTTTCTCTCCAGATGAAGAAGAGCCAACGGTGAACACCCTTTTGGTTTGGTCAGTCAACCAACTACAAATCCACCTAACAGGCATATTGTCTAGCCCACATTTTATTAGCTTTTTTGCCAGAATATCATGAGGGACCTTGTAAAAGATCTTACTGAAATCAAGATGTACTACATCCGCAGCATTTCCTTCATCTACCAAGTTTGTGACTTGATCAGGAAAAGAGAAAAGATTAATCTGGTATGACTTGCTTTTGAGAAACCCATGCTGACTTTTAGTGATCACATCATTCTTATCTAAGTGGTTGCAGACTTTTTAATGATTTTCTCTAGAAGCTTTCCTGGTATTGATGTCAGGCTGACTGGATGCTAATTATTTGGGTCCTATTTTTTCCCTTTTTTTTTTTTTTTTTATTCTTTTTTTTTTGAAGATGGGGACATTTGCCCTCCTCCTTTGTGCTGGGACCTCTTCTATTTTCCAGTAACTTTCTAGATTATTGACAGTGCTTCTGGAATTACTTCTGCTAGTTCTTTTAATAATCTTGGATGTGTTTCATCTGGCCCTGGAGACTTAAATTTGTTTAGAATAGCCAGGTATTCCTATACTGCCTTTTCACCTATTCTGTGCTACATTTTTCCTACTGCATCATCAGCTCCATTTCCCCAAGTTGAACAATGCTCTCCTTTTCAGAGAAGAACAAGGCAAGAAGATGTTAAAGGGTTCTACCTTTTCACTGTTCCCTGTTAAATTTCAGCATCTTCTCCAGCAGCCCTACCATTTTCTTGTTCTTCCTTCTGTTATGAACATAACAAAAAAAGTCCCTCTTATTGTTTTTAACCTCTCTAGCAAGCCTAAGCTTGTTTTGTGCTTTTGCTTTTCTGACTATCTCCCTGTATGAGCTGGCTATTTGTTTGAATTCTTCTTTGGTGATTTCACCCTTTTTCCATTTCTTATTCATGTCCGCTTTCAGTCTTAGCTCAGTTAAAATTCCTTTAGACATCCATCCTGGTTTCTTTAGACATCTTCCATTTTTTCTCCTCATTGGAATTATTTGAAATTGTGCTTTCAGTATCTGATATTTAAGAAACTCACGAACCGCCTTCTGTATTAGTATTCCTGACCATGGCATCACCACCAATATTCACCTACATTTACTGAAATCAGCTTTCTTAAAAGACTAGAATGCATGTCTGACTATGCTTAGCTTCTCCTTTCCATTGTATAACAAACTCCAGGAGAACATGGTCACTCCCACCTAAGGATCCCACCACTTGCACCCCATTTACCAGGTCATCCCTGTTGGTTAGGATGAGATCTAAAATAGCTGATCCCCTAGTTGCCTCTTCCACTGGGAAATGAAACTGTCTTCCAGACAAGTGAAGAATTTGTTGGACCTTAATTTTTTTGGTGAAGTTACTTACAACAAATATCAGGATAGTTGAAATCCTCCATTACTACTACATCTCTCCTGTCTGAATGTGTAACCATCTGTTCTAGAAAGGCATCATCCAAGTCCTCAGTTTGGCTTGGAGTTCTCTAAGGGACCCCACCACCACCACATCCCTGTTATTTCTCTCCCTCTTAATTTTTATCCTCATGCTCCCGAATTTGCTTCCAGGATTTAAGTTGTGGATCTGTCCACTGGTGTACACATCCTTAATGTATAATGCTCACCCCTTCCTATTTTGTCTATTTTTCTGAAATAGGCAATACATCTCTATTACTACATTCCAATCATGAGACTCATCCCACAAGGTTTCAGTGATGCCAATTATATCATATTTGTATCACTGTGCTAAGAGTTCAGGTTAATCTTGTTTATTTCCCATGCTCTGTGCATTGGTATAGAGCAGGGGTAGGCAACCTTCCCCCTTTAAGGGCCGAGGGACTTCAGCTCCCAGAATCCCAGGAGCTGTTGGCCAACATGGGACTATTGGCCAACATGGCTGAGGCTTCTGGGAGCTGAAGTCCCTCAGCCCTTAAAGAGGAAAGGTTGCCTACCCCTGGTATAGAGACATCTAGGACCATGGACTATTTCCCCTATCTGCTTTCTGAAGTTCTTTTCTCCCACTGTTGGATTCCTGTGCTATTTGCTTGTTCTCTGTATAACATTTGGGCTATTATCTCCACTCCCTGATGATATGAAAGCAAAGCCACAATCAAAGATAAGCTGTTGGATCCAGACTTAGATCTACTCTCTTTAACTGTGGACCCAACCTTACACCTGCAAACATCCATTAATCCTGTATTCTTTGTCTGATATTGTTAGGACCATTTCCAAAATCCTCAAAAATCAATGATTCACCATTTAAGATTGCATTCTAGGTTTCCTAGAAAGGGAAATGCATGCAGACAGTGTAAAAGTAGCTCTAACAAGTCAGTATCTACATGGGTTTCATGTAACAAAAGAGGTCCAAATTGCACATATTGACAAATAGCTATGGAAGCAGCTGGTAAAAGGACACATTCAAAAAATGTTCTTAGAAAAATATAGGAAACACTGCTTCAATATGATTTAGGTAATGGGCAGAATGCACTTAAGTAATTCATATAATGTAGAAAAATGCACACCAAACTATGCACATTTGGAAGAAAAATGCATTAAAAGAGGTAGATTTTGACATATAAAAACAAGATGATAGCATCTGGCATGACTGAACACAGAGGTGGAGGAAGGAGGAAGTCCAGAGATGTGGGCTTTACAGAGGTGCACATTACCAGTCATTTTTTAAACATTTTCCCCGTTATCTCCACATTATTGCTGTGTTCTGATGACATGCTTCAGGCTAGACAGGTTGTGCCATTTCATCCAGAAAGGCTGGCAGTTCATCTTACTTCAACAACATAGCAAGCTCTGCACAGATTGATAGGTCAGTAATCTGTTTCACTCAATAGCTGTGTTCATGTGGAAATATAGTGTTCACTGCACTATTATTTAAGTGCAATAGCTTGAAGCAAAGGAAGGTGCCTTCCAGTGTTATAATTCAACTGTCTGGTTATTTTCTAGCACTCACAAAAAAGGGGGAGGGGGATGTATTCCCTTGTTCTGCTTGAAAGGACATCTCCCCATTTTACATGGCATATACATCTCCATCATGTTTCCCATATGTCAGACTCAAGGTAAACACCATAACGGATAAAGGAAAGGCACACATCTGTAACATGTCGGAAAGCTACCCAGTTATTTCCCTCTGTTGGAAGGCACAGCTGTGTATACTACACACCTTATCTCAGGCTCCCTAAACTAGACTGCCAAGTGGAATATGTAGACTGCCTTGGAGAGTGGTGGACTCTCCATCTTTGAAGTCTTTAAACGGAGTTTGATGGGCATCTTTTAAGAGTGCTTCAGTTGTGTATTACTGCAGGGGATGTGGTTGGACACAATGACTTTTGAGGCCCTTTACAGTGCTAAGATTCTATGATTCTAGACTGTTGTTAAACTCTGTTATTTATCCAGGCATGGGGCTTTCTTGATATTCAGTATACATAAACTGGGTTTGATTGGTTTTATTCAGGTGCCACCCCAATACGTTTTCCTACCTAGGCAACCAAACTGCCTCATACCCAAGGCCAGTCGAATAATTTTGGCATGTGAAACAGAACATCTCCCCAGCACCTCCTCTCACCTCCTTACAGGAAACAATACATCTACATCAAATAAATAACATTTTGACACTACAAGTTACACCAGGACTAGGCCTAGTGTGATTCTCTTTCCCTACTCAAAGTCAATATTCATAGAATACTTCCAAAAAAGATGCATTTCATTTTACCACTAAATTCTATTACATCCTACTATTTATGTGTTTGAATGTTGGACTAGGACTCTGGGAGACCAGATTTCAAATCCTCCCTCCACCATGGAAACCCACTGGGTGACTTTAGGCAAGTCATACTCTTTCAGCCTCAGAGGGAGGCAATGGTAAACCCTCTCTGAACAAATCTTATTGAAAAAACCCTATAATAGATGCTCCTTAGGGTCAGCGTAAGGTATCAACAAAGAGAAGACACACAACAACAATTAATGTTTTTTTGTTTGGTTTTGTGCATCACGGTAGTGTACAACACTAACATAAAGTCCTAAATTATTTCTTTTAATCAAAGGGAAGTTCTTAATACTCTTAAACATATAGAGTCTTTTTCCAGTAAAGAAAGAAAATATGAAATTGGACCATTAGGAACTACCAATAAAATCACTTCAAGAAACCAATCATCATGAAAAGACCAAGAAGATCAAGTAATTCCTTTGAAGGTTGGCAGTGCAACTAATAGGACTGAGTCTGTTATGAGAAAAATTGTATCAGTAAAGATGAACACTAAACATAATGGCCAGCCTCTGGACTTAACACAAGACATCACAAGTTATTTTGTCATGCTGTAGTGCACATTCTCTTAATGGCCACCAGCAATTGCACCCTTTGGGTGTTAAATTCTTCTTCTTCCACAGGATTAATGGGTCTGAACTCTACCATTAAAATAGAATCCTTTTTTTTTTTTAAACTGCAAAGCTCTTTTATAACAAGTAATACCAGTGTCACAGTTCCAGGGATGGAATTGATCTGAAATGTCAAATGGTGGTTTTAAGTCTCCTGCACGCCAGACTGATACACAGAGAGGCGAACTGAATAATTTAGTCTCAATAAAACTGCCATATTTTCTGCATCAGTGTTAAAATCATGACAAATGCATTTACACCTTGAAGTGTTTAAAGAATACTAGGCAACACAGGGAGCATGAAAAGTGTTGGGAACCTGAAGGGGGGAAAAACAACCCAGCATTTCCCAAATGCGTTTGGTGGAATGGAAAGTCATGGACAGACCTATATATGCCATTAGTGTGTGAGAATGTCAATTCAAATTCAAAATCCTTTGTGCATGGAAATAAAGTGGCAAATCCAGTTGGTGGACAAAAATGGAGGAAATTAACCTGAGGTGAGAAGAATAGATTAGTGTTGGAAACAGAGAGGGATGTGATGAATGGGTCAAGGGTGCCCCAATGAAGATGGGGGTTAGATACTGTTGAAATGTGTAGAGTGTGCCAGGAAACCACTATCTTTATTCAACCCTTTGCTGATGGACTGTAGTCTGTGGATGAACTCCAATTCTGTTGTTTCTCTTTCCAATCTTCCTTTGATCCAAGACTGCTGTTCTGAGGTCTGAGATGGAATACCCAGGTAGATAGAAATGTTCTGCCTTCTGTTTTTGTGTATTCCCATTCCTAATGTCTGATTTATGTCCATTTATCCTCTGGCCCATGGATTGGCCTGTTTGCCTGATGTACAGTGCTGGTGGGCATTGATGACATAGTATGGCAAAAATTACATTGGAGGGTGAGCATGTGAAGTTCCCCCCAATATTGTGGGCGATGCCATTAGGTCTTGTGATGACTTTTCCTGGATAAATGTGCGAGCAGAGTTGGCATCTTGGTCTGTGGCAAGGTTTTGTACCAGTATCCACATCTGTGTTGTGTGTCCTCCTGTAGGTAAGTACCTGTTTGAGTTTTGTGGGAGAAAGGAAAACTGGCATGAAAAAGAAGTGCCTGAACGATCTGTGCAGGAGAAATAGGACAAAGTATGCTATAGTGTTAGAGTCTAGGGAAGAACATTGGCCCAAGTGGAGGTCTTTTGATCAAGGACCCCTGAAAGGAGTCCAAACACAGATAATTGACAGCTACCCTAGACAAATTAATTACTGATTCTTATGGGAAGAAGCAGCAGAAAAGCACAAAGTTCAGTCTTCCCTCTTGATGGTTACGTCAGCTGGTGGTGCAAGAAATCTCCTTTGCCTTTGTATTGTTTGCATCCTCTGTATCGGCCATTACCAATGCCCCTTTACACATGGGTTACAAACTCTCTTCCACCCCCACCCAACTGTTTGGCCTCCTCCTCAGAACCGGCCCTTACTGGAAAGTCTGAAGCTGGCATTTTAGTTGGGAAGTCTGCTCCAGTTAAGCACAAAGTACAGGAGAAGAAAAAGAAACAGTCCAACAATTGTTTGGATAAGGAGCCATTGGATGCTTCTGAGGAGGAGGTAAAAAAAAGTATAACTTTAGACTTTGGGACACTGAAAATATCAAAAATAGTCCTGACAGGGAAGGAAAATGATTCTCCTTTGCCTGTCTCCATTGCAAACATGTTCACTTTGACTGCACATCAGTACCATATTCCACCAAAGCAGGGAATTTGGCTAGACACCCACTTCTTGAATACCAGGCCTGGCAAAATGGGAGTTGAGGGAAAGTGGACAATTCTGTGGAATGTTTGGAACACACTCCCAGATCAACAGGTCCCATCCCCCCCCCCCCCCCCCCCCCCCGCAACAAACCAACAAATCCAACAGGACCAGATATGTTGGTAAGCACACGCAACAATTGTCACAATGGTGCCCCGGGGATAAAAACAACTTTATATTGGGACTGTTTACTTTAATGATTCTGGCTGACTTTCCTATGCATACTGCTGAACCTTTAGTGACTGTATATATAGAAAATAGGTCTTTTTCTCTTCTTGTAGGTACAGGTGCAACTTTTTCTCTTTCAGCTCTTGCAGAAATGCAGTGGATGTCCAATCAGTCTCAGACAGCTATAAGCATAGGAGGGAATCCTTTCTTCCTGATTTATCTCTTACTAGTTTCCTCAGTGTTGTTTACCAAACCCATCCCCTCAAACACCCTTGTCTTTGAAATGTAGAGACCTTTTGTGTAAACTTGAGGCCAGTCTCACCTATACTTCTGATCATCTGGGTTTGCAGATTACTCTCTTTAGGGAACCCCTTCTTAGCACCTCTGCTCTTGCTTCTTGCCTTCCTTCAGATCTTCAGGAGTTGCCTGATGCCTATGGGGCATTTCAGACACTGATGTTGGTTTATTCCTTTCTGCGGAATCTGTTAAGTTTCAAATAAAGCTTCCCTGCCTTCTCCTATTTCTCAATATCCCTTATCACAGAATGCCCAGGAGGGCATAAGCCCCAACATCGAGGGACTTATTAAAACTCATAACACACCTGCAACGTTCCAATTTTACCAGTGAACAACCTTATATGGAATTCCATAGAATGGAGCCATGGCAGTTAAAGCAGTGTCAAACTGCATTCATTCTGCAGTGTGTCAGCAGCCTTGGTGGTCTGAACCCACAGGTTTTTGATCACAGGGCAAGAATACCTCCAACCATGCAAAATCACTGTTTCACTGAGACTGTCTATCCAACATTTATCATGCTCTAAACTTCATATCTCAGTCTTCAGTTGAAATAGGCATTATTAATCATTTACTGGGACATAATGGGAGGTAGTAAGATACTTCTCATTAGTCTGAGTGAATATTCTTCCAGATGAATGTTTGAATAATTGAATTACACTATGTCTATTTCCTCTATTTATTCTGCAGTGGTAAACTCAGTTGTTAATGGCTGGTTCCACTATTTTAAAATGTAAATAGTATTTCTAATTTTTACAGCAGTTTTTCTCTCTCTCTCTCTCTCTCTCTCTCTCTCTCTTTAAAATTCTTTTCTGAGACCAAAGTTATGCAAACCATTCCACTTTCCACACATAATCTCTCATATGTTTTATGGGATGATGTTTTATTGTTATCCTCTGGAACCAGCATCAGGAGAGGATTCGACTAAATATCTGAACAGTTTTGACAGTTCTAAACAAGTCAGAGCCAATACTACTTGTCTCATGGTCCTATTTGGCATTGTTCTCATACAGGTTGAAGTAGTGAATAAAGGAGACTCTAGTGGCTCCAAAGCCTGTCACTGAGCAAGGTTTTCCTGACCCTTTCAAAAAGCTTTTGAAATAATCACTCTACTCATCTTTTGTCACAACTTGCCTGGAATACTGGAAGACCATAGTTCAAGAAGAGTGTTGACAAGCTTGAGCATGTCTGGATGAGGGCAGGTGACCAAAATGACAAAAGTTTTAGAAATTAAACTCTGTAGGAATCAGTTGAGGGACATGGGCATGTTTAAATTGGATGATGGAGAGGTAGTATGATAGCCATCATTAAATATTTGAAGGGTTTGCATGTAGAAGATGGAGCAAGCTTGCTTTCTGCTGCTCCAGAGACTAGCAATAGTAAGTAAATTTCTATACCACGTGGTTTACAACGTGTAAGCTTAATATTGTTTTAAGGGGAGGGTGAGTTTGGGAGGGTTTACTGTGAGATTTTATTGATGTAAGCCGCCTTGATTGCTTCGGTAGAGGGGTGGGATAGATATTATTATTATTATTATTATTATTATTATTATTATTATTATTTGCCACCAACAGGCTGGGTACTCATTGAGACCAGGCCAATAAACCAATGGATACAAATGACAAGAAAAAATATTCCACCTAACATTCAGACAATCTGGATGATAAGAGCTGTTCAACAGTGGAATAGACTGCCTCAAAAGGTGGTGGATTCTCTTTCTTTAAATAGAAGTTGGATGACCATCTTTTGGGAATGCATTAGGTGAGTATTCTTGCATGGCAGGGGATTGAATTAGAAGGTCTTCCAGCTCTATGATTCTTTTACTCCTATATATACATTAACATCGTTTTCCAAGTTGGAACATGAGGTTCCACTCTTGACAACTAATCTTACTTTGTGAAGTCAAAGGCTTTCATGGCTGGCATCCATAGGTTTCTGTGGGTTTTTTGGGCTGTGGGTCCGTGTTCTCTGAAGATGCCAGGCACATCTGCAGGCAAAACATCAGGAATAAATTCTTCTAGATCATGGCCTCACAGTCCGAAAAACCCACAAAAACCTAATCTTACTTTATTTGGAGACATAGTGCCTTTTTCAAAATGGTTGATTTATATCTCTTAAGTGTTGAAAGTGTCTCTTCCTAAAGAAAGCAATGTCAAAACTGAGAAATATAGTTCTCAAAACACACAAGGGTTTATATGTGTGTGTGTTTCATTGTCTTGACTTATTTATTCTGTTCCAGAAAGTGATCTTGATTCCTATTAACAAATTTGACACATGCAGTCTATGCAGGATCATCTTTTCCATTAGGCAGACTGAAGTGATCTCCTCAGGTGACAATTGCTGGACGACCACAATAGGGGGTTGGATAAAGGAATTTTGTGCTTGAGGGACTGCCTGTACCCCTAACCCATTTAGCGGGAGCCACAAATGTCCATTGTCTCATTCACAGAACTGAAGAGAGATTCAACTTTTATCCTTACTGACTTTTATGCATAGAAAAGAATGGGTCTTTGCCTCAGGCAGAGAAATACCTTGGGCTGGTACCAGGTTTATAACCATATTTTATATAGGATTTCAGACGTTCCTCTTTTGAAGCAAATACAAACACATGTTGCTAGCAGTCTAGATTCTTCATGATGCTGCTGATGATGATTGGCCCTTCTTGTCTTCAGGTGCATCCACCCTGTAGAAATAATGCAGTTTGACACCACTTTAAGTGTTGTAGATCAATCCTGTGATTTGTAGCTCTACAAGGTCTTTAGGCTTCTCTGCCAAAGTGTGCTGGTGCCTCACCAAACTACAAATCTGAGGCTTCTGTAGGATGGAGCCATGGGAATTAAAGTGATGTTAAGCTGCATTATTTCTACAGTGTAGATTCACCCTTCCTCAACATTATAAACAGTTGAATTGAACAGTTGGATGAAAAGTTGAACAAGTCGTGCCTGTGCTATCCTACTCTGGGCCCTGACCCAGGTCAGTCCCCAGGCTAACACGGCAATGAATGAGTTTTTACATGCCCACCTGCTACCACGTCATGAACTTGCTACTCCCATATGCTCCTTACCTGCTTCCTCCATTGCATCTGCTCAGAAGACTCTGTTGCAGCCCCAAAGGGCGAAAATGGGTTGCCTGGCTAGACTTGCATGGTCAGGTGTTCCCATCCAATGTCACAGGCTATGACGGAGGTCTTCTGAGCAGACATGACAACAAAGGCAGATACGGGATGCATAGGGCCATGTGTTATGCCAGCTGTTGCTGCAGAGTTTCCATCCTAATGGCCAATCCTAATGGCCTGCATTGTCCATACAGGGCATGAGGCCAGGGATTGCACAGGCCTTTTGGCCCATGTGTACAGGCCTCAAGACAATAAACAGATTCAGATAAATGAAACAATCTAGAACCTTTTTGCCATTCCCCAAAAGTGAATATGTTGGGTTTCTCTTATTTTGTCTTATTGGAATCTACCTCCCTTGTTTTAGATGATACCAATGTAAGCTAATATGCATTTCTTGGCAGAAGGGGAAAATATCTCTCTCAGTGGCAGTTCAGAGTAGAAAATGGCCTTGTTACATCCATGATTCATACTGCCTTCAACAGATAGAGCCTCCAGTGAAGATGAGGCAGAGTGGTGAATAAAACAATTATCTCCAATTGTGAATGAGCTTTCAGAATTACAAGATCACTCGATACAGAGACCTGAGGGATTGACATTTTCTTTGCTCTCTTTTGCAAGCCCAGTTTGGATAATGAAGCCAAACAATCAAGGAAGCAGATCTTGTTACTGATAACTATAATGGACAATGGCTTGTAGTGGCAGATGAAAATAAGTCTTGTGAATATAGATTATAGCACACATCATAAATTAAATATATTGTTCATCTCTGACCAAGAATCTTTGAAGACAAGAGAGAAAATGGCTGTAGAATAATCTGGATTGACTGGAATCGTTGACACAGTTTCTTGTTGTTAAAGGTAAAGGTATTTCCTGTTGACAAGGTTGTCAAGTTGTGTCCGACTTTACTTGTTGCTACTCTTCCAATTTTTTCAGAATCTAAGATGGAGTCAGGCAAAGACTGAAGCTGAACCAAGATGACTTGGGCTTTTCCCATTTCTCTCCACACTTTGCAAAAATGTTGAATTTACAACAGAAGCAAAACTTTGGGAGCACCTGATAAAATTTGCAGAAGAAACAGGAGGCATATCCCCTTTCCTCCAGCCCAATTGCACCAAAGTTTCCTTGAACGTTATCTAACAACCCCCTTTTTCCTGACCACCTGCTGAAAAAAAAAAATTATCCTTCATCAACATGTTTCTTTTAGGCCAATAATTGGTGTTTCTGCTCCAGAAACTGCAATAAATGCAAGAGTTTTAGCTCCAGAAATTTCAGACTTAAATTTTAAATAGATATGTACAGGCTATAAGCAGTGTATAGATGTGATAATGGTTTCATATAATGTCATATTATGCATTGTTTTATTATGTATTTATATGTTGTCCCTTTCTATCATTTTCTATAGTCCTTGCAGAAGTCCTTTGAGAGTGTATATAGGCAGAAATGTGTTGGCCATTTTTTATCCAGAAAAATATCCATCAGCTGAGCAACTTGAGGTATGTCTCTGTTTTCTTTCCTGCAAATTTAAAATGCCCTCCTTTCATTTTCAACTTATCCTCAACTTGGTCATCATGCTTCCAGCGATGATCAGATTTCTAACATAGTGACACCATCCCATTCATACACATTCCTTGCCTGGACAGGGATGTGACAAAGGAGCTTATCACACGCCTTAAAGAGATGTTTTACCTCTTCTGGCTTCAATCCTTTAAGCTTATTGCATTGCACCTAAGGAACGGGAACGGAAGGGAAGGGAATGTCTGATAACATCCGGCTGTATCCCCGATCAAGTAAGCTTATCGCACAGCACTTACAAGAATGGGAACGGAACGGAGCAAAAACGCATTTTACTGCACGGTAGAATGCCGCCGATGCCGCCGGGAGTACCCAAGGCGTTCTTCAGCCGTTCCTGGCAGCTGATTTTGAAGAACTGTTCTTGTAAGTGCTGTGCGATAAGCTTACTTGATCGGGGATACAGCCGGATGTTATCAGACATAATTCGCCGCTGATTCTGCCTCAATGCCGCCGGCTAAATGCAGCCCTGCTCGAAGCACTTTTTTGGAAAGTTTTTCTCAAGTCTTCCAACTTGAGAAATTGGCTAGCTGAGCGGTCCATTGACCCATTCGGCTGGGGGCATCACGGCAAAATTGCTGGGGCGAATTATGTCTGATAACATCCGGCTGTTATTCCCGATCAAGGATTGAAGTCAGAAGAGGTAAAATGCCTCTTTAGGGCGTACAATATGTTCCTAATTCAGGAAGAGAGGAAAACAGCAGCCAGGTACAAAAAATGAAACAGAAGCAGTATCAGCCTAGAGACAATTGCAACAACTGATACCATTGAGAAATGATGGATATACTTCCAGACACACTGGGGAAAAGAATGTCTGCCTTAGTGAAATTGTTATATTCAGTCAATAAAATCAGAAGGGGTAAATATTCAATGCAGCCTTATTTAAGGGGGGAAATGACGAATTATAATGAGAATTGATTTATTTAGGCTGATTATTGTGTTTCTACAATACAAATATTCCAATAAAATCCAGTTTATTTATGCACGGTTCATCATTTATGCAATCATTTAAGGGAAAGGTGTCATGGATTGCCCCAAAGAAGCCAAGATGACTAGATTAAGCCTGTCGTACTTTGGACTTATCATCAGATTATGTGAGCCATTGGAAAACGTGGCAATGCTTGGTAAAGGGAAAGGTAGTAGGAAAAGAGAGAAACCTCATTACAAAAAGATGGACTCAAGGAGCCCATGACCCTGAGTTTGCAAGAACTCAGCATACATCAATCGATAAGATATGTCACATAGTTGTATATGCAGAAGACACCTCAACTTCACGGCTGGATCCATAAAATAATGTGGTTCGCCTTCTTTCGTTTCTCACCTCCTGTGGCTTCAAGCACCACAATCAGTTTTAGAAGGTGATGTCCAGTTAATAAATCTCAGGTTGTGTTTTTCATTATCACCACTACTCCTATAGCAGGAGTCCAAGTGTTGTTGGACTGCAAGTTCTAGGACCCCTAGCTAGAAAAGGCAAGGATGAGGAATGCTGGGAGCTGCAGTCCAACAACATCTAGAGGCATGTTTTCCACCCCTGTGCTATATCATTAACAATAGGACAAGTTACAGAACTGTATTAAGTGAAGATTTTCCTAGCAAAAGGGCATATAGGGCCAAATAACATACCCAGTTCTTTTAAAAGGGCATCTCTAGGTATATGCAGAATACCTTGCCTATCTCCAGTGAAATCCCCAACAAGCTTTCCCTTCCACTTTTCCCTGTTTTACAAAGGAAGTACTACATAACCAGCAAGCAAGAATTCCTGTTCTTCTGGGAAGGATTTAATACACTCTTATTCTTTTGTTAGCATCAAATCCTTTATTTCTTCATGCAGGAAAAGGTGCTTATTAGAGAGAAAATGGAAGAGACGTTATAGAAAGGGCTATAGACCGCCAAATCCAGCCCAAGTAGTTCAGTACTATGGGACAATGGAAGCTGTCAGTGAATCTCAAGCAAACGCTCTGAAAGAAAAGGGCAGACAGAACAAATAAGCTACAATTGCAGGGGTGCATTTGCTTTGCAGCATTGAGTTGAAAAGCATAATTTCAGAAAAGTGTGCAGTTTCAGGTTTTTAAACAGGGGATCATCACTTTAAGGGGAAACACAATTGTTTGAGGGAAAAGGGAATTGTATTTTGATATTTTCCCTACCTAAGCTTGTGAGCCAAAGAAGCTGTTTTTATTTTTAAAAATGGGAAGGCTGAGTGAAGTAACATGGGGAATAAGATAACAAAGAAATCTGCAGAATATTCATTGTGAAGCTGCTACAATCATTGCAATGCACAAATGTTTTCCCAAGGCCATGCAGGTGGAGGATTCGAAAACTGTTTTCACTCTGCTGATGGGCAACTCATACATGAGTGATCCAAAAGATGCAATAATGCCACAGGTGGGGCAATACCATTCCTTTAGGGCAGGGGTAGGCAACCTTTCCCCTTTAAGGGCCGAGGGACTTCAGCTTCCAGAAGCCTCAGCCATGTTGGCCAATAGTCCCATGTTGGCCAATAGCTCCTGGGATTCTGGGAGCTGAAGTCCCTCGGCCCTTAAAGGGGAAAGGTTGCCTACCCCTGCTTTAGGGCAACAGTTTCACACATGCTACCCTCAACTCTAGAAGCAATGTGTCTCATATGTATACCTGCCTGGACAGGAAGATCTGCAAAGAAGATCTTCCATGTTCCACCAGTGGAAGCAATACAGTATTATTTTTTCATCGTTTTTATTAAACATAAACACAACCACAAATTACATTTTGTAGATATACCTAAAATAAAACTAATAGTGACAAGCAAACAATAACTAAAGAATACGTAGAGATCTTGTAGCACCTTTGAGACTAATTGAAATAAAGAAGTTGGCAATATTTTATTATTTTTATTTCAGTTAGTCTCAAAGGTGCTACAAGATCTTTCTACATACTGATTCTACAGACCAACATGGCTATATCTTTGGATTCAATAACTAAACAGACACATATATTAAACATATATTTAAAATATTAAACAAAAAAAAAGGAAACTCTACTGAGTCCCTATTATCATGTATGGATGTGAGAGCTGGACCTTGAAGAAAATGGCTAGGAAGAAAATCAATTGATTTGAGATGTGATGCTGGAGAAAAGTGCTGAGGATGCTGTGGACAGCCAAAAAGACAAACAAACGGATCCCCTGGAAGCCAAGATAATAAAGCTTAGACTGCCGTACTTCAGCCACATCATGAGAAAGCATGATTTATTAGAAAGGACAATAATTCTGGCAAAGGTGGAGGGACGTAGAAAGAAAGGAGGACCACACACTGGATAGACTGAATTTGCAGGACCTAAGCAGAGTAGTGATGGTTAAGGAGTCTTGGAGATGCCTCATCCACAAGGTCGCCATGAATTGGGATTGACTTAAAGGTGGTTAACAACAACAAACTGACTCCTCACACAGTGATATATATATATATATATATATATATATATATATAAACAATTTTCCTACTTCCTTATATATGATAATATATTAAAGCTTCTACAATATGCCAGTTCTGTTTTTTGTACAGCATCTAAAGAATTTTATTGTCTATTTTACAAAATCTAAAATTGATTTATATACTCAATGTGACTGCAAGTGTATAATAAACAAATCCCCACCTTTCTTAAAATTATTCAAAGTATTTTCTTTGAACAACATTCTCCATTCATCCGCTCCAGCAAGTTCAGTCATCTTCGTTGGCACAATCCTTCTTGTTTTGATATATCATTCTCCTTCCATCTCTGGATATATATTATTCTCGCTGCTGTAATCATATATTGCAATGTCTTTTCATATTTCTCCTCAACTTGATCACACAACATTCTAAGCAAGAAAGTCTCTGGTTTCATCTATATCATTAAAAATGTCCTCTAACAATGAATGAATTTGAGTCCAATATTTCTATGCCTTATTATGGGTCTACCAAATGTGAAAAAAGGCCTGATGTGTGACTTGCATTTTCAACATTTGTTCAAACTATTTTCACATATTTTTATATTCTATCTGGTGTTAAATATCATCTATACAGGACATCTTTTTAAATATAAAAACTCTCTCTTAAATCATCACTCAAAGTAAATTTCAAACTCTTTGTCCACATTCTTTCCCATTGTTTCATTTGAAGTGGGGAACCAATATTTCGAGCCCATTTTACTATACAGTCCTTCACCTGTTCCTTTTCAACTTCAAATCGCAATAATAGTTTATACAGTTTAGCAATCGAATCTTCATCATCTGTACACAATTAAATTTCAAACTCAGATTTTGACATTTCAAATCCTTGACTTTTTAAAAATTCCATTTTAAATCTCTCACTTAATTAAAGCAAATCGGTTTAATACAAGGAGCGGTTCAGTATTATTTGGAGATACAGGAGAGGGACTTTTTGAGTTGGGCACCCCAGTTCTAGAATGTCTTCCCCTTGGAGGTGAAACTGGCATGGATGCTGGCACATTTGGCTTAAAACTCAAACTTCGCAGTTCATCCATTGACCAGAGCTTGGACTCAGAGTTCACAGCCTGGAGTCCATTCACACTACACAGTCATAGCACTATGACTTCAACTGCCACAGTGTCATCCTATGGAATTCTGGGGCTTGTAGTTTGGGAAGGCACTGGATCACTCTGGCTGAGAATCATAAATATCCCTCCCTCAAATGGCAATCCCAGCTTGCTCTGGTGCTACAACAAACTACAGTTCAGAGAATTCCATAGCACTGAGAAACGGCCATTAAAGTAGTGTCAAACTGGATCATTTCTGCAGTGTGGATGCAGAGAATGGGGATGAAGAAGCCAGCACAGTAATGCTTTGAATGTTGGATGAGGACTCTGGGAGACCAGGGTTCGAATCCCCACTTGGCCATGGAAACCCAGTGGGTGACCTTGAGCAGCTCACACTCTTTCAGCCACAGAGGAAGGCAATGGTGGCAAACTTCCTCCAAAGAAATCCGGCCTAGAAAACTGTGATAGGGTCGCCCCAAGTCAGAAATGGCACAAAACCAAGACTACAAGCCCCCTCCCCACATAACATCACTCTTACCTGGCAGTGGTTCCCAAACTTTGGTTCTCCAGATGTTTTGGACTTCAGCTCCCAGAATCCGTGACTCTTGCTCAAGGGGCCTGGAGTTTCTGGAACCTGAAGTCCAAAACACCTGGAGGACCAAAGTTTGGGAATGACCACTCTGTTGCAAGGAGTCTATAAACCATAGGTGGGGGTAAAAGTGCAAGGACAGTAGAAAGGGTTTTTTTATGGTGATGATGAAAGAGGAGGAGGAGGAGGAAGAAGAAGAAGAAAAGGAGAGGAGAGGAGGAGGAGAAGAAGAAGAAGAAGAAAAAGAAGGAAGAGGAGAAGGAGAAGGAGGAGGAGGACAAAAAGGAGGAAGAAGGGAAAAGAGAAGAAAAAGGAAGAGGAGGTGGAGGTGGAAGAAGAAAGAAGAAAAAAGAGGAGGAGGAGGAGGAGGAGGAGGAGGAGGAGGAGGAGGAAAAGGAGAGGAGGAGGAGAAGAAGAAGAAAAGGAGAGGAGGAGGAGAAGAAGAAGAAGAAAAAGAAGGAAGAGGAGAAGGAGGAGGAGGAGGAGGACAAAAGGGAGGAAGAAGGGAAAAGAGAAGAAAAAGGAAGAGGAGGTGGAGGTGGAAGAAGAAAGAGAAGAAAAAAGAGGAGGAGGAGGAGGAGGAAGAGAAAAAGGGGGAGAAGGAGAAGAAGAAAAAGGAGGAGGAGGAGGAAGAAGAAGGAGAAGAAAGAGAGGAGGAGAAGGAGGAGAAGGAAGAGGTGAAGAAGAGGAGAAGGAGGGGGAGAAGAAGACGAAGAAGAGAGGAGGAGGAGGAGGGGAAGGAGGAGGGTGGGGCCTCTCCCCCTCCCTTGCGCTGAGGCTGCCAGGAGGACCACAGCTCTCTCGCTCGCTCGCTCTCCGCTGCAGCCATTGCCCGGCGCTCCGCATCCTCCATCACAGGCGACCGAGCGAGCGACCGAGCGAGAGGCATTCAACAGGCGAGGGAGAGCCGGCTGCCGGCGGGGAGAAGGCGAAGGCGAAGGCAGGGCCTCTTGGGGGTCCCTGGGTCCGCCGGTGGGCATCCTGGCGGCCATGGCCAAGGAAGGGGCCGAGAAGGCGGAGGAGACGGAGCAGATGATCGCGGCGGAGGCGGCGGCCGGCGGAGGCGTCGCGAGGGCCGGCTTCGAGGCCAAGGAGATGCGGGCCGTGGTCCTGGGCGCCTTCGGGGGGCTCAGCAAGCTCCGCGTGGCCAAGAAGCCCATGCCGGAGCCCCAGGAGGGAGAGATCAAGATCCGAGTCAAAGCCTGGTCCAGTATTCTTACCATGATTACCATGAGGAGGATGATGAGGATGATGGGGGCTCCTCTTCCATTTCTCTTTTCTGCCTTCACTTCGAAAGACATCCTTTTACTGCCTCTCTCTCTCCCCTTCTTTCTTTCTTTCTTTCTTTCTGTCTCTCTCTGGTTTTCTCTCTTTGCTTGCGTCCACACTGCAGACATCATCCGGTTTGACACCACTTTAGCAGCCCTGGCTCAATGCTATGGAATTCCGGGACTTGGCGTTTTGTGGTGGCACCAGAGGAGAAGAAGAAGGAGAAAGAGAAAGAGAAGAAAAAGGAGAAGAGGGAGGAGGAGAAGGTGCCACCACAAAACTCCCAAGTCCTAGAATTTCATAGCATTGAGCCAGGGCTGTTAAAGTGGTGTCAAACCGGATTATGTCTGCAGTGTGAAGGCAACCTTTCTCTTTCTTCCCCCCCCCCCCCACCCTTATTTCCAAATGCAGAAAGGAAAAAATGGCACCCATCGAGGAAGCAAAAGTGCCTTCTGGGGAGGGTGAAAGGCAGACAGGATCTGGGCCATTTTGCACCCACACATTAAGAAAAAGAAAGGCAGAAAGAAAGAAAGGCTGACCCTATCCATCTGAGAGGAGGAAGGGATCGACACATACACACACACACACGCACCATTTGTGCAAAGCGCATTATCACCCAAAATCCACGAAACAGTCATCCCTTTATTGGGCCCAGTAAAGGGGGGTCCCTGTTTTGTGGCGTTGGGATGATACTGCACTTTTGCAAAGTTGTACAGAGGATTAAGATCCTAACATTTAAAGAGATGCAACTGATCACAAAAGGCAGACTTATGCAAGCCATTTGTACTCCCTGTGACCATGTTGGGATGGGAGAGCTGGATCGTGAAGAAAGGAGATAGGAGGAAAACCAGTCCCTTTGAAATGTGGTGCTGGAGAACCATGCTGAGGATCTCAGGGACAGCCAAGAAGTCAAATAAATGGGTCCTGGAACAGATGAAACCAGGAATCTCCCTGGAAGCCAAGATAACTAAACCAAGGCTGTCATACTTCAGGCACATCATGAGAAGGCATGTTTCATTGGAAGAAACAATAAGGCTAGGAAGGATGGAGAGAAGTAGAAAGAGAGGCCACATGCTAGATGGATGGACTCTATAAAAGAAGTCACAGGTATGAATTTGCAAGAACTGAGCAGAATAATGGAGGACAGGGAGTCTTGGTGATGTCTCCTCTACATGGTCGCAATGGGTCGAGAGATCGACTGGAGGGTGGATAACAACAACAACAACAACAACAACAAAGTGTGGTAAGGATTGGTGCTTATTGAGAAGCAGTGCATTTTCCTTGCATGGAAGGAAGCAACCCATGGGCCATGGATCCAGAAGTGCACTAGGCTGTGTTGGTTGTTAAATGCCATCAACCCAACTTCAACCCATCAATGAGAGGCTTCCAAGTCACCCCGTTATCAACATCCCTGCTCAGGTCTTGCAGACTCAGAGCAACCGTGGCTTCCTTGGTTGAATCTATCCGTCTGGAATGGGGTCTTCCTCTTTTCCATCTACCTTCTACCCTTTGTTGTTGTTGTTAACCGCCTTCGCGTCAATCTCGACCCATGGTGACCCTATGGATGAGACACCTCCAGCCCCCCACCCATCCTCTACTGCTCTGTCCAGCTCCTGCAAACTCATATTCATGGTCTCTTTAATAAAGTCCATCCATCTAGCTACCCTACCAAGCATTATTGCCTTTTCTAGTGAGTCATGCCTTCTCATGCTATGTCCAAAGCACAACAGTCTCAGCTTAGGATGGGTTTATTCCCAAATAAAAGGGGAGACCCATGAACCTGGCATTCTCGCTAAGTGCAATAACTCTTCCTCTCCAATACCTTTGCCTTGGATCGCAGCTTTACAGTGTAATTCTGTCTACATTGACTCAGCAGTAAATCTCTCTCCCCCACCCCTTGATATTATTCCCAGCAAAATAGGCAGAAAATTGGAGCCTCAATTGCCGTTCTTTTTGCCCAAGCCACCATCGCTGCTCTCTCTCTCTCTCTCTCTCTCTCTCTCTCTCTCTCTCTCCTTTCAGCCTGGCTCTCTGAAAACAATATTTGGCAACCAAGCATCTTAGAGATGGGCCACGCATGCATTTCTCCATTGCTGACTGGGAGTCTTTGAGAATGTGCAACTCCAATAGCTTAGCCTTTTGGGTAGCAATGCAGAGGAGAGAAGGGAGGGAAAGCACCTTTTTGGCTTTCGGGGTTCTTCTCCATCCGTCTTCACTTTCTCTCTGTGTCTGTCTGTGACTTTGCAGTTTAATCGTAGACTGGCTGGTTCCCAAAAGGCTGCTTCACCCTGTCATCCATTCCAGGATTTCTTGCATGGTGTTAACTTTCCTTTTCCTTTTCTCTTTTCTCTTTTCCTTTTCTCTTTTTTTGGGGTCTGTCAGTTATGGTTTGATTGGGTTTTGATGATTCTGGCCCAGCTGAGTCTGACAAAAGCTTATTGATTATTTTCATTGCTTTGATTCAGAATGAATGCTTCCCTCTGCTTCCCCTTCTTCATCTTTCTCCAATGCCTGGGAATCCTTTCTGTGTTTCAACATACTGTGCACCGCCTATATTTTTCGATTCTAACTCCCCTTCCCATTATTTTTTGTTGACATGTATGTGCCTTAAAGCCGCCTGTTGATTTATGGCAACCCCATAGATTTCATTGGGTTTTCTTAGGCAAAGAATATTCAGAGGTAGTTTGCCAGTTCTTTCCTCAGAAATATAGTCTTCAGCCCCTGGTATTTCTTGGTGATCTCCCATCCTTGTACTAACCAAGGCCAACCCTGGTTAGCTTTCAGGATCAGATGGGGTCCGGTGCCTTCTG
Organism: Phrynosoma blainvillii; assembly: GCA_026167975.1. Classification (NCBI taxonomy): domain Eukaryota; kingdom Metazoa; phylum Chordata; class Lepidosauria; order Squamata; family Phrynosomatidae; genus Phrynosoma; species Phrynosoma blainvillii. The sequence continues at coordinate 7,118,220 of JANUYF010000007.1, read as the reverse complement.
CAGTATCTACATATTTGGCAATGAGTTCAAGAAGCTGGAAAGTAGACCTATAGTTTCAGGAATAATTTCTGCAGCATCTAGCAGAAACAAAAACTGAGTTTAACACTGAGCTGAACGGAGAGTGCCAGTTTGGTGCTGCAAATTTTAGGGTTAATGCAAATCTAGTAAGAAAGAATTTGGTGCCCAAAGCAGGTTAGCATTGGTGATGCCATGCCTCCTCTTCCTCATCTCATCCCATCACTGTTGAGGCCCTTGGGATTACTTGAAGGAAAGATATTATTTATGAACCAGTAATAGCTAGGTAATAAACAGAAAAGTCAACTAAAAGGCTTCATTCCTCATCATCCTTACTTCAAAGTTAAGCCTATCAAAAGCAACAGGACTTAAGTCGGAGAAAACCTATTAAATATGTATTTCTCTAAATCCATACTCAATATTATTTAGTATGGATTTAGAGAAAATACATATATTTATTAGTTTATTTTATATGCCGCCTCTCTCTCTCTCTCTCTCTCTCTCTCTCTCAGCATGAGACCCAAGGCAGCTTACAAAAGGCCAATGAAAATTCCTGATGATAAAAAAGTTAAAATGCAGCTAAACACGATCAAATTTTGAATAGTACAAAATCATTTAAAAACAAAACAATAAAGTAAAAAAATACTGCATGAAATGTCATTTCGAGGCAGTAAAAGGGGAGTGGTGAGAGAGCCATGGAAGGGAATTCCACAGTTGAAGACATCCATTGGATCTGTGATGGGAATGGCACCCAAAGAAAAGCATCTCCCAAGGATCTGTAGGGATTTATAGGTCATAACTGGGACTTTGAATTTTGCTTGGAAACAGGCTAGTAGATGGTAAAGTTATTTCAACAAGGGAATTATATTCTCTCTATAACCCCTCATTTCATTTTCAAACATCTAACATGTGGGACAAAACTCAATCCCCCACTCTGCTTCCATAACCATGTCAATATCGTCTCTCTGTGGCTGCATCTGCACTGCAGAAATAATCCAGTTTGACACCCCTTTAACTGCCATGCCTCAATGCTACAGAATTTTGAGCATTGCAGTTTGGTACAGCACCAGAGCTCTCTGACAGAGAAGGTGAAATGTCTCACAAAACAACAGTTCCCAGAATGCTATCGCATTGAGCCATGGCGATCAAAGTGGTGTCAAACTGCATTATTTCTGCAGTATGGATGCAGCCACAGAGAGACAATATTGGCATGCTTATAGAAGCAGAGCTGGGGGGTTTGAGTTTTGTTTCACATGTTCGATGTCTGAAAATTAAATGAGTGGTGCCGAACCGAGTGATTTCTGCAATGAGGATGCAGCCTTTTTTTTTTTATTAGTTTCTATAAACATAAAAATACTACAACATAAATACACATAACAAAAGACATAACATAACAATAACTACAAAGATATATACATAAAAAAAAGCTTCCCTTCCTTGATCTTGGTCATCAAGCAAATCCAAAAATGTCTTTCAAGTATTTTCACTTACATCCGTATTGTTTACATTAACACTTCTCCCTTGCAAAGTCATAAGATATATATTTATGCATATTTGTTGATAATCAATACCCATCAAATTCTTTATGATTGACACTCAGAAAAGGTTCCATTGTTACTAATCATTTCATTACCATTTGTTTTATATATATATTTGTACCAACCTAAACATCAATTATATTACATAAAATATTGTATCTCATTAACTTAATGATAATTCATGATGACCATATATTAGATAAATATTGAGTGACCGGTATCCATTCCAGCCTATATTTTGCAACAAAATAGCCCACAGGGAACTCACCATTCATTTCATTGAAATCTATTGTATTATGTGTATGAGAAAAGCAATTACAGAAGGAATTAAAAAATACCACCTCAATGTTCCCTATGCCACCTCCTGGGAGGCTGAATGTGGACATGATGATAAATAGTGGTTTCCTAATCCTATGTTCAACCAGAAGTATAGGAAGATTCCAATCACTTAATCTCGTTTTAACAATATAATCTGACCTTTATGAAAGATAATGGAATAAAACCAGAGCTAGCTTAAGTCATTTTGCTGCCTGAGGCAAAGCAGAAAATAGTGCCTTCCTTTTCTTCCTAGTGCCAGAAACAAGTCAAGATGTATTATTCTTAAAGCAAGTTCCTTCGATGGAAAATCCCACAAGGATCTCCTTCAGTCCCAAGCAGAGTTGCCAGGTCAAGATCCAGTCCCCAAGATTTCTGGGCCAAAATCTGAAGCTTATTTAGATAAAAAGATCTCTGCTAACTGGTGAAAGGAGAGCAGAGAAGGAGGCCATCGTAGCTTCCCATGGAAGGGAGTTCCACAGGTTGGAAGGAGACCACAAGAAGACTTTGTTTAGTGTCTTCACCAGACAGGCTGAGCAATGGTGGTCCACATTGCAGAAATAATGTAGACTGCCACTGTTTTTACTTCCATGGCTCAATGCCACAACAGATCCCAGGATTCCATAGCTTGGAGCTATGGCAATTAAAGTGGTGTCGAACTGCATTGTTTCTGCAGTGCAGATGAGATCAGAGAGAGAGAAACTATCTTCCTAGTTGGAATTCAAAGATATAGCCGTGTTAGTCTGTAGAATCAGTACGTAGAGAGATCTTGTAGCACCTTTGAGACTAACTAAAAGAAAGAAATTGGAGGCATGAGCTTTCGTAGACTTCAGTCTACTCCCTCAGATGCACTTAAATGCATCTGAGGAAGTAAATTGAAGTCTATGAAAGCTCATGCTACCAATTTCTTTCTTCCTAGTTGGAAATTAAGTGTCTTTTCCAAATTGCAACTCTTGATTTGTGTCTATTAGCTTTTTACAAAACTTAGCAAACTTCACAGCCAGCTAGCTTTGGAAAGTTCCCTGCCTGACCATAGCTATTGATTTTTTTAAATTAAAAATAATAATACTCATCTTCCAGTGTTTAAAAAGACCTAACAGTACTATTTAAAGAGACAGTGTGGTGTAGTGGTTTGTGAGTCCCTGCTCAGCCAAGGACCACTTCTGAAATGTTGGAGGGTATGGAATGGAGATGCACATTTGAATGCCTTTCAGGGACAGCCAGCATGGTGTAGTGGTTTGAGCATTGGACTATTACTCTGGAGAACAGGGTTTGAATCCCTGCTCAGCCATGACAATTTTACCCAACGAGTGACCTTGGATGGGTCGCACTCTCTCAGCCTCAGAGGATGGCAATGGCAAACCCCTTCTGAAGAAACATGCCAAGAAAATGCTGTGATGGATTCACCTTAGGGTTGCTATAGGTTGGAAATGACTCAAAGGCAGGCAACACACACACACACACAAGGGAGACTTGCAACAAAATGCTGCCAGGATCAGCTGTCCCATAAAGCAACGTGAATCTCCCATGTAAGGTGGCAGATCAGGAAAGGTAGGGAGATATAGACACAGCCACACACAAACACACCACACACACACTATGCCCAATACTGTGCATAAAAACCTGTACACCTTGCTGATCCTGGAGCCACCTGGATTACTTAGTTTAGGAATTTGGCCAGAAGAAAAATGCCATAGAGCCACACCCAAGGAACAAGAACTTTGGAAACGTTCTTTGTGGGGCCACAATTCCCAGAAACCCTCATCCAGCATGCTTGGACAGTGTGGAGGATATGTTCCTGAGAGTACATGTTCTTCAGACACAACGTCCCCACCATCACTCTCCTTTGGGCTTCAAACCAAAGTGAAATCCCAATAGGAGTGTTGCATATATTCACTGGCAGCATAAGGGAAGCACACATATTCATCTTGGAGTGCAGGGGAGGCAATCTTTGGCCCTCTAGATATTTGGGACTACAAATTCCATAATCCCTTCCCTTTCAGAAAGGAACTGTAGTCTGAAATATCTAGAGAACCAGAGATGGGAGGTGGGTAGGATTCTTATTTTAAAAAGTATTCTTTCAAGGTGTACCTGTGGCCACTTGACACCCTACACTAGTTACAGTACTACGATTCCACTTTAACCTCCATCACTGGATCCACTTTAACTGAGATTGGCAGTTTGCTGTTGCACTACAGATCTCTGGCTGAGCATTCTAAATGCTCCTTCCTCAACTGCAAATCCCAGCATCCCGTGAGTTGGGACCATGGCAGTTAAAGTAGAATCATACTGCTATAATCTGAAAGGGCCCATGGTCTCGTAACCTTCTTTGATGCTCAGGGTCCCTACGAGAAACAGCCACAGAAACAATAAGGGTAGCGATAACCTGTTTTTATGTAGAAATGCTTTGTTTTCCTCCCCTTCTGTTTTCAACTAACAATTGCAGAATTCCGTATCTCTCGAGTTCTTTGGGTACTTATCTGTGTTTGTGATCAGCTGAAGTTAGTTCCTCTGGGCATAGATCTCAGGGAAAGGGGTGTTTTGTTATCGGGAGATGTGCTGTGTTGCGGCTACGCAAATGCCCAGCATTTCATGGGAAGAAAATGTCAAGGTGAATGGTGTGTCGCTTATTTTAGAAACAGTTGACATGCAAGAGTGATGTTCCCTAGGGGTGAGCTGGTTTGTTTTGCCAAGGGTCAGGGGCAGAGCAGCAGCTTATGGATCTTGCTGTCTCTCTCAGATACCAGCTCAGTTCTGTTGGGTCAGCAAAATGGACCTCTATCTGATCCTAGATTGCACTGTGACAGTACAGTTTCATCCTCTATCCCAAAGGACCAGTTTTGCCTCCTTGATTCTCTGCCCCAATGAAAGACTTTCCCGTAGCTCACTCTTTTGTTTGGTCGGCTTGTTCTGACTCAAACCCCAAATCTAGCACAAGGAATTTGACCCAGAAAATCCCATTTGCACCCTTCCCCAACCCTGGCAGTAAAGATACAGGAATAACAACAGGGTAAATACAAAACAATATTACGTCTCATTAATATTTCCTCTCCTTCCCCTTCTCTATTTGATTAACAATCTGAACAGTCTGAACAATTAATACGGCCTTATCTTCAATCTGTGAATGTTTACTGCAGGTTAAATTCAAAGATATAGCCGTGTTGTTCTGTAAAGTCAGCATGTAAAGAGATCTTTGAGACTAATTGAAAGAAAGAGGTTGTCGGCACAAAAGCTCATGCTGCCATCTTTTAGTCTCAAAGGTGCTACAAGATCTCTCTACATACTGATGGTTAAGTGCCACTTTGTTCAATGGTCTCACCTCTTCCCAAGTGAATTTAAGGACTGAGTAGAAATGGCCAAACTGTTCTAGGCAACAATGCAAAAATTGTATTGCCTGAATCATTTATATGTCCAAATGGGAGCTTTCTTTTTGTAGCAGCTTTCAAAGAAGCAGCTGTGTTAGGAGCTTATTGCACACTCGAAAGAGGCATCTTACCTCTTCTGGGTTCAAACCTCGATCTGGGATACACACAGATGTTATCACTCGTAATTTGCCACCAATTCTGCCATGATGCCAACAGCCACATCCAGTCTAGATCTAAGGAGTGCTCAGCCGGCCAATTTTTAAAGTTGGAAAACTTCCGTTTTGGAAAAAGTGCCGACTGAGTGTGGCTTCGACCCAGCAGCATCGTGGCAGAATTGCCGTCGAATTATGTGTGGTAACATCTGGATGTATCCCAGATCGAGGATTGAACCTGGAAGAGGTAAGATGCCTCTTTTGGTTGTGCAATAAGCTCCTTAGTCTGCTGCCACACTGCACCCACTTGCCACACTGCAGAATTAATGCATTTTGATACCGCTTTAACTGCCATGGCTCAATGCTATGGAATTCTGGGATTTGTACTTTTGTGAGATATTTAGCCTTCTCTGTGAGAGAGCTCTGGTGCCACAACAAATTACAAATCCCATGATTCCATAGAGTGAAGCCATTACCATTAAAGCGGTATCAAACTGCATTAATTCTGCACTGTGGTAGCAGCCTAGAGATGCTAAAGGAAAAACTAATGAGTCTTAAAAGTGCTGCCACATTTCTTTTCTTTCTTTTTTCTCTTTTCCCTCCCGCCTTTCTTTTTGTGGTCATTCTGATATATATTCCCCTGTGAAACAAAATACAGAGTCAGTCCATGCAGATGAAACAGTTGAATTATGTCAACCCAGACAAGATTCATTCCTGATTTAGTCATTCTATTTTTATACCATCCTATGGCAACAAAGGTTCCAGATGCACTGATACTTAAAAAAACAACTGAATTTTTTTTTTTTTAAATCATGAAAATAATGGTGAAGTGACTGAACTGGCCAAATAACACAGAAAAGGGGTTTGCTCAAGGGAAATATTTGGCATTGTCTCCTAAGAGCATGATAGATGCTTACAGTACTTCATAGTTCTGCCTCCTGAACATTTGACATTGGCCTCTAGAATATTTTCAGGTTCTTGTGTGACATCCCATGTCTTGTGTATATTCAGTCCACTTCACACAAATGACACCTTCCTTCTGTCTAGAAAATACGTCTCCACCTCCGTGTTACATTATGTTGAAAGTCACATGGCGTACAAGGGAATTATTTTCAAAATACCCAGTTTCTTTGCCACCAAGAACCTAAAATCTTGCCCAGCATCAAGCATGAGAAGAATCGGGTTTAGTGTAACCACCCTTTCTTGACTTGGTGTCCCCTAAATGGGTCAGTATGGTATTTTTGGTAGCCTGGAATGATGGCCATCAAATGCAACTCCGGGGCATTAGTATGGTACTAGCAGAGTAGGTATGACTATTTTCTTAGGGGTTGTCATCATATTATAGTTGGACCTCTTTATCCATGAATTCTTTATCCACAGATCCAAGCATCCACAGCTTGCAATTATTCCAAAATAAGTATGAATTCCAAATATCAAACCTTGATTTTGCCATTTTAAATAAAATAAATAATTTTATTGTGCCTTGTATTTGATGGAACTTGAGCATTCATGGATTTTGGTATCCACTGGGGGTCCTGGAACCAAACCCACTGTACAATCTGCCTCTGGAAATAATAAAATAATATCTAATCATATTTCAAACAACTTTTAACTGGTTAGAGCTCAAGAAGATCCATGCAAGATCAACCGAAAGACCCATCTTGTATGACACAGTAGCCAACTTGTTCCCTATGGGAAGCCCACCAGCAGGATGTGAAAGCAGCTCCATCCTGATACTGGAAGGGATATACCCTAACTTCCATGATGTCCCATTAGAGGTTAAGTCTCTTCATAAACACTGTTATTTGTCTATCCGCATCACCTCAGTAAGACAGTCAGCATGGTATCTGAGTGCTGGACTAGGACCAGGGTTCAAATCCCCGATCAACCATGGAAGCCCACTGGTTGATCTTGGGCAAGGAGCCTCAGAGGAAAGCCATGGCAACTCTCCTTGACCAATCTCACCAAGAAAACCCTATGATAGGTTCACCTTAGCATCTCCATAAGTTAGAAATGACTTGAAAGTGCACAACAACAGCCTCAGTAAAGGTGTCATATCTGAGATACTGAAAGAAATGCAAATAAACTAGCAAACAAAAGCTGCCAGTATTCAAAGATATAGCCGTGTTAGTCTGTAGAATCAGTATGTAGAGAGATCTTGTAGCACCTTTGAGACTTAACTAAACAAAGAAGTTGGCACCATGAGCTTTCATAGACTTAAGTCTACTTCCTCAGATGCATTTGGATCTCAGATGCATTTGAAAGGCTTGCCAGTATTAGTTAGAAGAGAAGGCTATCTTTTAATAACTTCTTTCATTCCCAATAATATTAGTGTACCAGAACCAAAATAGAATCCTCAGTTATGAAACATCTTACGTCCTCACCAATTAACATTTGCCATTACTCATCAATCAGCTAAAATCTTCATTGATTAATTTTCCACTTAAACAAATTAGACCTCGCACTGGTAATAGCATATAATGTCACCCATGCTTGGAAGGTCATTCTGTCAATGCAAATTGTTCTTATTATTCATTATGGTGTTTGAGAATTAAACTTATTTTTCCTCATTACCGTGTTGAAAAAGTAACTTGTGACGTTACTTGCAGCAGTGCTCACTCACTACTTTTCTATTACTTCCTATTCCTTTTTTTTTTTTTTTTTTTGAGAGAGAGAGAGAGAGAGAAATAAAACCTTGACATAAGAGAATTGCATAAAACTTGGTCAATTGCTATCAAAGTGCCTCTAAAATGACCTTCAAATGTAATGTTCGAAGGGAGATAGAAAGTGTTACTGATTAGATCAAAAGTCAGTGTTATTAACTGCATTATCTCTGAAATGTGACTTTGTTATATCTCTGTCCTTTCTTCCGAACTCTGCACCCGTGTACATGGCATGGATGCAAACTTTGAAACTCCTTCCCTGTGGTCAGGATGGCTCCATCCTTGATCTCCTTCCACTGGCAAGTTAAAATATTTTATCCATTAGGTTCTTAGAAACTGATGAGTAGCTTTTAATGCTATGCAGTACTGCTTTTATGGTTTTTACCTAGTCTTTTAATAAATTTTGATGTTTTTCACTCTATAAACTCTTTGACTGTTTTTAAATACCTTTTATATTTATAGTTTTATTGAAGTTTTTATACCGTTTTTAATCTGTATTGTTTTTTAGATATGTTATTAGCTGCCCTAAATCTCATTATTTAGAGAAAGGTGGGATATACATTAATAATAATAATAATAATAATAATAACAACAACAACAATAATAGCCCATATTCACTATGTGTTATTAGCTGCCCTAAATCTTATTATTTAGAGAAAGGTGGGATATACATTAATAATAATAATAATAATAATAATAATAATAATAGCCCATATTCACTACGTGTTATTAGCTGCCCTAAATCTTATTATTTAGAGAAAGGTGGGATATACAATAATAATAATAATAATAATAATAATAATAATAATAGCCCATATTCGCTATCAGCTACTGAGTTAAGTATAAGTATATTTAACCAAGTAACTAAGGGGGGTTGCAGACTGTCAGAAATAGTGCAAATTGAGTCCACTTTTAGGGTTAGGGTTAGGGTTAGGGAATCATGGGAACTGTATTTTATTGTGGCACCAGAGCTCTCTGACAGAGAAGGCTCAATGTCTCAGGAAAAAAACAAAACACAATTCCCATGATTCCCTAGCACTAACCCTAATCCTAAAAGTGGACTCAATTTGCACTATTTCTGGCAGTCTGCAACCCCCCTAAGTAGCACACAACTAGTTATGTGGTGTTTTGGGTCCTGGCTTATGGATGTATGTCTCTATCAATTACTTGGTTTAAAATTATATTTATCTAAGACTGCATCCGTACTGTAGAAATAATCCAGGTCAACATCACTTTAATCACCATGCCCCAGTGCCATGGAATTCTGGGAATGTAGTTTGTTTGTGGCAGCAGAACTCTCTTAACAGAGAAGGCTAAATGTCTCACAGAATTACAATTCCCATAATTCCATAGCATTAAGCCATGGCATTTAAAGCTGTGCTAACCTGGATTATTTCTGCAGTGCGGATGCAGCCTAAGTAACCTCTCCTGGTCCTGGTCCAACTGCTCCAAACTTGATGGAAATGTCATTCACCCATTCTCCATTCACCAGTATAGTAGGCTGGGGAATGGAATTACAGTTGTGGCCCTAGTGTCACAACCATGCCTGATGCGCACTGCTAAAATAATACAGTTTGACCCTGCTTTAACTGTCATGGCTCAATGCTATGAAATTCTGGGATTTGTAGTTTGCTGTAGCACCAGAGCTCTCTGACAGAGACAGCTAAATATCTCAACAAAATAAATCCCACAATTCCATAGCAATGTGCCAAAGAAGTTAAAACTGGGTCAAAATACATTATTTTTGCAGTGCAGATTAGACCCAAGTTAAAATTGTGAATACACAACAGTTATCTAAATTTACTCACCTGTAACGTTTGCATGCTCACAATTACTACTAAGTCACAGTTTTGACACTATTACCAGAATCATACCCGTTACACACACACACACACAAACTACATTATCAGGCATCTGCTGCATAGGAAGAAGAAGGTCCATTCTGCTAGCAACTGAAGCACAAGTGAAGGGCATTTTTGTTAAGTTTGGGGAACTGGATAAGGCCAGGAGAGGTTAGTTAATTAAATATACTTAACTATAGTTGAGTATACTTAACTGAGTAGCTAATAAAGAATACAGCCTTACAGCAACAATTAATAAATAAGTGCAGAATTAGAAGTAACTTTACATGGCTTTATTGGGTTTTACTCATTACATATTGTACGCTGGGTTGAACAACATATGTCAAGAATAGACACAGATATTGTCTGTTGTAGACCTAATAAATACAGATTTGGAGGCAGGGCTAGAGATCCAATCAGTGCTCGACCCACAATAATTAAATTAGATACTCATTTCTATTGATGTTTCCAATGACCTAGATCTCTTCATGAATGTCGTCTTGTATTCATGCAGTTTTCTCATCCAGTTTTTCTAGGTCAGGACCTTTCTTTCACTCATCTCCATGTTGGCCTCCACTCTGGCTTCCCAGGCTTGACGTTCTCATGACGCTGTGTAGCATGCCGGTCATTGGTGGAATTACTCATTTCACCTGTTGGCTGTATGCACCCACATGAAGAATTCTGTTGTCTGAAGGATGCGATAGTTACAAAAGCCTGTATTGTGTGGTGTTTTCAGTTTTGGAACTGGGCGGCAGAAATGCAGATTTAAATCCTTGCTCTCCTCTGAAATGCATTGGGTGACCCATGAGCTCTGTAACTGCTTCTTGGCTTAACCAATCTAACAAGGATTATTATAAGGAAAAATGGGTTGAGAGAAAATGAACTAAGGGGCTATGCAGACAGGTGCCTCTGCTAGCGACGGATCAGGACTGTGGCAACCCCACGCCATGGCCCCAATCCTTCCTTTTGCCTCCCCTAAAAGAGTGGCAAAATGCCGCCCTAAGAGCTGGCACCGTGTCTCTTCCATGCCCTTTCGGCGCAGCGTGTCTGCACGCTGCACCGGGAGGGCGTCCTGATGCTGCGCACCATGTAAATGGGTGCATGGCATCAGGATGGCATTGGGGTGGGTTTGGGGCAGCTGGCGTGCAGCTCCTCTGCCCCAATTCCACCCCCAGGCCACCCCTTTAGGCCGGTCTGCAACGCCCCTTACATGTCTATGGCATCTGCATTACTTCACCTACATTACTTCCTCTAGAAGCAGGCACTACTCTCTAGGGGGGCATTCACACTTACTTTTTTATACTGAGGAGATGCGGATCTCCTTGGTGATACGATACCAGATCAATGCTCCCACTACGTTTACCACAGTTGAATCTCTCCCAGGCATTTTAACCTGGTCCAGCATTCACACTGGCAACGTTTTGCATCAACATAGTGGTGCCTCATGGTTGGGAATGATCCCAGCAATCAGGATCAGTTTGGTAGTGCATTCACACTACTGAAGATCCGGATCTCTCTGGCCCTAGAAAAAGACATGGTTAGGTACCCGGTGCAAAATGCACTGGGTTAAGTGGGTTTTTCATTCACCCTCGCAAACCACACTGGGTGTATTCGGGACCAATGTGAACATCATGGAAATAACCTGGTTTCATACTGGGTTGGGCCCTAGGAAATAATGCATTTCCATGAGTGGCCACAGGATGATGGTAGCAGCAAGAAGGAGCTTGTCCTTCCTATTCAGGCAGTGCTGTATTCCCCTGTGTTCCCACTGTTTCAGCTTCCTCAGGAACTTACTCACTCCCTTGGCTCTGGCTGTTCATTTGCTTTGCCAGCCCTTTTTCCAGTTGAGTCCACACAAAACAGTATGTCGAGCACTTAAAGCCCCATCTTCTTTCTAAAGCCCTGTCTGCACAGCCCAAGATTCTCCAGGATCAGCCCGGAATATCCTGGACCCACAAATGCCCTAACCTCCCCCCATTACCTGGCCTCTGTTTCTGTGCCACTTCAGCTTTCTGCATGATTGGCCCTCTGAGCTGCCTGGCACATCTGCCGCTCACTTCTGAAGTCAGAGCAGGGCACAATCGCCTTGTTCTGCCCTCAGAACGAATGACTCATGGCAGTGGCAGATGCGCTAGGTGGCTCAGAGGGACACCCACGCAGACAGCTGCTAAGACATGGGAACAGAGGACTCCAGATCTTCCAGATGATCTGGAGTAACAGGTAAAATTTTAAAAACTGCTTTAAGGTTGTTACATCCCAATTCTGGTGCAGAATGTGGTGGACATCATATGGACTGATCACAGCAGAACCAGGATTTGGAACATCCACCATACAAACAGGACAACTTCAGAATGGGTGGTGATGGTGGTCCTTTTGGTTCATGCAGACAAGGGTCCGTATTGCTTTAACAGGTCTTCAACACTGCCTTGTAAGCCTCCTTCCTTCAGCTGTTTGCTTCCTTTCATTGCCAAACATCTAAAATCATTTCTTACCCTTTCTGTCTTGTGACTCTTTCCACTACGACAACAATCATTTCAAACAAATCTCATACACCTCTCTGTGGCTATTAACTCATTGATTGTTCAGAAATCAGTAATATGATCAGTCTCTTTTCCTCCTCACTGGAAGTCCTTAAGATATGTTGATTACAAGTACTATCATCCCCAGTTAGCATGGCCTTTACACTCACCATCTGGGTTTATTTCTAGAGGAAGTGATGTTAGACTAAAAGGGCCATAATCTTGGATTGGGAAAGGGAAACTAACAGTAACCAAAATAATCTATTTCCATTTGCACTCTATTGTATCATTATGGGATTTGGCCCAGAGACATTTTTCTGGTGTTATATCCCAGGCTTTTCAGAAGCTTCAGAAACAATATACTGGGTAGTTTGTTTGGCATCTCTACAGAGAGACAATGTGTAAACATGTTTCTGTCTTTAAACAGCATTAATTATTTTGTGATATTCAGAAGAGACACAAAGACAAGGAAATGGCATGCCCCAAGGGTTTTTTTTTTAACAGAACTGGGAATACAATGAAAGACTTTTCATAGGAAGAGGAATGCTCTGTATCAAAGATTTTCTATAGCAGAGCCAGTTACAGCAAAGGATTTTTTCCCTTTCAGATGGTATAATTTTGATTTTGCTAGTAGCCTTTGCTCTTATTGTGTGAACTCTTTTCTTTTCAACTTTATTGAAACTCTTGCAGTGCATTGATTAGTTTGCCCTCTTCTTCATTTACCAACCTAGAAAGGCAAACCCAAGATGTAGGGATGGAGGAGTAGACATCCCAGTTGGTTCTTTAGGAAAGATGCATCTGAGATAAAACAATAATTTTATTTAAGACTGACTGAAACATCACAGATGTCAGGAAACTTTGGGGTTCATCAGTATTCCTCAGCAGGCAGCATGTTAAATAGCATCAGGAATGAGAGTATAAGGCGAATTACACAAATCTTGGAAAGCAACATGAGCTTTGCATATAGGCTACTCCAAGCCTCTGAAAAGCCTTGATATTTAGCAAAAATTGTAGTTGCACTTATTGGTTGTTGTTGGTGTTGTTTGAAATCCATATGACATTCTTCCTGTCCTATTTTTTTTTCTTCTCTTGAAATTCCAGTGTGTATTGTGCTATGTGCCTTCAAATCACTTCCGACTTACAGTGACCTTAAGGCAAACCTATCATAGGGTTTTCTTGGCAAGATTTGTTCAGAGGAGATTGAAGTCTTAGCCACAATTTTTTATTCCCACAGTGGGTGCATTTTGACAACATTTTAACTGCGATGGCTCCATCCTACAGAATCTTGGGATCAGTAGTTTTGTGAGGCACCAACACTCTGGCAGAGAAGGCAAAAGAACCTTTAAGACTATAAATCCCAGGTTTCCATAGGATGGGCCAGCAGCACTTAAAGTGTCAAACTGCATTATTTCTACAGTGGAGATGTGCCCTGCAGAGCATTGGTGGCTTTATTTCTGTCTTGGGAGTTTCTGAGACAGTCTGAGATAAAGTCCTATTTCTGTACGCATTGTCTTGTTTCTTCCCACTATAATTTTGGATGATCTTAAATAGGGCCGCTGCATAGAGAAGATAGGGAAATGTTAACAGGGAACAGAGAAAAGGCAGAACTACTCAACATCTTCTTTGCCTTGGTCTTCGCTGAAATGGGGAACAGTGCTCAACCTGGGAAAAATGGAGTAAATGAAGCAGTGGGGAAAATGCAGCATGGAATAAGTAAAGAGGTAGTATAGAAATACCTGGGTACTCTAAACAAATTCAGGTATCCAGGGCCAGATGAACTACATCCAAGGGTATTAAAAGAACTGGCAGAAGTAATTTCAGAGCCACTGTCAATAATCTTTGAGAATTCCTGGAGAACAGAAGAAGTCCCAGCAGACTGGGGGAGGGCAAATGTTGTTTTGGATCCAATAATTACCAACCATTATGATACGCTACATCCATAGCCCTTCCTTCATCTACCAAGTTTTTGACTCTATCTCAAAGTGATATAAGATAGTCTGGCATGACTTATTTTTGAGAAACCCATGCCTGACTTTTAGTAATAGCAGCATTACTTTCTAAGTGTTTACAGACTGTCTGTTTAAAGATCTACTATAAAATCTTTCCTGGTATTGATGGGGCCATACAGATGGCCCCAAGGGGTGGCTCTGTGCCACCCCTGGGAGTACCGGATTGGGGCCACGGCAGCCACACACCACAGCCTCGATCCAGCTTTTTGCCACTTCCAAAAGAGCTGGCAAATGCCGCTCCTTTTTAGGGCAGCAAAAAGCCGCCCTTAGCACCATGGTGGCTCTTTTGCTCCTCTTTGGCGCAACATGTCTACATGCTGTGCCAACAGGGCACCCTGACACCACACATTGTGCAATGGGGCATGTGGTGTGACAGCAGCATCGGGGCAGAGTCGAGGCAGCTGGCGTGTGGTCACCCCACCCCAACTTTACCCTCAGGCCAGCCCTTTTGGCTAGTCTGCACAGTCACAATGTCAGGCTGCAGGGTTTTTTTTTGAGGGGGGGGGTTGGTAAAAGACAGAAAATGAGGTCTTTGAAAGAGACACCAGATTCTTAGTTATTAATTATCATTAATCTTAATGTCATTTGATAGGCCCCAAAATAGCATTCTGGAAACACGTTAGAGGCACCCTTGATGCCATTGGATGTAAAGTGCTTCCTATGGGAGATTCCAGGATCACATCCATTACCTGTGACAACCTGAAACTGGGATGGGTGATTTCTTTCTCATAGAAGACACAGTGGGGATCAGGGAAGGGAGGAACCACCTGAAGGACTGTCTGGCAAAACGCTGTCCAGAGGAGGTGGCCAAGAAGACAAAAGGTCTAGAAACAAAGTCCTTCAAGAAATGACTTACAGGTACATTTAGGTTGGAGAAGGAAAGATGGAGTGATAACATGATCTCCATCTTTAAATATTTGAAGGGATTTTATGTAGAAGATGGAGCAAACTTGTTTTCTGATGCTCTGGAAACTAGAAAACCAATGGATACAAATTACAAGAAGAGATTCCATGTAAACATTAGGAAGAATTTCTTGACTGTAAGAGCTGTTAAACAGCGAAGCAGAGGGTGGTGAACTCTCCCTCAATGGAGGCTTTTAAACAGAGGTTGGACAGCTATCTCTCAGGAGTGTTTTGGTTGTGTATTCCTGCATGGCAGAATCTGAATCTATGACTTTATGAATTTCAGCATGGCTGACACAAGGGCTTTGGAATGGCAGACTGTTTAGTGCTGTTACACCTTCACCACCAACTTAGGATTGTTCTGTTAGCAAAATTCATGTTAGGTAAACTAATTTATGGGGGGAGGGCATTGTGGGAATTCATTCTTTCTATGCATTGATTTCTTTAGTCTCTTTTGCTGTAACAGGCATCTTCATATCTTCATTTCTTCTTTCTTTTGTTCACAGTGGATTAAATTTCATTGACCTGATGGTTCGACAGGGGAACATAGACAATCCACCTAAAACACCACTTGTCCCTGGATTTGAATGCTCTGGAATTGTAGAAGCTGTGGGTGACAATGTGAAAGGCTACGAGGTAATGAAACGTGTCTACATGATAGGAAAAAGCAGTTCTTTTAATGCTTGGGGCTTTTTCTTTGAGAACTGTGAATCAGTACTGCTGTGATGTAAATATTGTTGACAGCAAGAGACCTATTAAACAGAAACGCTGGTTGTAGTTTTGAACTTAGTGGAACACAGTGGAGGAATCCTCTTCATAAGAGGACCTAGAACTCCCAGCAACTGGAGTCCTTCAGGCACTACCTGAGTTGAGGGTTCAGGAGGAGTCTAGATCTTCAGAGAGACGAAGTGACTTCTGCACTCTGAAGCACCTAAGAGCATTGATGCCTAAAGAAGCAAGTCAAAACCCAGAACTGCCTGCAACAGAGGACTCCTTATGTGTAGAAGTCTCCTCTATGGACTTTGTCACATGGGAGCCAAGTGTCCTCCTCCCACAATTAAATCACCATTATATCCCACCAATATCGCGCAATAAATGGGATGATTTTCACACAATGTCATGTGACATCAACATTATCCTGTGAATAAAGTGTCAAAATTGTGCTGCAGTTTGCCACTTTATTCACAGGATAATGGCACGATAATGGTGACGTCGTGTGAAAATTATTCCGTTATTGCGCAATATTGATGGGATTTAATGACGATTTAATGACAGGAGGAGGATGCTTGCCTCCCATGTGATAAAGTCCTATGACTTTGCCCCTATCTGCACAGGCCAAATAAAACTGCCTACCCCATCCTCTTGGTGGGGAGATGAAGCATGGTCCAACCCCTGGTGCTGGTGCAAACAAACCAGATTACATAGTTTTTTTGTGGGATTTTCGGACTGTGTGGCCATGTTCTAGAAGAGTTTCTTTCTGACATTTCACCAGCATCTGTAGCTGGCATCTTCAGAGATGCCAGCCACAGATGCTGGCGAAACATCAGAAAGAAACTCCTCTAGAACATGGCCACACAGCCCGAAAATCCCACAAAAAAACTATGGATGCTGGCCACGAAAGCTTACGACTTCACAGACGAGATTACCTCCAGCACATTCAACACCATAACCAGGGTATACCCCCCCAAAAAAACAAGTTAGAATATCTCACCAGTTGCTCCAGATCTTCCTGGAAGATCCAAACCCTCCATTCTGATGTTAGGTGGCTGTTCAAAACGAGTTCAGTTTCGCCTCCTGGCACGTCCACCACTGGCACAAGTTGCTTGCTCTGAGGTCAGAACGAGGCACCCAGCCACGTGATCGAGGAGGAACACCTCGATCTGATCTCAGAGTAAAGTGACCTGCAGCAGTGGTGGATGTATGAGGCAGCTCACAGCTCAGTTGGATATGCTTGCAGTCAGCCGCCCAGTGTAAGAACTGAGTACCTTTAAAATGAGACAGGATTGGGGCAACTCCGAGGCCAAAATACTTCGGGCTGCCTCATGCCTGTACAGTCAGGACCTTCTTCTAGAAGGTTATCATACACTGCCGCTGAAACTTGGATGGTTCTCTGGCAGATTGGTCTTAAAAGCTTCAGTCTGAGTGTGCAAGAGCTGACAGAGCAATATCTTTGCAAGCTTTTGATATATGACCTTAGTTTCCCATGAAGACTCTGCTAGAAACCCTGTGTATGATCTTGGACTGACTTTGTCCATCCTTTTTGCTTGCTCCTGAACCCCTGTAAACCTTAGACTGTTTTTTACTTTGCCTGTCATCTAATCCTTTACTGTAGTGTGCTCTGAAATCTCAATTGGATTTAACTGGGGAATCTCTTTTACCCTACAACTTGGCTCCAGCTTTGTGGTGCCAAGCTCCAGATACGTTACTGTCTTAGAATGAAAAGTACCACCTGCCTTCCTTGGCCATTCTCAGTCCAAGTGTGGGGAAAATGGGATGGTAGCAATGAAAGTGGGATAGGAAAGTGAATGGGAGAGGTACCAGTGTGGTGTAGTTTGAGTATTGGAATAGGATTCTGGAAGATCATGGAGACCCACTGGGTGACCTTGGGCAAGTCCCATTCTCTCAGCCTCAGAGGAAGTTAATGGCCAACTCCCTTTAAACGAATCTTACCAAGAAAACTCCAGGATAGTGAAGGTCACCATAAGTCAGAAGTGACTGGAAGGTACACAACGACAACAAAAATGAGGAGGGTGTTATGCTACTCCTTTATATCTTTCTGCCAGCTGATCTCAACTAGCAGTCAAAATTATTGTGCCAGTAGATCCTCCTGCCCGCTGATTTGTGAGATCAGCTAGATTAAGAGAGTTGTGCCAGAAGAAGGGCAGTTTAGCCAACATAAGGCCAGTTCAGCTGGCACAAGAAGGTTGTGCTTGTTCCTAAGCCCTTACAGACAGTGCATCTAAGATTGCTGTAGAAATGGCTTTACATCAGGACTAGGAAAATACTTTGAGGTGTGTTTAGCTATGCCCAGGATCCAATGATGTGCCTCTCTTGGATCACTCTTCTTCCATCCGAACTGGCAAGCCATCTTTCTCTTGTTATCCCTTTGCATCCTAAAAACATGCTCCAATTACTGAGAAACCTCTGGAAAATGTTTTTGTTGTTCCGGAGTGCTGCAGCAGAAGGAGACGAATGTGTTAATTCTACAGGCATTGGATTTTGAAGTTCAACACTGAAATTTGAAAAGGAATTTCTCATGTTCAGAGGCAATATAATTCTGAATTACCATGATCTGCTTTTCAAAGGAGGATATGTAAAAACAAAGCAAAATTGGGTACAATTAAACACCCACCATTTCCCCATTTCTCAGACACTCTCCCATGCAGATGAATTACGTACTCATTTTTAATATATATATCTGTATATATATATTCATTTTTAATACACATACTTTTTCACCGAGTTATTTCTAGATGGTTTGAAAAAACATAGTGTCATAAAAAAGGATAAACTGCTTTGAGTTCTTTTTAGAAAAAAAATCCTTTCAAAACCCTTCAGTGATAACATCTGTTTTATGACAAGTTATCACTGAAGGTTTGCTTAGCAAACCTTCAATGATAGCTTATCATAAAACTGATACCATTGAAGAAGGTTTACAAACTGTCAAGAAATTTACAAACTGTCAAGAAAATGATGAAAACAACAAGGCAGGAGGACATTCAGTAGAATGTCTTCTTGAATGTCTAGTACATCCTTTTGTTTTATCCCAAGTTCCCCCAGGCTGGTATCCTTCACATATTTTGAACTTCAGCACCCATTCTTCCTGATCAAGACCTAGCTGGCTGAGGCTGATGGGACTTACAGTCTAAAATAACTGGGATACACCCCATCAGGCAACGGGGAGGCCGTTTCAATCAAATGCTTCCTAAAGCATAGATATTAGAGTTTGTTTGATATCACATGGAAGAGAATTTGACAAGGTAGCAACAGCAATGCAGGAAAGACCTTGGCTGCACCTGCATGGCAGAAATAATGAAGTTTGACACGGCTTTAACTGTCATGCCTCCATTTTATGGAATCCTGGGATTTGTAGTTTGTTGTGGCATCAGAGCTCTCTGTCAGAGAAGACTAAACATCTCACAAAACTACAGATCCCGGAATTCCATAGCACTGAACTATGGCAGTTGAAGCAGTGCCAAACTGCATTATTTCTGCAATACAAATGCAGCCCTTGTACATACTGGTGAATTGATTTGTGTGTGTGTGTGTTAAAGATACAAGGACACAATATATTAGTGTTAAGGTGGTGTGTGTGTGTGTGTGTGTGTGTATATACATATACACACACACACACACACACACCACCTTAACAGTAATATATATATATATACACCTTAACACTAATATATATATACCCACCTTACCACTAAACATTATTTTGCAGGTAAAAATGTGTCTGTTCATCCTATTGAATCTAACAGCAACTCCCCAATTAATAGTGGTGAATTTCACCCTGATTAGGTTTGCCAGGTGAAATAAGGACTGGGTTCTTTACCTTTTAATGGCTGGGTATAGGAACCAGCATGGTGTAGTGGTTTCCATATTGGACTATGATTCTTGAGACCAGGGTCCAAATCCTTGCTTGGTCATGGAAACCCACTGGGTGACTTGGGGCAAGTCACACACTTTCAGCCTCAGCAAGCCCCATGATAGGATTGCCTTAGGGTCACCATAAGTTAGAAACAACGTGAAGGCACACAACAAAATAAGTGAGAATCTCAGTAGGTGTTCTTTGCATGGCAAGCAGCACATTCTGTAATTCCATTTTCTACACAACCATTAAAGGACGGAAGGCCTGCCCCATATTTTTCCTGGCAATCCTAACCCTATTTTTTTTAAAAAATAAAAAGTTATTTGTCAATTCATTGTATTTATGATTGCATTTGTAGTATGAGAGAGCAGATTGTAGTTGATGCTAAAATTGTTTTATTATATGTAAGAAACAGACTCAGACCTTTTAAGATTTTTTTTTGTAAAACTAGTACAAGGAAAGATTAGAACTATTGAATGATGGCATTTGTTAAACTAATGTCCTACCTTTCGCTTGCGGGCAGGAGAATTTGGTGAAATTAGAATTATGGGTATATTTCAGCAACATTATCCAGCAAGATGTTGCCCTTTCAGAGCTGCCAGTGGGCTTTATAAATTTGTCATAGTCCAGTGCACCAAGGCAATTGAAAAAGAAACTACCTTGAGATGCTATAAATGGTTCTGTGTTGCTATGCGTGTGAGTATGTGCCTTCAAGTCTGCTTTCAATTTATGGTGATCCCATAAATTCCATAGGGTTTTCTTAGGTAAGGAATACTCAGAGGTAGTTTTGCTAGTTCTTTCCTCTAAAATATTGCTTATGGGACCTGGTATTTGTCAGCCGTCTTGTATCCAAGTACTAACCAGGGCTGACCCTACTTAGCTTCCAAGATTAGAAGGGATCTATTGTCATTAGGGAATTTAGGCCCATTTCTGTGTTACTAACATCTCTCCCAGATAAATAGGGTTGCATTCCAAAACAGGGCAATAGAATTTGGTCAAAGTTGATATGTGCAAAAGATACAAATGCATTGATGATAAAGAGTTGCTTAAGTTGTCTAAAGCGACATGCTATTTCCTTAGACTACAGCTCAACAGCAGAGCATATCATTTGCATTCAGAAGGTCATGGGTTCAGTCTTTTGGTATCTCCAGTTTAAAAAAGCCCAGAGGAAACCTCAGGGCCTGCCAGGTTGATCCTTAACTGACAACCCTACACCAATGGAAACTTTAAGACCATTGTCAAGAGCAGTCCCATGTTAAGCACATTATAGCATGATCTAGCATGGAAGATAACCAGCACATATGTTACGTAACAGGAACAAGTATACACATCCCATCTTTCTTTGTTGAGTTCAATGACAGGGACATGGGGTCACCACACATCCATTTTCCCCTTTTCCAACCTTGTAATGTAGGTTAGGGGATGCAGTGGCCCAAATGGTTAAGATACTGACTCTGTTGATTGCAAGATCGGCAGGTTGGCAATTCAAGGCCCAGTTGCTGGATGCTGGGGTGAGCTCCTGTTTCTAGTCCCAGCTTCTGCCAACCTAGCAGTTCAAAAGCATGCAAATGCAAGTAGATGAATAGGTACCACTTTGGTGGGAAGGTAAACAGCGTTTGTGCAATCATGCTGTCCACATGATCACAGAGTAGTCTCTGACAACGCTGGCTCTACGGTGTAATAACGGAGATGAGCACCACTTGACAACCTGGTCAACGGGGAATACCTTTACCTTTTTTACCTTAATGTAGGTTAGACTGAAAGCTAGTGATTTTACATTGGCCACTAAGTGGCAGCCAAACTAGATTATGGAATCCCTATGATAAGGTCTCCTGTTTCTTCCTCTGTTTTTTCAAAGACAAGCATAGAAGGGAAGTGATGCTGACTGCAACTATAGCTCCAGCAAAGACCTTTTTGGGCCACCTATTTCTGTAATGGTAGCTGCCCCCTCCTCAAGCTAACATTCACTCCAAATAATGACTTTGGGGTGAGGATGGCAACTTTCATCAAGAAATTAGGGTAGGGCCCAAAGGGCTACATTTCTCTATGCACCCTCCCATTGAACTCCCAATCTGATTCCCTTCCACAACTGTCCATTTGATCATCCTCACATTGTTAATCCTGTTCACATTGTTAAGCCTTTTACATTTTACTTGGTAAGCTAGAAAATTTGATCTCCTTCATCTCCTTTGAAGGAAAGACATTTTAATCCTTTGATCATTGTAGCCGACCATTATGTATTTTATCCAGCTTGATAATGTCCTTTTTATTTTCAAATGGGGCCACACTGGAGTTGCAAGTTCCTCTTGTGATCTGAGTGAAAATCTGCAAAGAACATTACTGAATAAATTGCTTTTATTCTTATGGACTTCAGTATTGCATGGCTGAACATAACAGATACACAGCAGAATAATCTCTTCTTTTAAAAAACTGATCTGTACTGCTTCATAGTTGAAATAAGTATTCTTCTTTTGCTGTTTTTCACTGGTGTTGTATTCTCTTTAGTTTGTAATTGAATTTGAGCTGCAAGACTAATGTGTGCTGCTTTCTTATTTTAGAAAATGACAGCTGGCAAAGTTGGATGCAGGTGTACAAATCCAGTAATATAGAGCTTGCAATCAAAATTCAATATGAACCCTTTTTTAAAAAGAGAGAAAGAGGTCATTCTAGCACACTGAAGAAACTTAGAACTCAATTTAATTTACAGCTTGGAAAAACATTTTGGCAAACCATGTGCCATGTTTGTTTGCCACTGGACACTACATTCTATGGTAACCATGGTTTGTAACAGAAATCATAGATTATGTGGTGTACAACCAAACCAACCATGGCAGATGACCAAACAAACATTAGTAATCCCAACTAGAGTAGATCCATTAACATTTAATGGTTTAATGATTAAAGCAATAGGGCTTTCCCCCAAAAAACATTGGTTTTAGTTTACAGTGGGCCCTTGGTATCTGCTGGGGTTTGGTTCCAAGACCCACCATCACCCATCATTTTTTTAACAGAATAAAAGAAAAATACTTTCTTTTCCAGTGAATAATCCTAGCTGTTCATTTCCCCAAAAAGTAAAGTATCAGAGAACCTATTACAAACCTTTACAGGCTTTATTATTGTAATTATGATTATCTATGATTAAACCAGTATGCAAAGGGATCTTGTAGCACTTTTGAGAGATGCAAACCATTTTGAGGCTAGGATTTTTTTCCCTTCTTCTTCAGTACCAGAACTGAATATCAAAACCAATTGGCATTCACAATTGTTCCAAGAAAAAAAAAATCCTGATTTCCCAAAGCTTTCTTAATTCCAGCCATGTAATTTAGGATTGATAGAGGGGAAGGCTGAAACATAATTTGGTGCTGTTCATATTTAAAAGGAGATGGAAATCTTTGCCGATCCTCATAGATCACCCAGAAATCTACTGGAGATCCAGATTTACCTACCCACTCCTATGCCTTGGATGACAGTATTTGTGTTTGTACATACACTTGGATGTGTGAACTGCTTTTCACTGGAAATAACTGCCTATTGTTGTTGTTGTTGTGTGCCTTCAAATCATTTTTACAACTTAGGGTGACTGGGGTATACTATATTTGGCAAGATTTGTTCAGAGGAGGTTTGCCATTGCCATCCTCTGAAGCTGAGAGATGTGACTTACCCAAGGCTACCTAGTGGATTTTTCATGGCCAAGCTGGGAATCGAACCCTGGTCTCCAGAGTTGAAATCCAACTCTCAAACTACTACACCACACTGGCTCTTCCAACAGTGGCAATAGGCACATGAAAATACTCTTTCTTGGTGAATCCATCACACCATGTTGCAAACACCCAACAGCAAGCATATATGTGTGAAATGGTTTGTAATTTGTGATTCCTCTGTAGTTGCTTTGCCTGAAATGCCATCCCCTTGACTGTGTTTCTTTCCGCTGACTTTAGATTGGAGACAGAGTCATGGCTTTCGTCAACTACAACGCCTGGGCAGAAGTTGTGTGCACACCACTTGAATTTGTGTACAAAATCCCCGATGACATGAGCTTCTCAGAAGCTGCTGCCTTCCCTATGAACTTTGTAACGGCATACATGATGCTCTTTGAAGTTGCCAACCTGAGAGAAGGCATGTCAGTGCTAGTTCATTCAGCCGGGGGTGGAGTGGTAAGTTGGCTTGCATTTCACTTTTGTCCTTCAAGGAATCCTACGTTTTGTCACACATGTTTAAATTCCAATGTCATCTTAAAGGTCCGACATGTCAAGAAGGTTTGAAAGAGTTTGAAATGTTTGCCTGTGTACAAACAGGAGAAGAACTTTTATATAACGTTTGATTAAGCATTGTTTCAATACCGTTCAACTGTCATGATTTTGCAGACACAGTTGTGATTAATCTTCTGTTGTCCCACTTTTTCAGCTGCTTTTAACATGTCCCAGGTTCTGTCTCCTCGTCTCGCTTTATTCCTTTGACCTTTCTTTACCACAGTTGTTGCAAACTGAGTTCAACTGGTACATAACTGGTTAGCGCTCAATTAATACAGCAATAGGAAAAGAAAAGAAAGTCCTCCCCAGTAGGATCAGGCAAAAGAAACTGCAACAGCCTCTCCTAGCTTGAGTATTCTTCCTCCATTAATAACTATGGCTGTCGTGATCACATTCTGATGTCGCTCCTTCACATGTGCCCTGGTTTTCATCTGTGAAATGTGGGAAGGTATGCATTTTTCAGTAAAATCAAATGCTATCCATTGTTGTGGCCTTTTTTAGAAAGAAGAATGGAAGTTGGGCTGGGGGGGGGATCATTATTGTCTGCCAAAATTCTGACCATGCAGGCTGCAACCTGCCTAACAAGAATAAAATCATCTCAGTAGAAAATCTCTTTAGCTCCAGCTAATCATGTTTAAGATGTATGACCCCTCCTGAGCCGTTGCAGTAAAGGACTGGAATTTATAATCTTATTACAGTTCAGTACAGTACAGAGGAGGTCTGTTTCATTCTTGTTTGAATACTAATACCAAAATCCTAAGTGTGGAATGTTAAAATAATATGGAGCTGCAGAAAAATATAGTTGTGAGGAAAATCCAGCAGGACGCAGAGATACTATGGACATATTGTTTTTAGCGACCACACACTATTGATTGATTGAATACATGGTACTTTTTACCAGTTAACATAAGGAGGGAAAGGACATATTATTGCCCCAATGAGACCGCAATCCAAATCAATTAAGGGTTGCATGTGGCCCTTGGTGCTTCTTTTGTAAGTCTCACTTCTGCCACCAAAAGAATAGTTTTTCAAAAGTTTTCAAAGGGATCTAGAGGACATTCTGCACTGCAGATTTATCCTGGAGAAGAGAAAGTTAAGAGGTGATATGATAGCCCTGTTTAAATATTTGAAGGGATGTCATATTGAGGATGGAGCAAGCTTGTTTTCTGTAGCTCCAGAGACTAGGACACGGAGCAATGGGTTCAAACTATGGGAAAAGAGATTCCACCTCAACATTAGGAGGAACGTCCTGACAGTAAGAGCTGTTTGACAGTGGAACACACTGGAGCCTCTTTCTTTGGAGGTTTTTTAACAGCGGCTGGATGGCCATTTGTTGGAAGTGCTTTGATTCTCTGTTCCTGCATGGCAGGGGTTGGACTGGATGGCCCTTGAGGTCTCTCCCAACTCTATGATTCTATGATTGGCAAGACTGTATAATGTGGAACAGTCTGGCAGCCTCTTGTACCCGAAAAAACTGTCACAGTTTAGAAAATGACTGGAAAGTCATGATTGCATGAAACAATAAGCCAGAATTGCTGCGGATCATGACTTCTTGTTCATGAACAAGCAGGCTAGGACATATTACATGTTTGCTTCCTCTTCCAAGCTGGAGCAACTCAAGGAATTAGGAAATTACCAACCACAGAAAGCTCAGAATTTAAATCTGGTCTCTCGTTTGTCAGTCCTCTGACCCAAAATGCTTTGTAATTGGCATATAGATGTTTGAAGAATGATATCTGGTACAGCCAGGTTGAATCAGATTGCACTGATTCTGAATGAGGTACATGGAAAATCCCTCTTCTTTCTATATCTGTGCTGTAAATCTTCAGTTGGACTGTCCAGCAAGACATCAGAGTGAATGAAGTGCCTGGAGGCTTTCATCCCAGTTCTCCATATATTAAAACGTGGCAAGAATAAAAGCTAAAGCATAAACCAAATCAATTATGACCCATCAAGTTCTTTATGAATAATGAAGGAGAACAAGACATTCAAAATGGCTTCTGATGTGAAGTTTCAGGACTCCCTTAGTAAAGTATTCAGAGAACTATTAAGGTCTGACAGGAGGAAAAGAAAAATTAGCCAGTTTGTTCCTAAATGTCATGAACATTCCTCTGAACCATCAGAGAAACAATGGGGGCCCTATGGGACTAGAACAGTGCACTTGTCTTATTCCCATCAATACAAAGTTCAGTTTCATTGTTTAAGCAGGGGTGGGGAAACTTTGGCCTTCAGACGTTTTGGCCCGACCCAACATAGTCAATGGCAAGGAAATGGGAGTTGTAGTTCAGAACATCTGGAGGATTACAGCTCACTCCAGCCCTCCTGGTTTAAAGTATTCCAGGCCTCTGAGGCCACAGTCAATAAATGTAGAAGCAGAACTAAGTGTAGAAGAACATTTGTTCTTAACTGTCCTTGAGTCGATTTCAATCCATGGCGACTCTATAGATGAGACATCTCCAAGACCCTCTGTCCTCGACTGCTCTGCTTAGTTCCTGTAAACCCATACCCGTGACCTCCCTATAGAATCCATCCATCTAGCATGTGGCCTTCCCCTCTTTCTACTTCACTCCATCTTCCCCAGCATTATTGTTTTTTCCAATGAATTCTGCCTTCTCATGATGTGTCCGAAGTACAACGGCCTCAGTTTTGTCATCTTCCATAGCGATTTCTGGCTTGTTCTGCTCTGACTTACAGCAACCCTAAGGTGAACCTATCACGGGGTTTCCTTGGCACGATTTGTTTGGGAGGGGGCTGCCTGTGCCTTCTACTGAAGCTGAGAGAGTGTGATTTGCACAAGGTCACCCAGAGTTTCTATGGCTGAGTGGGTATTCAAATCCTAGTCTTCAGAGTAGTAGTCCAATACTCAAACCACTATGCCACTCTGGCTCCCATGACCATGTTTAAGGGATAGAAAAAAAGAGGAAAGTTTAACCATTGAGCTCTCTCTCACACACACACTGTGATTGTCATGAAAATGCCCCTGTCTGCTATGTAGATCATGAGAGACAAATATTGCATAGATGGGGAATTTATGGCCCTCCTGATATTGTTGGATGTCAGCCATAGTCCTTACTGGGACACATTTGGGCAAGCAACATCAGAGTGAATCAAGATATGAGAAGTTATTAATGAAGAAGAACACACAGGTTAAGAGAAGCTGCAGCAGTTTACTTTTACCTGAGTTACTGGGAAAAGCAAGATTCCACCCCTCCTCTTCTCTTCCTACTGCTGAATTAATAGAGTGCAAACTGCTTTTGCCATTTGTTTGCAGCAAGAGAAGTAAGCTCAAGTCAGAAAGGGGAAAGCGAGAGGAGGAGATTGAAACAGGGACATTTAAAATGCAACTGAAAACCTGGGACAACAAAAGATGAATCAGGACCATCCCAGTCAAATCAGGGCAGTTGGAAGACATAGTAGTCAGCATTGCTAGTGAAGGGGGATCATGGAGGTTATGGACACATCAGTGTCCGGAGGGCCAAATGTTACTACAGCTTTTGGGGTGGTAATGAGATCTTTCCATCCTACTCAAACACTCTTTCGTGGGATCATGGGATCATGTCAATCCTTGCAACGACTGTTTACATTTCAGAGAAAAACCTTTCCCCGTAAGATGTTAATGGAATTAACATCATAGTTTGCTTTAAATCAGTTTCAGCCCAAGAGCTGTCTTCTATTGATTCCCATTGACATTTTTTTTTTAAAGAAATGAAATGCTATTTGCCCCAAGGAGCTAAAATTAAGCTGACAGTCATGCAGAAACATTGATTGCCACCCTGAAACTCTGCTCTGACCCCCAGTTTCAAGTTCAGCATCATAGGGAACTCCAAACAGTTGGAATTAGCAACAAAAGGCATGGCATTCATTTGAACTTGAACCACAAAAGTGGGGTGTCAGGGGGAGAGCATGCTTCCCGTTTTTGTCAAGAGGCATTTGCTATTCCTAAAGCTCTTGCCATCTTTGAACATGTTGTCTCTTCTATTCCTAGTGAGTCCGGTAATCTGATGCTCCATCCTTAAAGCATGCATTCATGCATTTTAGTATGGATTTTAAAAGCTTCTTATTTGAGATTGGCTGCTGCCTTCTCTCTCTCTCTCTCTCTCTCTCTCTCTCTAAAAAATCAGTCTGTACTCAATGAGCTTTGCCAATGCTGCTTTAAGATTGTTTATATTCATGCAGAGAGCACTATGGTGTACTGGTTTGGGTGCTGGACTACAACTTTGGAGACCTGGGTTTGATTTCCCACTTGGTCATGGGAACCCACTGGGTGATCTTGTGCAAGTAACATGTTTTCAGCTTCAGGGGAAGGCAATGGCAAACCGCTTCTAAACACATCTTGCCAGAAAAAAGGTTCGCCTTAGGCTTGCCATAAGTCAGAAATGACTTGAAGGCACCCAACAACAATATTTGTGCAAGGCTAGCCCTATAACTAATGAGTGAAGCTGCTGCCACACTTCAGAATTAATGCAGTTTGACACCGCTTTAACTGTCCAGGCTCCAACCAGTGGGATCTTGGGATTTGTAGTTTGTTGTGGCACTAGAGTGCTGTGAAAGAGGCTATGTGTGGAAAAATCAAGCAGCATCGTAAACACACTGACTTGTAAATTATATTGTTTTGAATGAACCATTGCTATGCACTGTAGCTTGTACAGTTATAGAGTTATCTCCCCCTTCCCATCTCCATTGTCTCACAAACCTTTTAGTAACTGCTTACAGATGATAATTCAGACAGTAGAAGAAAATTAAATATTTTTTTTTCATCAAGATATAGCCATCTGGAATATCATCTTCAGCTATTTTTTTCTCTGTGCTTAATTCCTATTAACAAAAATACCTGACAGCTTGGTCAAGACCTAAGGTTTAGATGTCTTTATCAAATTCAGCCAATACCTATTTTGCTTCTTGCAAAAGTTGACCGTCTACAGCTCTCATCAACCCTAATCTTTGGACATGCTGCCTGGAGATAATGGGTATGAAAGCATTGCTGAAATGAGCTGGAGTACAAATTTAGGAGCCCAGGTTGTTGTTGTTGTTGTTGTTGCTGTTGTTGTGTGCCTTCAAGTCATTTCTGAATTATGGATACCCTAAGGCAAACTTGTTATGGGGTTTTCTTGGCAAGATTTGTTCAGCGAGAGTTTGGTATTGCTTACCTCTGAGGCTGAGAGTGTGTGACCTGCCTAAGATCACTCAGTGTTTTTTCATGGCTAAGCAGGGATTCGAACTCTCTTTGCCCAGAATCCTAGTCCAGCACTCAAACCATTACACTATGCTAGTGGAGTACTGTGTGCCAGCATGGTGTAGTGGCTTAAGTACCAGAATTGAACATAATCGCACGAAAGGCTTTCTCACTATATTGCGCTGATCCCGTGAGTGTCCTGTCAATGAAGTGGAATTGTAGTACCAGGATCTTCTGATAATACAAAATTAGGGAAAATGAGGGGACAATTCCACTTCATTCATGGGACATTCACAGGATCAGTGCGATTTAGTGAGAAAGCTTTTCATTATTTTGTGTGAAAGTCCTTCCCGTAATTGCACAATAAGCACAGGACAGGGACAGGAGAATGACATCCCGACCCCCCCCCCCATGTGATAATGTCCTAAAACTCTTGGAGAACAGGGTTCAAATCCCTACTGGGTCATGGAAAACCCCAGGATGACTTTGGGCAAGTCACACTCTTTCAGCATCAGAGGAAGACAATACCAAACCCTCTTTGAACAAATCTTACCAAGCAAGCCCCACAATAGGTTTGCCTTAGGTTCACCACATGTCAGAAACAACTTGAAGCACACAACAAGAACAACTAAGTGGAGTATTCGGATGGGAGGCAGTCAAGGGACACCAGAACTATGTCTGTGTACAAGTGGAAACTAGTACATTCTTTAGAAAGGGATCTCTAGGCAATGAAAGCAAAAGTGCCTCCGCTGTTCAAATATGAGCCTTAACAACCTCTCTGGAGATGGGAAAGGAATTCTGGCTCTAAAATGGAGAATGCACATTGATCTCAGGAAGTCCGGGAGGTATTTTAAAAACGTGTTGATCTGGGTCTTAAAATAAGTTAACAGAAAGAAAATGTTCTATTCCCATTTTCCCCTTGCATCTACTCATGCTTCCTGTCTTCACATTTCTGGAGTGTTACAGAGCCCTCTCAAATAGTGTGGCCATAGGGCAGGGATGGGTATCTAGTATGACACTGGCCAGTTATTACCACCGCACACCCCATAGTAAGCAGCACCATAAATAGGCCAAATATAGGATCTAGAAATCACTTCTTGTTCTGACCTCTAGCTTTGTTGAAGCCATTTGGGGCCTTTGGGAGAGCTGGACGGCTAGCAGGTATTCTGAATAAATCTGCACAAGTGGCAGTCTTGCCAATTTCTTTCTTTCATTGAGTCTCAAAGGTGCTACAAGATCTCTCTACATACTGATTCTACAGATTAACATGGTTATATCTTTGAATTTAAAAATACAGTTGAAGCTGCCCAAGAAAAAGGGCAGTCAAAGTGACCAAAGGAATGTAAAAATCACATGTAATCATTATAGATGTGAGTCATCTTTAATATGTCTCTCTGAAATGCTAAACGGTTGAAGTGAAATTTCATGGAGGGGCCGTATTTGGGGGTACAATACACACATCCCCCCCCCCATACCTACATCCCCGGCATGGAGGCTGCTGCTCAACTAACTCTGGGAGACTCTTCCTCATGGGAATATCCCAATTGCCACCCCATGTTGTTTGAGATGGCTCCCTGCTTTAGAGAAGGTACAGGATAGCCAATGCAATGAAATGGAGGCAGAATCTTGTGGGATCATAAAGGATAAGCTTATCTGCCAGTTGCTGTAATTTTCAGGGGAGGGAAGAAAGAAACATGGAAGGTATTGTTATCAACTGTAGGCAAGATGCATTTCGTTAGATGTTATTGGATTGGAGCCACTATCATCCTCAACCACTGACTATGGACTCATTCACACTTACATTTATGTCCCGAGGAGATTTGAATCTCTGCGGCAATGCAATACCGAATCAAAGTTCCCACTATGTTTACCACAATCGAAGCTCTCCGTGGCATTTTAACCCTATTGCCATCCACACTGCCATCATATCAGTTTAAAATGGAGCCTCCATTTCGAATGCGTTTGATCGTTCTTGGGTTTTTTAAAAAAATGTCAATCAGGTGATGCACATCTTCATCATTCCACTTCTGCTTTCACTGTTGGTGAGGTGACTCTGCTTCCATTGTCGCAGGTAGTTCGAATCCAAACACAAAAAGTGTATAAATGTATATGTGTATAAATGTATAGTAAGCCTTCCAATGCTAAGCCAACGGAAATGGAGGCAGTGGTGGAAATACTGGCCGGATTTATGGAGCTGGTGTCTTCACTGGCAAGACCAGGTGGGATGTGTATGTTCTGCCCCTCTGCCCTAACCCCTCCCTTCCTGTTTTGGAAGAATCAGTTCAGAATTCCCCGAAATGAATTGACAACGCATTCTCATTTGCGGCGATCTGCATCTTTTCAAAAGAAGTGGACGGGGGGGGGGGGAACCTGGTATCGAATATACTGGGATAAGTGGGTTTTGAGGCAGCCTCCCTGCAAACTGCACTGAGGGCACTCGGTGCAAGTATGAACTCCATGGAAATAACCTGGTTTCCATACTCGGTTATTTCATAGTGTGAATGAGCCCTATGTTGGCAAGGACTGATGAAAGTTGCAATCCAGCAACATCTGGAGGGCCAAACGTTGCCTACTATTGGGGTAGAACTGGCAACTCACATCACTTTTATTGTTGTTGAGCTTGGTGTTACACTTTTCATTACAACATGACCCACCCACCCACTCCCAAAGCCATGTTCCTGGACACACCATGGAAATGTGGATAATAGCGAACCCTATTGAAATGAACAACATCTAGCAGAAGCATACCTTAGAATCATTCTGGAAGACCTAGAAGTGCCCAGAGAAAACACATCTCTAGAATCCAGCAGAATCCAAGGTGCTGGTTTTGACTTTTAAAGTCCTAAATGTCTTGGGTCCAGACTATCTGAAAGATCATATCTTCCTATACAAGCCAGCCTGAGTGTTCAGATCATCAGGGAAGGACTTTCTCTCAATCCCACCACTTTCGCAGGTGTAGTTGGTGAGGATTTGGGTGAGAGTCTTCTCTGTGGTTGCTCCCAGACTGTGGAACTCCCTTCCCTGGGAGGTCAGGTCGGCCCCTTTCCCGCTTTCTTTTTGCCCGCAGCTGAAGACATCTTTATTTAGGTAGGCTTTTGGTGGGTGAATTTTACTTACGTAGTGTGGTGTTTTAATGCTTTGATGTTTTAATTTTTTAAAAAAAAATAGTTTTAACTATGCTGTGTCTTTAACTTATGTTTTAATATTATTATTTAATTATTATTTTTTACTTTTGTAACTAATGTTTTAGTTTGATTCTTTTTAAATGATTGTAAACTACCTTGAATCCCATTCTGGGAGAAAGGCAGAGTATAAATCAAACAAACAAACAAGCTCTAGGTCCTCCAATAAGACTCTATAGTCAACTTCTAGTGGAAGCAAACCATAAAATCATTCTGGAAGACCTAGCAAATACCTAGAGAGAACATATTTTTTCAGACTCAAGTAAGTGAAACTGTGGGTACCGGTCCCACAGATATGAGGGTCATGTCATATGGTATACCTCTTGAAGGGGGATCTGCTCGAAATATTTTCCCTTTTTAAAAAAACAAAAACAAAACCATATTAGACCAAATTGTGTGGTCAGCTTTTACATTCTAATAAATATATTTTGCTGAATACAGTTCATTCACAATTTATGACCATAGCACATAATTTGGGTCTTATTGTATGTGGGGGTGGGAGGGTGGACTCATTTCTAACAATGGTTTCTTTCTTTTGCTATGTGTTTAGTTGCCCACTTAAATTGTAATCTTTTTTGTACAGCCATTTCTTACAATGCAATGCCATATTGTTGATTATAATGAAAGTGGTAATAGAACAAAATTCCATTGTTAAAGCTGGCACAGATTTCAAAAACGAGATCCCATTTTTCTGCAGGTTGGTTTATCTAGTTAAGTGGATGGGCGACACTAAATCTAAGGTGCAGCCATGATTGAATATGTGTATGTGTGTGGACACACCTTCTAGTTGCCTGTCAATTTATGACAACCCCATGAAAATAATAGGATTTACTTATGCAAGAAATGTTCAGAGATGGTTTGTCAGTGCCTTATTCTGAAATATAGCCTACAGCACCTGGTATTCCTTGGCACACTCCCATCTAAGTACTAACCATCCCTGAGCCTTCTCAGCTTCCATGATCAGATGGGAACTGGTGCCTTCAGGTACACTGATCTGTTCCTGAGCTTTACTTGAGAAAATTTGGTACCAGAGGCAGAAATAAAATAGGGAAAAAAACATAAGGATAAAAGGAAAGAACACCATAAAAGATAATACAACTTCAACATGTTTCAGCATACATTTCATTCAAAACTAATAATACGCACATTTAAACTTAGTTATGGGGGATGGAGACAGTATTCTTTAGGGCAGAGTTCATCAAGTGATGGAGATAATATCCCAAATGTTATAGAGAGACCTGGACAAATAGTACAAGAATCCAACAGTGCAGAGGAGGACCCCTTAAATATGCTGATAGGGTAAAGGTGATAGGGTCTTAAATGTCTCTGTACTAATGCACAGAGCATGAGAATTAAACAAGATGAACCTGAACCCCTTAACACAGAAAAGCAAATATAATAGGCATCATAAGGATGCCTACACCTGGACTTCCAAGAGGTGAGCATTCCACAATGGAAGTACTATAGTGGAGAAGACCATCTCCCATGTCCTCACATATTGTAATTCTCTCACTGGTGAGGCACAGAAGAACTCAGTTCTTGGGCAGGCAAATATAAGGAGAGGCACTCCTTTAAATAACAAGGTCCCAAACCAATCAGGGCTTTGAATCTAATTTATCAGTACCTTGAATTCAGGCTGAAAATGTATTGGCAGCCAGTACAATTGTTTTTAAAGTGGTGTTATGAGGTTTCTATAAGCTGTTCTAGTTAGTAACCTAGCTGCTGCATTTTGCTCTAGCTGCAGTAATCTTTAAGAGCAACCTTATGCAGCCCTATTGCAGTAGTCTAGCTGGGAGGTTGTCAGTGCATGAAATAGTGTGCAAACCAGTACATGTGATCATAGTATCCCTGTGATCAGAATCTTCAAAAAAATAAAAATAAAAATCCTGCAGCAAATTTTACTTCTCTATCAGTTACCAGTGCTAGGTCTTCCCAGTGGTACAGGGGTGATAGGAGGCATTTTGAAAGAGCCAAGTTGATGTACAGGAATAATCAACTGGACAAAATGCAGCTTTCCCAAACAAAGGTATCACTGGATGCATCCAACTGCAAGTACCATCAGATCCAACCATATGGAGAAAAGTTCTGTGGCTGCCACGGACTGAACTCTCACTAGATATAAAGGTGGCTATCATAGTTTGGCCATATTTTGAGATTACATGACTCAGAAAAGACAATAATGCTTTGCAGTAGAAAAAGAGGAAAACCTCATTCCAGATGGACTCAGTTAAAGAAGCCATGGCCCCAAGTTTGCAAGACCTGAGCAGGGCTGTTAATAACAGAATGACTTTGAGGTCTGTCACTCAATAGGGTCACCATAAGTGATTTTATGGCAATTAACAAGAAATAGTATCAACCTAGAGAATGTTCTCCAGGATCCTTCCCATAGGGCAATGAATGGTAGAAGGCCCTGTTGGGGACAGATCAAATGGAACAGTCATCTGGGGCTCTCTTTCCCTGTCCTTCTCTCTTTCTGTCCTAGAATCTTTGCTGGTTACTTCAAATAAAGGATGAATGAATTAAAAATCAGATGGTAGCCTTGCTTTGCTTGACCTGCTTGATGTCTTTGCAGGGACAAGCTGTTGCTCAGCTCTGCTCAACAGTTCCCAATGTTACTGTCTTTGGAACAGCTTCCTCCTTCAAGCACGAGGCAATCAAAGATTCTGTAACCCACCTCTTTGACCGAAATGCAGATTATGTCCAGGAAGTTAAAAAGTAAGAGAATTCATTGTTTGTTTCACTTACTTTAATTATTTGATGACTCTAAAAACTAACACAATGATGACAATGTATGTTGTTTCCAGAGTATTATTTTCATTCTCCTCTGATGTGGGTTTATTACACAATGATAGTTGCAATGAGTTTATAATCCCTTACTGACAGTGTTTGACAGGTAGGCCTGTACATAACCAAAGATTTTTTAGTTCCTCAACTTGGTGCTCTTCTAGATGTACTATGCTACTGTTTCTATCATTATCAGTCTGGAGAGGCAGATGGGTAACTATGCTTGATCACATATGCAGCTGGAGAAAGTATAGGTTAAGTCTCCCTTATCAAGAATTCTAAAATCCGATATATTCAAAAAACCCAAGCTTTTTTCATGAGTGGCTGATAAAGTGACATATTTGCTTTCTCATGGTTCAATGTACACAAACTTTGTTTCATGCACAAAATTATTTGTAAAAATATTGTGTAAGATCACCTTCAGGCTATGTGTCTAAGGTCTATATGAAACATAAATTACTTTTGTATTTAAATTTGGGTCTAGTTTCCAAGATCTCTCTCTCTCTCTACACACACACACACACACACACACACGCGCGCGCGTATTCCAAAATCCCCCAAAATAATAACAATAATAATCCAAAACACTTCTGGTCCCAAGCATTTCACATAAGGGAGACTCAACCTGTATCAGCAAATAATAACTTCAAATTTTGCAATGCAGCCTTATGACAAAGAGGAAGAACTGTTTGTACCTTACTTTGAGATTCCTTCTAGAAATAATACACACTATTCAGGTTTAGCCTGAGAAAGCCACAAGGAGAAACCTGACTGCATGACCAACTGAGGTACTTGCATTTCAACAGGCGTTGATTCAATTTTCTGACACTTTTCATCTTGCTCAGTTGAAGCAACCTCAATGTAAGGCGTACTCCTCTTTTGCTTGTAAGCCAAGCAATTACTAAAGAGTGTAAGCTAATCATAGCCTCTTTTGATGAGGTTTCTCTTGTAAAAGCATGATGACTCACTTTTCTTTTCAGAAACTGTTTAAAACCAAACAATACATTTTCACTGAGACATCATCCTCTAAAGAGCCAGTACGTTTTACCACTTTATCTCTCAAGAGTGGTCCTGATTTTCATCTTTGAAACTAGAGGTACAATCCACTAGACATAACCTTTGCACAACCTAACACAAGTTATATACTGTCCAAGCATGACTTATTTACAAGACATAGGCAATGAAGGTTAGACGTAGGTGCACACAGGTCACTGGAACGCTGAGATTGGTAGAAGCAAAAAGGAGAAAGATCAAGAAGCATGCAATTAGCAGGTCAGAAGACTTCCTGGTCTCCTAGACACATCCCTGATGTAGACTATATGCCAACCATAGGGATGCCATGTATAATTTCACTCCCATTAGTTAGAAGGGCAAACATTCAAGTCAGCAACACTCTTGAAATAGGAATGGAATAGTAGATGGTAGCAGCTGAAGGGGAGAACTCTGTGGCTGCTGCTGCATCCCAAATCCACCAGCCTACCCCAGTCCACCCTACCAGTGGCCACAGTGGTCCACTTTGCCCTCCCTTCCCTCCTGCTGCCCTGTCCTGTGCTCCCTAACCCAGAAAGAAATGCAGAACAGGGCAGCGGGAGGGGAAGCAAAGTGGGCAATAGTGTGCCAGGCATCTAAGAAGGGTGCTGGTGCCCTGGGCAGTCCCTTTTGGATCCGGCAGAACATCTGGCCAGGTGGGAAAGAAAGGTGATGGTGACAGGAAGGGGAGGAATCCACTGCCATTGCCGTTGCCTCTGCTGGCACCTTCCTTTCCTAGCATAAGTAGTAGTCCTGCCAGACCTGTAAGGGGCTGCCAAAGAGCAGTTGCATTCTAGCCACACTAGTGGCCACAGTGGGAGGATGGCAGATGCCCCCTGGCTGGTGGAAAGGGGCAGCTGGGAGTGTGCCATGCAGCTTGGTCAAGACAGGGCGGGCAGCAAGGCAGTCAGAATGGGGAAAGTGAATGGCAAGCACCCTTTCATGACTCCTGCTGCTTCTCCTTCCACTGCCCTCTCCCCTCCCACTCTCTCCCCATGTTGTCTCCCCAGGGTGGCTCTCTGCCTAGGGGTGACAACATGAGCTGCTGCACTGGGATGACACCAAACCTAGTGATGCCATTGAGAACAAGTGCTAAAGTTAGTATGCAGATGGTACTCCACTCCACAGCATCTGTCAGTCAAATAACAAGGTTATGGCACACACACTGTGAGTAAGTAAGAAAAAGTTACATATTTTCATACATGGTGGTTGTGCCGTACTACCAATCAATACTGGGGCTTAGTTTTTGCGGAAATTTCCACAGTCACAATGGTAGAATTCAAAGACATAGCCGTGTTAGTCTGGGATCTTGGCATCTTCGGGACTAACTGAAAGAAAGAAGCTGGTATCATGAAACTGAACTGGCTACCTCATCGCCATACCCACAAGGTTTTGAATTTCAGTTGAAATTCTCACACAGAGCCAGCTTATGTAGGTCACCTCATGCAACTGAGAAAGTAGGTTCAAGTCTATGAAGGCTCATGCTACCAACTTCTTTCTTTCCATTAGTCTGAGAGGTGCTACAAGTTCCCTTTGCATACTCCAAAATCATGGTTCAACAAGTAATTCCACAGCCTAGCTTTGCATTGTTGAACTTTTTCATCAGAAAGAATGAGAGCCTGTTGAACAAAATATGTTTTGGTTACTTATGCTTAGCAGGTAGGATGGTTATAGACAGATTTTGGAAAGACTATGAAGTCTCTACAGTCTCTGACTGGTTACATAATCTCTGGGGTATAATGATTGTGGGAAACCTGACAGCATGTATGAGAGAATCTAGAAATAATCAGATAGACATTTCCTCTTATGAAATCTGGTATCCTTCTATTAACTTCTACAATACTAGTGATGTTTACCATCCATCTCTGGAAGGATCTGTTTGGGAGATAAACCTTGTGGTTTTTAATGTCATATGGGGTTTCTGTGTTAAAATATCTTGGCTCCTACATTTAATCTCTCAAAGATGTTCCTGGTTTATTCTCCTTACATTTTTTAAAAAGTAGTAAAGAGCAATTCAGATATTATTGTAATATTTTATATATTTCTGCTTGGCTCACATATAGCAACCTGGTTTCGGGGCAGGGAGGGAGAAAATTAAAAAATGCATCATCTAGGCCACAAAATTGAGCCTCTGTTGTGACTCTAATTGCTATTAGCCAATTTCAGACATTATCATTGTCATGAGATAAATGTTGCTCACCAGCTTGTTCACCAAACCTTATGCCTTTCAGACTCCCTAGAGAACAATTATCCATAACAATTGCACCAATGGTTTTCATAATTGTTTAATTAAAGGACACAATGAAAAAAATGTTTTTTTTTAAAAGAATTACTATGGTCAGTGATGTGAGTAGGTTATATAATTACAGAGTATAATCAGATCTGACCTAAGGCCAGAATTTAAAAGGTTTTGTTCCTATAAGAAGTTACAATATCACCATTTTGGAGAGGGAATCAAATTTGTTCTGAAATCTGGTCTCCTGAATTTCTATCCATAAAGGTCTTCAGTGTGACTTGTCTTAAAAGAATGGTATCCAATCCTCCACCCTCTCATAGACTTCAATTAGCCCAGCTATTCACTAAAGTCTCATTGAAATATGACTACCAGCTCTCATTTGCAAGTGGTATCTTTCAAATACTGTCCTCTGACAGTTATTCATATAGAGGGCTAGCCTCTATAAAGCAAGAAATTAGGCCAGCCTCCCAAATATCCACTCTAAAATGACTTGCCAGGACCAGATCATAGTTCTAAGACAGGGGTAGGCAACCTTTCCCCTTTAAGGGCCGAGGGACTTCAGCTCCCAGAATCCCAGGAGCTATTGGGCAACATGGGACTATTGGCCAACATGGCTGAGGCTTCTGGGAGCTGAAGTCCCTCGGCCCTTAAAGGGGAAAGGTTGCCTACCCCTGTTCTAAGAGATACATTCGGCTGGAGATCTAAGCACAAACCCTTCTACTTGTCTTTGGATATTAATTTAATTCTTAATTTATGTTAGGATATAGATAAGTTAAGACAAAGCATAGTGCTCTGGAGGGGGAGCGAGTGGTAGGAATGGAAATAATATATTTAAAAGATTAAAAATACAGCCAAGTCTTTCAAAGCATGGGCCAAACTCATGTGTATTTGTCTGTGTGCATGAAAATGAGATGTGTATTTGGAAATACAGACCATATCTGTGTGAGACAGACAGACAGAAGGACAATCCAGTTGGTCATAATTTTTCCAGAAACAGATTTCATCTTGCACACAGTGAAACACATTCATATAATACATCTAACCCTTGGGCCCTTGCTTTTCTTTCTCCCAACCCCTACTTCCCCAAGATCACTAAGACCAACACTGGGGTCTGGTCTCACTTGGACGTATTGTCACTGCCCTCTAGGTCTGCTTCCAATACAATGATGGCAATGGCAATAACATTACCTTTTACCCATTCATTCTCTTATTCATTCATGGATCCGTTGCTGGATTGGGAGGCCTGGTCTGCTCCTCTAGCTGGTTTCTTCCTCCTCCATTCAGCTTCTCCTGGCTGGCAGAGAGTGAGTAAATCAGGAGGAGGAGGGAGACAGCCAGGATGGGGAAAATAGGGGAACCAGGGAAGAGGAGGAGGAGGAAGAGTGCTTCCTTCTTCACCTCCTCCAAAAGGTCCACTTGGTCACTCAAAGGTTGCTTGGTCACTTTTGAGTAATGATTCTCAATACTGCTAAAGATGCCCTCCCTGCAACTGGAATTTCCATTAGAATATTTTGTAGCTGCTCTTACTTCTTGGTGGTCTGGGAAGGTAGGGCTGGGTAAAGTTGGGTCAGAAATTTAGCTAGGTCAGATGGTTGACAATGTTGGTTCAATTTAGTTTTGAAGAACTGAGTAAACTTTGCAATATATTCATGTTCAGAATTTTGACAAAAACAACAAAACTGAATGTAGGAAAGAGCAAAACTGAAAAGATTTCCCCATTCCTAACTGTGCTTTGACTATATACATACATATCTATATGCACAGTGGCTCAAGTGGTTCAGACGCTGAGTCTGTTGGTTGCAAGATCAGCAGGTTGGAGGCTCAGGTGCTACATGATGGAGTGAGCTCCTGTCACTAGTCCCAGCTTCTGCCAACCTAGCAGTTCAAAAGCATGCAAATGCAAGTAGATGAATAGGTACCACTTTGGTGGGAAGGTAAACGGTGTTCTGTGCAATCATGCTGGCCACATGATCACAGAGTAGTCTCTGACAATGCTGGGTCTTTGGCTTAGTAACAGAGATGAGCACCACTTGACAACCTTGTCAACGGGGAATACATATATATATATATATATATATATATATATATATATGGATGAACACATGAAAACCTGTAGAAATCAGGGTGCTGTTTCTGTTTCTGTTGTTTTATTTTCACAACAATCCTGTGAAGGAAGTTTGTGTGAAATACCGTGACCAACCCAAGCCTACCCATTTACATTACCCATTATACTACACAGGGTCTTCTTCCCATCTGGAGAAAATGGGACCATGTAAACCAGACATCTTTGCTCAGCACAGTCCATCTCATTTTAACTCATCTGCTGTTCCAACCACATCTGCATTTAATTTGCTAGTGATTTCCACTCTTGTTTACAGCCTTCCTTTCTTTCTGTGTAAAAAGCCCTTAATTTCTATTTCTTACATTGTTCTCTGTTTCCATCCTGTCCTGTAAAATTTTAATACCAATAAATGATTGTGTATAGCTCTCTTCTCTCCTTGCTTACTGTACAATCTGCAGCGGAGGTTAGCAATGTGGACTTTCCGTCTTCCTGATTTGCTTTTCTTAATTGTCCAGTTGTGGCGTTAATTGGCATGATATATGTGCAATCTGTGATCAAGTCTCCAACCTCAGGACACAAAGGACATGTCATTAGGGGAACTGGATACTGGAGGTATTGCAGCTCTTAAGAATATGAGGCTTCAGGGAATTCAAAATCTAATCAGGAGGACCCCGATACATGGAGAGAGAAATTAATATGTCCCCCCTTGCCATTTTGCTTTGCTGCACAGGCAAAAATAAAAGTTGTCTGGAGGGAGACAATTTTGGACAGAAAAGGATGTTAATATTAAATTATTATTCTTGCACCATAATCCATATCAAATGTCTCCCACACCCTACCCCATTGTTTATATTAACAAAATAAAAATAAAAGGCCTCCCCAAAGGCCCAAACACATGGTGAAGATGCACCAAGGGCATTTTGGGGCAAATATATATATTTTTGCAAGCTGGTGTGGCAGG
Source organism: Phrynosoma blainvillii (assembly GCA_026167975.1). Classification (NCBI taxonomy): domain Eukaryota; kingdom Metazoa; phylum Chordata; class Lepidosauria; order Squamata; family Phrynosomatidae; genus Phrynosoma; species Phrynosoma blainvillii. Next base: position 7,076,632 of record JANUYF010000007.1, on the reverse strand, counting down.
GGGATGCAGCCCTCCAAGGTCTTTTGGAGGACACAATCAAGGAATGCCCGAATCTGAGAGCTTTATCTATATTCTTAGATCTGAGGCTTATATCTTAAATTTTATAACTGCTGGATGTAGGGCTGAGGTAGCTGTCTCCAGTACGTGATCATATTATTCTGGTTGAATTGTAACACAGAACACAATTGAAGAGCCTATCTGTATAAGAATTCTGAAAATATTTTTAAATGCTCTTTCTTATGCTAGTGTTATGCTAGTGCTGAATGGGAAATGCTGCCCCCAGTATCCTACACACAACATACCAACTTTGGAAGCAAGGAAAAAACCTCAGGACAATTCTGCTTTTGTAGAAAAATGCTCATATAAGCCTAAATTGGGGAAGGGGGTTAGTTGAAATGGAGCAAAATTCCCTTATTGCATCACCCAGAGGGACCAGTAGCCATTTCCAGCCAAAAATGAAGGGGTTAGTTTATAGCCCTCTGATATCCAGAGGAGGGGATGACCATCACATTTTAAAAACACAAGCACAATGCACAACATTGCTGTCTGTGAAACTGTTTCTGCCACTTTCAGCAAGATATGTCTGTGTCCAGGAGGAATGTCAAAATGTCCTCCATTTGGAGCATGACTAAGATGCATAAATTTACATTTCTATGGGTTTTTTTTTAGCTTTTCTTTGGTCATGTCCTCCATTTTTCATGAAGGTCTTATTATGCGGTGCTTTATCCTCCTTTACAGTTAGGACATCTAGTCACCCTGAGGATGGCGGGCATAAAATTCAGTTTGGACAGATTTTGGGGAAAAAGAAATCAGTGTTAGTGCTAGTCATGCTTCTACTGAGTGGATAGTAAGATTTGGCATGCCACACAGATGCTGTCTCCTGTGTTGATACATAATATATCCAACTTGGAGAAGAGCCAGTGATCTTCAGTCATAATGGTGCAAGTGTAAAAGCTGTAGCAAGTGGTAAAAACATATCATAGAATCATAGAGCTGGAAGAGATTACATCCAGTCCAAACCCCTACAATACAAGAAGACAATCAAAATACTCCTGACAGATGGCCATCCAGCTTCTGTTTAAAACCCTCCAAAGAAGGAGACTGCACCATTTGGTTGAGTCTTGCTCATATAACCCTCAGCACATTTATATATAACATTAGAAATTAGTTGTGGTGGTGAGTACTTGAACCACAGAATCCTACTCCCAGACCACATTCTGTTTCCTTCATTGCTCTTTACTCCTGAGAGAATCTGTAAGACTCCATAGGGTTAAAGATGGTAAGCCTCTTACTGTATGTCTGTCACTTTTCAGAATCTCGCCAGATGGTGTAGACATTGTCCTGGATTGTCTTTGTGGAGAAAATACAGGCAAAGGTCTCAGTCTTCTCAAACCACTTGGGACTTACATTTTATATGGTAAGTAATAGTTAGCCACCAGAGAAATCCTAACCTGCCCAAGCAATTAGAGTAGCCAGTCTAATTAGGTGATTGTTGGCATCAATCTGCTATGACACACCATATGAAAGAGTGGTGATCACTGTAATTCCTCCTTCACTGTTGACCCTTCATTGAGCAGAGAGTTAGATTCCACAGCCTCCAGGGTGCTTTCCAACTCCAGTAAAGTTGCCTTATCTGAGTCTCCAGTTTTCATGGATTATCTCCAGACAGGAGATGAAGTGGCAGTCAAGGCATCAGATGAGAGACATTGAGAATCATAAGACTGGGGGACACTGCGCCTTTAAGGATTGGTGCTGTTCCTCTAGGTACCTCTTTCTTGCACCTCTCATACCACCATGCTGAGTGGTATATTCTTCCTGCTGACATGGATGGCAGATGGCATGAAGTCGTCGAATTGGTCAGTCTTGCCATAAATACTGAGCAGTTTCTTATTCTTACTGCACTTCAAGGATCGACTCAGAACCTACTTTTAGAAGCAATTCAGTGGTCACCTCTCAGTCATCTCTTCTGAATCCTAGATTGGTAGCCCTTAGTCCCAGGTCTACTTCTCACTAGAGCAATCCCATAGCCTTGGCCTGACCCCAACAAGCCAAGAATAGGGGGAGGAGGAGATGGGGGGAATAAATGCATAAGGGGAATGTCTCTTCTGTGAAGTGGCCAATGTGAAATCCATGGGAAAGAAAGTTCTTGAGGGGAGGAAAGAAGTAACCAATGATGGGATAATCAGGTTCTCTGTCCAAGGTACCAGAAGATTTCACAGAGAACCTGCTTATCCCATCATTGGTTACTTCTCTTCCCCCTCAAGAACTTTCTTTCCCAGGGATTTCATATCACCCACTTCACAAAGAGCCTTTTGGTAAGAAAACACTCTTATGCCCTGCCAGACAGCTAGACAAGTATTTTGGCTTTCAGCCCAATTCCCCATACTCTATGTACAGAGGATTATCTTGGCAGTACAACAGCAAACCCCCCCCCTCCCCATCATGTCTGTAAAGATCCTTCAGAAGGCAATTTGGCTTTTATAGACTACAGGCCAGAGACCTGACATATTGTTAAAGAATCCAATCCCTCCTCTTCTTGACTACCCTTCCCTCTTTTGCTGATATTTAGCATCTTGACACCCACCAGCTCCTGGGAACTGGCAAGTAAAAAGCCTTGGAAGAGATTGACGCTCCAGATGCCAGGGTTTCCCCTCCAGAGAATTCTGCATAAACAGTTCACAGGCAATGCCAGGGTGATTGCTTGTGAAATTGGTTAGTTATGGACCCCTCACATTGGAAAGGACCTCAAATTGCCTGCTGGTTCAAGGAATCCATTGTTGCAGCACCCTGATAGATGGCCACCCAGCTTGGGTTTAAAAACTTCTAATGAAAGAGAACTGAAGGCAAATCTGCTCCATGGTCAAACAGCCTATATACCATATATCGTTATTTACCATTATATATCTGGACATTCCTTCAAATGTTTACTCTCAATGCCTTCTGAAGCAGTTTCATTCTCCAAATCATGTGAAGCAACAGATAACATTTTCTCCCATCATCTATATGGCACCCCTTTGAATATTTGAAGATGGAAACATTTTGTCTCTTAATTCCATCTCTTGAGGCTGAGAAAATCCTTTAAAAATAAAAATAAAATGAATGCTTCTTTTGTAGGATTGTTTGATATCTGTATCAAGCAGGATGCAGTGTAGCTAGTGCAATATGAGCTTGTGATAGAAAACAGGAGAAAATATTCAGGATGCCCTTGTGAGGTTAAAAAAAGAGAAACTTGAACTTATTGTTTCAGGAAATCCATCTTTGGATAGGAAAGGTGATAGACAAAGACGTTTACCTAGATTTCAATAGAAGAACTCATAAAAACTTGCTCTCATGTGTGAAAGTAAGCCACCCTGAGGTGAGAGCCTCATGGACGATCCCTTCCCAGTGTCAGGAGCTGCATCATTCAGCTTGCCTGCCATGGTTTGTAATGTTAGTCTAGAAGGGTATAGCTTTGCCTGCTTCCTATTTATCAGTATTTATGTGCAGTGCACTGTAGAGGGAAATAATGGGATATACAGTGGGTTTTAACTGCTAAAAACTGTTGAGCATATTCCTTTGTGATTAATGGAAGAGTTGAGCCTCAAGAAGATCCCTTGGGAATGCTGACAGAGGAAGAAAAGGGAAAGAAAATAAGGTTTTGCTTTTGTAATGAATGAGGAGGTAGCCCGACAAAGAGGTGAAATTTTATGGGCTTTAATTATGCTTGGATAACTCTGCCTGGTTAGTTCTGACAACAATGTCTCTGGTTAGCTACTGAGTAAAGGTATTCTGAATTTTACTGCTGAAGCCTGGATTTCTGAACTAAGGGGTTACTGGACTTCATCAGTTCCTGCTCCCATCCAAAACCAATGGCCACTACCAACTTTGTGGTTGCAGTTACTCCTGAAATGGCCTCAGTGTCTCCATCTATGGTACGGCAGGATGCTAGACTGCTGCTTGCACCACAAAGCCCTCTCAATATGTATTTTTTCCTTCCCATCTAGAGGAGATAGGACAGCAAGATGGTATTTTTTGTTTTCCCTGCAACTGCACTGCTGTGAGTTTTCAGCTGCCAATTGGGAGCAGCAAGGATGGCAAAAATATGGGGCAGCATATCCCTCATTTCTCAGGGAGCCACATGGCATGACTGAAATTGGAAGGCACTTGGAGATATTTGGCCCATAATTGTTCTGAAAATATAACCAGGAGTGCAACCGGGTTTCTGAATGGGAGCAGCAGTATCAAATATAATGGGCAATTCCATCTTAATACTTCTTTGACAAGCCTTTTTTTGGTGTAGAGAATGGGGATCTTCTTTTAAGGTTTTGACTAAAGATGCACTCTTAGGTACAGGTCTGGTGTCCGCTGTAATGAGCAGTTTCTACATTCATGGATTCCGTTTCTCTGCTTTTTTATTTTTCCAGGCTCATCAAACATGGTTACTGGGGAAACAAAAAGTTTCTTCAGCTTTGCAAAATCGGTAAGTGCAAAACCTTCTGGCTCTGTTAGGCACGGCTTATCTGTACTTGTCTTGCTGTTTGCCAGTCTGCCCCTCTCTTCCTTCGCTTTCACTCCTGCTGTACAATAACCATCTCACAAACTGTAGAACAAAGTAGACAGTACGCAGCAGGGCTTGCAAATGTTGCTTGTGGACTACAACTGGAATACTGTGTCCAGTTCTGGGCACCACAATTCAAAAAGGATGTTGACAATTTAGAGCGTGTCCAGAGGAGGGCAGCCAAAAGGGTCTGGAAACCATGCCCTATGAGGAATGACTTAGGGAGCTGGGTATGTTTAGCCTGGAGAAGAGACGGTTAAGAGGGAATATGATAGCCCTGTTTAAGTATTTGAAAGGGTGTCATATTGAGGATGGAGCAAGCTTGTTTTCTGTTGCTCCAGAGAATAGGACTCCAAACAATGGATGCAAAACTACAGGAAAAGAGATTCCCCCTAAACATTAGGAAGAACTTCCTGACAGTAAGTGCTGTTCGACAGTGGAACACACTCCCTCGGAGAGTGGTGGAGTCTCCTTCTTTGGAGGTTTTGAAGCAGAAGCTGGATGGCCATCTGTCGGGGGTGCTTTGATTGTGATTTCCTGCATGGCAGGGGGTTGGACTGGATGGCACTTGTGGTTTCTTTTGATTCTATGATTCTATGAATTCCCAAAATCTCCAAGCTTTCTAGAAGATTCAGAGTTGCAATCTAAAAAATGGGCAGGAATTTATCCGGGCTGCAGGAGACATGTCACTCTGGCATTTTTTGCTTTTTAAATTAATTTCTGTTTGGAGGTTGCCAGTTTCAACTTAGGAACACCATACACTTCAACTGTCCTCATTTGACAGTGGCAGCCCCAGTTAAGCCTCTCCTGTTCCACTTTCTCTGCTGCTTTGAAAATATCCCAGTTGCTCTTTCTTCCTCTTGGTTTCCCGATCTTGGTCTCCCCCTTCATTCTCAGCTATGTACAATTGCAGCAAACTCAAGTGCAAAAGTAGTTTGCTATCAGTTAGCTCAGCAAGAGGTTGTGGTATATGTTATATGTGAAGTTTTTTTTTTTTTAACTTATTTATATAACCTATATTGGTTCTAATCTTGTTGCCATTTGTTTGCCTGCAGTGGTGGCAAGTGGAGAAAGTGAACCCTATCAAGCTATATGAAGAAAACAAAATCATGGCTGGATTTTCTCTCTTAAACCTGCTTTTCAAACAAAACCGAAGTGGGCTGATACATAACATAGTGGACAAACTCATAAAACTGTACAATGAGAAGAAGATCAAACCTCTAGTGGATTCACTCTGGGCACTGGAAGAGGTAAGGTGGCTGTCTTCTTTCTAATTGTAACCAGTTTTTATAGGGCAACCTTGAATCAAATAATAATAATAATAATAATAATAATAATAATAATAATAATAATTTTATTTATAGCCCGCCCCTCTGCTAGGCAATCAGGGCAGGTTACAGCATGATTAAAACATGAACAAGTTAAAACAACCAATCCCTGTACCCTAACCCTCCCACCCCTAAAAACTAGATTAAACTGGTAATTACATTAAAATACATTATGCGAAAACACTATAAAAACAAGACAAAAAATTATGGGCAGCATTCACAGTTTTGGTAAATCAGGCTAGTTGCCGCACTCCTATGTCCGGGAGGCTATTCCAGAAAGGCCCGCCAGAAGAGATCACTCTTTACTGCTTTCTTAAAAGCAGCAAGCGTGGTGATGAGACGGATCTTGTCCGGCAGGCCATTCCATATCCTGGGAGCGGTTGCGGAAAAGGTCCTCTGGGAGGTCTGAGACAGCCTGGTCTTCATAGGCTGCAGCAGATTCCTCCCAGAGGACCGAAGGGTACGAGGGGGCTCATATGGGGAGAGGCGGTCCCTGAGATAAGATGGACCCAAGCCATGTAGAGCTTTAAAGGTTAAAACCAACACCTTGTACTGTGCCCAGAAACTAATCGGCAGCCAGTGGAGGGATTTAAGCACTGGTGTTATGTGTTCCCTCCTAGATGTTCCAGTGATTAACCTGGCTGCCATATTTTGCACCAGTTGCAGTTTCCGGGTTAGGCACAAGGGTAGACCCATGTAGAGTGCGTTACAGTAGTCCAAGCGTGAGGTTACCAGGGCATGTACCACAGTTTCCAGATCCCTCATGTCCAGATAAGGGCGCAGTTGGCGTATCAACCAAAGCTGATAACAAGCACTCTTGACCGTCACATTCACCTGACTAGTCATGTGAAGTGACGAATCTAAGAGCACCCCCAGACTGCGAACACAGTCCTTAGAGGAGAGTGTGACTCCATCCAGGACTGGAGACTGTATCCCCAAATCTGGTTTCGGGCCGGTCACTGTTAGTACCTCCGTTTTGTCTGGATTTAACTTCAATCTGTTTTTCCTCATCCAATCCAGTACCGCTCTAAGACAGTCATTAATTATTTGCATAAAATATTATGACTGGGATCCTCAATCACACTGGTGGAGACCTATGAGTCTTTCCACCTCACCATGCACTTTACTTAGTGATCCATGCTTGGGACCCTTTCCCTTAGTCATGTATTGGCCAGTGGACAGACAGCAGCAGCAGTTGGCTGTGTTCATACAGCCGGCTGCAAATGGAGGAGATCCAGGAGGAAGTCCTGTTTCCTCCTGTAGACAGTTGCAGAAATCCAGCACTGAATCAGTAGGTAAAGAATATGAGGATCATTCTGAACAGAGTGCCTCAGCCATAAAAAAAACATGCACAGTTATAATTTGACATTACACCTCTCTATGTAACCAACCAAATTTGAGCTGCTATGTGCTACACATCATTTTCTTGTGCTGGTATTTGTAGTTTGTAGAATCCTGGTATTTGCAGTTTGGTGAGACACCAGAGTTCTCTGACAGACCAGGCTGAATAGCTCACTAAACTACAAATCCCAGGATTTCACAGGGTCGATCCCTGGCAGTTAAAGTGGTGTCAAACTGCTTTATTTTTGTAGTGTGGAAGAGCTGCATGTCAATAACCAGATTTGGGCTGCCATGTGCTGCATGTCATTATCTGCAGCGGGATTAGACTAGGATTTCTTCTCATTCTGCAGATCTATAATTTTGATTTCATCAGATGATATAATGAGAGAATTGTCACTTTCCATGCATGAATTTAGAATACATGTATTACTCTTTGGATAAAGATAACTAGGCGGAGGAGTTCTGTTTTGTAGTTCCCTCTATGATTTTCTATCCTAATTTCTGTGAAACATACTTCTCCTGATTTGGATTTCAGCACTGGTTGTGTGTCATTTTGTTCTGTGGTATCATGGAGATGTAAACAATATCCACACATTTTCTGATCCTTGATAAGAAAGAGTGCCTTGACAGGTTGAGACACCCAGCAGAAAAACTCAAGCAACGTGTGTGTTTTTTCACCCTACAAAGGAACAAAGAAAGACTCTCTCTGTGTGTAGGCAGCAGTAATAGAAACGGTATAGCCCCACTATGTGCTCAACAAGGAGAGAGTTGCTCTACCTCCTCCTTGTCAATCACATAGGAGATTTTCAGACAAAGGGAAAAACTGGGAGTAAAAGGAATTATTCCGGGAAAATTGTGTGATCACGCTGAACCTTTTCAGATGATGTTGCACTCATCCCGGACCGCTCCTGCAAAGAACCCGGCATGCTGTGGCAACAACTTGTTCATGGAGAACTGGCATGAATGAGTTTCCAATAGCATGACTGAAGCATGATTACATGAGTGTGAAAAGCAATTGCACTTCAATTGCACTATTGTGGGAGCAACCGGGGACATTTACTCACACTACATTTCAGCAGAGGCAATTTATGCACATTGCTAGGATTGTTTCTGGAGTGGATTTTAGTCTTGTTGTGAGCTATGGGGCATGATTTTGTGTGCACCGGCTAGAATTAATGTGGTAAAATAAATATATATATATATTCTTTAATTTTATTCTTTGCTTGATGGAAACATTAATACCAGACATGTACCGTAGCGCTGAAATGGCACATGCACAAAACAATCACCCACAATGTAATAGCAATTCATTCATGCATGTGTGTGGAACACAATCACACAATTAATTAGGTTTTATGCCATCATTGTCATGCACTTGCATGACTGTGTGAAAATAACTATCACTATAGCACCACTGTTGCGCTACTGTCCAAAAGCACAATTGTTGCTAAATTGGCCATGGTGTGATCATCTCCATAGGCACTTGTTCTGACCTCCACAGAAGCAACAGTGACAGCCAGAGTCTCACAGAGTCACAGAGGTGATGGCAGCATTGAGGAAGATGGGTCAGCAGGACAATACATGTCAGCCAGCAGCCCCTCTAGACACATAAGGTGTGCATTGTGTTAACCCGAGGCAACTCCGAGGCATAATATTCCAGAATAAGCGGGCCAGTGTCAGTGATGTATTCAAGTCTTTTACTCCAAGTCTCCAGTCAAGTCTCACATCTCTACCTTCAAGTCTCAAGTCTCTAGTCCTTGTCAGATAATTTCAAGTCATGTCTCAAGCCGTATCTCAAGTCTGGGAGCCAACTTTAACAGAAAAAAAAGAGGGCAGGGCATGTTTCTTAGAGGGGAAAAGCAAATGCATTAGGCAATGGGCTTGAGGTCTTCTCGGCAGCCTGTCCCCACTGCACATCTGAGGAGCCTTCTAAAGTCTTTGAGAAGTTAGAAGGATCCTTTCACCTCAAGTCTGTTGGCTAACACATTTGCTATTCCCCTCAGAGAAGCATGCCCCACACTCTGGCCTGCTGCTCAGAGTTAATGACACCAGCAAGTTGGTCACTAAAAATATACAAATTGTGAGTCAAATTGAGTCAGTGTGTCATTTACTGATGAGTTGAGTCTAAGTTGCGTCATTGAAGTAACTTGACATCTGAGGTCCAAAACAGAAATAATCCAGTTTGAGACCTAGCTTTAACTGCCCTGGCTCAATGCTAAGGAATTCTAGGAACAGTAGTTCTGTGAGACATTCAGCCTTCTCTGTCAGAAACCTCTGGTGCCACAACAAACTACAATTCCCAGGATTCCCCTAGCACTGAGCCCCTAGCACTGAGCCAAAGTAGATTATGTCTACATTGTGTTTTGAGTCTACATCAATGGAGAGTGCAGATGCTCCCCTAGTAACCCGATATTAGATGACCCCATCTCAACCAGTAACTTATTGTAGATGCCGCATCCAAATAGACAGTGAAGCAGCCATTTCAGTTTAATGTTGGATGGAATAATGGACGTTTAGCATTGGACCTGAACTCAGGGTTGCTTCGTAAATATGAGTGGCAACAGTGGCAATTCTAATGAAAGAAAATGCTTATTTTTGAACAGAGAGCATTTGAAACACATTTCTTCTCAATTTTGTAAGCATTGTGCAGGGATAGTGTGAAGGGATACAGTAGTGTCCAAATGGAGATTAACCGCTATGGTCAAAATATCCTTTTATATGTGTAAATAGCAGAAGGCCATGCTATATTGGAAGTCTTACATGGCAATGTTCTTTTATTTGTTTGGTAACATTTCATTTAACATTTGGCGCAAACTATCTTGTCATTTTGACATTAGACTGAAATATGTGCAAATATAATCTGTTCAAGACTGTAGCCTAATTTATTTATGAATCCTACTCACTGTTCATGATCTAGTGGAAAACTACCAAAACACATTCAGGCTTGGAATGATCAAAAATATAATGATCCTGTGGTTTGGGGAGAATATGTTAAGTGTCATTTGTATTCAGCTCAAATTTCCATTGATATCCTTACAGTTTTGGTTAGAAAAGCAGAGGCTTTATAGGAATAAATTCATCAATAGCCTTCATTTTGAATTATTTAAATATGGTCTCTGCAATAAATCAGTATGGAGATCAGCCATAAAAATTAGAATCATGAGCAAATATGGATTTAGTGATCAATAAGAGAACTCACAACCCAGACTAGAGAGTTTTCAGAGACAGTACCCTAAAACTGAATATGTGTTCTGTGTTTTAGTTTAATAATACATTCAAGTCTTAATGACCCAAGTAGATACCATATGATTATCTAAAGCTGACTTTGGCTGTGCAAATAGATAATGGCTGGTATTCAGTATTGCAGTTATAGATTTGTAACCTAAAATTACAGATCCATACTTAATCTGTATTCAGTAAGACTACATAGTCTGTTAACTTAGGCAAATGCTACTGTAGCTCATCTTTAAAGTGAGCTGCCAGATCAGGTGAAGGAGGTCTATTTAGCTAGTGAGGACAAAGAGGATGATGTTTCCGGCCCCCTTGCATGCTGGTGGATGTGGGGATGGGAATATCCTTTTCCTTGTGCTCCAGTCACCAGGTGAATGGACTGGCTCTTAAGGTATGCTGGGAAAGGGGCTCCAAGCCAAGAAACATTGCATACATAAGTTTCCTTAACTAGGAGTCCAGCAAATAATTGTTTCATGAAGCATATCCCCATCACTGAAAGAGGCAGTGAAACAATCAGTTCGAGAATGAATGTCATAGTCACATTTGTTGAAAGACTCTTAAGCAGAAATGTGGTGCCAATAATACTCAGAGGGATGGCAATTTTAGTCAGGGGAAAAAAATTAAGGAGGTTAAAAGATCCTAAAAGATCCATTATTCATAGATGGATTTTTTTTATTATTGGAACCATTCACTGAGTGGGATGAATCGACTGCTGTTGCTCCACTTCTGGATTTGAGTGTGGTGTAGTGGTTGAAGTTTTGGACTATGACTCCGCAAACCAAAATTCGAATTCCCACTCAGCCATGGAAATCCACTGGGTGACCCTAGGCAAGTCACACTCTTTCAGCTTTGAAGGTGAAACAAGCCCCCTCATGAGCAAAGCCTGCCAAGAAAACCCATGATAAGTTCATTTTAGGGTTGCCATAAGTTGGAAATGACTTGAAGGCACATAACAACAAAACCTAAAAGGTTAGTTGCTCTTAGTTCAATTTTTTTCACAAGTATTTTTCACTGTTTTTTCCAACCATTCACTAAGTGGGATGAAATAGTTGCTATTGCTGCATTGCTGGACTGGAGTCTTATATAACCCAGCCTTTCAACATTCAATTGATTTATAGCTGCTGTGACTTAAGGGCAAAGCAGACAGAGCAGAAGCAGTGGCCAGAGGCTGCTCCTGCCCCGATTGTCATGGGACCACCATAGGACAGTGGCAACCACATACCATGGTCCTAAGGGCACCAGCTGCCATGGTTCTGAACAGGCCATGAAAAGTGGACTTTTGCAGCTGGTTTTGAGCTGCATTCGGCTGTCCCATCATGGCCTCAATGCTGCCTCTGAGTGGCCCTTTGGGGTCAGTTTTGGACCACCTTGGGGAGACTGCTTCTTGTAGGCAAGTAGTCCATTGGGACCACAGCAGGAGGTGTCCTCAGTGCCACAGCATGTGTTCACCATGGCCCCATGGCAGTTGGGCCAGGAGCAGCTTCTGGCCACTCCTTCCTGCCCCTCTGTTTTGCCCCTAAGTCTCTAGTCCAACTAAGCCTTTACATCCTTCCTGGCCTTGATTCCATCCTGCAGGCCCTAACTACCTCTAGCTAAAGAGTGGATGCCCTTAAAGAGACCTCTTTTAGGCCTCACCCTCCCATCTTGCGCACTGTCTGAACTGAAAACCAGAACTTTGGTCATGGCATTCTTTGAAGGAAGGCTCTAGTTCATCTGGGGAGTGCAGTCTAAACTCCAGTTTCTGAGAGCCTTGGGTCTTTATCACATGAGGCTTGATAAATGGCATCAAAGCAAGATAGTTGTGTCTTTGACCATACATTATCACATGATGCTGTGTCTGTCCAGTAGCTGATCTGTAGTCCATCTGTAGTGCTGGAGTGCTCCTTCTCATTGATGGGCAAAACATGTCAAATCCCTCCCAACTGTGCTGCTTTCCCACTGTTGATGCATGTGTGATAGGTTACTCATGAAGCAGTTTCAGTATGCAGGCAGTCACTTGGTGCAAGGGGCTGTGATTCTGCTCCTCTTCCCCTTCCCCTTCACTATTGCCAAGTGGGCTGTTTTCTTTTTCTTCTCTAAATTTTTTTTAATTTTCTTTATTCTTTTACTTAGTGGATTGCAATGATTGCACATTCAAAATAAAAAGAAATACAAATAAATACAGATCTAAAGGCATACTAGGAAGGCGATAGGGCAGGAAAGTTGGGCTATGGAGGCTGTTGTGCAGAAGACAGAGGCTGGGATAGAAGTCACACCACAGCAGTGTGGAAGAGCTGTGTGATAATGACTGTCAGGTGCACATTTGCTACTGAAAATTGACTACAGAGCTTCTGTTGCTGGTGTTGCATCCGTGCCTCTCACATTTGTTCATGTCCTCTTTGTGTCTAAATCCTTGTGTCCAGGTCCCAGTAATTTCTGAAGGTTCAAGTCATGATAGTTCCATTCCTTCAAGCTGCTTGCTTTGTACGTTTCTGACAGCTGGCAGAACATATGTAATATCTCATATGATATATGATACCACTGTCATATGCATTGTATGATACCTACAAATATATCCATCCAATGAAAAGAAACAACCTGGCTCCTTCAGTGAGGAGCGGATTAACTATACCTACTGGTATTAGTTTTGATAGCATGGTTATTGGTTGTTTCATTATGATAAACTTCACACCCTCAGGCCAAATGTTATAAACAGAAAAACAGGTTTGTTAGTGAAGGCATTTCTTTTCCAGAGGTGTACAGCTGAACTAATGAAATGTGTTCTTCTGTTACTCCCAATATTTCTATGATGACATTTCCTTTGTCATGCAAATAAGATTACAGAAGGGAAAAGAGCCCATGGTCTGTTGGCTTTCTGTTTTGTTGTTTGCCTTGACAATGTTTAACATCCTGCCTCTTCTGATGCCTCTATTAAGTAAATGTTGGATGTTCAAAGTTGTATAATAGGCTCAGATGGTAGATCGGTGACATCTCCCTCTCTGTACGACATTGTCTGATGTAATAAGGTAAACTTCATTCATAGTAGATCAAAACTAACAGAAGACAGTAGTCTGAACTGCCTATCAGTGGAAAGTGGTTGTTTTTAGAAAAACTTTGGCAAAGGAATAAAATGACTCAACTAAGGGGGGTTGCAGACTGCCAGAAATAGTGTGAATTCAGTCCACTGTTAGGGTTAGGGTTAGAGTTAGGGAACCATGGGAACTGTATTTTATTGTGGCATCAGAGTTGTCTGACAGAGAAGGCTCAATGTCTCAGAAAAATAACAGTTCCCATGACTCCCTAGCACTAACCCTAACCCTAAAAGTGGACTGAATTCACACTATTTCTGGCAGTCTGCAACCCCCCTAAGAAGACTTGCAGGCTGCAAACCAACCAACCAAACTTCATCATTGTAGGCAAATCTTAGCATTTCCATGAGGACCAAATTGTCTGCAGAGACTGGGAAAGACTGAGGTCCTATCAATGCATTCTGCTTCAAATGTCAATGTCAATTTACAATTGTAAGCTGTGGGTCACAGCAAATGAGATCAGACTTCAGAGAAGATGTTGCCACCTAAACAGTCTGGCAAGGCTGCTTTCCTAAATTCCCATGGCTACATGTGACAAATTCTGAGCAGCTACCAGGCTGAAGTGGGAAATTCTTTGAAAAACAGGTAAGAGGCTCCCAGTATCCATTCCCCCAAATGACGTGTTTCCATTTTAATGTCTTCTGCTCATCCTTAATTTCCTGGGTTATTAAAAACTGGAAATATTTATGGAGAGACACCAAGGGCAATTTAGTCCCATTCCCTGTCAATGTAGGCAATCCACCAGCATCTAACCTTTGTTTTAATACCTCCGGAAAAGGATAGTTCACTACCTTCCAAGAAACCTATTTCACCATTTGACAGTTCTTGCCATTTGGAGGTTCTTTCTTTTGTTTAGTGAGACTCTCCTTTCTTGTAATTTCAGTTGATTGAGTTGGATCCAGTCCTTGGGAGCAGCAAAAACATGCTCACTCCATCTTCTATATAACATACCTGCAGATGGCTGTCATATAACCTCTCAGTCTTCTCTTCTACAGGCTAAACATACTCAGCTCCCTTAATATCTAGTCACCATATTTTGAACTCGCATTCACTTATCAATGTCCTTTTAAAACTGTGGTGTCACGAATTGGACACAATATTTTCTGCACATGTAGTCCAGAAAAAGTCCCACTGAGTTCAGTGAGACTTGGTGGCATCGCTGAGGTTGGTGTCACACAGTGCGGGGGGGGGGGGGGGGGCACAAACTGTGGCCTCCAGAGCAACCATTCAGGGTCCGGTACGGGTGCTTTCCCAGCAGCTGTGCCGGACCCCGAAGACATTGCCCACCTCAAAAAGCCTTCAGAGTCTGCCACAGCTTTTCTCTCAGCAGCTGCACCAGACTTTGAAGGCACCTTCTCAGCAGCGGCCACCAGAGTACCCATTTAGGGTCTGGTGTGGTTGCTGGGTGATCAGGAAAGGGAGGCAACACTCTTGCCCAGTAGCTGTGCCAGTCCCATCGAGTTTCTTACCCTGGTGGCGGAGCGGTTAAATGCCTGTACTGCAGCCAATCTTATGTTGCTTATGCCATGTGTACATGTGCATATACTGTTGAATGTTTTGACTACTGTCTTTTTCTTCGTGCTGGCCGTGGCCCGTAATAATAAATGTTGTTGTTATTATGTGACCAAAGTACTTCATTATCTTTGCTTCCAAAGAGAACCCTGGTCTGATCTGTTCAGGAACCCATTTGTTTGTCTTCTTGGCTGTCCATAGGATCCTAAGTATCTTCTCCAGCACCACATTTCAAATGAGTTGATTTTCTTTTTATCTGCTTCCTTCACTGTCCAGCGCTCGCATCCATACATGGTAATTGAGAATAAAATGGTCTGAATGATTCTGACTTTAATGCTCTGTTGTATGTCATTGCTCTTCAGTATCTTTTCCAGTTCTTTCATAGCTACTTTTCCCATTCCCTTCCTATTTCTTGACTGCAGTCTCCATTCTGGTCAATGTTTGATCCTAGACATGGGAATTCTTTAACTATTTCAATTTCTTCGTTGTCTGGATTGAATTTGTGTATCTTTTCTGGGGTCATTATTTTTGTTTCCCTTATGTTCAGCATCAGACCTCCCTTTGCACTTTCATCTGTGACCTTTCTTATTAACTGTTCCAATTCCTGACTACCTTAATATCCAGCAAACTGCACTCATAGAGTTTTATGGCACTGGCAATGGGTGTGTGTGCTGATGGGGGTTGTGAGTGATATGCCAAGGTGTTGTGACAGGACCCTGTGTGGGTCCCTGCTTGTGATATTGTGCTGCTATTCACTGGTGAAAGAGGACTGGAAGTGTCATTCTCCAGCATACCACTTGCCAATACCACAACACTCCCTCCTTAAGTGCAGATGGCTCAATTTTAAGGTTAATTCAAGTAGCATTTATGATCGTGGCAGTGGTAGCATAATCAATAAATGTGAATGGAAAACATTTATGAAGTCTTAAGTCTTAGTTATGACATTGTAATTAACTAACAGGATGCCAGCCAATATCTCCAAATAGTTAAATTGTTACTCTAGATCAGTGATTCCCAACCTTTGGTTTTTCTGGATGATTTGGACTTTTTCTTGTTGTGTGCCTTCAAGTCATTTCTGACCTATGGCAACCCTAAGGCCATATCATGGGGTTTTCTTGACAAGATTTGCTCAGAGGAGGTTTGCCATGGCTTTCCCCTGAGGCTGAGAGCATGTGACTTGCCCACGGTCACCCAATGGGTTTCATAGCCAATCTGGAATGAAACCCTGGTCTCCAAAGTTGTAGTTCAACTCTATGCCAAGCTGGCTGGACTTTAGCTCTCATAATTTGTGAATGTTGGCCCAGTTGACTGGGGCTTCTGGGAGCTGAAGTCCAAAACAAATGGAGGACCAAAGCTTGAGAACCAGTGCTCTAGATTCTCTTCACCTTTAGGAGTACAGGCAGCATACTGGAGAACCAAAATGGTTTAGCAGCTTGAGTGTTGGACTAGGACTCTGGGAGACCAAGATTTGAATCCCCACTCGGCCATGGAAACCCATTGGGTGACCTTGGCCATGTCACACTCTCTCAGCCTCAGGAGACGAAAGGGGCAAACACTCTGAACAAATCTTGCCAAGAAAACTCCATAATCAGCTCACCTTAAGGCTGCTGTAAGACAAGTATGGCTTGAAGGTACTCAACATATCTACATGCAGGATATTACCACTTTCCTTACTTGTCAGTCATAATTGTGACTATGAAAATAGGAGGTGAGAGAATTTACTCCTCACTAAATCACTGGTCAGGATACTGCCTGTATGGTTTGTGTTATATCTCACAGTTTTACAGGAACTAAGGATTTGTAATTTAAAAGGGAAGGAAGAAAGGAAGGAAGGAAGGAAAAAAGAAATGGAAATCTGCTCTAGTTAACGGTCCAGATAAGCATAAGTAGGCAGGATGATAATTTGGACAAAACCATATGGCAACTTTATGTTCATCTCAACATTTGTCTATTCAATGCAGCTGAGCTAATTACCAAGCAAATGAGCCATCATGCCAAAGAGTCATGCTTTTCCAGTCACGTAACACATTCTGTTTGTCATTAGCTTGCTATTTTTGACCATTGCCATACTCTTTTTAATCATTTGACCTCACTGTCCTAGGGCATATTTATTATGATGACCTGTGTGATTTTATTGTTGATAATATGAGGCTACATCTGATATCACCATATCGTGAGAGCCTATAAACAAGTCACCACAGCCAATCAGTTTATATTGCAGTGAAAGCAAAGGAGGCCTGGATAGTGAGAGCAAAGAGTGTGAAATAGCAGGAAAATAGTTTGCAGTCAATTAATTCAGTAGAGGGAAGAGAAAAGAGAAGGAAGAGACAGAAGAATCTCGTCCTCCCCAGTAGGCTCAGGCAAAAGCAAACTGCTATAGCCTTCCTAGCTTGTGTATTCTTTCTCATGGATAATCTTCGCCAACTGGACCATATTCTGATGTTGCTTGACCACTTATTGCCAGTGTAATGTTGGAGAGTATATCATCTGTACCAGGATCAAGTCATTTGTAAAGGGTTCTAATTCAAGATCAAGGCAAAATAGTTCGCCTTTCACCAGTGATAGTTCACATCAACATATTGCTGCTGGGAAAATCCATTCCCCCTCACATCCCATCTACTGCAAAAATTGCAGGTAGGCTTGGAGGCAGCGGGGAAGCCTCAGGGTGCAAGTGGATGATGGTCATTGTCCTGCTGCTCAAAACATCTCAAAGTTTTAATCATGCAAGCTCGGCTTCCATTGCAACATTGGAATAGTAAGATGATAAGTAGGCATCATTTTTCTTAATACACCTCTTAACATCTTAATGTGATTAATGCAGATTTCATAGGGGAGGGTTGGGGGTGACTTCCACGTATGAAACAATATGAAGCAAGAGTATTTTACAGTAGGGCTGTGTGTTTGGCTGTCTGAGTTTTCTTACACCATGATTCTGTAAAAACAATAATGACATTTTCCCCCAACCCAGAGTGGTCAACAATCATTTCCTCTCTACTGTTTTCTAATTGCCTTTTATGCCAGACAGCTGGAGCTAAAGTCCTCCTAGGGATGCACTTGCTTCATTATTTTCTTGTTTAAACAATTATGAGGACAAATCCTGGTGTAGCTCTGCCAAAATATGAATTCTCAAATAATAAATCCACAGAGCAAATTCTTTTCTGCCTCAGCTCTATCCCTTGGGATTTATAGGAATTCAAATATGGATTGGACCATTCTCTCAAACCTATGTGATTGAATCCTGTACAAAATGACATAGGAATGTGGGAAGCTGTCTTAAACTGAAGCAGAATGCTGGCTCATCTGGCTCAGTCTTGTCAACTCTGACTGGCAGTGGCTGTCCAGGGTTTGAGCCAGTTTGTTTCTAGACACAATTCAAGTGCTGGTTATAACCTATAAAGCCCTGTATCTGGCACACTATATGTCTCCCTCATCAAGAAAGGTGTTTCTCTCTCAGTCCTATCTCAGAAAGGACAGAAAGAATCTCCAGAATTACAGTCGCCCCTCTGTTCTCGCAGACTTGAAGTCCACGGTTTTGCATATTCACGGAGGGGTGACCTCCGCTAAAATCAAAATCATCCAAATCTATGGGGCTTGAATATTAGCGAATCTCCATTTTTGGGGGGGAGGGGGGTCCGGAACAGATCCCCCACGAAAACAGAAGGCCGACTGTATTCAAAAAATGGACAAAAACATATTTTTTGAGTGTTGAGAACCCTTACAAGAGGAATCCTAAACCAATGAGAATCTTTGCACTTCAGGATTTTTTCTGCACAAAATTCATACATGGTGGGAGGAAACAACACGTTCTAAGTAGACAGAAACGTTTCAGCACTGAAATATTAATTTCTGCACAAGAAATGCTTTTTTCTGTATGAAAATGCGCTTTGCTTTGCTTTGCTTTGCTTTGCTTTGCTTTGCTTTGCTTTGCTTTGCTTTGCTTTTTTGGCTTGGCATATGAGAGAGAGCAAGAAAATGCTGTTTTCTGCACACAACTACCATGTTCGGATTTTGCACAGAGTAAGTCCCAAGTGGCTTTCAAAATCTGTGCAGTTTTCAAAGACTTTCTCATAGCTGGACGAAAGTCTACTAATATTGCTTATTGCTACAACCACCACAAGCATGGTTGGTTGGGATGCGAGAGAGAGCCTTCTCAGTGGCTTCTCCTAGACTCTGGTACTCCCCTGGATGGGAGGCCAAAGTGGCCTCCTCTTTGTTGTCCTTCTGTTGGCAGGCAAAACATTTATTTTGTCAAGCTTTTAATAGCAATAGCAACAGCAGCTTCATTTATATACCGCTTCAGACCACACTAAGCAGTGTCTAAGTGGTTTACACCTGTAAGCTAATTGTCCCCAACAAGCTGGGTACTCATTTTAGTAACCTCAGAAGAAAGCTTTCAAAGAGCAGGCTAGGGGATGCTGAATTGTTTCATACTGAACTGTTTTTAATAGGTGTTTTCCATAGTGGTAGAATTCAAAGATATAGCTGTGATAGAGTCTGTAGAATCAGTATTAGAGAGATTTTGTAGCACCTTTGAGACTAACTGAAAGAAAGAAGTTGGCAGCATGAGCTTTCATAGACTTAAGTCTCCAAATGCATCTGAGGAAGTAGACTGAAGTCTACGAAAGCTCGTGCTGCCAATTCCTTTCTTTCAGTTAGTCTCAAAGGTGCTACAAGATCTCTCTACGTATGCTTTTTAATAGGATTTTTTATCTTTTAAATTGCATTTTATTCTTTTAAGTGTAGACTTGAACTGATTTAATATTAATCAATTAAGCAATTCAGTTTAATTAAAGTTTAATACTTTAATTCCATTTTAATTTTCACTTGTGTGTGTTTTAGTTGCATTGTGCTTTCTAAACTGTACATCACCTTCAGTCCCAATTCTGAAAGAATGTGGGATACAAATAAATGTTATTTTTCTTTTGGGAAGGAAGCAGGCATTTCTTCAGGCATTTTTGTCCTAGGCATTTAAAGTATCTTGAAAGTATCTTAATGAATCTCAACACACTTATCTTCGGAAGAAGATTCAAGCTCAAGCTAGTATGCTGCATCTATTATTTGATACCTATGGGTCAGATTGTGTTGCCTTCCTCCTTTACTTTTTGCCCTACTGACCTTTTTCTTTAATAAAAATAATAATGATAATAAAATTTATTTTTATCCCACCCCTCTGCGTAACACAACCAGGGCAGCTTACAACATTAAAAATATACATTTCATATCCCACAATCCCACCCACCCCTTAAAATACCATTAAACAACGACAATTTAAAACACACTTAAAATAAAATACAAATAAACAAATAACAATATTAATAACTGCAGCAGAATCAGGGGAGCAAGTTGGGCTGTCTCTTGAAGGCCGGGATATCTATTCTTATCTTTATCCAGTCCTTTTGCCTTTACTTTTGTCTGATATAATTCAGTTGGTGAACTTATTTTTGCAGGCTGTTTTAAGCATGCTGTTGTGCACCCTTTATTAAAGAAACCTTCCCTGGATCCCTCACTTTGTGTCAATTATCGTCCTGTGTTCTCCTTCCATTTCTTTCTAAAGATCTAGAGATAGCATTCCTCTGCCATTGAGGATTTATTTGACCACACAATTTTCTTTTTGACCCATTTCATCCAGGGTTTGGTAGAGGTCACTCCACAGAAATGCCTCTAATATTTTAGCAGCAAAGGCTCAGCATCAAACATCGGTGTTGATCCTTTGACACTTTGGACCATCAGATCCTACTATTACGCTTGACTATTACGGTTGGCATCATAAGGTGGAAATCTCTGTCCTGATTTGAATCTTGTTTGTTGGCTCATTCACCTGCTGTTTCTTTGCTTCGGGCATTGAGCATGACTTTGCTTGCGTGTGACATTAGTGCTATCGTCCTATAGTTACTGCAGTCTTTTGTGTCTCCTTTTTCATGGAGGGGGATGTATATTGGTTGTTTCCAATCTGTTGGCCATTGTTTTGTTTTTCATATTTTTGCCATATTTTAATAGACACTAGAATTTGCACCCCTCTGGGAGACTCTACATATATAGAAGTACTGCTACTGCAGTTACTACTTTGACTAAAACTGGGCCTTGCAAATAAATCCAGGTTTCCCTATCACATCATTTTTCAGTGCTTAAACATATGCAACCCTTCATTTGGGATCTGTTCTTGGTTTTGCTGCCATGACAACAGATCATTCAGAATAAGAGATGCTCCTCTGTATTAAAGAACAAGCAAGGAAAAGATTTTTTTTCTAACAATGAGAAGATTGGCTAGAAGTAAGGATGGGGGGGGTCATTCACTATGACACAGTATATGAACACAAAGATATAGCTGTATTAGTCTGTAGCAGGGGTAGGCAACCTTTCCCCTTTAAGGGCCGAGGGACTTCAGCTCCCAGAATCCCAGGAGCTATTGGCCAACATGGCTGAGGCTTCTGGGAGCTGAAGCCCCTCGGCCCTTAAAGGGGAAAGGTTGCCTACCCCTAGGCTAACGTAAAGAAAGAAGTTGGCAGCATAAGCTTTCATAGACTTCTGTCTACTTCCTCAGATGCATTTTCTCGGGATCATGGGGAGAAAGTTGGATTCTTCTCACTATCATCCAGGCTTGATTAAGGCTGCACATAAATGCAGAATTAATGCAGTTGTTACTGCTTTAACTGCTATGAAATCCTTCCCTAGCTTAAATGAATGTGTACAGGCTCTTTTACATTGTCACTGTATGGCCAGCATGTGTCCTTGTGTGAAAGAAACATAGGAATCTGACTGTTCTTTGAATGCATGGAGTGAATTTCGGGGGGGGGGGATCCATGTCCGTCAAATGCTATTCCCACCAAAGTCATACTAATCTACAGCCCAAGTAAGAACAGAATTTTATCAAGGTGAGCTAGCAAACATAAAAAGCCAAGTTCCATTCAGGTAACTATTTTAGCATTTAAGCAGTGCTTTTAATATGATACATTTTAGTAGTGCTGTTGATCTGATTTATTAGCAACTCAATTTTACGTTAGTAAGATAAGCATGGTTACAACTTTCCTCTGCCCAGATGAGAATCATACTGGTCTAGAGTTGGAATAAATAAATGATGAATGCCCAAAGTATAAAATATTCAAAAAAGTCAAAGGTCCCTGCTGCAGGCGTACAACCTACAAGAGAAAACAAGAGAGAGGAGGAGGGGAAAGATGGAGGGGTAGAAAAGAAATGGGAGAAGGAAATAATTCTCCTCTACAAAAGAGCTTTCTCACTGCAATACTTGTGTGCTCCAGCTTTAAACACACAGGGGCATGCTTGTAGCAGCTCAGATTTAAAAGTTGGCTCTGAATCATTGCTATGTTGGCTCTAATATAAGGCAGAGTCACTTTTGGTGGCAGATGCTGGGAGGCAGCAGCTGTCAGAGGAGAGGCCTCTGTGCAAGAAGTCCTCCTGCCTTCATGTGTAGTCAAGAACTCTGTCTCATAGCCAGTGCCAAAGAAGATTCAGCTGCCACTCCAGTTAGTCAACTTTGGTATGTGGAGTGGGAACGGACAATATCTTGTCATTTACCCCAGACAGCAAGATATCTCTGGTGGACCCTAAGCACTGGCTATATCACCTATCTGCTGCAGAGTTACACACTACTAAAGCCTCTACACTTTCTCCATTTTGCATTCATTCATTTTGCATCTACTAGTAGCCCTTTCAGAGCCTTCATCCTGCATGCATTTCTAAATTGCACAGCGATCCAACATACATATAGCCTATTCTCCAGCTTAGCTAAGACTTTCCCAATTAATCCTCTGCTGTCCTGCATTTGCAGTTGCTTCTAAGAAGTCCCAGTTTCTCTCTTCTCTCCCAGGTTCCCCCTTTGTCTTCAGCTTACTTCAGTTGTTTCAGATTAAATTCAGAGTGCAAAAGGAGTTTGCATTCAATTAACTCAGCAGTGGGGAGAAGAGAGAACAGGCAGAACCTTGCCCTTCCCAGACTCAGGCAAAAACAAACTGCCGCAGCCTCTCCTAGCCCATCCATTCTTCTTCATTAATACCCTTTGCCATCTTGACCACACTCTGATGTTTCTTGGCCACACGTGTCTCAGTTTTCCCCTGCAAAATGTTGCAGGGTGTGTAGATATTGTGGAGCTGCTACTCCCATTCATTCTCCTTTCCCATTGTCTTGATCAGATAGAAGTGATAGGCATTGCAGTCCTGCAAAATATTTCAAATATCATATTATTCACCCACAATATAATCATAGGGACCAGGATTTTGTATGGAGGAGCCTGACATGTTTATATCACAGGTGTGAAGGCCTCCTCTACATGAATCTCAAAGGTACAGGAGTGGCCAGCAGGCATGGCAACCTTGGAGAATAGCTACAAGATGTGATCCTGGTCCCCTTCCCACATTTTGTAAACACCCAGAAAATGATGGGAGGATACTCCCCATGGTGTCTGATATTTGTTATAGATGGGTAAATGCCAACAGTCAGTTGAACCTCTGAATGCAAAACAGGCAACTTTTTGTAGATTTTTTAGACTGATCCTTTCAATCTGGGCAAGAACGGGTGCAGTCGCCTGTGCTGCTCGCGTTGCCAAAGTAACTTTGACGCTAAAAGCTTGTGCTTTTAAGCCCACATGACCTGTAACCATGGAGATTTTATCCCTGTAATTTGCAGCAATGTGATTTAGCTGCTTTTTCCTTAGCAGTACTGGGTAAGGCATATAAAGAGAGGAATTAGAGTATATTCCTTCTCATTTTTTCTGACCAGTGCTGACTTTGTTGTTGTTGTTAGCTGCCCTCAAGTCGGTTCTGACTCATGGTGACCCAGTGGATGAGACATCTCCAAGAATCCCTATCTTCCACTGCAGTCTTGCCCAGATCCTGCAAGCCCTTCCCCATACCCCCCCCCATTGTGTCTATCCATCTGGTCTTCCTCTCTTTCTTCTACCTTCTACCTTTCCTAGAATTATTGTTTTTTCTAGTGAGCCATGCCTTCTCATTATGTGGCCAAAGTACGATAGTCTCAACTTGATCATCTTTGCTTCCAAGGAGAGCCCTGGTCTGCTCTGTTCCAGACCCCATTTGTTTGTCCTCTTGGTTATCCAAGGGATCCTAAGTACTCTTCTCCAGCACCGCATTTCAAATGAATTGATTTTCTTTCTGTCTGCTTCCTTCATTCTCCAGCTCTCACATCCTTACATGGCAATTGGGAATACAATGGCCTGAATGATTCTGACTTTAGTGCTCAGTTGCATGTCTTTGTTCTTCAGCATCTTTTCCAGTTCTTTCATAGCTGCCCTTCCCATTTCTATTCTTCTTCTTATTTCTTGACTGCAGTCTCCATTCTGGTCAATGTTTGATCCTAGATATGGGAATTCTTTAACTATTTCAATTTCCTCATTGTCCGGATTGAATTTGTGTTTTGATTGAATAGTGCTGACTACAGTGGCTTAAATTTGCCCACCAGTAATAGTATTACTGGAAAAGGCTACTCAAAATCCATCAAGATTAATGGGATGTCTCAACAGAGTCTGTGCATGACAATCAAAGAGATGTTGCAGATAATCTGGCTGGGATGCACAGAATGAACTAATCACGAAAGGTTAGTGACTGTGCATGCAAATTTGCAAGTGTGAAATTTTGTTCAACATCAAGAAACCCGAGCTTGGAAGTCACAAGTAACTTAGCTACCTGTGGTCAAAGACTGTGGTGACCAGATGTCCTAAGCCAGGGGTAGGCAACCTTTCCCCTTTAAGGGCCAAGGGACTTCAGCTCCCAGAAGCCTCAGCCATGTTGGCCAATAGTCCCATGTTGGCCAATAGCTCCTGGGATTCTGGGAGCTGAAGTCCCTCGGCCCTTAAAGGGGAAAGGTTGCCTACCCCTGTCCTAAGCACAATTGGGGTAAAACATTCAAGAAACTACCAAATAAAAGCTATGATCCCTCATATAAATATAAATTCATGCTTCTTAGTCATGTACAAAATGGAGGACCTTTTGGAATTCCTCCTGGACAGAAGTCTGAAATGGAGGGCATAATGCTCTGCATGCATAGCTCCATGCTGCCTGCTCTCCCCTAGGCAGCTGTGAACCTCTAGAGGAGTGTCTGTGTTTACTGGCTCAGGAGGGGAGGAAGGAAACCAGACAGCACTGCAGAAATTGGGAAAAAAGGAATGAGATCACTTTTCTGGATCTTCAGGAGTTCAGCCTCATTTCCCCAGATGGATTGAGTGCTGCCCGGTTGCCCAACCATTAACCACCATTGCACTGCCCCCTGGGACGTGACAGCTCTCTTGGGGATGGGTTTATGTAACACACGGAAATAAGTGAATAATTCCTGGCAGAATGTCCAAAAGAAGAAATATGTGTGTGTAACCCCCACGTTTCATGTGCTCATATCAATAGCAAGATTCCAACCGAAAACTTTGTGGTAACATGGGTGTAACAACATTACAGTTCAAAAGTAATATTATGAGTAGAAACCATGTTATTTGTG
This sequence comes from Phrynosoma blainvillii, assembly GCA_026167975.1. Classification (NCBI taxonomy): domain Eukaryota; kingdom Metazoa; phylum Chordata; class Lepidosauria; order Squamata; family Phrynosomatidae; genus Phrynosoma; species Phrynosoma blainvillii. Next base: position 7,051,157 of record JANUYF010000007.1, on the reverse strand, counting down.
GCATGACAAACAGCATTCTCTTGTTACATTTCTAGTTACTTTTCAAAGCCATTTTTAGGTTTTTCTCAGAAACATTTTGTATTCAGTTTTATGTTCTGAGGAAACAGTGTAACATCTCAACTGCAGCAAGCTAGAAATTGTCAGCCATAAAAGGGGGGGGGGGATAAGCACCATCTACTCATCCTCATTCCCCAGCTTGACCTTCTCACCAGCCTTCAAAATCTTTTTCACACCCAGGCAGCAATTATAAGCCATCTAAGTATACCTTCTTTCAAAAAGTCTCATTCTTCTTTAAGCAACGTCTTTGAATTCATGCTATCCCCAGGTCCCCTCCACCCGATCTACCAGTTCCCCTTTTGACATGAATTGTGGATTTCCTGTCTTGCCATTTCAGCACCAAGGACAGTAGCTCTAAAGATTTATGAATGAATTTGCATGACAGTGGTACAGTCATGTCAAAGGTGGTGTCTGTCCTGCAGAAATAATCCAATTTGACACCACTTTAACTGCCATGGCTCAATGTTATGGGTTTCTGGGAATTGTATTTTATTGTGACACCAGAGCCCTTTGACAGAGAAGGCTAAATGGGTCACAAAACTATAGTTCTTGGAATTCCATAGCACTGAGCCATGGCAGTTAAAGTGGTGTGAAACTGGATTATTTCTGCAGTGTGGATGCAGCCATAGAGTGTAGATCAGGCCTAGCCCTACCATGAGGCAGAGTGAGGTAGCTGCTTTAGATGTCAAACTCTGAGACAGATGAAATGGATAAAGCTTTATGTCTGCCATTTCCATAATGGTGACATGGCACACCATTTATTTGCCATGTCACCATTAGCCACCTTGAATTTCATTTTGGGAGGAAGGCAGGATATAAATCCCTCAAAAAATAAAATAAAAATAAGTAAATAAATTCCCCTATCACCTGCTGCCTTCAAGTTTAAGCACAGACATCATTCCTTTGCCACTCTGGGGAAAAATTGAAATGGCAGTCCTTTCAGTCTATGTATACAGAATTAAATGAGGACTGTTACCTCTTATGGGGACACAACTGTGTGAAACAGCCTTCACACATTCTCATTCAGCGGTGGCTTAGTAGTATCAAAGTGAGTTTCATGCTTCTGATATACCTAGCTGGTGCTATAGCAAGAATTGAGACAAGCATCTCCTGCCCATTGATGGACCCCTAGTTATTTGAAGGAATATGTTTTTTTCTCATATAGTAAACTATACATTAAAATGAGTCAGCAATCATAAGAACACTTCCTTGGAAACTGATACCGTTGAAACCTTCAGAGAAAATAATTTTTAATATGTGATGGGAAGAGTTAAACAAAAAGAAGCATTTAGCTATGGGAGCTTTACTTTCAGAAATCTGTTGTTGTTAGCTGCCTTCAAGTTGATCTTGACTCAGGATGACCCTGTGACTGAGACATCTCCAGGGCCCCCTTCCTCTACCTCTCTGCTCGGGTCTTGCAGACATAGGCCCATGGTCTCTCTTATTGAGTCTATCCATCTGGTATGTGGTCTTCCTCTCTTTCTCCTGCCCTCTACCTTCCCCAGCATCATTGTCTTCTCTAATGATTTGTGCCTTCTCTCATGATATGGCCAAAGCACGACAGCCTGTTTAGTCATCTTGGCTTCCAGGGAGAGTTCAGGCTTAATCTATTGTCTTTTTGCCCATCCACGATATCTCTTCTACAGCACAACATCTCAGATAAGTAAATTTTCTTTGTGACTACTTTCTGCACTGTCCAGCTCTCACATCCATACATGGTGATGAGGAATACAATGGCTTGGATGATTCTAGCTTTAGTGTTCATTTGTAAATCTTTACTCTTTAGTATCTTTTCTAGTTCTTTCATAGCAGCCCTTCCCATTCCTGATCTTCTGATTTCTTGACTGCAGTCTCTGTTCTGATCAGAAATCTAGCTGACAGCAAAAAGGCCCCTTCATCCTCCAAATGCATTTTCTCTCTTTTGAGTCTACTTTCTCCCCATGTTACTGCTGCCATCAGACAAACCCCCACCCTTTGCTCTTTTTGGGAATTTAGTCAGACCAGGGCACATAAATCTGCAAATGGAGCAAGGGAACAGGCACACTGATCCTGTCTGCCACATCCTGGTTGTGCACCAGTCCTTTTCCTATGTTCTGACCTTGCTATACTGAGCAGCAATATTCAAAGAGGATTTTACTCACATTCATTTGTGGAATTTCAAACCAACATTGGGAAGAAGAATGTCTCCCAATCATAACCAGGCACCTAAATGAGTCCCGAGAGAGCCATACTTTCCAAACGGAGAAATGATAGGAGAGCCTATTAGCATCATTGTTCCCCAATTTGGTTGGCACTGTTTAAACATTTACTCTCACCATAATACTGGGCTGGGAAATTGCTTTAGTTAGCCACTAATGACTGTGTGCCTTTAGAGAAAATCTAAATGAAATTGGGTATTAGGAATTGCTGGAGACAGTCTCAACAATCTTTCATTTAGCTGAGCAAGACAGCAAGTGGTCAAATATGTTGGGAGAAAGGGGGAAAGGCAGAAGAAGAAGGATTATAAAATCATAAGAATCATGAGTGATTTATCCAAAATTTCCTCTGGGCTCAATGTGTCCTGTTTTTATGAAGCAGGGTCAAAACTCTTCATGATGTCCACACCCAGTTCAGGCTTTCTCCTCTTAGGTAAAGGTAAAGGTATTCCCCGTTGACAAGGTTGTCAAGCCGTGTCTGATCATAGGGGATGATGCTCATTTCTGTTACTAAGCCAAAGAGCCAGCATTGTCAGAGACTACTCTGTGATCATATGGCCAGCATGATTGCACAGAACGCTGTTTACCTTCCCACCAAAGTGGTACCTATTTATCTACTTGCATTTGCATGCTTTCGAACTGCTAGGTTGGCAGAAGCTGGGACTAGTGACAGGAGCTCACCCCATCATGTAGCACCTGGGCCTCAAACTGCCTACTTTCTGATCTTGTAGTCAACAGGGTCAGTGTCTTAACCACTTGAGCCACCGCATCCTGTTCCCCTCTTAACCAGCATTTCAATAACTCATATTTTGATGCAGGTTTTTGGCTCTTTCTACAGCGATGATGGGCAGCTGCCCTCACACACAGTCCCTGCAAGCAGCCTGGTGCTGCCACTGGGGACACAAGTAGCTCTGAGGTCAGAATGAGGTGCCCAGCATCGATAACATGGGTGCCCTGTAAGTCTCTCAGCAGTGGCACTGAGTGATGAACAGGGATCATGTGGGAAGGCAGTTGCTTGTCATTCACTGTGAGCACTGCAAACCAGCAACAAAGAGAGCAAGTCAAGGGGGAATTCAGCCTGGAGTATTCTAGCTAGTGCAATACTCTTTGCAAGAGAGAAGGCCTTTTTGGTGGCTGCTCCCAGGCTCTTGAACTCCCTCCCTAGAGAGGCCAGTTTGACCCCATCCCTGCTTTCCATTTGGAGGCAGATAAAAACATTATTGTGCCGCCGGTGTTTTTCAAACTGAGATGGGTTAGACTTTTAAACACTGTGTAATTTAATTTCAAGGTTTGTATCGAGTTTTGTATAGAATTTTTAAATACTTTTTAGATTTTAATATGTACTGTTTTTAACTTTTTAAAATGGTGTAATTGTTTTTTTAAACTCTGCATCTACATTTTAAGGGTTGTATTGTTTTTAACTTGTATTGTTTAAAAATTTTGTTAGCCACCTTAAGTCCCTATATTGGGAGAAAGGTGGGATGATGATGATTATGATGATGATGATGATGATGATGATGATGATGATGATTCATCTTCATCCTCCTCCTCCTTCTCACAAGGAAATGGTTCCTTGGAGACTTGTTTCAACTGCTTGTATCAGTTCATGGGTTTGCTGAATTATCAAAGTTCTGCATCTTTAATATGGTAGGTTATTTATAGTTCACTACGAAAAATCTAAACTAGACTCGCTCTCAAACCTGAAGTCTACAATTCTATTATTTTGTTTCTTGTGGTGCCTGAATTTAGTATGCCTGTTTTTAATTCATTAAAGCCCTCTATCCCCACTTTTCCTCAGCCAACTTCTAACATTTGGTACATCCTACAGTTTCACGTTATTTTTTAAATCTGCCTCTTGAAATGTACTAGCATGCAAAGGGGAAGTGTGTGCTGTTGTTTTTGCATCATACACACACACAAAAAAGATGTAACATAAGTGTGTGTTCCTTTATAGGTGAAGGAAGCAATGCAAAGAATCCATGACAGAGGCAATATAGGAAAATTGATTCTGGATGTGGAGAAGACACCTACCCCATTGGTGAGTAGAAGGAGGTGGGAAACCCCTCTACAGTTTTTCAGCTTGAAAATCCTACAAGGCAGGAAACTGCATGTTTAAGGGATTGTTTCTCTCCATAGCATTATAATCAGAAAATTAGGGCCAGTTTCCTGGTCCAGAGTAGAATTTATCAACTTAGAATGGATGTGGCCAATAACTGATCCTCTGTTGTGAGGGGTTTAGAAAGAAAGAAATGGGGTGGTGGGAAAAGGGAGAGAAAAGGAAGGACATATAAACCACTGACATATGTGCCATATAGGGATATGTCCCCTGAACAGATTACCCCAAAGGAATATAGCCCTCTATAAAAGAAAATTGTTCCTCACCTTTGCTGTAGGCTAGGGCTGCAGAATGTATGATATTTGACACTGCTTCAACTGCTGTGGCTCCATCCTACAGAATCTTTGGATTTATAGTTTGTCGTGGCACCAGAGCTCTCTGACAGAGGAGGCTAAATATCTCATGAAACTACAAATCCCAGAATTCCATTGCATTGAGCCACGGCAGTTAAATTAGCATCAAACTGCATTCATTCTGCAGTGGCCTCATTCACTCTGCAATAAGGTCTACCTCTGGGATAAGGGCTTCACTTCATTTTAGCCAGAGCTTTGAAACATTGGGTATATTTGTTTTTCATGGGGAAGGGGGTTACTATAATTCCCAGAATTCTCCCAGAGCCGTGCTGGCTGTTGAATTCGGAAAGCTATAGTCAAACATTCCCATATCCTCTGACATTTTTCAAATGAAAACTAGAGAGGTGATCACACGGGAGGGATCCTGTGCAAACATGGGATTTAAATCAGGAAAAAAACTGCAAAAGCAAATTAAGTTTCAGATGACTTCTGACATTAATCTGGACAGAAACTGGAAAAAAACTGCAAAATTGGATTGATTTTCAGATGACATTGGAGTTAATGAGCATTAACGCGACAGAAAATCGACAAAATACGCTGCTTTTTACTTTCAGAAAATATTGAAAGTAAAAAGTGGCATGTTTTGTTGATTTTCTGTCTGTTAATGCTCATTGACCCCAATGTGTCTGAAAATAAATCCACTTTTGCAAGTTTTTCCCGGGTTTTAAACCCCATTTCTGTACGGGATTTGGGCACTTTGCCTCCCATGTGATAAACTCCTAGGACATTTGGGGCCATGCAACATCAGAGTATGGTCAAAATGTCAAAAGCTATTAATGAGGAAGAACAGACAACCTAGGAGAGGCTGCAGCAGTTTGCTTTTGCCTGAGCCTACTGGGAAGGCAAGATTCCATCCTCTCTTTTCATCCTCATCCTCCCAGATTGGTGTTCCAAAGGTGCGGGATATAAATAAATTTTATTATTATTATTATTATTCTCCTGTCCACTCCCCCCTGCGGAAATAAAAAAAGTGCAAACTAGTTTTGCACTTTGAACTCTGTTTGAAGCAACTGAAGTAAGATGAGGAGAAAAGGAGGACGTAGGAGGAGGGGTGAGAAACTGGGATATTTTAAAGCAGCTGCAAAAGTGGAACAACGTAAGATTAATCAGGACTGTCTCTACCAAAATCAGGACAGTTCCAACACTCCCTGAAATAATGTTCCAAGCTTTGCCTGAACCTCCAGAACCTATTGAGCTAGATTGTATAGTTTAGTTGGGCTGCATCTACACTGCAGAATTAATGTAGTTTGACAATGTTTGAACTGTCATGGCTATGGAATTCCGGAGATATTTAGACTTCTCTGTTGGAGAGCTCTGGTGCTATAACAAATTACAAATGCCAGGATCCCATAGGATGGAGCCAGGAGAGTTGAAGCAGCGTCAAACTGCATTATTTCTGCAGTGTAGCAGTTGCCTTGATCCTTGGTTCTTTTGGAAGAATGAGACTGAGAGGTGGTAGATTGGGAAGAACAGGAGTGGGGTAAGGAGGTCTATGGGCTAGGAAGGGATTTAAAATCTGGCTGCTTGTTTTGAAAAGATGAGAAGTGGTGGATTAGGAGGAACAGGAGTGGGATGAGGAGATCCATGGACTGGAAAGGGGTTTAAAACCTGGTTGAGGCATGCTGGTGGCCAGGTGGAAAATGGAGTGATGGGCTGGCACTGTCGGCAAGAGTCTGTAACATGCTTGCATGGGAACATAGAGATATTCACTATTTTCCCACTTTCACAGGGGATCCTGCATTCCTAACCCCTGCAAATGTGTAGGGATGACTGCACTATCTATGTGTATAGCCCCTAGGCACTCCAGGTTGTGAACCCCTGAGTTAGGACTTTATCACACAGGGGAAATCTATAGTTTATCCCATACAAATCCTGGGGAAAAAATGCGTTAATTACAAATGCCTTTTTATCACTTTCCGCGTTATTTCGCATTTATTCTAATTACATGTGAAATTCATTTGCGTGATCAAGCTCTATTTTTGCTTTATTTTCGGGATGGTTTATTTGCGCTTTATTATCTTTTTAAAGGCGAAACTGGCCCCCGTGTGATAAAGTCCTTAGATAGAGAGAAGGCATTACACCAGAATTAGCGACAGAGATTGGCAGTGGCTTTTATTTCCTCACCGGGAAATGGTGCATTCTCTGCCCCTGACCTGTGGTCTGGGGTTCTGCTTTACAAGTATTCTGTTTTAAACACAGATGGCCAATGACAGTACAGAAACCAGTGAAGCTGGTGAAGAGGAAGAAGATCACGAGGGGGACAATGAGAATAAAGAGCGCATACCATTCATCCAGCAATAGCTGTGAATGGTGGGAATGAAAGCCAGAAGCAGTGACAGAGCAGAAGAAGGGAAGAAGACTGGGAAAATCCATTTTGTGCACCAGTGAACAAATGCTCTAGTACAGTGTGTGTTGTTGTTTTTTGTCTGCAGTCAGCTGAGCTATAAGCTGTTGATCATTGATGTTTTGAACTCAAGTGCCATTCCTACCTGGTACAGTATTATGACATTCCTTCATGTGTCCCTCAGTTTGCCTGTGACTGTCCTATTGAGTTATCGTCTCAAGCCTTATTAAGATCTACAGTGATTTTGAGGCAGAAAGCTCTTCTTGTGTGGTTTCAAAAGCAACTTGATCAAGCCAGTTTAGAAGGCTTGTAGGCTGGTACAGCAATTTTTATTTTTATTTTTAAAAAAAAATGAAGATCAAATGGTGAGCTCACGTATCCACTTCTCCATTGAGATTGTCATTTTCTGGGAGTGGGAATGGGAATGCACATTCTTTTTTGGCACTGTGCATTGGATGTTGTGTAATTTGGCAACACCAAGTATAGATACAGACAAAAGTGGGTTTGATTTCCATGCAAACTTTTTTTCCTTTAAAATGCAAGGAAAGGATGCTGTGAAGTGGACCTCCAGATAAATACATCTTTGCGTAAGACATGCACAATGCCTTATTTCAGGAGTGGGGACCTCTGGACTATAATTCCTGTAATCCTTTGCCATAATCCAGTGATGGCTGAGGTTCCAAAACATCTGAAGGATTAAAGAGTCCCTACCCTGCTTTAAGTGCATGATGCATCAAAGCTGAGACACCCATTCTCTCCAGTACAAAGTGACAATCTTTAATTGGGCAACTTTCAGTCCTCCATATTTTTTTTAATTATTTTTGGTTTATAAATCCCCTCAACCCTAGCCAGCATAGCTAATGGTGTGGAATGAAGGGACCTGCAGTCCAAAAACATCCAATTGCCCACTCTTGCTTTTAACTGGCTTTTGAGTGTGAACCAGTCCAACATTGATGACAGCTTGATGTGCATAAAGATGCACATATGTTAAACTGCCTAGAGTACAGAAGTAAATCTGTATGTTCATCTGTATAGGAACTTCTTCTCTTCATTCCTGCAAAGAGATTCTGAAGAGAATTCATTCTTTTGAGCCACAAAGTAAGGCTGCTGATAGGACAGTCATCCATCCATCCATCCCATTCCCTAATGATGTTTCATCTCATAAACAAGTCCCTCTTAATTTCTCAAGAAAAAGAAAATACCTCATTTGTACTATATTGTTTGTTGTACAAAGAAGTAGGCTAGAAAGACACTGAGAAGCAACGATTGGTATAGTTGTATTATGGCAGTGGTGCCAACAAATATTTTCCATTGGTCTAGGTTTCTGTTGTCTTATACAGAAAACCCCACAGAATAGCATCCTGAAAGCTCTTTTATCAAAAGCAAACAAAGAATTTCCTCTGATCATTCGAAAACAAAGTTTGCACTCTAACTATGATTTAAAGGCTATTCAAACCATTTGGAGAAATTTGAGTTTGTTGATCCAGCATCCAGGCTTCAAAATGGTGCTGACCTATTTTCCCTAAGCCCCAAGTAATTTTTCCCCGAGTCCAAAGCTTTTTCTTGTACACTGTTCTAAATAGAAACTGTGCCAGAACCCAGGGGGAAAAATCCTAGGCCACAATGCCTTGCCCTTCTACATTAGTACTGCACATCTGTGCCTGTGTAGTTCAAAGAAGACATGCCTTAATTATTAAAGAAAATTCCTTATACCTGTCTAGTTGAACCATTCAATTCAACACCATTTTCCTCCCAAGGACAGTGAAAGGTGTGGGTAGGAATCAATTGCTAACATTTTCCTAACATGGACAAGAGTGGATGAGTTTGGATGAACATGGTATGCCACTTTCAGTGATCTCATTCTGTTATATTTTTTTCTAATTTCCCTCCATTTGTATTCTGTGTACAACTGTGTTTTATGTAGTCGTAAAAAAAAAAAAGGCCTTGGACTGTAAATCACTATACAGAGATCCTACTGGAGTTTAAGTTAAATCAGCAAAGCTACCAATGCAAACAAATTAATTTAAAGTAGAAAAATGCCAAACCCCAAGAGCAAGGGGGAGGTAGCAGGATCTGTTGTCAAATTGTCGAGGAAAAAGACGGAAAAAAATCAGATTTGTATGCACAACGTAGCATAATTGCATCGTTTTTGCATTTTCTTTCACCACCGTTGCTCATGTCAAGTAAAAGTGCCATAGTAGGCTGCACTCTTCGGTTGGCCTCGAAGCCATTTGGATTGCAATTATTTTTTTAAAGAAGAAAAAGCCAATCAGTTTTAATGAGGTAGGCCAAGAAGAAGGTGCGGGCTGAAAAAATCCATAACATTCAATGGGCAAAGAAATCTTAAATCAATCAATCTTTATTGAATAAGTCTCCAGACCATTTCAAATGTAAACAAATATGTTAAAAATTATAAAATAATGAAATAATAAAATAAAGATAAAAAGATGAGAAATAAAATAAAGATAAAGGAAAATATTTATATACATAGTTTGTATTCAAATCAAATTACACCCAAGAAATCTTAAATGTAGTGAGGAGATTTTGTGGCAGAATATCTGCCATTTCCCAAGCTCTTCTTTCTTGATTTAGAGGCTTTGCAGACAGGCGGCCGTGGGCCACCCCGAGAAGCAGAGGATTGGGGCCACTGCTAACACACGCAGTGGTCCCAAGCCACCCTTCTGCCATCCCTGGAAGGAGCGCTAAAATAGCGCTCCTTCCAGAGCAGGCAGAAGGGGCGCCCGAAAAGATGCTGTATGTCTCTTCTGCGTCTCTTCCGGCCCAGCGTGTCCAGACACTACGCCAGAAGGACGTCATCAGAGCGCTCACCGTGTGCAACGGCAGGTGCTCTGATGACATCCTCGGGAAGGGGTGAGGTGGCCGGCATCCAGCTGCCCCTCCCCTTCCCTGGTTCCAAGACAGCGTTTTGCACCGTCTGCAGAGCCCCTTAGTTAGGGGGAGCTTTTTCATTTTTGCTCTCACCATCCAGACAGCTGAACTCCATTACAGTGAGCATTTCCCCTCCCACTTAAACTAATGCTTTTTCCACACTGCAGAATTCATGCAGTTTGACACCACTTTAACTGCCATGGCTCCATCCTATGGAATCTGGGGATTTGTAGTTTGTTGTGGCACCAGAACACTCGGACAGAGAAGGCTAAATAGCTCACAAAACTACAAATCCCAAACTTCCATAGCAGTGAGTCGTGGCAGTTAAAGCAGGGTCAAACTGCATTAATTCTGCAGTCTAGGTGCAGCCTTGGTCATGATTGTGACGCTATTGCCATAACAGTAACTCCCATCCAAATCTATATTCCTGGGTATCAGGACAAGGCGATCCATTCTGCCAATGAATGGAGTGTGATTGAATTACATTTCCATCAGGTTTGGGCAGACTGGGCAAGCAGAGACTACTTAGTTTATTTGACTAATACAGGACTCCAGCCATTGAATCTGGGAGAAACCAAAAATGACAGACATTTACTGCTGGAATTGGCCTTGTGTTAAAGTAATCACATTACTTTTCTGCATGGTACAACACATTCCTCAAGCCCCTATTTCAACTAATGAATATTCCTTCTTGCTACACCCTGCTTCCCTTATTAATACTTTTCCTGATGCAATTTTTAAATTACTTTTCAGCTCCACATTCCCAGGTGAGCCAAATATATCCCAAAGAATAGGCACACGGACGCCAACCACAGCTACAAAAAGGCAGAGAGCAAATGTCGTTCTTTGGTGTGATTTCCCTCAGAATAGTCGCCTGACATGAATGAAGATAATCCACTTTCCCGGGTGTCATTTAATGGAGCAATGAAACCAGAAGCCTATTTGGCATCAAATCCGGGGTGACAATACACTTTGGAAATACGTTGAAAGGGTTTGAATTTCACTTACTTAATACTACATAACTTTCCCAAGGCTCGATTCCTGTTGATGAAGGTCTTAACCATGCTGAATTTGTTCTTTTCTCTCTCTTGGTATTATTAATTGGATCACAGGGTCCAGTTATGATAACAGGAGATACTGGTTGCTCCACAAAGTGGGTTGATGAGCCACACAGATCGTTTGATCCCATTCTGAGTTGTGAAGCTTAGAGATCCCAATGGTTGGAATCAATCTAGGAGGTCTTCTACCTCTGGGAAATTATGCTTGGGACCCAATCCAGAGTTTAAAATGAGAGATAATTTTCTACAATGAAAACCTGGTCCTCATTGCAAGTGGGATCAAGCCTATCTTCTTAATGTAAGCTGATCCTTGCCTAGATTGACCCTGAATTCTACATTCCATGAAGCTCTAGTTATTACCTCCTTATTCTTTGCTCCCTTCTCTCAAACTCTTCACACAAAATTTCCATGACAAGTAAAATGCCCAACACTGAGATTATGCCTTGGGTCACATGAAATTTGTACTCCAAGATCATGTGTTCTCTCACCAAGACAGCCAGAAGATCAAAAGCAGATCATCTTATGTCATATTAGTATGGATCAGATGCACACCAAAAATTCATCCTTTTCTTTTCTTTTCTTTTTTGTCAACACAAACACTTAGAAACCGAGGTGGTTTGCAGTATACAAGTGGAGATAGCTGCTGGTCTGAATGCTCCTCTCAGATTTAAAAATAACAAACAAACACACACACAGTATGTGAAAAGTAGATCCAGGTCTAGCTTCTGTTGATATGATAGGTTTCCATGTGGAGGATCATCTGATATGGCAGAGGAGTCAAGGATGCAACATAGTTGCATGCATTTAGAAGTGGTACAGTCTAGCAGGAACCATGTCCTATGTTACTGTTTTTCCTGAATATATGTATCGCATCTTAAAATAATAATTTTGACACTGGGTTTGGGAAGCCTTGAATCCCATTTTGGGAGAAAGGCAGGATATAAATCTAATAAATAAAAATAAAATAAGACTACTCTTAACTATATGGCCCAAAATTCCTAAGGACAAAGGATACAATCATCTTTCAAGGCAGCATAAAGCCTTTGCAAAAACTAACTAACTAAATAAATAAATGATTAGCACAATCAATATTATTAAAGGGAATGGCATCATTCTGTAACTCTCTTTTTTTATCACTGGACCACTTTCTAATTGGTTGCTTTCACTAAGCGAATGCAAAATGTTTCCCAATTTGGATCACAGAACTGCGAAGGCCTCTCTTGAACGTCTGCCTGAATGAAATGAACTGAAACATTTGTTTTAATTGTTACTTGTTGCTTTAGAGCTTTTGTTATATTGTGCCTACCAAGCAAATGATGTTTACATAAAAATATAAATAAAATATTAAGCATAGCATTAACTTTGGCTGGCGGTGTTTAATCTACTGAAGTGTTCCTGGTAAAACAATAGCTCAGAGAGGGACCACAGCTCAACGATAGAGCAGAAGTCCCCAGGATCAAGGAAACTCAGAGCCTTTGCAAACTACCAGCATTTAGACTTTCTACAACTTCTTTTGCCCCGCCAAAATGGTGGAGTGGGGCCACAGCATGTGGTTGCTGCAGCTCCAATCCTGCATTGGCTGGGGGAGCTTGATGCCACCCCTTCAAGTCAGTCTGGCATCCTTGCTACCTTGGGCTCCATGGTGGAAAATGGAAGCTAAGGGGCGAATCAGGCTGCCCTTGAAAAGGCGGGTAGGTGCCGCGGCAACCACATTCCATAGCCCCACTCCGGCTTTTTTCCGGCAAAGTGCCGCTCCTTTTTGCACCAGAAAAAGATGGCTTTTTGCCACTGCAGCAGCTTTTCAGTGCTCCTACAGCATGTGGTATCTAAACGCCGCGCTGCCGGAATGCCGAAAAGCTGCCCGCCATGTGGTCAGGCAGGCGGCATGACACCAGCTTGGAGGCTGCATTACAACATGCAGCATTTAAATGCTGTCCTCAGGCACCACCCCCGAGCTGGCACAAAGGGTCAGTCTGCTTCACCCTAGGTCAATAGCTTGAATACCCATTTGTTTTGTGTGGAAAGTCATTTTACTGATGGAGGTGGTAACTCATTGGGTTGGTTGTTGTGGCCAATGTTTTATCTGATGGCCAAACTTCTGATGATGAACCTCTCCCCCTCCCTTTTTTAAAAAGCTAGGCTAGTCCCCCTATAGAGATGTAGTGGCTCAACGGTTAAGATGATGACTCTGATGTTTGCAAGATCGACAAGTCAAGGCCCAGATGAAGCATGACAGAGTGAGGTCCCATCACTAAAGCCTGCTTCTGCCAACCTAGCAGTTCAAAAGCATGTAAAAGTGCTGGTAGATAAATAGGTACCACTTCAGTAGGAAGGTAATAGCATTCCATGCAGTCATGCTGGCCACATGATCTCAGAGTCATCTTTTACAACGCTGGCTCTTCAGTTTAGTAACGGAGATGAGCACCGCCCCCTACAGTCAGACATGACTAGACAATATTGTCAAGGGAAAACCTTTACCTTTACCTTCAGTCCCCCTATACAAGATGTATGGTGTGCCTCCAGGGCCATACACAAAGCTTAGTGGAAGCTGTCAGAACTTGGGCTTGGCTTGCATTACCTTCAAAAGTCAGGGTTACCCCCCTGCCACAATGAGGCAGGAAAATTGAAATATGTAATGAGCTGTGTAAATGCACCAAATAAATAAGAAAAGGTCTATTTAGAAGGATTTCAAGCTGCAATATTTGGAAAGTAATTTGCCTGAAACCTTGGAGCATTGTTGTCATTTAGAGAGAGAAACACTAGGTCAGGAAAAAAGGCAGGGGTGATAGACTGGGAAAGACATCAGATATTTATTCCACCTCAACATTAGGAGGAACATCCTGACAGTAAGAGCTGTTTGACAGTGGAACACACTCCCTCGGAGAGTAGTGGAATCTCCTTCCTTGGAAATCTTTAAACAGAGGCTGGATGGCCATCTGTCAGGGATGCTTTGATTGTGATTTCCTGCATGGCAGGGGGATGGACTGGATGGCCCTTTGGGTCTCTTCCAACTCTATGATTTGTGATTCTGTGATCTCATGCTAAAAATAAAAAAATAAAAAGGACATGGTAAGACCACTGTAATGCCTTTTCAATGCCCATAGGAAATCATGAGAAGATATGAGGAATCATTTCCAAATCAAAATACATCCAATAGGAAATTATTAGGAGATGTAAGGGACCATCTCCAAATCAAAATATCTGCCTACTACACATTGGTTTTGAAGGACAACAGCTAATGATCACTGAGAGACACAGAGGGAAGTGTCAAGTCCAGAAGCTAACCAGACTCAGAAAGTTAAAACTTCAGCAGTAAAAACTGAGCAAACGTTTAATCAGTACTATAGTTCCATACCACAGACGTTCATTGACCAAACTGAGGCTGTTGTACTTTGGACACATCATAAGACGAGAGGACTCATTGGAAAAGACAATAATGCTGGGGAAGGGGGAGGGAAGGAGGAAGAGAGGAAGGCCACATGGTAGATGGATGGACTCTATGAAGGAGGTCACTATGGGTATTAAGGGGTTGCAGGAATTAAGCAGAGCAGTGGAGGACAGAAGGTCTTGGAGATGTCTCATCCATAGGGTCTCCATGAGTCAAGACCGACTTGAGGGCAGTTAACAACAACAAAATAGTGGGGTATAGGAGGAGGTAAGGGGGGGGGGGGGGTTGACACCATGAGTTACCGCACTGGGTGACACCAAACCTAGTGATGCCACTGAATATGCCCCCCTTCCCTCTGTATCTCCTCTGTTTTGTCTATTCTATTCTATATTTTGTTCTCTCCAGCTCTTCTGTGAGATACCATGCAGTGTCATGATAAGAGTATTGCACTCAGATTTGAGAGGTTGCAGTTCAAATCCTTGCCAAGCTATAAAGCTTGCTAGGCAAACGTGAACCTGTCATGTTATTCTAAGTCTGCTTCATCTCATATGGAGCATTGTCTTCTATGAAATAGTGATTGTAGCTCCCTTAGTTCATACTTCTGGAGATGACACTCAAATTGCTAGCATTAAAAGGGCCATTAAGCAGGTTAAAACCAGATCTTGGGAGTGAAGGAGAAACCTCTAATCAGGGAATATGCCACATGCATTGATCAATGCAAAATGTAGGCATCTTTTCTCCCTTTTTTAAAAAGATCATGCTAATCATTTCATTAGGCAGCCTCGGGATAACACAGTTCCTTTCATCTGTTGCCCACGTAAAACAGATCTTGATGAAAGGCTTCTCCCAGTCCTCAGAGGAATACAGACTTTATTCAAAAGTAGGATGATAATGCTGGCGGCATCTTGGTGAAATGGTTCAGTATATGGGCATGTGCTCTTTGCCTGCCGATCTGATAAGTCATCTTTTTAGAAGGAAAAAAGAAATAATAGCCATAGAGATCATATGTTCTAAAACACATATTTTCCAGACACTAACCTTTTCTATATTTTAGGGCTGGTTCACCTATGCTGGGATGATGTCAAAAGGCAGTGAAGGATTGGTCTTCCTTAGCCCCAAATATTTATCTTAATGTAGGGATGGAAAGAATATTCATAAATTGCTAAAACTACTTATTGCTTCTTTAGAGAAGATAGTGAAGAATTGCATCCTCCATCTTAAGCCCTGCTTAAAAGCAATGGGGGAGGGGGACAATTGACATCCCTTGGGAAGGGGGTTCCATGACATTAAAAAATGTTAATATTCTAGTGTAGCATGAAAGAAAACTTACAAAATAGATCAAAAGCTGAAAAGCTGAGATCACCAAATAACAGATAGGATGAGCCTAAAACATTTCCTTTCCTAAGGTAGAGCAACACATGGCACCTACTACTCATCCAAGTGAAGGTGCATAGTACCAAAAGCCAGCGAAGCTATTCTGATACAAGAGACAGAAAATCTTCCCATTCCTGCAGTAAAAATACAAATCCCATGATACCCTGAACACACCTGATCTCATCTGACATGAGAAGCAGATGGGGCCTGCTTAGGACTTGAATGGAAGTCCACCAAGAAATACAATGGAAAAGAATCCTGCCTGAAAACCCTGAAGACCTGCTATGAGCCACAGTTTCTAGTACCAGGCCAATGGTCTGATTCACTTACAAGGCAGCTTTCTATGGTCCTAACAAATTAAATAATTTATAATTTCCTGCCATTACTTCACATCCAAAGGCCAGACTTCTATACAGGACATCTACATGCACAGGTGTCTCTTATATGTGTGGGTGCCCTTTTTGGGGGTGCTGCTGCAGTTGGTATTCCCTTCATCCTTCTGCAGGGCTCAAAGCCTTCCACCTGAACTTACTGTAAAACCCTTGAAGCTACTCAGTATGGTTGTTCTGTGCTTTGTGGCAAGAAGACAGGATTGGAGAAGCATCTGGCTACATCCCCACAGCCAGATGCACAATGCTGATGACATCAGTGCTGAGATCCAAAACAGTCTTCCAGGGGGTCTCAGTAATTCTGTGATCATTGTGTAAGCTATGGGAAGGTAGACATCTACCGTACTCCTCCAATCCTGCCTGCTTGCTGAAAAGCACAGAATGGCCATGTGGGATGGTTTCAAGTAAGTTGAGCGAAGGATATATGGCTCTTACACTACATGGAGATGTTGGATTGAAGCCAGTGTCTGCTCCCTGGAGTGGGTGCCCCACTCTGCCCAGTACTAAGGTTGGCTTTGGAAATGGGCACAAAGAGGACCGTTGAAAAGACGAAGACACCGTGGTAATTCTCTTTGCCTCTTTGCCTCTCTCTCACTCTCTTTTCTCATTCAGCAAAACATGACACAGCCATCCAACGACAACAAATATCTACATCCCTGTTCATCAAAGAGGAGCTCTTTGTTCTATGTCATTTTTAAATACGCATCACAGCAGCCCTGAGTTAATATTTTCTGACAAGAGAGATGCGGAGTGCAGAAATGAGACAGCAACGCTATCTCACTAGCCTGGTGTTTTTCAAATGGAAGGAGACATTTCCACCTTCCCTTCAGAAAATCCCAGGCAGTATGAAAGTATCTTCCTTGCCAGTGATCTGTACACACTCATTCCATTTGTCCCACTCTTAGGTTAGGACTCAAATAACTCTTGCAGATTTCAGTAATGGCAAGGAACACGTGCAAAGCCTGCATTGACAAAACAGAGTATGTGTACCAAAATAGCCAGGGGGGCTCATATGCCCTCAGGGCTGAATTTTATCACCCCTGTTTCTAAAAGTGTTAGGCACTCAAGGCTAGGGAGAACTGGGTGGTTGTGTATGTGGCACCCCCAAGTGGTGAACATTGAAACTGCTTGTGGTAGCTTATCAGATTCTGAACTGACTAACCCACGTAGTCTGTCACGAGGCTGTCACTATTCTTTATGGAACAAAAAAACAACAACCCCACCTTCAAATGGAGATTAGAGTTAGAATTTGCTGGTTACACAATCACAACAACCGAGTCACAGAACCAACATTTTGTTTGGGGGGAAAAAAATCATTATTATTATTATTATTATTATTATTATTATTATTTTGCCTTCTTGGACAGGAAGAAGTGTACGAAAATGTTCTAGGGCAGGGGTAGGCAACCTTTCCCCTTTAAGGGCCGAGGGACTTCAGCTCCCAGAAGCCTCAGCCATGTTGGCCAATAGTCCCATGTTGGCCAATAGCTCCTGGGATTCTGGGAGCTGAAGTCCCTCGGCCCTTAAAGGGGAAAGGTTGCCTACCCCTGTTATAGGGCAACTGATTCTTGCTTGAACAATAAGATTTTGCTGAGTCCTGATGTTCTTCTTCATTCTTAGTTACTCTTTATGTTTGCTTTCTGGCTCGTCTCCTGGTTCTGGTCAGAAGTCTATTGGTGGACATACATATACATATCTCTAGGCTACACAACTGGATGTTTCCAAAATCTCCCCACAGAAACTTCCCTACAGCAGCTGTCAGGCACCAGGGAATAGTTGATACTTCTGCTACTGCTGCTGCCTTTAAAAACCCTGGGAGTGCCTTCTCCACCCCTCACTACAGTTCATTTGTTTTTGTCATTGTTGCTAACTGTCCTCGAGTTGATCTCAACTCATGGCGACCCTATGGATGAGACATCTCCAAGACCTTCTGTCCTCCATTGCCCTGCCAACCCAGTCCATTAGGCACAGGGAAACAAAGCAAGATCATCATTCTACTTCCCTGTCCCTAGACAACTGCAGCGGGTCTAAGGGACAGTCTAAGGGGGGTTGCAGACTGCC
The DNA here is from genome assembly GCA_026167975.1 of Phrynosoma blainvillii. Classification (NCBI taxonomy): domain Eukaryota; kingdom Metazoa; phylum Chordata; class Lepidosauria; order Squamata; family Phrynosomatidae; genus Phrynosoma; species Phrynosoma blainvillii. The sequence continues at coordinate 7,032,933 of JANUYF010000007.1, read as the reverse complement.
AGAAATAGTGTGAATTCAGTCCACTTTTAGGGTTAGGGTTAGAGTTAGGGAACCATGGGAACTGTATTTTATTGTGGCATCAGAGTTGTCTGACAGAGAAGGCTCAATGTCTCAGAAAAATAACAGTTCCCATGATTCCCTAGCACTAACCCTAACCCTAAAAGTGGACTGAATTCACACTATTTCTGGCAGTCTGCAACCCCCCTAAGTTGCTTGGTCTTTTCTTCCATCTCCTTCTGCCTTTTAAAAGCAGCAGCAGCACCTTTTCCAAGGCTTGGCACATGACAAAGAGGGAAAGATATGGAACTGCGCAGGTGGAACATCTAGGATCTCAGCTTCTGACCTCTTCTGTAGCTGACATATCCTCTGCTTCCTGGGGCCACTACACAATTATAGTGATATTATTCCACTTTAACTGCCAGGGTTCCATCTTATAGAATCCTGGAATCAATGGCATCACTAGGGGGTGCGAGGGGTGTTCACTGCACCAGGTGACATCCTAAGGGGGAATGACACCAATGCTCTTCAAACTGCATTTTGGCAGAATCAGGCTGTGGCATTCGCCTGAATCTATTTAAAATGCTGAAGAGATGGTGTGAGTGAGTGAGGCTCAGTAAGAAGCAAAAGGAGAGGTCCCAGTTTTTTTTTTAAATTAAAATGTTAATTTTTAATATATATATTTAAAAAATCACCTTTTATCAAATTTTCACTTCAACCACATGAAACTATATATATATGTAAATGCACTAAGGCTGTGCGTATGATATTGTCATCTAAAGGTATAATTTCAATTTTGCTAGTTGTTCATGTCACAACTATTACCATGACATTCAGTGATTTGCAGGGATCAGGATTAATGAATAAGATTCATACAAAAAAACATGACTAAAGATTCTGTATGGTGTGGGATGGGAGGAAGTCAATGGCAACATGAGTTACCGCACTGGATGACATCAATCCTAGTGACACCATTGCCTGGAATTTGTTGTTTGGTGGGTCTTTGTCTGAGAATTTGAAATACCTCCCTACACTGTCAGTCCTGGAATTCCATAGACAGAGCCATGGCAGATAAAGCAGAACAATAGTGCTATAATTGTGTGGTGTGAATGAGTCCCTGGTTTCCAGGCTTACTAAGAATTCTGCTCACAGTCCAGATGAACCTCAGTTCCCTTCAACTCTCTTCTTCTATTAGGATGAACTCAAGAAGCAAGTGAAGAGCATCCTTCCCCTTTCCAAACTAACCATGGCTTCTTACACCCCACACAGAGGGCATCTGAAGGCAAACAGATTGATTTTCCAAAGATATAGCCATGTTAGTCTGTAGCATCAGTAGGTAGTGATTGTCTCACCTTTGAGACTAACTAAAATAAAGAAGTTGGCAGCATGAGCTTTCATAGACCTCAGTCTACTTCCTCAGATGCATTGCAATTCCTCAGATTGGTTTTTGTTTTTTCAAACAAAATTTTGGTTCTATGACTAGACTTTTGTGATTATGTAACTCAGCAATTTCTAACTCTAATCTTCCTTTGAAGTCTCTTTCTCCTACAAAGAATATTGTGAATGTTATAAAAGCACATATACATACTCTCCCTTCATAAAGAAAATTGTAAAACCACCTCTTTGATTCCCTACTATCGGGCATTCAGGAAGACTCAGGACAGAGGAGAATGAAGCAGGCATGAGTGGTCCCTTCATCTTAAAGGATCTCAGACCTGGCCTATTTCCTGATGCAAATGCTTAGTTGTGTAGGAAAATTAAAATCTGATAATGACCTCTCAAAATAAGCCAGGAGCAATCTAGTTCATCACATGTCATGTAATTGATTTATGAACTTCACTGTCACAAGATGTGGTGATGTGCCAAACTTTGGATGGCTTTTAAAGGGAATTTGACATTTCATGCAGGAGGTGGATCTGATTGTTGCTGATCTATCATCAGCGGCTGTTAGTCATGGTGCTGACTATACAGAGCCTCTAGATGGGAGACTCTAATTCTGTCTGCTTCCTTCACTGTCCAGCTCTCACCTCCGTCATGGCAATTTGGAATACAATGGCTTGAATGATTCTGACTTTAGTGCTCAGTTGTACATCTTTGCTCTTCAGTATCTTTTCCAGTTCTTTCATAGCTGACCTTCCCATTCCTAGGGGGAATGCAGACAGGCAGCCCTGGGCCATGCCGGGAAGCAGAGGATCAGGGCCGCTGCTACTACACGCAGTGGGCCCGATTCTCCTGTTTGCCGGCCTGGAAAAGAGTAGCAAAATGCTGTTCAGAGCCGGCAAATAGGGCACCCCAAGAGCTCTTCTGCGTCCCTGCTGGTGCAGCACGTCAAGATGCTGTACCGGGGAGGATGTTCTGATGGCGCACGCTGTGTGTAACGGCACACACCGTCAGAACCTCCTCAAGGAGGGGTTGGGGTGGTCGGCGTGCAGCTGCCCCTCCCCTTCCCTGCCTCCAAGACGGCACAAAGGGCCGTCTATAGAGGCCCCTAGTCTTCTTATTTCTTGACTGCAGTCTCCATTCTGGTCAACGTTTGATCCTAGATATGGGAATTCTTTATTTCAATTTCTTTGTTGTCTAGACTGAATTTGTGTATTTCTTCTGTGATCAGACCTGCTTTTGCACTTTCGTCTTTGTCACCTTTCTTATTAACTGTTCCAATTCCAATTAGAGGGTAGGCCACTGTGCAAACCATCTTGGGGGACTAGTTGGACCTTTCACCTGATCCATCAGGGTTTCTCTTCTGCTCTTGCACTCCTAATAGCAGTAGACAGGGAGCTATTTTGTTTCCTCTCAAAAGAAATCAAGCCCAGGTAAGACACAACACAAGCCTCTGCTTATAAAGCATCACGTAATGATTGTGAATGATGGAGATGGGAGAAAAGCTGAGAAGCAGGCATTTTTGCCTTTAGTTTTAACACCATCCAGGTTGTCAGTACTGATCAGTAGCAATCTCACCAGATGCATATGCACCTGTTCATGTGTTGTGATGTGCAACACATGAACACATGAGAAGTGGAGGGGGGATCAATTTGGGAAATACTTTGTATACACAAAAAAGTATAAGGTAGTGTGGGGTTAAAACCACCAGATGGTCTCATTTCTTGTTCTGCTTGCCATTTTTCTGAGCATTTCCCCTTTCTAACAACCGTGACTTTTTTTTCATTTCCAGGAGGTCATGCCTGGCTGCGCTCAATCAGCCCTATGCCTTCTGCAAGCCTTTGAGAAACATTTCTGTCCCTGTAGAAAATTCATTACTTTTCAGGCTAGACTGCGGTATGTCGTGTCCTTGCCGAGTTACATTTGCAATTGAGGTTCATGCTCTTCACACTCCTTTTCCTGGGTGGATTTCCACTTACACTCCTTTTGATTCTACTTCTCATCATCCTTGTCCCTCCTTTTTGAACATAAAAGATGAGCTGAGACTGGAATTACATGCTGGCTTCCAGAAAGAAACTCCAAGCTGAAACTGAAAATATAGCTTTGGGCAACAGCTTTTCTGCAGCAAGAGATACAGAACCTGGAGGCCACTGACTGACGGATGAAGGGTCCACTATCTTATAAGACAGTTGTGGGAGATATGTGGCCCTCCAGATGTATTGTACTGCAGCTCCCATTATCCCTAGCTAGAACAGACAATGGCAAGGGATGTTGGGAACTGGGAGCCCAGCAATTGGGCCCTGTCCCATCTCCCAACATAGCATATTAACTGAACTGGTGGGAGATGGAGGTTCCCTCCTGCAGCAGATCTTCATTCTCAAGCAGGCACATATATGGAGAGGGGCTTATTTTAAGTGTGGTTTATTTAATTACTTACTTACTTACTTACTTACATAGGTGTTTGTATCATCTTTCATAGCCAGTATGGCATAATGGTTGGGCTAAAACTCCAGGAGACCAAGGTTCAAATTCCTGCTCAGCTATGGAAACTCACTGGGTGACATTGGGCAAGTCGCACTCTCTCAGCCTCAGAGGAAGGCAATGGAAACCTTCTGTGAACAAATCTTGTCAATAAACCCAGTGATAGGTTTGCCTTAGGGTCATCATAAGTCGGGAATAACCTGAAGGAACACAACTGCAAATATCATCCTTTAATTTAAAATTCCCAGCAGGACTCAAACATGTTTTGCTTTGCCTGGACCCTGCCCAGACTTTTCAAACTTCATCCACAGACCATAATATCCCTCCTGCTCACATACACATGCCATACAACAGTATAATTTTTTCAATCCAGCTCTACATCCAATGTTACTATCTTTCTCTTATCTTTTTTTCCCCTTTTGCTCCACTGACCTGAACTTCATTTTGATGGAATCACTGAAATAACTTGCAGAACAAATGATGTGTGAACATTCCTATGCTGCATAATGTACAGATGTTGTCTCACAACCTCTGGCTGTGCTGCTTTCTCTTTCCTATGTGCCTCAGGTTCTATAGCCCTAATGCCACAGAAATCCATTCAAACTAAGCTTTTTGATAACAATGCTAATACAAAAGAATCCTGAACACAAAAATAAACAATATGTCTGGTTAGGACAGATATCATATTCAGGATCTGAAAAGAAACAAAGGTTAGAGTTCCTATGTGAAACACAGAACTAGACACTTAACAGATACCTACAAAAAGCAAAGTCTGAGGTACAACAAGGTCTAATTTTTTTTCAGATGCTGCCGCCTTGAGGACTGTCAGAGTTATAACTGTTCTTGTTGGACTAATTCTGCAGACTGACAAGGGATCTGGCCTGGCAGAAACTAGTACTGTGAGATTTGGATGTGGGCAGAGGTTCAATGGCTTTAATGGAGCCAGACATATTGGTGCAGACTGCCTAAAAAGTTGTTAAGTATCATCCTGTTGAGTGCAAAGCACAGTCAGTGCCTTATGCCTCTCCATTCCCAGTGGACATAATCTAGATCAAAGCTGTGGTCCATGGATTAGGGCAAATCCATGAGACACTGGTTGCTGGTCCTTGGTGAGTTTCCAGGAAATGGATATACAATTGCAGGCAATAGTCACAAATGTGGTGCCACTCTCAGGCATACTGCAAAAAAAGGAATTGCCAGTCATCCATATCAAATAGTTTGAGAAGCACTGATCTAGGTGACACTAAGGCTGCCTCCCCACTGCAGAAAGTTGACACAACTTTAACAGCCATGACTCAATAATATGCATTTCTGGCAAATATAGTTCCCAGTATTCCATAGCATTGAGCCATTGCTATTAAAGTGGTGTCAAACTGGATTGTTTTTGCAGTGTGAAGGCAGCCTATGTAAGAAGGAAGGTAGAAATTGTGAACAAAGGGAAGAACTGAGTTTGGGACCCTGGAAGTTGCCCTACGATGCTGTCTGTCTCCCTAGAGCCTTGAAGTGGGGAGTGATTGACCTTGGCAACTCACTGAGATGTTCATGTTGCACCACCTACACGCAACCTGTACACTTGTAAATAAAGAAATACAGCTAAATATCAGGAAGACTCCAGTGATTTTGCTTTCAGATGAAAATCAAATCTGAGTATGAGCTGTATTCCTAGAGTTTCTCGCCATTCAAAGAAGCAGGGTGGATGTGACCATATTCCCTGAAGTTATTTGGAGGAATCTAGAGACAGAGATTTAACAGTATCAGTTCCTGTATGAAGCTGTCCAGACCCTTATATCAGGAGTAGATCACATGTGGGCTGTCTCAGCCATTTTTGTAAACTTCCCAGACTCTTGTTGACATCTGATGGTCGACAAAGCCATTCTAGCACTTTGCATCTCTCACCAGGAACAGATTGTTGCAATGGTAATGGTGTCTTAACTGAATATATTAGGAGCTGCTGGATCTGTATGCAATGTCACCATGTAAACTACAGAGTGGAAAGTTAGGGGGGTCGCAGACTGCCAGAAATAGTGCAAATTGAGTCCACTTTTACTGCCCTGGCTCAGTGCTAGGGAATCATGGGAATTGTATTTTTTTCTGAGACATTGAGCCTTCTCTGTCAGAGAGCTCTGGTGCCACAATAAAATACAGTTCCCATGATTCCCTAACCCTAACCCTAACCCTAAAAGTAGACTCAATTTGCACTATTTCTGGCAGTCTGCAACCCCCCTTAGTAAACATTTTCAAGCCCTAGACACACTGTACACCATTCAATTGTCCTGTCTTGGCAGGGGCAGTCCCTGTTAATCCTCTGTCATCCCACTTTTTCTGCTACTTTCAAAAAGTCAATTTCTCTCTCCTCCTCCCATTTTTATCTTTGTCCTCTGCTTATTTCAGTTTCAGCAAACTGAGTTTGTACTTAAGTTGGCAGGGGTCAAAGAGGGTGGCAGAATCTTGTCCTTCCCAGTAGGCTTCAGCCTCTCTTGTGTGGGATGCAGTGACTCAAGTGATTAAGATGCTGACTCCGTTGATGGCAAGACTGGCAGGTTGGCAGTTCGAGGCCCGGGTATTCCATGATGAAGTGAGCTCCTGTCACTAGTCCCAGCTTCTGCCAACCTAGCAGTTCAAAAGCATGCAAATGCAAGTAGATAAATAGGTACCACTTTGGTGGGAAGGTAAACAGCATTCTATGCAATCATGCTGGCCACATGATCACAGAGTAGTCCTCAAATAATGCTGGCTCTTCAGCTTAGTAACAGAGATGAGCACCGCCCCCTACGGTCAGACATGACTTGACAACCTTGTCAATGGGGAATACCTTTACCTTTATCTTTGCAGCCTCTCTTATCTTGTCTGCTCCTCCCAATTAATAACCCTTGTCATTTTCACCTGCAGTTGCTTGGCCACACATGTCCTAGTTTTCATCTGTGAAAATGCTGGAGGTTATATGACTCTGCCCAGCCAGGTTGGCCTTTGCCAGACAGGAAGGGAGTATATTAGGTAGCCCTTTTCCAGCTGTGCTGCTCAACCTCTGGCTACTCTTCACTAATGATTTATGGCTTGATTTTCAGGTCTTCTTCCTTGTTTGTCCTGCACTCATCATGGCTGGTCTAAAAATCTCCTGGTTTCCCAGAAAATTTCAGACAGCTGCCCATACACACGGCCGGCTTAGTAGTATGTGACAGGTAACCTATTCAGTCTTATTTATTACCTTGCCTTTTCCTCTCTGAGCACTCTGGACTTTTTTTTTTTTTGGTATTAGAGGAAAGAACAGCTTTGGCACAACATTCATTGACTGTAGTCTCCTGTGTATTTTGAAGCAAAGTAAGGCTTTTGGCAGTATTCTGTATTGACCAAAACTATTGCATTACTCCCAGGAAAAAGTGACAGTCACTCTATCCTTTCCATAATTTCAAGTGGCAAGTTGAGTTCAGTGGAAATATTCTGACAGGATATGGTCTGGGGGGTGGAGGGTTATTTATGCTAAGATTTTGTTTGTTAGTTTTGCTCTTATAGATTGGCAACATTCTATGAAACCTTTGGCCCATGGAACTAGGTTCTCCAACATGGTCTAAAAAACATGCAGTAAATGAATGTCCATTTCTATAGGCAATGTGCCTGCTTGCCTTTCATCTCTGTCGCATGGAATCATAGAGTTGGGAGGGTGCTAAGGGTCATCTAGTCAAACTCTTTCCCATGTAGGAGTACACAATTAAGGGCCTTTGCAGATTGCCAGAAATAGTGCAAATTGAGTTCACTTTTAGGGTTAGAGTTAGTGCTAGGGAATCATGGGAATTGTTGTTTTTTTCTGAGACATTGAGCCTTTTCTGTCAGAGAGCTCTGGTGCCACAATAAAATACAGATCCCATGATTCCCTAACCCTAACCCTTAAAGTGGACTCAATTTGCACTATTTCTAGCGGTCTGCAAAGGCCCTAAAGCACTTCCAAAAGATGGCCATCCAACCTCTCTTTAAAGACATCCAAAGAAGGAGAGTCAACCGCCTTCCACAGCAGTCTGTTCCATTGTTGAATAGATCTTGTCACCAGGAAGGTCCTCCTAATGCTTAGGTGGGATTCCCCCCCCCCCCTTGTAATATAAGTCCATTGCCTTTGTCCCAATCACTAAAGAAACAGATGAAAGATGAACGGAATAGAAGCAGGAAGATCATATGTCAAGGAGTATCTTATGTGTACACCTGTGAGAGGATCCATGACTCAGAGCATGGAAAACAGGTTGAGAGAATTTGGGTAAAAGTTAAAGGGAGGGGGGTACAACAATGATGAAAGCCAGAGTGGTTTGAGCATCGGACAACTCTGGAGACCAGGATCTGAATCTTGGCTTCACCATTGAAACCCACTGGGTGATCTTGGGTATGTCACACTCTCTAAGCCTCAATGGCAAACCTACTCTGAACAAATATTGCCAAGCTACAACTCTGCTACACATCAACCTTGGAAATGTAATTACCTAATCACATAATCCACAATATTAGAGGCACTTTCACTTGCTCATCCTCTAAAGTGATATATGCCATCCCCTGTCAACAACGCCCTTCAGTACTCTACATTGATCGGCCAAACAGGCCAGTCTCTGTGCCAGAAGATAAATGGACATAAATCTGATGTTTGGAATGGATATCAGTTGCCCCTCCATTTTCGTGGACTTCAAGTCCTCGTCCCTTGCCAATTCATGGGCAGGAAATGGAAGGGGATAAAATGGGGTGCATGCCCCCATTCAAGCCTATGAGGCTTGAATATTTGTGGTTTTCCATTTTTGCGGGGGGGGGGGTCTGGAACAGATCCCCCATGAAAATGGAGGGACAACTGTACACAAAAACCTGTTACAGAACACTTCAGTCTTCCTGGACATTTCATCTTGGACCTCAGAACAGCGGTCCTTGAACAAAACAAAACAAAACAAAACAAAACTACAAAGGAAGGTTGGAAAGAGAAATAGCTGAATTAATTACCGTATATACTCGACTATAAGGTGATCTTATGTATAAGTCGAGGGCAGGTTTCTGGAGCCAAAATTATGGATTTTAATATGACCTGTGGATAAGTCGAGGGTAAAACTTAGGGGCATGTAATGAAGGATGTAAAGGATGAAGCAAAGGAAAACAATGCCAAAGAACTTACAAAATTCCAGCAGAGATAACTTTTTGTGCTCATACTAAAAGCTGGATGGATGACAGAGAAGAAGGGGATGGTTATATATATGTGTGTGTGTGAGAGAGAGAGAGAGAGACAGACAGACAGACAGACAGACAGACAGACAGAGAGATGGAAAGTACAGTACTTACATTGACCCGTAGATAAGCCGACTCAGGTTTTTCTTGGGGGGGGGGGTCAATTTTTAACCCTAAATTTCTAGACTTATACATGAGTATATATAGTATATCCACAAACTCAAATTCCTCACCAGTGGGATGAACAGAGACAATGGCATGTTATAACACTGGTTAACACCTCAGCCTCACAAGAACACTCTTGGCCAGTTTATCATATCACCTTCTGGTTCCCAACCTGCACAAACCACATTCCAAAACTCCCTCCACTATTCGTATGGTTAACCACCCACCCTGGCCTTAGGCAACATCTTTCCCCCTGACTTTTGTCTCTCAATGACCATAGTTAAAACTGAGCTTGTCATCTTATCGCCATACCCAAAGGTTTCACATTTCTATGACTAGTCATACAGTCTGGTTATAAGTGTCCTTTCTGGCACCAGCTCATTCCATGCATCTGAAGAAGTAGACCATGCTACACTTCTTTTACACAGTTAGCCTCAAAGGTGCTACAAAATCCCTTTACATCTATGGCTCTGTGATTATGATTCTATGGTTCTGATGTAATCTGGCTTCCCCTTTTGAGGAAGGGGAAAACATCTCAACAAATATTCCTTAGCCCTCATCTGTGCCATGCATGCTTGCCTATACATACAAAATAAGCAACTAGTTATCTAAAGCACTGAAACAAAAGAAAGTAAAAGAAGCTAAAGAATGAAGATTTTCACCGTATCAGTACTACAGCTTCCATAATTCTTTAACCTATATTGTCTGGAGAATTTTAATAGTTAAAATGCCTATTCAAAAATAAAATAATAATAATGTAGAAGCCCCAGGGATTATTGACACCCTTTAGCTTCTCTTTCTTTACTTTCCTGTGTGCTTTACATTTCTGAATGTTTTTTGCCGATCAAAACAGAGAAATTGAATCATCTGCAAGTGATGAGATTTACAGGTTTGAACCAAACCCAGTTGGGAGTGGCGGATATGCATGGGCACTGGTCAGTTTCAATGCTTGTGGAAAGAAAATGGTGCATTATTTTTCTCCTTTATATCCCACTGCTCTGCCAACAGACTAAAAGCATGGCACACAGGTAAATATCATTTTATTCTCTCCAGGAAAAGTAGGTCATGCTGAGAGGGGAGGATTTGGCCAAGGTTAATCCAGTCATGCCTGCAACAGCATCTCAGTGTAGGTTTCCTGCATTAGCAAATATGGAAGACAGACTCTGGAATTATCACTAAAGGCTCTCATCAGTAAAGAGAAGGCTGCTTTAAAGTAAAAACCCATACTTCAGCAAGATACAAAGGAATAGAGTTTACTACCTACATCTACATGGTTTAAGAAAGAGACAGGGAGGAAATGAAGTTGAGCCTAGAAATACTAGTCTACAGCTGCATCCACACTGCACAAATAATCAGATTTGACATCACTTTACCTGCCATGGCTCAATGCTCTGGAATTCTGGGAATTGTAGTTTGTTGTGGCAGCACCTCTGAGAAAACATGACTCGCCAGAAATGATAATAATGCTTGGCATGGTAGCAGGCAATAGGAAAAAAGAAAGACCACATTACAGGTGGATAGACTCAGTCTACATCTGCAAGACATGAGCAAGGCAGTTGATGGCAGGGTAACTTGAACATCTGTCATTCATGGGTTATCATAAGTTGAGGTTGACTTGATGGCAGTTAACAACAACAAATAAACAGTGGTGTAGACTCGAGTCAATTGACTCAGAGTCAAGTCAGACTCAAGTCACTTCAATGACTTGACTTCAACTTGACTTGGTAAAAATGACACCTGACTCGACTTGAGACTTGCATATTTTTAGTGACTGACTTGCTGATCTATTCACTTTGAGCAGCAGGCAAGACTCTGTCCCCAGAGTGTGGGGAACATTTCTCAGAAGGGAACAGCAAACATGTTAGGCAATGGGCTTGAGGAGGAAGAATTCTTCTTAAGTTTTTGAAAATCTTTAGAAGGTTGCTCCGATGTGCAGTGAGGACAGGCAGCCAAACAGACCTCAACTCCCCACCTCAAGCTCATTGCTTAACGTGTTTGCTATTCCCTTCTGAGAAACGCACCCCAACTCCTTTTTTTTTTCCCTGTTAAAAACAGGCTCCTAGACTTGAGATTTGACTTGGGACTTGACTTGAAAGTATCTTGCAAGGACTTGAGACTTGGACTTGAATACATCAGTGCAAATAAAGGTTTTCTGGGGAAAAGACTAGGAGGCTGGGGAAACCAGCAGCAAAGTCAAAATCCTAAAGAATTACCCAGGAAAGCTATACCTTTTGAGGGACTACTTGGCAGGGAAAAAACCTGAGTGCTCAGGGTATGACCACTCTGACCATCTTATCCATTTGAAAGCAGATGTAAGCTTCAGGGATGAATCCTGGCTAAATACTCTTGAACCCAGGACAGCTACAGATGAAAACTAGGATGCATGAGGTGAAGCAACATCAGGCTGTGGTCAAGATGACAAAGCGTATTAATGAGAAAGAACAGACAAGCTTAGAGAGGCTGCAGCAGTAAGCTTCTATTCCAGCCAATCCTACTGTAGTTGTGTGTGCCTGCTTCCAAATGAGAAGGTAAACATCAGCTGCTTCCAGAATCTCTTATCATGCATGCATAAACTGCAAGACAGGGAGAAAAGCAAAAAGCAGACAGCCTGTCTTACCAGATATCCCCACCATGTTTTTTAAAAAAAATCTAGATCTGTAAGTCAGGCTGTCCCATTTGCTTTGTTAACTGAGGCATACTTGTATGACCTTTGGAAATAATAGTGTGTATTTTGTCAAACATAAAAAAGCCCAGGTTTATTGAACAAGCCTGGTATGGTCTTTTTAACAACCACCAGTCTCTCTGGTGTCTTCACAACAAGGAATGTTTTGTGGGTGAACCTTGGAGAGCCAAACCCTTGCAGAAAATTGAAGCATTCCATGTTGTTTACTTCATTCCTGAGCTATAAGCATAACAAGGATCTATGTGACAAGACTTACCTATGCAACCACAATGTGGGATCTTGGCTATGTACCTATGGGAGTTGAATTCTAGCAACATCTGAAAGGTAAAATTGTCCCATCCCTTTTCTACAAGACCTTGTAAGATGTTAACATTCTCAATTACTTCCTGTTGCACCCAGAAGGAAATATGTAAGGTAAAATAAAGTCATCCCACCATCACTCTCAAGGTATTTCTTCATTTCCCTTTCCATTCTTTTTGGGAATTAATTCTCTCTTCATGTTATCATTGTATTGTACAATGTGCTGGGGTGGTGTGAGCTTTCATGCCTTATTGCAGCCCCTTTCCTATATCCCACCAAAATTAATGGAATGATGGAACTAAGTAGGACAAGTTTTTATGAGGACAAACTAGTCAGTTTTTGAACTCTTAAACTGGAATGGGAAAAATGTATTTTAATGTGGCAGACAGTGAGGCTCAGCCAGTTTGGTATTGTGGTTATAGCATGATTATACAACTTCTAGAGGTCTGGGGTCTGCACATGCCTGTCACCAGACCTCAGAGGGTTGTAATACAACATGTCATCCAAATATCTCAGTGTTAATAATTCAAATAAACCCTTTGCACCCTTTATATTCACACTCACTCAATCATAGGAGTGGATCAAAGCAACCCCCTTGAACAAATCTTGCCAAGAGAATCCCATGGTAGCAGTGGCATCATCAGGGTTGGCGTCACCTGGTGTGATAACCCATTGACTTCCTCTCACACCACACCATACAGAATCCTTAGTAATGTTTTTTTGAACTAATGTTACGCATAAATTATAATTCCAATATATCACTGAATGTAATGGCAATAGTTGTGACATAAACAACTAGCAACATTAAAATAGTACCTTTCAATTACAATCTCATATGCACAGTCTAAATGTATTGACATGTACATTGTTTCATGTGGTTAAAGGGAACACTTATAATACGATGTGACGTTTTTAAAGAAAAAGGGGGGGGATTGAAAAAATTAAACTATATTTTAACATTTCAACATTTTAATTTTTTTAAAAAACTGGGGCTTCTCTTTTCAACTCCCACTGAGCCATGCCCCACTCACACAATCTTTTCTGCTGAGGACCACCATTTTAAAGGGACACAGGTGAATGCCACAGCCCATTTCTGCCCAAAGGCAGATATTTGTGGAGCAGTAGTGTCACATACTTCCTTTGGGTGTCACCTGGTGTGGCCCATATTTCCCACATCCCCTAATGCTGGCCTTGTATGATAAGGTTCACCTTAGGATTGCCATAAGTCAGAAATGACTCGGAGGCACATGACAACAACATATCAGATTGGAGATGGCAATGATTTGTCCCCCTGCTATAGACAGACAGAGACAGACAGATCCACAGATGCTGGCAAAACGTCAGAAAGAAACTCTTCTAAAACATGGCCACACAGCCCAAAAAACCCACAAAAAACTATAGACCTACTGAGTGTTTCCCACTGAAAACATGAGTGAGAGGCAGAGGAATCCCTCTGTTCTTTTCAATGTTGTATCAGAGATAAGAAAACAATGTAGTGCTTTGTGATTCTCTTGGCATGCAAAAAAAGGAATACAGTATCTGGGAAAGGTAGGGGGCAAAATTACATCAGGTGAAGCATTTCATGTGGCATAATCCATTTTACCAGTTTGATCCTGGGAGAGCTAGTCTGGCACTAGAGAATCAAAACACTTTCCCATCCTTGTCATGCAGGCTATCCGTACCTGGGATAGAAAATCTGAAGAGTGCACTCACCAGATGTTTATAACATTTTCTCTACCTTCACTGTATAACAACTGATGAAAAGTGACCGTGTTTTTATTTTTTCATTTGGAAAACTTAGTGAAATGCAGCTGCCCTTTCAAATGGAGGACAATTTTCTTCACAAACATTTAGTATGCTATATTTCACTTCTCCCAGTGCACCCTCGGAATCTAGCCCTGGCCGCGCAGTGGTTAAATATCAGTACTGCAGCCACTCACAGGTTGTGAGTTTGATCCCAGGCAGGGCTCCAGGGTCCACTCAGCCTTGCATCCTTCCATAGGTTGCTAAAATGATTACCCAGCTTGTTGGGGGCAATTGGCTTACACACTGTAAACCCCTTAGGGAGTGCTTAACTGCACTGATAAGCAGTATAGAAATGTACTTGCTATTGCTATCTGAGACTCCCTTCATTTTCCTATGGACCTCTCTTGAGGACTGGGGACCTTGGATCATAACTGTTTGCCAAAAAAACTGACAGGGTTGAAATGGTGTCACCACAGGGATGTGGGGGTACAGCCCATACTGGGTGATACCCCAGAAGAGAGGTGCCACCTGATTGGGTCCTCCTCCCACTGCAGGGTGAAAAGGACTTCTCCATCCTTCACCACCGTGGTGGTGAAGGATGGAGAAGGCCAAGCATGCCTGGCCTGGAGTCACCGTGGCAGTGACAAGCATGCCATTGCAGCAAAAGAGAAGGATGAGCACACCTGGCCCTGCTTCACCATGGCTGCAATGGTCTACTCACAAGGAGGCTACTGCTACTGCAGTGAAAGGAAATATTGAGCACACCCAGCCCTGCTTTGCTATGGTGGCCACAATCTCTTCATGAGAAGGCCACTGCTACCATGGAGGAAAGAGAAGGCTGAGAGCCCTGTTTCACTCCAGTGAAGGAAAAGGGGTGATCATGCCCTTTTGGTCACCACCACCACGACAGCCACACTTGGTCTGAGTTACACCAGGAGTAGAGATACCACTGCAGGATTGTAGGAAGGGAGGTGAGAGTAGGAAGCCAGCCACTTCTACCAGAGTCAACCTCAGCCCAGCAACTAGGGCCTGGAAGGAAGAAGAGGGGGAAGGAGGAAAAACATCACCACTGCGGAAACAGGATGAGGCAACACTGACAGTAATGAACTTGAAGGGAGCTCAGATTTGAAATGAGAGAACTTGACTTCCGCTTGAAGTTATAGTCACCATTAAAGTCAGTATTTCTATTGTTTTCTTAGAGTTTCCAATCCTATATCCTTATTGCAACAATTGCTATTTGAATTATACTTCCATCTGTTTTTACAGTATTTACCACTTTGTCCCAGTCCTTCTCAGTCTCTTCTTCCAACTTTCCATGTATCATATTTGTCAAGCAGTCCATTTCCACCATGTCCTGCAGTTTTAATAACCATTCATCTGTAGTAGGTAGAATGTCCGTTTTCCATTTTTGAGCGGAAGTGAAATTAACCTTCAAGGAACAATCACACAATACAAATGTTATCAAACGAAGTTCAAATAGTCAAAAGATAAAAACTTAAAATATACTAAAGAAGACAACCGTAATGGTTAGGAAATATAAGTGTATTGTTTTTTTTCTTTCTTTTCTTTAATGCTTTTTTAGTTAAAAGTGTATAAAGTTGGATGATAAATAGATATGTAAGCATATAAGAATTGTAATGTAAGTATGCACTCACTATAATAATAAATACAAAAGAAATGAGAGAGCTTGACAAGGGATGGACTGGAGAGCTCTTGAGAAGACTTGAGAAGGAGATATTCTGAAGGAAAGAAAGGAGAGGTTAGAAGGGGGAACCTGAGGTGGGTGACAAACAGCTACTGAGTAGCAGCAGTAATGGTAGATGACATTGGTGGAGGATCTTTCAGAGACATCAGCAGTGACACTACAACCAACACATTAGTACTGCACACATAGGGGCAATGGTCAACCCTCTTGCAAGAACCCTTCACCAAGCAAACCCTAGGATGAGACAATCCAACATAAACAGAGAGCTAAAATGCCAGAAAAGAGGACAATTACAAATAAAGATGTGGGGGTCCAGGCCTTATAAACACAGCCATACTCATGAGCAGCTAATTCTATATTATAAATGCTGCCCACTTAGAAGCACAGAACTCTACAGGAATTTTGTCTGAGTAAATATATCTCACATTGAATTGTAAACCTGATCAATTCAGTGGGTCAGAACTAACAGGAAGTGTAAGTCTGGAAGGGAAAAGAACAGAGAACAAGAGAGTGCCTTATGATGAAGCCAAATGAAGGAGTTCGCTCAGTTCATAAACAAGAAGCATAGCCAATTCTCTCACTACACTTTTATAAAGCCCAACACTGTCAGTTCTTCCAGGATGCAATGCTGTGAAGTACTCAAGAGCTGGTCTTGAAGACTCCTACACACCGAAGAAAGCTATGGCACAAAAAAGATTTCTGATTTTTCTCCTTTTTACTATACTTTTGCTGGATCATATCACTGCCCAGTCTTCCAAAGCTAGGAAACACAGTAAAAGGAGGGTGAAAGGTAAGCAGTGAGCAAAAATATTGTGGTTACTGAGATTGATTTTTTTTTTAATGATGTGAAATATAGTATTTGATTTCATCCAGGGCAAATGTATTTGCTACAAGCATTTGTTGTTGTTATATTGGTTCATTTGATTTGGATAATTCTGCTTGTGTGTTTTTAATTACATTTATATCCCAGTTTCCCTTCATCATGGAACACAAATTGGTCTACAGTACAGAGTTCTTGGACTCAGATCAAACTCAGACCTACGTAGCATCAGCAATGTTTTTGTGCAATCATGCACTTTTAGAATTTGCTCTGAGATAATTTAGTATTTAAAAAAAAAAACAGAAAACGTGATCATAGTAGGGTTCTTATTCTGAGGTTACCTTTGTGGTGCTTAATAATTTACTCTAATAATACATTAGTAACATTCAACATAGCTTTGAGTGGGCAAATTTGCCCTCCTGATGTTTTGAATGGTTGAAGACCTAACACATCTGTTACCCACCCTGAAATAGTGAATCATCTGCTCCCAAAGATGTTACTGATGTGGCTTTGGATGGACAGATTGAAATATGTAGAGCTGGAAAGAACTGGCCCCTGGTAGTCTAGAGCAGGTAAAAATGAAATCAAGAGTACATATTGCTTTCATTTTTCCTGATCTAGACTACCAGTAGCCAGTTCTTTCCAGCTCTATATATTTAGAGTCACATACCACGACCACCACTCACCATTTATTCTGACCAATGTAAAACTTTTCCAGTGGTGAGTATTAAAATTACAAATCTACACATGGTCAAGTTCTGTGGAACTCAAACTCTACCATGTGCAGATTTGCAACTTTAATACTCAACACTGAAAAAGTTCTACATTTGTCAGAATAAATGTGTGAGTTATTTGCAACCAGTTTGGTGTCATGGCATCATGGACTCACCCAGCACATGTTTACTTGGAGAAATAATGAACTTACCTCTATCGACTTCCCAATTCATTACATGGCTGCTCAGAAATAAGCTATTAATTTCCCAAAATTGTGGAACTTACTTCAATGGAGGAATCAATTGGACTTACCCCAAAGTATATGAGAAGATTACAGCTTCGATGGGGAAGTAAAAAAAAAAAAAAGCTCATTGCAACAGCCTATTGTTTATTACACCATTGTCCTGCTTTTTATTAAAGGTTAGCAGCATACTTCATATTATGTTCTCACAACAACCCTATCAAGTAGGTTAGGCTGAAGGAATATAAATGGACCAAGTTCACACAGTAAGCCACATAGTGGGGATTTAACCTTCTCTTCAACAGGCCTGATCTAACTACTACTCCATACAGCCTCTCAGTTTAGTAAGTACTGTTGTCATGTGCCTTCAAGTAGACTATGAATTACGGTGGCCACGTCATAGGATTTTTCTTGGCAAAATTTATTCAGAAGAGGTTTGCAATTGCCTTCCTGAGGCTAAGAGAGGGTGACGTTCAAGATTACCTAGGTTTCCATGGCTGTGAAGGGATTTGAACTCTGGTCCCCAGGGCTTTGAACTAGGACTCTGGGCCCTAGTTGAACACTCAAATGATGCTGGCTCCTGGTGGCATGGTGCAAACCTCATTTTGATTGAATGCCAGGTACAGGAGAGTTAGTCCTTACTGAAAGCGTTCTATTCATGCCAAGCCAGGATTTGAATCCTGGTCTTCTGAAGTCCTAGTATAACATGCAAACCATTACAGCATAATTAGAAACTGTTCAGCACCAAAACAACATCTAAATTGAGGCAGCATTTTTTTTTTACTCATACCTAAAACTCCATGAAATATTGGTGTGCATATGAATAGAGCCTGGTTGTTGTTGTTTTTTCCCTTTCTCTCTCTTCAGTGTGTTTCTGTCAAACAAAATTGTGCAGGGCATGCATTGCAGCACTGAAAATGTCATTGATGTAAGGTATCTTCAGTATTGTGTTCCATACTTTTGGAGCAGCCTTTCCCAACATGGTACCTCCTTGATGTGTTGGACTGCCATTTCCATTGTTTCCACCCACCAAGGACAGTTGGCCCTGTTGGGTCAAGATGATGAAGGTTGTACTGCAACACATCAAGAAGGTACCAGGTTAAGAAAGGCAAATTCCTCCAGCCATGCATCTATGTGAAGTGATATGTCACAAATGTGTGGAAAAGAGCTTCATAGGCATGCATACTGACCTAACCCAGCCAACAATAATTGGACTTGGGCCCCATTGAAAATCAGTAGGATATTCTAGCTCAATATCTATTCCTTTCAGTGGGAAGCACGGCAGACTTCCCCTGGACTGGAGCCACTGAGGTTGTCACATCAGCACTATTGATGGAGATCATTTTGTATTGATAAAATAATAACACTGCAAGATATATTTTTTTAAATGCACAAGTGATTTTATTGATTTGACAACTGAACACAATTGTCGACGGGCTTCCCAAGTTAATGTGAAAACTGCACAATTCACTTTATTCTATATTCATTCTACTGGCTTCTATCTCAGTGGTTTTAGACGCTATCAAAGGTATTGTGTCTGTCTACTGGACATGGTTCAGCACTTTGGAGAGCTCTTTTCAAGTTTGAATTAAAACTTGGTATGACTCTCCAACCCCACTGACATGGATCCATGTGGCTGAATTCATATTTCTGCATGAGGGGTTTTCCTTTCTTCTGTATTTAGAAGAGAGTAATATTCTGACCTGTCAGCAATCACAAAATAACCTGCCAGCACTCACAGTAAATGTTATGACCCTGTAGTACGGTTACAGTGTCTGTATAGTACTACAAAATTCTGTGCTGTGGGGTTTTGTGGCTTTCAGATCTATGGATTTTGAACCTACTCTGGTATTTAGCCCAAATTTTAAATGGATTATTCAAAATGCATTAGTCCAACTTAATGTAAATATGTCTAAAGTCCATAGGTATACTAATATATGTCAACTTTTACTTATTTAAGAAAAAAATGGTGACCTAAAGAGTCAAATTGACAAGCTTTGGCAAGAGGTCAATGCCCTGAAAGAAATGCAAGCACTACAGACAGGTAAGTCTGAGTTTTTAATGTTCTGTTCCTACAAGACAAGGGTAACAGAAATGTCTGTGAATAAAAGTGCCCAGTGGAGTAGTGCTTGGAAGGACTGATTGAAAAAGAGAACAAACAGATCAGAATGCATGGCTTTAATGGTGGATAAATTGGGACAATGTTGTAACACAATAGTGTTTATGGATATCATGGGCTGCTAAAAAGCCAAATGAACGGGTCTTAGAAGAAATTATGCCTGAACTCTCACTTTAGTGAAGGTGACTAAACTAAAGCTGTCATATTTTGGGCATACCATGAGATGAGATGACTCACTGGAAAAGACAACAATGCTTAGTAAAGTAGAAGGCAGAAGGAAAAGAGGAAAAGATTGTATAACTGGCAGAATTGATTCAACCAAGGAAACCATGCCCCTGAGATTGCAATTGATCAGAACAGTTAATGACCAGGGATCCTAGAAGTCTTTCATTCATGGGATTGCCGCAGGATTGCCTGCTCCTGTATAGTCCTCCCCGCGCTCTTCGGTCCTCCGGGAGGAAACTGCTACAGCCTCAGAAATCGAGGCTTGTGGCTACCTCCCGGGGGGCATTTTCTGTTGTCGCCCCTAAGCTTTGGAACGGCCTGCCGGACGAGATCCGTCTATTAACATCTTTAGACAGCTTTAAAAAGGCTGTCAAGATGGATCTCTTCCGGCAGGCCTTCCCAGATTAGTTACATCAGATTAGTTATCCCACCTCAGAGATGATCCTCATGTGGCCCCATCAAATTGATGGGAGGAATGTCGACCAGGCTTTTTGGACCTTTGGGATAGGAGGGTTAACCTTTGAATCTTTATAAATTTATATTTTAAATTTAAATTTAAATTTTTAAATTGACTTGTTGTTTTATATTGTTTGATTTAATACTGTTTTAAGGGGGGAGAGGGGGGTATGTTGTGTAGTATGTTTGTGGATGCTCTGTTTTAAATTGTAAGCCGCCCAGATTGGTTCACCATTGGGCGGGGTATAAATAAATGTTATTATTATTATTATTATTATAAGTCAACGTTGATTTGATGGAAAATAACAACAAAGGATTCCTACAGTGGCCATACTTGCCAATTCTGGCAGTTGTCAAAAAGTAACCTTTCCAAGTTCTGTTTCTGGCTGGCAGGTGCCCTCTGGGCTTCTTCAAGACTGATAGGTTTTAAAGTTCAGAGATTTGGTCCTGTGATCACCAATAATGTTCAGTTCAGTTCATCTTTATTATGGTCATAGACCAGAACAGTACCAATAATGGCTGGAAAGTGGGTCAGAGAAGGGATAGATGAGTGTGAAGTCTACTTCCCAGTGCTGAACCTGGTCATAGCTTCATCATGCCAGCTGCTTTTCAATGATCCCTGTCTCCTTATCAACTCCACAGTTGGAAAGAGTATAGAGGAGGAGTTTGTCAGGGCAAAGCCAACAACCTCTATCTATGCACTTTCTTGCTCCAGAACTAAGCCAGGTCAGCAAGGGCTTCTTGGTTGTTGAATATTGGTGCTCTGAATGTATTCCAGAAGTAGAGTGTCACAGCAGAGAAGGTGTTCTCCCATATCTTGATGAAGTGTGTTGGCTACACTGATGAGACACAGAGAAAGGCTCATCAGTAGACCTCAATCCTTGGACAAGTATAGAGAGGCAGAGGCACTCTTTTGTACTAAACAGTACTGGGGTTTTATACTACCACTCCTGAGCAAGGATGGTCCAAAATGTCTTGCTGTCAGACAATGCCCTGTTCACATTTTATGCACAAAAGCTGACTGGATTGGCAACTAAATCATTCTTCAGAACCGACAGCAGGAAGGTAGTGGGCTTGCTGGTCATTGAATACAATTGTAAGCCACTTTGGGTCCTGTGTTACGCCCAGCCCCACTGGCAAGTATTTATTGGAAAGATATTTTTTTTAAAAAAATATCCTTTCCATTGGGAAAGTTAAGCACATCTTACGTTTAGACTCTCCTGTGAAAATCACTAGGACTTGAAAATGCTTTACAGAGGTGGTTCGTGCCATTTGTCATTAGTGCCTACAAGCTAATATATATTCATAATTACATCACTTGAAATGAGAGTTCTAAAAACAGGCATTTGCTGTTTTGATGACAGTCTATTACTCACAGAATCTGGAAATGTTACTTTTTGGACAGGCTAGGAAATTCTGGGAGTTGTAGTCCAAAAATAACCTCCCCAAGATTGTTTCAAGTACGTTTGGAGCAGCACCTCAGGAAATCTGGTGCAGCATTTATGTGCTAAAAACTAGGTTGACCTCATGCACACCTAGCTTTACTTTGGCATTTCATAGTTCAAAGTAATGAAAAGGCCTTCAGATCCCTGTCTGTGGTCCAAAGCCAAGTATACACCTATTTCCTGATAGTTCAATTCATGCTGATGTCAACACAAACATCCATTTTTCCTTGCCATGTGCCATGAAACCAGTGTGGCAAGGCAGCAGGGGCTGTTTTTCAACTAGAAACAACAGTCCTTGAGTCATTTTTAGCTTCCCACCTCCTCCATCCCTTCTACTGAACCTCAAAAACCAAAACAGCTGAAAGAAACACTGGCCAAAAGGAATGTCTAAGATGGAAGAAAAATTAAACTCAGTGTAGGAGGGGTGCACATCTCAGTAGCAGAACCAAAACCTGGGGGGAATACTTTATGGACTACAACTCTCATAATCCTCTGGGGGAGTCTGGCAGTTGTCATCTGAAAAGTAAGTTTTCCACATTCTGGGTAAAACAGATGCAGGAGGTCCAAGTCAGGCAACCTCAGCAGACAATATTAGGCTAGACTGACAACTTATGCAAACTGATACTTCTTCCTGCATCCCTAGTACATTAAGACAAATTCATTCCAGCCAATGGCAGATACATCTGGATCACTTCATGTGGATAATGGTAATTCCTGATTTCACACAAGGAATAAGAGGAGAAGTGGGAACAGGAAAATATACATTGTTAAAGTCCGAAGTATAGAAAATGTCCAGGTAGTCTGATGGGATGGCTGCTGTCCTCTTAGGCAATGGAGGACTAATAGCCACTGGCATCTCAGGCAATGCAATTGTCCCACTTCTCTTTACTACCAATATTACATTTAGAAATCACAAGTGAGAAGAGACAGTATAAAGTTACTTTTAAGAATAATAAATATAATCACATGCTGAAGCCATCTATAACTGAGCAGTGTTAGGTTGAGGCTCAAGGATTCAAAGCAGCATCCCATAAATGCTTAGTTGTGGGTGGCTTTGGTATGTCATTACTGTATTGGCATTTTTCTTAAAAAGTAACTTTACATAGGCTGGTTAGGAATGGGGGGAAAGTCCAAATTCCAAACACTCCATAATTTTAATGAGGAGATTACAGTATAAAGAACCAATGATTTTAAACAATTATTTGAGCGGTAAACTGAGTGCAAGTTATTCTTGGAGCTTTGGAATGTTACTTTTTGGATTACAGCTCTCAGAATCCCCATAGAGAAAAGATGTCACAAGCTCAGCTTATTCTCTATAGCCATAGTAGTTTTCCAAAGGACATTGTTGGCTTGTCCTTGTTATGCTGGGAGAGTGACTAATGGTGTATGGTCTGCATTTTAACTCCGAAAGTGGGCCAATAGTTGGCTGAGCCAATATTAAGCCACCTGAAACTGTATTGTCTCCAAACTTCAGTCCTTCCAGGTTATGCATGATCTGACGGACTGGAATATAGGGATTTAATTTTGGAGGAGCTTCCATTGATTTCTAAGTGCTGGAAATATTTCCAGCCAATCCTAACTTCGTCTTAACTTTGTGCCAGCACAGGTCTATGTCTCTGGGCTGGGCAAGGTTTGCATGCGGTGTATTTCAGCTCTTCCCCTGCTCCATCTCTTCTCACCTCCCTTTATGGCTCTTCAGCCAAATGATGGACAATGCCAGGTCCAGGATAGTTTTGAGTAATGGTGATGACTGAAGCAGCTTTAATCATTGTGTCCATCCTCTTCCATTCACAGTCTGTCTTCGTGGAACAAAGGTCCATAAGAAATGCTACTTGGTATCTGACGGTGCCAAACATTTCCATGAAGCCAATGAAGACTGCATAGCCAAGGGAGGGACTCTTGCTATCCCTAGAGATGCTGATGAAACCAATGCTCTGCGAGAATACACCAAGAAGAGTTTGCCAGGTGGCGGAGATTTTTGGCTGGGCGTCACAGACATGGTCAATGAGGGAAAATTTGTTGATGTCAATGGAATGGTGCTCAACTACTTCAACTGGGACAGGTCACAACCCAATGGAGGGAAACGAGAAAATTGTGTCTTGTTTTCCCACTCGGCTCAAGGAAAATGGGTAGATGAAGTCTGCCGTACTGTCAAACGATATGTGTGTGAATTCCTTATTCCTTAAGTGCATCTACTGCTTGTAGGCTGCTTCCTACCTAACTCTGAGAAGACACATTAGTTGGCATCCTGTTAGTGATGTACATCAATGTAACTCTGGCATATGTGGGGTTTTTTTAGTCATTGAAGAGTTAGGAATCTGACACTTCCTTTCTGCAATGAACACTATCCTTTCAGGACTCATCCTCCTCCAACAGTCTCCCCCCAGTATGGCCATGCAGTGACCAGGGTGGTGGTATCGAGTTCATATGGCTGGACACATGATAATGATGTCATTCTCCAAAACTTCCCAAGGACCCCTGATACATCCTGGGTGATGCATTCATCATTGTCCAGGCAGTTATAGTGAAATAATTCGATGTTCCACCACCATTCCCTACCCTTTACTAGCCACTGAATGGGAGTGTTTGGAAGCCCAGCAAGAGACAGATGAGTCCTTTAGGAGGTGAGGGATAGATGGCGTACAGTTCTGCCTGAGCAGAACTTTATGCTCTATGTCCCTGTGCAGGATCTTGGGCATATGCCAGGGTGCCATTTTGCAAATACTAGCCTTTGCAACAAACCCATTAAACTCTGGGCAGAGAATTCCCGCTGCACAGACATTCCCACTGAAAAGCAGGTGAGCAGGAGCTGAAGATGCCAGAATAATCAATCATTGACAGGTAAAGTTGATTTAGAGGTTTAGAAATACTGTATCTCTTTGGAAAACTATACAATTCACAATCCCAAAAGCAATCTCCTGCATTCTGATTAATCGCTGCCCTTCCATGTCCCTGTCAATGTAGTCGGACTAATATTGATTGTAGCCTGGCATTGATCCTTGCCCTCTCTCTTTTTGGGCAAAGCTAGGCAGACAGCAAAACCAGAAGATTCCTCAAAAGCCAAATAAGCAGTCTGTGGATGTTATGGATCACAGTTTGTGCCAGGCCTGCCAGAGAACTTACTTTTATAGTTAGCAGATTTCATGTAAAACTCACAAGCTCACATCCATGCAATTGGCATTCCCTCTGTTCCTTTGTTAAACTTTCTAATTCCACAAGCCTGTCTACAGTCTCTTGATCCTTTCAAGCCTACCGTTCCCTACCTTTTGGGATCTTCTTCCTGTGTATCTTTCCTAAATTCAGTTCAGTCTCACCTTGCCCAAGGGTGTACAAATAATGAAGTTTGACACCACTTTAAGTGTTGTAGCTCCATCCTATGGAATCCTGGGATTTGTAATTTTACAAGGTCTTTAGCCTTCTCTGCCAAAGAGCACTGGTGCCTGAAAAAACTACAAATCCCAGGATTCTGTAGGATGACACCATGACAGTTAAAGTGGTATCAAACTGTATTATTTCTACAGTGTAGATGCACCCTAAGATACTCAACCCACTCTACCAAAAATCCAAAACTCTTGATTATTCTTCCCATGGTCCTGCCTACTGCAAGTACAGGGGAATTTCTCAATAAGCAAGGATGGTGGGGAGGTTTTAGATGACTTCTCAGTTGTTTGAACGTTATGCAACCCAATGATATTATTCTTACTTGAATGCATGTTTCACAAGGGCATCCTTACTCCCAAGAACATAGGGTTGAAACTGTTAATCTTGTTTTGGACCAAGTTTCTAAACCCAGAGAAATTGGGACGCATCTTTCTGAAGCAGACATGCTTCAGCATTGAACATGACTTTTTCTGGCATGAAAGTATAAATCTTAATGCCCACCCATGGCTTTTAATAGAATCATAGCATTGAAGGGATCTTTTTATGCATCTAGTCTTGATGTAGGAAATACAGAACTACCCTGAAGACTTCCAAAGACCTCATCTAAATAACTAGTTTTTTAATGGAATAGTAAAAATGCTCTTCAGTCATGGTGCAATCCTAAATTCAAGTGCATGCCTATAGCAAAACTTTCATGTTCACTTAGATTGCACATTTCTTCTTATGCACACTATTATGTACCTTTTCCCTTATTTGTTCTATTATGGAAATTTATTCCTCTTCAATTGCAAATAATGCTGTGTCCAAAGTACCAAAGGCTGCCATAAGATCAATTCTCAGTTGCGAGTGTGGTCACATCACTTACATTTGTGATGAAGCAGCTAACATAGAACATAGTTTGGTGTTTCTTATAGATCCATTATTTGATCTCCAATTAAAGGGCACACATATCCCAGGAGTTACGCTGGAATGCAAGACAGAGGGAATTGTGAGGGGTATATGTATCTGACTGAATGGTTTCCTAAGCATCAGACACTGCAAGATTCCTTAGATACATTGCAAGGTTCCTTAGATATCAGGATGCAGACAGACACCTTTAAGCCACTTGTTATCAATCATTGCTAAATGTCCTATCCAGACTCTAAAATTTGCTTAATAAATTGGACACTTTGACCAAGGACCAAACATCTTCACTATACTAGTAGCAACTATCATTGCAAAAAAACCCCTTTACTTCACTGCCCATATGAGAACTAGGAAATAATTTGTAGTGGTTGAAGATGCCTTGCTTGGTGGAGTTGGATTTTTAAACTGCATGTTGTTCAATAATATAATAGTCTGCCTGCTATCAGCATATAGATAGTGATGGGGAGAGGGCACATCTCTCACCATGCTTTACATCAAAACATTTGTAAACGTTTTTCACTCTGCAAACTTTATACATTTTAATAAAGTCATTTTTTAAAAGCACAAGAGAATGGCTTGGGGCTGCAGCAGCGATCTTCTGTGGAATGGTGTTTCAGTGCACGACTATGTGAACTGGGGAGTTTAAAACTGCAAGTCCTGTGCGCACATACTAGGGAGTAAACACAACGTAGCTCATGTTAAGTCCTACTTTGGTAGCTATCAACATGTTAAAAGCAGCTTACAGGGCAATGCAATATATGTCTACCCAGAAGTAAGTTCCATTAACTCCAATGGAGCTTACGTCTAGGTAAACAGGAACAAGATTATATTCATTTTAGTTTTAGTTGTTTTATCAATTAATATGTTAATTGGATCTGCAAACAGATAATCATGAATGCAAGCTTACGGCTTTCACTGTGAGCCATGTTGTTCAAATATGTTAAAAGAGGGGATAGAATACATACATAAATAAAACAGCATGCAAAATGCATGCATGTATAATAGTAGGTTTCATCTCAGAAGAGGTATACCATCCCATAATAGAAGGCAAATATGTCCCTTGTAGAGTTGGCGCTTGCAAACTGCAGCTTTTATAAACACTTGTATCAAAAACTGAGGATTGAATCCAGATTTAGTCATGCTTGCATGACTGCATGCTGAATTAATTCCCTGCCTTTGGGCCTTTGCAGACTGCTAGAAATAGTGCAAATTGAGTCCACTTTAACTGTCCTGACTCAGTGCTAGGGAATCATGGGAACTGAATTTTTTTCTGAGACATTGAGCCTTCTCTGTCAGAGAGCTCTGGTGCCACAATAAACTACAATTCCCATGATTCCCTAGCACTGAGTAAGGGCAGTTAAAGTGGACTCAATTTGCACTATTTCTGGCAGTCAGCAAAGGCCCTTTCTCCCAGCATGGGACCAAAGCCACTAAAAGCATACTAGAGCTGCATCTGCACTGCAGAAATAATGCAGTTTGACACCACTTTAACTGCCATAGTTCCACCCTATGGAATCTTGGGATTTGTAGTTAGTTGTGGGATCATAGCTCACCAAGTACAAATATCTCACAAAATTACAGATCCCAGAATTCAATATCATGGAGACATGGCAGTTAAAGTTGTATCAAATGGTAGGGCTGAGTTGAGCTGGGATGAGCCTAAAGCCAAGCTTTGGAAAGCCTGGACCATTGATGCATCTGGGTCCCTTGGTTAGATTGGGTTTAAAGGCAGGCTTTGGAAAGCCTGGACCATTGATCCATTGAAGATGCAGCTGAGGAAGTAGGCTCAAGTCTATCAAAGCTCCAGCTATCAACTTCTCCCTTGGCATACCTTTAAAACTGAGTCCCTTGGTTGGGTTGGCTTTAAAGGCAAGCTTTGGAAAGCCTGGCCCATTGCTCCATCAAAGATGTATCTGAGGGAGTAGGCTGGAGCGTACCAAAGCTCTGGCTACCGAAGTCTCCCTCGGCATACCTTTAAAACTGGGGCCCCTGTTTGGGTTGGATATGGGTTACGTTGGGTTGGGTTTAAAGCCAAGCTTTGGAAAGCCTGGACCATTGATGCATTTGGGCCTCTTGGCTGGGTTGGGTTGGGTTTAAAAGCAAGTTTTGGAAAGCCTGGACCATTGATGCACCTGGATCCCTTGGTTGGGTTGGGCTTAAAGGCAAGCTTTGGGAAGCCTGGACCACTGGTGCATCTGAATCCCTTAGTTGGGATGGATTGAGTTGGGTTTAAAGCCAAGCTTTGAAAGCCTGGACCATTGATGCATCTGGGTCCCTTTGATGAGTCGGGTTGGGTTGGGTTGGGTTTAAAGGCAAGCTTTGGAAAACCTGAACCACTGATGCATCTGAATCCCATCATTGGGTTGGGTTGAGTTGGGTTGGGCTTAAAGGCAACCTATGGAGAGCCTGGACCATTGATGCATCTGAATCTCTTGGTTGAGTTGGGCTGGTTTTAATAATAATAATAATAATAATAATAAATTTTATTTTTACCCCGCCTTTCCATGGATATGATTTAAAGGTAACCTTTGGAAAGCCTGGACCATTGATACATCTGAATCCCTTGGTTGAGTTGGGTTGGGTTTAAAAGTAAGCTTTGGGAAGCTTGGCCCATTGATGCCCCTGGGTCCCTTGGTTGGGTTGGGCTTAAAGGCAAGCTTTGGGATGCCTGGACCATTTTTGCATCTGAAACCCTTGGTTGGGTTGAGTTGGGTTGGGTTTAAAGACAAACCTTGGAAAGCCTGACCCATTGGTGCATCTGAATCCCTTGGTTGGGTTGGGCTGGGCTTAAAGTCAAGCTTTGAGAAGCCTGGACCACTGATGCATCTGGGTCCCTTTGTTGAGTTGGGTTGGGTTGGGTTTAAAGACAAGCTTTGGAAAGCCTGACCCATTGATGCACCTGGATCCCTTGGTTGGGTTGGGCTTAAAGGCAAGCTTTGGGAAGCCTGGATCATTAATGCATCTGAATCCCTTAGTTGGGATGGATTGAGTTGGGTTTAAAGACAAGCTTTGGAAAGCCTGGACCATTGATGCACCTGTATCCCTTGGTTGGGTTGGGCTTAAAGGCAAGCTTTGGGAAGCCTGGACCACTGGTGCATCTGAATCCCTTAGTTGGGATGGATTGAGTTGGGTTTAAAGACAAGCTTTGAAAGCCTGGACCATTGATGCATCTGGGTCCCTTTGATGAGTCGGGTTGGGTTGGGTTGGGTTTAAAGGCAAGCTTTGGAAAACCTGAACCACTGATGCATCTGAATCCCATCATTGGGATGGGTTGAGTTGGGTTGGGCTTAAAGGCAACCTATGGAGAGCCTGGACCATTGATGCATCTGAATCCCTTGGTTGAGTTGGGCTGATTTTAAAGGTAACGTTTGGAAAGCCTGGACCATTGATACATCTGAATCCCTTGGTTGAGTTGGGTTGGGTTTAAAAGGAGGCTTTGGGAAGCCTGGCCCATTGATGCCCCTGGGTCCCTTGGTTGGGTTGGGCTTAAAGGCAAGCTTTGGAAAGCCTGAACTATTGGTGCACCTGAATCCCTTGGTTGCGTTGGGCTGGGCTTCGAGGCACGCTTTGGGAAGCCTGTCCCATTGCTGGCCCTGGGTTGGGCTTGAAGGCCAGCTGCGGGATTCCCGTCGGGGCGCCCGTCCCTCGGTGGCTTCTTGGTGCTGCCTCCTCCTCCTCCTCTTCCTCCTGCCTTGCCTTGCCTTGCCTTATTCCTCGTCCTCCATGGGGTCCTCCGAGGCGTCCTCCTCGTCCTCCTCGTCCTCCTCGTCGTCGTTGTTTGCGGAGGCGTTGCTGGCGACGGCGGCGGCGGCGGGGCTGCTGGCGGCGCTGAAGGGCGGCCTGGAGGCGCTGCGGCGTCGGCGGTGGGCGCGGGTGCCGTGGCTGCTGGTGGTGGGCGCGGGGCCGGTGGGGCTGGCGGCGGCGCTGGTGGCGCTGCGCTCGGGGAAGGTGGGCCGCGTGACGGTGCTGGAGGCGCGGCGGCGCTCGGCGCTCGTGGCCCGCCCGCAGCCGCTGGCCCTGGAGCCGCGCAGCCTCCGCTTCCTCCGCCGCCTGGGCCTCGACCTCCGCCGCCTGGAGGGCGCCTGGCAGCAGGAGCGCCTCTTCACCCGCCTCGGCGCCCTCCAGGAGCAGCTCCTCCTCGGCCTCCGCCGGCAGCAGCGCCCCGGACTCCTCCGCCTCCGCCTCGGCACCAAGGTCGGCGGACAGCCCCGAGGGACGGGCAGGGCTGAGGGAGGGCTTGGCTTGGAGCGGGGAGCCGGGATTCGAACCCAGGGCCCCAGGCCAATGCTCCCTCGGCCGATGCTCAAAACACCACGCCGCGCCGGCTCTTCTGTCTCTGTATGCTGTACGTGTATCTGCATAGGGATGTGTGCGTGTGTGTGTATATACTGTATATATGTATAAAGAAGAACCAACGTGGTGTGTGTGTGTATGTATGTGTGTGTGTGTGTATATATATATATATATATACTGCATATATGTATATATGTATAAAGAAGAGCCAGCGTGGGGTGTGGGTGTTTGTGTATATATATATATATATATATATGTATATATGTATAAAGAAGAACCAACGTGGTGTGTGTGTGTGTGTGTGTGTGTATATATATATATATATATACTGCATATATGTATATATGTATAAAGAAGAGCCAGCGTGGGGTGTGGGTGTTTGTGTATATATATATATATATATGTATATATGAGCCAGGAGTGATGTGTGTGTGTGTATATATATATATATATATACCGTATATACTGTATATATGTATAAAGAAGAGCCAGCGTGGGGTGTGTGTGTGTGTGTGTGTATATATATATATATATATGAGCCAGGAGTGATGTGTGTGTGTGTGTGTGTGTGTATATATATATATATATATATATATATATATGAGCCAGGAGTGATGTGTGTGTGTGTGTGTGTGTATGTGTGTGTGTGTGTGTGTGTGTGTGTGTATATACACACACACACAAACACACACACATCACTCCTTTATAAAGTTCAGCTAGGTTTCTGCTCAGGAATCTGCTGCTAGCGCTACCGCCATAGATACCAGAATATAGACGTGAGTCAGGATTCAAACCCTGGACTCCAGAGTCATCGTCCAGTGCTCAAACCATGCTGGCTCTTTTGTGTGTTTATATATATATATATATATATATATGTGTGTGTGTGTGTGTGTGTGTGTGTGTATCTATACACACACACACACACACATATATATATATAGAAAGAAGAGCCAGCATGGGGTGTGTGTGTGTGTGTGTATACTGAATAAGTGACTTGTAGGACAGGAGAGTAAAAGGTTCAGATCAGGAGTCACTAGTGAAATTTGCACGGAGACCTGCAGATGGTGAAAATAATCCAGACAGAATTTGGGTTGAATCTTTGTTGTTCAGATGCATTTCACATTATGTTTGGGGGGTGGCTGTGACCCCCTCCACACACACACACACACACACACACACTTAACCTGGAATGACCAATGTCAGTTTTTTCCCCAAGGGATCAGTCGGTTTCTTTTAGCACAGCTTTGCGAATAATCTCACTCGCACATTCCGGGTTTGTTATTCACACTATGGCTCCGCATCTGTGCGCATCTCTGGGAGTTTGGTTGCTCACATGTGCAAGCACTCGAATAAAGGTGGAGCGGAGGGTGTGAATGTATTTACATTCACATCATCCACTCCACTTTTATTCCAGTGCTTTCAGAGCTTTATCCCGGTTTATCCCGGTTCTATTTGATTCTATGATTCTGTTGGCCATCTGTTGGGAATGCTTTGATTGGGAGTTCCTGCATGGCAGGGGGTTGGACTGGATGGCCCTTGTGGTCTCTTCCAACTCTATGATTCTATTTGCATCAGTTATTCACACAGCAGACAATGCAAATCTTTTAGAAAAACTCGGAAAAATAGCCGAGATCAATTTCAATCTTCTCAAGTTTAATCCTGTTTTAAGGGGATGGGAGGGTTGGATCAGACGATGAGGGAATGTTCTTAACTTTGTTTGTTTTAAATGGTGTAACCCGCCCCGATTGCCATGCAGAGGGGCGGGCTATAAATAAAATTATTATTATTATTATTATTATTATTATTATTATTATTATCCCAGGTTAAGTGGGTTTTCTGGCAGTGCCCCTCCAAACTTAACTGGTGCATTCGAAATCCATGTGAACAGTGAAGATTCAACTCTGATTCATCCTGGATTTTTCCCCTCGAGTTTTTCTAAAAGATTCACATTCTCGGCTTTTGTGACGATGTGAACAGACCCGGGATAAACCGTGACAAAACTCTGCATGCCTTGAACGTGCTTCGAATACATTTGCATCCTCAGCTCCATCTTTATTCAAGTGCTGTCACATGCGGGCAACCAAACTCACAGAGATGTGCCTAGATGTGGTCCCAAATTGTGAACAACAAACCCAGAATGCACGAGTGTTCGCATAACGGCGCTAAAAAACCAACAATGTGTGAATATGCACAACGTTAAAAGTTAAAAAAAGAATATGCACAACGTTAAAGTTCCTTGGCTTTAACCTACCTGACAGCCTTGTTGTGAGGATGAAGGGGAGGCATGTATTCCAGCTTCAGCTCCTTGGAGGAACAGGTCAAATGGGAAAGGATGAAAAGAATGTAGTCATGTTAATCTTTTGCAAAAAGTCACAAGCTCAGACAGCTGAGTTCAGTATCCGTTAAGGGAGTGTTTAAGGCGGTGGTTGCCTACTTACAACAAGGGTAGAGAGACCAGTTCTGTGGAAGTGAGATTTTTGTTTTCTCCTTGAATCCTAAGGTTGACTCTACCCAACATGAGTCAAGTACAAAATAGGGGTTTGGGAAGGAGATGGGATATAGCCATAGGACGTTATCACACGGGGAGTCGCGGGGAGAAAGTGGAAATAAATGGGACAAGCGGAAGACTTTAATTTACGGGATTTGTCCCGTTCCGCCTCGTCTGATAACTAAATTCGAATTTAAAAGGGGGTTAATTCAAACAAAAACCCGATCTTTTCAAATCCTCAAAAATCTTGAAAATGAAAAGATCAGGTTTTCGTTCGAATTAACCCCCTTTTAAATTCGAATTTAGTTATCAGACGAGGCGGAACGGGACAAATCCCGTAAATTAAAGTCTTCCGCTTGTCCCATTTATTTCCACTTTCTCCCCGCGACTCCCCGTGTGAGAACGTCCATAGAATTGTGACACAACTGTGCCTCTGCGCACACGCTGAGCTCAAAAAGTTGTTTCCAGTGTCAAAATACATTTCTGGTTCCCACCCCTTGAGTTTCCTTCCTCCTTCGCAACCTGTGTTAGGAAGAGGAAAAGTCTTTGTGTTGTCGCTTTTGCTAAAGGGCTCAGTCCGAGAAACTTTGGGATCTTCAAAAACAACCACCGCCAAGGGATCTGGCATCAGATCCATTTTGCCAACCAAAGAGCAGGAGACTTTGGCTGTTCATTGGAGTGCCTAAACTAAAGTATGCCTTGGACAAGTAACCAGCTTTAAAGTACAGAAATAATCTCGCACGGCTTCAGAGGCTTCCCTTTATTTGCGCTTATTCTTTATTCTTTTCCCAAATATGAACCAATTTCATGCTGACTTTACAACCAGATAAGCACATGGTTTTGATCCTTGTCTAATGGGTTAACTGACTAGTTCAAAGTTACGGCAGCTCAGATACTACAGCTTGTTCATTTCAGGGTGTAGGAAATTACCAGGCCAGTGTACTTCTATGATTACTTTAGGTAATAATGAGTTAGGACTGAGCAATCTGTAAATCGGGGCAGCTAAACTAATGATCGTTGTGCATATTTAGTCAAGGGAGTGACTCAGTAAGTCAAAACAAACAGGATTTTTAGTGGGGTGGTGGGGGCCAAGATTAAAAAGACAAAAGAAACCATCACTGACCTCTTGTTAAAGCAGAAGAACTGTGAAAACCAATATTTGCAAAGCCTATTTTAAATGTGAATGTTAAGCTGAAAGATCTGAGATAAGTTTGTTCCTTTAAACTGGCTATGACTGGCATACTGCTAGCAGGAAACAGCTCAGATTTGGAAACAATTATTGAGGAAGGTAAAAGAAGAAGGTGTGCAGGCAGGCTTAAAGTTGAGCATAAAGAAAACAAAAATAATGACCAGAGAGTAACTACACAGATTCAAGCTAGACCAGGGGTCCCCGGACTTTTTGATCCGGGGGCTGGTTTGCTGGCCCCCAGATCTTCTGGGGGGCCAGATGCGAGTGCGCATGCGCGCGACCCCAGGCACCATTTTGGAAGACAAAATGGCGCCCGAGTAGTGCGCTTGCGCGCGCAACGCTAGACACCATTTTGTCTTCCAAAATGGCGCCTGGAGTCGTGTGCATGCGCACACAATGCTGGGCACATGCACACGAATTCGGATGTCATTTTGGAAGACAAAATGGTGTCCGGCGGTGGGCGTGAGCAGCGGCGGCGGTGCGAGCGGCGGCGGCACGCGGGCCGTAGGAAGGCCTCGGCGGGTCAGGTCTGGCCTGCTGGCTGGGTCCGGTCCACGGGCCGTAGTTTGGGGACCCCTGAGCTAGACCATGGATATCTCATGGGCCACTACTTGTCCATCCCCTGATCTACCACATCAGGAAGAAGTGTGAGCCCTGTTGGTGAAGACAACACTGTACACAGCATACTGAGTGTCATCAGTCCCAATAATCCAACTGATAGATAAAATGGCTCCATAAACATCTTATATCCCGCCTCACTGCCCGACTACTAAAATATTCCCTTGTTCCCATGAAGCAATCTTGCACTGCAGATGTGTTAGCCCTCAACCCTCAGAATCCCTGACAGGCATGGCTTCTCTTAAAGTTTGTTTGCCCTTATAATTTTCATGGTTTCAGTGTCAAAACAGTTGTCAGACTGGCATCAGAAGCCAAATACTTGCACCACAATATCCCTCACTAAAAAAACCTGAGCATGTATCTTCCTAAAAATTGGATACCACACTATGTGCTGTTTTGAATTGATAGCCGGATTTTGCTCTACCTTGGGATAAAGAAGCCTGAAAAAGAGTGCCTATTTATTTAGTTTTGCTGTCTTTCCTTCGCATGTCTCTTGGCATTGGAGGAGCCATGTTTTAAAAACCAGGGGAACCAGGCCGAGATCTTAATGTCACAGCTCTACATGCAGTGTTCACAAGTCAATCTCTCTCTTTTTCTCTTTATTAGTTTTCGGAAGATTTTCTAAAAAAGAATTTTTCTTCCAATTGGCCAAAGATAATTATCTTAGCAGATGGATCCTGTGGCGAATCAAGTACGATCCTTGGAATCAGCCCAGAATATACCGTCGAATCTTGCAATGCCTATGGAGCCAATGCTGTCATCGAAAGACCAGATCAAAGACAGGTAGCCATTAACAAGTGGATAGTGACCGCTATATATTCTTTCCTTGGTCCTTTTCTTATCACACAGCAAGTGGTTGTTGGAGCCATCCAGAATCCAGATTGTTTATTCATTTCAAGTTTCTAGTTGTGGCACAGATTCCTTCTTTGCTTTTGGTCCCTACTTGTTACCTGCTAAAAATTAAGGTGAGATTGACTGATGTGTGGAATATAGACGGTCACCCGTTGAGTAGGGATCATTTGCTTATTTTAAAAGCATATACACTTATTTTTCAGCCACGTCGTTCTCAAGAAACGTTGTTTAAAAAGTAAAAGGGGAGAAATTTTTTGTAAACCCATGCATAGCTCTTAATAATAGACAGATAGTTTCCTCCTGTCTGTTCTGCATCTGAACAGGGGATGTGGGGGGGGGGGGGGAGAAAACATACAGTGGACCCTTGTTATCCGCTGGGGTTTGGCTCCAGGACCCTCCGTGGATACCAAAATCCATGAATGTTGAATGTTCAAGTCTCATTTAATATAATGGCACAGAAAAAACGGTTTCCCTTATACAAAATCAAGGTTTGCTTTTTTTGGAATTTTTAAAGCATGTTCAAGCTGTGGATGTTTGTGTGAATAAAAAAAAATCTGTGAATAAAGGGGGCTGACTGTGTAACAGCTTGAACTGGCATTTTAAAAAGCACTGTGTTAGATATGATATAAAAGGTATAAAGAAAAAGAGGGTATACATTTTTAAACAAATAGCTATAGGAAACAGCTTTATAACATAGTGACAGCCCATCTAGCCAACTGTTGTTTACTCTTACTGGCAATGACTTTTCAGGATATCCTCATCTGCCACTAAAGTCCTTTAAAGAGTGGTGCCAACCTAGAACATCTAACATGCAAAACATGTGCTTTACTTATGGACCCTTCTTCTTTTGTGCGTATTTTCCCCCCATCTGAAATGAGCATCTGTGAAAATGGGGACAATGCAAGAATCAGCCGCCTGACCTGAACTGTACCTCATTGAATAACATCCAAACAATGATACCTTTATTGGGCCAACTAAAATGCAACTATTACGTGTTGCAGGCTTTCAGAGTCACACTGGCTTCTTCATCAGGCAAACAGGAGAACAAAAATGAAGATGTTAGTCATAGGCCTGCATTTTGCTGTTTGCTGGTCTTAGTTCAGATGGTAGGGAGGGTTATCTGCAGGCTGGCACCTCCCCATTTTTGGCCATGCTGTTACTAGGAGATTTTTAGAGACAAGGAAATTTAATGTCCATTTGTAACTCAAAAAAGATGATTTCTTGGAAGTACCTCATCGAGTCAGAATCTAATCTTGTTATATTGTCACTACAGTGCGAGTGGTGACATTGACTGTATTTCTTCTGCTTGGATCATGCACACATGCCTTTGGAAACAAATCTGTTTGGTCATCAGTGTACAATCCTCTGCAGTGCATTGAGCCAGGGAAAATGCAGTGATGGTTGGTATGTGTGTATGTGAGTGTTCATTTAGTAACAGGGAAGAGCTATGAGATTTAGCCAGAGATTATTAATATGTTTGCTTTACCAAGGCACTTCTAGTCTGTTTCTCTATGGCAAATCTACTTAGCAATTTGTTTGCACGGTTTGCCCGCAGAGTGCTGGACCTTTAATACCTGACCTTGTTAACACCAAGATGGGCCTTTATTTGAATTACATGACATCCTTCCTGCCCCCAGTGTCAAACTGGTCTGTCTGTACTTCCAGCGCTACAGTGTAAAACATACATCAATATATTTTAGATACATCTTTAATATTTATTATATGCAGAATGAGCATGAAACCAGACTCACACATTCATGGTCAAGTAGATTCTTGTAAATTTGTTACTAACCAGGTTAATGTGTCCAGCACCAATAAGTGAATCCTTCATCAGTTGATGATCATGCCAATATGGCAACTGAATAAACAATGAAACATGGTAAGTGAGTAAATCAACCAGTTTCCAATTCATTATATTTGTTAAACAACCAGACAGAGGGAAATCCAGAAATAGATTGACCTGCTTTTAAAATAAACAACAACCAAACCCTCAGGTAACTAAAATGATTAGTATCCTGGGAATAAGTCATCAAAGCAGTTTTCTGGGGAAGGGCCTTCTTGGGTCATCCTCACGTAGCTCTTTGGCTGGTGTTGGCTCTTGGCTATCAGGGTGAAGGCAAAAAATATATTTCATAACCAAATGGATTCCTTTGGGAACCTTGGCTGCTCCTAGAGAAAGATCAATTCAAATGGACCAGTCAATAGACTTGGATGGTTTGATTATGCAGGCGGATTCTTGCGAGGGAAGGTCAGCCTGAAATCATACCCTCCAACTGTCACAGCTTAGCAGGGACAGAATTCAAAGATATAGCTGTGTGAGTCTGTAGAATCAGTATTAGAGAGATCTTGTAGCACCTTTGAGACTAACTGAAATAAAGAAGTTGGCAGCATGAACGTTTGTAGACTTCAGTCTACTTCCTCGGATGCATCTGAGAAAGTAGACTGAAGTCTACAAACGCTCATGCTGCCAACTTCTTTATTTCAGTAAGATCCTTTGCAGACTGCTAGAAATAGTGCAAATTGAGTCCACTTTAAGGGTTAGGGTTAGGGTTAGGGAATCATGGGAACTGTATTTTATTGTGGCACCAGAGCTCTCTGACAGAGAAGGCTCAATGTCTCAGAAAAAAATACAATTCCCATGATTCCCTAGCACTAACCCTAATCCTTGAAGTGGACTCAATTTACACTATTTCTGGCAGTCTGCAAAGGCCTTTAGTCTCAAAGGTGCTACAAGATCTCTCTACATACTTAGCAGGGACAGTCCTTGTTAATCCTCTTCTATCCCACTTTTCAGTTGCTTTTTAAAGAAAAATCCCAGTTCCCCTCTCCTCCTCATACCTTCCTCCTTTATCCTCAGCTTACTTCAATTGCTGCAAACTGAGTTCAAAGTGCAAAAGTAATTTGTACTCAGTTAACTCAGCAGAGGGAACAGGAGAGGATGGGACAGAGTCTCCTCCCCTCCTTGCAAGCTCAGGCAAAAGCAAACTGCTACAATGACTCCAAGCTTGTTATAACATTAAGAATTTTTGCAATTTTGACCACACTCTGATGTTCCTTGGCCATACATGTCCCAGTTTTCATCCATGAAATGTTAGAGAGTATGTGGATTGTGCTTAGAAATGAAAATTGGGATTTATACCTGTCTGGCTATTCATATATAGAAGATGTGACTGTGGATGAATTGGTTACATGTCCCCATTGAAGCTCTCATCCTTTCTTTTGTTTTCTTCTCCCTCCCCCCCCCCCCCCCCGTATTATAGGTTCCAACCCCAGAAATCCGTGCTCATAACCTGTACTTTGATTTATCTGCATATGGGATGGATATGTCTGTCCTCAGAAAGGAATCTCCAGTACCTGGGTTCCATTTGAAAATTTATGGAACATTTCGCCACCGTTACCTAGCTTTGGCATGCCCTGCTTCAGACTCCAAAATTGTGAGGTTTTTGCGCCACACTCTTAATTCTACAGTGAGTATCCAGAGCTGTTGTTTTGCTCAGTGTCCAGCAATCCAAAAGTGTAACTGGTTCTTATTTCAATCCATTTAGTAACCCATTTCAAAATTCAGCAGCCAGGCAAGAGTGTTCTTGGTTAATCTAATAAACACTTGAGTGTTCCTTCCTCCTACTTCCCACCTTTGCTTTGCTTTCTTGCCAAAATAATTGCTTGAATGTGCCCATGCTATATATCAATGATGCATATAGTCAGACCTTTGTATCCACTGGGGTCTTGTTCTGGAACCCCCTGTGGATGCCAAAAACCACGGGACCTCAAGTCCCATGGATTCTAATGGTGGCGCATCATGACTCTGTGGGGATTAAAATAATAGATTTCCAAAATCCAATTCATTGCTCTAACCATTATACTACAGTAATCTCAAGATTTACAGTGGTCTCAGGTTTTCTTGTCTATCAAGAGTAAACAACAATGACATCACCGGGCTTCTCTTTATGCCATCACTAGGCATCACCTTGAGACAACAGCAGCTCTCACCTTGTGAGTCTCAGTCTTAGAAAATGTTGATGGCCACCGGTAGTATGGTATTTGCATCCATGCTGGTGCTTTTATTCTGTTTAGCTCTGCATAAGGATCTTGGCCTTTCAAAATGTTTCTGGTCTATTTCCAAATGAAGCACTCGGAGACATTCTAGAGCACACCTGTCACACTTGCGCAGTAGAGAAAATATTGGCAAGTACAGCTGTTCTCTAATATTACTACTTGAAACAACTGGGTTCTATATTTGTAAGTGAGATCCACTGAGTTCAATGGGATTTAGGGCCAAGCAACATAATATATTAACTATGTACTGTGCAGCTGAGGCTCAACATCTTTTCAACTCTTAAGTAAGGATGCATGGTGCATGGTTTAAATCAGGAGTGGGTGGTTTCTTAACACTGGTGAGCTGCACCTTGATGGACACACTCCAACTCCACTTCCCCTGAATAGTGAAAAAAGGCCCCCAAAATGTCAAATTACATCTCTAGAATTTGTCATTCAATTATTATTTTGACCTTCCTTGGCATTGTTTCAGGCCAGAAAAGGCATGCTTTAGTAACTAGAAGTGAACATCAGGTGTTTTGAATCCAGGGATATTGAAGTCAGGAGCATGATTTGCCATTTGGAGATGCCATTGGGGGATCAGTGGCCTATGAGAGCTTCCTCTTATCCCCACTTCTGCCACCAATGTGAGGACCTCTTCCTGTCTCTCCATGATGGCATCAAATGTGAAGACCTTGATGGTGGTTCCTCATGGTTTCTGGGCAAACCTTTATTCATTTACTCTCCCCACTGGACACTGGCTTCTTAAGTGCTGCCATCACAGACAGACACTGTGTGTCTGAACTTTCCAATGTTCCCTATATAGCACTGTCACAAAAACGAATTACAGAAATTGAACATAACATCAAAGCTTACTTATTTAAATATATCTAAATCCTGACTGACAATAATTGTAACTCCCATCTCTCATTCTCTCACTCATATCCTAACCAACTCAGACCTTGATTTTAACTCTTCTAGCGTCTCAAACTCTTAAACCTAACTTTTGACAGAGGAGCTCAGCAGACAGGCCAGGCCAGCTCAAGCTGAGCCCATGCTATTCTGGCCCAGGTGCTAACTTAGGTTGGTCCCCAGGCCAGCATGGGGATAGGTGGGTGTTTACATACCCATCCTCACACTGTTCCAGGAACCCACTACCAGCACACACCTTTCTGCGCTGTCACCCCTACTGAGAAGCCCCCCGTCACCACATCTGACATGGAAATGGGGCATCTGGCTGCATCCACATGACTGGATGCCCTGTTTCTATGTCACATGTGGCAACGGGGGAGCTTCTCAGTAGGGACATTGGAGTAGGACGGTAAGGAGCATGCAGGAGCAGTCTAATCTGCGGATTGCTAATAATAATAATAATAATAATAATAATAATAATAATATTTATTTATACCCCGCCCATTGGTAATCCAATCCAGGCAGCTTACAATTAAAACATATCATTCAATAAAACATACAATATGAACACAGCCCTCCCCCCCCCTTAAAACAGGATTAAATCAGAACAGTGTAAAAACAAAATACAATTAAAACATAGAGCCATCCAGCCTAACCCAGTGATTCCAAGCCTAGCATAGCGATCCTCCCATCACTTGATGGGGCCACGTGAGGATCGTATATTGGGTGGGTGTTAGTCTGAGGCAGGAAGGACTGATCTAGTATACCTAGTCCGGAAAGGTCTAGTCCGGAAAGGCCTGCCGGAAGAGATCCGTCTTGACAGCCTTTTTGAAGCTGTCTAAAGATGTTAACAGACAGATCTCGTCCGGCAGGCCGTTCCAGAGCTTAGGCGCAACAACAGAGAACGCCCCCCGGGAGGTAGCCACCAGCCTCGATTTCTGAGGCTGTAGCAAGTTCCTCCCGTAGGAACGAAGAGCGCGGGGAGGATTGTACGGGAGCAGGCGGTCCTTGAGATAGCTTGGACCCAAGCCATCCAAGAAACTCTGCAGCAAACA
This sequence comes from Phrynosoma blainvillii, assembly GCA_026167975.1. NCBI lineage: Eukaryota > Metazoa > Chordata > Lepidosauria > Squamata > Phrynosomatidae > Phrynosoma > Phrynosoma blainvillii. The sequence continues at coordinate 6,991,543 of JANUYF010000007.1, read as the reverse complement.
GTGGGTCAATTTGACCTGCGTTAATCCCTGTTTATTCTGGGATTAAGCAAGATCTACTGGATCTGCTTTTGGTCTGCCAGGATTCAGACCGATCCTGGCTCCATGGGTTTGGTTTGCATTGTCCAATCAGGATGATGCGAGGCAAGAGTAACACAGGCCTTTGGGTCCATGTGGACAAACCCCGACTCATCCTAACCTTGACAGATCCAATTCTTACTAACTGCCAAATACACCCACCTTTTAAAAATCCCCTCAGTCATTCAACCAATCACCAATCATTCCCAAAATCCCATACCATCACCTGCTCCCAACAAATTCTTACCTCATTATACATCTGTTATACATGACACATATTACCATAGTTGATGACAATTTATGCAATAAATGCAACAACATTCTCCCAACCTCACATGGCCACACTGAAGTCACATGAAATATGTAGACCACACTTGGTCCGAAATATATTTCTATAACCAACGATCATTTCATTTAGGCAGGCTTTAGTAAGCAGGTTGGCTGCTGAAGATGGGCCTTTTAATGGGGAGTGCTGTAAAAAAAATTTTTTTTTCATTTCCTCTGGTGTCCTTTTAAATTGTTTTCTATATGTTTTAATATGGTGGTTGTTTAGACTTGATAAAGTGTTTAACTGTGCTTTAATACCATTAAATACCATTGTGTTTTTAGGTGTATTAGGTTTTAATTATGTTGTTATCCGCTTTAGGTCAAGGTATGGAAAGAAGGGATATTAATATGTAAAAGAAAAAAAAGATCAAATAAATGAGACCAGGATTTCAAATTTCCACTGTCCTGTTTTCCCAGCAGATATTTATTATTGGGGATTTGTAAACCAACTGTTGTTAATTACACATCTAAATTAACAACACTTTAGTAAAGTTCTCTCCAGAGTTCAGTGGATGTTTGATTAGATCCAAAACAATATAGGATTTTAAAAAAGAGAGAGAGCTGAGGGCTTTTTGTTGATTCATCCAGATTCAAACTGACCTTTAACTTATAAAATATAAAAGAGATCAGAATGTAATTGTTTATAACTCCTCAATAAATCATTTCTAGTAATTATTGTGGTTGGTTTGAGCTTCCTCTTTCTGTTAAATGTTTATCTTCAATATGCCAGAAAACAAGGAAATGAGCATACTCTAATTCATATTATAAATCATTACTAGCAATGTGAACCCAGTTATGCTCAGGAATTGATGGTTTTGTAATTATACTAGTAGACTTTGGCTTGACACATTATGCCAGTGTAGTAGCCTTGGTCATACTTAGGACAGACTCTCTGATATTATGAGCAAGTGTAGCTCCAGCTTATCGTCTTTAAAGTATTTAAGTTTAAACTAAGCTTTTTAGGAACAACCAGATTCTTCTGAAATCCCATGTTGCTACATATTTTTCAACTTCTCCTTTGGTTTTGCTTTCTGGTTTGTCCCTCAGTCTTTCTGGTTTTACGCTTTGGTTTTAACCTCCAGCCTTGTCCTTGGCCCTGACATCTAGATTACTACTTGCCATCAATTCCTGCTTTCTTCTTGGCTCTAATGTCTGGTTGAGTCCACAGCTCTGACTTCCAATATATATATATATATATACTTTAACTTTCTGGACCATATCCTTGCTCCTAGTTGATCTCGGATTGGTGCCTACAGCTCAAACCTAACTGTTCCCTGCTATTTTGTCAATTGCCTCAGTCAACCAGCATCAGGTCTTGGGCCTATTATCTTTTATGGAAACTGATGTCTGGCATCATGAACAAAATAATGTCTGTTGTGGGAACAGAAATATGTTTATTACAGGACTTAATTTAGAGGGTGTGCTACCATAGGGTACATGTCCAAGAGAGGAAAAAGGACATAGGAGAAACTGAATTTAAATATGAAAGCATAAATTGTTTTAGCTATTGTATTTTAATTTGTTGTACACCACCCCAATTGCCGAGCAGATTATTATTATTATTATTATTATTATTACATTCCAACTGCCCATATTTAACAGGAACAGTCGCAATTAATCCTCTGTTATCCCACTTTTTCAGATGTTTTTAAAATGTACCAGTTTCTCTCTCCTGTTCTCACTTCACTTCTCTAGGCGAGGAGGAAGCAACAGAGCAGACAAAACAGAGAACATGTTAAGGAGACTTACCACTTTCATTTACCCCTAATCCTCTCTGGAGGCAAAAAAGTGACATGTGTAGATGTGCTTTCACACTTCTCTGCTTTCAATAAGGCAGATCTGTTGATATACACAATAGACATGATTGGGAGTGGGACTGGGGATAGTGACATCAGAAGGAAATTAAATGAAGAAAGTACTGATATTAACAATGGCACTGTTTTTCTGAACATGGAGATAGGAACCAAGAGGACTATTTTCTTTCTTATCAGCTATTCAAGATAAGCTGTCAGCTAATAGATTCCCCTCCTCCTCATATCTATCCATCATAGTGAAATAGGTGTTCAGTGTACAGGAAATGGAAAAGCTAGTGAAAAGGCAGCACTGATCACCAGTGTGTATATAGTGCCTACCTGGATATTTATGGCAAGTCTTATCCTGCTGTTGCTGCTAGAAAATAATTAACAAGTATTGTCTACAAAGAGCTTGTATCACGAATTTTGTTCTGCTACATTAACCAATAAGAACAAACAGTGTACGTCAGGAACATAAGGACTTCAAGTACTATTTCTACCACCAATCATTTATATCAGACTCTGTTTTTGCAGAATATTTTTTTATAGCAGCTGTTTCTGCTATCTTTGAAAAATGAGAAAGACAGAAAAAGAGCATCCATTGGCTTACACGCATATGGAAATCTTTAAAGGACCACCTGCTCTATGCGTCTTCATTGTGTTTTGGAGAAAGAGAGGGGCGCAGGCCTGTTTGAAACTAAGAGGATCAGCCCAAGAAATTAATGCCAAACTATTTCTATCCCCCCATTTTATTTTATTACAATTCAGGAATTGTATAAAACGTCAACATATTAAAACACCACTGAGCCTAGTCTCATCAAAGGAGAATTCCATAGCCTGGGAGCAGCTGCCATCTCACTTAATAGGCCTGTCCCATGGATGAGGCTGAGACAAATCCCTGCCCTGATGATTTTAGGACTTGGGCAGGCTCATAATGAAGATACAGGGGTGAAACAGACCTCCCAAAAAGGGCAGATTGGGGCCACGCCAGTACCATTTGTGCCAGGGCCACGGCAACCACGCACGGGGTCCCAATCCAGCCCCCGCCACAGTCCCAAATGGACCATGGCAAGGACTGGAAAAGATCCGTTCCTTCCTGGGCCAGGTTTGGGCTACCACTTTGGCATGGGTTGAAGGCATGTGTCATCTAAACACTACTCCCTAAGCTGTGCAGAAGCCAGATTAAAATGCCTGTCTGTTTTGAGCCATAGTCTTTAAAAAAGGCTGTATGGCATTAGAAAGCATAACCAGCACTTTACCAAACATTCAGGTGTATTATGCAGCCTGCTGCCTGGAATGGATTATGGATTGGTGTATGCTGAAGGATAAGAAGATGTTGGCACTAGAGGGGAGAGGACTAAGGTTTGGCTGGCATGGTTATCTGCTGTATGAAAAATGCAAAGTACATAAAGACTTGAAGAATCATTTTGTTAGAAAAGCATTCTTGAATGTATGGCTAAAATATAAAGCAAGAATCTTTCTTAATCTCCCAATATGGACTTCAACTCATGAAGTATTCCACCAAAGAGAAGTGGTCATGGGGGAAAAATGGGTAACATATGCTGAATTAACTGAAAAGAACTTAATGAAACAGGAATTGAATTTTAAAAGACATGAACAACTGACAAATGAGGGTTACTCTTGCGGCTGGTTGTTGTATAGGCAACTTAAAGGGAGGTTTTCCAGTGGATAAGAAATTATTTGGAATAAGAACAAATAGTAATACATTCGATGAGAGTCTATTTTCAGATAATTGCCATAAAATTGCATTATTTTATAAATGTTTGATGGATATAGAGATGGAAGAAGAGTTGGGAACTGAATCAGTGGTCAAATGGGCGCAAGATCTGAAACAGAAAGCATAACCAGCACTTTGAATTGTGCCTGGGAGCCTTATCGCACAGGGCACTCTGCCACTGTGATTCCATGGCATACAAAAAGTGGGATGGCATTCTTACCTCCTGCACTTTCCGTCCCAATCAGGAATTAAAGTGCTGTTAATGCCACAAACTCATCACACTGCAATTTACTGCCTTCCCCATTTCTGCTCTCCCTCTCTCCCTACCCACTGCTCAGTTCCCAGGGAAAGTCTCGCTTTTATTATGATCCCACCACAGTTCAACCACATAACAGCTACAACGTCATGCGGGAAGGGGGAATTGAAGTTGCAGTTATCATTGGAAATTTTAATGTTGTAAGCCGCCCCTCTGCAGAGGGGCGGGATATAAATAAATAAATATTATTATTATTATCATCATGTTGTCATGCCGCTTTGATGGCTGTGTGCAATAAGGGCTGCAGTCTTTCAAACAGGCTGTAAGCTGTACGGCATTAGAAAGCATAACCAGCACCTGGAAACAAACAAGTAGCCAGTGGAGCTCTTGTAATGAAAGAAGCTACATGTTCATATAATGAGCAACAGTCAGCAGTCTAACTGCTGCATTTTGAATCTACTGACATTTCAAATCAGTACTTTCACTCCTTCCTCCTCTGCATCGTCCAGAATCTTCTCCATCTCATAGTAAGACTGGCCATGCTGATTCTGTAGCCAGAGATTTCATGTAGCCATTTTAAAAACCAGGTAAGCTTGTCATTATTATTATCATTGTTTCCTTGTATAGGACCATAAATTTACACAGCCCTTTACAGAAAATCTCAGCGACACTCCCTACATTTTTTTCCCCATCTCAGCAACACTCCCTACATTTCCCCCCTGAATCTATTAACAATTCAGTTTTGTTGCACAGTTGTTGAACACTGCTCTTAATGTGCAAACAGTTTTGGCAAAGTTTCCATGTGATCAGAAGGTTCAGGACTCTAAACGATTTTCTGTTCCCTGCAGATAATGAAAAACATATTCCACCAGTCTTTCAATGCCTACAAGTTGGATATTGAACCCAGAGTAAATGAATTGACTCTCCATCACATCCAGTGCAGTGATCGACTCTTTGAAATCATGCTGTCCCATCGGCGAGTTACAGCTGCTCTCATAGAGGGGAGCAATACTGTTGTCACCATAGAAGGAGAAGCAGCCAGGGTGCTGAATTTTGACACTGGTCAGTTTTTTTAATACGTTGTTGCTTTCCATTGCACAGAAGGGGAGCAAATTTGAAAAGTTATGGAGAAATTTTTGGTATGCAGCATGCTGCTGCTGCTGATCTTTCATGCACAGGGCTCTTCCAGACTAGTGCAAAAAAGCCAAAAGTTCTCCCAACTAGTTGGTGTCCCTTCGTCTCACCTCCAGATCCAAACTAATTTTAGTTTCTATAAAAGTCTGTAAGGAGAGCCAGCATGGTGTAGTGGTTTGAGTTTTGGGGAGCATCTGCACTGTTGAAATAATGTAGCCTGACACCATTTTACCTGCCATGGCTCCATCCTATAGACCCCTTGGATTTTTTTGTTTTGTGAGGCACCAGTACCCTTTGGCAGAGAAGGCTAAAGACCTTTTAAAACTACAAATCCCATAGGATGGCGTTACTTAAAGTGGTGTCAAATTGCATTATTTCTACAGTGTAGATGCAGCCTTGGATTAGGACACTGGGAGGTGTTGTGTGCCTTCAAGTTGTTTCTGGCTTATGGCAACTCTAAGGCGAACCTATCCTAGGATTTTCTTGGCAAGTTTCTTCAGAGGGTGTTTGCCATTGCCTCCTCTGAGGCTAAGAGTATGTGACTTGCCCAAGGTCACCCAGTGGGTTGCCATGGCTGAGCCAGGATTCAAACTCTGGTGTCCCAGTGTCCTAGTTCAACATTCAAACAACTACACCATGCTGGCCCCTAGGACTCTGGGCGACCAGGGTTCAAATCCCCACTTGGCCTTAAAAATCTTCCAGGTGAACTTGGGTAAGTCACACTCTCTCAGCCTCAGAAAAAGGCAATGACACCTTCTCCCCTAAGAAATGTTGGCAAGAAAACCCTGTCATCGTTCCGCCTCGATTGGTTTCAGAGGGGTGGGGTATTAAATAAAATTATTATTATTATTATTATTAGTATTAGTATTATTAGTATTATTATTATTATTAGGATTTCAATAAATAGGAAACAAGTCTATAGGCATCAGCAGGCACCTTAGCCAATCTTCATTCAGTTCTCAATATACCACTGTAGACAACTTTGCCAATCTGCAGGCAGCTCTCTTCAGAACATTTGCTCACTGCTCTGGATGTCGAGCCCCAGAAAAGGCATGCTTTTCCTTTTTTAAAGGAGCAATATCCTGAAACTCACAATGAAACTGTAAACAATGTTTTTCTCCAAACATCACCACCACCACCACCATCATCATCATCTTTATATCCTACTTTTCCCCACAATTGGGACACAAAGCAGCTTAAAAACAAAAATAAAAATCAATACAATTTAAAACATACAAGTAAACATACAAAACATATGCATGGCAGTGAGGAGGCGAAATGGCCAATGGCCTCCATAGTCAAGTGTATTTATGATTTGAATTTAAAAGGTGCCCTTCATTGGACTGTTACTCTTCTTTCTTCCTTTTTAGTTTAAACTCTTCTTTATAAAAGTGCCATTCTTTGGTTGGTTGTTTTAAATACTAAAGGACAGTTACAAGCAAAAGAAATAAGTTATTTTCCTTCACAGATTGACAGGAGTTTAAGTTGGTCCTCGAAAAATAACAGGTCTTATTTTTTTCTTCTCTCTCTTGAAACTTACTCTCTGGCAGGCTGCGGAGTTAATCTCGGATTGAGAGGTTTGGAGTCGACAGAAGAATTAATCTATAAAGTGGCCACAGCCGTTGATCAGCGTGATCTCTTTGAGGCACTGGCAGCTAAAATCCAGCATTCAAAGCAAGTGACGGAAGATTTTAAGCAGAATGGATTGTCTGCTGCAATGTTTGAATGAGCCATTGATGGAGAACGACGAGGATTCTGCACCCCATTGCACACAAAACAAAATGGAATATAACCTTTCTATTAAAGGGCGAGGGGGTATTAAAAGCATAATATTACCATTGACTTTAGTCATAATGAATGTTTCAATTAGGTCAGGGGCAGAGCAACATAAAGGCAGCAGATCCATGACAGGTCTACCATCCTGAATACAACAGATCTCTGATTTTGGGAGCTAAGCACACTTGGGCCTGGGATTTCAGCAGGTATAGAAAAATGCCTATAAAAAGAATCCTGCCTGAAATCCTTGAAAATTGTTGTTACATTTGGCAATAGACCAAGGGTCTGATTTCAGTACAAAGCTTCCTACAACCTTGATCTACATGGGGTCTGTCTTAAAAACATTTCAGAAATGGAAGTTCACTGGAATGTGGCTGCCAGATTATTGCCTGATGTCCAACAGCAGACCCAAGTAACACCAATCTTGTTCTATCACCACTTGTGGTTGGTTCTGCCTTTATCCTCCAAATGGATCAAGAAAAGGACTATGAAAATATAAAGCTATCAAAAAATCTATATTTGTGCAATAATCCAGACTATTTATGAAACCTGAAATGGACCAGTTATAGGTGTTTCAAAAGAGACATACAACTCATAATGTGGTATACACAGACAAATTAGAACAATAGATTTGAGATTAATTGAATATGCTGATACAAGAGTCCAGATGTGATACAATAATGATACCAATGTCCATTGCCAGGATCTTGAACTGGCCGTTTTGACCTGATGGGTCGTCTTCAAATCAATCAATATAGGAGGTACAATATATACTCGACTATAAGTCGACCTCATGTATAAGTCGAGGGCAAGTTTGGGGGCCAAAATTAGGGATTTTTATATGACCCGTGGATACGCCGAGGGTAAAATTTAGGGGAATATAGCAAAGGAACTAAAGGATGAAGCAAAGCAAAACAATGTCAAATAACTCTTTGTGCTTGAGAAATGAGAAAGCAGAGAAGATTGGTGCTCCCATGAGATTATACTCATGTCTTTCACCTGGGAATGGTTCCTTCTTTTAAATAAGAGTTTAGATACAGTACTTACATTGACCCATGAATAAGTTGACCCAGGTTTTTTGGGTCAACGTTAGAGCTAAATTTTGAGACTTATACACGAGTATATACAGTAGTTTTTTTCATTTACAAGGACCGCCTAGTAACACATCTACACTGATAAACAAAAATAAAATAGAAAAAGGGATGCATGTTGAAACTGAAACCATATAAGACACTATCTAAATGTATACCTATCTAAACAATGTGGTATCTCAACATATACCACATTGTGTGTTGCACGTCTCTTTTGGAACGCCTAAAACGGGTCAATTTGAGGTTTCAGGAAATAGTCTTGATTATTGCACAAATACATTTTTGGGCAGCTGTATATTCCATAGTACTTTTCTGGATCCATTTGGAGGTTATTGTGTTCTTACTCTTGTTCAACATTTAATCAGAGAGAGTTATTTGCCTTCATGGACAAATGCTGAGGGAGAGCCACCATAATCCTCTAGATGGTTTTTCCTGAGCATCAAAGCAGTTTTCCTTTTCCGTGGCCCATCCTCATTCCTTAAAATAGACTACTGCCTTCAGATTGGCAGAAAATTCATTCTCCCTCCATATGTGGAACTCAGGAGGTGGTGTCATCTTTTGCTTCGCCTTTGGTGGCAAAATATCTGGGGTCAGCCTATTTGTTTCTCAGCTTGGGACCTATTCAGGATGCTTTTAATGTTTTAATCTTAAATAGTCTCCTTTATGAACTTGCCTGAGCTAGTAGACAAAATATACCTGCAATATACATTATTAAAAGAAAAGCTTTGGAAGGGGGTTGCTTGGTTGCAAGCGCAGAGGATGGCTCAATGCCTTCACCAAAAATGTGTGAAATATAGAGGTTGCTTTTCTCTTATCTAAAGTGCTTGGGACCAGAAGTATTTTGGATTTTGTGTCCCCCCCTCCCTCAGATTTTGGATGCACAGAAGGATGAATGTAGGACATGTTCTGGAAAAGGAGGACTGGTCATCCTGGCCTTAGGTCATAGACAAAGGGACAGGAGCCCTATTCCTTATTTCATCTGGCAACCTTACTCCCAACCCTTGGAAATCTCTGAAAATTGCATATACATAATGCGATATCTTGGAGATGGGACCCAAGTCTAAACATGACATTCATTTATGTTTCATGTGCACCTTATACGCATATAAGTAACTTTACACACATTAATTTTAATAATGAAGCAAAGTTTGTATACACTGAGCCATCAGAAAGCACAGGTATCATTTATCTCAGCCACCCATGTGGACAATTTTGGAGTATTTCAGATTTTAAAATTCAGGATAAAGGATACTCAACCTGCCCAAGCTACATTTGAAAGCTTATTACTTTTAAAATATAACAGCTGAAGAAGATTTAAGTTATCTGGATCCAAAGCCACAAAAGTCTTTAATGGAATGAACCAGCCTAGAAATGAATTGATAATGAAGATCCAAGAACACTGGAGTCATGTATGTAGACATATAGGGATCCCCAGAACTGTTTTTTTTTGGGGGGGAGGGCAACAGATCATTATTAATTTTGTCTCCTTGCAAGTACAATTTTACAAAACCCTTATTTCCCAGAATTCCATAGCATTGAGCCATGGGAGTTAAAGTGGTGTCACACCGGATTATTTCTCCCGTGCGGATGCAGCCCAGGTCTCCTGAGCAAATGGGATGGTGAGCACATCAATTTCCCAGAAGTCCTGCATTCTGTCAGGCTGCAGAGGAAATGTGGGGATAAATTCTCCATGATGATATCCATAAAAATATTAGTTTGTAGCCCTGGTGCGATTAAAACAGGACATTGCCCACTTCTTCCAGTCTAAACCTTGTAAGAAAACCCAGAAAATGCACCCCGACAGAAACTTTAGCTCTGAAAAAGAGGACAAGTCCTGGAAAAGGAGGATATATGGCAACCCTAGTATATAAGTGATGAAGCACAGACCCATCATTGTTTGACTTTCTGATCAACTAACTCCATTGGCAGATGTCCAGAATAGTTTTGTCACTTTGTCCATGGTGCCATCCTCAACTATTACAGTTTTCAAAGAAGGAGCTATGTTCCATTTCATGCAACATAAAAAGGAGGAAGGGATTGTAGCAGCATCTTTAAAAAGTCTCAAGAAAGTGGTACTTAGGTTTAGTATCCTTACGTATATAAGAAAATAATATCAATTCTGGATCAGACCAAAGACTGTCTAGGGCACAGCGGTAGCCTATGAGAAATCCACCAGGGCAACTGTAGCCTCCATCTTATATTCCTCCAGCAATTGCTAATGGTGGTTATATACAGCCACTCTGCCTAGTAAGCATTGATAGATTTATTATCCACGCGTTTAATCAATCTCCCTTAAAAACCATCCAACCTGGCACCCATCCCTATGTTTTGCAGCACAGCAGAGAGCATAATGCAGGGCTGTGGCCATGATGGGTTGGTGAGTGTAGGTCCCTTTGTGAAATTTACAGCAGTCAACATGAAAAAGGAGGACGTTTTTATCCATTTATCAGTGGCAGGAAAAGAAGCCTAGTGATATAAGGAGAACACAATTGGATCTAACTGACTATCAGGATTGTGATACTTTCAGGAAACCCGCAAGCAGTGTTATAAATATACCTAAGTCTTCCTAGGGAAAGGCCACGCTGCAGCATTAATGCAGTCTGACACCCCTTTAACTATCACTTTAACTCTATCCTATGGAATCCTGGGATTTGTAGTTTATTGTGACACCAGAGCTCTCTGATGGAGAAGACTAACAAAACTACAAATTCCATAGCATCGAGCCATGGCATTTAAAGCGGCATCAAACTGCATTAATTCTGCAGTGTAGACTGAAGGCAGAGAGCTTTCATTTTAGCAGGGTCTTAGATGTCATTTGCTACCCCTTCAAGCCTTCCCTACTAGAGTGCAAGCGAAGGCAGATTGCATGTATTTTGCCAGTGACAGTACACTGTGAGCAACCTCTATTGCAATGCTAAATACTGAGGGTGCTGTGATCAGCTGGCTCTTTTATGGGTGTCACCTAGGCTGCATGTACATTGCAGAAACGGTGCAGTAAGACACTACTTTAACGGTCATGCTTGCATTTTATGGGATCCTGGGATGTGTAGTTGTGGCACCAGGGCTCCCTGGCAGAGGCGGCTAAATATCTCACAAAACTGCAGATCCCAGAATTCCAGAGCACTGAGCCACAGCAGTTAAAGTGGTGTCAAACTGCATTATTTCTGCAGTGCAGATGCAACCCCAGGGTTGCCAGGGGAAGTATGACACAGGATTCCTGACCCTTTAAGGTCTGCACAGAAAAGGGAACTTTAGCAGGTGCCACTCAATGCATCTGAGGAAGCAGCCTGAAATCTAGGAAAACTCATGCTGCCAACTTCTTTCTTTCAATTGTAGTCTCAAAGGTGCTACAAGATCTCTCTACATACTGATTCTACAGACTAACATGGCTATATCTTTGAATTTTAGCCAGTGCTGTCATGCAAACAACACTTGCTGCAGTCTCCTCTTCTACGTAACTGTTAAAGGGACAGCAGTCCTGCCCTGTATTTCACCTGGCAACCCTGATATCAGAACATCTTAAATTGGGCATTATTTTATGTACCGCTATTAGGGTTTCTGGAATAAACGCAGGAGAGAAAGCCTGTACCTGTAATAGATGTGGAGAAGGAATTACATAAGCAACACCTGCTGAAATTCCCTCTCCTGCACAACTATGTTTTCCAAGCACGGAGAGAGATCTTGTAGCACCTTTGAGACTAACTGAAAGAAAGAAGTTGGCAGCCTGAGCTTTCCTAGACTTGAAGTAGATTTAGGTCTACAAAAGCTCAGGCTGCCAACTTCTTTCTTTCAGTTAGTCTCAAAGGTGCTACAAAATTCAACAGACTAACACAGTTATGTCTTTGAATTTGATATGTTTAAAGATCAGACTTGCTTTACTCTCTTTCTTCAGAATGTGACATTTACAAACACACCAAAATTGTCATTAAAGTTTTAAAGGAATCTACCGATACGCAAAGTACAACTTTTATGCTGTGACTGATTGGGTTTTAAATTTAGCAGCTTGAATATTGACACAAAATGTCTTGTTTCACCCAATACTTTCTCTTATTGCGATGGGTAAGAGTGATGATATATTGTTGACTTTTGACATAAGGCACTATGATATGAGTATGCCATACACTTGCCTTAGGCAGGGTGACCCAGATGTCCGAATCGTAAAGGAGGATGAGCCATGGCAAAATGTAGGATATTAAAGAAACATGGAGGATATGACCAAATAAAAGCTAAAAGCACTTGTACAAATGTAAATTCACCCACTTCTTTGTCATGCTCAAAAAGGGAAAACATTTTGAAATTCCTCCAGGACAGAAAGATGGAATGTAGGGCATGTCCTGGAAAAGGAGGACATCTGGTCATCCTGGCCTTAGGTCATTCACAAAGGGACAGGAGCCCTACTCCTTATTTCACCTGGCAACCTTACTCCCAGCCCTTGGAAATCTCTGAAAATTTCTTGATTGTTGTTATTTGTTTTGGATGAGCAGTATTTGTATTTTTATCGGCATGCAAGAGGATCTTGTAGCACCTCTGAGACTTTTGAGTCTCAATTTGTAGCACCTTTGAGTCCCAAAGGTGCTATAAATCAAAGTCATCACCTTGGTAGTCTGCAAAATCAGTAATGCAAAGGGATCTTGCAGCACTATGGTCCAAAACACACTGCAGAAATAATCCAGTTTGAGACCGCTTTAACTACCCTACTCAGTGCTAGGTAATCCTGGGAACTGTAGTTTATTGTGGCCCCAGAGCTCTCTGACAGAGGAAGGCTAAATTCTTCACAAAACTATACTTCCCAGAATTCCCTAGCATTGAGCCAGGGCAGTTAAAGCGGTCTCAAACTGGATTATTTCTGCAATGTGTTTTGGACCTAATTGAAAGAAAGGAGTGGGTAGCCTGAGCTTTCCTAGACTTGAGCTACTTTCTCAGATGCTAAAAGATCCCTTGGCATACCGATTTTCCAAACTACCCTGGCTATGGCTGCATCTGCACTGCAGAAGTAATCCGGTTTGACAGCACTTTAACTGCTTGGCTCCATGCTATGGAATCACAGCAGCTAAAGTGTTGTCAAACCGGATATTTCTGCAGTGTGGATTAAGCCTATATCTTTGAATGCTTTTTATTAAATCTCCTTTTTTTCGGGTGTATGTGTGTGTCAGTTTATTTAATAACTTTTCCAAAACATTCACAATAAATCTGACTGCTATACAGTGACATATAATAATAACACAGCATAAAATACACACATTATTTTCTAAATAATAATAATAATAATAACATGAAATGACTTCTAGTTTTTTTTTTCTACCTTCTAATACTCAAATTTGTTTACAAAGTAAAACAAAGTACCGGTAACATTCTTCTACTTCATATAAACTTGTCATGTTATGTATGGTAAATAGTAATGAAACAAGATCTTTATCTATTTAACCATATCCATTTAAATATATATATGTGTGTGTCTCAGAATGTTGATATTCCTTCCTCCTATTTTCACTCCTCCCTCTTCCATGTCCAAGCTTGCTTTCCTTACAATATGTTCGGCATATAAATTGAATAGGCCGGGTGATAAGATGCAGCCTTGTCTGACTCCTTTGCCAATGGGGAACCATTTGGTTTCTCTGTCTTCTGTCCTGACAGTAGCCTCTTGTCCTGAGTTCAGATTCCTCATCAGGACTATCAGATGCGCTGGCACTCCCATCATGTCTTTAAGGGCCTTCCATAGCATGGAATATTCAGGGTTAGTTGGGTTGACCATTTAGCAAATTCCAACCAAAACCCACCAAACTGTTGTGGGTAAAACAGGAACAGAGACCTCAGAATTTCAGGAAAGTAGAGTTTTATTGTGGACAAGCTCCCAGAGAGGTTAGTCCTGTGACTGGGAGAGCCCTTCCCCTGCTAATCAATATCCTTATATACCATCTTACACAGCTAGTGTATACTTATATTAACACATGCAGAATTCAACATTTTCACTGGTTACAAGATATAACTCCAAATCCCCTCCTTTCCCGATTATGTTATACTTTTCTTGCTGCGCATGAACAAATCTGGCTTTCTTCCTTTGGCTGTAAAAGTGTCAGCCTAGCCTTCAAGGTAAAACAAACAACACTCCTTCCTTATCATAAACAATGAAACAGAGCTGAAAAACCTTTTACAAACTGCCTTGCAAATACACAGTTTTAAATTTATAGTAAATGAGACCCCCAGGGGTCATCCAATCCAGCCCCGAATTACCCATGAGCTTTGTAGTTTCTTTTACATTCATTTTGGATTGGATTACCAATGGGCGGGATACAAATAAACTTTATTATTATTATTATTATTATTATTATTATTATTATTTATTTATTTTCATCGCTTACAAAACAGTGATGCCTTGATTTGGCCAACCCAAATGCACAACAGACTTGTTGCAAGCTTTCCAAGCTCCACTTGCTTTCCATAGCCCTCTTTTAAAACCCTACAAAAAAGGAAAACAGCCCTCTCTAAAGATGGCTCAGCCTTCCCTTTCTCTTCCACTCAACCTCTGGCTTTAACTCAGTTCCTTCCAATACAAACCAGAGCCAGCACACGTGCGTTTCTCTCCCGGAGACTACATTTCCCAGCGCGCCCTGCGCCCTCCGCGCCCTGCGATTGGTGGAGGCCGAACGGAAAAGGTGAGCGGTCCCCCTTCAAAAGCCGCCGGAGCAGCAACTGAGGCGAGTGAAAGAGGGTTCCGCGTTGCCGGGAGGAATAAAGGCGGATTTCTTTCTTCTTCTCGGGAGGCAAATGGCGGCGCTGAAGTACGCGGGGCTGGAGGACACGGACAGCGAGGAGGAGCTGCCCCCCGGCTGGGAGGAGAGGACCACCAAGGACGGCTGGGTCTACTATGCCAAGTGAGGGGAGGAGAGGCGAGGCTGGGCGCGCCTCAGGGTGTCCTACCTCGCAGGGCTGTTGTGCTGTGAAGAAGGAAAGTGGGGAGGGTGCTGGTGCTTCTTGTTGTTGTTGTGTATGCCTAAAAGTCGTTTCCGACTTAAGGTCGCCCTAAAGTGATAGGTTTCCTCAGAGGGGGGTTGTCATGATCAGCCTCGGAGGCTGAGAGAGTGTGACTGAGTTCAGAATTTCCTCTTGTTGTGTGCTTTCAAGTCATTCCCGACTTATGGCAACCCTAAGGCAAACCTGTCACAGGTTTTTCTTGGCAGATTTTTCTCAGAGGAGGGGGGGGGTTGCCATTGCTAACCTCTGGGGCTGAGAGTGTGTGACTGAGTTGAGACTTTTTTTCCTTGTTGTTGCTGTGTGCCTTCAAGTCATTCCCGACTTATGGCAACCCTGTCACAGGGTTTTCTTGGTAGATTCTTCTCAGAAGGGTTTTGCCTTTTGCCATTCTCTGAGGCTGAGAGAGTGTGACAGTTCAACATTTCCTGTTGCTGTTGTTTGCCTTCAAGTCATTTCCAATTTATAGCCACCCTAAGGCAAACCCATCACAGGATTTTCTTGACAGGTTCTTCAGAAGTGGTTTGCCCTTGCCATTCTCTGAGGCTGAGAGAGTGTGGCTGAGAGAGTTAAAGATTTCCCGTTGTTGTGTGCCTTGAAGTAGTTTCCAAATTACGGCGACCCCTAAGGCAAAGCTGTCATGGGAGTTTTCTTGGCAAGTCTCTTCAGAGGGGGTTTGGGCAGGTGGGTTTTCATGGCCGAGCCAAGATTCGAACCCTGGACACTCCAGAGTGGTATTCCAAGGTTCGAACCACTTTGTCATGCCGGTACCTTGCATCAGAGATTGATCAGAAAGGAGTCTGCAGTCAAAAAGAAGACTAGGACTGGGAAGGGCAGCCATGAAGGTGAAAGAAGAAAGTGCAAAAGCAGGTCTGATGTTGACGATAAAGAAAACAGAAATAATGACCACAGAAGAAAAACACAAATTCAATCTAGACAACGGGGAAATTGAAATAAAAGTATTTCCCTATCTAGGATCAAATATTGACCAAAATGGAGACTGCAGTCAAGAAATAAGAAGAAGACTAGGAATGGGAAAAGCAGCTATGAAAGAACTGGAAAAGATACTGAAGAGCAAAGACAGACAAGTGAGCACTAAAATTGGGTTTGTCCAAGCCATTGTATAATAATAATAATAATAATAATAATAATATTTGTACCCTGCCTTTAGCCAATTGTATTCCCTGTTACCATGGATGGATGTGAGAGCTGGACAGTCAAGAAAGAAGATAGGAGGAAAATCAAGGCATTTGAGAGAATGTGGGGCTGGAGAAGAGTGCTGAGGATCCCATGGAGGGCCAAAAGGACAAATAAATGGGTTCTTGAACCAGATCAAGCCTGAAATCTCCCTGGAAGCCAAGATGACCAAACTGCTGGGATGAGAGAGAGCGATGAAAAAAGGAAAGTGGATGGGGTTGTTGTTGTTGTTGTTGTGTACCTTTGAGTCGTTTCCGACTTATCACAGAGTTTTTCTTGGTAAGTTTCTTCAGAGGGGGTCTGCCGTTGTCATCTTCTGAGGCTGAGAGAGTGTGGTTTGCCCAAGGTCACCCAGTGGGTTTGCGTGGCCGAGCCGGGATTCGAACCCTGGTCTCCGGAGTCATAGTCCCAACGCTCAAACCAGGTTCACCTGGCTGCAAACTAAAGAGGGTTGTGGAATTCCTGCTACTTTAAGGGTTGGGAAGCAGAGGGGCTTTGAGCAGGTGTTGCTTGTGCGGCAGCCAGGTAAGAAGCAGCACCTGCTGGAATTCGCTCTTTTGCACAACCTTTAAAAAGGCACAGGATCCCTCTCCAAAGTTATTGGATTAGGCAGTGCAATGGGAAGAAGTCTTATTTGTTGTTCTAGGTGTGCATAGACCTTGCAGGTCATTTGGGAAGGTTAGAGGGAATACAAGGAAGGTGGCATCTAGAAAGAAATCAAGAATTTTCCAATTGAAAAGTGAAGGTAACTCCTATGCCTTTCATTGAGGGGTTTGTGGTGGTTGTGTGCCTCCAAGTCATTTTTGACGGAAGGCGAACCTTTCATAGGGTTTTCCTGGAGAAGTTTCTTCAGAGTGGGGTTGCTATTGCCTTAGTCTAAAGCTGAGAGAGTGTGACTTGCCCAGGGTCACCCAGTGGGTTTGATGGCTGCTGACCCAAGATTCGAACCCTAGTCTCCAGAGTCATAGTCCAGTGCTGAAACCACTACACTGCGCTGCCTGTTTACTCTGCATTATTTTTACAGGAACCAGGAATACATAGTTCTCCAGATGTTGGACTGCAGCTTCCATTGTTGTTGTTGCTGTTGTTGTGGTGGTGGTGGTGGTGTGCCTTCGAGTTGTTTCCAATTCATGGTGATCCTAAGGCAAACCTATCATGGGTTTTTCTTCGCAAGGTTGGTTCAGAGGAGGTTTGCCATTGCCTTTCCCTGAGGATGAGACAGTGTGACTTGCCCAGGGTCCCCCAATGAGTTTTTATGTTCAAGTGGAGTATCGAACCCTGATCTCCAGAGTTAAATATAGTCCAGTGCTCAAGCCATCTTTTTCTCGCTTATTGTTTAGGCAATAGTTTACAAACAGTTGTTCAAAAGCAGTAACCATTTATGTAACTGCTTTAAACTTCTAATGACACAAAGAAGCAAGTATGCCAGACTCTCTGGCCCTTGCTGAGAACTAATTGTTTGATTCTGCTGCAGAATAACTAACTACTTATCAGATACATACCTTGGCTCTTGTAGTTAGTTATTGTTGTTGTCATTGTTCTACAGACTTTATGTGTTTTATTGTTAAACTCAATAAAAATTTAATTAGAAAAAAAGTAGAAGCAAGTATAGGGAGGTAGTTTGGTGGGAATCTTTAAATAAAAATGTAATTAGAAAAATTAGAAAAAAATTAGAAAGCAGAAGCAAGTATAGGGAAGTACTTTGGTGGGATCTTTAAATAAAAAATTAATTAGCAAAAGAAAAAAAATGAGAAAAAATAGAAAACAAAATTAGAAAATTAGAAAAAAATAGAAAAAAGCAGCAAGTATAGGGAGGTAGTTTGGTGGGATCTTTAAATAAAAATTTAATTAGAAAAATTAGAAAAACATTAGAAAAAATAGAAAAAAATTAGAAAAAATATTAAAAAGCAGAAGCAAGTATAGGGAAGTACTTTGGTGGGATCTTTAAATAAAAAATTAATTAGAAAAAGAAAAAAAAATAGAAAAAATAGAAAACAAAATTAGAAAAAAATTAGAAAATTAGAAAAAAATTATAGAAAAAAGCAGCAAGTATAGGGAGTAGTTTGGTGGGATCTTTAAATAAAATTTAATTAGGAAAAATTAGGAAAAAATTAGAAAAAATAGAAAACAAAATTAGAAAAAATTAGAAAAAAATAGAAAAAAGCAGAAGCAAGTCTAGGGAAGTAGTTTGGTGGGATTTTTAAAGGCGGACAGACTGCACAGCCTAATTTTATCATTTTTGTTCCAGAAGAAGTCCCTCAGTTTTAACAGCCCTCGGCCTTTTGGAGCACCCTGTACCTTAGAGGTATAGCACCTGTTTTGCATGGGAAAAGTCTTAGATTCAATTGATGGCCTCTTCAGGTAGGATTAAAACTTTATCCTGCCAAATATCCTGGAGAGTTCATGCTACTCAGGGCAGAATGGGGATTATCAGCTTTAGCTCCTTTGGGCACCAGATTTTGCCCCCTGGGAGTGCTTCTGTCCCCAGTTTCAGTTGTGAGTTTTGGATGATGATGATAATGATAATGATAATGATAATAATAATATTTTTATTTATATCCCGCCCCTCTGCCAGGCAATCGGGGCGGCGTACAACATTCAAAACATCAAAACAACTAAAATCAATTCAAATCCCATCCTTCATTCCCACCCCCCAAAAACAAATCAAACAAAACAAATTAAAAGACAATTAAAATTAGCTCAACTCACACACTTTCTGCAAAAAGTGCTGCTCCTGACCACCTCCTGGAGCAGTCAGATTTCTTCATTTTCACAAACATTTTTTCTTGGCATGTGTAAATTAGGGGGAAAGTCTTGGGGAGAAACAAAAGCTTCAGGAGACCACAAGTAGTTTGCAGATCCGTTGCCCATTTCTAGTTTGAGTCTCCTTGGCTAGATAGCCTGATGATTTATTTCATTTAGTATGAGAAGCATTGCCACAGGAACTTCGTTCTGAGTAAAGATGCATGGGTTGAATTGCAGTGGTCTAGATATCCTCTAAACATTATTTATTATTAATAATGGGGATAATGCCAATCAATCATGTCTTCTTCTCATTGAACAGCATTGTTCCTCTATTGCCAGTGAAACAGCAGAGAGTCTTGCAGCCCCTTAAAAGTCAAGCATATACCTCCGAAGATGCCAGCCACAGATGCAGGTGAAACGTCAGGGATAAATTCTTCCAGAGCACGGCCACATAGCCCCCCAAACCAACAAAAAACTATACATGCCAGCCGTGAAATCCTTTGACTTCATAATTTACTTGGTTGATGTGGCCTGTATCCACCTGGAATTTGTGAGAAAGAACAGCGTCTAATATTAATCAGAGCTCCTTACTGGGGTAGGTAACAAAGTTTGCTTGGCTGAATGGAAAGTTCTGATGACCTGAAGCTGGTTCAGTTTTTTAGAATGGTAGGTTTGCTACAGTGAAACTGAGCCAGTTTTCTAGTTCTCCAGAATTCTTTTATCTGATCTCTCAACTCTTTATCTGATGGAGATGGGAAAGAATTTGCCGTTTCAAAATTGGCACCAAAATTTGTGGACTTCCTAAAACAGAACAGATCTGTCTCAGAAATGCATGCTTTTGCGAGGCTTGCAGTGTATTTCAGAAGAAACAAGTGTGTGTGTGTGTGTGTGTATTCGTTGTTGTGTGTCTTCAATTGATTTCCAACGTATGGGGGCTCTTTATATATGGGGGGGGGGGGGTTGGCATAGTGGTTTGAGTGTTGGACTATGACTCTGGAGTCCAGGATTTGATTCCTAGCTCAGCCAAGAAACCCACTGGGTGACCTTGGGTAAGTCACACTCTTTTAGCCTCAGGAAGGCAATGGCAATCCTCCTTTGAACCAATCTTGCCAAGAAAGCCCCATGAAAGGGTTGCCTTGGGGATACCATAAGTCAAAAATGACTTGAAGGCACAATTACCACCATAAATGTACGGTTAAAAAATATGCTCAGACTTTAGTTAGTGGGGAAATTGTGTACATCGGGAAAAGCCTGTAAATAAATGTATACTTTACACAAAATACAAACTTGCTTCCATGCAGAAAGGAAAAAGTCTTCCAACCTGATAATGAGCAAATGAAAAAGCATATAATAAGAGAAACATCATTTTGAGACTGAGAATTTATCATATATCCTATCCAGGGTGATAAATCAAAAAGCTTGCTCTCATGTTAAATGTCCTTTAAAAATTATTACTGCTTAGTTAGGACACTTCATCTTTCTCTGACAACTACTCATTTGTATATCCGTATGTGGTGTAGTGGTTTGAGCGTTGGACTATGACTCCGGAGGCTAAGGTTCAGATCCCCACTTAGCCATGTAAACTTACTGGGTGTCCTTGATCAAGTCTCACACTCTCTCAGCCTCAGAGAAAGAAAAAGAAACCCCATTTGAACAAATCTTGCTAAGAAAATCCAGTGACAGGTTCACCTTACAGTTGCCATAAGTCAGAAATGATTTGAAGGCACACAACAACAAGAATAAATAAGCAAAATAACTTTTTCTGCTACTTGGTTGCAGTTCTATAAATACTACTAACACACATAACAGAATTGCATGAGGTATTTTAGCACTTGGAAAGCAGGAAGGAGATGAAACAATGAGGAAAAAAAGAAGCAGACTGTAGCCCGACCTGCATCTGTTTATGCACTAATTTTCATAATGGTGGGTTCCATGTAATTGGGATGGTGAATCCATTCTGGGTTTTAGTGTGACTCTTCTAAGAGTGAAGCCATTTCAACACCCCATTTTTCTTTATATATTTTAACTAGTGGTTGTGCTAGTGCGTACAGGCATCTCTCGGTTAATAAAGCCTCTGAGATAAAGCACCATTTTACAAAGTCTTTTTATGCCTGCCTCGCTCCCTTTCTTCCTTGTGTTGTCTAGCTAGATATTTTTGGCATTATCAGCCTTGGGAGGTTATTGAAGGATGTTCTGGAGAAATAGAGACTTTCAGAGCTGATTTGCAGAAGCATATCTGTAGTCAACAATGCAATAATGGTTGAACCAGGAAAGAGCAGGATTCTAATCTAGCTGATCCAGCTGCAGCCATTTCTGACTCCAGTAGGCAATATAAACAGCAGCTGCCCTTGAAACTCTGTACCTTGCAGCAAAATAGAGTCAGGTGGAGTATGGATAAGGTTCACCAGCTACTCCCTGCATATTTAAAGCATACATCTCTTAAGTTTGGCCATCAACATGAAAATTATTAGAAATATGGCTTGTGAAAGAAAGACAAAATCATCCCCGGATGCATTTTTGGAAGAAGCTATAAGTGGTCTTTAGAAGATACTTGTTTACTCATGCAATGCTTACCTGATTTGGTTGTTTTGTTTCACCTGTGCATATCTTTAGTTCTGAATAAAAAGTCTGATGAAACATGTGCAAGCTGCTTTTCTTTTTTTGTGATGTCGGAACATATCCCTATTCTTTTCATGTTATTTCTGCCTCTGATACCAAGGTTTTTGTTAAAGAAGTAATTCCCAAGAATGCATGTCCTTGGTTATCTGAGGTATGCCTGCATTTGGATTTCTGTGCTGCTGCCAGCTGTATATTTGGGATGCCTCCAAGACACAAATATAGTAGATACACAAGAATATAATAATAATAATAATTTTTATTTATATCCCGCCCCTCTACCAAGCAATCGGGGTGGCGTACAACAATACAAAACTTCAAAACAATAAATCAAATTGAAATTCCATCCCTCCTTCACCCACCCACCCTTCCCCCCAGAACATCCAACCAAACAGATCTTGAAGAAGGCATCCAACCAAACAAGTCTTGAAGAGTGATAGGCGTTAAGCCTAAATTTGATTGTTAACAGCTACTGCAGTCACACTGAAGAATTCAGCATGTCAAGTGGGACTGCTTAAGTCTTGTTGGGAAGCAGGCTCCAGAGCTGTAGCAAATACTGGTTTTTGAAAGTTCTCTCATTCAAACCTAAGTTTTGTCTTCATTGCAATTATCTCTTGCATCTTTGAAGCTGTGCTCCAGCCCATTCCATGTTCTCCGTAGCTTTTAAATGATAGCAGTTAAAGAAAAGGTATTTTCTTTTGGAATCTTGAGTGGTCCTTACGTATTGTGCGTTTTTGCTTTAATCAGCATTCCCTTGTAGACTGGTATCCTCTTAAATAAGACTTTAGGCCAGGCTTACTGATACAATCAGATATGATTGCCTTTCATTTTTTGCAGATTGGATGGTATGAATTTTGAGTCAGCCCCTGTTCTCTTACTTGATGACCCAGAGGCATTGATAGGGGGACTATATTGCTTTCTTCCAAAGACTGACAACAGCTTTTGCTGTCCATTGTATTGTTGAAAGGATTGTTGTTTAAGATGTTCTTAAATTATTTTCTTTCAGTCACCTGGAAGAGAGAACTCAGTGGGACCATCCTAAATCTGGGAAACGAAAGCGAGTTGCTGGAGGTTGGTGTCTGATTTTTGCTATATCATGCTACTTAATCTATCTCTTTGTGGATTTTCCAAATTAAATATTGAAAAAGCAGTGAAGGTTCCTGTTAAACAGAAGTTCCTGACAGTACATGCAGTGCTATCTCTACCAATTATCAGCTTGGTGAGTTGTGAAGAGAAAGTGAATAAGGATGGAGTTATTAAATGCTTAGAAAACATGATTTGTATACCTGTCTCATAGAAAAATCTAAATGGTGGTCCTCATACCATTTAATCTGGAACATTTCATCTTTAAAAAAAAAAGTTTTTGGATTTAAAAATAAAAATTTATCTTGTGTCTTGTATACAAAGTTAAGGTTTGAGATAAATGAATGCCCATGTTTGATTACCAATTACTGTAGTGTTACAGTGTCTCAACTTGGTCTTTAATTATTTTTAGTGTTTTCTCTTCCTTGTTTAACATCTTTCTTCAATTGAAGATGTGGTTGCATAGCTGTACCAGTTGTGCAGAAAAGATGTAGGTTGTTCCTAAAATGCTACTAAAAGTCATTTTTCTCTCTTTTTGTCAGATTTGCCATATGGCTGGGAACAGGAGACAGATGAAAATGGACAAGTCTACTTTGTTGAGTAAGTGAGAACTATTCTGCATGACTAGAAGAGTCAGTGGTCCCCAAGCTTGATACACCCACAAATTTATGATTATCAAGGCCTTGGTTTCCAGATGCCCTCTTGCACACAAGTTGAGTAAAGGGACAGTGCAGTTGTTGTTTTTCATCTGGTATAGGACTTGAGCATTTTTCCAGAAAGGTTTTTATTTGCACAGTATTGGGACACCATGGTTCGCATGCAGCTCCCAGCGATGTATTTTACTCCAAGTCTTGGAAGTTTCAAGTTGAGTCTCAAGTCTGGAAGCCAACTTTAACAGAAAAAAAGGAGGTGTCGGTCAGATGTAGATGTGGAATTTCAATAAATCAAGAAGATGGGCACATAGGGTAATTTTTTAATTTTTTACCTAGAACCCATATATTAGACTGCTGTTTTGACCACACAGCAAATTAGTGGGTTCTGGTTATAATTTAAAACAGTCAAAAGAGGGGATGAATGTTATACCTGTACAGTACTGTACAAAGTGGGTTGGTGTTGGTTGCACAAGTGCTCTGATGTATTTATTTCCTGAGAGCTATTGCTGCTGAGGGAAGCAACACGTCAGTGCATGTATATGTAAGGCATTGCATTTCAGTGCAAATCTTGTGTTGTGCAAACCTGATTTTATTACATGAGAAGAATTGCTTATTTAAATTGAAAGATCAAAGGGCATGATGTCTTATGATAATCAAGGTAGCAACATAAACAGAAAGAGGAGCAGTCTTTTGCACAGCAGTTTCCTTATGATTGCCAAATAATAATACATCTTTGGTTTATTTTTGTCATAATGATTTCTGTATTATTCTTGCCCCTTGTAAAGTTGTAGACAGTTTCTTGATGTTTCTCATTCACAGTAAGGAAAGAAGCTCTGTTGGTCATAAGAAAGAGATTCACAATCTTTGCCCTTCTATTAGAACCAACAAAAATGTCATAAATACTGAGCAAAATGTTTATTTACTTATTTATCATTTAAATAGCTAAGCTGACCAGGAAGCCTCTGTTTCTGGTTTCTTCACCTTTGTTTTCAAACTGGGAACCCTGACTGACTTGCTTTCATAAAAAGCAAATTACTTAACCTAGTTTATTCTTGGCTTACTAGGAGAGCATGGGAGTCCAGAACAGAGTTGTACAACATTGCTGCTTCTCTACTGTGCATGCCAGAATTGATGAACTGTTCCAGTACTCCCACCAAGATAAATTTTCTGTTGCCTTACTTCTCTTACATTACTGCTGCCACTGCTCCTTCCATCTCCATGTGTCTTTACCCCCAGTGCAACTGCTGTTTGACTTGTTGCTGACATAATGCCAGTAGGGCCAGGCTTTAGGAAAAAAGGAAGACAGCATGTGGAGCAGTTGATACCCAGTAACTGCAAAATGGAAGTAATGGTAGTAGTTTCCACCTCAGTTTGCAGGCCAGCTTGGGCCACCATTGCAGTAGGGTTGTGTTCATAGTTGCCAATAGTTCACATGATTCTTTACTTATTAATATATCAGGGCTAAGTGAGTGTATAATAAAGTTATTTGGCATCATTTGTAGCACAGTTATATTGCATACATATCTACTGCAGACACTGCAGTTTTGCAAACATATGCTGGAACACATGCATGTGTGCCTTCAAGTCACCTGTAGACCCCATGCATTTCGTAGGGTTTTCTTAGGCCAGGGAATCTTGAGAGGTGGTTTTTATCAGTTCCTTCCTCTGAAATGTAGTCTACAGCACATAGTATTTGTTGGTGGTCTCCCATCCAAGTGTTAACCAGGGCTGATCATGCTTATCTTCTAAGATGAGATGAAATTTAGTGCCTTTATGGTGTAATTCTAATGTCAGAATTCATTTTCACAGAGTTGTGGATGGTTTGGATGGTTATAGTATAAATATGAGATCAGGAATAAGACTATCTTCTTCCTCTCATCACTTCCCTTGCAGTATTAGGCCCTGTTAACAGCTTAATCTAAAATACAGTATTACCTTAACCTTGTGCAACAATCAGTGTTTTAAAAACCTCCTCAGAATATGCAGATATAAGTGCAGACATATTTCTATATGCTTCAGAAATATGGAGAAAATCCGTGTAGGAGAGTTTTTCCTAAGTAGCCTCTCTGTAGCTTTTGCTAGATTACATTTATCTACAATTGGTCACCCAAAGTGAGTGACTCAAACTTGGGGATGCCAGTAGGGGCTGGTCGGAGGAAATTCTGCTGTGGCTGGCTTTTACAGCATAATAAAAATAAAAATACTTCTATATAAAAATAGTAGCCCAAGGAAAGGTTGATCTGAATTGACTTCTAAGAGAGTGTGGGGTACTCATTGTAGATATAAGAACATAATTCCAGGCTACATTGATGTGGGCTCAACAACATTAGAAATCTTGATATGAGGCACTACCAAGAACTTGATTTTGTGTTTGTCAGGGCTGTGAAATTATTAAAAACTGCCAAAATTAGTGTGAGAGAAATAATGATTGTTTTTGTTGCTTTAAGACTTGAGAGTCTGATAAGATCTATATGGTAGCATGATTAAAACTGAGAAAGTTGTGAAAATGTGTTGCTGTTAAATAGTCTCCAGTGTTTTTTATGGTAACTCGAATAAAAAGACATTGATGTGGAAAACCACTTCTCCTTTCTCTTAAGCCATATAAACAAAAGGACGACATACCTGGATCCAAGGCTAGCATTTACCGTGGATGATAATCCAACGAAACCCAACACAAAACAGAAGTATGATGGAAACACTACTGCAATGGAAATTCTTCAAGGCCGTGACATGAGTGGAAAAGTGGTCATAATTACTGGTGCCAATTCAGGAATAGGTAGGTCAATATTGCATTTAAAATTAATAGCAAGAGACTCTACCTGAATTCATGAATTTATATTAAATATCTAGTGTGCCCTTGGTATTGGTTCCAGGATTACCCCCCCCACCCCCCCATGGAGACCAAAATCAGTGGATGCCCAAGTCCCATTAAATACAGTGGCATAGTGAAATGCTATTTCAGAATTTATATATTTTTAAAATACAGTGCGCTCTTGCTATTCATGGGAGACCCATTCCGGGGGGCCCGTGGATAGTAAAAAATACGGGACCTTAAGTCCCATTCTTTTCAATGGGCACGCACTCCTGCTCATGCCGCCACATGCTCCCGTTATAAAGCAGGGGTTTGCTGTCCGCGGAAGCTCAAACCGCGGGTGTCAAGCCCGTACTTGGTGTGGGCGCACTGTATGTTCTAGCTGTGGTTATTTGAATCCATGAATAAAGAATCTGTAAATAAGGGGGGGCACACTGTATGTGGATATGTGGAGCAGTTTTCCAGAGCTGTTGAGCATGTGTGTGATGGAAAAGTGTGAGCTTAATATAATGTTTAATTCTCTTATAAAAGGGCTAATACTCTATTATTATTATTATTTTTTAAAATAACTAGGTGAACAGTGTACAGCCCAATGTGGTGGCCCATCTATTTTTGCATCAGCAGAGAATTTGCTGCTGTGCTGCCAGAATTCTTACAGACTTTTACTGCAAAACAAGGTGCATAATATGCTGTTGTTACCTGCTCTTGAGTTAACCTTGATTCATGGGAACCCTGTGTATGTGACATCTCCAAGCCCCCCTATCTTCTACTACTCTGCTTAGGTCCTGTAAATTCGGATCAATAACCTCCCTTCTGGCATGCTGTCTTTCTCTCTTTCTACTGCCATCCACCTTTCCTAGCATTATTGCCTTTTCTAATGAGTCATGTCTTCTCATGATGTGGCTAAAGTGCAACAGCCTCAATTTAATCATTTTAGATTCCAGGGAGAGTTCAAGTTGATTTGTTCTAGGACCCATTTGTTTGTCTTTGGGGCAGTCCATGATATTCTCAGCACTCTTATCAGCACCACATCTCAAATGAGTTGATCTGCTTTTTTTATCTTCTTAACTGTCCAGCTCTCACATCCATACATAGTGATGGAGAATACAATGGATTGGATGGTTCTAACTTTAGTGCTCAGTTGTACATTTCTCCCTCCACATTCACTGGGGTTAGGGGCACAGGACTCTCATGAATGTGGAAAAACTGCAGATAACAAAAACACTATGGTTTTACCTGAGTGAACACCTCTCTAGGAATCTATAGGTTCTCCTGTGTTGGAGGAGCTACAAATGCCTAGTGAAGTGTTCTCTCTAGGAATCTCTAGGTCCTTCAGGGTGACTTTTGCTTAAGGTTTGACCATAGAGTTGCCCTGGATGACCTAGATATTCCTAGAGAGAACATATTAATCAAATCCGCAAAAGTCAAAGCTGCAAATGTGGAGGGATGAGTGTATATCTTTACTCTTCAGGATCTTATCTAGTCCTTTCAGCATTGCTCTTCCCATTACTAAAGTCTTCTTTAGTAATGGAGACTGCAGTCTCCTTTCTGTTCAACATTTGATCCAAGGTACTGGTTTGGCGTAATGGCTTGAACGTTGGACTACAACTCTGGAGTTCAGAGTTCGAATCCTGGCTTGGTCATAAAAACCCACTGGGAGACCTTGGGCAAATCACTCAGAGGATGGCAGTGGCTCTGAAGAAACTTGCCAAGAAAACCCTATGATAGATTCGTCTTGAGAGTGGCCATAAGTTGGAAAGGACTTGAAGGAACAGAATAACAACAATGAGGAAAACTTTAACTATATTGATTATGTATAATATTTACATACTCTATTTTAAAATAGTAGTGTGAGGAGTATTGCTTTCTTTGTTTGGCTGTGACAGCACTAACAGAAGCTCCGGATGACAGGTAAAAACAATTTTAGGAATGTATTGTGTACCACTAGTGTGTGTGTGTGTCAATAGATAATAGTTTGTGTCCCTTGAGTTGTGATTGGACTACATCTTGTCTTCATCATTGGCTATGCTTCTTGGGGAGATGGGAACTACAGCCTAACAATCTCTGGAGGGCTCTACTGGCCATGTGGGGATCAGGCAATAAACTGTAAATATTTTTTCGGGTAGCACTGAGAGATCTAGCCTACAGCCTGTACACTTCCATATAAGCCCAAAGAAATGTAGTTTCCCATGTGAGCTGGCTGTATTTTGTGATCCCCTATGGAGGGCCTTCTCTCTTTCGCACCACCTTCACAGCTAATTTGGTAAGGACATGGGCGAAGACCTTCTTGGTGGTTGCTCTCAGGCTTTGACACTCCTTTCTCAGAGAAGCTAGACTGGAACCTGTTTCTGTCTTTCGGCAGTCAGGTTAAGACTTCAAGGGGGCTGCAGACGGGCGGCGAAGGGTTGGGGCTGTGGCTACCGCACGCCGCGGCCCTGATCCTCCCTTTCAGGGGCGTCAAAAGGGCGCCCTAAGAGCCAGTGCATGGCTCTTCAGTGCCCCTTTCGGTGCAGTGCATCAGGATGCTGCGCTGGGAGGATGTCCTGATGCCATGGGCTGTGCGCAACGGCGGGCGGCGTCAGGACGTCGTCGGGCTGGGATTGGGGCGACCGGTGTGCGGCTGCCCCTCCCCATCTCTGCCTCCAGGCCGGTCCTTTGGGCCGATCTGCAGAGGCCCTTCTTTTATTTCAGCTACTCAGCTTTGTAAGAGTGACTCCTCAAGGGGACTGAGCCTTGCAGAGTTGTCTCTTTGTGTTTTATATGTTTGTTTTTAATAGCTATGGTTCTGAACTGGTTTTAATTTTGTGAGTAGTTTAATTATATATATATATATATATATATATATATTAACTTTTGTGCTTGGTAACGTTTTCAGCTATGTTTCATTTACCTGTTGTAAGTAACTTTGCATCCCAGACCTGAGTCCCAGAAAGCGGAGGTTATCAATGTCATTTTAACAAAACGAGAGAGGGGTAAAAAGTCATTACCATTGATGACCTGCAACTTCTTACCACCTGTATTTCCAGGGCCAAGTATTAAAGCAGTTGAATATTTACAATAGCAGGAAGATCATGGGAGAAGAAGTAGTGAGAAGATTTGAAAGAATATGAGATTTGGGTTTTTAATAAAATACAATGTAAGGTCTTGTCTCCATGTGGATAGTAAAAACCTATTGTTGAGAATGTCTTTTCTATCTTGTGAAGAGTGTGGTATTGTGTATTTGCATCTCGTGGGAAATAATGTAGATTGTATTCTTAAATGGCTTTAATATTATTTAATGTTTATTTCTATTAGCTGCTTCTGGTATGCTGAAAAGCAGAATACAAGTTGTTCAAATAACTTACATTGCATTTCTTGCCTTTTACTAGAGTAAACTAGTTAGTATTTATTTCCACTAGAGGGCTGTATTGTCCTTTAGAAAAATATAAAGCACCCCCCCCCCCCGAAAAGACATCAAAACTCTTCAAAGTTTACCAAAACAAATATTAAAATTATATTTCAATTAGTACCAAAGTTCCGATATGGTAGGGTATATGAACTAATCTCAGTGAATAATTCAATTTTATTGGCAAACATTCCTGGCAGAATTAAACACAAATGTAGTTAATTGCACTGGATTTCTAACTTAAGATAAAGACAGATCATGCTAGTTTAGATAATATATTTTTTAAAAAATATATTTTGTCTTCTAAGGTTTATTGGAAGCATGTACGTCCTTGATAATGTGCAGGCTTGCTATGTCCATAGACTTTATCTCTTGCAGCCAATGTAAGAATTTTAAAACAGGATGCAAGAGTACTGCATGGTGCTACTGAAATTCTAGAAATGATCTACTTTTCTCTACAGCCACAGGAAAAACCTTCCAAATACTTCAAAAAATTGGATTGCAACATATGCCAATTCTAGTAAAGAGAAGTAATATAGTATTACCAAGGGAATGTTGTGCAGTATTCTCTGTACACCTGGATGTCACTGATTTTCTTTCCGCAAAGTACTGAATTTCAAAGCAACGGGAAAACATTGTCTTTGTGGGTGTGTATTGTTTCCTAGCTCTTGAGCTTGCATTTGTCCATAGGGGAAATTTATATACAGTGTGCACTTCCCATCTGTGGATTTTAGTCCCATCTCCCTGCAAATGAATAAAAACAACAACGTGGGAGCTCAAGCCCCTATTAGTCATTTGCATCAGCATAGCTACATCCATGCACAACTATTGACTACTGTGAGATGGTGCAATCCATGGGAGCTATAATCTGTGGATGGTTAGCCACAGATACAGACCCATTGTAATATGAAATGGAAGAGATGGAAATGAAATATTTCATCTAACGGCATCATGTCACTTTCAGATGCTCTGTCAGCTTCTGTTGCTCCTTAGTTTCCTTGTGCGTATATGAAAGAGAATATACACACAGTGGCCAGAATCCCTGAAAAACAATGCATATGCAGAGTGGAGAAGGAGGTTTAGACTCCCAAGTTTTCAAATGCCAGCTCTTCTTTCCATGTCACAAGGCGTTCTCAAAATGATGAAGTTTCAAAGCATTTTATCGGTAGGTGGGTGGGTGCTGATGTTCAGTGGAGGGAATAAGCCATAGCTGTCATAGCCAAGATCTCAAGTTCAAATGAAATAACTCTATGAATCCAGATATCGTATTTTCCGGCGTATAAGATGACCCGCATATAAGACGACCCCCCCATTTTCCCAGCCAAAATATAGAGTTCTAGCACCTCTATCCTCATTATCCCTATATCCAGCGTATAAGACGACCCCCCCCCACTTTAGCCACAGATTTTGCAGGTAAAAAAGTAGTCTTATACGCAGGAAAATAAGATATATGTTTCTTCATCTACCCTGCTTTCCTTGCTTTTGAGGTTCTTCATAATTATATGATTTTGGATTTGTCTCAGCATAATTAAATTGATTTTTGATATCATCATTGGCCACATGAAATGGAGCTACCAATAGTGTTTTTTGTTTTAAACTGGTGGGTGGGTTTTATTTTGGGGAGGGGGGGTTACTGCTGCTTTAAAAAAAACTTGGCTGAGGGCAAGATGTAATTTTAAAATAGCTTTACAAAGGTGCTTTTCTTTGTCCTTTTTTCCTTTGTCCTTTTTTCCTTTGGTCTTGTGCGCTGGGAAGACTTTGAGGCAGTGCTGGATGCCTAAAAGAAAAAAAAAGAGCAACTTGTAAATGGTGCATCTGATATGCAGAAATATCTTAGTGTAACATTTGTGTTAAATTTTCTTTTAGGCTTGTCAGAATGCAGACAAATGCACAGAGAAAATGAATTGGAATGCAGTCATTGGAACCAAAGTGGCAGATGTGATCAAATTGCTGGATTAAGGGAAATCTGTAAAACTAGTACAGAGACAGAGATTATTAAAATTGCAAGTAAAAATCAATTATGAATTCTGTTTTCATTCCAGTGTTTTGAATAGTTTATGCTGGCAGATCTGTAAAAGCAAGCTAGAGGTAATATAAATGGGGGCTTGATTAGGCTGAAAAGGATTCTAAAACTTGAGGAGAGGATAGTCTAAACTAAACTTGTCCTTGGACTGCTTTTAGAGAATGATAGCCAGTGCTTATTAATGTCCTCCCTTCAACCCAGATCTAGTAGTGGGAAATACTCTTTTGAAGATTGTCAGTTTATCATTTTGCTTAGTAACTAAAAACTCCATTGGATCCTTCCGACGAGAATCTTGGTACCTATATTTGCTGTTTGGTAGGCAAAGGCAATGAGGAATACAACTGTGAAAGAGTTGTGTTTTGGAATCTCCCATGGAGTAGATGCTGAGCAGTTTTTTCCCCCCATTGGGTCCAATGGAGTACAGATACTGCAAAAAGATTTGACTAAAGCCATCAAATATTTTAATGAATTTGTTGTATTTACCATTGGTGAGGTTTAGTGCCTGAAAAACTGAATGTAAGCAAATACTGTAAATGCCACTAGGTAATCCTTAATTTGAAGTAGGGGCTTAATATCAATCCACACATGTTCTAAGAAACACATTGAGGGTGTTCTAAGAAACCTTACAGATCTTGAGGAGTCTCAAATTTTATTTGGAAAAAAACACAAGTGATAATCTAGCTTTTAAATTGGTAAAGATGATTTTTTATTTTATTTATTAAACTTTTAGACATCCAGTAACCAGAATTCTTTAGGTGGTGTTAAAAGCATAGAATGTGAAATGGTAGACAAAACTGCCTAGTAGCAGATGAATGATGGGGGGGGGGGGGAATGGAAAATGCATGAGAATAAAATGTGCCTAAGTCCTGTTTAGTCAGTTCCTAAATGTTTACTTCAAATTTTCTGCACTGTTGGAGGAAGATCCCCATCAACAACTGTATCTACAAAATCTTTGGAAATTATCACATCTTCTCCCAGACCCGTCTTTCTTCTTTCGATAGTGCCCAATTCGCTCTGGAGCTGGATTTTACCGCACGGCTGTCCCCCCCAAAAAGGAAGGTTCCGACTTGGAAAAATGGCCACCAGAGCGCGTTTTTGGATGCGATTGGAGTGGAGATCTAGTCTAAATTCAGATTCTGCTGCAAAAGCTGTGCGATAAACACGGCTGCAGCGCAAATTCAAATTAAATTCAGGAGTGGTAAGTAGTATTATTTAAGCCATGCGATAATCTCCTATTTTACTAAGTAAGAGCTCAGATGGCCTCCTAGTATATACAAATCAATGTTACCATCCTTCATAGTTTTTGGCTTTCGGTTGTGTTCTTACCCCACTCATTCCATGTCCTTTTGGGATTAAACTCTCTATTATGAGTTCATGATGTTTGTGTTGAAATGTGATAGTTTCCGTTTTGAGTCATATAAATGTCTCTTGCATCGCCTTCTCATGTCTGCTTTGAGAAATCTATTGCTTGGGTAATGAGGAATATACATGGATGGTTAGTCAAGTTATTGAACTCTAACAACTTTGGCTGAAACTCACAATGCAAGCCAACTTGTAATACATAAAAATACACCCAGGCTAAAAGGTTTAGTAATCGAACTTGTAATGAAATCTTTTTTGTTGGTGCTGAAGGGATGAGATTCAACTACTGTAGAGACATCTTGTTGAATAACAGAGGACGCATCTTAAGATTCATTTGATTATCTTCCTATGAAAATGTCTTGGAAAAGTGAGTTCTGAAGGTTGCTCTGGTGTGTTTACGGTGACTTGAAGTGCATCAGCTAGTAGCCGCTTATTCATTTGATGCATACATTGTTCTGCCTCTGCCAGTGAAGCACTTGCCATAGATTGTCTGTTTAGACTGTACAGAAACATACTGTAAGCACTCAAATTAATGTGTAATTTCAACTTTAGAAATTGTAGATATGGTCCAGATCTGTTTAGATTTGTTACCTCTTGCTTATTCAGGAAATGGTTCATACATCACTTGGACCCAGAATTCAATTAAGGCAAGGCTGAGTCCTGGACCATATGACTTAAAATGGCCTTTGGCATCTGTAGACAGCTTCTGTGTATCCAAAGTGATAAGTCCAGAAAAGATATTTGCTGATATGAAACTCACTAAGCATTTTGTGAGATGCCAATGACCAGAAAAGAGAATATCCAACTTTCCTTCATTTTACAAAGGCACCTGAGTAGTTACTTTGATGTGACTGTTACATGATAACAATCAACCAGGTGAGTGACTGCAAATCAGGATACTTTTGCAAACTGTGACTTCAAGGGATGTTTGGATCTTGGAACCACTTAAGAAATCAACTGCATTGTACAGTACTGTGATAACTTTGGTGTCACACACTTTGCTCAAGGCTAACTTAACACCTGGGAATATAGGTTGAGTCTCCCTTATCTGAAACATTTGAGACCAGAAGTGTTTTTGATTTCGGACTTTTTTTGGTTTTTGGAATATTTGTATATACACAGTGAGATATCTTGGCAATGGAAGCCAAATCTAAACATGAAATTCATTTATGTTTTATGTATACTTTATGCATGTAGCCTGAAGGTAATTTTGTACACAATATTTTAAAATTTGTGCATGAAACAAAGTTTGTGTAGATTGAACCAGCAGGAAGCAGAGGTGTCACTGTCTCAGCCATCCATGAGGATAGTTTTGGATTTTAGAATTCAAAAATAAGGGAGACTCAACCTGTACTTCATTTGTTGTTAAGAAAGTTTGTCTTCATAAAGTAAGGGGTAATTTGCATGGGGCTAATTCAGCGTGTTTCATTTCTTTGTGTAAATACTGACACAAAGAACATGTGTCTTGCCAACACCCATTGCTTTAAAACTGGAAGCAAGCAAGGTCTCTGCCTCAGCTCTTCTCATATTCATGATAAATGGATTGTTGTGTGTACTTTGCATGGTAACACTGTTTATCTTTTATTACAGAGCAGCACTGTCCACTGTCTACTTTGTATGCTGGAAGTAAACAAAGGATTACTTATGTTACAGAACAGCTTTCCTTTCACTCCATACCTAAATCCATGTGGCTTTTAGTTCAGCTTTCAATGATAGGCTGTTACCTGACTGGCTTGAGGCTCAACCCTGATGAACAGTTTGGCATTTCCCGACTTCTCCATAGGCTGCCTTGCACTGTTGTTCTTTACCTACATGTGGCACTTCAAGAATATCTGATAGCTAGAGCTGCAACATGAGCTGCCTGACAGGTTAAGCTAACTTGTTTTAAACACCAACACCTCGGTGCTGTCCTCAGACTTGTTGTCACTCAGTGTGGTGGCGGGCTCCTTTGTCTCCCCCACTTGTCAAGGCTGAGCAAGTGAGGCAGCAAGGGGGCTGCAAGGGGTGCATTCACCCCTTCTGTTTCACTACTGCTGTGACTCCTAAGGAGTGACCCCAATGAGGGTAAAGCCAGGAGGGGCACACTTGCTCTTTCTTCGCAACCACTTGGGTTCCTCCTGAGGAGGGAGCCCAGAGGAAGAGAAGGCAGGAGAGATGTCTTTCCCCCTTCCTCAATGCCACTGGGCTTCCTCCTGAAGCCTTACCTTTCTCCTCCTGCTTTCTTTCTCACCTACTGTCCCTCTCCACCAGAAAGGGCTGCCAGGTGGTGATGGCCTTCCCTGCCCTCTCTCTGTGCTCTCCTGCTACCTCACTCATTTGCCTGGCTGCTGAGGGCAAATGAGGCAGCGGGAGGGAACTGAAGGGATGCACACTGCCTCTCTTCCTCTTCCACTGCATTGGCTCTGTCCTTGCGAAGAGAGCCAGGGCAGTGGAGAAGAAGAGATAGGCTTAGCAGCAGTGCAGGAGCAGGGCCCGGCCAGGTGTCACCCCTCTTCTGAGGTGTCATCTGGTGTGGGCTGCACCCCCCGCACTCCCCAGTGACACCAGTGCACCACCCCTTATGATAACATAGAAGGTTTTGATCCCTGTTTATTAACCATTAGGTTTCTAGTAAACAGCTTTTTAATAACAGATGTCATCTAGGGAGTTGTTGCTTCTTTAAGGTGGTACATGCTGTGATTTGTGCACCTTTCCCCACCAGTTTGATCAAAGTCACTCTTGGTTATGCACAGGTACATGAAGACTTACTTCAGCAACCAATTGATGAAAATCCTATGTAGTTTTATTTCAGTTTGGTGACAATTCCATTAAAGATAAATGTTGGGCATTGGAAGGGTCATTTTATAAAGCAGCCTTCCCTAACCTCATGCCCTCTACTTGTTTTGGGCTGCAGTTCCCACAGTCGTAGACTACTGGCCCTGATGGCTTGAGCTAATGGGTTATTCAGTCCAACAACATCTGGGAGTATCACATTGGCAAAGGTGGATCTTACATTCATCACTTCTGCTCTTTGGCTTACTAAAAGACATTTTAAATAGTTATTTGGATGCATGTGAATAGCAAGCATTCATTATGAGCAGGTCTCTTCACCTGGGCTGTGCAATCTCATGGCTTCCAAGGGCTTTATAAACTTTCTCTGGCAACCTGCCTGAGACATGTAGTAGTGTTTATTGGTCCCTTTGTATTATACTTTTTCATTAAATTTTTAACAAAAGCAATACAATCCACAGCCAAAGTACTAAATATTCCAAAAATAGAAAAGGTGTTTAAAGAAAACATAAAAATAAACAGTGGAAAAATAAATGCATGTATAATGATACATGTCTGTGTATATGTAATTAAAACCAACACTAACCTAACACTAAGCTACATTAAAACTACTGTATATACTCATGTATAACTCCAGCAATTTTAGTCAAAACTGGCCCCAAAAACCTGAGTCGACTTATGCACAGGTCAATGTAAGTACTGTACCTTAACTCTTATAAAAAAAGGAAACCATTCTCTGGTGAAAGGCAAGAACATAATCTGTCCTGGAAGCACTGACTCCCTTCTATTCTGTCATCCATCCAGCCTTTAGGGTTAAGAACAAACAGTCATGCCTGCTGAAATTTTGTAAGTTCTTTGACATTGTTTTCCTTTGCCCTGTCCTTTACATCCTTTGTTACATGCCCTTAAATTTTACCCTTGACATATCCATGGGTCATATCAAAATCCATAATTTTGGCCCCAAAATCTGCCCTTGGCTTACACATGAGGTTGACTTATAGTCAAGTATATACGGTAATATGCAATGTTAAAACACTAAACAAGAACTAAGACACAAAAGGGCACAGACCCACTGATCCAAACTGTAATACTTGAAAAACAGAATCTAAAACAGAATAAAAAAATTCTCTATTACAAATCCAATTAAATAATCCTATTAGGATTATTAGTATCCCTAACCACAAATTACTACTTTGGTCATGTCCTTATTACTCAAAAAGCTCACAGATGACTTCCAATCTTCCACAGTTCTTCAATTTGGCTTGTCCTTTAAAACCCACGTAAATGTGGCTGTTTGGGCAAATACTGTGGTATTACCCGTCCAGTCATCTGTCATCAGTACTTCTGTCAATTTCCAAATTTACTGAGCATTTTGCACATAGAAATATTTGGCTGTATGCAGTCTACTTGAGATTTCATGGCCCTGTTTTTGTTGGCTGTCTCTCTGCTACCTGAGCATATTCTTTGTTCCCACTGGACCAACTGTCAGACTAAAACACATTATGAGTGGTAAGATCAGATGCGTTTGTACAGTTAGGGAACCAGATCATTAGACGTGTCCAGTGCTGAATGTAGTGGCATTGTGATATCCAGGGATAGGGAAAGTCTTATCATTAGGTATCTGCATCAAACAGTAGATTTGGGGTGCTTTGAAAACCTAGTAAATTGTATATTAATTCAATTTATTATTCTGTTCTTGCTGTCATGAAGACAGGAGGAATAGAGGGGAAATGCTTGTAGGATTTCCTGACTCATTTGTAACTTTATCTGGTTGGTTGGAGGGATGTACTTGTGTTTTTTCCCCTGTACTTCAGGCAGCAAAATGTCCTGATGGTGTTTGTTGGTGTGTGGGATGGAATTACCTTAATCTTTGTGACAGAATCATGGCCTGGTATTGTCATCTTCATAATCTTGTGGTTAAGTATGGGGAGAAAAAAGAACTACTGGCAAACTAAATTGAAATGATGAGATGCCTTTCTTACTTGTTTTTTAGGAGATCTGTATCAGCCTAGGGTTGCATTCTGTGTTTCTTGGAGAGAAAGTAAATGGTTGAACATCTATGGTGTGGATGTGCCATTGCATTGTGTTCAGTGTTTCTTTTTGACAAAGGGACAATTTTTAAACATCCAGCATTTGGGGCAGGATGTTAGGGTATGTTAATAAATAAATTCCACTTGATCACTGTAATGTGTGTAAATAAAATAACAAATAGAAAATGATTTAAGGAAATACTGATTGGTTTCCCTCATCATTTTTGTCTTAGAAGTTGTGCACTGGTTCCCCTGACTCTGAGAAAATGTGTTGGCTTAATGCTTGAAGGTTCCAGCCAACTTTAGCTGACAAAACAGTCTTCTAATTTCACTGGAGATGAAATATGTCTTTTTAATTTTATGAAACTGCTTGTATTAATGTTGCACTATTGTACTTGCCAAAAGGAGATTTAAAACATGCAACTAATTTTGTTTTTTTTCCTTAATGCTTAATTAGTACTCTGTTCTGCAGTAACTTGTTCACAGAGGAGCTGTGCAGAAATTTTCACATCTGAAGAGGAAGCTGTTCAGTAGCTAGTCCCCCCCTCCTGCTCTGTTTTGCTGTGGGCATGAAAAGCGTACCTTCACTTAAACTTCATTTTCATAAAAGGCATTTCCCCCCACTAAAAGACAAAAACATGCTTTTGTCTTATACAGCAAAAGGGGAAAAAAAGCATTAATATTTAGAACAATCATGAAATAAAAAGCTGTGGGTTGTAGTTTTCCTGGAGGAAGTGGGAAAAGAGAGAAATAATAGCTTACTACGTTAATTTTTTTTTTCCTGGAGTTGTTTGAGTTGCTCTGTACTATTGTCATGCAACAAAGGCTAAGTTTCTAGTTAGGGGGAAGGATCCTCTTCCAAACAGAGTTCAAAGGCTGAAGTGCCTTGGGATCTGCCAGATGGAAAGATGTGGAGCTTCTAGATGTGGCTGAGTGCATAAGCTGAGGTTTCATTAGTGTTCTCAATTGCTTTTGTTTCTTAAGATGGGCTGGAATCCAGTCAGGCATTTCAGATGCACTTGAGGTTCTCGGCATAAGCCCTGTACAATTTTACCTCTTTTTGTTAAACAGCAGAAATGTGCCCCATGGTGGATCGCAAACTTTTGCTGCAGCGTTCCTTGCCCTTTTTTATTTTTAAAATTTGTAAACTGACCTTCATTATGTTTTGATGGTGTTCCTGGACACTTCCTGAAGGAAGCCATGTAAAGTGATATCTGTCCCAGTTTTTCTCCACTGGATGACCACTTGGAAATCACACAACACCCTAAAAACAGGGCATATAAATGTTAATGACCATGTTTGTGCGTTACTTTTTCTGTAATTGGTTTTCTAGTTTTCTGTTGGAAAGTCTCGAATGTAAATATTTGATATTGACATTTGGTTTTATTCCCCTGGTTCTATACATGAGAATATTACTGTACTGGTGTGCACTAATGACTACAGATTTTAACTTCTGTGATAATGGCTTTTATTTTAACAGTGAAATGGAAAACAGAATTGGTAAATTACACGCTGTATTTTGTTTGCGTGCTCCATCTTTATATCCAAGCAAAAT
This sequence comes from Phrynosoma blainvillii, assembly GCA_026167975.1. NCBI lineage: Eukaryota > Metazoa > Chordata > Lepidosauria > Squamata > Phrynosomatidae > Phrynosoma > Phrynosoma blainvillii. Next base: position 6,952,154 of record JANUYF010000007.1, on the reverse strand, counting down.
GCAGAGCTTCACTTAGGTGTATGCTCGAGTAAAGGAATGTGATGCCTCTTAAATTTTTCATCAAACATTAGAGAAGCCATTGTCTGAAAGTACACTGTTGGCAAAAGGATGATTTAAATCAAAGAGGTAATGTCACTGAAAATGTTTCGTGATTGAAAATGGCACTTTGCCATGCATGCTCAACCAAATCTTCTGGAGCCCTTTCTTTCATTCTTAAGGGCCATTTAAAGTGCTGTGCAGAGAAAGAGCTGTGTTTAGTACAGGAGTGTGTTTAACCGAGTAATGCAGCTAGTCACCCGTATGAGAATGCCAGTATCATATGTGCATTTGTAAAAGCATTGTGTCGTATCAAGCTGTGTTCTTGCAAAAGGCAAGGCTTTTTAGTCAACAGAAGCTTTCATGAATGGGATAGGGATGGAAACCATATTTGCTAGTTTCCCCCTTTGGAACATTTTGCCTTTTTTCATGGGAGGCTCTGCAGGATGAGAGCATTCAATGAATGCAAGGACAGAGTTATGTACAGCGCATGCATACTTCTAAAGCAGGGGTAGGCAACCTTTTTGAGCCGGGGGCCGGGTTGCTGTCCCTCAGACAATTGGGGGGCCGAAGCACCAAAAATAAATAAATAAATAAATAATAAAAATAGTTTTTTAAAAAAATTAAAAAATATGTATGCACACTCTCTCAGCCCCAGAAAAGCCATGGCAAAACCCCGTGGAGATTTTGCCAAGAAAACCCCAATAACAAGTAATAACAACAATAATCAATATCATCATGGCAGGCAGCAGTGGCGGCGGCAGGACCAGCCTGGGGCCGGTCCAAAGACCTCGTTGGGCCGCATCCGGCCCCCGGGCCTTACGTTGCCTACCCCTGTTCTAAAGGGTCCATTTAAGGGGTCTTGAAAATTTTTAAAGAAATGTAATAAATACTGTACAGTGGGTTCTTGATATCTACAGGGGGTTAGTTCTGCGATACTTTCTCCCCAGATACTCAAATCTGGGGATATTCAATTTCCATTATATAAAGTGGTGTAGTAAAATGATTTAGCTTACACATTGTAAACCACTTAGGGAGTGCTTAAGTGCACAGATAAGCGGTATGGAAATGTACTTGCTATTGCTATTATTATATAAAACTGCAAAATCAAGGTTTGCATTTTGGATTATTGGGGTGAGGGGTATTTTCAAGCTATGGATATTTAGGCTGCTGTCACACTGCAAAATTAATGCAGCTTGCCATTGTTTTAACAGTCATGGCTCCATCCGATGGAATCCTGGGATTTTTAGTTTGCTGTGACACCAGAGCTCTCAGACAGTACAGGCTAAATATCTCACAAAACGACAAATTACTGAATATCCTACAGACAGTTCTTAGTAGCTGCTGTGGAAAAGCTCTCTAGGAAAGACTTTTTATCAACCTGGACAGCTGTCGTATGTTGGAAGGGAGACTGTTACATTGGATGGTCTTATGGCCTGACTGTGGTGCAAGGCAACTGGATCATGTTTTGCTTGTTCCAGCAGGTTTTAGAGCTAGTTGAATAACGATAGCCTATTCTGAAGATATAATGTTGCACTCCTCTTCTGTTTGATGATGTTGGTCACCATTTTGATACAAGGTTTTAGAAATAAATTGCAAAGCCAGGGTATAAGTATTCTCATTAGCAGGAAGAGTGTTTCCTCTTCTTCTGCATATTGGACACTAACAGAATTTGATCTTAGGATGTTACATTTTAAAATTAATTTATTCCCATTGTGCCTAGCAGTTTGTTACATTGCTTGTTACTGTTACATCAGAAGTATTTTGTTCTTACTATGTTAGCAAAGTCTTGCCAGTTCGTTACTTTTTAACTGTTTTTTAAAATACCAAAATGCCCCCAAATGTCCCAATATGACATCTCCCAAATGGACATTTCAGGAGTTATTGGGAAATACTACTCACTGTCCTAAACTGTAAACATGTTGCCAGTTATCAGTAGTGATATTACCGTACTAATGATTACACACCCAAAAGGTGATATCTTACAAGTAATGTCATTGCTTTCCATGGGTTACTTCCAAGTTCTGCATGCAGCTTTTATTGTTTTTACTTTATTGTTAAGGGTCTGATGGAAAGAAAAGGCCTGCTGTTCAGACTGAGGTCAACTTTGTGAAACTTAACTGCCTGTGAAACTTCCATTTGTTTTCTTCTGTTAGCAGCAAATTAGGTCAGCCATTGACTAAGGAGAGCGAAGCCATAATGTTTGTCTTCCTTGCCGTTGTTAAACAGGATTGTCACTAGAGGGTCAGATTAGTGCTTATTGAACTGGAGCAATGGCAGCAAGACTTGCCAGCCTCAGGTTAGTCCTCTTTCATGAGAATTTGAGGGCAGTTGCTTTAGAATTGATAGCATAGAGAACATGATACCAAATATTATTATTTCAGCCTTGCATTTATCCAGTGACTGATTGTATTTTGAGGACAGTTCTACACTGAGACTTCTTGTTACATTGCTTATTTTCTTTCTTTTTTATATAACCAAATTCAAGTAATCAAGGAAATATTTCCTTTCTGGCATATAAGTAGAGGTACAGAGAAGTTTTCAAATCATAGTGTAGTAGTTTGAGTATTGGACTATGACTCTGGAGACCAGGGTTTGTGTCTCCACTAAGCCATGGAAAGGCACTAGGTGACCAAGCTCTCAGCCTCAGAGGAAGGCAGAGGCAAACCCTGTCTGAACAACTCTCACCAAGAAAACTGCATGATAGGTTATCTTTAGGGTCACCATAAGTCAGAAATGACTTGAAGGCATGCAATGACAAATACATAGAGAGAAGTTTTCAAATCATCCTGGGTAATGCAGACATTCAAAGCAGCTCAAAGGAAAGGGAACAGCTCATGGATTCCCCCCTGGGTTGAAGATACTGCAGTGTTCAGTATCAGTGAATGGGAAAACAGGTGCCATTCAGGACCTGATCCTGGAGGAACAAGGTGACCTGGCCTGTATTACAGAGACCTGGTTGGATGAACCTGGGGGGATTAATCTCTCAAGCTTTGCCCATCAGGATTCTCTGCAGCAGTAGGCGATACATGGACAGTGGGGAGGTGGAGTAGCAGTGGTCGATCATGATTCCATCCCCCTGACCAGATGTCCCCTTGCACAATCTACAGGTTTTGAGTGTGTGCACCTAAAGGTGGGTAGCCAGGATAGAATAGGGATTCTGTTGGCGTACTGCCTATCCTGCTGCTCAACATTCTCCCTTCCTGAGCTAGCCGGGGTGATCTCAGGGTTGGTGTTGGGGTCTCCTTGTCTAGTAGTGCTGAGGGACATCAATATCCATGCTGAGACTGCCCTTTCAGGAGTGGCTCAGGACTTCATGGCCTCCGTGATAACAATGAGTCTGTCCCAAGTAGTATCTGTCCCTACTCATGCTGCTGGGCACACTCTGGACCTTATTTTCTGTGCTTGGTGGAGTGATGATGATCTTGATGTGGAGGAATTCTCCACAGTTCCCATTGTCATAGATCATCATCTGGTCAGGTTTAGACTCACTGGGACTCAGAACCTCTGCAGGGGATTGATTAAGATAGTCTGCCCCAGAAGGCTGATGGATCAAGATGGATTCCTGAAGACTCTTGGGGAGTTTCCTGTCACCTTGGTAGGCAGTTCTGTTGAAGCCCTGGCCAACCTTTGGAATAGGGAAATGGCCAGGGCCATGAACACAATAGCTCCTGAGCGTCCCCTCTTATGGAGTGGAGCCAAACCAGCTCCCTGGTTCTCTAGGGAGCTGATAGTGATGAAGTGAGTGAGAGCGACGTTGGCGGAAGACCTGAAGTGAATCTGACTGAACACAGACTAGAGCCTATTTGGACTGGCTCAAGGTGGTGGACTTTTCTTCATTGGACATCTTTAAACAGTGGTTGGGTGACCATCTCTCACCCAATTTTAGCTGTGAATGTCCCTTGTGATCTCTTCCAATTTTGTGACTTTAGATGGACTTTAGATGGACGAATGGTCTGATATTATTATTGCCATATAGAGAGATCTTGTAGTACCTTTGAGACTAACTGAAATAAAGACGTTGACAATGTGAGCTTTCATAGACTTCAATCTATTTCCTCAGATGCTAAATTTACTAAATCTCATGCTGCCAAGTTCTTTTATTTCAGTTAGTCTCAAAGGTGCTACAAGATCTCTCTACATACTGATTCTACAGACTAACATGGCTATATCTTTGAATTCTGTTATTGTTAATATTATTATTTTAAGGCAGCATAATATAATATAGAAGGCAGCTGCTTATTATATTAAGGCAGCTCCTGTGGAGGAAATGAATCCTATTATGCATATCTAAAAAGTTATAGTAACAAGTGTGTCAAACATAAAATAAGCATAGCTTACACTGACTCTTTGTGACATTTCCCCCTCTGCTTTCTAAGAGTTTAAGGTGGTGTAAATATGTTTTCCAATCCCTATTTCCATCCTCAAAATAAATTTGCATGATAGATTATACTGAAACTCATCCGGTAAGTGTTGCTGCTGACTTGGATTTGATTGAAAACTGCTTTAGTGGCCACGGTTTGATCTATTACACCACCCTGGCTCTCTAGTCAAATCATATTAATGGCATTGTTGCCTATTGTGTTACGCAAACAAAAATCCACAACATCCATTGTGTTATGGACACTGTTGCATCCCTTCTTCTACCCCTTCTTGTCTTTTTTGGCAAAATAAATAGCTGAAGGAGAATGCTAGAATTTCCCCTTGCTACTTTCACTTGTCCAGCTGGATGGATTCCCTTCATTTTTAGTTTTGCTATGTCCTAGTTTTGTTAGTTCAAGGGATTAATTCAAAAAGTTTTTGGGGAGATTTGGGAAGGGAACTTTTCTAGATAAGATGCACCAGATCTATATTGAATGTATACAAATTACAAGAAAAAAGAAAGAGTCTTCTTTTCACCAGTGCTGGCTTGTTGGAAATTATTGGACTGATTTGCTCATATTGTTGGGTAGTCAGCCTAGTCAACAGTTACAAATTGTTTTTGTTTTGGAACCAATTTTAAATAAATACAAATGGCAATTCAATATCAAACCTTATTTTATTAAAGCAGTAAACATGTGGCCAGTTTAAGAACACAACTACTCACAACTTAAATAAACAATGGACACATAATAAAACAACCTCTAAACTCTAAGTTTCCTTGTTACATTTGCCTGGAATAGAAACATAGGGGAAACATAGTTTGCATATGTTGAAATTGGATTCATCTGTGTGCAGTGAATTATCCAGATAATTAAAGTTGCTTGCTAGAATGAATGGCTTTAAAAAAGCAGGAAAATTGCTACGTCTTAAATACTGAAAGCATGTAATTGCAGAGAATGGTATAAATTTATGTGACGTCTCTTGTTCTGTAATCTAAGTTATACCCTGTTGTTGTAAACTAACTTTCTCTTGCCTCAGGGTGTTTGTAGAAGTGAAGCAGCCTATGTTTAATAGCTTGTATTTCTCTGCGTAAACAACATTCAAAAGAATACCACAACATGCTCAAAAAGGAAGTGGAACAAATAGTCACCTATTTTCCGTTCAATTTCTTAATACTGATATACTTCAACTATTGTCCTGTTGAGTATTAACACAGTAATTTGAATATTTCTGGTTGAAGTCATTAAGCTATATTATAATGAGAACTTGGAAGAAGAATTACTGCTTGTTTGTAATAGTTTACAGGAGGGAAAAAGAAATCTTAACACCTTTTACCTACCGTATTTTCCGGCGTATAAGACGACTCACGTATAAGACGACCCCCCCATTTTTCCAGTCAAAATATAGAGTTTTAGCACCTCTATCCTCATTATCCTTATATCCGGCATATAAGACGACCCCCCCCCCACTTTAGCCACAGATTTTGCAGGTAAAAAAGTAGTCTTATATGCAGGAAAATAAGGTATTTGCATCTCAACTTCCAGCTTAACAAATATAAGAGGAATCATGCTGGATTGAACGAAAGACTTGTCTAGTCCAGCCTTCTGCTCCCATAAACTCCAACTAGTCCTTAAACCAGGGCATAAATCAGGGGTAGGCAACCTTTTTGAGCCGGGGGCCGGGTTGCTGTCCCTCAGACAATTGGGGGGGGGGGGGGGGCGAAGCACCAAAAATAAATAAATAAATAAACGAAATTTAATTAAAAAAATTAAAAATATGCATGCACACTCTCTCAGCCCCAGAAAAGCCATGGCAAAACCCCTGTGGAGATTTTGCCAAGAAAACCCCAAGAACGAGTAATAAAAACAATAATCAATATCATCATGGTGGGTGGCGGCGGCGGTGATAGGGCCGGCCTGGGACCGGTCTAAAGGCCTCCGGGGGCCGCATCTGGCCCCCAGGCCTTAGGTTAGCTACCCCTGGCATAAATGCACTAACATTCTTCCTCTTCTGTCCCCAGCAGCTAATAAGGAAAGGAAGAGTGTTTCAGGCTGTAGATAGAGACATCATGACTAGTCACAATTAATCTGTGGCTGAGACATGGAAGAGGAAGAGGATTGAACTGCTCTTGGCCTTCTTTTCAGAACATTTGCTGGACTACCCATTTCTGCTCAGTTTTGCCCTTATGATCAGCAAGTAGTTGAAACTGTATCACACATTTTGATCTCGTGTGTTTTTTATAACCAGTGCCATAACCAGCTGATTGCCTCTTTACTGAGATGCAAGCCGGACTGTTCAGAATTATTTCACATCAATATGTTGTTGCAAGACAAATGCACAAGTATTACCCTGTTGGTTGCAATTTTTTTTGTCACTGGCAATTAAAATTAGAGAAAGCGAACTACTAAAAAGGAGTCTGACTAACGGATTAATTAATGCTATAATTATATAATAATCAAGATAATCCCCAATGTCGCAATCCAATCTAACAACTTAATTTTATTCTTAACTGTCTGCATTTTAATGAAAACTTTTTATTTTATATTGCTTGTAGGTTATATGTAAACTTTTCATTTATATGTTTACGTTACTGTATGCCTTGACGGGTTCATTGACCATAAATAAAGATTGAATTGAGTTGAAGTATGCTGGCTGAAAAAAGCCAACTTCCCCACCTATGGAAGGGTGAAGAGGATGAAGTGCATAAGGGAATCTTAGTTCTCTCCATTTACTGAGGTTTTCTGTTATGTCAGATCGGTGAATAAAGGTGGGTACAGTGAGTTTTCTGAGGTCCAGGACTTAGAGGAAAAAGAAGGGCCGAGAAAAAGGCAGAGCTTGCTTGCATGGCCATAGACCACGTTAGGCCAACCTCCAGGGCTGGAGGTTGCCATGCTAGAATGTATTTTAGGGCAAGAGTGTGTATATTATCTGCAATTATAAAATATTTGAGCCAACTTCAGAATCTGATTTTTCTAGTCTTGAAGTACTATGTGGTTTTGATTTTTTTTTTTTTTTTTGGATAAAAGAACATGAGATAAGTCAAATTTACATCATGTTGCTTTGCTTGAATGCATATCTAGTTCTTCCCATTTCTGTTTGTTGCCTACACTTGGATAGGCAGGTGGATGAAAAGTCTCTTTGGTAAATATGGTAAATACAGTCAGTCCTCCATATCCATGGATTCTTTATCCATGGATTCAAGCATCCACGGATTGAATTTCTTTAAAATACATATATATAAAAATTCTAAAAAGCAAACTTTGATTTTTGCCATATTATATGAGGGACACCATTTTATTATGCTGTTGTATTTAATGAGACTTCAATATCCATGGATTTTGGTGTCTACTGGGGATCCTGGAACCAAACTCCAGGGGATACCAAGGGCTTGTTGTAGTAAATAAACAACTTTAGTCATAATATGAGACTCAGATTCAGCTGCACCTTGTCTCTTATTCTATAGGTTATTTCCACGATTATTTTAAAACTTATTTCTCATCATCTGATCTTGGTGTATCTTTTGTTGCAGGCTTTGAAGCGGCAAAGTCCTTTGCACTCCATGGTGCACACGTCATCCTTGCATGCCGGAATATGTCAAAAGCTAATGAAGCCGTGCAACACATCTTGGAAGAATGGGTAAGAGAATGATGCCCTTCTTGACTCTAATTAGTCTTGACCATGACCAAATGATGTTGGAAAATATAAAAGTAGATATTTGTAAAAGCAATAAATCTGCTTATCATCAGTTCCTGTGAAGTCAGAAGCTTTCTTGGAGGAAGTCCTTTTGTTACCAGTTGTTTGAAGGTTTATGGTCAGTGTCACAAATTGAATCTTTCTAGTCTGTTCCGTTTCTACCTGCACAGTTATCTAACTGCTATTATGCATGTGCTTTGGTATTAACTCCTTCAATGCATCTGAAGAAGTGGATTGAAATCTGTGAAAGCTGATGCTAAAATAAATCAGTCTTAAAAGTACTGCTAGATTCCTTCTTTTGCCCCCCTCCCTTTTTCCATTTTATGCTGTGGCAGACTAACAGAACCATGTTTTTGGAAGCCATTAAAATGATAGCACGATGCATTAGTAATGACCAGTGTTTCTTGTTACTTGCAAGAAAGTTTGACCCAGAAATTATGTCTTTAAGCATGATGATGTGGATGTTTTTGTTGTTAACATGATGGCTCTTATATTTCTAAATGCCATATCAAAAAACAGTTTTTCACAAGAATGGTCATTCCTGTTGGCAAAATGCTTAGCCATAGCTAGCATTAACCAATTTTTTTCCAATCCTGATTAAGATTCTGAATTTATATTGATAATGATGTTAATGAGCTGAATGTGGGAAGAGAGTGAGTTGGGGTGGGTATCAATTAGACTTGTTTGCTATTGAGTTAAGAGAAAGTGGAATCAGTTGAAAAGTGGAACCCAGATTATTTTAGTTTGCAAATGCAACTGGGGACAGTTGTCTTCCTTGCATGCTGTGTTTATTATTTAACTATGAACTTGGCCTACTTGTACACCAGTGTGAAAGAACAGTGATTTATGTTATTTTTATTGATAACTGGTATAAATGGGGATAATTTTAAGTATGTAAATTCATTTCTTGTAAATACAAGGGATTTGCAGAGAATAGAGAGTGAAAACAACATTTTCTATGTAGGTGAGCCAGGTCTAGGTGTGGAGAAAGTGTGAGAGCTGGAAGAACCTGAAAGGAGAAGCTGAGCTGAACACTGTGGAAAGATAACTAGAAGAGTATAAATGAAATGAAGACAAGAGAAGGCCCAGCAAAGAGACAAGCAGAGAAACAAGAAGTATCCCAGGAAAGGCATCAGAAGCGTAGAAATAGCCAGGGTGCAAGGCTTGATCTCTGGGGAAACCATTTTGAGAGAAAAGCTTGCCAATAAGCCTCTGTAAAGAACTGGAACTGTGAGGAAGAGAACAGGAAAAATATAAGACCAATATTTCTTATGGAGTGTGATTAGATATGTTAAGAGGAATCTGTTTATCCTTTATTTGCTTTGCAGTTGCTCATTTGGGACTTACTGTATTCTGAAGCAAACTTTTAAAAAATAGGATAGACTTGTGAGCTCTGATAAAAGAAAAAGGGGTTTTATCTTAAAAGCTTATTGCATATTTAAATAATAGTACCTGATCCGGTTTAAAATTTAAATCAGGCAGCATCCTGATATTATCAGAAGGATTTAGCTGCCGAAATCACTCCCCAAGTCCATCCTGGGTCCATCCCAGCGGTGCTCAGCGTGCCTCTTTTCGAGGCCAGGACTTTTCCAGTGTAAGAAAATGGCAGTTGGAGCAGCCCTGGGAGTGGGGATGGTGGCTAAATTGTTCTGATAATATCAGGATGCCACCCGATTTAAATTTTAAATGGGATCAGGTAAACTGTATTATTTAAGAATGCGATAAGCTTCTTAGATTAGTAAACCTTTTGATTAAATGCATCTGAGAAAGTCTATGAAAGCTCATGCTGCCAACTTCTTTATTTCAGTTAGCCTCAAAGGTGCTACAAGACCTCTCTACATACCTTTACATACCAGTAAAGTATGTGCTGCAAGATCTCTCTACATACCAGTATTGCTGTGGCTTGCAGTTATTGGTCACCCGCCCCATGCCTAAAGCCTATCACTCTACCAAAAAAGGGGATTCATTTGTGGAATAAAAGGTTTGGGGCTGGGTTTGTACAAACAGTGTCACAAGTAAAGACATCCATGAGGTGGCAGTGGAAGAGGTCGAGAGGGAGGGAATAAAGGATTGTATGCACCCTGAGACAAGGTGAGGCTGATCCATGACAACCAGATTTGGTTAATTGTGACCATGTAATCAACATGGGGATGAACGTTGTTTTTTTTCTCAGAGTGAATTAGAGAACAAAGGTTCCCCATTGTCTTTGTTTCAAATTGCTTCGGATGCAGTACAGTCTCCTCGGTAAAGTTGTGTAGCCAGAGCACCTTTGATGCATCTTTGTAATGGCTTTGTTGTTGTTTATTGAGAAGACTAATTAACTTTGATTATTACACTAATATTATGGCACTTTTGACAGTCTCTCAGATTTATGGCTCTGGGAAAAGAAACAAATGGAATGCAGGTGCTGGAGCAGAAAGAATAACTTATTACTGAACATTAATTATTTGAATTGTGAAGCTAAGAGAGAATTAGTTGATGAATTATGGGATGCTGACAATTTATATCCCATTGTATGCAAAGATGGGAATGATATAAAAGACAACAGCTACTTGAAGAAGAGTTGGAGAAGAAGGAAAACACATCTGCTATAAATTTATGTGTCTAATTTTAACTGATTGGTTGTTGGTGTTGTTAACTGCTCCTGAGTCGACCTCGACTCATGATGACAATGTGAATGAGACATCTCCTTGACTCTGCTTAGGTCATGTAGATTCAGGACCATGGCCTCCCTAACTGAGTCTATCCATCTGGTGTGCAGTCTTTCTCTCCCTCTACTATTTTCTACCTTCCTACCATTATTGTCTTTTCTAATGAGTCATGCCTTCTCACGATGTAGACAAAGTATGACATCCTCAGTTTCATAATCTTTGCTTCCAGGGAGAATCATAGAATGAAAGACTTGGAAGAGACCACAAGGGCCATCCAATCCAACCCCAATCTGCCATGCAGGAACTCTCAATCAAAGCATTCTCGACAGATGGCCATCCAGCCTCTATTTAAAGACCTCCAAAGAAGGAGACTCCACCACTCTCCAAGGGAGTGTCTTCCACTTACTGTCAGGAAGTTTCTCCTTATGTTGATGTGGAATCTCTTTTGCTGTAGCTTGCATCCATTATTCTGGGTCCTGCTCTCTGGAGCAGCAGAAAACAAGCTTGCTCCCTCCTCAGTATGACATCCCTTCAAATATTTAATCAGGGCTATCATATCACCTCTTAACTGTCTCTTTTTCAGGCTAAACATACCCAGCTCCCTAAGTCTTTCCCCATAAGGCATGGTTTCCAGACCCTTCACCATTTTGGTCACCCTCCTCTGGACACAATCCAGTTTGTCAACATCCTTCTTGAATTGTGATGCCCAGATCTGAACACAGTATTCCAGGTGAGGCCTGACCAAAGCAGAAGAGAGTGGTACTATTACTTATCTTGCTGTAAACACTATACAGTTGTCCCTGCCCATTCGTGGACTTGGGATTCACGAATTTGGTTATTTGCGATCTCAGCGTGAGCCCCACCACCTCCTCCTCCCATATTTGGGATAGCAGGCTCTAGCTGTTCCAGGCATTGGAGGAGGAGGTGGGCAGGACTTGTGCTGTTCACAAATTTTCCATATTCACGGGGGTCTTGTTCCCCTAATCCTTGCGAATGTGGAGGGATGACTGTACTTCTATTGATGCAGCCTAAAATTGCATTGGCCTTTTTAGCTGCCACATCACACTGTTGACCCATGTTTAACTTGTGGCTTACCCGGACTCCTAGATCCCTTCCACAGGCTTGATCTGTTCTAGGACCAATTTGTTTGTCTTTTTGGATGTCCACAGTATCCTCAGCATTCTTCTCCAGCACCACATCTCAAACAAGTTTATTTTCTTTCTGTAAACTTTCTTCACTGCCCAGCTCTCACATCTGTACATGGTGATGGAAAATGCAATGCCTTGGATGATTCTAACTTTAGTGCTCAGTTTTATATTTTTACACTGATTGGTAGAACCTGGCAGAGTTTGTTCTCTGCTTGCCATAGCTTTCAGGAGCTCAGAATTGATTTCATGTTTAGCTGGGGTGGCAGAGGAGGAGTTCGTGGAGGCTGACAATGTGCAAATTCAGGGTCGCCCATCAAGCTTACCACTCCATCTTTGTTAGTCTGACCTACTCCATAGGATTGCTGTGAAGCTAAAAACATGACACCATTGTATATGTCACTGTGAATCCCTTGGTGGTAGTAAAAATGTGTGCTCATGACGTGTGACTTAAAGTGAGAAGGACATATTCCTGTTTGGTTTACAAACTGTCTTGAGATTATCATTGCACATTGAAGGATACCGATTTAAAACTATGTGATAATTTCTTAGACTGGGGAAAAAAAGGGGAAATTAGAATTTTAGAGCTATGATTCATTTTAATCAGAAAGAAATTGTCAAGCATAAATCTCTCCTTGAGTGGTGGAAAAGGCCCTAAAGCAGCAAGGAAAAAAATATCAATACTTTGCAAAGGAGGAATGATTGTTCCAATTCGCAGCTTAATTGACTTTAAGGCTTAATGAAAAACACTCCAGTACAGTTTGTAAACACATTTGCTCAGGAGAATGCTGAAATCCTATGCCACGAGCTGAAGAACTCGGGGGCTTATTTTGTATTATATTATCGACATCATTGAATGAAGGAGTAATGATTGATTGAGGGTTTCACAGCTCCTGACTGTAGCCATCTCCTTAAGAAATACAGTCGTTCCTTCCGATTCGCAGGGGATCTGTTCCAGACTCCCCTGCGAATTGGAAAAAACACAAATATCGGAGCTCCATTGTTTTTAATGGCTATGCGGCCCCGTGCGCGTGCCATTTTGTCCCTCCTGGCTTCCTGTCCGTAGAAATTCAAAACTGCGAATGGGAATTCAGCAAATCCAGAGGGACAACTGTACTTTAGAATGTAAACAAGGAAAATTATAGGGAATGCTCCAAACTCCCATGAACAGACAGCTATGTATAAGGAAATACACAGCCTAGTCATAGGAAAATCCTGTACAGTCGGCCCTCCTTATCCGCAGATTTTTTTTATCCACAGATTCAAGCATCCACAGCTTGAAAATAATTCAAAAAAGTATACATTCCAAATAGCACCATTTTGGGACACCATTTTGCTCTGCCATTATATTTAATGGGAACTGAGCATCCACGGATTTTGTCATCCATGGAACCAAACCCCAGTGGATAACAAGGTCCCACTGTAGTATTTTTTAGATTTTTAAAAGGTTGTCCAAGAAGAAAATTGTTTTTGGATTTTGATTCATTTTTCTTGTACAGTGCTCTAGTGCAAGGTGTAAAAATCTGAGTTGAAGAACACCCTTGGATCCATACTGTAGCATTTAAATTGCATGTTTTTGTATTGATGCATTACCGCTCCCATGCAATTTTCTCCTTTAACCTTTTGATTCTCACTCTATATATCCTTCTGCTTAATGTTTCAAGTGCTCTCCTGTTTCTGAGTTAACACTAAATTTGTTTGATAAGTCCAATACACGTATAAACATCTCAATTTCTAGGTTTATGTAATTTTGCAGAAGGGTAGAATTTTAACTTGAAAGCTCCTCAAAGATTAAATTAAACCTCTTGTTCTACTTGGATGAAATGCTTACAGATTTTTGCAGCAACACCCAGTTTCTTCACGTAGTGAGAAGCTAGTATAATGTCTAACTTGGGTTCTCAAATTGCACAGTAATGGCCGTAAGCTTTTACTGTTGCCATGCTTTCTGCACTTCGGATATCCAACAATACTGAGGACCCATGGTTGAGAACTACTAAGTCATGGGTTTGGTTTCCAACTGAGGTGTGTGCAGTGGAGATGTAATTCATTGGGTAATATTTCAAAAAGCCAGTGAGAGCTGTGCATTAATATCTTTTTGTATATTAAACAGCCAGAGGCACTTTTGAAAATGGTGTAAGGGCTTTCTTTATGATGACTTTGCTATTTGGGAGCAGGTTGCTAATATCTCTGCATTATATCTTAGAGAGATGGAGCGGATGCTGTATACTTACCTGGTTTCTGCTATCAGAAAGGGATAACTGTTTGAATCAGCATCACTTGTATGTAAATTGATGGTAGAAGTACTCCAAATTGTACCATAGAATGAATCTGCCAGGTTTGCTTTTCTGAAGCTATATCTCATATTGTTGGATAGCACCAAAGCATAATTTATGTTCCATTCTTTCTTGAAGCTCCTCCATCTTTTTCATAGAGGGTGTTTCTTTTATCCAAAATGCTTGGGGCCAAAACTGTTTTGGATTTTGTATTTTTTGGATTTGGGAATATTTGCATATATGTAATGAGGTATCCGTGAGATGGGAACCAAGTCTAAATATGAAATTCATGTTAGTTTCATGTAAACCTTACATATATAGCTTGAAGCTAATTATGTGCATGAGACAAAGTTTGTGTACATTGAACCATCAGAAAGCAAAGGTGTCACTAACGCAGCCACCCATGAAAAAAGTCTTGAATTTTAGAGTGTCTTAGATACTCAGATAAGGGATACTCAACCTGTTGTTGTTTTTTACTTCAGAGACAACTGAGCCAATGGGTCCTTGTCCTGATGCACTTGTGTAGCCAATTAGCTGGGGACAATGTGGAATACATCACATTGAAAATAATGCAATGCATATGGGTGAAATCTTTTTCTGTGTAAATGACTGGCATGCTTTTCAGTGTATATGTCCATCTGCACTGTGTACTTTCAATGGTATGCGTTTCTGAATGAACTTTCCCATCACATTGTAGGCTAACAAATCACTAGAAACAAGATGATAATAGAGCTGGATTGAGGTGAAAATCTTGGCATGCAATGCTATTGCATAGTCAAAAAAGCATCCAGGTCAGGCAGTGGGGCACCTTTCCTCTTTGTCACACATTCTTTCATAGTCATGGCAATGGGAGGGCTTAGTTTGCCTTCAAAGATGCCATCACAACATCAAATTTTGGCCACTGAGATGCCTTCATACTGACTGTATGTACCTGAATTGGTTGGGATCACAAGAAGCCCACCTCAATTAAAATCAGAGGGACTGCAAGAAACAGTGGTTGCTGATACTCAGAAAATACACAAAACAGTGGAAGGCTGGGAATTTTCTATGGACGGTCTTGTCATCCTTCCCAATGGTAGCATTCCCTCAAGTGACTGAACCTCCAAAACTTTCAGTGCATTATTCTTTAAAAAAAAAACAATTTGCAAAGAAAGGTAGGTGTTAAAAAGCAAATGGGTGAATTAAAATGATTTAGCAGCTTCACAAACAATTGCATGGATGAACTATTGAGATACATTTTTCCCCTTGTACTCCAAACATATGGCATGAATTTGCTTCTCTCATTACAGATGCTGAGAGAAGGGAAAGACAAATATTTATAGTACGTTCATGTTTTACAGTAAAAACACTGTTCAGTTTGTTTATACAGTTCCACTGTTACAGTTTTTATGGTTGGTAATGAAACCACTGTAAAATAGGGTCTGAATTATATAGCAGATGTGTTGAGCCTCTTGCACTCAGAAAGGCTGGCCCACTGTTGAATTGTGGATGTCATTTATACCAAATCAATGTCCTGAGAACAGCTGAACTGCTTCAGACCTTTTGTTTGTCTGCTTTGCCCCATTGCTGCAGTAAAGATGTGATTTTTATGATCCAAATAAATGCAACTGTTTTCTTAAAAGTAATTAGATTTTGAAATATAAAAGCACCATCTCCACTTTATGGAGGTAAGCAGAAGATGCTTTAAAAGATTTTGGCAGACAGTTTTCTGTAGTTTTTTTAATGGACTTGTGTGAGGTTTCGTTACTACTCGAAGTCACCCAAATATGTTTTGGTGATGTACAAAAGAGCATTGTATGTTAAGCCTATGATCAAGTGGACCTCAGATTCCTTACACAGTAACATTCCCCTGGTGTTTGGTTTCCTTAAGCGTATGACATGATATATCCCATTCATAGGAGAGAACAGAAAGGAGTGCTATGCAAAGCCATACACATGCGTCAAGAGTAATTTGACCATGACTTTGACTCATCTAATTTCTTTTGAAATCTTGTAACTTAAATATCTGGAATAAGACAATGTGAGGGATTTGACTAATAAATGTACTGCATCCTGTTGGGAATTTAGGATGTCAAAATTCAATTTACAGTTGAGAAATTAAGAATTGCAACATTGCACAGTAGTCATATTTCCAGGAAAGGCACATTGTCATAGCTACATTGTTGAGACCATTGCGCCAGTGGAGTGATCAGTCCGACCATTATACAATGGTTGCAGTATACGTCAGTCACTTTATGAGACTGTCTTGTATTTACACGCATAATGATGGAGCCATAGTGCCATAATATCCCAAAATATAGTTGCTGGGCCTGAGGCATTGCTGATGGAATTAGTTGCTTTTAAACTCATGTCTTCCATGTGGCCTTTCCTAGCTAGTTGGACATAATGCTAAATTAGGCTGGCCTTTTGTTTGACTCTTCACAGCTTATTATGTATACTTGAAATATCTGAAAATGCTATCTTCCATTCAGAATATAAATTCAGACTTACAGTGGTATGGGGCATTCACTATGAAAACCAAGATGGTGTCTGACAAGTTGCATCTCCCCATGAGACTGGCTGGACACTGACATCACAGGAGAGGCCCGTCTTCAAGTCCACCATCTTTGCAGGTATTGTTGGTAGGAATATGAGACAGGATCTTTTTAGTGGTTGTTTTGGGTTTTGGGATGCCCTTCCTAGGGAGGCTAGAACAGTCCTCATATTTATTTTCTTCTGTCAGCAGACGAAGACTACTTTTATCCAGACAGGCTTTTAGAACTGAGTTGTAGGGTCATGCTTTGTAGCTGTTGTTTGCCTTCATGTAGTTTCCGACTTATGGTGACCCTGTCACAGGTTTTCTTGGCAAGATTTGTTCAGAGAAGGTTTGCCATTGCCTTCCCCTGAGGCTGAGAGCATGTGACTTGCCCAATATCACCCAGTAGGTTTCAATCGAACCCCGGTCTCTGCAGTCGTAGTCCCAACACTCGAACCACTATGCCACATTGGATGTTTTTCTTCTTTTAAATTGTACGTTTTTAACTGTTTCCTCTTTTTAAAGTGTAAGTATTAAGCTGTTTTAATGCAGCTAATAGTTGAATTCTATTTTAATGTTGACTTTTTGTATGTTTTTACTCATATTGTAATTATTTCAGTTCATAAGCTTCCTTGAGTCCCAATGTTGGGGAGATTGTGGAATCTAAATAAAGATGCTGATGCTAATGATTGCAAGATGCTGACTGTATTTATTGAGATTATGTGTGTACGTACATATATGCACATTACCTACCCTTGCATAAACCAAGTTTTGCTTATAAATTAAATTTTGAAGAATTTTCACTTGCCAGTTATAGATTTCTTAAGCTTCTCTGGTAGAGAACTGACATGATATGCATGTTATATATTCCAGTAATGAAGATGGCCAGCTTAGTTTATGGTAAAGACACTACTAAGTGTTTATAGTACATTTCATACTTTACATGATTCCCTTTCTAATTCTGCTTATCTTTTCATTCTAATTCCCTAAAGGACATATAAAAGAACCCCTAAAGAGAGTAATTACTGCTCTACTTCTTAACCAAGGCTCCTTCTGCAAAGAGAATTCTGAGCTGCTTTTTAACGAAGGAAGTTTTAAATAAAAATGCAAATGAGCTGCTTTGTAACCACATTGTTTACCTACCTTGCCTCTTATTACCATGTTTGTATTGTTGGCAAATCCTATTTACAGTCATGTAGAAATTAACATTACTGGTCCTGAGGAAGGATTGTGGAAGGAAGGCTGTGCTTTGGAACCAATTAGGGTGAACCTTGTCTCCGCTGCGACTCGTGGGAGCAAGCATAGCCTTCCAATGTCAAATAATAACATTCGCTCAAGACTATACAGGCATACCACCATAATTACATTATTGGCCCTATTTTGCTTCTGCGGTTATTTTCATTTTCTGCATTTTAAAACCATCCAGCAGAATTTCTGGGCAGTGACTTATTAATACTGCCATTAATTTCAGTAGAAAGTCCTAGAGGAAAAACAACAACAAATGGAACAAATGGACCCAACAGCATCTGTTCTTGACCAGTGGGATTTTCCCCCCCTTAATCTTTAAGATGGGGTGGGATAGAAATAATAATAATAATAATAATAATAATAATAATAATAATAATAACAACAACTCTAGATTTAAGAATTTATTTTTTAATGTTTTTTCCCCCCGAGAGCATCAGTCGCCATTAAGTGTCCATGATTAGGGAAAGGATTGTGAGAATGGTTCAGGGTACTTGCAAAAGGAGATTTTCAATTGCTGAAAACAAGAAACCAACAAAAGTCCCAAAGGCAAAAAACAAACAAAAAAACCCCAAGATATATACCAAAAAAACCAAAGAAGGGGGTTATGCCAAAGCAATAAAAACTACCATGCCCCACCCAACTTCAAAAACAATGGTGTAAGATATATAGAAATATGGAAAGGATTAGCCAAACCCTGGAGCAGAAAAGCCCCTAAAATTACTAAAAGGGTAAAAGTACCCCACTAAATCACGTGCCAATAATGAAAATGTGTTAAAAGGCACAAAAAATCAAGGGCCAAATTTATAAAAGAATGACAGTGCCCGTAAAAAACACACTTGTAGTTAAAAAACAAACAAACAAATTACTAAAAGGGTACCATTTATCCCACTAAAGGATCTGCAAATGCAGAAAAAGGTAAAATGAAAATTCATAAACCAAGGCCAGACGCGTTTTGACTCTTGTCTTCCTCAGTGGCCTATCAACATTTAATTTATACATATGTCTATTACACAGCTCACACAATTATTATTATTATTAAAACTCTAGATTTAAGAATTTATTTTTTAATGTTTTTCCCCCCCGAGAGCATCAGTCGCCATTAAGTGTCCATGATTAGGGAAAGGATTGTGAGAATGGTTCAGGGTACTTGCAAAAGGAGATTTTCAATTGCTGAAAACCCCATTATGTACGAGGGTGTAAAGTTTTAATTATCACCTCTAGTTTGTTTTGCTTTGTAGTTGTTAACTTGTATCTATGTAGTCACCATCCAGATTTACACATTTTCCTCATCTGAATACCTGATATTGTAGAAGTCCGCAAATTATGCCTTACGAGGGGGTATCGTGAAGTAATAATTATCACCCGGAAGTTATTATGGTATATTGATGAAATTTTGTCAGTGTCATCATTGATCCCTAAGTTGTGTCCTTTATTTTTGTAACAGGTTATTCCAGAAGTGACTAAAGTGTAAAATTCTCGTAAGGTGCAATCTGCAGACTTCTACAGTAACGACATTCGGAGGGTCAAGAAACACTGGGAAAAATGTGTAGATCTGGATGGTGACTGCGTAGATATAAATTAACAACTACAAATCAAAGCAAACTTTCAACATTTTTTAAAGGTGATAATTAAAACTTTATGATACCCCCTTGTAAAAAGCAAATATTTATTGGCTGTGTGAGTCAAAGCACTGTGGTATACTGGTACAGCATGATATTGCTAAGAGGATTACTCAGAGGTACCAAAATCTATAGAAGCTTTTTCTTATAAGTAAGAGACAGGCCTAAGACAGACAATACCATCAGTTAACTGGCTAGCGAAGGGGAAAAATAAAAGAAAGTGACCATCAGGTCTAAATGAGTAAAGCCAAGTTGATGAAAACTACTTGTTTAGACATAGAAAATGTGGTAAGTTCCCAGTGGCTTCATGTTAAGCTACCTTGCACAAAATATTCTGAGCCTTGTTCCAAAACATCTTGGCATTTTCTGCAGATATGGTAACAGCTAGAACACTGGGAGGGAAAAAAATACAAAAGTGTGATATATGTAGTTGGAAATTGTATGTCTGTGTGTATGTGTCTTCAAGTCACCTGCTGACTTATGGTGACCCCATGAATTTCATAGGATTTTCTAAGCAAAAATTGCTCATAGGCAATTTTGACAGTTCCAGTTGTTCATAGAATCATAGTTGGAAGAGACCTCAAGGGCCATCCAGTCCACCCCCCTGCCATGCAGGAACACAGAGAGCACCACTAGGAGATGGCCATCCAGCCTCTGTTTCAAAACCTTCAAAGAAGGAGACTCCACTATCCTTTGGGACTGTGTTCCACTGTTGAGCAGCTCTTACTGTCAGGAAGTTCTTCCTAATGTTGAGGTGGAATTTTTTATTGTAGCTTTCATCCACTGTTGTGTGCCTTCAAGTAGTTTCCAAGTTATGGCAACCTTAAGGCACACCTATCACAGGTTTTTCTTGGCAAGTCTCTTCAAAGGGGGTTTGCCATTGCAATCCTCTGAAGCTGACAACGTATGACTTGCCCATGGTCACACAGTAAGTTTTCATGGCCAAGCGAGGATTCAAGCCCTGGTCTCCAGAGTCATAGTCCAACATTCAAACCATTATGCCATGCTGGTACCTTGGAGCAATCATTGATCAGAAAGGAGACTGCAGTCAAGACCACTACACCACATTGGCCTAATATACCCTATAGTACCTTATGTTCATTGGCAGTTTTCCACCCAAGTACTAACCAGGGTTGACCCTGCTTAGTTTCTAAGATCAGACAGGTTCTGGTGCTTTTAAAGTGTTTAGGCCCTTTAGGAATAATGCTTGTTCCCTATTGATGAGTCTGTATGGTGTGATAGCTTTTTGTTACTCAGTGTGTTTCCGTAAGAATTCTGTATAAAGTTGGATTAAGTGCTTGTTTGGGGTGGAATCCTTGGCTTCCTAGCCAGAGTCCAATAAATGGGTGAGTTCTGTCTACTATCAGGCTCCATTCATGTACTTTAAAGGGGTAAAAAAAATCACTTTCACTAGATTCATTTTTATAAAGTGTTTAATTAAATGTTTACATACCACCCAGTTGGCAAAGTCCTATGTGTGGGTTACAAAGTACAAACCCACAAACAATAAAACACTATAAATAAAAGCAAATGCAACAGCTAAAACACTGTCAGAATGTTGAAACTGTGAAATATTATAGCAAACAGTGAAGCATAGAGAAGCAGTGCTGTTGTGGTTTGAGCGTTGGACTAGGATTCCAGGAGACCAGGGTTCAAATCCCTGCTTGCTCATGGAAACTCACTGATTGACTTTGGGAAAGTCACACACTCTGATCAGTTTGCGTTAGGGTCATAAGTCGGAAATGACTTGAAGGCACAGAACACACAGTGAAGCATAATAAGAGAAGAAGAAAAAACCTGGCCTTGATGGATGCTAGAATAAGATGGTCTTAGCCTGACATCTAAATGATGCCAATGAGAAATGTCAGGACGATGTCTCCTTGGATGTCGTTGCATTTATAAGAGGAAGGCACTCCTGAGAAGTTTCTTTCTTGGTATCTACCCGTTGCACCATCAAAGGTGGAGCACCAGAGAAGACCCTCTGGACATGATCTAAGTAAATGGGTAGGATGTATAGGAGCAAGGTGCTTCTTCAGGAAGACTAGTCCTAAGCCATTTGGGACTTTAAAGCTTAGGATCAGTTGAGTCAGATCCAGCAGTTGACTTATGAACATGCTGGCTTTTCACTACTACTATTCTTTTCACTACTATATTCTTATATTCTATATTTACTCTATTCTTAAGTAAACCAAAAGTACATGGTCAGGATTATCTGACACAGATTAGTTTGCTTTCATTACTGAAAATACTGAGTAATGCCAACTATAAATGCCCAATTTTTATGATTCCGTGGTGTGAACCTGGAAAAACCTTTAGAATTTTTCATTTATTGGTGTTAAGGTAGCGATGCTCTTTCTCTCTCTGTGTAACTTGACCAGAGTTTAGCACTCTAGTTCATACTTGTTTAGAAAGTATTATTCTTTTCCAAAATACAATGGCTCTTTCTCCCAACTCCCTTAAATAGTTTTTTGTCCACGGTCCCACCAATTTTATACATTTAAAATGGTTGACTATGAGGACTGTTGATTTTTTAAATTAAAACTAAAGTTGATCCAACCCTGATACAAATAGCAGTTCTCAATTTTAAAATATAGTTTGCTTTGGTCATTATGGTCCAGGGATTTAATAAACTTGGACTTGAGCCTCGAAATCCCAGTTTAGCCATAGTAGTTGTGCACGGGTTCTTTATCGGTTTCCCATCTGTAAACTGGGAGTAAGAACAGTCTTTTCCGCAGGGTTGTTGATAGAGTAAATTAGATGAGGAAATGTGGTTTTTCCAAGGCTTTCGAGAGAGTTGGGTTATAAATCTAAATTAAAAATAACATCTTGAAACGGGCAAAGATGGTACAAGAGGAAGTCAGGGACGCTGTTGTCGAATTTGTTTTGTACAATCTGGCACTGTATTAAACGGGTAGATTGATGTTATTTGCATGGTGGGATTACACCAGAGATATAACTGTCCATTCATTATGAAATGAGGTAATGTAAAAAACTTTACATGGCTCTTTTCTGTTTTATGTGCTGGAAAGAGGCATTTTACATATGTGCATTCCTGAATATGCTAGAGGGAGAAGCATGTATTGCATCTGAATGCCGACTCAGGCTATTAAAAATTTATTCTGGCTTTAGCTGTGTCTTGCCGTGTGAGCTCTATGGACCAGAAAGGATCACTTATAGTAGGGACCTTGCAAGGAAAGGTGGAACAATTGGAGAAAGCAAAAGTGAATGGTGATTCTCATTGCATCGGCAATCTTTTATTCTCAAGACATATTTATAAGAGAAATTAGATTGGAAATGCAATCTAAATTGTTCCCATTTTTGTGCAAAACTGCTATTAATTTAGTCCTGTTAAAGATTCTCAGTGCATCATTTTTGTGGGAACAGTTTTATTACTTGGCGTATAACTTTATAAGGAGGTGGTAAAAATAAGTTATAGTATGCTGAGCTTGTTCAGCGTTGTTTTTTCTTTCTTGTCCCTATTTCACTCGAGATAGCTGAGATAAGCCTCACCATTAAATTTGATTGTTTAATAAAAATATTAAGTTTCCACAATCGTGTGTTTGAGAGGCCTGCGAGAGATTCACAGGAGTTTGGCTTTGTGGTGCTCAAATTAAACCAACAAACTCTGAAACGAGAATCGGTGGAAATTCTTTGGAGAACATCGACAAGTAAAAAAGTAATATTTTATTATGTTTGTGTAACCTAGGAATGGGATCAGTCATGATTTCACTTGTCTGGAAAAAGTATATGCTGCCTACTTTGTCCTCAGTATCCCCACAAAATGGTAATTTTTTAAAGAGGAAAATTGTTATCTCTATCATTAACATAAGCCATATGATGACCTGCAAAACACATTTGAAGATTTCAAGTTTGCTGAATGGCTTTGATTTTGTGGTAATATCAAACTATTGTTAAGGGTTAAGAGGTGGTTTGCCAGGCTGAGAGAGTGTGACTTGCCCAAGGTGATGTAGTGGATTTCCATGGCTGACTGGGGATTTGTACCATGGTCACCATAGTCCTAGGTTGCATCTGCACTGCAGAAATAATCTGGATTGACACAATTTTAACTGCCATGGCTCAATGCAGAGCTCTGCTCTGGTGCCACAACAAACTACAATTTCCAGAATTTCATAGCATTGAGCCATGGCAGTTAAAGTGGTGTCAAAACGGATTATTTCTGCAGAGCGGATGCAGCCCTAGTCCAACATCCACACCACTACTCTCGTCCCATCACTGTTTGCCCCCTACACAACTAATCATGCCTAATGTAGGTAGTCTTACACTAAATACAATTCCCCTCTTTCTGTCTAAAAAATGGAAAAATACTTTTTAGAAATTTGTAAAACAAGAGGAGATTTTTTGGGTGACTTTGGGTTTTCTCAATGCAACTAGTTGCCACCTATGGGTTTTGGGAGTGGTGGTGGAAAACGGACCTGACGTACCCCCAGATTTTCCACAATTCTTTTCTCCTTTCCATCTTGCAATCAAAGGTATTGCCTGGTAAGGATTGCTTTATACCAGAGAAAACAGCTGATATTGATATAGACGTGTCATTTGACAAGTGTATAGATTTTAAGGACTGTGACAGATTTCTGAATGGAACAGAACAAACTACTGTTGGAAACAGTTGCTGATGTCTCATTGGCATTTGTTCTATTTAATATGTCCCTCTGGTTGCTTTGTTTATATTGTCTAATGTGTACGTTAAATGTTGATGGACAAATTTATGTAGGGGCATTATCGGCATTAGGGCACTGAATGAAATAGAAGTCCAATCCCTCCAGAGTGGATTTCATAGCACTGTTAATAATATTTTTGATAGTTGGATCTGCTCATTAACTTTGTTATGCTTAATATTCGGCGGTTACAAACAAAGGCATAAATATATGCACTCATTTCGAATTAATTTGTGTAATTATGTTTTATAATCTAGATGCTTGAAAAGCCAGGACTCAGTACACCCCATTACTGTGTAGCAGCTAATAAAAAAATATAGATTGAAATAAATCTTGAAGCTAAGTTTAATTGTAAGTATAGATTAGCTGTAAATTATATCTTTGTGATGTTTATTTTTAATTCTGCAATGCTGCAGATTTGCAGAACATACCAATTAGTGTAGTTATTCTAAATAATCTTGAATTAATTACAGTAAATGTTAAATGCAGTTTCTTTGACAATTACAATCA
The DNA here is from genome assembly GCA_026167975.1 of Phrynosoma blainvillii. Lineage (NCBI taxonomy): Eukaryota > Metazoa > Chordata > Lepidosauria > Squamata > Phrynosomatidae > Phrynosoma > Phrynosoma blainvillii. The sequence goes on along the minus strand of JANUYF010000007.1, from coordinate 6,927,426 downwards.
CGGTGCTGAGTTAAGATTTTTTTAAAAAGCAGAACCAGAAATAAAAGCAAAGATGAAACTAGGTGATAAGAAGTAGAGCTGACCTCAAACATATTTTGCAGAAGTCCCATTTAGGTCAGCTGGAATAGAATACACAGTAAAGGTTTTGGTAGAAATCCAGTCACTGTAGGCAGCCTACCGGTTCAGATTATTAAGGTGGTGCATATTTTTACAAAATCTGTTTTCACAGGAATTAAACATTTTGACATGAAAACAGCCTACAGAGTAACATATGTTCTTGTTTGTGGTCTCTGTGACTCACACAAATGGGTTATCCTGTGTAGTGCCTCTTTTAGAGAGTTCTATAGCGTTCTGAATAGTTCTGGACGTAGCCTTGCCCACCTCTGGCAACCTTATAGCCAAAACCCACCAGTTCCTTTTCATCCACTGCTGCAGCTGCCTTGCCAGAAACAGTGTTTGCATCCTCAAATTGGAAGACATCTTCCGAGGATCTGTCATCATTGTGGGCTTCTAGGCATGCCAGCCCTTGGGGCTTTCTCAGTACTGCCGGCTTCTTTAAGAAGTGTGTCAAATACGACACTAAGATTCTGGGTTGAGATGGGCATTCAAGATGCCTTCAGTGTTTGGGTGACTCCCATATTGTTGTCTCGTGTGCACACTGTGCAGCGTTCACATCGCAGGGCAGATGCAACAGAGAACGTTGCCTTACTTATCTTCTTGAAAGTACAAGAGCCTGTGTGTCATCAGCAGCCTTCGACTTTGATGTCTGGGACTTCCAGGTCTGGATCCAGTTCTGATTCTGTAGTCATGCTGACTAGAAAGTCTCCTGTGCTTGAGTTAGCACCATGGACACTTCCTCCACAATCTCAACATTCTCCATCTGCCAGCATGGAGGATCTTGCCCTAGATGCACTACTGGTTGTGGTGAGAGAAATTATCAGTGCTGCTCATCAACCTTTGACCATACAGTCTTAGGACTACAAGTGGAAGAAGTTTGCTAACTTCCTACTTCCACAGTCGATTGATGCAGCTGAAGCAATTGTTACACATGTGTTGGACTTTCTACTTTCTTTGTTGAATCAAGACCTCTCTTGGTCTTTGATTTGTTGTTACTTGGCTGCCATTTCAGCATGTTTTCAATTTCTTGGTAAGCCTTCTTGTTTCACACATTTGATTGAGGACATTTGGTTAAAAGGTTTTTCAAAGGATACCAGCACCTTCAGCCCCTGGTGTCAGGCCCAAAATCCAATTGAGCTTTTCACTTGGTGTTTGGCTAGCTCTGTGGGAGACCCTTGAAGCCAATTGTAACTTGTGATCTGTGGGTCCTGTCGTGGAAGACTGGGTTTTTGGTTCCCATTGTGACTGCTCAAAGAACTGGTGAGCTTTGTGGGTGAGTGACATATGCCTTCGGTTGCATCCAGACAGGGTTGTGTTTTGACTTCTTGCCAAAGGTGCTGTCATCTTTCCATCTCAATCAGGAAATTGTGTTGCCTTCCTTGTTTTAGAATCCCATTTTGTACTATGGGAGGCATTGGCATCAGCTCGATATATGGAAGGTGTTAGCCTTCTATATGGACAGGACTGCATTGAGAAAGGGACTAGCTATCTCCTTGCATGCAACGTAATGGATGGCATCAACTATCTGGTTGTCTTATGAACTGAAAAATAATAAAAGGAGACAAATTCCCACCTTCTGTATGATGGTCCAAAGACTTTTATTTCTTAAAAAGCCCAGTGTGTTTCGGCCTTGTCACCAACTCGCCTTCTTCAGGGGCTATTGCCAGAAATTTTTGGAGTTGCAGTCTGCACTATCAATCACAGCTGAAGTTCTCCCTTCTAATATTTAGAGCAGGGGTAGGCAACCTTTCCCCTTTAAGGACCGAGGGACTTCAGCTCCCAGAAGCCTCAGCCATGTTGGCCAATAGTCCCATGTTGGCCAATAGCTCCTGGGTTTCTGGGAGCTGAAGTCCTTCGGCCCTTAAAGGGAAAAGGTTGCCTACCCCTGATTTAGAGAGTCCTCTTTGATTGCCTGTATTTTACTGTTCCAGGGATTCTCTTTTCTTTGAAAATGTACGGATTCTATCATTTTTGTTGTATGACATATTGGAGCAGGGGGTTGTTGTGTTAATGCTTGTTGTCTATATACATACTGTTTCTCCCCCAGTAAAGTTTGATTGTTTGCACTGACACTCCCACCTCCTGCTTTTTGTAGTTTACTAGTCTCCCATTTGTGTGAGTCAAAGAGACCACAAAGGAGTAGTACAGGTTGTATATCTGTAACTGTAGTTCTTTCAGTGGCCATCTGTAACTGACACAATGCCATCCATCCTCTGCTCGCCATGTCCTGCTGTTTCACATGGATGATTGCACTGGCATCCTATGGAACAAGTGGGTTTCAATAGGAGCCCTTTATATAGGACTGGCAGAAGTAGGCGGGTTGTGGCCAAAAGTTTTCAGAATGCTTTAGCATGCTTTGAAAGAGGCATTATGCAGACACAAGATAACTCATTTGTGTTGGTGGTGGTGGCACTCTTGATTGCAAACATTTGAGATTTTGGGATTGGTAGTTCTGAGACAGCCTTCCTCTGCTGCTAGCTTTCATTTCTCCTGTCATAATGAACTGTTGCATCATATAGAACTGATGTTAGAACAGGTCTCTTTAAAGAGGGCTGTTCTTTCCTCAGTCTGGCATGCAAAAATCTGAGTCATCCTTCCTTGAAAACAAGTAAGGATGGCTCTTCTGTGTAGGAATCGGGTGTAGTACTAAGCCTTAGAAAGCCCATACATAGGTGCAGTAGGTTCTCTAGCAAGAGAGCGTATGTTCGTGTGTTTATATTTTTCAAGAAGTAAAAGATGGTGATATCTCTTTAAGACAAGCGTAGATTTGGCTAAAGATCCTAGGTCCCAGCCAGGCCAGAGCAGTGACTTGAACATTTTTGAGACTGGATGACAGAGTTTCAGACCTCTGCTCCATTGTGAAGTTCTGCCAGATTGCCTTGGCAAAGATTCTCTCTCTCATAAAATGCATTTTACACAGGTATAAGAGGAAATGTACGCATATGTAACAGGAAACAGGACGTTCAGTTCTTGTTTCCCCAAGTTCCCTTAGATTCCAAGTTTTTGTCAGTTAAATAAACTACACTGCTTTCTATCATCTCATGCATCTGTTGAAGTAGACCAAGTCTACAAAAGCTTATATAACACTCTTATTTCTCTCATTCTCAAAGATGCTACAAGATCCCTTTGCATACTGATAGAGACAAACATGGCTATAGAGATTATCACATGGGAGGCAAAGCATCCTCCTCCCATCTTTCATTTCTGATAACCATGCGATCAGGGGCCAAAGATTATCACACACCCCATGCACTTCTCCTGTCGGTAAAGTGTCATGGAGTTGTCATTTGGCATTATTAGGAACTCCCGTTAATACCAAATGAGGCTCCAGGATGCTTTACCGATGGGAGAGGTGTGTGGGGATGGCTCTGTACACACAGGAGAAGGATGGGAGAAGATGCAGGGGTGTGATCCCCAATTGCGTGATTAGCAGAGTTTAAGGATGGGAGGAGGATGGGAGGACACTTTGCCTCCCATGTGATAATCTCCTATATCTTTGAATACTATGTTCTAACAATTGTGGATACAGTTGGCTGTCTGTATCCGTGAGGGATCTGTTCTGGACCCCTTCGTGGATGCCAAAATCTGCAGATGCTCAAGTACGCATTGTCCCTAATGGTGATGCGGCCATGCAGCTGTGCCACCATTGGATACAGTGGAACGTTACCTAAATGGCAGGCCAAGGGGAAAAAGGTTGCGCCTAGCCAACCAGCGGGATCCCAGCACTGGCCTTGGGCTCCAATCTCCTCCTCCTCCTCCTCCTCCTCCTCCATTTCTTCCTCTTCCTCTTCCTCTACCTCCTCTTCCTCCATGCAGGCTTGTCATCTGCAGATGCTTGAATCCATGTATCGCAAGTCTATGAACACCAAGGGCTGACTGTATAATGCACAGTTAAATTATTTGGAAAGTTTCTTAGACCTCTTTGACAGTTTTATTCCTCTTGTACTGAAAGCAAAAAAGTATTGTCAGCTTCTAAAAAAACGTATTTTAAGAGCACAAAGTGTGTTTTAACCAAAGTGGAATGAATTCCCCTTCTTTGAAAAACAGTGAATCTTGCCATTTTTAGAACATTATAATATATCTCAGAAATGAGCTGGTTTCTGAAGCCACTCTGTAAGCAGTTATTAATAGCATCTTTTGGAGATGCATCACTTGGAGCAACGTTTTAACACAATGATCTACATGGCTCAGAGCAAAACAGATTTCCTTGTGAATGAATATGCAGGCAGTGAAGAATTCTGAATTCCCATCTGCTGCATGCAGTGCCACTTACAGGAAACCAACGCTTAAAATAATATGTCTTTATTGAACACAAATCGTTTGTCTTTGTTGGCAGCAGGGCTCAAAAGGAACATCTTGCATACTTTTTTGAGACAATGTGGGGACATCCTTGTTAGGTTTTCAAAATAATACAGTCGAGGGGGAATACTATGCCACTGTATATAATAAAACTCAAGCATTCACAGATTTTGGTATCCACAGGGAATTCCCCCCCGTTTTTTTCTCTTTTATTCTTCCTTTCCTGTATGTTGTTCATTTTGTTGTGAAATAGTTTGCATATGTTAAAACCAATAAATATAATTTTTATTTAAATATAAAAGAACATGTTCAAGGAGCATAGCATCCTGATATGCACCCCTCTCTTCAGAAGTACTGCACTTTTCATGTTTTTTTCCTGCCCTGATTTCTGATTTTCTGATTTGAAATTGACATATTTTCACAAGAAGTGGGTCTTATTCCATCAGACATTTTTTTTGTAATGGGGAGGGGGAGCTGATATTATGGCACTACTGGCTTTCCTGGAATAAATGACACCCCCATCTTGGAGGACAGGCATCCTCCATTCATCTGTCCTGCCACATTACGACAGAAATCATTACCAGCTTGATGGGTTTATTTATAAAGTGCTTTGAATATTGAAGCCAGCCATCTATTTCAACATTCCTCATTTCAAGCTGGGCTGTGGATCAAGATGAAAGAAAAATTAAATTGTATATTGAAGAGCTGTTAATTGAACTCTACTGTATTTAGCCAAGGGAGCCTCAGCTCCAGGCAGTCAATATTACAGAGAATTTTTAACGCACTGTATCACAAGGTTGTCAGTTTGTATTGGCAAATGCAAACAGCCTACTTGCGAATGGTGAAGATAAAGCTCGAGAAACTTCTTGAATTGTTAGGGAGGAATGTGATCTTTCTTTATGGTGGTTGGATCCTGACAAAGTTCCTTAAGAAGATGACTTATCTTAAGTGGAATGATTTCCCCTCGCTGATGCTGAAAGCTTATAAATGATATGTTCTTTACACTGAAAAGTTTTGGAAATGACAGGTTTTTTTGTGGGGGCGGGTGTACAGCTCATCTGAAGAAATCCAGATCATGAAATTCTTTACTGGCTTTGACAGTCTCCTTTTAAAATATTAGCACACTCTGATATAACTCTAAAACCAGCATATCAAAAGCTTTAGAAAAATGTTATCTTTCCCCCCCTAAGGCAGCATTAATTTCTTTTTGTAGTTAATCTATTGTACTGGTGAAATGCTAGTACATTTACAGTTAAAGATTTCTTTGAACAGCTAAATTATTTAAGCATGGCTTCTGGAATAAGAAAAAGTGGTCTGGATGGTGGTCTGTTTTTCTTGCTGATGATAAAACTGGAACAGCTAGAGACATTTCTAGATCCTGAAGAGACTTGAGGCAACAGTGGTACTAAAAGGTGAACCATGCTTATACTAGTCACAATTGCTTCATTTTGGGGATAAGATATGGGTTATTTCTGGTGCTGGTAGTTCAGATATACTTAAAATAATTTTCTCGGAATCATATGTGAGAAAACTGAAGTAGTTGGCATGATTTTGTCTTAGAGTTTTGAAAAACTCCTCTGGGAGTTATAGTAAAAAAAAAAAAAAGTAATTTCTGAGCCATGTTCTGTCTGAGATGTGGGTTTCACAATTCTGTCTATACCTGAATATTCTGAAGGAAGAGAGCTATCAATAACTGCTGGATGGTTGATCTGACTCCAAACTAAATTTGGCTGAAGGAAGGGGCAAAGACAGAGATGTCTCATGGATTACATCCAACTTAGGTGCAGAGGTTCCCATCATATAAGGAGGGCTGCCTATGTAGTTAGATGGCATTGTTGTTGTTTGTTGTCATGTTGGCTTCAGTTTATGGTTACCCTTTGAATGATAGACCTCCATGGTCCCTGGTCATCAACTGCCCTGCTCAAGCCTTCCAAACTCAGGGCCGTAGCTTCCTTGATGTTAATCCACCTGTAATGTGGTCTCCTTTTCTTACTGTCTTCCACTTTACCAAGTATTATAGTCTTTTCCAAATGCATTCTATAATATGTCAAAAGTATGACAGACTCAGTTTTCTCATCCCACCATTTAAGGTCCAACAAATTCCTGACTTGTCTTGCAGATAACTTCATTGACCAGAAGGTGGGAGAGGCAACAAGGAGTTCATCTATTTTCGATCTAACCCTAGCCAAGTTGGTTAAAGGGGTGGAAGTGGTGAGTGTCTTAGGAAGGAATTGTCATGTTCTCCTGGAGTTGGTTATACAGTAGAAAGGGGGAAGCCAAGCATTGTCAGAAACACATTCTAGACTTTAGGAAAGCTAAACTTAAGGAAATATTGGGTATGATCCTGTGGTCAGGAACATTAAAAGAGAAGGGTGTTCAGGGCAGATGGAAATTCAGGAAGGATGAAAAGGAGATATTGAAGGCAAATGTCAGACAGTTCCACTGAGGAGAAAAAATTAGAGGACTTGGATGATATTCAAGTGGTTAAGACGCTGACTCTGTTGATTGCAAGAGTAGAAGGTTGGCAGATTGAGGCCTGGGTGCTGCATGATGTGGTGAGCTCCCAACATTAGTCCCAGCTTCTGCCAACCTAGTAGTTCGAAAGCATGCAAATGCAAGTAGACAAATAGGTACCACTTCGGTGGGAAGGTAAACAACGTTCTGTGCAATCATGCTAGCCACAGGATCACGGACAATGCTGGCTCTTTGGCTTAGTAATGGAGATGAGCACCACCCCCTATGGTCAGACACGGCTTGACAACCTTGTCAACAGGGAATACATTTACCTTTATCAAGAAACCAGGATGGCTGACTAAGGGCCGATGCACATGGTCCATAAGGGGCAGCTCTGGGCCGTCCCTGGGAGTGGTGGATCGGGGCTGCGGCAACCACACGCTGTGGCCCTGATCCTCCTTTTTGCCACCCCCAAAAAGAGCGGGCAAATGCCACTCTTTTTGGGGATGGCAAAAAGCCACCCTTAGAGCTGCTGCTGCAGCTCTTTGGTGTCTCTTTGGTGTGGCATGTGCTCATGCTGCGCCAAGAGGGTGCCTTGATGCTGCACACCGTGCGGATGGGCACGCGGTGGCGGAGTGGAGTCGGGGCGGCTGGTGTACAGTCTCCTTGCCCCAACTCCACCCCCAAGTTGGCCCTTTAGGCTAGTCTGCATCCCCTCTAAAGAACTTTCAACAGCTAAATTTTAAAAGGGACAGGTATAAGAAATGGAAGAAAGGGGAAATCACCAAAGAGGGGTGATGCTAACAGGAGACAGAGAAAAGGCAGAACTACTCAAAAAATTATTTGTCTTAGTCTTCTCATTAAAGGAAAACAGTCTTCAACCTCAGGAAAACGGAACAGATGGTGCAGTAGGGGAAATGCACCATAGAATAAGCAAAGAAGTAGTACAGAAATACCTAGTCAGTGTAAATGAATTCAAACCTCCAGGGTCAGATGGATTACATCGAAGGGTATTAAAAAGAACTTGCAAATGTACTCTCAGAGCCACTGTCAATCTTTGAGAATTCCTGGAAAACGGAAGAGATTCCAGCAGACGGGAGGAGAACAAATGGTGTCCATTTAAAAAAAAAAAAAGGGGGGGGGGGAAAGGAGGACCCAAACAATTACCATCCAGTCAACCTTACATCAATACCAGAAAAGCTTCCAGATCGGATCATTAAACAGGTGGTCTGTAAGCATTTTGAAAAGAATGCCATAATCACTAAAAGACAACATGGGTTTCTTAAAACACACACACAAAAAAACAACAAGTCATATCAGGTTAATCTCATCCTTATCTATATATAAATATACAAAATTACCAGTTTATTAGATGAAGAGAATGCTGTGGATGTGGCATATCTCAGTTTCTGTAGGGGCTTCGCCAAGGTCCCCCATGATATTCTTGCAAATATACTAGTAAAATGAGGGCTAGACAATGCTGCTGTTAGGTGGATTTGTAATTGGTTGACCAACAAAACCTAAAGGGTGCTCAGCGATGGCTCCTCTTCATCCTGGAGAGAAGTGACCCGTGGGGTGCCACAGGGTTCTGTCCTGGGCCTACTACTATTTTACATCTTTATCAGTGACTTGGATGAAAGAATAGGGGGCATGCTTATCAAATTTGCAGATGATTTCAAATTAGGAGGGGTAGCTAATACTCCAGAGGACAGAATCAGAATTCAAAATGACCGTAACAGATTAGAAAGCTGGGCCAAAATTAGTAAAGTGTATTTCAACAAAGAGAAGTTGGCAGTAAAAATAATATGCACAGATATAGGATTGGTAATTCCTGGCAGTACCTGCAAAAGGGATCTAGGAGTTCAAGTAGTCCACAGGTTAAACATAAGACAACAGTGTGATGCAGCAGTTAAAAAAGCCAATATGATTCTAGGCTGCATCAGTAGAAATATAGTGTCGATACTGAGGGAAGTAGTAGTAACTCTATTCTGCTTTGGTCAGGCCTCACATAGGGTCCAGTTTAGGGCACCACAATTCAAAAAGGATGTTGACAACCTGGAGTTTGTCCAGAAGAGGGTGATGAAAATGGTGAAGGGTCTGGAAACCATGCGGTATGAGGAGCAAGTTAGGGAGCTGGGCCTGGAGAAGAGAAGGTTAAGAGGTGACATGACAGCCCTGTTTAAATATTTGAAGGGATGCCATATTGAGGATGGAGCAAGCTTGTTTTCTGCTGCTCCAGAGAACAGGACACAGAACAATGGATGCAAGCTAAAGGAAAAGAGATTCCACCTCAGTATTAGAAAGAACCTCCTGACAGTAAGAGCTGTTTGACAGTGGAAGATACTGCCTCTGAGTGTGGTGGAGTGTCCACAGAAGGGGCTGAGTATGTTTAGCCTGGAGAAGAGAAAGTTAAGAGATGACATGACAGCAGTGGCATCTTTAGGGTTAGTGTCACCCGGTGTGGTAACTCATGGTGTGTCCTCCCCCCCCCATTGACCTTCTCCCGTTCCGCACCATACAGAATCCTTAGCAATCCTGCACTAATGTTACTTGTAAATTGCAATTCCCATATAGCACTGAGTGTAATGCTAATAGCTGTGACATAAACAACTAGCAAAATTAAAATTATACCATCAAATTACAATATCGTATGCACATCCTAAACGTATTTACATATGCATAGTGAAGATTTGGTTAAAATGTGATGTTTGTTTTTTTTAATAGAAAATTTAAAAAGAATATTATTATTATTATTATTTTTTTAAAAACAACACCCTGAAATTTGAATTTTTTAAAAAATTCTAGGGCTTCTGCTTTCTCCTCCCACTGAATCCCACCATCTTTTAAAACATTTTAAAAGGAAGCAGATGAATACGACAGCCCATTTCTGCCACAAAGTAGGTGTTTGAGGAGAAGTGGTGTCACTCCCCACTTTAGGGTGTCACCTGGTGTGGTCCGCACCTCCCGCACCCCTCAGTGATGCTACTGCATGATGCCCTGTTTAAATATATGATAAAGGATGTCATACTGAAGATGGAGGATGTTTTGTTTTCTGCAGCTCCAGAGAAAAGGACCTGGAACAATGGATTCAAACTACAGGAGAAAAGATTCCACCTCAACATTAGGAAGACAGCAGTGGGTCAGATTGCGTGACCCTTGAGGTTTCTTCCAACTCTTACGATTCTGTGATTCTGGTTTTAGAGTTCTTACACCTAGAAGCAGAGAAGCAGGGCTATACAATCTTAAGTTGCAATTGAGCAGAGTATGTGAGACTGTGGGATCTTTTTATTGCTCACACACTATTGAAGGGATTCCTGCAATATTTGGACTCTATTTATAGACCGGGGGGGGGGGGGTTGCAGACTGCCAGAAATAGTGCAAATTGAGTCCACTTTTAGGGTTAGGGTTAGTGCTAGGGAATCATGGGAATTGTTTTTTTTTCTGAGACATTGAGCCTTCTCTGTCAGAGAGCTCTGGTGCCACAATAAAACACAGTTCCCATGATTCCCTAACCCTAACCCTAAAAGTGGACTCAATTTGCACTATTTCTGGCAGTCTGCAACTCCCCTATGTTAATCATATATCTCCTTCTCAAGCACATCTCAGTTTAATACTAGCATTGACTAATTTGTTTTATTGCCCACCTTTTTTGTTGCCTTGTGATTTTGTAAAAGATATAATGAATGAGCCTATTATTGGATCTGTACTGTATCCTACTTTAATTTTTTAAAATTAGTTATTATTATTATTATTATTATTATTACTACTACAGCATCTGAAATTGTAAATGGAGTGGTTGTACTAGATGTTTAATTTTACAGTTTTTTTTAAATCTATTGAAATTAAACCCACATGCATTAACTTGCACTTTCCAGAGTTTCATGTGCATGAATGAATTTATAAGCAGACTGTATTCCACCTTAAATGGGATGTTTTTCCCTCCCAGTTTTAGAATGGTCATTATATCACTATGCTATATTTAAAAGGAAGTCAACAAAGTATGTCTAATAACTTGACCATTTTGCAAGGATATAGTTTCTGGCTTGGTACTCTGCCGTTCCACTGTATCTAGGAGGAATTTTCCATCATGATTGCCCCTTTAATATTTGAAAAAAATATGTTAAATTAATAGTATGACAATTGGTGACATTTGAGAAGATTGCCTAAGGTGCTAAGTTGGGACAAGTCAGAGTTCTGTAAAAAGCTATAACCCCCTCCATGCTCAGTTATATGCAAGCTTTGCAGCTTAGAGCAATACAGGTTGTGGTCAATAATGAAATCTCCCATGACTTCAAGGGAGTCAATATTATATGCTCCCTACCACCACTCGGTTTATTTGGCATCCAAATCAAGGTCCCTTGGGTAAGATTTGGTTACCATTTCATGTAAACTGAATCTAATAAATTGTTGCTGGGACTCTGAATAACTTAAATGAGACGTGTTCTCAAAAACTACAGTTCTGGCTTGCTGAAAAAACATAATTTACAACTTTCTCTTAAGCAGGCAAAGCAATGTTTTGTTGCAAACTAGAATCAGAAGTCATATGCAAGTGAAAAAGATAGGAGAGGGTGGCTCATCTGTGATTCCAAACCACAGATTGACTCTACAAGGGTAACTTTTATTTCTTTTTATGATTAAAGGATATTTATTTCAGCAAATAGATAAATTTGATAAATAATATTTTCTCTTTTCCAAACATTTGGCCTTTGGACTAAGTTGTGTTTAGAATGATTTGTGCTCTTGGCGTCTCTTGCTTATATAAAGAAGTTCAGTAGATTTTGTGGTGAGTTAAAATACATTTAAAACTTATTTTAATGGTCTTTTTTGTAAGTATCATTTTCTGCTGTCCTCTGATGAAGAGCTCAGAGCTCATGGTGGGATTAAGATTGCTATATTTTGACCAATACATCAGTCTCATCTGAGTTTCTTTCTTTTCTTTTCTTTTTAAGGATTGTAGTCCTTTTTGTGTATAGTAACCTCTGACAACAGCCACTGAACAAATAGCATGCAGTTCTAGAAGAAGTTAATTTGAAAAAAGAATCATAGCCATCCAAATAAAAATAGGACAATTAATGAAGCAATCGTATCTGCTTGGGCACAGGGGTTGAACAAGCTAAGAACATGAATATGTCCCTGCACACTTTGCAGTTGTTGTGCGCCTTTATGTCATTTTTTTACTTATGATTACTCTAATCACGGGGTTTTCCTTGCAAGATTTGTTCAGAGGAGGTTTGCTTTTGCCTTCCTCTGAAGCTGAGAATGTGTGACATTCTCAAGGTCACCTCGTAGGTTTCCGTGGCCAAGCAGGGATTCAAACCCTAGTCTCCAGAGGTCTAGTCCAACATTCAAAGCACTACATCATGCTGGCTTTCTCCTTCCATACTTAGGGGACCCTTACATATAGTGAGGACATAGACTAGGCATGCTATGCCATATCCAGCAGGAAGCCAAAGTTCAGAAACTAGGTCTAGTCTGGTGATTTTCATTGTCAGAACTGTCCAACAACTGTTTACATCGGGCCAATTAAACCATACACAATTTCAAAATCATGGTGGGATTATTTCTCCTTTGTTCCCAATATATAAACAGATTTTCTGCTTTCATTCCTACACTGGCCTTTTGCATTTTTGTTGCTCTTCTCTTCTCACAGTGGGATGACCTTAAACATTCCGGCCAGAAGCTAGTCTCCTTTTTGTTGGTGTCTCACCATCTGCAGATGGCTGTATAATGCTAAACTACTGCATGACCCATCACTCTAACCACTAAATATATTGTGGCAGGAAAGCCGTCTAAGCAGCTCCTGAAATGCTAGTGGGTTGGTTATTCCTTTCTTTCTTCTCAGGCATCAAGGGAAAAAAGTGAGGATTGGGCTGATGATATTGAGTAGATTCATGCATGGATAATGTCTTTGGACCAGGTACTTAGGGTACGTTTTGTGTAGCCAAGTGCACATCTGAGCACAAATGGCTGTCCCCGTTTCATTGCTTTTGATGGAATAGCCTTTCCCATCCACATTTTGTATGCGCCTTTCATTGAAAGTATTTGCCTCTCCACTTTGGCTGTGGTCATTTGTGGTCAGTAGAGAAGTAAAGCAGGCAGGAAAGAGTTAACTCTTCTTCTTGGCTATGTGTGCCACTACTTGGTGACCAAGTGGGTCTAACTTTTAGTTCATTCACAGATCCATATCTTACGCCTGTGGCTAGCAATCTTCCAAGAGAATAAAGGTAAAGGGATTGATATATATTCCCCATTTTCTCCTTCTACTTGCCACTCCCAGTCAATATTTCCCCCCCCCCTTCCAAAATAATCATTGTTTTAATATAGTAAAAGTAAAGCAAAGGAGTATGACAACACCAACAAGGTATCAGCAAATGTCTTTTCTTGCTTAGACATGTCCAGATATCTTAAGTTCTGGCGAAGCAAGAAAAGGATGCATAGCTTTGTGTCATTTCAATTTGAGTTAATTGTTAGGAATGTTCTTCTGAAGTTTGGGGAGACAATTCAGCGCTCTTATTTGAGGTGTTTAAATATGAGCCACACACTCTGAAACACGAGTGGATATTTTTATGGACAGAGTTTGGACTCTTCTACAAATGTATCCCTCAGACAGATTAAGTGCCATATTTATGCACCTTTATTTGAACAGAACCAGGTGCAAAATGGCCTTTTAGATGAGACTAGCATTGCTGCTAAGATAGAGGCAGAGGTTGATTTAGACTCAAGACATATTAAATGGAGGCTACCATTTGCCTCCTGTGCACTAGAATAGGTGAAGTGAGATAAACCACAAATTGATTTTTGTATAATTCTTAAATTAAGTGCAGTGTTATTTAGGAGAAGAAAAAGACCTCTAAGTTGCATCACTGTACATTACATTACCCTAAGGTAGTTAGTTGATCCTAATATATTAATAGGCTTCCAGAAGAGATGAACATGATATTTCTTCTCTCTGAGCTTTGGTTAATTTGCCCAGTCTCTGGGCAATCTGATAGAAAGTCATATGTTACCAATTCCTTTATGCACCATGCGGCTGTACTAGGAAATACCTTTAAAATGTAAAAGAAGGCTGCAAAAGTGCACAGCCTGATAACAACAACGAATCTAATCCAAAGTGACAAGTGGGAGACTTTCCCAGGCATTTTTGTTTTTAATGTAACATGACTTTAAATTGATGCAGCTCCACAGTGATTGAAAAACTCTCAAAGCTTGTCTCCCATGATTACATTTCTGATCTGTACAACTTAATTTTTTAACTCAGTGAATCTGACTTTGTGAATGAGTAGTTTATTTGTTTATTTATTTATTATAAACCAGTAGAGCCTGCACTAATGCAATATTTCTGTGCAGTATGGTGGATTGCCAATGTAGCTGTTTTCTTTTTTTTGGATTATTTCTGTACAGACTTTTTTTTTTGGGTTGAATGACTAAATTGTCTTTTTTTTGTGTTTAATAATAAAACTCCTCACACTTTGTCTTCTTTGATGCCTGAGATTTGATGTATATGTCTTCTTTGATGCCCGAGATTTTTTTTTCATGGTCTTATTGTGCATTGGACTAGTAGTCATGGCTGATTAAATTTGTTCCTTTTGCCCCTTCCCTTCCTTCAGATGATGATGGTGGCTATGGAACCAGTCCTTTGGATGTGTTCTGCCTTAAGCAGGCAGTACTTTTTAGGTATCCATTTAGTGACAAGTTTGAGATTCAAAGTCCAACAGGTGAGCAAAAGAAGAACAAAATGGAGTTCTCCCAGTTTCCACTAACTTTCAGGAAATTCTTGTGCCATAGAGAAGATAACAGCAAATAGCTTGACACTCATGAGACGTACACCTTTCCTAAACCTGTCAGAAGAAGTTATTTCAGTATACTATCAAACAACCGACTTTTGTAAAATATTGTCTAGATCTTCTCCAGAGTACAGTTGCAGCCTTCTTGCTAATAAGGCTTATGTATGGAGTACTGACTTTGAGTATTTCAAAAGGAAAAACAACAGGATGGGATGCTAGCAATCCTTTCTTTTTACCTTTAGGTTTCAGATCATTTCCTCCCCCCTAACATACTGTGTTTTATTATATATACTTCCAGGATAAAAGAATTGTAGAGTTGGAAGGAACCCAAAGGGGCATCTAGTCCAATCCATGCCATTCAGAGAGACAAAACTAAAGCACTCCAGAGAGGTGGCTATCCAATCTCTGTTTAAAGACCTCCAGAGAAAGAAAGACTACCACCCTTTGAGTTCATCTATTTAACAGCTGAATAGCTCTCACAGTGAGGAAGGTCTTCCTAATTTTAGGAGGAATCTCTTTTCTTGCAATTAGAATCTATTAGTTGTTGTATTAGTGTCTGGCAGACACCCAGAAAGCAGAAAACAAGCTCACCCCCATCTTTCACATGATTCAAAGAGATAGCCATGTTAATCTGTAGAATCAGTATGTAGAGAGCTCTTGTAGCACCTCTGAGAGTAACTGAAAGAAAGAAGTTGGCATCATGAGCTTTCATAGACTTCAGTCTACTTCCTCAGATGCTTTTGGTGGAATGGAAGCCAGGGACAGACATATATATTTTCTTGGCGTATGAGAATGTCAATTCAAATGCAAAACCCTTAGCAAGTCCAGTTTTACCACAAGCGACCATAGTTAAAACTGGACTTGCTACTTCATTTCCATACACAAAGGAATTTGAATTGACATTCTCACACACCAAGGGCATATATGTCTGTCCCTGGCTTCTACTCCACCATAAGCATCTGAGAAAGTAGACAGGAGTCTACAAAAGCTCATGGTGCCAACTTCTTCTTTTTCCCCCAGTTAGTCTCAAAGGTGCTACAAGATCCTTCCACAAGATTTCATTTAGATATTTAAATAGTTTATCTTGTTCCTTCTCAGTCTTTTTCTTTCCAAGCTAAATGTGCCTAGATTCCTAAGTTGTTATTCATAGGGCTTGATTTCCAGACCTTTGACTATCTTGGTTACTCTCCTCTGGACATGTTCCTTTTTTTGTCAATGTCTGCCTTGAACTCTGCTGCTTTGCGATGAGACTCCTTTTGTCTCCATTCCAAGAGAAAATGTGAAGAGCCTGTTGGCTGGAACAGAGTGATCAGTAAACCCACTGAGCATATTTTAGTTCTATCTAGGTGTCACACATTTTTTAAGGTCAGTGTGACTCCTTACACGTGTAACTTCTTAGTTTCCGCAGGTGATTGTGACCTCTCAATACATTCCTAGTGCTAGATATTATTTATGAAACCCCATTTCCAGTGAGAGAGGTGTTGGGTATGGTAACAACTTTCTATCTTGTATTTTAATCTTCAAAATTTGCAATGGATAGTCCACCCCATTTTTCTTTCCAGAACTCTACTACTGTTATTATTTGTATTGTACTGGTGAGATGATGGTGCAGGCCATATCAAACTGTTGGCTTGGTTGACTATTTGTGCCTTTCTCTTGCACCCGAAGAAATCTGGTGAGTGAAGCTACCCTTGGATATTAGCATACATCACAGTCTTATTTCCCCACAGTCGTCTTAATTCCTTGTTCTCTGCTTGTTGCATTAGATTTCTGCTTTTAAAAATACCTTCTCTTTAATTCCATGGAAACCAGAAACAAACAGACATAAAGTTTTGTTATTATGGGATGTGTGCTTGAAAAATGATTAAATATCCGTTATGCTTGCCTCTAAAGAAAAACATAAACATGCTCCTTGGGAACATAATTTCATAAGGTACTGAAGCGCCCACCTGCAATCCAATTTAATTGTCAGCCAAAGAAAAAGAAGGCCTTGCACAACTGGAGTTTGTTAACACCATTTCTAGAGTTGTTCCAAGTATCATCAGGGGTGGAGGTAGGGTTAATCTGGAAGTAATGCAAAGTAATGTTCGTGGACTTTGATATCTTGAAATTTGGCTGCTTTCCTACTTCATGCAGTTTATTAAGTACCGGTAGTTGTTCTGGTTGCTACACACTCCACCTGTGCTTTGGAGGACATTGGTTGTTTTTTTGTTCATGGGATATTGTATAACTGATTTGAACAGAATGTATCTCATGATGAAATTTGATGATCACCAGTTGAGTTTGATGAGCCCAGAAATAGTTTGGTGTTTGTCTTTTTGCCAGGGAGAAAGAAATGTTGTGGGAGCCTTTATTTTCAATAATGTAAAAAGTAGCAATGCAGCTTTTGTATTTGCTTATGTGCGTTATTTCACCCAAAAAGCATGAGTTGCATCTGTATTTCCTGGCAGGCTAATACCCGAGTATCACTTAATCTGCTATGTATTCGGTACTTGATAACTTTCAGCGGAATTATCGAAGTGCCTCTGTTGGAAAGTATGGTTGCTCTTTAATCTTTGGTTAATTCACAAATGTATATTTTAGGTGAAAAACAAGTTGTTACATTGTATATTAGTCCAGTCACAAATAAGCAGATATGAGGGGGTATTGTAAAGTTTTAATTATCACCTTTACAAAAATTTGACAGAAATTTGTTTTGATTTGTAGTTGTTAACTTAGCTGTACATAGTCACCGTCCAGATTTACACACTTTTTCTCAGTGTTTCTTGATCTTCCGAATACCGATATTGTAGAAGTCTGCAGATTGTACCTTAAACCACTCTTCCACTTCTTGAATGATATCATCTGTGTTGTCAAATCAACAACCCCGCAACGGATTTTTCATTTTTGGGAAAAGAAAAAAATCCCTTGGTGATTATGACACTGACAACATTTCATCAATAAGTTCCGGGAGATAATTATTACTTTATAATACCCCTTTGTACTTCTCCATCTTACACGTTAGCCACTTCTCACACAACCTGTAATAAAAATAAAGGACACAATGAGCTGATTTTCTCAATAATGATAGGGGCCAATGATGACACTGACAATATGTCATCAATATACCATAATGCCTTCTGGGTGATAATTATTACTTTACAATACCCTCTCGTCGAATAGTCCACACTAATCAGAATTTCAACAATTTAGAATTTAAAACAATTCAAGTTTTCTGTTGCTATAGTTTGACATCTTGTCTGACCTGGGCAAGGTTGCCTGGTTTAGATATGCCTTTTTGAAACTTTGTTCAAAAAGTGAGTCACAATTTTGGTTTATAAGTAAACTACACCTGCTATAACTAGAGTCTGTCTGTGTTCAGTTCTAGGCATCGAGTTCAAGAAGGATATTGACAAGCTGGTGAGTGTCCAGTGGAGGGCAACCAAAATGATCCAAGGTCTGGAAACCAGGCCTTATGGAGAATGACTGAGGGATCTAGGAGTGTTTAGTTTGGTGAAGAAGAGACTGAAAGGTGACATGATACCCATCTTCAAATACATGAATAGATCAGTACATAGATCTTGTAGCACCTTTGAGACTAACTGAAAGAAAGAAATTGGCAGCATGAGCTTTCGTAGACTTCACTCTACTTGTCATGTAGAAGATGAACCCAGCTTGTTTTCTGAAGCTGCAGAGAGTAGAACACAAACAAGTAGATTCAAATGACAAGCAAAGGGATTCCACCTAAACCTTAGAAAGAACCTCTTTAAGAGAGTGTCCATTCATGTTCATGCAAGCACAACAATGGAAAGGATTGCCTTGGAGGGCAATGGACTTTCCAAAGTATTTAAGTAGAGATTGGATGGAAATTTTTTTAGGAGTGCTTTACTTGTGTATTCATTCCTGCATGGCAGGGGGTAGACAGGTTGTCCCATGAGGTCCCTTTCAATTCTTTTTAAGATTTTACGATTCTATGAAATAATGTGTGAAACAGCCCCCTGACGTGGAATATATATGAGTCTCTAGAATTGTCAGCATGTTCTTCATATGTTGCCACTTCCCATAAGATTCAGATTAGATCTGAACTTGCGTTTAGTAGCGGAATGAGATCCTAAACTTCCTGTTTTTGCAATTGAAGAGAGCATAAGTTGCACCGATGAGAAATAAAGATCTCAGCACGGCTTCACAAGGTCCTCCACCCTTCTCCACCGTTGGGTATTTTTCTTTCATTGTACATTTGATGAGGGTCATAAACGCAAATTAGCTTGATAGCTTCAGTCTTTGATGATGTAGAACTTAGATTATTTAAAACATTCTAGCCTAAGGAATCACACCGTGTAAATTATAACCCTAATATCTTAAAAGCAGAGAACCTGCATAGGCTGCTAAATAAAGTGCAGTAATTACTTCAGGGGTTTTTCCTGTGCAGGGCTGTAATTTTTTCTAGTTTACATTTTTCTCAGGTTGCTGACCACAGTGACAGTTTTGCTAGTCTTGTATAAAATAACTAACACATGTACGCACCTGGCCCTTCATTATTGTTACTCTGCATTTTATAAAGAGAGAGCAAGGTATGAAACTCACTTTGGAGTTTCTGCTGATAACAACACTTACCAAGGTTTTATATGCCTTGAAAGAAAATGAAAGGCACTGTCCATTAAAATACAATTTCTAAGCATACATTGGTAAAAGAGTCAGATAGTTGTAACTGTCATTTTATCGCTTCACTGCTACAAAGGTGACAATAAATGGTTGAATTAACCTAAATGCCAGTGGCCTCATTTCCTTAATAACTGAAGCAAACCTAACACACTCTCAGTAATCATCTTACTCAAAAATAACAATTATGAAATTGCATGTGTATTTGACAATTGTTGAAGTTAGCCCACTTTTTTGAGGGGCTTTCCCTTGATTTCATAGAGGTATTTTGACTGTATACTTGTGACTATGTAGTCTGTTATAGAGGTCTCATGATATTAGTGATTCTGTTCTTTGGATTGTTTCTGATTCTTTCTGTTCAGCTTACGAGTGGAATGTTTATTTGCCAATTAGGATGCAAGTTACTAAAATTAGCAAAAATATTTCTTTTTAGGAGTATTAACCAATTTAGTTTGAGGTTCCAATGATTTCTCTATGGTGAAACAAAAACATGTCTTAGTGAGAAACTCGTAGGTGTCGCAACAAGGGTATGGTCCCACCTTGAATAGCATAAAACTAGGTTTCACTTATTATTATTTTTTTTAGTTTTCCTTTGCCACCAGATGTCACACACATTTAAGAAATGACTTAGTTTTTTCTGGAAAGGAGATTTCTGCCCAGAAAAAGTGAACACATTAGAAGCTAAACATGAACTATAAAGATATAGATAGTATTCAAGGTGAAGTGCTATTAAATAAAATGCTCTACTGCTGTCCGAGAGAGACTTACACTGAATTTTTCTCAGTTGTCTTTTTTCATTTCCTTCATCATGGATATACAATCTTTTTAGAGATACGGACTTCAATAGAAGCTTATAATAATGTGACTTAAACCATAAAATAGAAGAGAATGGAGTAGTGTTAATACTACTCACACAGTATTTCCAGTCAGATATTTCATCACTCAGTTTATGGACATGCTTCTGTTATTTTTATATTTTCTATATATCTTTTTGTTTAGAACATTTATAGAACATTAAGACTAAAATCATGTATACAAGAAAGCACTATATTAAAAATACTGGAGAAATAATAAAAACCTGTTATTTCCAATGTAATCTATTTTTTCATGTTCTAGATTAGAGCAGTAACTTTGTCATATACTGTCTAAAATTTTAATTCAATTCCATCAGCCAGATAGGATGTCCAAGATATTGTAATTTTTGGCAGAACTGATCTTGCCTTACAAATTTAAATTAAAATAGTTTATCTTGTACATGAGAATTTATAAAACATGTTCAGATATAGCCATGTCAGCCATATAGCAAAGTGTAATAACATTAAAGGCAGTGCTGCTTTATGGATAAGAAATTTATGTAATATGGGGGAATTGAAGCATGTATTTCCCTTCTTCCAAAATTAGTGTGTTGGATCCAGAGCAAAATTAGTTGCACTTAAATGCTGTTGAAATCAGTGTGAAAAGTTAGTTACAAAATGTATTGGCTTCATTCGCCCTAAACACAAACCCTCCAACATTTCACAGATGAAATTGTGAGGCCAAGCAACATCAGTGTGTGGTCAAGATGGCAAAAGTTGTTTAGGAAGAGCATAAGCAAGGAGGTGCTGCAACTGTTTACTTTTGCTTGAGCCTACTAGTACTCTCCACTAGTACTAGTACTACTCTCTTCTCTTCCTTGCCCAGTTGCATTAATTGAGTGCAAACTATTTTTGCACTTTCAATTCAGTTTGCAGCAATTAAGGTAAGCTGAGGACAACGGGAGGACAGAGATGAAGAGAGAGAAACCTGGACATTTTAAAATCAGCTGAAAAAGTGGGATAACAGAGGATTAATTGGGCCTGTCTTTGTCAAATTGGGATAGTTGGAGGCAGTAGCATCACTGGCTGTGTGTGTGTGTGGGGGTGTGTGTGTGGGCTGCACCAGGTGACACCCTAGAAGGGGGGTGACACCAGGTCAGCTTCCCCCCGGTGCTGTTTTGGCCCTTGTGGGAGCTTTCTAGGGCTGCGGTGGGCACTCCTGGGCTCCATCTGGGCCTTTCTGTGCTGCAGCTGGTGCTCCTTGGCCTCACTTGGGCCTTTTCCTGGCTGTGGTGGGCACTCCTCGGCCCCACTCGGGTACTCTTTGGGACCACAGGGATGAAGCTGTGGCCAGTGGGGTGCTCCCAAGCACCCCCCTCCCATAAACCCTGTTGGAAATCTGGGGCCAGAAGTCCCACTCCTGGAAACCCCACCGGATGTCCAGGGTCAGAAGTCCCACCCCCCAGAATCCCCGCCCAAGCCTGGTGACACCATTGGTTGGAGGGTATGTAAATAACTAACTTTGCTCTGGATGTCATGGTTTGTGCAGTATTTGTGAAGCCTTATTGTTCAGTGGGGTTTATAGGAAATGATAGTCCATCTTCATGTGTATCTACTTTATCTGAAGTAGAAAACTTCATGTGTATTGACTTCATGTGAAATAGAAGACAGGAAATAGAAAACGTCAGTAGAAACTGCTCCTTCTGAGAATTCTTTTTTCAGTGAAGTGCGTTATGTACTAGAGCTGTGTTGGCCAACCTATGGCACGCGTGCCAGAGATGGCACACAAAGCCATTTTCCCTGGCACGCGGAGCAGGGAAGAGGAGGAAAAGGCACACACTTGTTCCTCCTCCTTCTCCCTGCTGTCACAGGCCTGGGGAGGCAGCTGAAGGCTAGGAAGATGTGTGTGTGTGTGAGGGGGGAGAAGTCCTGCCCCGGAAATCACGCTCCCCCAGAAGCCTCGCCTTCAGCACAGGTTAACACCCAGTGCCAGAAGAATGTTTAGTTAGGGCACTTAGTGCCTAAAAGGTTCTACTGTAGTAGAGAAAGGACCTACTCAATGGGAGCATTATACTGCTGGTGGCTGTATTACTGCCCTTTCAGAACCACACAAAAGCCCATTTATTTATTTAGCACCCTAGAGGTTGTTTTAATCCTGCTTTGGCTATCTTGTGCTGTTTTGTAATTAGTCATCCCTCCTATTTCACAGACTTCCCGCCCGTGGTCTTGAATTTCCGTGGACGGGAAGCCAGGAGGGAAGTAATGGTGCACACAGGACTGCGTGCAGGAGCACACACCCGTTCAAGCCAATGGGGCTTGAATATTTGTGTGTTTTTCATTTTTGCAGAGGATGGGTGGTCCGGAACAGATCCCTTGCGAAAATGGATGGACGACTGTACTGGGATTCTCTCTCCTCTGACCCCCATTTATATTTTAAGGGTTGAATCCAACTGTGTCTACTAGAATAGAAATAATGAGATTTCTTCAGTTAATGCATAACACTTAATGTTCTATTTTTTCTTCTGAAATACATAATGTTTATAAAATCTTCTTGGTAGTTTTGAACTATGAAACAAAAGTATGGCTTCAAGTAGCAGGAAATCCTGGGCTACTATTTACAACAGAGGCAGAAATTGTATGGCCCTCCAGATGTTGTAGACTTCTGTCTCCTGGCTTTCCTCACCAGTGGGTAGGCTGGCTAGGACTGATGGGTTATGCAGTTGATATTTGAAGGCTGCAGATGTTCCACCTCTGCTTTAGAGCATCAATTATTCCTTGCAAAGAAATACTGCCTCATACTTCTGGTTCCCTAAGGATAATTTCTTCCTCTCCCCAACCTATGTACAAGGTAAGCAAACATTATGAATGCTGCATGAGCAAGAGCATCAAGGTATTGCTCCTTCCAATGGCACCATTATTGAACCTGTCTCTCTGCCAAATTATTCCAAACTGCTGCTATTGAGTTTTCATTCTATACACAATGCCAGGTAAAACTGGCATCCTTGCTTAGCTTGGTAAGGTAACATTCCAGGTGTTTAGAATAGCTTAATTGCTGATTAATACCCGTTGTCCCCTGCCAGTGACTTCCAACTCCAAAGCCTACAGGGAGGAGCACTATATCCAACAAGACTACATGATTTTCATAATCATAAATGGGATTTCTTTCTGACTAGTGAGGTAGAGTTGTAGTGACACCTTGTGGTTTTTGGAAGCAAGTCTCAGATTCAGATTTTCAGGAGATACCTGACAATACAGGTTGAGTCTCTTATCCGGAATTCCATAATCCAAAATTGTCCATAGGGGCGGCTGAGATAGTGACGCCTTTACTTTCTGATGGTTCAACGTACACAAACTTTGTTTCATGCACAAAGTTATTAACGCTGTTGTGTATCAAATTACCTTCAGGCTATGTGTATAAGGTGTATGTGAAACAAATGAATTTAGTGTTTAGACTTGGGTCTCATCTTTCAAGATATCCCATTATGTATATGCAACTATTCCAAAATCCAAAACGCTTCTGGTCCCAAGCGATTCGAATAAGGGAGACCCAAGCTGTATATCATGAAAATAAGAATAATCACTTATCCTTAACTTTCCAAACAAAGAGGCTGCCGCACGCCATGATGATATTGATTATTGTTGTTATTACTTGTTCATGAGGTTTTCTTGGCAAAATCTCCACCGAGGTTTTGCCATGGCTTTTCTGGGGCTGAGAGTGTGTGCATGCATATTTTTAAAATTTTTTTACATTTTTTAAAAAAAATTTAATTTTTTTTTAAAAAATTATTTATTTATTTATTTATTTTTGGTGCTGCGGCCCCTCAATTGTCTGAGGGACAGCAACCCGACCCCCGGTTGCCTACCCCTGGTCTAGAAAAAAATAATGGTAGACCATATGCCTCTCATGTAGTCTGTCTGTTCTTCTTAGATCTGTTGTATGAGAAAGACCTCCCAAGGCATTTCAGACATCCTCACATTCTCAGTAGACCATACTGAGCTAGGCAGACAAGTAGTCTTACCTGATATAAGATTTAAGATATTTTCTATGGTTTTTATATGGCCTTGATGATAGGAATATGTTTACATGTCATGCCACAGAAAAATGACTCGGCTCTCACAGGTGACACCTGCATGAATTATATATTGTGTGTGTGTGTGTGTGTGTGTGTGTGTGTGTGAAAGTTGCATCATGACACAACTTTCAAACACATGTAATTGAGCACAGCAGACCTGCTATTGTCACATGAGATATACTACTGTCAAATCTGATCATGTTTTGCACAAATGTTATGCCCATGTAGAAAGGATGTCCTCAATGATCCATTGATTTACGTCTGAGGACTGCCTTGAATTTTACAAACGTAGTAAATCCTACAAGTACCTGATAGGAAACTGCACTATATTACGAGTGTTAAATGGATGTAGGGAGGACCTTCACAAATTCAACCTAGACAATGAAGAAATAGAAATAGTAAAAGAATTCCCATACTTGGGATCAAACATTGGACCTTATCACACGGGGGGCTAGTTCCATCTTTAAAGAGATAATAAAGCGCATAATAATAAACCATCCCGAAAATAAAGTGAAAATAGTTCATAATTGTGTGAATGAATATCACATGCAATTAGAACAAACTCGTAATAACGCGAAAAGTGAAAAAAAAAATTCACTTTTGCGTTTCATACAAAAGCGAACAAATTCCGTATATGAAGTAGAAATGGTATACTAGCACATTCGCAGAGGGATGCATAGCACCATTAAGTATTACCGGGCAGGAAATTTTAGAAAGAGAAAGTGGAGAGGCTTATGTCTGCCTGCCATGTTTCTTGCCCAAGCAAAACAGCCAAGACCGAGAAATAGATCTGGGTGTCATCAGCCACTCTAATACCATGCATGTTCCATCTTCATTGGGATGTTGCTTGCTGTTCTGGGCCCTCTATCCTGCAATGTATAAATCAAATTTGCAATTATATTTCACCTTATTTTAGATATGGGAGTCACCCAATGTGATGTAGTGGTTTGAGAGTTGGACTCTGGAGACCACAGTTCAAATCCCAGCTGAGACATATGAACCCACTTGGGCAAGTCACACTCTCTCAGTCTCAGAGGATGGCAATGGCAAATGCCCTCTGAAGCAATTTGCCAACAAAACCTCATGATAGGTTCACCTGTGGGTTGCCATAAGTCAGAAACGACTTGAAGGCACACAAGAACAACAGTTTTAGATGTGGCCACTTTCTTCTACTAATACCCAGTGACTCACCTCTTCTGTATTTTAAATAATTGTATGATCTTTCGGCCATCATCTCCGCTATTTAAAAATACCCTGGTCCTGCAGTACCCGAGGGGACCAGATTATTAAAAGCAGATTTTTCAGTGCATCACACAGAAGTGAATACATGATTGGTGCACTGCCATATTTGGAGTTAAGTTGTCATTTCTCTTCCTTCTCTAGAAGACACACACTAAAATATTCTTCTGTGTGCCCATACTTCGCTAGCTGGGCAAGGTTTAATCTGTGTACTATATCATAATCTGTATATTTAATGAAAAATTATGTAAAGACTGAGCTAAACGTCCAGTGTTCTGAGTTAGTACAGGAAATTCAGAGACTAGTTATAGTAGTCCTAAATTTAAAACTGTAATTTGGGACACACACCTCCCCTGACAGTGATGCATGCACATGCAGAAGGGTCCAAGATAGGCTCAATCACTGGCTTTTCCAGGAAGGGTTGGAAAATATCATTGAAGCTGCATCTGCACTGCAAAAATAATCCAGTTTGACACCACTTTAACTGCCATAGCTCAATGATGTGGAATCCTGTGGATTGTAGTTTGTTGTGGCACCAGAACACTCTGACAGAGAAGGCTGAATGTCTCACAAAACTACAATTCCTAGAATTCCATAGCATTGAGCCATGGCAGTTAAAGTGGTATCAAACTGGATTATTTCTGTAGTGTGGATGCAGCCTGAGAGCTCCTTCCAATAAAAGTAGACAGGACAGAGCTGGATGGACTAGTGTTCCAACTTGGAAATTTCCTGTGTTCTCCTACTAGGTTCTAGGTCTCCCTTAGCTCACATCTGGTAATTGTATTGTCATTACAGTTCCTTAACCACATGAATTAGTGAGGAAGCTCTGAAACATAAACCTTTAATAGTTAATAAAATGACAGCTTTAAAGTTGAACTGCTTAAGCACTTAAATGTTGCATTACATCTATAGTATTTTCTTTTCATTTTTGTGAGAAGTGCAGTAAAAATTGAGTTTTTATACAGTGGGCTTCAGGGACCCTCTATAGAAACTAAAATCGATGGATGCTCATGTCTCTTTATATACAGTGGCATAGTAAAATGGTGTCCCTTATATAAAATGGAAAAAAACAGGGTTTACTTTTGGGATCTTTTAAAATGCATATTTTTTCAAGCCATCGATTGTGGAATCTGTGGATGCAGAATCCTTGGCTGACTGTACAGATGGAGGATCAAAACCATGCATTTTGAGTGGAGATCATGGATTTCTCCTCCATATGTAGAGGAGCTTGGATTCTGAAAACCATAAATGGATGGAGTTTCATTTTCATCTCCCATGAAAGCCCATGTACCCACCTAAAATCTCTTGGGAGTACAGAAAGACCCTCCTGAACAGTAACATAGGAAGCTGGTTTTTCTACTGTTACTTCCTACTACAAGTAGTAGACCCCTACATCATGAGTTGCCGATGGGTCTCTTTGCCCTGTGGAAAGCTCTGTAGGTGAGAACTAAAGGTAGAATAGAAAGGATGAAAGAGCTTTCTCTGGAAGTTAAATTTCTCAGGATTCAAGTTTTAATCTATGTAAATGCTACCATTTACAGCCAAGAAAAGAGGTGCAGAAAAACATTCAAATCCTTATTTTGAGTAGTATTGGAGCACTACTAGAATCTTTTTATTAATTGTCTTCTGGCTGGGAGCTTATGTGAATGGCATTCAATATACTTTTCTTGTGTTCTGCACAGAACAGTAATACTTGGTTTAGCAGAAATCACAATAATAATAATAGCATTAGCAAAATAGCAGACCAAATAATTGTTTCATCTGAGAAAATTATTTAATCAGCTTTTTAATAGTTGGTGCAACTGGTTTATTATTTACACCATACAGTTTTTCTCTGCATGATTATAAGATTATGTTATTTTACTTTTTAAAAATCGCCTCTTTTCTTTTGGTCTTTTTAAAGGGCAGAATTAATTAAAGCAAACTGTAACAAAAAGAAGAAGAAGAGATAATGAATTTATAGCCCTGGCTCAATGTCATTAACAATTTCTGACATATTGAGACAGTCATAATTTCAAGTAGTCTCTTTTTCTAGTGGCATGGGGAAAAAATTTGAATGTTTGAGTTTGAAATGTAGGATGACCTCCTGAGAGACATTTCTCTGTTTTCACCTGGATTATTTATGAATAATACAAATAATATTTCAGAAATCAACTTCCTGGTACTACTGAAATTGCTCTCTTAATAAATGGGAATGCTCGGTACACCAGGTGTCCTTTTATAATTCACATTTACTGCAGTGGATAAACTAAAGTGTGATACAAAATAATTTGATGCAATATAACACACATTTAGGATGTTGTTTATAATTTTTCTGACAAGCTTTATGCATAATAACTTTATGTGTTAAATGATGAATGAGCAAGTTGCTGTTATTCCAGGCTTAGCGACGTCTAGTAGGGAGAGAAATCAGCGTGCCTCCTGCCTTCAAAGAAAGGGAAAAACACGGACTCTGTTCAGCTTGGGTCATATCAGAGCTAAAGGCAGGGCTCCCTAGAAAAGACAATAATGCTCAACAAAGTAAAAGGCAGTAGGAAAAGAGGATGGATGGATAGATTGAATCAAAGAAGCCATGGCCCTCAATCTGCAAGATCTGAACAAGGCAGTGGATAATAGGGTGACTTAGAGGTCTCTCATTAATAGGGTTGCCATAAGTCAAAATCAACTTGATGGTAGTTAAAAACAGTTCAGCTTAAAGGAATAACCCCATCTCCTCCTCTTCCTTCTTTCCTCCCAAATAAGAACACAGTTGTATTGAAGAGACTTCATGCTGGCTTGGTTTGTGCAAACAGTGACAAGTTCTAGATGGCATCCATCAAATGTATCTCCAGAAGTAGACTGAAGTCTACGAAAGCTCATGCTGCCAATTTCTTTCTTTCAGTTAGTCTCAAAGGTGCTACAAGGAAGATCTCGCTACGTACTGATTCTACAGACTAACACGGCTCTATCTTTAAGTTCTAGATGGATAGCCATATCAGTCTCTTTCAACAGAAGCAAAATAGTGAAAGACCAACAAATGTAATGTGGTGGATAATATTAAATGATAGCTTTTTTGACATTCTACATCTGCATATGTGGTTA
Source organism: Phrynosoma blainvillii (assembly GCA_026167975.1). Lineage (NCBI taxonomy): Eukaryota > Metazoa > Chordata > Lepidosauria > Squamata > Phrynosomatidae > Phrynosoma > Phrynosoma blainvillii. Next base: position 6,898,947 of record JANUYF010000007.1, on the reverse strand, counting down.
ATATTTGAAATGCTGATATACATGCTTTTGTACATTCTTTATCGTGTTAGATGGCAGGCTAATATTTCATGATTAAATGCCAAGATGGTTACCCTTGAAACAACTACTTGGTTTTTTAAAAACATTCCCAACCCCCCTTTTTGTTGGCTGGGTCCTTCTTTGTTTATTAGTAGTTGTGCAGTCCCTTTGGTTCTCCAGATATTTTTGACATCAGCTTCCATAGATGATGGAAAATCTTCTAGACCAAAATGACTGGAGGGCCACAGGTTCAGCTGTATCTGCATTGCAGATTTAATGCACTTTGACACTGCTTTAACTGTCATGGCTCCATCCTATAGAATCCTGGAATTGGGAGGCTGTTGGGGCATCAGAGCTTTCTTGACAGTGAAGACTAGATATTTCACAAAATTACAAATCCCAGAGTTCCATAGCATTAAGCCATGGCAGTTAAAAGCACTGTCAAGCTGCATTAATTCTGCAGTGCAGATGCAACCTTTCCCACTAAAAATGGTCCAGAAACATCAGTCTTTGGGTGTGGACTGTATGCAGACCAGAACTACTACTGTTATCTTCATGTGTGTGGTTCTGAGGTCAACACACAACTCCTCTTAAAACAATACAACTTTTCTGGGCTACTGTTTCTATGAATCTGGCAACATAAGAGAAGGAGGAAATTTGACCATGACACCTTAGTCTATCAGATTTTTGCTTTCCAACTGCTGTCACCTTTTGTTTCAAGCAGGAAGGGATTTCTCTCTCTCTCTTTTTTGTTTTGCTTTATCTTTCTCTAATTGTTTGTAAAGTGATTAGTGCATATTAGGCATTTTGACTTAATAAGCTCCCTAACTTGAAATATCAAACAGGATGGAAGGATAGAGGATAGAAGGTTCCCCTAATTAAGAAAAAAAGATTCTGGGGCTTGCAGTGAGTATTGTTCGCCTTTTAGGTTGGATCATTAACAGTGCCTTATCTATATCCAACATAAACTTTGCATACATTTTTGCTGTAGGTAGAAAATAATCACTAGAAGGTCTAATTTAATTTAATTAGCCGCTGTGCCAAGTGACCTTAACATAGCTACAGTCTCAGAGTTTATGAAGTATAATTTTTGTGTACTGTTTCCCGCAGCTTTTTAAATTAAAAGCTGACAAGGTCTTGGTCATGTAATTTAAAACGTGTTTGCATTATTTTTAAACTTACTTGAAAGCTGATATGCTGCCTTTTTGACCTAGTTACTGTAGAAGTCTACATTCTTTGGCAAATATTAACAATCACTTTGTGTGTGGCCGAAATAAGTTTTCTAGTAACAGCAATTGAGCTTTGGCTTGAATAAAGGAATCCCTTTCCCCCACCACACACACACACACACACATCTTCCCACTAGTTTATAAGCATTTTTATTTGTGGTTTTACAAAACATTGCAAAGTTCCAGTAAAAACAGAGTTGGTATCCACTTCCAAGCAAGACATTTAAGCATGAAAAGGCAACTTCTTGCTCTGGGTTTTGTTCATGTTAACTGTGCAGCACATTATTGACCTCTCCTAAATATGGAATATCACTCCAAGGTTTTTGAGTAACACAGTGTGTAATGTTTCAGAAGTATTGTCTGGGGGGAACCATCTTGATTTAAACTACTGGTTAAATACAATATTTTTTGCAGATACAATGCCAGGAAGATTTCTATGGTGAGCATGCTGTTTTTCAGAAACTATATTTTAATTCCCAGGGTCATTGCTTGGATCAGGAGTTGCAACTCTGCTGAGCAGTGAGTTTAGGTTTATGGTACTGCAGAATATAATAATTCTTTTAAGTGCTATTGCTGGATGCCCAAAACCGCCCCCCCCCCACTGCAGGGTGACTTTTCAGCCATGCCACAGCGGAGACCCACAGCGGAGACTCCGGAGACCCAGAGCACAATTATAGTGCTTTTATTTCACTTTAATGACCATGGTTCTATCTTATGGGCATGCCAGTTTTAGGAAGGACATTTGGAAATCTCAGCCGGAACAGTTCAGTGCGTCACTAAACTACAAACCCTAGGGCAGTGGTGGTGAACCTATGGCACGCGTGTGTCTGTGGGCACATGCGCCATCACCCCAGCACAGAGTTCACCAGTGTAATAAGAACTTGACCTTGGGGAATTTTTAATTAACTCAAAATTAGTAAGCAGGATCAAAACCCAAATGTGTAACAGGGAAGGGAGGTAGAGAACTCTCACAGAGGCAGCTTTCTTCCAAAGAATTGTACTTTTATTAAGGGGGGGGGGGCGGGAAATAAGTCAACAAGCAAATACACACATACACACAGAGGTTACATGGTAAGAAAGATTTCACACAGAGAATAGTTACCCAGAAACTCTGCACTCCTTGTAGTGGAGATGGAATCAGCTGCTTATGAAGTTGCGATGGAGGCAGCCAAAGGAATCTGGTTAGGAAGGAAGTGCATGAGATCCCCCCTTTTCTTCCAAAAACCAGCTCTCAGAACACAGATTTGGAGGTCTTAATATAGGCTGGAAATAGCTTGGGGTGAAGCTTGATTATTGTATATCAAAGGATTCCAGAAGGTTGTCTTTGAAGTAGACAATATTCAAAGAGGAGAGATAAGGTGTTGATGTTATCACATTCTTAGCCGGACACATCCTGGTTGTTGAATCTCTGTGCCTCCCAAATTCATAGGGTGTGAATGTCCTGTTTTGAAGCTCTTAACCCTGGCCTTTTGATCTGTTAATGAATTGTTGAGGCAGATGTGACCATTCAGGTGTCTATGTGATGTCCTCGCTTTAGATCTATGGTGGTTTGGGCTTTTATGGTCTAGGGCCATGACAGGAAACCCACAAAGGGGTTTTTATATTAAAACAATGCTTGTAAAGCCAGAGTTCATTACTAGAAAGCCAAAGGGATGCAGCACTTTGTGATAAATAAGTGGTTTTTGGGTTGCAGTTTGGGCACTCTATAAAAGGTTTGCCATCACTGCCCTAGGGTACCTTGGGACTGAATCAAGGGAGATAAAGTGAAATAATAGCTGTATAATTGTGCTGTGTGAATTAGGCCTGGTAGATTTGTTGTTTGAAGTGTAACATATGATCATCTCATGAACATCACCATTTGTTTGAGGTCTACAAGTGTTGCTCTTAGCTTCTCCCGTACAGTACTCTGGAGAAAAGTACAGTGGGCCCTTGGTTTCTGCTGGGGTTTGGTTCCAGGACACCCGTGAACACCAAAAAGTGGAGGTCCCATTATATTCAATGGTATAGTAAAATGGTGTCCTTTATATAAAATGGCAAAATCAAGGTTTGATTTTTGAGTATTTTTTTGGGGGGGGGTATTTTCTTTTCTTTTCTTTTCTTTCTAATTGTCTTTATTAAACAATTTTAAAACACAAAAATAAAAAAAGTATTCTTATGCATCTTACAACTTCTTGTAATTGCTTCTTTTTCTTCTTTTTGTACTTCCAAACTTCTCTGTCTTCTATACAGTTCTTTAATCTTCTTGATTCCTTTATTTTTGTTTTCATACTTTATTCTCTATTTCGTCTTGGACAAATAACAAATCCCCCCGTATTCCCTCCTTATCTTTTATACCCCCCCATCATCTTAGTATGATATATGGGGAGGGGGGGTTATTTTCAAACCATGAATGGTTGAATCCATGGATGAAGAGTCTGTGGATATGGAGAGCAGATTACTAATTGTAATCCTTTTTGAAGTTGATATAACAGTATGGAAATGAATTACAATTGATCATCAATGAATTACAGTTGACCGTCAACTTTCATGGGTTTTCTTTTGCGGATTATTTGTAAATTTGTAGCTGCCTCTGCCACTGGACTACAAGCCTTCCCCCCACCACCTCCTAAGAGGATGACATGACTGCAAAAAATCTGCATGTCATTCTCTTTCTCTTCACTCTTTCCATCTCTTTTTCTGGCCCATACTTCAACCCATACTTCCTTCTCCCACCTTGGCACCATGATGCCTCCGCCTCGCTCCCAGGCAGTCTTTGCCACCTCCATCTCCTCACTCCCCAGCCACCTTTCTCTTCTTCCCCAAGTTGGAGCTGGCTAAGGCATTCTCATGTCATTGTATCTTTCCCATGGATGGCATTACTGGCTGGCCAGAAAGGCATGGAAAGGGAATGCATGCACATGACATTGTAGACACCAGTAGAGGAGCACTCCCGGTGGTGGTGGTAGTGGCAACAGTAGTGGCAGTAGGAGGCTGTTAACTGGGTTTCAGCCACCTCCCTAGATTTTTTTGAAGATGCAAGACACCCCTACCCCTCCCCTGTCTGGTCTCCTGAGTTGAACTAGAGTAGGCACAGATCTCCTGGTTCTTCCACTGTAACCCAGCCATGCCTGCACCATTTTATAGCCCAGGACTATGGGAAGAAACTCACTCTTAGCATTCAGCCCATGGGAGCCTTGTTTGGAGTTTAAACGGAAGGACCAGGTGACCTGTACCTCTCCAAGGAAGGGAGGAATTAGGGAGAAATAGCAGGGCTCAGTGGCAAGTCTCCTTTTCACCCCAAGAGGTCTTTCTTTTTGCTTCCCCCCACACTCACCCCTTGAAGAAAGTCTCCTCAGTGGCTTTATTGCTCTTCTGGACTGGCAGGCGGCAACTGAAAAACAGTGCAGAAAAGCCAAGCTTGTGTGGGCCCAGGGACAGCTGATGCCCCCTTGCTCATCCAGGGCTGCATTTGCAATGCAGAAATAACGGAGTTTGGCACCACTTTAATTGCCATGGCTCAGTGCTGTGGGATTCTGGGGTTTGTAGTTGTGGTACCGGAACTGTCTTAACAGAGAAGGCTAGATATCTCACAAATTTCAGAATTCCATAGCATTGAGCCTTGGCAGTTCAAGCAGTGTCAAACTGCATTATTTCTGCAGTGCAGATGCAGCTTAAGTCTTTATGGATCAAGATTAGCTGCTTTTATTTGGCCTGAAGAAACAGTTTGTTGTGGTTCTTAACTGCCTTCAAGTCAGCTTTGACCCATGGATACTTCATTAATGAGACATGTCCAAGACCTCTTGTCCTCAACTGCTTTGCTCAGGTCCTACAGGCTCAGGGTTGTGGTCTCCTTGATTTTGTCTCTCCATCTAGTATGTGATCTTACTTTCTTTGTACTTTCCTAGCATTATTGTCTTTTCCAATGAGTTGTGTTTTCTCATGATGTGGCCAAAGTACAACAGCCTCAATTTAGTCACCTTGGCTTCCGGGAAGACCTCAGGCTTGATCAGTTCTAGGACCCATTTGTTTGTCTTTTTTGGCTGTCCACGGTGTCCTCAACACTTTTCTCCAGCATCACATTCCAAATGAGTTGATTTTCTTTCTCTTATCGAGCTCTTGTATACATGCATCTCTCATTTAATCCATCCAGCTCCCTTATACATATGCGGTGATGGGAAATACTAGGGCTTGGACACTTCTAATTTTAGTGGTCATTTATATCTTTGCAGTTAAAGTTCTTATCTGCAGTAACCAATGCCTTTGTTGTAGAACAAGTGTAATATTTTCTAGTTGGTTTGTCTCAATGAAAAGACACACACTATAATTCTGAACTAATCACAGCTTCTATACTGTCAAGGCAGTAGGAGTAACAGTGGAGAATAATGCATACAAAACAATTTAAAGACATTATTTTATGGAATTAAAAAAAGGTAAAACTCTGCTCACTGCAAGTTAAATTTAACAATATGGGTATGTTTATTTTCTTTTTATTCTTGAACAGACATGAGAATAGTTGCAAATCTATATATTGAGGCAATTAACAATGGCCTTCTTTAGAACAGCAGTCTTTATTGATTTCTAGTTGCATTTTTAAAAAGTCTGTCATTTGGTTTTCAACATGACAAGTCCATAATACATTCTTAAGTGTGTTCTTCATTTGATGCACATCTGACCTGTAGTGGACCTTTACTGTAAATGGTTTATAGCCATTTGGCATTTTAAGCCATTAAATACACTTTAGAATGACGTCATAGCTTGTGTCATGGACCATGCTTATAGCAATCAGGTTTTATTATATTTAGGAGACATAAATCATCCAAACAGAAAACAGCTCCTTGGGCCCTCAATGTCTTGTGCATCATGTACCTTGTTTTGCTTCATAAATGAATTATGAGTGCATTATAGTAATATTAGCAGTGAAGGATGGTTAGAGAATTTCGTAGGTATCCAGCATTATCTTGGATAACCTTATCTTGTCTTGGATAACTTTACCTTCGAAATGTGTTTACAAGTGATGGAGGCTGATGGGATATATGGCCATTAAAACCCATTAAAAGATAGCGTAGTTGTTCTTGGGCCTAGCTCTAATACAGGGTGGGCAAAAGATAGGATTCTGGATAGGCCACCATGCTAGTTATAGGTTTGATATCTCTATCTATCTATCTATAGATATAGATATAGATATAGATATAGATAAAAAATCAAGTTCTGTTTGGAGGTCTACTAGAAGATCATTGAGTGGTTTTGAGGAGTTTCAGTAGGCAAGAGTTTTCAGCTTGTAATTCTTTAAAAATAGCAACAATAGAACACCTTTTTCACATGAAAAAAGCTGCTGAAATGAAGAAGGCTTGGACTAATGAAGGCATGGACATATAATTTTATCAATTCAGGAGCCACCCAAGACTCTACAGTTATTGACTTGTTCCTTGATGGGTTTTACTATACTGGTAGATAGGGGAAGCTGATCTTCCACTTGCCGTTTCCCACTTGTTTCTAGGGGAGTATCCACACTGCAGAAGTAAAGCAGTTTAATACTACTTTGACTGCTGTGACTTTATCTTACAGAAGCCTGGGATTTATAGTTTAGTGATGCACCAGAGCCCTTTAACAGGCCAGGCTGAATACCTCACCAAACTACAAATCCCAGGATTCCACAGGATGGAGCCATGCCAGTGAAAGTGCTGTCAAATTGTTTCATTTCTGCAGTGTGGATACATCCTAGCTTGCAGGGAAACCATGCAGAGGGGTTCCCCCCCCCCACTAAAAAAAAAAATAAAGTTGCAAAAGCTATTTAGAGCACTGGTATTGAAGAATTTTCCATCGTTTCCTCAACTAAAGTAAAAACAACTGTTTTCAAAGTAAGTACACCTTGAGGGAGGCTAAGAACCTCTTGCCTTTCCCCCTTTATCTTAAAGATGTAGGGATGTGTTTGTTTGTATACATGTACACAAATGTACATAAAAGGAAATACAGAACTACAAGTTATGCACAATTCCATCCTTGATGTGGGAAACCGGTTTTTCAAGGCGCATGTAGATAGTATATGCAAGAAATAGTCTGCAAGAAATGAAAGCTAGGCATGACTCTGGGTGGTACGTTCAACAGAGATCATCACTTTGCTCAGAGGATGACTCCGAAGAGCCAACAGCACTATCAGTATTCCATCCATTCCTTCTTAAGCATGGATACTGCAAATTATGTTGTAATTTCCCCCTATTCCAGAATAAAGAGGCTTCAGTAACTTGCTGGTATTGGGCACCCCAGCTGCTTCCTTTTCTTGCATCCTTTTCAGTCCATGGAAGTTGTCAGTTGAAGTCCTCTAGAAATGGTAGCACAGGGTGAGAATATTATGGAAGTGAGGAACTGGTTCCTTGGACATGATGGGGGAGAGTTATGCCAAGAGATAAGAGAGGGTAGATCTTTGCTCAGCAGTGTACAAAATGAAGCTCTACAGAAGGGAAATATAAAAAATGAATATATTGTAGGGGTAAGAATCCTGCACACCTCCACATTTACTGAATGCTAATTCCCGTCATCCATGACCACTGGCTTCACAGACTGAGAAAGACTGATGGAAACCAAAATCCACCGATTTCTGAAAGACATCAGTTTTCTATCTCTAGTATATAAGTTATCTTCAGAGTTTCCCAAATCTTGTTACGAATTTGTTCTAAACTCTTTTCTTAACTACTGTTCTCCTTCAGTAAGCACATATCTTGAGATGTCTCTTTCCCTTTTTCAACCCCCCCTCTCTTTTTTAAACCTATCTTTGAAGTATTTAACTTAGTTGTTTTTGTCTGCTTTGATATCCTTGATTTCTGTTGGTCTGGCCTTTGTTGTGCAAGAAGCATTATTGATGGATCTTTGGTATCCCAGATGACAGTGAGTGATAGGACATGTGTTAGAATCTCTCTTTTGGTGATAGAAGAAAAGATTGAATGACGGCAGACTTTTATAGTGTCTTTGAACAGTACAAATTGCTAGTATCCTCTGGTTCTTATACGGCATACGTGCTGAGGGCCCACTGGGGCTAAAATGTTGTTTACTCTTGACTCTTGCAATAGAACAATAAAAAAGTGATTAAAATTTAAGTAGTGTTGAGAGATTTTTCTGTGTATCCAATTTCTTGACTGTTGGTGTGCATTAAAAGTGGATTGTTGCATAATACAGGCGAGTATTACTATGTTGGCTTTATCAGCTAAGTGAAAAAATAAGGACAGTAATAATTTTTATAAGTATCTTAGAAGTGTATGGGCTCAATTTAATGTTTATGTAACATCATGGCTTTCTTATTGTTTCCCCTGTGGGTCTCAGCTGCATACATAGTAAGAACAAGATCCTGGCCAGGTTCATCATAAGTTATGCCATGTGCCACATCTGAGATGTGTGTGCATAGCATATGCACATGTTTCTGTATGTAATAAATTACTTCTTGTGCTAATATGGGGATATATTGTAGGAAATAATAAGATGGTAACTGATACATTTGAACTGCTACAGTGCCTACAGGCAGATGCAACTTTAGTGCTAACTGAAATATGCCAACAAATATGGAAAACAAAGCAGTGGCCAACAGTCTGGAAACACTCGATATACATACTAATCCACAAGAAAGGAGATACAAAAGACTGCAGTAACTGTAGGACAATAGCACTAATCTCACATGCAAGCAAAATAATGATCAAAATTCTGCATAGACTCCAACCATACATGGAGAGAGAAATTCCAGAGGTGCAAGCAGGATTCAGAAAAGGAAGGGGCACAAGGGAACACATTGCAAACATACGAGCACACCAAAGAATTCCAAAAAAGAATCAGCATGTGTTTCCTAGACTACAACAAAACATTTGATTGTGTAGATCACGAAAAACTATGAAATGCACTCAAAGACATGGGGGTGCCACTATATCTGATAGTCCTGATGAGGAATCTGTATTCAGAACAGAATTTGGGGAAACAGAGTGGTTCCCAATAGGCAAAGTGGTCAGGCAAGGCTGCATCTTATCACCCTACTTATTTAACTTATATGCTGAAAACATCATAAGAAAAGCAGAATTAGAATCCAAAAAAGGAGGAGTTAAGATAGGAGGAAACAACATTAACAACCTAAGATATGCAGACGACACCATAATATTAGCAGAAGACGTTCAGGAATTGGAACAGTTAATAAGAAAGCTCAAAGATGAAAGTGCAAAGGCAGGTCTGATGCTGAACATAAAGAAAATAAAAATAATGACCACAGAAGAAATACACAAATTCAATCTAGACAACAGGGAAATTGAAATAAAGTATTTCCATATCTAGGATCAAACATTGACCAGAATGGAGACTGCAGCCAAGAAATAAGAAGATGACTAGGAATGGGAAGGGCAGCTATGAAAGAATTGGAAAAGATACTGAAGAACAAAAACACACAACTGAGCACTAAAGTCAAAATCGTTCAGGCCACTGTATTCCCAATTGCCATGTACGGAGGCGAGAGCTAGACAGTGAAGGAAGCAGACAGAAAGAAAACCAACTGATTTGAAATGTGGTGCTGGAGAAGATACTTAGGATCCCATGGACAGCCAAGAAGACAAACAAATGGGTTCTTGAACAGATCAGACCAGGGCTCTCCTTGGAAGCAAAGATGAGAAGGCATGGATCACTATAAAAAACAATAGTGCTAGGAAAGGTAGAGGGTAGAAGAAAGAGAGGAAGACCACAAACCAGATGGATAGACTCAATTGGGGGAGGGGGGTTATGGGAAAAGGCTTGCAGGATTTGGGCAAAGCAGTGGAAGATAGGGATTCTTGGAGATGTCTCATCCACAGAGTCACCATGAGTCAGAACCGACTCGAGGGCAGCTAAAAACAACAAACTGATACATACCCTCCAACATTTCACAGACAAAATTGGGACACATTTGACCAAGCAACACCAGAGTATGTTGATGGCAGTGAGCTAGGACAAGCTAGGAGGGGCTGCAGCAGTTTGCTTTCACCTGACCCTCTGGGAAGTACAAGGTTCCTCTCCTCTTCCTCCTCCTCCTCCTGGGTTGAGTGCTAACTACTTTTGCACAGTGAACTCATTTTGCACCAATTGAAGTAAGTTGAGAACAAAGGGAGGAAGTGGGAAGAGGAGAGAGGAGCTAGGACATTTTAAAAATATAGGTGCAGGTGATCAGTATCAAAAGTAACTAATTTCTTCTTCTTCTTCTTCTTCTTCTTCTTCTTCTTCTTCTTCTTCTTCCTCCTCCTCTTCTTCCTCTTCTTCCTCTTCTTCTTCTTCATGTTTATTTATATAGTGCTATAGAATTTACAAATACACTTGGTAGGCTCTTTAATTTGCTTGTTGATGTGTTTATCCCATCCTTTCTTCAAGCCAAATGCTATGTAAAATGCTATCTTTTTTGCTCTCTGCCACTTCATACCTGAGACAGGATTTCAATCAAGTTCTTCCTGGCCCTAGTTTGAGATACATACTATGCAACTCCAATATTGCCATTTTTAATTAAGCTTCCCCTGCAGTGTGGTATAGTGGTTTGAGTATTGGACTAGACTCTGGTTCCCAACCATTGGTCATTCAGATGTTTTGGACTTTAACTCTCAGAAACCCCAGCCAGCTTGGCCAACCATCAAGAATTTTGGGAACTGAAGTCCAAAAGATAATGGAGGACCAAAGGTTGGGAACCACCGAAATATGGGAGACCAGGGTTCAAATTTTTGCTTAGCCATGGAAGTTCACTAGGTAACCACCAGCTAGTCACACATTCTCAACTTCAGAGGGAAGGCAATTGCAAATCCCCTTTGACCAAATCTGAACAAAAAACCTCTGTGATAGGTTAGCTTTTGGGTTGCCATAAGTCAGAAAAGACTTGAAGGCAGACAACAACAATATCCAAAGCAACTAAAAGGATTAATGCGTAGCTTGAAGGATGAGGCAGCAGCCTGTATGGTCACCCACCAAATTAGCCAAGCCTGACCATTGCTGCTTCCTCACTCTTCAACCACATTTTCATTCTTTAGCTGCTCTGGATATAGCAATAGCATTTATGTTTCTATACTGGTTAATAGTGAACTCAGCACTCTCTAGTGGTTTACAGTCTGCAAGCCAATTGCCCCCAACAAGGTGGGTACTCATTATACTGACCTACGAAAGGATGGAAGGCTGAGTCAACCTGAAGCACGGGATTGAACCCACAACCTTGTGGCTGCAGTACTGGCATTCAACCAGTTCGCCACTAGGGCTCCAGGGATATATAGTTTAGCTGCACTGGAGTATAGACAAAGCTTAAATTAGAGCTGAAGTACTGTAGTGAGTTAGGGTGGAGGTTGAACTTGGGCCAGGGAACAGGGTTGTTTGTTTCGTTGTTGTCTTTTAAATTCTAACCAACACCTGGGAGACTGCTACAAGGATCTCTTCTTCAGCATTTCTACTCTTTACTTTTTGTATGATCCCGTGGACCATCTGCAAATATAGCACAGATCATGGTATAAGAATAATTGGACTAGAGGTGAATAGCTCCATATGGCGTAAGATGATTCTTGCTATCAAACCAGCAAGCTTCTCTCTTGCCCACACAGGGATATCCCTTAATGCACAGAATTTCTTAAAAACCAAGCTCGCGTCTCTGCCCTTTCTAATTAGGAACTACCATTTGTAATTAGCTAGCTGTGACTGCTATTTCATTGGGCTGTGGAACGATTGTGAGATGAGCTCTAATTTCATTTGCTCCATCCTTTAAAACCCAACATTTAGACTATACCATCCCTATAACAGTGTTCTGGAGGGCTGATGTTTCCTTTAAGTTTAGAATCATAGAGTTGGAAGAGGCCCCAAGGGCCATCCAGTCCAACCCCCTGCCATGCCAGAAGACACAATCAAAGCACCTCTGATGGATGGTCGTCCAGCCTCTGTTTAAAGACCTCCAAAGAAGGAGACTCCATCACACTCATAACATAAAGATTATGTTAATTGTTATTTTCCACTCTGAGTGGGAAGTAAGCGCCAGAGAAGAAAAATAATAAAAAAATTACAGTATTGGTTGTTGTGTGCCTTCATATCGTTTCCAACCTATGGCAACCCAAAGAGGAACAGATAATGGGGTTTTCTTAGCAAGATTTGTTGAGAAGGAGTTTGCCATTGTCTTCCTCTGTGGGTGATAGAAGGTGACTTGCACAAGGCTGCCAGTGGGATTACATGGACAAGTGGAGATCTGATCAATCCTCTCCCAGAGTCCTAGATCAACACTTGAACTGGTATGTCATGCTGACTTTGAAATATATACATATGTGTTGTTGTTGTTGTTGTTGTGTGTTTTCAACTCGTTTCTGACTTATTGCGACCCTGGGTGAATCATGGGGTTTTCTTGGCAAGATTTGTTCACAGGAGGTTTGCCATTGCCTTCCCCTCAGGCAGAGAGTATGTGACTTGGCCAAAGTCATCCAGTGGGTTTCCCTGGCCAAGTGGTGATTTGAACCCTGTTCCCCAGATTCATAGTAAACAGTAAAAAATATTAATAAAAATATATACAGAGCCAACATGATTTGAGCATTGGATTATGACTCTGGAGATCAAGGTTTGATTCCCCATTCAGCCATTGAAACCCACTGGGTGACTTTGGGCGAGTCACACATTCTCAGCCCCAAAAAAACCCATGATAGGTTTGCCTTGGGCTCGCCAGAAACGACATGAAGGTGCACAACAACAACAAATATAAATATATATTCCAAGAGTATATGAAATATGGCCATGCTTTTCACAAGATTTATATGAAATAATTCCCAAAATGTTGTTGTTACACCTTATTTATACTTTGTTACGCTTTATTATGCTTTATTTATGTGTACCTTATAGTCTTTCAGATGTTACTAATTTCAACTCCCACTCAGTTACTAACTTGAATTATGTAGGAAGACAGCCAGTGAAAAAGGACAACTTGGTTGCATTTTTTTTTTAAACAAAAGTGATCGACTTAAATTGGAGTTTCAGCATTGTTTCTCAAGAACTGTGTTATTATTAATCTAGTTATTAATGAATGAATTAAATGAAGCACAGTGCTAAACTGTCAGCCACAGATTTTATCCAACTAGCTTTCTCATTTCTGCTCCCATTAAACCCCACCATTTCCCATATTGGCTAGGATTGATGGGAGATGCAATCCAAAAACCATTTGGAAGGCCACATGTCCCTCATCCTAGTATAGGCTGTTAAGATAAGGATATTTTCCCCTCTGGGTCAGAGCATGGAGGGAAAGTTTAATTTTCTCTACACAGCTACTCCAATTTTGTTAATTATCAGCATCTCCTGTATTGATGTTGTTTGAATAATTAAACAAGAACAACAATGACAACCTTACACATGGAAAGGCTAAAAATTAATGGGCAGATTGGTCCTGGGAGAAACTCCTTTGTTGGCAGGTGATGCCAAGACCAATCTGCGCTGTAGGTTTGTTGGCTTTGTTATTATGCTATAAAATTGGATTATGTTGCAATACTATATACCGGCTCATTCCATGCGACCTATAGAATTACAGAGTTAGACATAAGTTGATAGTTAAATATGGTGATAATGAAATATTTTGTAGCATTTATTGCATTGCAATTACCAAATTTAAAATTATATTGAACTGCTTTATGCGGTGCAAGCTTTACTGTGTAGATTGACTGTAGTTTTCACATTTTTGCATTGAACGTGCTGTACGTATGGCCATTTGTTTGAACATCTTTTAGAAGAAGAAGAAAGAAAGAAATACAGATATGAAATGGACCGGAGTGAAATATTTGTTGACTTGTATTACCAAGTCACTGAGCAGCGTTTCAAAAGAAACTTTGGTATACTTTCACATTTACGGTAGGGCTGGAATGTGTCATTAGAAATGGTTTACTTTTCACATTTTAACAAATAAATAGAAATATAATCCTTCCACTGAGTGCAAAGATCCCCCCCCCCCTTGTTGTGCCTGAAGAGGCTTTCAGAGCTTTCAGAAAATACACAAAGATATATTTCATGTGTTACATGTGATCTCTTCCATTGGATATTTACATCACAAATGGGCCTAATTACTCTTGATTGTTGAAATGTCATGTATAATTAAGACACAATTGTGTTGTAAAATAGCCTGAATAACATTTGTTGAAAACTTTGCTCAGTAAAATGTACTGTGGAAAAGAAAAGAGAATTATCCCTGTCTGTGCAGTAAGCCAGACTTTAGAAGTCACAAATGAATGGCAAGAAGCAGTGTGATAGGGCAGTATTCTGCTTTTTTTGCAGAAAAAAAATCCACTCATTTTATTATTACTAACGTACAGTTGAGGAGCATCAAGATGCCTAACTTTTGAAGCCACTTTTAAGTTTTAGATAGGATAGCTTTATTTAAAATTGATCGGTAGCAAGTCACAACGGCTTGCCAAATTGCTAATGGAAGCCATTTGAATCAATTCTCCAATATAGTTTAACACTGTTTGGCTGCTAAGAGTTTAATCAGGAAAGAGGAGCAGCTTGTCATCAGTACAATTAATTGTTCTTTTTGGAATTGTTATTGTTGTTGTTGCAGTCCCCCTCAGCTTTTCCTTCTCAAAACCTCTGACACGCATCTATGTTATTTTCAGCTTGAGGTTCCTGAAACAGCTAATTTGAAATATGTCACAGTATTAGTTCCCGCTTGTCTATGTCAAGAGGTATTTGTAGCTACGTTTCAGTTTATTCCACTTGGCTGATAAGGGTTTCTGTTTTTGTTTTTTGGTGATGTGTGCATTTAAAACTAGATTACAAATTGGATTCTGCTGTTAACTAAGGGCCTTATTCAGCAGAAATCTGATGCAGAAGGTTTTCACACAGAAGGTCACAGATTCCAGCTAAGCGATGCTGTAGGGGACTCCTTGCTTTTTTTTTCTCCTATAAAACTCTTAACAGTGCAATCTTATATTTACTTTATTTATTTATTTATTTATATGTCACTTTTCTCTCAGAATGCAATCCAAGGTGGCTTTCAAAAGTTTAAAGAAAGATTAAATTAAAATCTTAAAACTGTTATAAGTTCTTTTTTAAAAAACAACAACAGCAATTAAATAGCAATACATATAAATGTCTATTAAGAAGCAATCCCCATTCAATTACCAGTAACTTATTCCTAATCAAATGCTTGCCGCCTAAGTAAAGGACACCTCCTGACTGTGGCCAGAACTACGGACAGAGGGTGATCTGGTTTAAATATTTCCAGAAGGGCGGCCATACTGTTTTGTTGCAGTGGGGGAAAAGTGTCCTGTGACACTTTAAAGACTATGAGGCTTATAGTTTAATGTCCACAAAAGTAAATTTTTTTGTTATTAACCACCTTTGAATTGATCTCCGCTCATGGTGACCCAGTGGATGAGAGATTTCCAAGATTCCCTGTCCTCCACTACTCTGCTCAGGTCCTGTAAATTCATTGTGGCTTCCTTATAGAGTTCCTCTCTTTCTACATCCCTCCACCTTTTCTAGCATTATTGTGTTTTCCAAAGAGTCATGCGTTCTCATGAAGTGGCCAAAGTTAGGCAGCCTCAACTTTATCATCTTGGCTTCCACAGAGATTTCTGGCTTTATCTGCTCAGTTTGTCTTTTTGGCTGCCCAAGGTATCCTCAGCACTCTTCTCCATTACCATATCTCAAATGAAGATTTTCTTTTTATCCACATTCTTAGCTGTCCAGCTCTCACATGTGTACCTGGTAATAGGGAATACAGTGGCTTGTACAATGCTAACTTTCATGCTTAGTTGTATATCTTTATTCTTTAGGATCTTTCCTAGTTCCTTCATAGCTACCCTCGCCATTCCTTGTCTTCTGATTCCTTGACTGCTGTTAGCTTTAAACGTGGCAGAAGAGTATTCCTTGTTTTGAGGATATATCCTCTATCCTATAGATCTGTTGAAACAATGCCATGTTGCCTTTAACATTCATATTTCTATGTCAGAGGGAGATGGACTGTATAAACTGTATAATCTATCTGATAGATTGATATTGTTGGCTAGAATTTGCACACCCGTGTTAGATATTGATAAGTTAAGACAGCACTTGACTTAGCACAGGTAAGCTCTAGGGAATTTCTCCCTGGCTTGCTGTAGGTTCTGTCCACACTCTAGGAATTCAGGTGGTTGAAGAGTTGATTCAGTTTTATACCACATGTACAGATCTGCTTTTCTTGGCCAGCTAAGGGCTAGTCTACACATAAGTGTACAGTAGGCCTCCCAATTTGTGGGGGATCTGTTCCACACCCCACTGGGAAAATGGCAGCTCGCAAATATTTGAGCCTCATTGAAAATAATGGTGTGTGTGCCTGTGATGTAAGGGGAGGTCATGCATGGGCACGTGCCACCATTATATCCCTCCCCGCTTGTTCCTCCCATGAAAAGTGGGACCACTGATTCGAAGTCCACGAATGGGGAGGAACAACTGTATTATGCAAATTGCTACAGGTAGTCACACATTCCCATTGATTGTTTATTGTCCTCACTTTCCTGCGCAAATTCACATCTATTCACCCTCTCTCTGCTGCAAATATGCAGCTATCTGAATCTGCATGGAGCAAACAGACAGCATCTTGTATAATGCTGGCACATTTGCCAAGGTCACCCAGTGGCCAAAGTGGAGATTTGAACCATGACCTTATAAATTACATTTACATTTATTTTCATTACATTTTCATTGTTGATTGGTACGATGTAAATGTAGCAGAGATCAGAAGACTGCTTCCTTACACCAGCCATCCTGGAATTGCTGTTTCCATGAAGACACAATTGTAAATCCAAAGTAAAGCTTTATTGTTGCATAGTAAAAACAGAAAAGAACTATGTACAATCCATCTTGCAGATAATAGAAACCATAAGATCACAACTTGTTGTTGCTAAGTTGAAAGCATGGCAAGTTCTTAATAAAGGAGAACAAAGGAACCCTTGGCCCAACCCATAACTCCACCTCCTGGGTGGCAACCTACATAATGATAGGATGATCAGCTGTATCCCAGCCTCTAGACCAGCCCCTACCTGTGTGTCACACCCCATGTGACTTGGTTCTCATGCAAACCAGATGAGCTCATATGTTTACCTTCCTGTATCCTGTTTCCCAGGCTCAAAGACTTTGGGGGGAAGCAGACAGCTAATTGGGCCGTTTTGGGGGCAGGGAAGGGGAGGGGCAGCTGCACGATCGGCGCCCCAACCCCTTCCCCAGATCGTCCTCGGAGCAGCTGGGCCTCCGCACGGCCGGTGCTCCGAGGAGGACCTCCCGCTGCAGCGTTCGCACATGCTGCAGTGGAAGAGTCACCGAAGGTACGCCGACAGCCTTTTGCGGTGCACCTTCAGCGACTTGTGGGAGGAGCACCAATTTAGCGCTCCTTCCAGGGGCGGTGAAGCTGCGCCGCGGGGCTGAGGTGTGGGGATACCTCGGCCCCGCGGCACAGCTTCCCTGGCTGGCCCATGGCCACCCGTCTGCTTCCCCCCTTTGTTATCCTGTTCAGTGTGAAATTGTTTTGGTTTCAAACCACCTGCAGGCTGAGTCCTCTTTGTTTGCTTAGACACTTTTCTCAGAAGAGATTTTTTTCACACATCTCTACATTTCCACTTTGACTGCATATCCCATCCATATTCCAACATTCATTTACCATTTAAAATCCCACATTCCCAATTTAGAGAGATTTTTTGGAATTCTTTATACCAGGGGTAGGCAACCTTTCCCCTTTAAGGGCCGAGGGACTTCAGCTCCCAGAAGCCTCAGCCATGTTGGCCAATAGTCCCATGTTGGCCAATAGCTCCTGGGATTCTGGGAGCTGAAGTCCCTCGGCCCTGAAGTCCCTTGGCCTACCACTGCTTTATACTGTATATACTCATGTATAAGTCTAGAAATTTAAGTAAAAAATTGACCTAAAAAACCTTAGTTGACTTATCCACAGGTCAGTGTAAGTATTGTACCTTAACTCTTATTTAAAAACAGGAACTATCCCGTAGTGAAAGGCAAGAGTGTAATCTGTCCTAGAAGCACTGACCTCCCTCTACTCTCTTATCCGTTCAGCCTTTAGTGTGAGCACAAACAGTTATGCCTGTTGGAATTTTGTAAGTTCTTTGACATTGTTTTCCTTTGCTTCATCTTTTAGATTCTTAATAATAATAATAATAATAATAATAATAATAATAATAATAATAATTTAAATCCCTCTCCTCTGCAGAACAATCGGGGTGGCTTACAACATTAAAATTTCCATACAGATATATTAAACAGAACATACATTTCAACAGACCAGTCAGCTCTGCTGACAATATTACTCTTATTAAAGAAACCCACATGGAACAAGTAGTGTTGCATTACCAAAGCAGTTTAGCAAACTGCTTTATTATATGCCCCTAGGTTTTACCCTTGACTTATCCACAGGTCATATCAAAATCCATAATTTTGGCCCCCAAACCTGCCTTTGACTTATAGCCAAGTATATGTGGTAATCACTTTTTTCTTACCACCTTAAATTTTTTATTATCATCAGAAAATGGAACCATCTCACTACACACTCCCTAACTCCAGATTTTGGATCAGATAATTTTATGTTCCTCCAGGTTGGTTGATCCATGTCTTACCTTTTCCTTCGAGACTATTTTATCTACAATTCTTGCTTGCACTCCTGTATCTTTTGAAAGCTTTTGGACTTAACATAATGTAATGAATATGTTAGGGAACTTGATAGGCACCTTTGTGTTCTCTTAATAGAGTCTTAATATATTTTCCACGTTTCTTGATGCAGTAACTGTATTATTATTTTTTATTTACTCAAAGTCACAATAGTTTATTTATTTATATCCTGCCCTTCTCCCAGGACTGGGACACAGGGCGGCTTACGATATTAAAAAACAATACAATTAATAACATACAAAAATGTATCATTTTGCTGTTTCTTTCAAGGTTACGTAGATTGTTTCTATTTCAAATGGTGATGATTAATAGTAGTAGCATTAATATTATTCTTTTTGCACTGTATTCTGTGCTCTCAGTGTTTTGTAAAAAGATTTTTTTAAGTCAGTACATAGTAGGTTTCTTGTCTATAATGCACTGGCTTTTCTACTTCACATAGAAGGCTTGACCTGAGCAAACAAGTTTTGAATTGGTAGTCTTCTTAAAGTGTTGTTGCCAGCTGGTCTAGCTCCAGTTGGTTGATCTGATTAGAAAGGAAAGCGGGAAAGTTTGGAGGAAACCCCTTCACACGCTTTTCCCGCACACATTTACTAGAAGCATGTCAGACAAAAGAAGGTCTCCTTCATCGATCCTGAATGTGAGCCAAAGGAATTAGATACACACTATCCCAAAGTAGCTGAGCTGGGTGATATTTCCTCTGGCAAAAGAACTCCAAAGCTATGTAAAACCACAAATCTGTGATGACATTGGGATGTCCCCTGATATGTGCCAAGGGAAGACCTTGGGAGAATCTCATGGAACAGCAGCTACAAAGTGAAAGGGTGCTTGACTGATCGGTAAAAATTCAATACCATTTTTAGCAATTCATATTCTTGCTGAATTGTTATAGTTAATATAAAATATTGTTGAAACAGTACCTTGAAGGTACCAGAAAATTAGTGCAAATGGTACACCTTGCATATCCTCTGAGAAGTCTTAGGAGTCGAGACCTTTTTCTGAAGGACTCCTGTTTGATTAGTTTCAGCTGTTGTTCCAAGATCTTATACACTTTTTAGCATTTCATAAATATAAGCTGGCAAAGTTATGCTGAATCAGTAAGTTGTGCAACCAGTAGGGTTACTGGCAGCAAGGTCTTTCTTTAGTTCATCTGCAGTGTAATGGTCATAACGGACCCTGAAACCTCAGAGGGGAGTAGTAGTAGTAGTAGTACAGTTGACCCTCAGTATCCATTGGGGATTTGTTCTAGACCCCCTTGCAGATACCAAAATCTGTGGATGGTCAAGTCCCCATTGTCCTCAATGGCAGTGCATGCCCGTGGCTGCACTGCCATTAAGGACAGCTCCCATTGCCCATGGCAACATGTACACACAGCCGTTCCCCCATTGGGGACAAAGGAACTTAATGGTGGCATGGCTGCGTGCATGTGCTGCCGCGGGATGACGGGCTGTCTCTAATGGCAGTGCGGCCATGTGTACATGCCGCCATTGGTAACTGCAGGCTTGCCATCCACGGATGCTCAGATGTGCAGATGGCAAGTCTGCGGATACGGAGAACCGATTGTAGTACCAGTAATCATAGAGTGACCAGACATCCTCCTTTCCCTGGACATGCTCTACATTTCAGCCTTCTGTCCCAAGAATTCTAAAATGCACTGCATTTTGAGCATGACTAAGAAGCATGTATGTACATTTCTGTTAGTGTTTTCAGCTTTTATTTTGTGAGGTCCCACATTTTTCTTGAACATTCTACATTTGTGGTGCCTTGTCGTCCTTTGTGGTTATGACATCTGGTCACCCTGAATCCTCCTCCTCCTCCTCCTCCTCCTCCCTTCTCGCCATAGATCAAGGTGGGGAACAGCAACAAATTAATGTACTACATACAATATACAATATCTGTTAAAAAGACACAATAGTTTAAAAGAAGAAAGAAAACCAATATACATTAAAACAATCAATTCATAGTTTAAAATTTACATTTTATAATTCAGATTAAGTGTCAATAGGTTTGTTCCCTCTGTTTTGAGATTCTGTTGTTGTGGCTGTGTGGTTTCACTTCTAGGTACCATTTTGGTTAGTTTTGGCCGTGTTTTTTCTTTGATTTATTTTGGAGGGGGAATGCTGCATTTTTCAGGCAGTTTTGGCATTTGGGGCAAAAAATCACCTGGAAATTAACTGCCATATTAAAATTTTGGTGGGACCTGGGGGCTTCTCAGGGGTTTCAGGCTTTACTTTTAGGTGTCTGTCCCAAGGGCCACATGTGGTCCACTGTCCACACCTTGCCTATTATTGCTATATATGAATTCAAACTTGCTGAATGCATCTCCTGTTAACGTATATGATGAAGCTGAATTCATCACATATGCTTAGGAAGACATGTCGAACAGTGCAGTTGATTATTGTCAGAGGAAAGGCAAACTAGGTTCACTGTGAAGAAATATGAAATCAAAAGAGTCAAGATACTAATCTGATTGAGGAGGGATACACTGTTCTGGAAGAAAGTAGTTGTACTTGAACATAAATGCCTTGATTTCCTTTTGTTTGGTTAATATTTTTGTGGTCTTAATGTGGATTAAGGATGTCAATCACACAGGATAATAGCTAAGCTTGTTTTCACAAATGGATACGGCAAGATTTATTCATTTTTTACTTGTGAGATCCATTTATTATTTTTCTGAATGAGTAGCAAAAAATTCTGTTCTGCGTCTTTCTGTGGTTCTTTCTTGATCGGGAATTTTACATGAATGTGTGACTACAACAGAGAAAGTGAATTTATGTTCTGGTATATCCATATGGTACTTGTATGTTTTCCACAGTGAGGGAAAGAGAGGTGTTTTAAACCAGTGTTTCTCAGGCTATCTGATGTGAGGGCCCATCACTTTCCTCCCCTAATGTGCTGGTCACCAGTACCATGTTTGTGCCAATTGGCTATTTCTGTTCTTTTCTTTCCTGGAAACTCTCCAGGGATGGGCAACTGATGGCCTGTGGATCAGCACTGCTCCACGGTCCACCACAATGGTGTAGCACTGACGTAAATGAGGAAAACAGCTTCTCTTTCTCAATGCCATGACCTTGAGTAATAGCCTTCTTGTGTGTCTGATTTTAATAACAATATTAATAACATATCCTCTGAGTAACCTGAATATCATAGAAATTACTCTGGGAACATACAGAGGTCCCAGTATACTGCCTGTTCTGCCAGCATCCCACATTCAGAACTCTAGCTTGAGTGCTTCCAACTGTTGTGGTTGGTGGGTGCCTTCAAGTAGCCTGTTAATTTATGGCAACCCTGTGGATCTCATAGGATTTGCTTAAGCAAGAACTACTCACAGGTGGGTTTGAGAATTCCTTCCTCTGAAATGTAGCCTACAGGACCTGGTTGGTGGCCTCCCATCCTAGTAATAACCAGAGCTGACTTTGTTTAGCTTCCAAGATCAGATGGGATCTGGTGCCTTTAGAGGGTACTTAGGCCAGGGTGTACTCCCCAGTATTTAAACTACTGGATGTTTTCCCTAGGGCAACCTATGAATGTGTCAAAGTGTGGGTGGGAAGAGGTCTTGGAGAGGGAAATGCCCTAACAAACAATTAAAATTGTTTTGGTGTCTCTGTGTTTTCCTGTTGCCTTATTGGCAAAAGTTGACTAAAGAAGGAGGAGAATAAAGACTGGGATGGAGCAACAGAACGCAAGGAGAATGCACAGATTTTCTTCCAACCTATATGTCTCTTTAAGATAGCTTGTTTATCCTTGTGTATGTGAGTGAAGTTGTGTGTGTGTGGGAGGGTGGGTGGGAGAAAGAGACACAGACAGACAGACAGACAGACGGAGACTTGCTGAATGGAGCAACAGTTTATTATGTTATCAATGCATTCATGTACATATCTACTCAGAAGTAAGCTCCACTGTGTTCAGTGCAACTTATTCCCAAGTAAATATCTACAAAATTGTAACCCATGTTACATCCTGTAAGAAATTGGATTGGATGAAATTCTTTTAGATAATTATGTTTACTCTCCCCCCCCCCCCCAATTATATGTATTTGAACTAATTCTATTCCATTAATTTCCTGGAGTAGAAGATTTCCTCTGTTCTCATCCTCATTTTTTATTTTAACAATCTTGTGGAATAGGTTAGATTGAGCGGCTGTGATTATCTCAAGGTGACTATATGAATTTATGGGGAAGCTGAGACATGTAGGAATCTGGTATATAATAAGTGTTGAGCAGACTAGGTAGGCGTGAATATAGAGCTCATGCCAGTGATTGTGAGTCTGAAAGAAAGCTGTTATTCTGAGCAGGGTCTGGTTGATTTTACACTGATGAATTGTAGATGATGAAGACATTGAAATAGTTAAAGATTTTTCATACGTTGGCTCAGTAATTAATCAGAATAGAGGCTGCAGTAATGAAATCAGAACAAGGCTAGGACTTGGAAAGGCAGCTATGAAGAAACTAGACAAGATGCTGAAGTGTCAAGATATATCATTGAATAATAAAATTAGAATTGTCCACACTGTCATATTTTCAATTTCTATGTATGGATGTGAAAGCTGGACTGTGGAGAAAGGAAGAAACTCAATTGATTTGAAAGATGGTACTAGAGAAGAGTTAGTTCTACAGATACTGTGGACTGCTAAGAAGAGAAATAAATGGATCCCAGAGCAAATCAAGCCTGTACCTTTCCTAGAAACTAAGATGACTAAACTGAGACTGTCATGAGAAGACTAGAAGCAATAATAATGTTTGGTTAGGCAGAAGGCAGTAGGAAAGAAGAAGACTGCATTCCAGGTGGATAGACTCAAGCACTGATCCCATGATCTTTAAGTCTTTATGAAGTATGAGGATTTTTGCTTGAGTACGTCTAGAAGTTGCTTCCATGAAAATGAGCATCGTCCAAGTTCCAGATACCTAAAATAATACTGCTGTTCAATGAGGATTTGGTTTTTCTTTATAAATTTTCCCCTTTTTTTCCAAAAGCCCTCACATTAGTTTTAGCTTGAATAATCAAATGCTCCTCTTTACAAAACTTGCTCAGTAGTCCCAACACTCCAATTTGTGCAATAGAAGTGCTAGCTGTATTATCAGCATATAAAAGAACTGTAAGCTTTACTTCTAATATCGAAACTGGAAAATATTCTGAGCCACACAATTCTTGTACCATGTTGTTGATACAGAAACTAATGAGAAAGGGGGCCAGGAGACATTTCTGTCATGTTAGACTGGTATGTTTTCAGATAGCAGCCCATTTGCCCCAGGCCTGATTCTAAGAAAAGTGTTGGGATGGGACATGTGTATTAAATGCAAGATCCTTCTATCAATGTTAACAGTAGCAGACTTTTGCCACAGATGAACCTTGTCTATAGAGTCAAAGGCAGAGGGAGAGCCCACAAAAGTTACAAATAGTTGTTTTCAACTATCTTGGCAATACTTTTGAATCAATGTTGGAGAGGAGAGCCAATTAAAAATGGATGTATGTGCCACTGTGATAACCCTTCTAGGTGTAAAGCTGGTGTGTGCAATCCTATTGTTCTTCCCTTTCCTTCAAATGGCTGAAGGGACAAATTGGCTTCGTTTTTGAAAGGTGTCCTCCATTGGATGCACTGGAAGATCTCAGCAAAGCATTTGAGTAAGCAGCAGGCACTTCCTTGCAAGCAAGTTTTCCATATCTATTCTCCACCACTTCACCTCTCTAGTTGCATTGTCCTTATACTACCCTCTGTTCTATTTTTGGTGTTCCCCAAACGATCAAGAGTAGAAAGGGAGAAATGGGGATGCCTTACCATACTTTCAAAATGCAGCTTCTGGTTCTCTAGCTATTACCCACTGTGTGTTTGAGTGTGTGTTGTTTGCCCTCAAATAGTTTCCGAAATATGGTGAACCTATCACAGGGCTTTCTTGGCAAGTTCCTTCAGAGGAGGTTGTGACGGCCATTCTCTGAGGCTGAGAAACACTGACTTGCCCAAGGTTACCATGGCCAAGCAGGGTTTCAAACTCTGATCTCCCAAACCACTATATCACACTGGCTCTCCACCATTCCCATTATATACTGGCTTTCTAATGTGTGTTATTGTTGTGTGCCTTCGAGTCATTTCCATCTTACGGCAACCCTAAGGTGAACCTATCATGGGGTTTTCTTGATAAGAATGGTTCACATTTGGCTTTCTCTGAGGCTGAGAGACTTGCCCAAGGTCACCCAGTGGGTTTCCATGGCCAAGAGGGGGCTTGGACACTGTTCTCCAGAGTTGTAGTCCAACACTCAGACCCCTATACCATGCTGGCTTCTTTTAATATGTATCTCTTATTTTTAAAACTCTCCCCCTTTTTCGCACTGATGGAGCAATTTATTTTGCAGGAGTTATTCAGATTGATGTGTGTTTCTGAAATCTATTGTTGTACATTTAAATATATATATTTTCAGTTGTTGAATTGCTGAAGGATTTTCCATGGTGAACTTTCTCTTTCCAGTAACCATTCTTTTTTTGTTGGTGTCTCAGAACTCTCATTAATTTTTCACAGGCTCGTGATGGATAGTTTTTATTTATTCACGTCTGAGATTCTGTTGCTTGAAAAGGGCTCATTTTCTAACATTACATATTCATGGCTTGGGATAGATGGGGAAAGGAACTTATTATTAATATGTCACAGTGGGAAAGTTACTCCAGGTTCATTTGAGAACCTTGTTAAATTTGGTGCGGTCAGCAGACACTGCTGAATTTTTTCGATAACGTTTCATTGCAGAAGCCAAAAAGGGTCAATGATTGTTTCCTTGTCTAAACAAAGAAAGTCTGATAGTTTCTTAATGCATTTTCAATGTTTTGGCAAGGGGGGGAGGGAGACTATTGGAGGAAGAATACTATTTAGTTTGGCATATGCAGAAGGTTGCCACCTAGCTGTCATAATATTGTCACAGATTCTACGCAATTAGCACAACCTCTCAGCTGCTGGGGAACAGATCAGTCTCTTGGAGTTTCCACAATTACTTTAAACAGTAGCAAACTGCAGGGAAGAAATCCATCATAGATTTTTTTTTGCCTTCATTCTATAAAGTTTTGTGTGCTGCATATCCATGGGGAATAGATACATCATGGGATGTTGGCAGTTCTTTGTTGTATTCCTATCTAAAGACAATCCTGGTACCACCAAGGTGCCATACCCATTTCAGCTCTGTCTCTCCCTCTGCCTTTTCAGCCTTAAGAACCTTTGCTGTTTTTCTCTTTGTATGTATGCATGCATGTACACATCCACCCACCCATTTCTATCTGCCACCAATCTTCGGATGAAGGAGTATCGCCTTCTAAAAGTTTTAATGGGTCTGTGGTGATCTGGTTGACAGATCACTGAACCACTTGCCATCATTTTTGAGAAATCTTGAAGACCGTGTGAGGTACCAGAGAACGAGAGATTACCAAATATTGTCCCTTTCTTCCAAAAGAAGATCCAGGATACTACAAGGCAGTCAGCCTGACCTCAATACCAGGAAAAATATTAGAACGGATCATAAAGCACTCTGTCTGCTAGTATCTTGATTACAGTGAAGTGAACAAATCCTGCCAAACTAGTGATTGGGTCACTAGTTTAGTAGATGACGGGAATGCTAGGGATATCACGTATCTTGATTTTAGCAAAGGATATTTTGATTAGTAAATGGACTAAGTATGGAATAGATGAAAATATAATTAGCTGGATCCATAATTGGTGAGAAAACCATATTCAAAGGGTTGTCATCAGTGGCTGTTCTTCAAATTAGAAATTGAATAGCTCTTACTGTCAGGAAGTTCTTCCTAATGTTCTTTTCCTTTAGATTGCATCCATTGCTCCAGGTCCTATTCTGTGGAGCAGTAGAAAACAAGCTTGTTCCCTCCTTTCAAATACTTAAACAGGGTTATCATATCACCTCTTAACCTTCTCTTCTCCATACTAAACATACCCAGCTCCCTAAGTGTCTTCTCATAGGGCATGGTTTCTAGATTCATCACCATTTTGGTTGACTTCTGGACACGCTCCAGCTTGTCAACTTCTTTTTTGAATTGTGGTGCCCAGAACTGGACATAGTATTCCAGGGGAGGCCTGACCATAGCAGAATAGAGCGGCACTATTACTTCCCTTGATCTAGACACTATTTCTGTTGATGCCACCTAGAATCATTGGCTTTTTTAGCTGCTGTATCACACTGTATCACACTGTTGACTCATGTTCAACTTGTGGTCTAATAGGACTCCTAGATCCCTTTCACATGGACTATTGTTAATCCAGTTGTCCCCTTCCCATAGCTGCATTTTTCTGCCTAAGTGGAATAGCTTACATTTCTCCCTGTTGGAATTCATTTTGTTAGTTTTGGCCCAGCTTTCTAATCTATTCTCCCAATTTGGTGTCATCTGCAAATTTCATAAGCATGCCCTGTATTCCTTCATCCAAATCACTGATAAAGACATTGAATAGCACTGGGCCCAAGACAGAACCCTGTGGTACCCCACTGGTCACTTCTCTCCAGGATGAAGAGGAGCCATTGCTGAGCACCCTTTGGGTTCAGCCAGTCAACCAGTTACAAATCCACCTAACAGTAGCTTCATCTAGCCCATGCTTTACTAGCTTGTTTGCAAGAATATCATTGGGGACTTTATTGAAGACCTTACTGAAATCAAGATATGCTACATTCATAGTATTCCTTTACCAAGCTGCTAATTCTATCAAAAAAGAGAGAAAGAAACAAAGAGGAAAAAAAGAGAGAAAGAAAGAAAAAAGAAAAAGAAAGAAAAGAAGAAAAAAGAAATACAATTAGTCTGACATGACTTGTTTTCGAGAAACCCATGTTGACTTTATGCAATTAGGGCATTCCTTTCTAAATGTTCACAGATTATCTGTTTAATATAGAATCTTTCCTAGTACTGATATCAGACTAACCGGGTGCTAATTATTTGGGTTCTTTTTCCCCCTCCTGTACTATCTACTTATTCTGTGCTGCATTTCCCTTACTGTGTCATCTGCTCCATTTTTCTCAAATTGAGCACCATTTTCCTTTTGTGAGAATACTGAGGCAAAGAATGTGTTGATAGTTCTGCCTTTCCTCTGGCATCTGCACTGAAGAAATAATCCAGTTTGATACCACTTGAACTGCCATGACTCAGTGCTATGGAATTCTGGGACCTGTAGTTTATTGTGACACCAGAGCTCTCTGTCAGAAAAGGCTAAATGTTTCATAAAACTACATTTCCCAAAATTCCACACTGTTGCACCATGGAAGATAAAGTGATGTCAAACTGGATTATTTCTGCAGTGTGGACAGTCCCTCTGTCCCGTTAGCATTTCACTGTCTTCTCCATCCAATGGCCCTACCATTTCCTTCTTCTTCCTTTTGCTATGAACATACCCCTCCAAAGTCTTTTTTATTGTTCTTAACCTGTCTAGCAAGCCGGAGCTCATTCTGCACTTTAGCTTTTCTGACTTCGCACCTATATGTGTTTGCTATTTGACTGAATTCCTCTTTGGTGATTTTCCCCCTTTTTCCATTTCTTATACATGTCTCTTTTAAAATGTATATAAGTTGAAAATTCTTTAGTCATCCATCCTAGTTTCTTGAGACACCTCCCATTTTTCCTCCTCATTGGAACAGTTGGAACTTTGTGCCTTAAGTATCTTCCTATTGAGAAACTCCCATCCATCCTGAACTTTCTTTTCTTTAAATATTCCTGACCACGGAATCACACCCAGTATTCCCCTAAATTTACTGAAATCAGATTTCCTAAAGCCTAGAATATGTGTCTGATTATGTTTGCCTTCCTCTTTCCACGGTATAACAAACTCCAGAACATGATTGTGCCCTCCTAAAGATCCCACCAATTCCACCCCATTAACCAGGTCATTCCTGTTGCTTTGAACATTGCATTTCATATGGAGAGAAAATTCTTCATTCAAATGGCCACAAAGAATGGCTATTCTGTCCCAGGGAGGGCCACCATGTCAACATGTGTCTGAGTTGTCAAGGCTTTACCAACCAAGTTCTCAAGATTTAAATCTCCAGACCCCAGAGATACAAGAGGGGTATTGTAAAGTTTTAATTATCACCTTTACATTTATTTGACAGAAAGTTTGTTTTGATTTGTAGTTGTTAACTTTTCTCTATGTACTCACCATCTAGATTTACACATTTTTCCCAGTGTTTCTTGGCCATCTGAATACTGTTATTGTAGAAGTCTGAAGATTGCGCCTTGAACCACTCTGCCACTTCATGAATGACTTCATTTGTGTTGTCAAATTGGTGACCCTGCAATGGGAACAAGAAAAAGTCACTTGGTGCAAGGTCATTCGAACTAGACAATGAGGAAAGAAAAATAGTAAAAGAGTTCTCATATCTGGAATCAAAAATTGATCGGAATGGGGATTGCAGCCAGGAAATCAGGAGAAGACTAAGAATAGGGAGGGTGGCTATGAAAGAACTAGAAAAGATCCTAAAATGCAAAAACATACAATTCAGCACAAAAGTCAGAATCATATAAGCCATCGCATTCCCTGTTCCCATGGATGGATGGGAGAACCGGACTGTTAAGAAAGAAAATAGGAGGAAAATCAATGCATTTGACATAATGTGGTGCTGGAGAAGAGTGCTGAGGATCCCATGGACAGCCAAAAGGAAAAACAAAGGGGTCCTAGAGCAGATGAAGCCAGAGATATCCCTAGAAGCCAAGATGACAAGACTTAGACTGTCATACTTTGGACACATCATGAGAAAGCATGAATCGTTGGAAAAGACAATAATGTTAGGAAAGGTGGAGGGAAGTAGAAAGAGAGGAAGGCCACATGCTAGATCAATGGACTTTATTAAAGAGACCACGAATATGAATTTGCAGGAGCTGGGCAGAGCAATGGAGGACAGGGGGACCTGGAGATGTCTCATCCATAGGGTCGTCATGGGTCGAGAGTGATGCGAAGGCAGTTAACAACAACATCAATCAGATTGATTGCAGAGCATGGGCAGATGTGGAGTTTGGATGGGCAGTACTGTCATCTATCTTAGGCTGACCTGTCCCACCTCCATTGGTAAGCAACCCATTTGTATGAGGCACAGAGACCACCAAGAAGAAGGACACATTGTTTACCTGTAGCTGTAGTTCTTCGAGTGGTCATCTGTGCCATCAGACAAACCTGCCCTCTTGCCCTCTTTCCTTACAGCATACCTGAACTCATGATGGATTTCGGAATTGAGAAGAGTAGCTGTTGGCAATATTTATGCTGCTGCCCAAAGGGGTGGGGTAACCATCAAAAACTGCTCAGCTCTGGAACATTCCATGGATGGACCTGTGCAAGACCCATTTTTGTTAGGACACAGACGATCACTCAAAGTAAGCAACCTGTCTTTCCACCTTTGTGTGTTGTATTGTGTGCCTTCAAGTAGTTTCTGACTTATGGAGACCCCAAGACGAGCCTATCATGCGGTTTTCTTGGCAAGTTACCTCAGAGGAGGCTTGCCATTGCCATCTTCTGAGGCTGAGAGCATGTGATTTGCCCAAGGCCACCCAGTGGGTTTTATTGTTTCAATGAAAAGCAGAATTGTTTCAATGGAAAGCTCTTCAGCATGAAAAGTACTGGCTATGGCTATGAAAATATGGTTGAATAAAGCTTTTTTTTTTTTTTTGCACATAGTTGTTTTTGTTGTGGTTGTATGTATAATAATTTGGGGGAAAATGAGGAATCTAATGATTGGTTTAGTTGTTTTATGAAGCTGTTTATTTATTATAAAAGAACCGGGCAGTGTGAAAACGGTGGTCTATTAAGAGTTTATGAGTGTGTGCATGTGTATATTGTGAAATAATATCCAGTGTAATATGAAGTGACAGTCAAAATTACAGCTTTTCTCTTGCCGCGAGGGTACTTCTGTGCCAAGTATAGTAATATTGTTGTAGCAGTGTTCAAGGTTGTCAGCAGTTCTGGGTTACTCTGCAGAGAGCCATAACAATGTGTAGAAGCAAGGAGCTTCCTGTCAAGGGAAATACTATAATTTTGATATATATTTGTTGGTGCCAAACTGCAATTAAACAGGAGGCATTTGGAGGGGGAAAAAATCTTATTTACTCAACTTGAATATGTTGAATAATTAGTAAAATCTATTTTTGTTAAGTTACAGCAAACTTGGCAGGTTATTAATTCACACATATTGTTCAGTGCAATTATATTTAGACCTTCTTAATTTTTACCTCCAGTTAATGATGTATCTTATTCTTATTGACGCATGGTGTCATGCTCAATGGTTTCAGAGTTCATTGAACCTCGGAGTCATTATTTGGATTTGGATGTTCTAAATTTAGCAACCTGAAAATACAGATACACATTTTAACAAGTTTCAAGGAAAATAATATGACTTGGAAAAGCATTTGTTCCCCCAAGTTTGGTGCATTATATTATATATATAAATTGTCTGTTTCAAGGTGTGCTTCCAAGAAAGACACATTGCCTTAATGGACAAACAAACAAACAAAAACAAAACAGCAGATGAGGTAAACCAGGGCTGAGGAGCATGTAGCCTCTAGATTTGGACTATATCTCCCATCATTCCTTATTGTTTGTTATGCTTGCTCAATCAGATAGGAATTCTAGTCCATACCATCTTGAGAGTCAACATTTCTGGTTTGGATATTTTAGGGTAATATTTGAAACTGAGATTATAGCTTATCTCACTTGGGGATTTGAAGCCTTCAGATGACCCCCATCCCTACTTCTTTATTTCAGGTGAATCAGGTGGGTTCAATAATATAAATTGAAGTTCAGTCCTGACAACATAGATGCTTTCTTTAGGACTAAGAAAGAAGTAGTCTGATGACCTGATGTGGATGATGGAGCATTCCTTCTGATAGAGGAAATGCATAGCTTCAAAGTATTCCTCAGTTCATTACTGTCGATAGAGGACCTAGGGCTCATTCATATGAAATAATAGTGCTATTATTTCACTTTAACTGCCATGATTCTGTCCTTTGGAATCCTAGGGTTGGCAGTTTGGGAAGGAGCCTTCACATTCGTAGTCAAAGTGCTCCAGTGTTAATAATATTAGTTATGTTAGTGAAATAGTGCTTCCATGGTCAGAAATAGTGTATCTCAGAGGATCAGGAGCAGAGAAAAGAGGAAGAAAAGAGGAAAGTACATCATCTTCATGATCTGCTGTAGGGTTTCTAGATGCATTTGCTTGACCATTTTTTGAACAAGACAAGATAAATCATCATTTTGATCTTGTAGGATGGTTATAATCTCTGATGGATTTTGAATGAAGGACACTGATGCAGTTGCTCTTTTAAGCTCTCATCTCTACATGTAAAATGAATTAACAATCATCATAGGATAGTTTTGCTGTTACATGGGATTATAATTAAAAGTATTTCACACACTAAACAAAAATGTAAATTTTCACTGTGCAGATAAATAAAATGAGTTCCTCATTCTTCTGTTTTGGGAACGTAAGATTTTGTCAGTAGAGTCCAATGCAGACTTACAAATTGTTTTGAATGACTGCTCATTCTTTGTCCTTCCCTTGACTATTCCTGGTGCTTTCTTTGATTCTTCTCCTAACTATCCACCCATTACTGCTTGAAAAATACAATTTTCTTCTATACAGAAGGGAAAAAATGTAATCCTAGTTTGCATTGTTTGAAACATAAATTGGGGTTAGGGTTAGGGGGTTAGAGTTAGTGGTTAGGGTTAGTGGGGTTAAAGTAATGGATTATGCAAAGCAGAGTATATGACAATTCAGTTGAACTTTAAATATATGCAGAACAAAGACATTTATTATAGTAGTATTTATATAATACAATTGTAATATATTTGCTGGGCTAACTAATGCTTGAAAAACAAAACAAAAAATCCTTTCTCTTTGTTTCTTCTCCATTGAAGACAATCAAATATCTTAAATCTGCAGATTCACATGGTACTCTCCTTATGAAAGTAGAAACACAAGGAGATTGTAAATGTTTATTTGTGTATGTCTGTCAGTCATCTCATTGGCCACTGACTGCTCTTTATGCTATGGAGAACAGATTGCATTTGATCTGACCACACCAAAAGATGATCTGGATATTATTTATGAGAATACAGTTGTGGTATGTGATCAGTTCTGTGTGTAGACAGTTAGTTAAATATTCCTTAAATGTTTTCAGGATTTCAGGATTCTTTTTTAAAAAAGTAGAAATTTCTACACTAGGGTCTGTAAATTCTGCCCTTTGGCCTCTCAACACTTACGTTTTATCACTTTCTAATTCAAGAATTTAGCAGAGCTGGAAAGGAAGTTCAAATTGGTGCTCCCATATTTCTAACCTCTCTGGGGTTTGCATTGAAACAAACCAAGATACCAAATGAAAGGTCTTTCAGGATGCTCTGTTAATGTGTTTTTATTTAATTGAATAAATATATTACACAGCAGGGCAGGTTATTTTCTTCATGGCCTTACTGTTTCAATTTGAAAACCGACATAATTTTCTTTAGCTCATGAAGAATGCAGCCTCTCTGCTTGGTTTCCTGCCGTTTTCAGACTTCAGACAATATATTTGGACATGCATTTTTTTTTTCAGGGACCTCTTTTAAGAGATCGGGTTGACAACAGTGGGCTGAGCTAAATTCAGTTCCATCAAGGAAGAGCTATAAAAGTAGATAGATAGCCCTCTAAGCTTCACTTTATTGGATATTGTAATTGACATATAGTTGTCATTTATAATCATCTGTCCATTCCTGTGAGTTGGGAGCAGTAAAGTTAATTGTGGCTGCTCATTTGCATTAATCTCACCTCTGAAGGGTACAGTAAGTCATTAATATCATGTCATGATGAATTATCACAAATAACATTGAACATATTGATTAATGATCTCTGAGGTTTGTATCTTGTTAAACATTTTGCTATCACTTTGAACTTTTAAGCCGACAGCCGTTGTGTGAGAGAAAGATGCTGCTATCCCTCGAAAGGTGATAGAAAAGTAAGTGGGATACATTTTGGGGATGTTCATTAAAACTTCTTGACAAATTATGCAATGAGTATAATCAACTGCCATTTGTTGGAACTGTGAGTTTTGGTATCTAGTTGTCAAAGTGAACTGTTTGCCATGTCCACCTTTTAAAAATCAGATGACTGAAGCCTAGTTATTGACCCATTTTGATACTGTCATGGCTTTTATTGATTTATTCCCTGAAGTTTCTTATTTTATGTATCTTTGTTTAAAATGTATGTACCTCAGACTCATTGATAAGCCAGCATGGTTTTCTGTTTTAAAACACAGGATCAAAACAGAATGGATACATCTTTTGTATGGGCATGTATTGCCGTTGTTATGGTAGTCTACTTCATTAAGGGAATGAATCAATGCATTTGATAAGGTATATACGGGTGGATCACGTATTGCATGAGTTCGTATAGTAGGTTTGCTTTCACACGTTGGAAAAATGTGTTCTCTCTAGGCATTTTCTAGTTCATCTAGTGTGATTCTATCGTACGCTTCCACCAGAGGTTGACCATGACCTCTATGCTGGAGGGCATAGAGATTCCCAGAGAGAACACTTCTTTAGGAATTTGTGGATCTTTCATTGTAACTCTGGCAAAAGCATGCCATAGAATTGTGCTGAAGGACCTAGAAATTGCCTAGAAAGAACACTCAGGCATTCATTTCAGAAAGGAGGCAAGAAAAGATCCAGATTTTATAAACCATGTAAAACTTATGGTGCTATATAAATAAATTTTAATAATAATAATAATAATAATAATAATAATAATAAATTTTATGCAAAACACATATTATGCGAAGGGTCCCAGAACCGATGCCTTTTCTAAAATGCAGGCCACCTGTATTTTCTAATAAGATCTGTATGTTCATCTACTTTAAAATTTCCTTCTGAGTTTTAAGAATTTTGTATAGTGGAAGACAAATTTCTAAACTAATGGACTTTAGAGAAAGAGTGAAAGAGAAATCATGAAAGTATCTGATCTTTTCCCTCACTAAGCCTAGCAAAGGTCCTCGTGTTGTCAATTTTCTGAGCATTAGTTTCAAATTACTAAAGAAAAGTGTAGAACTATTTGAATCACAGAAGCTACACATGCCTATTTTCCAAGATGTCCTCAGTTGATAGTACATAATAACAGAGAAATTTCATTAGTGTAACTTTTAAAAACATTTTATATAGGTCAACTTACATTATACATTTTAAAACATTTTTAATATTGACCTTGACAGCTTTCCACCTTGGATATAAAATGCCTATTGTTAAAAAAGGGGGACAGAGAACAAGAAGGGAAGAGAACAAGAAGAGATTCTTAGATCCAGGTTATAGATATAATGTTAAAGTTGCTTTGCAATTACGCGGTTCAAGAAACTGAATTTTTGGGAAAAGACAAATATGTTTAGCATAATTATCTAAAATGAGTGAGGAGTCTATTGTTTCTGAATATAAAAAAGTTCTTAAGAAAAGAAATTAATGGTGTTTCTTCCCCAGGTATTGTTCAGAGGAGGCAGTTTTAATCTAGAAATTAAGATGATTCTGGGAGGTCTAAGCTAGCGACAAAAGGTTACTTTCAGATTACATGTCCCGGCATCCACAGGAGTGTTCTGTAAGTTGTAGTCCAAGAGATGGGAGTTGTAGTCCAAAAGAGTAATGTTTCCAAGTTCTCATCGAAGCTAACACGGAAAAGGATATCCACTCATCTTCCCTTTCTGCTTTTCCTTATTTTCTTTCTCTCTCTTTTCATCAGTCTCTCCTTCCAACTAGCCAATGCCTTACCAGAGTTTTTGAGTCTAATAGTTTGTTCTCTGTTAGTGCTCAGCAGGCCAATCCTAGTGGTTAGGCAACCACTTAAACCTTTTGACAGATGCGGTGTTCTTAAAACTTTGAGATGGATCCCTCTAAGGCAGGGGTAGGCAACCTTTCCCCTTTAAGGGCCGAGGGACTTCAGCTCCCAGAATCCCAGGAGCTATTGGCCAACATGGGACTATTGGCCAACATGGCTGAGGCTTCTGGGAACTGAAGTCCCTCGGCCCTTAAAGGGGAAAGGTTGCCTACCCTTGCTCTAAGGAGTTGTATTGCTTTGAAGATCAAATTTGACCAATAGTGCTTGGGAGCTGGGGATGGCTGGGGATGAATGAAATAAGCCATTTTTTCTGTTCAAGCTCTTCCCTTTTCCTTTGCTTTGGTTCCCTTTCCAAAAGATCTTTTCCCTTGGTTGGTATGTGTGAGATCTCATTTTCAGTGTTTCGAGCAAGGCTTCTTGAGGTTTAACACTGAATCATTTTGGCTGCATCTGCACTGCAGCAATAATCCAGTTTGACACCACTTTGACTGCCATGGCTCAGTGGCATGGAATGCTTGGTTTTGTAGTTTTGTGAGACATTTAGCCTTCTCTGTTAGAGAGCTCTGATGCCACAATGAACTACAATCCCCAGAATGCCATAACATTGAGCCATGGCAGGTAAAGCAGTGTCAAACTGGATTATTTCAGCAGTGCAGATGCAGTCTTTGAGAACTTTCAGACTAGGCTATTCAGATCTCACCATGCATTGGGTCCTTTTCAGTGGTTGCTTCATCTAGGTCCTACAACTTGGTTTATTCTTTTTGCTGATCTCTTACTTGCCTTTAAAAATATTTTTTTTCTTGGTGTCTTATTGCTCTTTCTATTTCTATGGCTAAGATTCAGTGGAGTATTTCTGTAGCCAATGCAACACGGTTTGGGACTTCTATAACATAGGAAGTATGGTACAAGAAGCAATGTGGTATAATGGTACAATGGTTGGAGTGCCAGATTAATAATAGGGAGGTCCATGTTCCAGTTCCTACCCAGCTATGATACTCAGTGGGTGAGTTTGCGTAGACCCTTCTCTCTCAGTCTGGCCTACCTCACAAGTTTGTTGTGGGGAGGAAGATAACCATGTGTGCTGGCTCAAGCTCATTGTCATAAAGGGAGAAAACCAATACAAGAAATAAATAAAAAAATAAAGTGTTGAGCATAGCCTTCACCTGCTTTTGCCGACACAAAGGTGAGGAGTAGCAAGTACATCGCAAGGTCTATCACAGGGGTAGGCAACCTTTTCCCTTTAAGGGCCGAGGGACTTCAACTCCCAGAATCCCAGGAGCTATTGGCCAACATGGGACTATTGGCCAACATGGCTGAGGCTTCTGGGAGCTGAAGTCCCTCGGCCCTTAAAGGGGAAAGGTTGCCTACCCCTGGTCTATCATTTTGAGTGGGACATATTTACTTTAACCTCTTCTTTAAATAATGGTGTGTATGTGTGTGGTATTGGGAAGGGAGGCGTAGAAAGCCATCTGTGTGAAACACCAGCTAAAGCTTTGTTTCTTACCGATGGTATTAATCCTGATTCGTTTTAAAAATCTGCTAACGGAAATATTTCCATTCAGCTCATTAATCAATTGTGATTTTCATTCCCTTGTTTTATAAAAGCTGTTGCAATAAATACTTTCTTCACAAAGCGAAATCCAAGAGATGGATGCAGCAAGCGTAATTAATAGCACCCAGTTACAGGAGATCAGCAAGTTTGTGAGATTCACATGCTGCTTTACCATATGGCTGCCCAGTAGGCGAAAAATTTGATTAATGTTTTGAAGTAGATTTTTTTCACCAAATAATACAGCCCCAGATGAGGATTTTTTTACTTTCTAGTACTGTTCGTCCTAACTATGATAACATGTTCTTTGATTTAAAGCTAAATAATATTTTGATCTAGGGGAGTCTACATGAAAAAAGAACGACAGTTTTACAGTTGGGGAGGGGAAATACATCTTTTGTTTCTAAGTCTTCTCGCCATTACTTATATTTGTCTTTGAAAAACAAAAACAGGTTGGTTTAAAATGTCATTTGAACACTGTAGTATTATATCAAAGAATTCAATTGTAGTATGAATAATTTCATGCCTTTCCTATAGTATTTTTTAAGCCAAGTTGTGTATGGAGAAATATTTGGGCAGTGCAATATAAATAGAGAAATATTTAGCAGTGCAAGAGAAATTGATTTAAGGTAATATATCAATCAGTGAATGAGAAGAACAACATATTTCAGTGTTCAGTGTACCAATTTTTTAAAAAGGGAAGCTAAAGCTGTTGGGGTTAGCTATTACCCAATATTCCAAGCTGTGTATTTTGGAAGAGTATCTAGTTTTGTTTTTTACAAACCAGCAATGAAAAATGTTTACACAACAGAAGGAACATAAGAATACAATGAGTTTTCTCACTCAAAACAAATATTCAGCAAGACGTTCTGCTTTTTCACAAATCATCATTTTCACTATCACTAAGGAGATGGTTGGTGTAGAGATCAGGCTATGGACTTGAAATGTTGCATATCTTTCTGGATAAAGCTGTGGCTTACTAACCCCCCCCCCCCCAAAAAAAAGAGATATACAGAAAAAGGTGACCACTTGAGGCTCATGCAATGCAAAATTTATAAGTGCAATTTCTAATTTTAATCAGCAGAAGCAAAAACTGGATTTCCTGTTGCTTGATAGCAATGTGTCTGACTCCTCTGATCCCATAAAGAGGTTTAGCCCAATACTATAATTTAACAGAATTTATAGAAGTGATGGAAAGATGAAAATGAATAGGTAAGAGTGAGAATAAGATGTGGATAGGCTGACCACTTTCAAATCATGGAAAAGAGGTCACAGATTTGCATACTATTTACCGGTTGATTTGTGTAGGTGGAGATTAAGAAGGAATCACTCAAATTTAAATCAAAATATTACCTCTCAAGATAGCAAAGGATACTGAGGCAGGTGCTTACTGTTGGTGGGTAACTTGGTGGCTCTTCTTCCCCAATATTCTGTATATTTAAACTACTCATGGATTGGATCATCCTTCAAAAAAAGGGAACCTTAAAATTTAGAGAACTGTGGGAATCCAGCAAGTGGCCCAAGCTCTCCCAAAATCTGAAATGGGAACAGAAGTGCCACTTGGTTGCATCACTTCTGGCATCACTTCCCTGTCTCCTCTTGTGTTGCTGCCACTTCCATCACTTCTGCAATTCTTTCTTGCTGCTGCTTTCCCCATCTCACTTGCAGAATGGCTCTGTAGAGAACAATACTGAGTGTATGACTCTTCACAGAGATTTAAATACCTGAGAACTCAGATAGTCCATACAAGATGGAGGTCCTCTTGGTAAGTTGAAAGATGGATCAGGAAATAGCACCATCCAGTGCTGAGTGAGGTTGCACTCCCCCTGAAACTTAAGGTTTGCAACTTGGACTCCAGACTCTTGGACTCATCTTAGATACTAAGCAGTGACCAGGAGTGCATTTGCACATCTAAAACTAGCGTGCCTGCTGCACTTACTCTGGTGATGTGTGTGGGATCTGACCACAGGGAAGCATACTTTGACCACATGCACTTTGGAATACTGGAATGTGTTCTGTGTGAGGTTGCCTTTGGAAGTTTCAGCAGATCAGAATCCTGTGGTTTGACTACTGGACAGTTTAAACCTTTTGACTGATGCACTGTTCTTGAAAATATCTTGCAGTACCTTTGAGACTAACTGGAAGAAAGAAATTGGTAACAGGAACATTCATAGACTAGAGTCTACATGCCTCTTGAGGTGGGCTCTAGTCTATGAAACCTCATGCTACCAACTTCTTTCTTTCAGTTAGTCTCAAAGGTGCTACAAGATCCCTTTGCATACTGATTTTCCAGACTAACAAAGCTATGTCTTTGAATTCTACTGTTCTTAAAAGTTTGAGATTGATCTCTCTGGATGTAGGTAACATACAACAGCCATATTACAGTGACTTTGGTGGCTCCTGTCCCATTTCTGGGCACAATTCAAAGTGTTTGATTATGATATATATGGTGGATGGAGCTAAAAGATTACCACTCTCTATATCAGGGGTAGGCAACCTTTTTGAACTGAGGGCTGGGTTGCTGTCCCTCAGACAATGGGGGGGGGGGGGCGAAGCACCAAATAAATAATATATATATATATTAAAATATATATGCATGCACACTCTCTCAGCCCCAGAAAAGCCATGGCAAAACCCCTGTGGAGATTTTGCCAAGAAAACGCCAAGAACAAGTAATAATAACAATAATAAAT
Source organism: Phrynosoma blainvillii (assembly GCA_026167975.1). Taxonomy (NCBI): domain Eukaryota; kingdom Metazoa; phylum Chordata; class Lepidosauria; order Squamata; family Phrynosomatidae; genus Phrynosoma; species Phrynosoma blainvillii. Next base: position 6,859,051 of record JANUYF010000007.1, on the reverse strand, counting down.
ATCATCATGGCAGGTGGCAGTGGCAGGACCGGCCTGGGACCAGTCCAAAGGCCTCGGGGGGGGCGCATCCGGCCCCCGGGCCTTAGGTTGCCTACCCCTGCTCTATATGAACCAGTGGCATCACTAGGAGGGTGCAGGGGTGACACCCTAAGAGTGATACCACTGCTCCTCAAAGACCTACTTTTTGGCTGAAACAGGCTGTGGCATTCACCTGCTTTCCTTTAAAATGCTTTAAGAAATGGTGAGAGTGGGGTGAAGCTCAGTGGGAGGAGAAAGGAGAGGCTCCAGAATTTTTTTAAAATTAAAATTTCAAAATTTTAAATTTCAATTAAAATTAAAATACATTTTGAAATAAATTTTGAAAATTAATTTCAATTAAAAACTTTTTGATTTTTTTTTAAATATTCTTTTTAAAAATTCTTTAAAAAGATCACATTTTAACCAAATCTTCACTATGGATATGTAAATACATTTAGGCTGTGCATATGATATTGTCATTTGAAAGTATCGTTTTTCATTTTGCTAGTTGTTTATGTCACAACTATTAGCATTACATTCAGTGGCATATGGGAATGACTATTTACGAGTAACATGAGTGCAAAAAAGCATTGCTAAAGATTCTGCATGGTGTGAAATGGGAGGAAGAGGTCAATGGGGTGTGTGTGTGTGGGACACCATGAGTTCCCGCACCAGGTGACACCAACCATAGCGACACCACTGATATGAACTTCTCTGAGTTTTGAATTCCATGGGACAGGTATTCTCCTGGCCCCCCTACCATCAAAAGCACATTTGGTGAGGACATATCGGAGGGCCTTCAGCTCCTCCAAAGCTGGGACGCTCCCTTCCATAGGAGGCTTCTGCTGTTCTGGACAGGTGTTTGGCTATTCTTGGGTTGCTGTGAATATAGAGAACTGCACTTTTCTCTTCTTCGTTACATTTTAAATGCTTTAAAACTATGTTGGTGTCATACGAGTTGTAAATTATGCAAGCAAGTAACACATTCAACATGTTTTAAAAGCCTAGGCAATCTGGCCGAAGGGTTTTATTCTTTGGAGATAGGACAATTAATTAAAGTGCTATCAGTTATGCAGACTTATATTGTTTGAAGAATGACTTTAATTTTTTTCCCCAGCATTCATTGCAATTTAGACTAATATCTGAACATTACTATTTAAAAACTCTTTTGCTTCCTAGATTATAACTTTTATTATTAATGTTACTTTAAAAAGAACTCATGGTTAGAGCTCAGTTGTGCTCTAGTGCCATTTTACTTAAAAAGCACATTGTTGGTGTAGCTAAAATGTAGTGTAAGTCAAGCTCAGATATTTTTTATTTTTGACAATTTTAAAGAAATCAATGAATTCCTTTTTTAAAAAATGTGAGTTGTGAGGTTTATAGCAGAAACGCATTTTAAATTACTTTATTGCTGGTTTCTTGAAATCATAAGATACAATTCATAATCTGAAACACTGTCTGGTTAAATTAGTATATATTGTGAATAATGGGGTGTGTGTGTGTATATATTATGGAAATGGCTTTTTTCCTTTTGTAGTAATTGTGGTTTTTATGGTGTTAACTCTTTCTAAAATAGTTTTTTGGAGAGTACATTGAGAGAGAGAGAGAAAGATGCTGTAGATGCATCGGTCTAAGAAACTCCTTAGTGCAGTACTTTGAATTTTAAATTGCCCATATAATTCAAAGGTAATGTAACTTATAGTGTCCGACCTTGGTCCATTCAGTTAAATGGAGAAAAATGACTGACATAAGGAATGAGTTATTGATTCACTGTGGGAAAATGACTTCTATAATATAGGAAGTATGGTAAAAGGAACAACTTAATTATTTAAGGACCGTGTCTAGAAAGAATGCTTTTACAGCACTGCAGATTGTATAAGCTGAAGTTGTCTGATGTGAACCTTATAAAAAAATTCTTCAAGTCAAATTATTTGGACAATATTTTTTTTATTCAATGCCACATTTCAATGCCACATAGCAATGCAATTACAACACGATAAAGATAATCAAATTAAAATGAAATTTCATTTTGTAAGTGACACATACAGTGACCCTTATGGCTATTTCCTTCTGTTTATGTTGTACTTTTCAGCAGTGGGTTTTTAAACAACTAAGACAGAGTTAAGAGAGAGGGAAATTGTTGTATTTAGGGACCTGAGCTCAAAGTGGGAAAAAGCAACAAAGAACCTTAAAGTCTAACACATTTATTGTGTCATAACCTTTCATGGTCTATGAAAACTTATATGACACAATATATTTGTTTTAGTCTTTAAGGTATCACCAGACTTTGTTGTTTCGGCTAAAACAAGTTAACATGGATGCCTCTCTGGAAATTCTTGCAGTGTAAAATGGAAATGAAAAAATTAACATATGGGAAATAGATATTTGCACTGATTGCTTTTTTTTTAAAAAAATGTGATATTTGAAAACCTATCGCTGATAAAAAAATTATTTGGACTCATACCTGATTTTTTATCTTAGCTCCCTTTCTTGTTGTTGTTCATGGCTGCCGAGTTGTTTTGTTTAAACTGCAGCTCACGGATTTTGGCAGTAGTTCAGGAGAGCAGCATATTTGTGGTTAATCTGTTGAGCACAGCCAGTGGTTACAACTCAATTAGGAAATCCTTAAATCGTCTTGAATGTTTATCCACTGCAGCTTGTTACAATAGCCTTTTTAATTGGGCTTTTTTTTCATGGCCAAGACTGAGCAAAAGAGAGTGTCCTTATTAGAAGAGAACATTTTCACATGGATTCATCCCTGCTCATCACAGAAGCTCCTGCCAGTTGCAGAGCCTTTGTGATCATAGTTAAGGGTAACTCATGATGGTGAGCTGTCAAGTCATTTAGAACATATCCAGCATTCTTCTCTGTCTGAGAAAAAAACTTGGAGATACAGCACGTAAGGTTGGAGATACAGAATAATGTATGTTTCAGAGAATACAGTAGGTCCTTGTTATCCGCTGGGGTTTGGTTCCAGGACACACACACACACACACACACACACCTGTGGATAATAAAATTTGTAGATGCTCAAATCCCATTAAATGCAGTGGCATAGTATCTCTTATACAAAATGGAAGATCAAGGTTTGCTATTTTGAATTTATATTTTTTTGGAATATTTTCAAATCGTAGATGCTTGAATCTGTAGATTAAAAAGATCCATGGATAAGGAGGACTGACTGTGTTATATGACTTTGGGGCAGAACAGATGGGCAGGAAAAAGCAGCTGGAACCTGCATTTTCTGGAAGTGGGTTGAAACCCCGCTGTCCATACCAGTTGTTTCCAAGGTGGCCCGAATGTGCGTGGCTTGACCGCATGGCGGGGAGTCAAGCTGCACCATTGGATAATATTTTTTTCTGTTTTCCCATCATGTACACCATCGCACAAACACACTGCCAGCAACCGCCTGCTGCTTAGATGCCATCCCATTAGATGGCCACTCCTTTGATCGGCCACACCTGCGATCCTTCACCGGGACAGAGCATCGGAGCAGAGGTGTGCCCAGTAAAACACTGGCAAAGCACAACCATGGAGACCACCCCCACATGTCCACTTTACCCTCCTTTACCCAGTGCCCCCTCTTGGACTGTGGTTTGTGTATGCTGAATTTATATCCATTGGAAGTGTCACACTTACACTTTATTGCATTGTTGCCCTGATCACTGGGATACTCTGGCTCCGTCCTTTATAAATGCGCACCTGTACTGGTTAGGGTTGGGATAGATCGCTCCTTCAGAACTGCTGGTGTTGGGCCATTTATATGCAGGGTCAAAAGTGCACATTTTCTGGTCTAAATTGGAATATCTCAGCTTCTTTTTGCTCTGGTTTGTAGCCCCGGGGTGTGACTTTAATTCAGTTTCCACCTGCTTTGGAGGTGTGCATCATCTAAACACTCCCCCTTCAAAGCAGTTTGAAACTACTTTGTATGGCCCAAGGGTCCAATGCTATTCAACATCTTTATCAGTGACGTAGGGCCTTTGCAGACTGCTAGAAATAGTGCAAATTGAGTCCACTTTAACTGCCCTGGCTCAGTGCTGGGGAATCATGGGAATTGTATTTTTTTCTGAGACATTGAGCCTTCTCTGTCAGAGAGCTCTGGTGCCACAATAAACTACAGTTCCCATGATTCCCCAGCACTGAGTCAGGGCAGTTAAAGTGGACTCAATTTGCACTATTTCTGGCAGTCTGCAAAGGCCCTTAGATGAAAAAATAGGGGGCATGCTTATCAAATTTGCAGATGCTGCCAAATTAGGAGGAGTAGCTAATACCCCAGAGGAAAGTATCAAAATTCAAAGTGACCTTAATAGATTAGAAAGCTGGGCCAAAGCTAACAAAATGAATTTCAACTCAGAGAAATGTAAGCAATTCCACTTAGACAGAAAAAATGAAACACACAATTATAGGATGGAGGACACCTGGCTTAACAAGACTACATGTGAAAGGGATCTAGGAGTCCTAGTAGACCACAAGTTGAACATGAGACAGCAGTGTGATGCGGCAGCTAAAAAGGGCAATGCGATTCTATGCTTCATCAATAGAAGTATAGTGTCTAGATCAAGGGAAGTAATACGGCCACTCTATTCTACTTTGGTCAAATCTCACCTGGAATACTGCGTCCGTTTTTTGGGCACCATAATTCAAAAAGGATGTTGAGAAGCTGGAGGGTGTCCAAAGGAAGGCGACTAAAATGGTGAAGAGTCTGGAAACCATGCCTTATGAGGAGAGATTTCAGGAGCTGAGTATGTTTAGCCTGGGGAAGAGGAGGTTAAGAGGTGATATGATAGCCCTGTTTAAATATTTGAAGGGGTATCATTGAGGATGGAGCAAGCTTGTTTTCTGCTGCTCTGGAGAATAGGACATGGAGCAACAGATGCAAACTACAGGAAAAGAGATTCCACCTCAACATTAGGAGGAACCTTCTGACAGTAAGAGCTGTTCGACAGTGGGACACACTCCCTCAGAAAGTGGTGGAGTCTCCTTCTTTGGAGGTCTTTAAACAGAGGCTGGATCATCTCTCAGGGATGCTTTGATTGAGAGTTCCTGCATGGCATGGGGTTGGACTTGGATGGCCCTAGAGGTCTCTTCCGATTCTATGATTCTATCTGAGAAAGTGAGATGGATAGGAGTAAGGATTCAATTTTGATCCCTCCTTTCTCTATGGAATCAGTTTGGTGGAAGGAGACAAAAAGTTGACAACAAAGAGAGGACCTTTTCTGTGGCTGCTCCCAGACTTTGCAACTCCCTTCCTATCAAAGTGAGGGTTTCTTGGCTGCCTTTTCAGCAGCTGGTAAAAACTGTTTTATTCCTGAAAGACCTTGAGAATTGTTTTACACAAGAAAGGCTTTTCATGGTGGTGTTTTACTGCTTTGACCCTTGTGTTAAAGTAAGATTTTTAAATGGGTTGAATCCTGTTGTTAGTTTAATAATGTTTTAATCTCAACTTTTGAGTGTTTTAATCAAACATGTTTAAAATTGTGTAATTACTGTATAATTTTCTATCTACTGTAAGCCATCTTCAGTTCCAGTCTAGAACTCAAAAAGGGTGGGGTATGCATAAAGTGATGGTTGGATGTATTTAATTTCTGTTTGACTTCAACGTGGGGTATATTAATCCCTCTCACATAAGCTGCCAGGAAGGGCCCACATGTACATGGTGGGTATAATATTTAAACTTTATTATCCAAGGTTCTGGCTGAAGTATACATGCCAGCTGTATACTACCTGGTATCTACAAAACTGCCATGTGAACAGTGAACTTATATGAACTACTGCACAGATCTGACTCAGTTAATTCAGTTAAATCAACTTTCTACACTCTGTTGTCCCCCATTTCTTTCATCACCTACTGCCATGGGCTATTTTCAGATGCAAGGTTGGGAAATGTTGGTGTGACTGATTTCATCTGATTTTGGATTCCTTATTTATATATTTAGTTACAGTAGGGCCTTGGTATCCACTGGTGTTTGGTTCTAGGACCCCCTTGGATACCAAAATCCGTGGATGTTCAAGTCTCATTAAATACAATGGCATAGCAAAAAGGTGTCCCTTATATAAAATGGAAAATCAAGGTTTGCTATTGGGAATTTATACTTTTCTTGAATATTTTGAAACCGTGGATGCTTGAATCCATGGATAAAAAATCCATGGATGTGGAGGGCCAGCTGTATCTACTAAACTGCCATGTGAACAGTGAACTCACACGAACTAGTGCACAGGTCTATTTGGAATATTACAACTCATTTAAATCAACTTTCTCCACTCTGTTTCCACCCATTTGTGTTGGAGTACAGTTTCTTTCATGCCCAACTACCATGGGCTATTTTCTGACACCAGGTTGGGAAATGTTGGTCTGACTGAGTTCATCTGATTTTGGATTCCTTATATTTATATATTTAGTTACAGTAGGGCCTTGGTATCCACTGGTGTTTGGTTCTAGGACCCCCTGTGGATACTGAAATCCGTGGTACCATGGGCTATTTTCCGACACCAGGTTGGGAAATGTTGGTCTGACTGATTTCATCTGATTTTGGATGCCAAGAAGTGGAAGTGAGAAGAGGGAGGCAGTTGCTTGAACCATGGTCCCAATAGCCACATCATGGCTTGGTGTTATCCTTAAGTATATGTACTCTTTATTTCTTAAGATCCTGCATAGGGTTGCTATTAACTGTAAAGTTCTATATGCTCTAATTTTAGAGCATTTACCACATGCCCAAGGATTTTTTGTGCCTAAGGCTGTAGTTAATTTTTTAAAAAATGCAGCGATTTTAAAAAATTGCAACTGGTGTTGATTTTCAAGATATTAGATTGTTAGATTGTGGCTGTTTTTAGTTTTCCCTTTTTAAAATATGATTAAGAAAACACCATTTAAAATACTTCCCACACCTGTGCTTTCCAAGGTGGATTTTGTTTTGTTTCTTTGATACTAAAGATGGTTCAAAATACCATATTTGAGACATGTCGCAGAAAGCAATATTTGATTATTGCTTACCACAATTACAGCAATATGTTTCTTCTCAAAACTGAGACATTTTTCCTTCTTGTTTATGAACAATTTCTATTTCTTAAGATCCTGCACAGGGTTGCTATTAACTGTAAAGTTCTACATGCTCTAATTTCATGTTTGTTTGGGGGGAGGGGTTGTTGTTGCAAATTTTACCTTGTTTCTGTTTTTTTTAAAGCATATTTATGTACTGTAAAAATGCAGTCTATTCTGTCAAATTGTACATATCCCTGATTCTCTTTGTTGTTGTTAACTGCCTTCGCGTAGGTCTCAACCCATGGTGATCCTATGAATGAGATATCTCCAGTCCCCCCTGTCCTCTACTACTCTGGCTAGCTTCTGCAAACTCATATTTGTGGTCTCTTTAATAAAGTCCATCTATCTAGCATGTGGCCTTCCTCTCTTTCCATTTCCCTCCAACTTCCTAACATTATTGTCTTTTCCAACGATTCATGCCTTCTCATGATGTGTCCAAAGTACGACAGTCCAAGTCTTGTCATCTTGGCTTCTAGCGATATTTCTGGCTTGATCTGTTCTAGGGCCCATTTGTTTATCCTTGTACTAATAATGTTTTTAAGGGAATATATATCTATATCTGTAGATATAGATATAATATCTTGATTATAGGGCCTCGGCAGACGACTAATAGAGTCGTCTTCCGGGCAGGGAAGAGGAGGGGCAGCCGCACGAGCGGCGCCCCTTCCTCTTCCTGAGGTCGCCCTCGGAGTCACCGGCCCGCCGCACGGCCGGCGCTCCGAGGATGACGTCACGCCACGGCGACCGCACGCGCCGCGGCGTTTGAGTCAGGGAAAGTGCGCCCGCCGCTTTTAGGGCGCACTTTCCCTGAAATCTAAAAGGAGCGCCAATTTGGTGCTCCTTTTAGAGTCGCCGACGGTGCGCCGCGGTGCGGCTGCCGCGGTCCAGCGGCGCTCCGTCCCGTGGCTCACGGGAAGCTCCCGTCTGCTTCCCCCCATAGTCATCAGAGCACCTTTAAAATAAATGTTATTTATATTATTCAATATAATAAGTTAACAATACAATTCCTTACCATATGTATTCAGCCAGCAAAGAATACATAATCAATGCATGTGCAGTTAAGTCTCAAAAGTCAATGGACTATAACAGTAAGAGGCCAAAGAAAGAGTAGAATGTTTTTTAGAAGGTGTGGACATATCAGCATGAGTCTGGTCTCAACTGATATGAATTTCTCTTATAGAACTCATTAAAAAGAATCCTTTTTTCAATAATGGTGGTTTGTCCTTTTTGTTCCTGGGAAGATCTTGTGTTGTCCTAAATTCACATGGTCAGATAGATTAAAAATTGTCCAGCACCTACTTTTACTTCTAAGTCAAGTGTCCCAAACTCTTCTTCATAGTAAAGCACTCCAGTTTTCCAATACTTAGCAATCTCTGAATAGGCAGTTTTCACGAGAAAGGTAATCAAAGCCATCAGAACATCTTCTAAGAAAATCATCATTATGAAACAGAAGAGTTTAAAAAAAGCTCAGATTCCAGATATCAGTTACCATGCAACTGCAAGCCATAACAGTACAAGCAAGAACCCTGTTCTGATCTGAGGATTTAGCTGGGGGGAAAATTAACCTCTTAAAATAGACTTAGGAGGACTCAGAGATAATTCTGAGAGTTTTATTTCTTAGGACAATGATGGAAATTCGAACTAGCAAATATGGCAAGTAATGCTTTCAAATAACAGACAGGAAAAATAATAATAATCAGGTTGTAAGATTAAATAGAATCTCTGTGCGGATGAGAGCCCTGATGGTTTTCTGATGTATGGTTGTTGGTTTTTTTTATTTTTATTTATTTTCTGAAATAAAAATGTAACTTTGCCTTATTATTTTAGTCTCCTCTTTTCTTTCTGCATGGATCATTTATTTGTGAACTGGTTATTTCAGTGAAGGCTCTAAGGTAATTTCATGGTTTATGGCATTTATATTTGAGGCTTTAATGAGTAAAACATATTATTTCCTAATACATGAAATAGGGAATCTTCTATTTTATTTTCCTTCTCTAAATATGCATGAAGTTTGGAGCAGTGAATACACCCAAGAAAAGAAATTATACCTTTTCCCCAGACATGGGAAATAGGAGTGTTTGCAACTCAAAAATCAGCATTCATAAACTGGTGAGAATGTTTTATTTTTAATGAACATAAATGATATCAATGAACTAAGCACTGTTTGTGCAATGTAGTTGCAGAGCACATTTGAAAATACAATAACAGTATATTACTTTACTATGATTTAGTTCAGGAATTTATGCATTCAAATGAATGCAAGAGCCTTGGGTACAATTCATGCTGCATATTGCCTCTTGGAAGACTGTGTACAAACACTTTTAAGATTCAACTGGGAATTCACATGGTCAGATAGATTAAAAATTGTCCAGCACCTACTTTTTATGTTCATTAAACTTTATATTCTCTTTGGATGGTTTTAATTTTGACTTTTATCTTTTGGTCTTCAATCAGTCAATAATTTATTGCAGTCATAGACCAGCATTAAAAAGAGAGAAGAAGCTTTTCCCCATAAGGTGCATAGAACAGAATAATATCAAATAAAGTAAACACATAAAATTCACATTTAATTAAAAAAGGGAATAAGTACAACACTTTGCTTAAGTCCAAGGTTTGTACATAATCTCATCAGCTCCACATGGCTCACATTTCTACCTGAGTACTTTTATGAGAAAGCTCCTGATTGTCATTATCTACTGCCGATTTAACATCTGTCTATGGGTCACAACAGCAGTCACACAAAATCTAGTGTCCTTATCCATTATCTATGCATTCTGGTCCCTGAGCAGAAGGGCCAGGATAGTGTGATATCTGGTCCCTACCCAGATCAGTCCCTGGGCTGTCACAGGGACAGGTGGGTATTAACATGCCCATGGACTTGCTACTGCTGCATGCCCCTCTGCCATTGCCACTACATCTGAAGTAGAAACTGAGTGCCTGGCTTCAACCACGTGGCCAGGCACCCCATTTCCACATCAGACATGATGACATTGGATCTTTTCACTAGCAGCAATGGTGGTAAGGCAAGAGGCAAGCAGTGCCATCTGATCTGCCAGGGTTTGCCACAGAGTTTCCACAAAACTCCGTGGCAAACGGTGGGTCATTTTAACCCTCATTAAGGCCCTTTTGAGCAAGGATCAGGCTGGATCCACTGGATCCATGTCCAATCTGCTGGCTGGGGAGAATATGGGTCTTTTGGTCTGAGCAGACAGACCCCAGGTCGGAGAGCAGATGGGGAAGAGAGAACTCTTCCATGCTGCCAGGAATAATCTGTAGAATAGGTGTGATTAAAGGAAGATGTCTCTTTTGGTAAAGAGGGTAATAATTGCTCTTGCCTTTTTCAGAAACAGAATTGACTGAGAAAAATGCTTCAAAATCTTTTAGAAGAGGTATGTGTCTATGTATACAGGCACACCTCATTTTAAGGCACTTTGCTTTAGAGTACTTCATTAATACATCACTTTTCAATTGTCTCATGTTGTTATCTGTACCATCTGTTGACAGCATTTCTGCACTTCAATGTTGTATTCTGGGGAAAAAAAGTGTATTATTTTTACTTTTTCATCTTCTTTAGGCCTAACTATTGCACACTTAATAAATGTTTATGTAAATATGTTGTTAGGGTTTTATAAGCACTGGCACATGAAAAGACTGTGATTCACTTTAAGGCAATATTCATTTTACAGTGGTGATCTGGAACCTAACCCACTGTATTAATTAGGTATGCCGTGTTCATCTTCTGATATGGATGCATGATGATGAGAATGAGACTGAAAAGATCATGAGAATAGATTTTCTTGATACCTACGTATATTCATGCCCCTTCCAAGAACCACATTTGCTTTATCTTAGTTATATATACACTTACACTTCAGATGTTTTCAGTTAAGAAGAGTAGGACCTAAACAACCACTCCCCATGAAGAAGTACTGAGGTTTCTCCTGGCATATCTCCTGGAGATTTCTAACTATGGGGGGATGCAGCCGGCAAAAAGCGCCGTCTTCAATCCCAGGAGGGGGGGGGCAGCCGGAGGCCAGGCGCCCCAACCTCTTCCTGAGGACGTCATTGGAGCACCCGTCGTTGCACATGACGGGCGCTCCGATGACATCCTTCTGGCTCAGCTTCCAGACCCACTGAGCCGGAAGAGACGCTGAAGAGGTGTGTGCCGCCTCTTGTGGTGCCCTTTCCTCACCTTATGGAAGGAGCGCTATTTTAGCGCTCCTTCCAGGGCCAGAAAAAGAGTGGATGGGGCCGAGGCGTGGGGCAGCCTCAGCCCTAATTCACGGCTTCTCAGGGCGGCCCATGGCCGCCCGTCTGCAGAGGCTATATGTCCCATCTTCCACCCTCTGTTTTTGAGCACTTCAGTCTCAAGTATTTCAATCCCACCTTCATATAAAGTTGTACCCAAAGATGCTCTCAACATCTACATTTTTAAAGTAGTTGAAGCCCATCAAAAATGCTTACACCATGCTTGCATCTCTGAGGACACTCAGATCTCAGATGTGGCACTAACGGTATCTCCAACTGAAACAATGATCTGATGGGACACAAGATAGGTCTGTGTATCATGTTGGGGCATATAAACTTGTACAGTAGCACCCTTTTCATACCAACAGCATAATCTCCATAGACTACTAGTTTTATAACACCAAATTCATATTCTTTTTCAAAAGTAGATTTGAAGGTGTGGTGTGTGTTCCCCCCCCCCCCCCAAAAGTAACATTTCACAAAGAAAATTCTCAGAAAGACCTGTAAGATACTTGTGAATTTTGAAATTTTCCAGTTTTCCAAGTTCTAGTGATTTATATATGTATTCTATGGAATGTCAAACACGTGTGACAGGTTGCTCTGACTCTATGCTCTAATGCACACATGGCATTGTCCAGAATTACTGTTATGACTGAGAATGAGCTAGGCACTTATTCAAGGGCCTTTTTTAAACCAGAAGAATCAGAACTTACTCTTATTGTCTTATGGTTTTTTCTTTGTACTTCCCTTCTTTCCTGTTCACAAGAAACTCCAGATATATCAGATACACACCTATCTAGGATGCATCATGTACCCACACAGAAGGAAACAAACTTTACGTCTTTCAGTCTCACACAGTCTTAGCTTAACTGCACAAGTACATTCTCTCTATTCTAGAGGGGAAGCATAAACTGCGGCAAGGCCAGCTGGTTCAACAATTCATGTTTCTTGTGATCAATCAAACACTACTACTGATTGGTTCCAGCAAATCTTATAAAATTTGGGCAACAGACATATAGACAAGTTCTAAAGCATCTTCAGGGATGATCTACATTTTATCAATCATTTCCTCATGGTAATGAGGATGGCATCTCCCGGCCTCTGGACTTCTAGACCCCCTCTGGATCTCTGGACCCTGATAAAGTCTATCCTTTTTACTCTCTACTTGAAGGCCCTGCAATCAAGACTGTTTGGAAAATGGTTCATTCTCCATGCCATCTCAGCAGCCACTGTGAACACATTTTTAGTCTGGGAAGACTTCCTGACATGGTGTCATTACAGAATAGGAGAAAAGGTAGATTCGTATGGTTTGTTTAGGCAGACCTGGAATGAATCTGAAAGCTCCTCTCACCAACACAGTGGTTACCATATGCAAAAGAAGGGACAAATCTGTGCAAAAGGATCCAGTGTGAGAAACATTATTTAGAGGTAAAGTGAGCCATGCCAAGCCTTGCTCAAAACCCAGTGTTGAGTCTCTCTTATCTGAAATGATTAGGAACAGAGATGTTTTGGCTTTTGATTTTAATTTTTTTTTGGAATACCTGTATATAATAAGGTATCTTGGAGATGAGACACAAGTCTAAACACAAAATTCATTTATGTTTCATATACACCTTACACACGTAACTGAAAGTAGTTTTATACAATATTTTAAAATAATTTTGTCCATGAAACAAAGTTGGTTCACATTGAGCCATCAGAAAGTAAAGGTGTCACTATTTTGGCCACCAATGAAAAAATGTTTTGGTTTCTGAAATATTTTGGATTTCATAATTCGGGATAAGGGAGAATTTGGGCCTCTGCACACGGGCCCAAAGCGGTGAGTCGGAGGCAGGGAAGGGGAGGGACAGCTGCACGCTGGCTGCCCCAACCCCTCCCCGAAGACGTCCTGATGTCACATGCCCTTATGCACAGTGCGTGGTGTCCGGACATTCTCCGTGCGTAGCATCCTCATGCACTACGGTGGAAGGGCCAGAGAAGAGCCGCCTTTTGCCGCTCTTTTAAGAGGTGGCAAATGGGAGAATCAGGATTGCTGTGTGTGCTAGCAGTGGCCCTGATCCTCTGCTTCCCGGGGCGGCCCAAGGCCGCCTGTCTGCATCCTCCCTTAATCTGTAGTTTAGTTTGGAACAAACATCAGGGCTGTTTGGGTATTTTCAAAAATATTTTGTCAGGCAAACAAATGTGAAAAAATATTAATGGTGCACACATTAGTAAATTGTAAATTGCTACTTTAGCTGCTAAATAAACATATGGGGGGGGCTGATCTGTTTTAGGTTGCTGCTTGCAAGCAATGTATCCAACATTTCATAAAAGCTGCTTATGTTTGGTTTCTGTTTTTTTAGTCTGTTTTGAAAGGAGCATATTGGCTCAGTGTTTGTTGCAATTTTTCTCTTACCTAGAATGTGATTTTTTTTTAAGAAGCAGTACTACACAGGAATATAGTAAATTGCATTATTTAGCAGGACCACTTAATCTAGCTCCCTTTGTTCCACACCATGGATGGAAAGCACCATTCCTCAGTTCAGCTGTTGATACACAACATCTCTCTGTCTCTAATAACAAATGGTGATTATAAGATCAGTATATGCTTGGTAGAATCCTTTCTATATAATATATGGCAGTCCACAACTATTCTGTGTGACTCTTCTGTGCGTGTATGAGTTCTGTGGGGATAAAGAGTTGGATCTGTGGTAATGAAAAGCATGATCAGGATGCCTGTATGATAATAGTAATGGTAGTAAAATTAAGCTGGTCAAGCAGTTGATGTCACCAGAGATGTCTCCCCCTAGGCCAGTGATTCCCAAAATTTGCTTCTCTAGCTGTTTTGGACTTCAGATCCCAGAAGCCCTAGTCAACTTGGCCAGCATTCTGGAATTCTGGGATCTAAAATCCAAAATATTTGGAGAACCAAAGTTTGGGAACCACTGCCCTAGGCCTACCTGAGTCCATCTCTTCCCATGTACTCTTCTTTTGATATGACAGCCATTACGTTTTGGTTGGAAAAATTATTATAATGAGGACAGAGTTGAATTCCTTACATGATCTTGGAATCTTAAGGAATCCGTTGAAGGGGAGGAGAATGTTCATTGCAGACCACTGATGGGTACCTATAGCATACAAACTTTATCTAGGCATAACCTATGTTTGCTAGAGAGATCTTGTAGCACCTTTGAGACTAACTGAAAAAAATAAATAGGCAGCATGAGCTTTTGTAGACTTCAGGTCTACTTCCTCAAATGCATCTGAGGAAGTAGACTGAAGTCTACGAAAGCTCGTGTTGCCAACTTCTTTATTTCAGTTAGTCACAAAGGTGCTACACGATCTCTCTATGTACTGATTCTACAGACTAATACAGCTATATCTTTGAATTCTACACTATGAATGCTAGTGTATCATAAAGAGCAATACTAATGAGAAGTTCTCATTAAGATGCTACTAATCACTGAAAACATATTGATAAAGGAATTAATACTTAAGAGAATTGACTAAAGCATTATCACTTCAATAAAATTAACATGAACAGCAGACTCATGTATTCCTTCCATTCTTTCTTGGATAGAATTATCTGAACCCAATCACAGTATATATATTTTATACTGGGTAAAGAGAACCTCACTTCTGATGTAATGGTCATGGCCATATCTAGCCATCTTAATCTAACAAGTAATACTTTGTCAGACCGAAAACAAAGGTTGTGATAGCATGATTTCTCCAGATTTTCCTTCCTCAACATTTTTTTTGGTGCAGTTCATTACAGAATTTCTTCTGTAGTTTCAGGATAAAAGTATAGTTTCTTATGATGTCAGAGCCAGGAACTGTAATTTAGTTTGTAGTTGGATTAGTATATCATATTTGGGGCTGCCTTTGAAAAATATTCAGAAACGTCAGTTGGCTCCAAAAAATCAAGCTAGGTTTCAGAAATCAGACTACTCCCTTTTTAAAATGGTTCCATTGGTTACTGGGACAATTTGAAATGCTAGTTATGACCTGTATGGCTTGTGTCTAGGTTATCCAAAGTACTGGAATTTCCTCTGTGAGCTTGCTTGAGCTATATAAGTTCTTCTCTCAGTCTGATCACTTTTCACAGGCACTTTTGATGGGAATCCAGAAGAAGGGCTAAGACAGGGATGCAATTCTTCATTAATTTTCTTTTTGAAGGAAGCAATGAATAATGTTAGCAATTTTCTTTCTACTGCACGAAAGTTTTAAAAAGCTGTTAAGTTTTTGAAGGCTACAGTCTGCCCTCTATATCTACAGATTCTGAATCTATGGATTCAGCCATCCATGGTTTGAAAATATATTTTTTAAAAAATCCAAAAAGCAAAACTTGATTTTACTATTTAATATAAGGGACACCATTTTACTATGCCAGTATATATGGGATTTGAGCATTCACCGATTTTGGTATCCGTGGGGGTTCCTGAAACCAAATGCTGGCAGATACCAAGGGCCCACTGTATTTGCAGTTCAGGTCTTGTTCTGTGAAAATTTGCAAGTGCTGTTCCCTATGTAGAAAGTGTGATTTTCTATGCAAAATGAATCCATGCAATAAATAAATCCTTACTTGCAAAAATTTTATCACTCCAAGATTCTGGCAATCAGGGTTTCTTGACACTCGAGAAACATGCTTTTTCACCATTTCAAATATTTTAAAATATTCTTTTCATCCCAAATCTAGGATGGTTTCCTGTTTGTTGTCCTTCAGTCATCATATGAAAAACTTTTGTACTCCAACATGCTTTTACGAACTGATGCAAGGGCTTTTCATTATGTGTGGTTTTACTGATTTTTAAAATCTTTTCGCCTTTTTACTGGGTTTGTTTTAAATAGTTTTAACTCTATAGATAGTTTAATTGCATTCTAAGAATGTCTTTCCTGTATCTTTTTGCTTATTTCTTTGTTATGCATTTTATCTGTATTTAAGTTTTGAAAGCTGCCCCACTCCAGTTTTGAGAAGAAGGAGAATATAATCAAATTAATAAGAAGAAAAAGAACAACAACAAAAAGAAGTTTTCTATTTCATTCCGTTAAAAGATGTGGCTTAATATCCTAATTAGGAAGTTATTTTCCCACTCCAGACAACATAATAAACAGATGTTTAAGAAAATCCTGAATTATTGAATTATAGTACTCAAGAGAAGAAAGGATGGTGTGCATGCATTGCCATAATGTTTGTTCTCTAATATGATAAACCATTACTTATTGGACTGAGATTGCTATAAAGTCTGAGCTGGCCCAATGTGTACAAATAAATCTATTACTAGACAATATTGAGTAAAATAATAGTTAAGAGGATGAGTATTAGAAACTTTCTGGTTGCCAAACTGCTTGTCCCTTAGGATTCTAGCAATGTCCAAGTATCGCTACAGATCTGAATTTTACTGTTTAGGGAATTTATTGAATCTGTGTCAAAAATTTTGGAAAAGGCTTTCAAGTGGTCTCTCAAGGATTCATTTTTTTTCTTTGCAAAATTTTTAATGCAAACTTTGTTGGAACATGCTGAACTGCTCTTCTTTTTTGTGGCATAGGAAACCATCTCTATTTTTCTCCCAAATCTAGATTTTTCTGCAAACTATTCATGTCCACATCTCATATCTCACTTACCTCTGTCATTTTCCTTCATCCATCCAATTTGCTATTAGTCAACATCTGTCTCTTAACTTAAAATCATCTAGTTGGTTTTTTTTTTTAAAAAAGCTTCCTCATTATTAACACAGAAGAGCTTCTTTTTCTGTGCTTGTATTTATTTATATAAAGCATTTATATATTGCCTCTCAGCCCCTTGAGCTAAAATATATCTTGTAAGTCAGCCACCTTTACTTTTGGAGGACCCACTGATTTCTGTCTTGATGAAAACTTAGAGTGCATCTACACTGTAGAAATAATGCAGTTTGAGTCCACTTTATGTGTTGTAGTGCCATTCTATAGATCCCAGAACTTGTAGTTTTACTTTAAACTGCCAAAGAGTGCTGGTAATTCACCAAGCTACAAATCCAAAGGATTCCGTAGGATGGAGCCATGGCAATTCAGGTGGTGTCAAACTGCATTATTTGTACAATGTAGATCACCCTTAGTAAGAAAGGAAGGAAGGAAGGAAGGAAGGAAGGAAGGAAGGAAGGAAGGAAGGAAGGAAAGAAAGAAAGAAAGAAAGAAAGAAAGAAAGAAAGAGGTATAATTGAAAATACTATATATAAATGAATCACCATGTTGTAGCTTACTTTGAAGAGACATAAGGACCCCCACATTTTAAAATTATTTCAGATCTGGTTCCCTTATCTAGTTAATTTAATATATTTTGCTCATTTTTAGATCTGTGAAGTTCTAGAGAGATTATAATAAGTTCATTAGTTCAGTACATTGTCACTGAGTACAATCAAAGGCCGCTGAAGCTAGCGGGATTCTTTCTGTTGGTTTTAATAGGATATGAATGATGCCTGTTGTAAATGAGGTATTGCAAAGCACCGTATTATGTTACCAGTTGTCTTTAGAAGTGGTGTTTCATTATTACTTTGATATGATTAAATATCGAAACTATTGCATTTCCAGTTGACCAATTGGACTATTTAATGAGTGCAATTAGATGGAAAAATTGCCTTTTTAACTGATGATAGTCCATTAGTGTCTTTGTCTGTTCAGAAAAGGATAGAAATGAATTATTAGAATGACAAATGAGTCAAAGTTACCACAGTGATGGAGAGGTGTGATTCCCTTCCACATAATCTTCAATTAGTGATCTTTGTAAGAGGATGTTTTTCAAAAGGGTAATAGAGAAGTAATGAGATCAGAAGGAGGTCAAACCCAGCCTTCTTGGTTTGACAGTTTGATTAATTTATTTCTCTCTTGCAGATCGCTGTAAGGGGCTTTTGTCACCCAGTGCTTTTTCATGGGACTCTAATCCAGCTGATTGCTTGTATTACTCTTTCATGTACCAAATCATGTTCATTCACTTGGAATGTGAGATTTTTATATATATAGAGAGAGCTTGGATTCCAATGCAGGAATTTGGGGATTTGAAAAAGTAGCTGTTTAACTCTTCTGATATCCTTCAAAGCTTTTGAGAATCACTGGAGGTGATGAGGAAGAAGTTTGGTCGCTTTCACTTTCATGTTGACTTTCACTTTTGATTAGCTATAGTTTGCTGTGCTGTCTGATCTCTTACCAGACTGGGTTAGCCATAACTATGGCAAAGGGAATTGGGCATAGCTTTGTCTAGAAAATGTTCCAAGTGCAATGCACCATCTCCAAATGTGTCTGGAAAATTCCTTTCTCAATTTCTGGAGAGTATCTGATGGTTAGTGTTGAAAATATTGATCTAAATCAGACATGGATTGTATGTGCCGCCTAGAACCAATTTTTGTGTCCGCTGAAGCTCCCTCCCATACACCGGTGTCCCAAAATCCAGGATTTTTCTTTTAAAAAAAGCATAATGTGATTTTTAAGGCATTTTTGTCCCACAATGAAACAAAAAGCCCCTCCCAAATATGTGAAAACACCAACAAATGCTTCCATTCACTCCCACAAGCACCCCAGAGCTGTCTACTATCCTCCAAAAGCTTCTGACATTTGAAAAATGGCCACAAAGTGAGTTAAGTGAGCTGGGCTGCACTCAGGCTGCATTTGGATGGTGGATTTGGCCACAAAAGCCATGCACTAGGACCCGGATGCAGCCCGAATTTTATTTGAATTCGGGAGAGGTAGGTCACGTTTTTATGCTTGTGCAATAATCTCCTTAGTTTAAAAAGCATATTCATAGAGTTTTGGTAATGGGATAGAATGGGATAGGATCCAGAAGGATGCAAATCATATCTCTTGCTTTAAATTTTCAAAGGGCTGAGCAAGGTGATACTGGTCTTTCAGCTTTTTAACGTGGTCAGTTAGTGTGAATATGTGAAAGCTTACTGCTTTCACATATTTAGTAAGCATATATAATCTGCTTACTAAAAGTTTGTTTTTCTGGGTTCTAAACACACTCAGAAGATTTATTTTTTTTATATGCGGGACATATGTATTAATATATATGCTGTGCTATGAAGTCACTGTCTTTGGATAGAAACTGCGAACTGCAGTCTGTAGAACTACAGTCTAACAACTGTAGTTTGTGAACCACTTCCAGACAAGGATGATGATGTTAAGATGGTATTCATGAAAGTTGTGGGAAAGAATCCTCCTGTGTTATATATCTCAGCATGTCATATTGACTGCATCAGGCATGTACGTGCACATTAAAGACCATGCACACACATGTCCTAAGCAATGAGATAAACCAAACTACTTCCAGGAAACTGGAATTTTTGCTGGGGATCCATTTCACCACAGTAATAACCCAGAATACAGCCATCTCATTTGATTTTGAATGTCAAGCACAGTCAGCTCTGGTTAGCATGCAGATGGAAGAGCACTATTTCCACTGCTGGTCTGAGTTAAAAATAATGAACTATATAGATCAGTGGTATTGCTTAGTTTAAGGCAGCTTCCTCCCTACTGTTCTCTCTAATTTTATTTTATATTTGTCTAATCTTTTCTTCTCCTTCCCGCTCAGCGTAGACAGTTTGGTGTTCCTTCCAAAGACTGACATTAAATTGAGGAAACCATTCATGTAGTAAATAAGTTAATTTGTTTCCACCACTAAAGATTAAAATATAGATTTTCTTTAAGTGTAATATTTCAACACTGCATTTAGCTCAATTTTCCTGATCATATTTTAAAACCAATTGAAAAGCTGTATATGTATGGTGATTCTCCCCCCCCCCCAATACATCTGGGACTTTTGCAAGAGAAGGACAATTTTAACAGACATGCTGTTGTTGTTGTTGTTGTTGTTGTGTGCCTTTAGGTCGTTTCCAACTTACGATGATCTATCATGGGTTTTTCTTGTTCAGAGAGTTTATTTTTTGCCTTTGCCTTCCTCTAAGGCTAAGAGTGTGTGACTTGTCTAAGGGCACCCAGTGGGTTTCCATGACTGAGTGGTGACTCGAACTCATCTCCATAGCCCAGTATTCAAACCACTACACCACCCTGGCTTCATGGTAAGGGTACAGCTTACATAAAGCCTTCCATATGTTGTTAAATTTGTGTTGTAGCTTCTAACATCTTCTACCATTCTAACATCAAGTCTGTCGCCTGGAATAAGGCAGCTCTCTGTGCCTCTATTTTCCTTAAGTCTGTTCCCATACTTCCATTTTTTAACCAGCCAGCCAGCCAGTCTTGAGGAACATTTTTCTAAAGGAAGAGCACAAACTGGGAAGGAGAAGATGGGAAAGATTTATAGTGTGAGAGAGTGCAACAATGTTTTTGCTTTTCTAGGGCCAAAGTATTGTGAATGCTATGCTGGCCATATCCAAATCAGTCCTTTCAGAATAGTTTCAGTACCGTGTCCATGTCATTTGTGTTCATCTTTTTGTAAAATAATTTGTGGCCCATTAAACAGAAGGTGTTTCTGCAACAGTAAGTGACTACATTTCAAAGTGAGTTGGCTAGATAGATGGACGTTGAGTCAAATGAGAAGAATAGAAAGCTTAGGATGGAATTTTTGTTTAATCTACACCTATAGTTCTGTCACTTACGTACTGAAAAAAATATTTAAGATGTTGGTTACTGGGCTTTCTGTATGCACGGCCCCATCCCTGCAAATAAATATTATATGAGCCAGTTCCTGCATTCTGGTGTCAGCTCCACTTTGTTAATTTACATGCCACATATCAATGCCTCCTAAAAGTTTTTAAGAAAGGGACTGAGCTTTCCTTTGCTTTCATTACTCTTGCAGTGTTGAGTGACAGGAATGCTTAGAGTATGTGACTGTTACTGTATCTTTGCTTTAGAAAAGCAAAGGGCCTGTTGTTACCATTTTAATTCAGGACATGATATGATTCATGCGTGGTAAATATTTCATGCACTTTACTTGCCTTTGTACCGAGAGGTAAATGAGAAGTAAATCCATGTGTACTTTAAGACAGTAAAAAGGCATACTTGATGTTATGCTGCATAAACATGCAGATTTGATTCCCTTTTTTTTTCTTTTTACAGCCAGAGTAAAGTTTAGCCATACCTGGAAATGGAAATGCACTCGCCCTAATGTGATGCCGAAGAAAAATTAAGACAAATGATACCACGTCCCTGCCACAAACTGCAGCTTGTACAAAATTCACTTTAGTTATTATACTGTGAATACGTGAAGGAAACCCTCCTCTGTGTATGCACAATTTATGTTGAATGCAACATGAATCATTTTAATAGACCAAGCAAAAAGTCCCCAAAGTCAATTTTCAAATTATGAAGCTTGGAACTGGAATGTAACAACAAGGGGTTGAGGCTCTGTTTTGAACTACAGATGAACTATTTTAAAACCTTGGATCTGAAGCTTCTTCAACTCTAACTTCTTAACTGTTAATAAAAAGAAGCATTGTTTGAGAGCAAGCACTTTACTTTCTTCTATAAAAGCAATTTTGACATTTGTAGAAACAAGTGTGTGGTATGTGAAGCACGTGAGGACTCTGCCGTTAGTGCAATGTAACAAATTAGAATCATTTCCTTGTTGTGTCATGTATGTTTAGGATATTTAATTTTGTGACCAACTTTTTGCTTGTGTGACTCCAAGAGGTATGGCATGCAGGTCATGGAACTGCTCTTTTGAAAAGTAATGTCTGTCCTGTTGACTCTGGCTGTCAGATTTGCCTAAAGGCACAGGTATGAGAGCCAGTGTAGTGTAGTGATTGGACTACTGGACTAGAATTCAGGGAGAACAGGATTCGAATCCCTGCTCAGCCATGGTAGTCCACTGGATGACTTTGGGTAAGTCCCATACACTCATCTTCAGAAGAAATCAATGGCAAAACACATCCTTGCCACACGTTAAATATCAAGTGTGTCCACACAGTTGCTGACAGATGTATATGGTGATTCTACATAAAGATTAACCGCCAGTGCAAGTTATTTTGTTGACTTTGGGCATACCCTCCAACAGTTCAGAGATGAAAACCAGGGTATATGTGGCCAAGCAACATCAGAGTGTAGTCAAGATGGCAACAGTTATAAATGAAGAAGAGCACATAAGCTAGGACAGGCTGTAGCAGTTTGCTTTTGCTTGAGCCTACTGAGAAAGGTGAGATTCTGCTTCTTCTGCTCCTCTTCTCCCTGCTGAGTTAATTGACTGCAATCTACTTTTGCATTTTGAACTTAGTCTGTGACAATGGAAGTGAGCAAAGGACAAAGGGGGAGGAGGTAGGAGGAGGAGAGAGAAACTAGGAAATTTTAAAAGCAACTGAAAAAGTGGGATGACTGAGGTATCTAGACTCTCACTGCTAAATCAGGATGGTTGTAGTGTGTGCCTTTGACTTTGGGGGCTTTAAGGGCATATCAGACTAAGGATATCACATGAAAAATATTACTTTAGAGTACAAATATAGACAGGTTAGGATCCAAAGTCTTGCTCAACTACTTGAATACCCAAAAAGGAATATGGCCTCTTTATGCTGTATACAGAGCCACTTTTGAAGCTGGGGATTGGGGCTTTGATTAGGCATAGTGAGGTACTGATGAAAAAGAAGAAGAAAATCAGTTTGCCCAGTTGGTATGCCCATGGCATTGGATGTGCCTAAAGCAGCTCTTTAAGTTTTACACTCTGGTATAAACCTTCTCTTTCATTTGTTGTGTCTTAAATTCTTTTCAGAGTTGGAACAACCTCAGAATTGCGCCATATGTTGATCACACGCCATCTTTTTGTCATTATAGTTAGCATTTTGGCCGTATTACAAGTGGAATTGACTTGTATTACTTTTCCCTGTTTTCTGCTGCTCGTTCTTTGTTAATAATGTTTCCTACATTTAACTTCAATGGCATCATTGTCTCCTCTTGTTTTTTGCTTCATTTTTTTACACCTTTAGAAACAACTGACTCAATTTTCCAACAGCTGTTCTCTACAGTAGGCATGCAGGCAGTGGTCTATTAACACCTCCAGGTGAATGATTCTGACATCTGTATATGCTGCTAATAGAAACTTCAGACCTTGGGACATGTAAATTCTTTTTGTAGTTTTCATATTTATTGCTCGGTTGGGTCAACAGATAGGCGAGACAAGAGAAAGGCCACAGATAAAAAACACATGCAGATATCTAACATTGAAAATAAAACCTCCAGTTTGTTTTGTTTTTAATTACTGGAGAATAAAGACACTGCCCTATAAATGTCAGATGTTGATAGGATTACTTGACCCATGTGTAATATTTGAGAGATGAGATACTTGGGAAATGTGCTTCTGGTTTTGCCTTTCATAATTGTCATATTAAGAGATGTGTCTTATAGCTTTGAAAAGTGTTTGCAGTTCTTTATGCTCTTTGCAAAGAGTATAACTGAAGCATTTAAAAAGTGGTGCTGCTGGTGCAGTTAATTGGGGAAAAAAGCTACAGTATATTCAAAAGAAGTCTACTGGGGCAATTTGGAATTAAAAACTAATTTAGAATCTCTAATAACTTTAAGCACTGAATGCCACAATTTGGGCTAAACATAGCAAAATGCTTTGTTTACGTGACTGTAATTGGATCATTGGCATCCACTGAGCACAGAGTATCATCAACAGCACTGAGATCCTCTCTGGCTTTCTAGTCTGGAAGAAAAAATCTTGAGTTTCCTAACTGGAGAAGTTGCATCCTTATACTGCCTATGGACATTAGATCAATGCTGGCTTTCAGTCACAGAATATATTACTGGCATTCTTTGAAACATTATAACTCCTCACTTTTCCCAATACTGAGCTTCCTGTCCCATGCATCAACTAGATCTAGATTTGCATTGCTTTTTAGATTATATATATAGAGAAAGTGTGTGTGTGTGTGTGTTTGTTACATCCTTGGATATGGAGAGCTTTCATTCTCTAGCACCATATTTGTTTGTTTTCTGCAATGGGGTGAAGTACACCATTTGGAAAGGGTTTGTATCTCAATGTCATCCATCCTTAAGTGCTTCTGATAAATCTCCAATACATCTAACTGAGGGGCTGTCCACATCAGCAATAAGATATATTTCCATTCCGTTTCGAATGCTACCTGTCTAAATGATGCATGTGGCCAACATGCAAGGAAACTGGAATGAAGCCATGCTCCAGGGTTAAACACCAGAGCAAAATAATCCATGGGTTCCTCTGAATCTTTCAAAGTTGGAAAATGCAGACTATCTCACCAGCATGTGGACTGCACACCAGTGCAGAGTGAGAGTGAAGGGGGAGTTAAGCCACTGGTACCATTGCTGCCCCTAGATTTTTTTTTGTTTTGGTTGCCCACATGTGAATAGATCACACATACATGTGCGTGGTCAGCTACACCATCAACCCATCACACACCCCATGCAGCAAGATAGAATCATAGAATGATAGAGCTGGAAGAGACCTCAAGGGCCATCCAGTCCAACCCCCTGTCATGCAGGAATACACAATCAAAGCACGCCCGATAGATTGTCATCCAGTCTCTGTTTAAAAGCCTCTAAAGAAGCAGACTCCAGCACACTCCAAGGGAGTGTGTTCCACTGTGAGACAGCTCTCACTGTCAGGAACTTCTTCCTAATGTTTAGATGGAATCTCTTTTCCTGTAGTTTGCATCCATTGTTCCGAGTCCTATTCTCTGACACATCAGAAAACAAACTTGCTCCATCCTCAGTATGTCATCCCTTCAAATATTTGATCAGGGCTATCATATCACCTCTTAACCTTCTCTTCTCCAGCCCAAACATACCTAGCTCCCTAAATCACTCCTCATAGAACATGGTTTCCAGATGTCGACAAACATGGCAGGTTGCTCACAATACAATGGATTTAATAAACTGGCCAGTCTGGCCACCAAACTGCCATATGGGTGGTTGTGTGGAGCATTGAAAGGGCTGGCAGCTGGGCAGGATGAGGGAGGTGATTGGTGGCTGCTGGTGCCATGACTGTGTATGTGTGCACATGCATTTGGGATGAAAGGGGGAAAGAGTCCTGTCCATACATATGGAGGAAGGGCAGTGGTGCAGAGTGCCCATAGTTGTTCAACCAGTTGTGGGAGCTGGCAGTGTGGTCAGTGGGGTTTCCCTGTGAATCAGGAAACCCTAGAAGTAAGCCAGCTTTTCCCCTCTGTCTGCTCAGTGCTTTAGTCATCCACCCTGTCGGGAAAAGTTCCTACTTGAAATCTTTGAAAAAGAAGGGTACACATTACTACTGGGAGTTAAGGACCTATGGTTTGAGATAGTATCAGTCAGATTTAAATCTTTCAACCACCAATATATATATATATATATATATATATGTATGTATATCCTTGCTCCTCTCTCCTCACCTTCAAAATGTACAAGCTTTTGTTCATGGTGTGCAGTTAGCAATGACATTTATGTTAAGCGTAATGTTCAGCAGAGAGCCAAGAATTTCAACTTTCTCAGGAGGCACAGGCAAAAGCAAACTGCTGCAGTCACTCCTAGCTTCGATGTTCTTCCTCATTAGTAATTTTTGCCATCTTGACCACATTCTGACATTGCTTGGCCACATGTGTCTTTGATCTTCATCTGTGAAATGTTGGAGGTATGCTAAAGAGAACTTCACATCACAGAATATTTGATAAGCTTTGGAGGAACTCTGAAATTCTAAGGGACATGCTTTGAAGAGTGATGGGATAAAAAGTTTGGCTGAAGTCATCTTCTTTTGCTTTATACAGTACTGAGCATCTTCATGCAGCTGCTTCTTTTTCCTCTGTGCCTGATCCAGCAAGTTTTCCCCACTGCTTTTGCCTTCTAGTGTCTTTGCTCTCAAATGATTATTAATCCATTGTTTCTAAAGCAATTCAGTGAACATCTTCATAATGAACGGTTTCAAAATTTGATGTTGTAGAAAATTTGATGATGGGAATATTAAGCATCTGGTCTATTCACAAAGCATAGCTTTATTCTTTCCTTACCCTTTTAAGCCTCAAGGTATCTAACATATTGGGTACTACCATCATGCTGCCAAGGCAGAAAGTGGCAAAAGTTCTGCAGTCATTGTGGCTTCTCCTTTTCCTAGATCCCCCACCCCATGCCAGTAACTGCTTGTTCATCTCTTTTTCTCCCAAAGCCCTGACCACAAGTGGTTGTACTTTCCTTCTTTCCTTTGAAGTCATTAATATATTAGCTTAGGGTTCATAGAATCATAGAGCTGGAAGAGACCACAATGGTGATCCAGTTCAACCCCTTGCCATGCAGGAAGACAAAGTGCTCCCAACGAATGGCCAGCCAGCCTCCATTTACCATATGAAGTTTAGGTTTACCTAAACCTAACCTGCACCTGACCAGAAAAAAAGCCTCCAAAATTCATGGTGCTTATTGTGCACTGGGACATCTTGTGCGATGCTCTATTGCAGGGGTAGGCAACCTTTCCCCTTTAAGGGCCGAGGGACTTCATCTCCCAGAAGCCTCAGCCATGTTGGCCAATAGTCCCATGTTGGCCAATAGCTCCTGGGATTCTGGGAGCTGAAGTCCCTCGGCCCTTAAAGGGGAAATGTTGCCTACCCCTGCTCTATTGTGCATCGTTGCAATTGTCTGAGATGATGGTAGATTGTTTCAGCAATTCAGCTTTGTTGTCAGAAACCTACACATCGTAGTCTGTGATGTACAATCATGGCCATTGTTTTTAAACGGCTGGCTTTTGTCTTCTGTTTTGATCGAGATGTGTTTGGGTTTTTTTTTTAAAAAAAAATATCTGCATTTTAGTATCATAAGCATCCTTGAACATAGTTTAGGTGTAAAAATAGAACATAAATAATATAAAGAAGAAGAAAATAAATTAATAAGCAAGATAAAAAAAATAATGCATGGCTTATCTGACCTTTAAGGAATCGACATGGTATTATTTCATGTTGTACCAGTTTAATTGGGCCTAAACACCCTAAAGGCACCAGATCCCATCTGATATTGGAAACTTAAGATCAGTTCAAACTTTGATGGGAGACTACCAACAAAGACCAGGTGCTGTAGGGTATATTTCAGAGGAAGGAACTGGCAAAACCACTTCTGAGTATCCTTGCCTAAGGAAACCTTATCAACTTAATTGGATTGCCATGTCAACACACAAATTGAAGACACATACACATTCCAGTTTAATAAGTGGCATACATGGTTGCCCATTCCCAAGCAGCCTCTATCCAGGCACTGAGAATCCCTTGCCAACTCCAGGTCTGAGGGCCTCCTACCTCCTAAAATCAATCCTCTCTGATGGACTCCCCTCCATCTGTGTCCCTATAGTGGCCTCCTCCCATTTTAATTTCACCCAACATTTTCCCAGGGAATTGTGGGAAATTATGTTGGGTGGCTCACAGTCTTAGGGCCCTTTCGCACTCCACAATTATAGCACTTTGATTCTACTTTAACTGTTGTGGATGTATTCCATGGAATCCTAGTGTTCATATTTAGGTGAAGCACTTGAGCTCACTGGATTCTGAATTTTGAACTGCAAACCCCAGGATGCTGTAGGCTGGAACCATGACATTAAAGTGGAATCAGAGTGGCATAATTGTGTTGGGTGAATGTGCTCCTAGTCTCAGGCTGTGAAGGTTTGGGCCTCATACTACAGGTGGGTCCTAGATAGTTCCTGGGAGTCTAGGAAGATCTAACTACTGAGAACACCTGTGCCAGTCATTAATCTCACCTTCAATAAGTCTGATCTGCCATGTACTACCAGACTATGCCTGTGGCTTTTATACACAGTGAGTTTTCTTTAAAGCTATGATAGAAAATATCAAGACAGAGAGATAGGAGATTCTCATTGGACCATAAGGGAGAGCTTGCACAGAAGGAGACTTATTTGGCTTCTAAATTTTAGTGGCAGAGAATTGTGTGCTAAATCATTTACACACCTTGATCTATGTTTCACTTGAAAGGTATTATTCCAGATACAGGTTTCACTGTTAAGCCGTTGTAACACTTCTTATCTTCTCACAACACTGTCCTTCAACCTTTTGAATCTTGTTCAAAGTGTGTGTGTGTGTGTGTGTGTGTGTTCGTGCACATCATTCCCCGGTCAAATCGGGTGAGTTATGTTATCCAAAGTCCAGAAGGAGAAAATGTATAATTAGTATTTTTTGCTGGGCTGAACAGAATGCCCAGTCAGGTGTAGAGGAGGCTGGAATGATATTTATGAATTAATGTCATTATTTTGATAGGATGATAAATTAGCATGCCTGCTCTTGGTCAACTCTGTGAGGGGAGTAGTTGTGTGGTCTGGTCATTCCTGAGCTCTGTGGTTTGTGATAATATCAGACACAAATTTGGCTTCCCATTCATCAGAGATAATGATAAACCTTGAAATTAAACTGAATGGGATAGGTATGGCATAGTTTGCTGTTCTGATGATAAACAGAATACACTCATCCCTCCATATTTGTGGCTTTGACTTTTGCGGATTTGATTATTCACGGATTTTATTAATATGTTCTCTCTAGGAATATCTAGGTTCTCTAGCATAATTCTGTGGTCAATTTTTATCAAAAGTTGAACTGAACGACCCAGAGATTCCTAAAGAGAACACTCCACTAGGCATCTGTAACTTCTCCATCACAATTCTATGGTCAATGTTTGGCAGATGTTGACCACAGAGTTGCACTGGAGGACCTAGAGATTCCTACAGAGGTGTTCTCTCACATAATATTTTTGTTATTTGTGATTTTTCCATATTCACGGGGGTCCTGTGCCCCTAAACCCAGTGAATGTGGAGGGACGAGTGTACATATTTGCCATTTGTATTTAGCCATTTTGCCTTTTTATTGCTCCTACAGATATGAGACATCTTTTAAATATGCAATACACTTTGGAAGTAGAAGAATCTTCAGTGACTGGGCTTTGTTGTTCTTGATTTGTTGTTGTTGTTGTTAATTGTGGTTAACTTGACTTGAATTTCAGCATCTACTATGCCTCAATCTGTGGGCCATTCCTTTGTTTCCATATTTGTTGACAGAGTTTAGTTAGAACTAGAGTAGGTTCTGTCTTTGTAGACTAAAGCCACTCAATTGGTAAACCATCAGTTCCTAGTGGTTTATTTTTCCCAAGTGCTCTGATTGCAGCCTCTACTTCACTTTCTAAAATTGTAGGTTCATCTTCAAATGGTTCTTCCTTGAACAAATCTGCCACCCTTTCATCTCTTTTATATAATTCTTCAGTGTAATTGCTTCCATCATCTTTTTATTTCCACTTGGTTATGTAATATGTTCTCCTGCTGGTTGTATAGCATCCCCAGTCTTGGTTTAAATTTCCCTTTGATTTCTCAGATCTTGCAGAAGAGGTCTCTTGTTCTTCCTTTTCTGTTGTCATTGTTGTCTATTTCATTGCATTGATTATTCTCTTTGTCCCTCCACACTGAGAGTTTGACTATTTTAGATAATGCTTTTGAATTTTATTCTCTGCTCTATTTTAAAGGATTAGTTTTTAGCACGAGAGAGTATAGAACTCACTTTATGAAGGGGATTTTGAACTCCTCTGGGGTGAGGCTTTTTGTTTGTCCCTCTGTCAGCCCTGTTGCTTTTAGACCTGAAGCTCCTTGATGTAATGCAGGAGTGAGAATCATGCCATACCCTTCAACTGTCCCCATTTAGCTGGAACAGTCCCAGTAAATCCTCTGTCATCCCACTTTTTCAGCTACTTTTAAAATGTTGCAGTTTTTCTCTCCTGCTCCCACCTTTCCCTCTGTGCTCAGTTTATTTCAGTTGCTGTAAAATGGGTTTGAAGTGCAAAAGTAGTTTGAATTCAGTTAACTCAGCAGGGGCAGAGAGGAGGGAGTGGAATCTTGTCCTTCCCTGCAGATTCAGGAAAAAGCAAATTGCTGCAGCTTCATCTAACTCGTATCTTGTTTGTCATTAATAACTTTTGCCTTCATGACCACACTTTGATGTTATGAGGCCACACATGTTCCAGTTTTCATCTCTACAATGTTGGCAGCGATGACACGCAACTCTCCAGATGTTTTTGAACTGTAACTCTCAGCATGCCTCACCACTGCCTAAATTGGCTCGGTTTGCTAGGATTTACAGCCACACCTCTAGAAGGCTGCAAAATTCCCATGCTGATGTATAGCTAACCCACAATTTCATTTTATTGTGTTTTCTAATAAAGCTTTTAAGTGAATAAGGCTTCTCCAGTGTTTGAGACAATTAAAACACACACACACACACACACGCATTTGCTTAAAAATGTTCTAAAAGCATTTTGGTGCTGAACATTTGCATGTTATGTAACTCATTGGTTAATGTTATTCCACCTTCATCCCAACCCCTTTTTTATAGGTTAAAGAAACTATTTGGATACAAATTTGTAATTGGATATAAACTGAAAATGTTTGACAATGTTATAATTTTTGGTTTTGGTTTTGAGATGTGAACATATGTGTCCAGAGGAAGGAACAGATGTTTTCAGAGACCTACGCTCAACGCTTTTTGAAATGTGTTCTGGTTTAAGAGGATGGAGGGGCAGTGTTTTCTCACTAATACAACCAATGAAAATGCTTAGACTAAATAGTGGGTTTTTGAATTGACATTTGGAAAACCCTTCTATTTATTTGGTTGGCTTACAGGCATCAGGAAGCAGAGTGTATTGACCTTACCTAAAGACTTATTTCTGACTTGAGAGAAATTGTGCTGTTGCAGCTAAAGTGAATATATCAGAAGAATGGCAACACAAATCAAAACATGAAACAGAAAAACCAGATATGCAATAGTGTAGTGTCCAGAAAATAAAATAAAATCTTACAAAAGTCCTTGTTAACCACAGATATATTTACTGGGAGAGAGGCATTTGTTTATTGCATTATCTATGGGGGGGGGGGGATGTATAAAGTCATTCAAGAACAATCGTTCCCCAGTATGTATTTCTACATTTTTTTCTTCCCTAAACATTGAGAAGCATTTGCTTGTTAATGCCATTTAGCAAATGCAAGGAATAGGAAGGTACATTTTGCTCATATTGAAACTGTTTCTCAGGTACAAAAAAATTAAATTAAATTAAATCAAACCCCACCAAAGAAAATGAAATGCATTTCCTTGTGGGATATGATACATCCCAATGTATCATATCCCACAAGGAAATGTATTTCATTTTCTTGAATTAAACACAGTCTGCGGATACTGTTTTTGGCTAGAGAGGTGCTTGGGGAGGGGAAAATGGGTAAACTGGGGGCAGGGGGACTGCACATAAGAGAGTGGAAATTGAAATTGGTTGGGTATAATGCTACTTCGCTATAAGCCATGTTACCTGAATGCGGCATTTTGTAGCATCAGCAGTTTTAGCAGCTTTAACTTTACCAATGCCCTTGATGAGGTGCAGAGTTGTCAGTATTCTCGTAAAATTTCCTCCGCGATGGCTTCTTCTGTTCACTTTATTTCCTTAAGTGAACATCTGTCTAATTGTTCACCTCCATTGCGTTAGTGCTTTCCTCATGCTTTCTCTGTTTCCAGACAATAAACTTTATTTTCTTCATAAGAATTCAGTCTACGCAAGGGTATTAGGCAGCTTGTTTGCACCTTTTAATTTCTGGAAGTTTTCCAGGAAGATTTCTCCCCCCCTCCTTTTTTTTTTTTTTGCCTTTTCTTTTTTTTTTTTTTCAGTACTTCTAATGGGTTCATCAGTGAATCATGCAACATAGCACAGCACTGGGTTCAGGCTTTTTCTTTTTCCTTTTTTAATGAGTTACCTTCTGTTTATAAACATCTGTTTGAAAAACGTTTCCGATTTACTTAGCTTTTCTTTTCTGAACTTCCGTACAAATGAGGATGCGCGAGAAAGAAGATGTATCAAAATTGTATGTGTAAGGTGAACTGGTAGATGCAGTTAACATAGAAAAATATACTCCGTGTGTGTTTGTGTGTGTTAGAACTACTTGTTGGCAAGAACTGGTGTTGGCTAGTAGCTAAAAGAGTGATCACTAAATCAAGAAGTCCCCATTTTGAACCTCACTGCTGTCATGGACTCATTTGGTGGTGCATCTTGTGTAACTGTCCAGATTTGGTGGGGACGGTCCCAATGAATCCTCTGCCATCCGGCTTTTTCAGCTGCTTTTAAAATGCCTTCGTTTCTCTCTCCTCCTTCCACTTTACTTCTTTGTCCTCAGCTTACTTCAGTTGCTGGAAACTGAGCTCAAAACTGCAAGAATAGTTTGCATTCAGATAATTCAGGCAGCATCTGCACTGCAGACATAATGCGATTTGGCACCGCTTTTAACTGCCATGGCTCAATGCTATGGAATCTAGGGATTTGTAGTTTGTTGTGGCACCAGAGCTCTCTGACAGAGAAGGCTAAATATCTCACAAGCTTACAAATCCCAGAATTCTATTTCATTGAGCCATGGCATTAAAGCGATGTCAAACCGCATTATGATTGCAGTGCAGATGCAGCCTCAGTCGAGGGAGAGGAGAGGAAGGGACGGAATCATGTCCTTCCCAGTAGGCTTAGGCAAAAACAAATTGCTCCAGCCTCTCCTACAGCCTCTTCATCATTAATAATGTTTGTCATCTTGATCACACTCTGATGTGTGTCCTGAATTTCCTCTGTGAAATCTTGGAGGATATGGGTGGTGTTACTCTCCCAGCAGTTCATTCCCACACACCCGTCATCACCAATATAGTGGGTAACAGTAATTTACCCGATTGGACTCTTTTAAGGATTAGAAATGAACATGATGCATTATTCCACTCATCGGCTTCAATCTGGAGAGGAATGACAAGAGGGACAGCTATTGAAATGCAGCCCAAGGTCAGCTACCGATATACAGCATCAATTCAGAGTGAACCTATGTTCTGGCAACGTCACACTCTAGTTGGCCACACAAGCTACTGAAAATTCGTGAAAGTTTGACAATATCCCTTTCTTCCCTTGTAATCTAAAACATTTCCACAAACAAGAAAAGGACTTAAAGTGTAGCTATGTGTTTGGGAATCTGTAATAAATAGATCATACTAATTTGAATGGATTATGCAACATTGTGATGTGTTTAGTCTAAACATTTTTGTAATTTGCATGTAAACATTTTGCTTTGTATGTTATAGGGCTAACTGTGACTGTAAAACTTTTAGAGGGTTTTAATCGCTTTTGTAATTCGATGGCTATAACCTGTATATGGTTGTCATGAATAAACTGTACCTTAGTGTACTTAGTATATGTTTCATGCTGTCTGTAAAGCTATATGGTAATAATAAGACAAGTCAGCCAGTACTTTGTGTTTGTGTCTATGGCACATGTTGTTGTTGTTGTGTGTCTTCCAGTCATTTCCGACTTGTGGCGATTCTAAAGAAAACCTAACATCATGGGGTTTTCTTGGCAAGATTTGTTCAGAGAAGGTTTGCCATTGCCTTCCCTTGAGGCTGAGAGCATATGACTTGCCCAAGGTCCCTATGGGTGCATCTGCACTGCAGAAATAATGCAGTCTGATGCCACTTTTACTGCCATGGCTCCATCCTACAGAATCCTGGGATTTGTAGTTGGGTGGGGCACCAGAACTCTTTGGCAGAGAAGTCTAAAGACTAATTTGTAAAACTACAAATCCCAGGATTCCATAGGATGGCAGTATAGAACTTAAAGTGGTGTCAAACTGTTGTTATTTCTACAGTCTAGATGCACCCTATATCTCAATGTGTAGATACACTGGCCGGTTTGGAGATCACATTAAATTCGCGCACCATGGCTTGTTGTAATGAGAATGAGCCTCAGGAAAACTTTACCCTCATAAATTCCCTTTCCTGGCTGTGAGGCAGGAAGTATTTTCTTCTATCCGTAATGAACAGTGATTTAGTTCTGAGTGTGAGTCTTAAACTGCCGTTAATTTAAATTATGTTTTGTTCAAACAAGCCAGCTTCATAACTCGTGGTGTGATGTTGGCTTCTTTCAAACAAAGTTAAACTTAACCAAAACTTGAGGAGGGGGAGAGTTTGGAGTTAATTTAAAGAAGCAACAATAAAAATAAAGTTTTTGATGTCTTCCTTGAATCTAGGATAGAACAATGGGAGGAAAAGACTTGTGTGATGTCTGGACTAGCTCTTTGTGGTTTTTCCTTATTGTCCATTTTTTAAATAGCTGTGTGCAAAACCGTTTTAAATTATTTTGCATCATAATCTTAAAAAGAGAGAGATGGATTTATTTTATTGAGTTTTGTACAAGAAGTTCAGATGTAACTGTAATTGACAAGGGTGTAGAACTCCCATCCTTTTCTTATATTTGCCCATTATAATTTTTCATAATGCAAAGTCTCACATATTTTCTGTGAAACAGCCCATTGGGTTTTGCTTGTACATTATTTAGCCTACAAGCATAATGATCAGATATTGATGGGCCAGTAGAGGGTTACAGAATATTTACTATGTGCGATGTGACATACAGTTTTGAAAACAACGCTGCCTTTCTGTGTGAACCCGTCTTCCAGTAGGGCAAGCTGCCCAGAACATCAGTGATCTTACAGTTATTACTTTATATCATATATATTCTTGGATTCCCCCCTCCCTGCCCCCGCAACAAATAAATCTTTGGGTCCCTCTGGGAGGAAAATTGTGGTTACTGTATAATAAAATTAAACCACTTGTCATGGCTGGAAGCTGACATTTATCAGCTTATTTGTGGGTGCTCTTTCTCTCTGCGTATAATATAGAACATAATTTGTCACTCTGTAAATACATTCCAGACTGAATCCCTGCCAGGATTTGTTAGGGTCTGAAGGATGAATGTACATTGCAGTGAATGCCTGTGTACAGTGTTGTTTCTGATCATGAACTTTGGGGAGAGGGGAGAGATGGAATATCTTTTCATATCTGTGGAAATATTTCTGTCTTTCTATCCATACTTCTTATCTGCACCAATGGTATTCTCTGTTTATACATCTATTTGCAGTATGGCTACTGCCAGCCCATAATCTACACAAAAACCTTATGCACATGGACATACACCATTTGATATGTTTTATTTGTTGAGGTTTTGAACTGTATCTGTTCCAGGAAATCCAAGAAATAATTCCAATAAGAATAAATAAATATTCTAGAAAGCTTAGAATGGTAAACCTTTGTTGTTATTGTTAACTGCTGTCAAGTTGACTTCAACTTAAGGCATCCCTATGAATGAGAGATCTCCAAGTCACCCTATCCTCAACAGCCCCTCTCAGGTCTTGCAGACTCAGGGCCATGGATTTCTTGATTGAGACTATCCATCTGAAATGTCTTCATCTTTTCCACCTGACTTCTACCTTACTAAGCATCATTGCCTTTTCTAATGACTCATGTCCTCTAATGATATGTCCAGAGTATGACAGTCTCAGCTAACAAAGGGATATTGGAGCACCGTTGAGGCTAAAAATTGAGAGAAAGAAGTTTGTAGCATAAGCTTTTGTCTACTTCATCAGATACAAGGAGCGAAGTGCTTATAGACAGACATTTATTGATTAAAAGGTAATTAATTGTGGGTTTAAATAGTACGCCCTGAAAAAAGGTGTAGAAAAGTTTGCTGAGCTGTGCTAGGTTCAGATGCATGCTTTGTCACACACAGAAAGATGGAAGAGCAGTATTTACACCACTGGTTTGGCAAGAGCATCACGTGATGCATGTAAACAAAATACTGTCCTCAAATAGTGTGGAAAGTCTCTTGTGATTCTGCTTGTAGCACAGAGGATGGGGAAAATGCTTATTAATGTCAATAGTTAATATTCACTCCTAGAAGCACCACTGCATATGCCTCTAGAATAATAGAAACCACATATCAGAAACAACACCTCCACAGCCACAGAGATCAGGGTCAGAAGATCATCTTGTATCTCTAAGGAAACCTAGGATCTTGTGTTCCTCATATAAAACCTTGTCCCTCATATTTGTTGTTGTGTGCCTTCAAGTCATTTCTGACTTACGGGGACCATAAGGTGACCCTATCACAGGGTTTTCTTGACAAGATTTATTTGGTGTGTGTGTGTGTGTGTCATTACCATCTTGTGAGGTTTGCAAAGTTTCCATAACTTGCCCTAGGTCACTTAGTGGGTTTCCATGGCTGAACCGAGGATTCATACACCCTCTTCTCCCAGAGTCTTTGTCCAGCACTCAAACCACTGTACCATGTTAAATGTGTTTAAAGCTGGAGGACAAGCAATTTTGCTGCTCAGAGAGGGAAGTAATTAAAGAAAAATCTTGTTAGGCCCCTTGGCGTGCACTAATGAAGCCTTTTGGATTCTGACTTGAGTTTGTATGGTTGAAACCATCCTTAGGAGCAGTCCTTAGGAATTTGTGCAAAGCATACAAAAGGAGCACTGTTCTCAAGTTTTAGACTAATAAGAGAAAGGAATGACAGCCCAGCCCATAATGCATGTGTCTTCTGATATAGTGGCTGACTTCCCAGCCCTTCTCAATCAAGTATCTGTAAAGATGCTAGCAAGATAACTAGACAAAATGTCCACCAAGCTGTTGTTCTTAAGCCATATACCTCTTAAAACTCCTGGATGCAAAACATGAAATGTCTTTTAGGGAAACAACTGAGGCAGAGAGAAAAAGAAGAAAAATGAGGGTAAAATTATTCCATCCACTAGAGCCTCTAATGGCCTTCCGTAAGTTATCTCAAATGCTGTAAAGGAACCGATTCTGAAAAGAGACTACATATCTTCAGTTGGCCTTAAAGCTTTGCACCATGTGATTCATTTGCCCCATTCAGCTGGCTGAAAGGTAATCTCATAGCATTCAGAATACATGCATGACTTTATAAAGCCTGCCTAACATAAATACTCTTCTGCTCCGAGTGCATGCATTAGGGACTATAATATTTACAGCCTGAAACTGGAATAAAAGCATTTCCTTGTTTTCATCCATCTTGCATGGAGTTCATGATTACCCGCTATTGCTGGACATTGTTGACTGTCACAACCCATGCATCAAAATTGTCATGCTTTATCCTAATGGCACACTCTGATCTGGATTTAATTTGTCTGTGCTGCCTAGTCTTTCAGGCTAGTGTCAACTGAACTTTGATTCTAATGAATTTACATACTGTAGACAGAGTAGAAGATTTTCTGAACAAAATTCCATTTGGCTTTTCCACCCCCTCAACAATCTTTTATCCTTACATACATTTTACCCTTAGACTATAAATACAATTTCCTCTATGTAGAAGTATTTCCTGTCTTCTCCGGCTGGTCTGCTTCCCAAGTGTGGACAATTGGGATTTTCTGTATTAAACTGGAGTCCATTTTGTCTTCTCAGCTTGTCAAAAAGTAAAATATTTTTAGCACTGTGCTTCTTATAGTATTTTGGAGGGTGAAATAAAGTTTTTTTAAATATCCCAAAATATATAATGTATATGCATGGAGAAAATAATTATGTAATAAATTAGCTAGCGTCCACTCTGGGCCTTTTAAAATACATCTTACATTCTGCACCTCCCCAGCACTTATATAAGTTATGGAGACTAGAGTTTATTTATTAAGAGTCTTCAACTCTGTATAAAACCAGAGCAGCCACAAGTAATGGTATTTGCTGAAGGATTCTTTATCATGTGAATTTACCTTTAGTCATCTATTATTTATTTCAGCTCTTTTATATGCCATTATAATAAATATTATGACAGAGAAAGCTTTTATGCCTCAACTTATTGTAGTTCTCTTCACTTCCTTGCAATCCTTCAGGAAAATGTAACCACACTTTACCTATATTTAATGTAAATCATTGCTTGCATTAGAATGAAAAATCCTGTTTTGAAAAAAGGCTCCTTCTTCAGGACTGAGATGTAAATGCACAATCACGTTTACTGCCAAACTACTGTACCATGTACTGTTCATTTTTAAACAGTTTTTCAGCTGTAAAGTGAGTGCATTGCATACCGTAGATTGCTAGCTTTCTGAGTGTTTTCACTTTCTGCTTAAACTTCTGACTTGATAAGCATTTATCTAAGTGTGAGTACAAAATATTGCCAATTATATCGTAAGTGTTTTTCTTGGATTTGTTCAACACTAACATGGGACATTTCTGGCATAAAATAATGGTATTTTTGAACTCAGTTTCTCCTGGGGTGGGAGAGGGAATCATTCCATTTCAATGTCAGGGGACTAACTTGAATCTTGATAATTGTCAACCATTTAAGACATAATTAAAGGTCAGAAGAAGCCAGGAGTCTTTGGGCAGAGAGACAAGTTAAAGACCTAACCGCTGAGTCCATCCATCTAGCATGCACCCTATGATTATACCTTCTATACACAGCTGCAATGCTGCAAAGTTTCTGTAAGATTTGGGAAATCTGGAAGGCAAGAGGTGTATGAGGGGGTGGTCGACCATTGTCATCTTCCCGAGTGCCACTAAGGCTCCTCATGCTGATGAAGTCTTGGTAGCTAGTAACAATTGGGGAAACCACTGTAGCAGTGATGGCGAACCTTTTAGAGACTGAGTGCCCAAACTGCAACCCAAACCCACTTATTTATCACAAAGTGCCGCGTCCCTCGGGCTTTCTAGTAACAAAGTTTGGCAAACTCTGTGCTGGGGTGACAGGGCATGTACCCAAAGAGAGGGCTCTGAGTGCCCCTTTGGCACGCGTGCCATAGGTTTGCCACCACTGCACTGTAGCATTTTGAGCCATAAACAAGGAATTACACCACAACACATATATCAAGATTAGGCTAAGATGTTTAAGAAACTTTACCATCTCAGCTTTTGTTTGGAAATACCCATCTGTGTCCTGTCCAATAGCTGTTTTGCCCATGTTATTGAGATCAAGGTATGTGGCCAATGCTGTAGTTTTGTTTCCAGCATCTTGTCTCTGTGAGGAGTATGGTTGGAAAGAGTGGCCCATATTGTTTCAGTTTTGTGTTCTCCCTCCATCATATTCCAATGCTGATACATTTCCTAGAAGACCAGAAGCATATTTTTCTGCTTTTAAACTAAATCCTCTTAAGTACAACCTGAGAGAGGGACGGTGGACCCTGGTTGGTCTAAACCAGGGTTAGGAAGCATGCAACCATTGGATGTCAGTCAGTTTCAGCTCCCAGCAATCCTAACCACCTTGGTCCCCTAGCCTCCAAGTTTTATAGTTTGACAGGTACAGTTTTAGTCTTCTCTTCCTTTTTCAGCTGCTTTCAAAATGGCCTCTTCTTCTCTCCTACCTTCCTCCTTTGTTCTCAACTTGCTTCAGTTGCTACAATGTGAGTTGAAACTGCAAAAGCTGTTTGCACTCATTAACTCTGCAGAAGCGGAAGGAGGGGAATGAATCTTGCTGTTCCGAGCAGGCAAACTCTTGCAGACTTTCCCAGCTTGTGTGTACTTCTTAGTTAATAACATTTTTGCCAAGTTGACCACCTTCTGATATTACCAAGTCGACCATATTCTGACGTTACTTGGCCACATGTGTCCCAATTTTCATCTGGGAAATTTGGAAAGTATGTAACCCATGGTGAGGAATGGAGAGGCACATGATTTTCACCTTAATCTAAACTATACTTTTGATACCTGCTGTTTGGCCATGGCAGAGGAAAAGAGGAGAGGGGAACCCTGTCTAATCTTGGAAGTTGAGCAGGATCAGCCCTGGTTAGTACTTAGATGGGAGACTGCCAACAAATACCAGGTGCTTTAAGCTGCATTTCAGAGAAAGGAACTGACAAGCCACCTCTTGAATATTCCTTGCCTAAGAAAACCCTATGAAATTCATGTGATTGTCATAAGTCAACAGATGATTTAAGGCATATATACACAGAGACTGCCTAAAGTCACCTAGTATTTTTCCATGGCTGTGCAGGGATACAAACTGGCCTCTCAGTGTCCTAGTCTTAGTAAGGTAAAAGGCAGTAGGGAAAAAGGAAAACCACATTCCAGATGGATAGATTAATTCAAGGAAGCCACAACCTTAAGTCTGCAGGAGCCAAGCAGGGCAATTGATGACAGAGTGACTTGGAATTCTCTCATTCATAGGGTCGCCATAAGTCAAAATCAACTTGATGGCAGTTAACAACAGCAGAATAAGTCTCATTGGCTTTATCTACATACACTGCAGGATTAATGCAGTTTGGCACCACTTTAACTGCCATGGCTCCCTGCTATTGAATTCTGGGATTTGTGGTTTTGTGAAATATTTAGTCTTCTCAGTCAGACAGCTCTGGTGCCACAACAAACTACAAATCCCAGGATATCATAGGAGGGAGCCATGACAATTAAAGTTGTATCAACTGTATTAATTCTACAGTGTGGCAGCAGACACAGTCATGAAAGAAGAATCCACCATAATCTCAAAATTCTCTATTTTCCTTTTCCGTTTGTATAAAACAAGTTTTCTAAGACCTAAGGAGAGAGAATTTGCAAAGTTATATGCAAGGCATACAGGGAAGTCACTCAGACTCATCA
This sequence comes from Phrynosoma blainvillii, assembly GCA_026167975.1. NCBI lineage: Eukaryota > Metazoa > Chordata > Lepidosauria > Squamata > Phrynosomatidae > Phrynosoma > Phrynosoma blainvillii. The sequence goes on along the minus strand of JANUYF010000007.1, from coordinate 6,818,443 downwards.
TTTAAAACCTGTGAAATGAGATAATAGTTTGCATTTCTTATGCATTTCACAACTTTTGTAACCATTCAGACCATTGTAAAATTAAGTTAAAATATGAAACAACAATTGGAACAAGAGGGGGGAAATGCTTCCGAGTCTTTAGGGACACAGAGCAAAGCATATATATGAAACATTTGGGTCAAGTTAAAAAGTCAGGCTTGGCAAGGCTTTAACAACATTTTATGCCTTGTGATTGCAAATGTGTATGTCTTTATAATATATAAAATCTCTGGCATAATTTGGCTTTTACCCTAGAAAAGAAGTTACTATTTTTTTAAAAAAAATATGTTTGCAGTTATGACCTTTTAAAAGCTTCTCCTTGAGCTACTCAAGAAATGCTACCCAGTCTTAGTGCTCCCAATAACCTTTGGTATGACAAGTCTAAAAAGCAGCAGAGGTACAAATGAGTTTTAACTGTTGGAAGTAAAGGCACATTGATTATCCTGGCAGTGGAGAATGTATTGTTGTTAGATAGGTGGTTTCAGTTCACTGGCTGAACTGGCAGAGTAGAAACCCATATTCATAGCTTGGATTTGTCATCTGTATATCATAATTGTTCATTTATCATTTTTAATATTTTTATTTTACCCATAGGCACAGCTTACTTATTATTTCACAAGGATTTCTCCTTGTGAAAGAATAGAAGAGGTACTACATTCCCCCCACCTTCGTCTATGCAATATTGCAGATTCTTCCTCTTTATTTTTGGAGCCAGTAGCCGAAACCTGCAGCCTGATACCAAGAGCAAAAGCATTACCTGAGCAACAGTGTGTGGGCTTGAATCACTGTTCCCAAGAGCATAGTCACTAACAGCTTGTGGTTTAGTCTGTTGAACTACTTGATGTTTTTTGACCCCTCATTGTCCTTGTGTTGGTAGCACTCTCTTTCTTTAAATTTCCCTTTGGAAATGAGAACAGAGCATTATTGCATTATTTCATTAAAATAGAGAGGGAGAGAAAGAATAACCTCTGCTATAGCAGATGGTTGGCGAGTAGGAGAAACCTATTAATGGTCACTGTTTTTCTTTTTTACATTTTTGTTTTAACCAAGTTCAAATTCTGAGTGGTGATGATAATCCATTGTTTGTGGCCCTTCCATGCTCTAGAGCAGGAATGAGAAAATTTAATCTCCAAACTCCTTCCTAGCGGTTCCTAGACCTCTGGCCACTTCTGGTTTGAATAGGTAGGAATGGTGCTGCCTGTGGAGGGTCTGTTCGGACAGAAACGTGGTTAAGGAATCCTCCATCCAAAGTTGCCTACTCTAGAGATTTGAAAGTGGGGAGAGTAATCAGGATTGCACGTTCTTCATGTGTTCCTGCTCATGTCTGAATGGACCCTTCTGATGCACAAATGTAGGTTTCATATATGTGACTTGCATGCTTTTGATTCTTGACCAGCCTTCTCAGTTCTGATACTCTTCAAATATGTTGGATGATAAACCCTATCAGCTCCCAACAGTATGACAATTGAATAGTGGGATTACAGATCCAAACACCTAGATGGCACTTACAGCCTTATCACATGAGAAAAGGAAGCTGAAATAGAACCGGACAGTAGTGGCTTTCCCTGTGTCTCTCCACATGCCGTCTTAGCACTTTTGTTCTCTTTCCAAGAGAGAAGGTCGGAAAAGTGTGCCTTTTCTCAAATGAATTTTTCCATTGCTACAACAGACACCTTTTACAACTGTCTCCCTTAAGAAGAGAACAAAAGTGCTATGATGTCATGCAAAGAGGCACAGAGAAAGCTCCTACACCCCTGCTCCTTTTCAGCTTTATTTTCTCATGGTATAAGGCTCTTAGTTGTGGGAGACTGTTCTAGAGTAACAATATGGATCTGTCACTGTTGCTCATATGGTCACTATATAGATATACCTCAGTTAATGACACTGATATGTTCTTAGATATTACTTTTTTAACAGAAAATTTGGTACCAGAGATAGAAATAACATGAAAAAATAGGGGTAGGTTCCTACGTTAGAATAAAAGTAGATAATATTTCAACATGTTTCAAAAATGTTTTATCCAAGGCCAAAAACATGCACCTGTGAAATAAAACATGCAGGTCAGGTAAGTCTTGCATAATTAAACAAACATTTTGAACCTTTTAGAGATCACTTGAAAGCTTCTTCAAAAATGCATGGTTCACCAGCCCCTGCTTGTCATATGATTTCCATTTTAGTGGCCAAACTTACAGATCTGTGCTTCTACAGATGCTGGGGATGGCTGGTGAAGAAGGCTTATCTGCTCCCTACTTTTCTGTCTGTTTTGCTACCTTTGTGCTCAGTAAGGGATTCTGGAGGCCTCTACTGTTTGCCTTGCTTGTTGCAGGCAGGCACATACAGCGACACTAGGATCAGAAAGAATAGAATTACAGTCTTTCCCAGCTGTAGACACACTGTTGTAAGCTGACAGTAGATGTCAGTGTTTCTCTAGCCCTCCTTCACTGTATTCTCAATACCGATAGGGCTAAAAAAAACTTTCGGCTAGACTGAGAACCATCCCTGTATGTTTAATATGTAGAGAGATCTTGTAGCACCTTTGAGGCTAACTGAAATAAAGAAGTTGGCAGCATGAGCTTTCATAGACTTCAGTCTACTTCCTCAGATGCATATAAGCATCTTACATATATGAGGAAGTAGACTGAAGTCTACGAATGCTCATGCTGCCAACTTCTTTACTTCTGTTAGTTTCAAAGGTGAAATAGTCTCAAACATGCTACAAGATCTCTCTACATACTGATTCTACAGACTAACATGGCTATATCGTCGAATTCTGCCTACATGTTTAGCAGTGCTACAGATTTCGAATACAGCATTTGGTGCTATATTCTATGTTTTTCAGCTTGATTTGTATCGATACACTGTTCTAATGTTAAACAAGGGAATTTTAACATGTTTCTTTGCTTATTAGGTATAACATGATCTGCGAACTAACCCTCTTGCTTTTGTTAACTCTACGTCTTTTTTCTATTTTAGCATAAAGCCAAGGTAGAAGCAATGACCTTAGACCTTGCATCTCTTCAGAGTGTGCAAGACTTTGCTGAAGCATTCCAATCTAAGAATTTGTAAGTACTCAGGCACAAGATGCACTTGTTAATATTTTTTACTATTATGATAATTATTATATCAATATTTCTCAGCAGAGGATAGTCATAATAGCTGTAGAATTATATACTACAGTTGCTCCTTTCTCCCTTATCTGAAATCCTTGGGACCAGAAATGTTTTGGATTTCAGAGGGTGTTTTTTTTTTTTTTTGGTGGATTTTGGAATATTTGCATATGCATAATGACATATCTTGAAAATGGGACCCATCACATTCATTTAGGGTGGTTAACAACAACAATACCTGTTTTACACATAGCCAGAAGGTAATTTTGTATACAATATTTTAATAATTTTGTGCATGAAACAGGTATGTGTACATTGAACAATCAGAAAGCAAAGGTATAACTATCTCAGCCACCCATATGGACGATTTTGGAATTCTGTACAAGTGAGACTCAATCTGTACATATAAGTATCACAGGTCTATTCACTCATGATTTTTAACATCTGCTAGTTTTTAATATCTCATGATTTTTAATATCTTTGCCTGATGAAAAAATCAGTGAAGCTTCAAAAGCTTGCATGGTGTGATTTTGTGTGTTTTAGTTGGTCCAACTAAGGAAGGTCAAAGATGAAAGTGCAAAGGCAGGTCTGATGCTGAACATAAAGAAAACAAAAATAATGACCACAGAAGAAATACACAAATTCAATCTAGACAATGAGGAAATTGAAATAATTAAAGAATTCCCGTGTCTAGGATCAAACATTGACCAGAATAGAGACTGCAATCAAGAAATAAGAAGAAGACTAGGAATGGGGAGGGCAGCTATGAAAGAACTGGAAAAGATACTGAAGAGCAAAGACATACAATTGAGCACTAAAGTCAGAATTGTCCAGGCCATTATATTCCCATTTACCATGTACGAATGCAAGAGCTGGACAGTGAAAGAAGCAGACAGGAAAAAAAAAATCAACTCATTTGAAATGTGGTACCTGAGAAGAGTATTAGGATACCATGGACTGTCAAGAATACAAACAAATGGGTTATTGTACAGGTCAGACCAGGGCTCTCCTTGGAAGCAAAGATGACCAAGTTGAGACTATCGTACTTTGGCTACATAATGAGTGTCAGTGTGTGGATGATGGGTGTTACAGTGATGCTCTTTGGCACCCAGCAGAATCTGCAGGACAAGCTGGCTGCTGTGATCCACAGCCACTTTGTAACTCTTACCATCAACTGGCTCTGCTTCCCTTCTTCAGGATCCTGTCTTTCTCAGTCAAGAAGACACATTGTAAAGTCCAAAAGCATAGTTAATGCATATAAAAGTAAAATAAGATAGCTAAGTAAAATCCATTGTGATGAACTTGACCAGTTCAGCCATGAAAGATTACATCTTTAACAATCCCAAAAGCTTAGGATCTCCAACTTGTTGCAACTTGAAACCACTGCTGTCAGGCACGCACTCACATCTTGAACAATAACATTCTAGACAAAGGATTCTCTAGGCCTTTCCCATACTCCACCTTCTAGGTGTTAACCTTATGTTAATTGGATAATGCCTGTATGATGTATGTTAACCCAGCCTCTTGCTGTCCATCATCCACCACGTGAGTAACTTTCCCAAGCTAACGATGTTTACGTATAATTACGTATAAAAGTTTTGTGGATTTTGTATTTTGTTGTATTTTGCATGATCAACCCTTGAATAGGTCCATTCACTGTTAGTGAATAATCATTTACAGTTAGTGTCAGTCATGTAGGGACACATAGATTACATGTAAACCTATGTGTAAAGGTCGGTATTTTACAAGAAAAATATGTTTGGGAAAAGGATGTTTTTAGTGGCCATGTACTGCTGTTTTCTACTTCAGATTCCCTCCATACAACATCAATTAAACATTTACACCCTGCAATTGGTAGAAAATGCTGTTAGGAGTGTTCCAACTTGAAGCAGACAAAAAATGGTGCAAGAAAAGGTAGAAAACTGCTGGAGGTCATATCCGTGGTTACTGCAGTGTCCAGGATTGTCTAGAACAGGTCTACCCAGAGTGGTGGTCTCTGAACCAATATCGGTTTGCAAGAGATTGGCTGCTGGCTTGTGGAGTCTTTTCAAGAAAGGTGGAAACAGTTGTAGCCAATGGACACAAATACGATACTGGTCCCTGGGATGGGGGGGGGGGGAATCCTTGTCCATCACATTGAATAGCCTGGTAAGTATTGTTTTAGAAGCCATAGCTTCATGATTTTCCCAACCTCTTTCTTGCTATGTTTAAGCTAACTTATGTAGAGCTGTGGTGGTGGGGATAGTGAGATGTCCTGCAAATTTCCAGAACCATAAATTGACTATGGGATGAATCAGGCAGGACCGGAAATGTAGGCAAGGTAAGACAAGAATGCTTCATACAAGTTTTTCAAAGAAAAGTTTGAATTTTTGCAAATCTAGAAGGGGGATTTTGGGGGAAACATTACTTCTATGTGATGAAAACAATACCACTGACTGTTCTTGTTTCATATGTGTGTGCTTGGGGCGGGGGGAATTGTGGAATTTGAGCCAACTGAAAAAGGTGAAGATGGAAATTACTTTGAAGGGATTGTAATGAGCTCAGTCAGACAGTTCCCTAAGTACTAAATATGCTGCATCGATCAGCCGGCTCATTTATAAGCATATGAATGTTGCAAGCTGAAGAATGACAAACTGCTCCCATGGCTGAACAAGAACTTAACGAAGGCGTCTTTTTAAAGAAACAATTGAATCAGCAAAGAGAACAGTGAAAGACCACTTTGGCTGTGTCTAAATAACAAGGGAGCAACAATTTTCTGTTTTGAGGTGGAAGAAGAAGAAAAAACTCTACAGGACAAATTGAAGCCATCGTTTGAGTAGTGAAAAGTGAAAAGACCCGTTCCTTAACATTTACTTACGAAAAATTGCTCAAATGTGATTATCAGGCAGCTTTTCAAAGATGATGTAATATTTGTTTCTGTTGGCTCTTATTCTCTGCCCAGGTTCTTAAATTTAAGTTCATAATCACTAAGTGATGTACACAGGAAAAGATTTTCCAAATATAAGAACTGTTTTCAATATTTTCAATATTATAGTCATAACATATCATCAGTATATTTTATCATTTTATCTTGATTACATGAATATTTCAGTACGTGATTCTGGTGTGTTTCCTGAACGTAGGTTTAATTTATGAACTGTTTCAGCACATTAAACCATGGCTGAACATGTGCCAAGGATTTAGGAGATGCCTTGGTCCCAGCAGGCCTCAGGCTCATTTGTACCAGATCCCCCTCTACCCCAAGTTTTTGAAAAATCAACCTTTAAAAGAAATGGGAGCACTCCTGCAACCATATGGGGACAGTCACATTTTGGGGCTCCCTTTACTATTTGAGACTCCAGAGTGGCCTTTATCTAACAAGAAAGCAAAACTAATCATTAGATAATCTGGACAGGTTCCTTTCTTACTTTTTAAGCAGGCTTATGGCGTGTATAAATATTTGTTTTTCTTTTGCTCATATTCAGATTGAATTCAGTTTGTCTGTCAAGTATAACATTTTGCAGAATATTTTGAACTCTAATAGGCCTGGATTGTGACAAAGTTGTAATTTATTTTAAAAATAGTAATCTGATAAATAATGAAGAAGTTGACATGATAATCTCTTTATTAATGATGTGATTACAAGATGTAACAAACTTACAGGTCTCTCAAGCTGAGTGTTATTATTAAATAAAAGTATCAAAGGTGGGCATTTTTGAGTAATATACATTTTTTACCAATAATTTCTGAATTAAAACAAACTATTCATTTGCCTTAGTGAGCTTTTATGTACAGGGTGAAAAACTGTGGGGTGGGTATGATAGGTGGGCTCCACTTTACAACTTTGTATTGATGCTCAAAACCTTTTGGTGCTTGAACACATGCAGTGAGGTTTACAAATATTGGTCAATTAAGACCATGAAGCAATTAAAAGAGAGTGATAGATGGAAGAGTGACAATAAAAGTGGAGGCAAAGATGGTTGTTTTAGGGCCTCTACAGACGGGCAGCCATGGGCCACCCCGAGAAGCTGCGGATTGGGACCGAGGCTGCCCCACGCCTCAGCCCCAATCCACTCTTACGGCACCTCTGAAAAGGAGTGCTAAAATAGCACTCCTTTCAGAGGAGATAAAAGGGGCACCAGAAGAGGCGCCAGGCACCACTTCCACGCTCCTTCCGGTTCAGCATGTCTGGAAGGACGTCATCAGAGCGCTTGCCATGTGCAGTGGTGAGCGTTCTGATAACGTCCTCGAGAAGGGGTTGGGGCACCCAGCGTCTGGCTCCCCCTCCCCTTCTTTGGCTCCAAGATGGCGCTTTGCGCTGTCTGCATCCCCCTAAGACAGAACTGAGGACGTATCCAGATCATAATCTTTTTTTTTTTTTTTTACAATTGTAAAAAGAGATAGATGGATAAGAAACAAAAGCAATCAAGGCTAACATTTATTCGTCTAATTAACAGTCAGCCCTCCATAACCACAGGATTTTTTAATCCATAGATTCAAACATCCACAGCTCGAAAATATTTAAAAAAATATATAAATTCCAAAAAGCAAACCTTGATTTTGCCATTTTATATAAGGGGATACTATTTACTATGCCATTGTATTTAATGGGACTTCAGCATCCACAGATTTTGGTATCCACGGGGTGATGGTGGTCCTGGAACCAAAACCATGTGGATATCAAGGGCCCACTGTACTTCAAATGGCCTGAACACAACCCATGTTATAATACTACTTTGCCTTTCTGTCGCGGGGCCGCAAGGGACTCCTCCCACTCCATGCTTCTTGGAGGTATCCATTTCGACGAAAGAAAGGGCAGACCACTTAAGGTGTATGCTCGGTACCTTTTAATCAACTCAGAAGCTCATTCACCAGACAGTGGCTCCCCTTCTGCCAGCGTTCCTCTCTCCCCTCGAGCTCCCGTACTTCTCGCTTCTCTTTCTCTTTCCCTTCCACCGTCCGCCTCACCGAGCCTTCTTCCGCGTTATTCCCTCTCCCCGAACACCTCCTCCTTTTCCCTTTTATCCCTGGGCCCCTCCCTCCTGGGCCTTGCTTCCCTTTCTTCTTTTCCAGGTGCCGTTAGACCTTGTAATTCCCTTCTCTGGCTCCCCGCTCTTTCCCTCATTAACCCTTGCTTTCCCGAACAACCCTCTTCCATGGGCCAGCCTTCCTTCACTTTATCACATAACCCCCCCGACAAGAGGGTTGTTCCGTCTCCGCAAGCCCACGGGCCCTGTCGAGAAAAAAAATCAGCATTAGTATGATGTCTCCCCGCTCGATGTTGGACCGTAAAGGCATTGGGCTGCAGAGCTAAATACCACCGCGTTAGCCGAGGATTAGCATCCTTCATGGTATGCAGCCACTGTAAAGGGGCATGGTCCGTGACCAAAGTAAACTGAGCTCCCCACAAATAATAACGTAGAGCCAAAACAGCCCATTTCACTGCCAGAGCCTCCCGCTCAATGGCTGCATACTTTCTTTCTCCCGGCTTCAGTTTCTGACTCAAATAAAGAACAGGGTGCTCTCCATCTTCCCACTGTTGAGCCAGAACGGCCCCAATCCCTCTCTCGGACGCATCCGTTTGGAGGATGAACGGTTTATCAAAATCCGGAGCTCGTAAGACCGGCTGACTACATAACAGCCGTTTCAGGGTGTTAAAGGCCTCCTCCTCCCGGACCCCCCACCATTGTCTCTTATTCCGCGATTTTCGTGTTAAATCTGTCAAGGGTCCTGCTATGCTGGCAAAATGAGGGATAAACTTTCTATAATATCCGGCCAACCCCAAAAATTGCCTCACCTGTTTCTTATTCATAGGCCGTGGCCACTTACTAACCCGGTTGACCTTATCTTCCATGGGCCTTAACTGCCCCCTTCCTACCCAGTATCCCAAATACTTCACTTCTTGCCGTGCCACCTCGCACTTTGCGGGGTTAGCCGTCAAGCCTGCCTCCCTTAATCTCTGCAGCACTTGTCGGAGGTGTTGAACGTGTTCTGACCATGAGTTGCTAAAGATAATTATATCGTCAATGTACGATGCCGCGCAATGTTCTAGAGGGGCCAGGACCCGATCCATTAGCCTTTGGAAAGTTGCTGCTGCTCCATGAAGGCCAAAGGGCATTCGTACAAAATGAAATAGACCCTTAGGCGTCGCAAAGGCCGTCTTTTCCCTGTCCCCTTCCGGTAATGGAATCTGCCAGTAACCTTTTGTTAAGTCTAAAGAGGACAAGAACTTAGCCTTTCCCAACTTCTCTAGCAATTGTGTAGTCCCTGGCATGGGATAAGCATCAAACCGAGACACCTCATTGAGCCTCCGAAAGTCTATACAAAACCTAATCGACCCATCAGGCTTCGGAACCAGTACCAGTTGACTTCGCCAGGGACTGTTAGAGGGTTCTATGACCCCTAGAGCTAACATCTTATCCACTTCCTCATTAATCCCTTTCTGCAATCTCCACGGCCAAGGTCTCGCTGGAACCCTCACCACCACCCCGGGCTTTGTAACTATTCTATGGCAAGTCATGGACGTGAAGCCCGGGTCCCTAGAGAAGACATCTGCAAAGTCCCGTCTCACCTGATGGATATGTCTAAGCTGTTCCTCCGAGAGATTAGAGCAGATAGGTAGATCATCAGGACCCTCTTCGTGCCCAGCCTGTGGGCCTAACTCTTCTTCTCCCTCGTCCCCCGTTCCTACTTGGGCCAAAAAGGCTTCTCGCTCTTTCCATTCCTTAAGGAGATTAACATGAAAAACCTGTAACCGAGGACGGGCCCCCAGCACCTCCACCTCATAGTCCACAGGGCCCACCTGCCTTTTGACCTCCCAGGGGCCTTGCCACTGAGCAAACAACTTCGCTCTCTCCGAGGGCAATAACACTAACACTTTTTGTCCCACCTGCAAGGACCTAGGCCTGACACGCCGATCATATGCATCCTTCTGCCTTCTTTGGGCCTCCTCCAGATTCTGTCTCGCTATCTGCCCAATCTTTTCCAACTGCTCCCTCATCCGTAGCACTCTTCCTAACGCCGTAGGCCCTTCACTAACCTCCTCTTCCCACCCTTCTCTAACCAAGTCCAGCACTCCTCGAGGACGCCTTCCGTACAACAGCTCAAAAGGTGAGAACCCCAAGGACGTTTGTGGGACCTCACGATACGCAAACAAGAGAGGTCCTATCAACAAATGCCATTGGGATCCCTGTTCCACTACAAACTTTCTAAGCATGGCCTTTAGGGTCCCATTGAATCGTTCCACCAACCCATTGGCCTGTGGGTGATAAACGGAGGTCTTTAGGGGTTTGACTTTGATGATAGACCACATCTTTTGCAAGACTCTACTCATGAAAGAGGTGCCCTGATCTGTGATAATCTCTCGTGGAAACCCCACCCTCGCGAAAATTGCCAACAACTCCTGAGCCACCCTACCTGCTTGCATGGATCGTAAAGGGACTGCCTCTGGGTACCGGGTGGCGTAATCCACCATCACCAAAATAAACCGATGGCCTGCTGCAGACTTCCCCAGAGGCCCTACAAAATCAATGCCCACCCTTGTAAAGGGTTTGTCTATGATGGGCATAGGAATCAAAGGCCCGGCGGGAGCTCCCCTTCTTTGGGTCATCTGACATCGGGGACAAGAGGCACACCAGTCTTTCACCTCTTTCCACACCCCCGGCCAATAAAACCTCTGCAAAATGCGACTTGTAGTTTTATCCACACCCAGGTGTCCCGCCAGAGGAATGTCATGAGCTAAGGAAAACACCGCAGGACGTAGTGGTCGGGGCACCAATATTTGCCAGTGTGCCGCCTCTCCTTCCTTCATCTGTTGAACCCTATACAGTAAATTATTTTTAAAAACAAAGTAAGGTCCCTTCTTTCCCCTTTCCTCCTCTGGAACCGCTTGCTTAAGCGCTTCCTGTAGGGTCGCATCATTTTGCTGCCAAAAGGTCACTTGTTCTCTATTAACCCTGGCGATATCTACCCCTTCCGCCCTGACCTCTGCCGCGGCGTAACCCTCCTCCTCCTGGAGTAATTCCCGCCATTCGGGCCAATCCCGCCCTAGGAGCATATCTCTTCCCATTGAGGGTACCACCCCCACCCTCATCTTTCGCTCCATCTTTCCAACTCTCACCCTCACCCTGGTGGTAAAATAGGTTTTCACCTCCCCATGGATACATTTCACCGCCACCTGGGGACCATCCGCCTTTCCTGGTACTCTCCTCACCAAGGTGTGGCTACAGCCCGAGTCAACTAGGGCTTGAACTCTCTGTCCATTGACCCAGGCCGTGACCACCCGAGCATCCCTACCTAACCCGTCCCTACTTACCTGGGCCGCCTCCCAGGCGTCTCCCCATGCACACTCCATGAGAGGACAGTCCTTCTTAATGTGGCCCTCCATCCCACAGGTGAAGCAGTTGATTGGACGCCGGGGACCTTCCTGGGCACCCAACAGCAGCGGTCTTCGGGCAGGGTTAGTTGGTTTGCCTCCCTCTACTCCTCCTGTCAAACCTTTGCTCGCGGTCCCCTCGGCTCCAACTCCGTCTCCCGTCGACAGTCCCCGCCGTTCTGATGGTCTTCCCCCGGCAACTCTAGTTCCCCGCGGTACCTTCGGTTCCACCAGTCCCCGGGGGTTCCCTAATTCGGCCTCCTCAGCCCCTGCAAAGGCCTCCATCAAAGCCACAGCCTCTTCCAACTTGGAGGGCTTGTGGCACCTCACCCAACTGCGGGCTGTCATTGGTAAGGCATTGATAAATTGCTCAATCATCACCATTTCAGCCACCTCTGGCGCCGATCGCACCGCTGGCTTCAGCCATCTCAAACCGCTGGCTCTAACCTTTTGCCCCAGGGCACGCAGATGCATGCCCAGAGTCCACTTTAACTCGCGTAGTCGGCGTCTATAAGTCTCCTCCGAGATGTTGAGAGTAGTCAAAATGGCCTCTTTAACTTTCTCATAAGAAGAGGCTTCCTCGGGGGCTAAGGTATCCACTATCTCCTGGGCAGGCCCCGTAAGACATGGGGTTACTATCAGAGCCCATTGTTCCTTAGGCCACTTGGCGGCTATGGCCACCCTCTCGAAAGCATGTAAAAATGCCTCCGGATCATCATTAGGGCCCATCTTGACCAATCTTATTGGGGCTGGGGCCCCTACCAGCGACTCCAAGGTAGGCTTTTCCCCCCCCCCCCCCCTTGGGAGCTTCATCGCCTCAGCCATCTGCGTTACCAACTGCTGTTGTGTCACCTGTTGTGCTGCAAACATTTGCTCCATCAACTGCACCTGGTGAGCGTTCACACTCCGCAACAACTTTTCCTGTTGGTCAGCCAACCATGCAAACCAAGACTCGCTGGGTCCTGTAGCCCCGCCTTGTACCTGAGATCCCACTTCTGACACCAATGTCGCGGGGCCGCAAGGGACTCCTCCCACTCCATGCTTCTTGGAGGTATCCATTTCGACGAAAGAAAGGGCAGACCACTTAAGGTGTATGCTCGGTACCTTTTAATCAACTCAGAAGCTCATTCACCAGACAGTGGCTCCCCTTCTGCCAGCGTTCCTCTCTCCCCTCGAGCTCCCGTACTTCTCGCTTCTCTTTCTCTTTCCCTTCCACCGTCCGCCTCACCGAGCCTTCTTCCGCGTTATTCCCTCTCCCCGAACGCCTCCTCCTTTTCCCTTTTATCCCTGGGCCCCTCCCTCCTGGGCCTTGCTTCCCTTTCTTCTTTTCCAGGTGCCGTTAGACCTTGTAATTCCCTTCTCTGGCTCCCCGCTCTTTCCCTCATTAACCCTTGCTTTCCCGAACAACCCTCTTCCATGGGCCAGCCTTCCTTCACTTTATCACACTTTCCCATCAGGCATTTCTTCCTGCTATCTATTGCACTTGCATTTCTTAATAGATTTTGATTAAATACATTAAAAACAAATTTCTTAAATACTGTCTTAGCTTAAGTGCACAAGCACACATTCTCCATTCTAATGGAGGCCAATAGGCATGGTCCTTACAGTCCAAAATACTCCAGGAGTAGCCTGGAGTATTCTGGCCCCGAAGACCCTCCCCATTACTGTGGGCACTTTGTTGCAATGTGGGGTGGCTGTTTGCATGCACGTTCCATGTGCCACCCAGTGCCACTGTGAGTTGCTTGCTCTAGGGTCAGAATACAGTGACCAGTGTCCATCATATGACTGGGCACCTCTTCTCATCTCAGAGGAGATAATCACACTCAGATCGGATAAGGATGGGATCACTCTCCCTTCCTTATCCCGTCTGGGGGGATCGTGCAAAAGCCTTTCATATCATGTGTGCTGATCCTGTCATTATCCTGTCATTTTTGAAGTGGCATTGCATTAACACAAACTCACGTTAATGCAAAATGCCAAGGCAATGCCTCTTCAATGCCGGGACAGTCATGGGACATGGCAGGATCAGCGTGACATCATTTGAAAGGATTTTGTGTGATCACTGTCACTTGCACTTTCCAGGTGGGACAATGTCCAAATAAGTGTGACGTTGTATGAAAATCCTTCTTGCGATCACCCCGTATGATAATCTCAAGAGTGAGCAACTCACACTAGTGGAGGTGGCACCGGTAGCACAGCATGATGCATTGTAAACATCTGTCCAGCATCACAACAGAATTGGAGCAAAAGGTAACTTAAAAAAAATTAAGGGGGGTATACGGCAGGCTCAGTGCTGAACTGGTTGGAAGTTGTCTGAAGAGCTTGAAGCAGAACCTGGAACTGAGCCTTGCAACATTTGGACTCTTCACTGAGAGGGCAGGGAAAGACATTTTATTTGGCCAGTGTGGACAGTCCCTGTGGCTAGTAATGGTGAGGTGGTCCAGAAGTTCAGCACATTTTCTTGCAATTGCTCTAGTACTTCTTCTGATCAGTTGCAGCAGTTTTGACATGGTCTGGACATTGGATGCATAGATAGAAGGAAAAAAAACCAAGTTTGAGTAAATATCAGTAGGTGTGATCTATGCTTTATTCACATTCTCCCCCCCCCCCCAATAATAATTTACATTGCAGGCAAGGGCAGGACCCTCTGGCCCAGATTAAGTGTATGTTACCCCATTTTTGGAGGGGAGTGTCTGTGTCTATTTAGATTTTCATACTAGAAACAATGTGCTTTGAAGTCTTGTTTAAGATTTCCTACTGACAATATTACATATCTCCAGCTGTCCCGATTTAGCAAAAACCATTCCAAATAACCCTCTGCTGTGGTTGCTTTTAAAATGTCCCAGTTTCTATCTCCTCCATCATCTTTTGTCCTCTGCTTGCTTCAATGGCAAACTGAGTTTAAAGTGCAAAGGTAGTTTGCATTCAGTTAACTCAGCCAGGGGGAGGAGGGAATCTTACTTTTCTCTGTAAATCCAGTCAAATACAGACTGCTGTAGCTTCTCCTATTTTGTGTGTTCTTCCTCCTTAATAACTTGTCCCAACTTTACAATACTGTGATGTTGTTTGGCCACATATATCCCGTTTACCTCTGGGAAGTGATAGTTACACTATGTACACTGAATGTTCTTGAATGTTTACTGGGTGAATATGTTGAATAGTTCCATAATCTCAGTATTTTTGTTTGTTTTGTTGTCTTGCATTTTAATCAGTTTCAGTGAGGAGTGTATCTCATCAAAAAGCAGTGTTTTCATTCCTCATTATCAGGTGACTCCTTCACATCTGGAAAACCTGAACATAGGACTTAAATGAATACTGAAGAGTGATGTTGTGGCTTTTTTGGTCACTGTACTCACTAGTTAAACCTTAACTCTTAGCTTATTCTTGGCATCTTCTGCACTGCAGAGGTAAAGCAGTTTGAGATCACTTTAACTGCCATGGCTCTGTGCTATTGTGGGAACTGTAATTTTGTGAGATGAGTAACCATTTCTGTCAGAGAGCTCTGGTGCCACAAAAAACTACAATTTTCAGGATTCCATAGCACTGAGCCATGGCAATTAAACTGGTGTCAAACTGGATTATTTCTACAGTGCAGATGGAATCCTTGTTGTCACTCGCTATGTACGTTCTCTGTTAGAGGCAATCACTGGAAAATGGAAGCTGAATATTCTTCAGTGAATGTGAAAAGCTAGGGGAAGGGATGGTATACCCTCCAGCATTTCACATGTTTGGCCAAGCAACATTAGAGTGTAGTCAAGATGGCAAAAAGTTATGAATGAGGAAGAACAACAAATCTAGGAGATGCTGCAGAAGTTTGCTTTTGCCCAAGCCTACTGGGGAAGACATGATTCTACCCCTCCTCTCCTTGACCCCCTTTTGTGAGTCAATTGAATGCATACTATATTTGTGCTTTGGACTAAGTTTGCAGCAATTAAAATAAATTAAGGAGAAAGGGCGAAAGTGGAAGGAGGAGAGAGAAACTGGGACATTTTAAAAGCAGCTGAAAAAGTAGGACAGGAGAGGATTAATTGGGACTGTCCCTGCTAAATAGGGACTCTGGGAGGGTATAGTGGTGGAGGACTCTTGGCTTCATGGCCCATTTGCTGGCTTCATATTTTCACTTTGGGTTCACTTTTTTGTCTCTATAAGTTAGGATAAACAAGCAGTGTTTAGAGATTGAATGATTAAATTTTTCTTTCTTCTTCCCCAAAGCCTGAAGCAAATAAATAAATAAATACTCTTGACAATCTTTCTGTTTGTCTTTTGAAATTTCATAAATGTAGATACAATCTAGTCTGGAAAGGAAAACAGTTCTTTAAAGAGAAGCTCTCCCATTCTCTTTAGATAAGACTCTCGTACTTCTGCGCAAGTCCTAACCAGCCATGAGGGGCATATTGGGTAGATAACCATGTAAAATATTTATGATTTAATATGTACAGTTAAAATATCTTTTGCTGCAAATAAAGTAGTAAGCATTTTGCAATTTTATAGCCTTACTGGTTAATGAGAGAATTTTTAAAGGGTATGTGTGTACAGTATTTTAATTAAAAATTCCATTTAAAATAATAAAACTATGAAGAATATTAGAAAGGGCAAGAGCAATCAATATAATGGCTTGGAATTTTAAACAAAAATGCATTGATTTAAAAGTACTAAACAGCAAACTAAAAAAAATACAAATAAAATTAAAAACTGGATGGGACTCTTACCCAATCTGTATAATTGGTTTGCATTTTATCTGGGACAGGCTTGATATAAATGTTATCATAGTCCTGGAGTTTATAAACTCAGGCTCCACAGTGAAGCACTTGTATTCCATCATTAACTTCTTCCAAGGAAATCCCAGCATTTGGTATGCAGCTTTATTATGTTGTGTGTGCAAGTCACAATTTTCTTTTGAAAACAAACCTATAGAAAAGACTGATAAGGGAGGAGGCCAACATGGTGCCTTGAAGAACATTAGACACCATTTTCCAATTATTATATTGTTATCCCGCCTTCTTTCCTGATAGTGAGTCAAAGTGGCTAAAACTGATTACAAAACATTGATATAAATCCAAAACAAGGACAAGTTGAAACATAGTTGACCTATACTTGACTATAGATTGACCTCATGTATAAGTCGAGGGCAGGTTTGGGGGCCAAAATTATGGATTTTGATACGACCCATAGTTAAGTCAAGGGTAAAACGTAGGGGCATATAATGAAGAATATAAAGGATGAAGCAAAGGAAAACAATGACAAAGAAATTACAAAATTGCAGCAGGCATAACTATTTGCGCTCATACTAAAGGCTGGATGGATGAGAGAGAAGAAGAGAGTCAAGTGCTTCCAGGGCAGAATAAACTCTTACCTTTCATCAATGGATGGTTATATATATATATATATATATATATATATATATATATATATATGTGTGTGTGTGTGTGTGTGTTAAAGTACAGTACGTACATTGACCCATGGATAAGTTGACTCAGGTTTTTTGGGTCAATTTTTCAACCTAAAATTTTAGACTTATACATGAGTATACACAGTAAATAATTAGAAATAATGAAAACCAGGTTAAAACATATATCATTAAAACACACGCACATACCAGCAGAGCAATTAGCAATATGTGGTGCATTGGTTAAGATGGGCCTTATATCATCACTCATCAAATGCCTGTTGGAATAGAAAAGTCTTTGTCTACTAAAAGAAAGTAGGAAGGGTGCCAGTCTAACTTCTCCGGGAAGGGAGTTCAAGAGCCTGCAGGTAGCCACTGAGAAAGACCTCTCTTGTGTTCCCACCAGATGTTCCTGTGAGGACATAAGGTAGAATACGGTCTTTAAAATGGTATTGATGTTTGTTACTGGTCATATGAACATATTCATGTCCCATCAGAAGGATATAGAGGGCTTCCTTCTCATGTACACACATATTCTGAGCCAACGTTTATTGAAAGAATTATAAATGTGACTTGTGGGAGAACCTCCACCATTCTAGCTTCAGGGGACTTTCCCTCCACTTCCTAGTATTGTCCAAATTATCCTCTGAAAAAGTTCTGTCAAAACTGGGGGAATAAGCATTTTGACTAAGTAGAGATAGGTCACTTCCTACATCCAGCAGAAATTGTGATGTGTCTGCACACAGAGTGACCAGAAATCTTCCTTTTCCAGGACATGTCTTACCTCTTTCTTCTGTCCAGGAGGAATTTCATAATGTCCTCCATTTTGAGCATGACAAAGGAGCATGAATTTACATTTATATTAGTGTTTTTAGCTTTTATTTAGTAATGTCCTACATTTGTCTTGAATGTCTTACATTTTGCGGTACCTTGTCCTGCTTTGTGGTTATGCCATTTGGTAAACTTGTCTGCACAGGCCAAAGAAAATGGTCTCTCTTGCCCTCTTGGCAGAGAGTCTGGATGATGCAGGGCCAATTCCAGAGTCTGGTGTGAACAATCTGGATGTCATCTGGCACTTCAGTGTGAAACATGTATATACCCCTTTTAAAATGGAGTGAAAACCCTCTGGATCTTGCCAAAAGATATGAACACTTCGTTCTGACCTCAGGACCAAGTGACTCACCACTACTACAACTGTGCTGGGCAGCACAATGGGACACACATGTGAGCATCAGTTAACAGTAGAGGGTCAGAGCATCTTTGGGGCCAGGATACTCCAGTTTGTCTTTGGCTGATGCAGATGCAAAGCATATCATCTGAGTGATTTGTCAGGTTTTCAGTAAGGTAGAATGTGAAAATTTCATTATCATTTTCAAATACACAACACATAGATAATCTGTGGCAAGCCAGTGTTGTGCTGTGGTTGGACTAGGACTCTAGGAAACCAAGGGTTCAAATCCTTGGTCAGGCATTAGGTGATCTTGGGCAGATCACACTCTCTCAGCCTATGAGGCAATGACAGACCACCTCTGAGCTAATCTTGTACAGAAAACCCTTGGATATGGTTGCCATAATTCAGAGTTGAACTGAAGGCACATTTAATTGTTTTATTTGTTTGTTAGCACTATCTCTATCCCGCCCTATGATCAAAAGGTCTCAAGATGGCATACAAATAAAATTGGTGTTGAGGTGTGTGTTCCACTACACTATAACACCTGTTTACAGATGTCCTATCATTGAAGATTATTTTTTTTATTGGCAAGACTTCCCCTTATTACCAGAAATACCCATTTCAGATATGTTCTCTAAAATGTATGGTGTTCTCTAAAATATATTGGGGTTTTTTCTGAGTAACAAACATGCAATATGGACTTGTGTATGTCAGATGCGCCATTCATATGACTAATGAGTTTGTTAACATGAACATCAGTGTAAGGCTTTAGATGCTGTACATTTGCATAGCTGAGAGTACATTCAGATACTGAAAAGTCTCAGAATTTGTTCCAGTTCTTTCTGGTTTTATACTGGATTAAAATAAACTGATTTGGGGAGCTGATATAGAAAGTGTCTGGTTGTACTAAGAGCTGCCAGAAAATATTCTGGGATGAAGAAAAGGTGTGTGGATCTGCAAAATAAAATCAGAAAGAACATGAACAAAATCTGGCATTTGGATGTCCATAGTCTTTGAGATGTACCATCTTTTTACAAAATGAAAGTATACATGACCCATATGAAACACTGTCCTCTAATGATTGCCATAAGAGTGGGTCCCCAATAGACACCAGACCTGTTTAGCTCCTGTTGCACAATGCTCAATGAATATCTATTTTTTTTTAAGGTCTCTCCATTTGCTGATCTGCAATGCTGCTGTTTTTGGTGTTCCTTGGCAACTGACTGAAGATGGCCTGGAGTCCACCTTCCAGGTGAACCACTTGGGGCACTTCTATCTAGTTCAGCTCCTCAAAGATGTTCTTTGTCACTCAGCTCCTGCAAGAGTGGTGATGGTTTCCTCTGAATCACACAGGTGAGTTCTCACTTTGGCTTCGTCAACCTTTCTTGAAAATCACGCTCACATTTTCTGAGTCATCACATGGAAACTTGAGTTCAGTCAAAGGTAATCATGCCAGAAGTATTTTCAGGTTGTTTTTTTTTTAATATATATATATATATATATATACACACACACACACACACACACACACACACACACACACACACCGTATTTTCTGGCGTATAAGACGACCCGCGTATAAGACGACCCCCCATTTTTCCAGTCAAAATATAGAGTTTTAGCACCTCTATCCTCATCATCTTTATATCCGCCGTATAAGACGCCCCCCCCCTTTAGCCACAGATTTTGCAGGTAAAAAAGTAGTCTTATACGCAGGAAAATAAGACACACACACACACACACACACACACACACACCCTTTCTGTAGTGCTGGAAGGGAAATGTGAGGCAACCACTAAAGCATAAGTAGACATTTTAAAAAATCCCAGAATGAGCTAATAATTTTTAAATAAAAGATAGGGGTGAGGATAGCAGTTTTAAAATCAGTATGTATATCTATATAGAAGAACCCTTAATAAATGAGTGGAGACTTAAATTATATGATTCTATGGAAATGGATAAACTAACTTGTATGTTAAAGGATCACACAAGAGATAAATATGAAAGAGATTGGTTGTCAGTTATTAAATATTTGTCAGAAAGAAAGGGGAAGAAAAGAAATCGTGCTATAATCAAAAGATACAAAAAAGGAAATATGTAAAATTGGAAGAAAGTAAACTACACTGTCTTAGACAATAAGAAAGAGGAGAGAGCAGTGATTATTTATAAGGTGTGAGTTTAGATAAGATAAGAAGAATAAAATTAGGAATAAAATGAGAAAGGATGTATAAACTCATTAGAAGATGGTTAAGATATTGTGAAGATATTGAAAGTCATATATATATATATATATATATATATATATATACATATAGTGATATTCATGATAAAGGAAGGGAAGTCATTTTAATGTTAAGTATGTTAAGTATGTTTATAGTTTTTTTTTAGGTATGTTTTGTATGTTTATGTATGTTAATTATGTGTTCTATGTTGTTTTAAAATGAATAAAAATTAAAAAAATAAAATCAGTATGTATGGGATGCAGGTGGTTCAAGTGGTTAAGATGCTGACTCTGTTGATTGCAAGATTGGCAGGTTGGCAGTTCAAGGCCAGGGTCCTGCATGATGGGTTGAGCTCCTGTCACTAGTCTTAGCTTCTGCCAACCCAGCAGTTTGAAAGCCTGCAAATGCAAGTAGATAAATAGGTACCACTTTGGTGGGAAGGTAAACAGCGTTCTATACAATCATGCTGGCCACATGATCACAGACTAGTCTCTGACAATGCTGGCTCTTTGGCTTAGTAATGGAGCACTGCCCCTTATGGTTGGACACAACTTAACAACCTTGTCGACGGGGAATACGTTTAACTTTATGTTTGGTTTAGTGATGTGTATTCAGACTTTTTACCCTTGTGACCCTCTTTACATCTAGATGCGGACTTTCCCTGCCCACTCAATGTAGTATATGAATAAAAATACTTTGTTTATTTAGTGTGCTTATTTTCATTAACATTTTTGTGTATTCATATTTTAATATTGTATAAGGAAATAGTGGCATCACTAGGACTGGTGTCACCCAGTGAGATAATTCATGGTGTCACCCCCCCCCCCATTAACCTTCTTTCATACCACAACTTACCATATCTTTAGTAATGCTTTTTTAAAAACTAATGTTACTCATAAATCGTAATTCACATATATCATTGAATGTAATGGCAATAGTTGTGACATAAACAACTAGAAAAATTGAAATTATATCTTTAAATTTCAGTATCATACACACCACCTAAATGCATGTACATGCAAAATGTTATTTTTAAAAATCCCTTTTTAAAATCTTGGGGCCTTTCCTTTCTCTACCTACTGAACCTTGCTCTACTCACACTGTCTGTACAGCATTTTAAAGGCACTCTGATGAATGCCACAACACATTTTTGCTAAGACAGATGTTTGGGGAGCAGTGGTGTCATCTCATCTATTGCACCCTGCTAGTGATGCCCCTGTAAGGAAATAACTTCATTCAAATTAGGACAGTTTTATTTAAGTAAATTGAATATTCAACTCAACACATGTGTAAATTTTACACATAAAAAAGCTTGGAAGGAGGAGAAAGAGGGATTAGAGACTCCAGGTCTCTTGACTCCCTTGAACAATTTTTGTGCCTTCCCCCCTTGTGGGTCCCATACCACTGTTTGAGAACCACTGTTTTAGTGCAGTAATTTCCAAACTCGAGTCCCTAGATTTTGGACTTCAACCTGCCATGATTTTGAGGAGTTAAAGACCCAAATTTGGGGACTACACCATAGGACATTGAATTTGATAGGGCAAGAGCCCTGGTGGTGGAGTGGTTAAATGCATGTACTTCAGCCACTCGCTCGCAAACCACAAGGTTCTGAATTCAATACCAGCCAAGGGCTCAGGCTTGCATCTTTCCAAGGTCACTAAAATGAATACCCAGCTTGTTGGGGGCAATTAGCTTACACATTGTAAACTGTGTAGGGAGTGTTTAAGTGAACTGATAAGCAGTATAGAAATCTATTTGCTATTGCTGTTGCTATTAAATTTGATCCACAAGGACTTATGCTCTGCTCAGTTCAGAAAAGAGGTTCACTTGTTGACTTTGGTCCAGCCCTTGGTCCTGTCTGAACATGCTAAATAAAACATCCTACTGCTGTTCTCATGGCAAGGATTCCAGATGAACTAGGTCCAAATCTCCAGGTTTGGTGGGAGCTGTCTGGGCAACGTCTGGGTAGTTCAGCACCAAAATCCACCATATTCCCCCTTAAAACTTAAAAAAAAAAAAAAAAAAAACCTCCGAAGATTTGAAACATCTCCCCCCCCCCCCCACCCCATTGCAATGTGAAGTGACTGTTTACAATGCATCCCACTGTGCTGCCTGGGGCTGCTACAGCTGCTGTGCAACACTCCCTCTGAAGTCAGAATGAGGTGCCCAGCGATGTAATTTAAAAAAAACACTGGGACCCTCGTTGGATCTCAGAGCAAGTGAGATCATCTCAGTGGCACCAATGCTGGGCAGCACAGTGGAACATACATGAGAACAGTTGCCCAGCATCATAACGGA
The DNA here is from genome assembly GCA_026167975.1 of Phrynosoma blainvillii. Classification (NCBI taxonomy): domain Eukaryota; kingdom Metazoa; phylum Chordata; class Lepidosauria; order Squamata; family Phrynosomatidae; genus Phrynosoma; species Phrynosoma blainvillii. The sequence continues at coordinate 6,795,867 of JANUYF010000007.1, read as the reverse complement.
GGGCTTAAGCTAATGGTGGGATGTCTGGGCAGCATTGGGGCCTGAATAATACTCCAGGCTGTTCCCAAAGTATTCTGGCCCATGCAGATACGGCCATTTTTTTCACAGCCCTAATCATGTCTCCTGGGGTTAATAGGAATGAAAAGGAGGGATCATGGGTAATATGCAGAGGAACATGTGGCGTGCTTTGTTAAGTACTGGGTTTTCTTTCTAGTTATTTGCTGTTGCAAAATATTGCAGAAAGATTTATTTCTGAATACTGTGCAACCAGTCTAGAGCAGACTTATACACAGGACTCTCCTTGTGCATATATGGTCCATAGATGTCACTTTGACATCCTACAAATGTGAATGTGGAATTGATAAATGAAGGAATGGAAGGACTGTCACACTGGCCTGTGCCTCTTATAACATAGGAAAGTCCATTGTTTTGGTCAGTCTTAGTATGAATGTAAGTTTTCTTGCCTGTAGTTTTTTGTGAGTTTTCTTGCCTGTTTGAGCCATTGACTTTGCCAGGAGATAGAATAATAAGTGATTAAATCTAAATGGTGTGACCTTTATTGATTTGTCATTCAGCAACTTCTCTGCCATACAAAGAAAATAGAGTATAGCTATTCTAACTGGAGAAACAATGCAATTACAGGTTTATAGATTAAGTCCAGTTTAGGTTTAAATGAGAAATTTAGGAACAATTTAGAGAAAATAGAGTCAGTGTGGCATAGTGTTTTTAGTCTTTGACTAGGTCTTTGGGAGACCAGTCTTCATTCAAATCTGCACTCAGATGTGGAAACCCACTGAGTGACCGTGGACAAGTCATGTTCAGCCTCAGAAGAGGACAATGCCAAACACTCTTTTAACAAATTTTGCCAGGAAAATGCTATGATTGGGTTACCTTAGGGTCACCATAAGGAGCAGCCCAGGGTTCAAATCCCAGCTCAGCCATGAAAACCCACTGGATGTCCTTGGGCAAGTCACACACTCTCAGTCCTCAGAAAATCCTGTTACAGGTTTGCCTTAGGGTCACTACAAGTCGGAAACAATTTGAAGGCACACAACAACAACAAGGGTCACCATAACTCAGAAATGACTTGAGGGCACTCAACAAAATACAGAAAGTAGCAATATCTGTATGAGAAGACATGTTATGGTTCCTGTGTACAGTTGTCCCTCTGGATTTGTGGGAGATCCATTCTAGACCCCACCCTGCCCCACAAATTCAAAATTTCACAAATATTCAAGTCCCATTGTCCCCAGTGGCACTGCTTCTCTTCTCTCCTTTCTTCCTTCCCTCCCTCCTTCCCTCCTTCTCCCCCCTGGACTTCTTCCCCTGGGAAGGCCATGCCAGCTGGGAAAATGGCTGTGCCAGCTGCTGCAAGGCCAGTGCAGCTGAGAGAAGGCTAAACTGGCTTAGAGAAGGTAATGTCAGTTGCCATGAGGCCAGCATGGCTGGGAGAAGGCCACATCGACCAGGAGAACGCTGTGCCACCTGCCCCCCGGACTTAAGGTAAGCCCCCTCCCAGCCCCTGAGGCAAAGGTAAACCTGGGGATAAGAAAGAGGGCAGGAAGGGAGGGAAGAAAGGGAGAGAGGGAGCCGTGGGCTTACCATTTGCGAGTAATCAAAACCGCGAATGGCAAATCCGTGGATACAGCGGGGTGACTGCAGTTACTTTGGAAAGTTAACCTTTTGGGTTAAGATTTCCATTATAATGCGCAACATTTTCTTTTTAGTTGCTACCAGCGTATAGTGGGCAAAAGTGGAGTTTAAAAATCCCATCTCTTTTCAGCCATCCTTTGTAGTGGCGCCCTGAATACCTGAAATATAAAATGGGCAACACATTTCCCATGACCGTAGAGCATGAACTTTGCTAATTCTGCTGTAATGTAACTTTGAACATTACTTTTTGGACTACAACTCTAAATCAACAAGTAGAAATTTTGGGAGCCGCAGTCTAAAAAGTATAACTTTTCCAAGTTCTGTGATTATCGGTATTCCCTGCAACCTAAAAAATAACAACTGCAAAACTAGTACCTTCTTGCACCAACTGTAAAAACACCCATTAGATCTTCAAAAGTTCCCTTATGTGTGTGTATATGTGTGTATATGAAGCAAGGGATCTGTGTGAGGAGTGCAGATGTGATAGTTGTCTCTCCCCACCCCTTTTGTGACCTATGATGAAGCTGGCTTTCTAAAAATGTGTTTCCCTAAATGTAGCCCCTGGGACCTGGCTGAGAGGCAGCCAAGGGTCAGGCTGAGCCCTTTTATCACTTTGCAACATAAGGTCTTGTGGTACAAATGACATACCATAGATAGATGTACTTTAACCGGTTTAAAATTTACGACAGGAGAAATGAAAGGAAGCAATTGAAAGGGCCTGTTATAATCCTTTCCCCCTGAAAGACATGAAACATCTAGTAATTAGGTGGTGGTAAAGGAAAAAAAAATCAAAATAAAATTTAAAAACTCAAATCTTGGCTGCCCTTATCTTTGCAAATCACACCAGGTTTGTGAAAGCAAGTGGTGGAGTCCCATTACAAGGAGTTAAGCTACTGCAGGGCAGGCGAGTTTAGCAGTAGAAATAAATCTGCCAGCTCCAGTCACTTGCCAGATGTGAGGGCACAATGGGATATGTATAAATGAGCTGTTATTTAATGGGAGATTATGTTGTATTGTCAGCTGTTTGTTTCTCTATGTAATGCTGCTCTCCAATAGTTTTTCAAAAAGCGCTTTTACATTTGGAGGAGTTTCATTCCCTGCTCCACTTCTTTGGTTGCCATCTGAAGCTCAAGCAAATCTTTGCAGAGTTTAAAGCTCGACTGAAAAAACCCCCCAAAAAGACAACAAAATATTGCAGTGTTCATTGCTTCATTGTGCAAGATCAGCCAAGGTTTATAGAAACATATTTCCCAATAAGTAAATGATGTGTATCCAGACCTAACAACTAATTGTTTTTGCTGTTTCTAGGGGAAGCTGTCATGCATTAAATCATGTTATATAAGTATATAAAATAATGCCTAAAATTGGCTGCTGGTCCTACTGTTTTGGATTGATGGGATTTAGCAGAGACAATGTGTTACTTTAGGAGAGCTTAAGTAAACTTAAGGAAATACTAGGTGTGATCTCATGGTCAGGAATAGTAAAAGAGAGGGGAGTTCAGGATGGATGGGAGTTTCTCAAAAGGGAGCTATCGAAGGCACAATTTCAAACAGTTCCAGTGAGGAAGAAGAATGGGAGATGTCTCAAGAAACCAGGATGGATGACCAAAGAACTTTCAACTGAGCTAAGTTTTAAACAGGATATTTATAAGAAATGGAAAAAGGGGGAAATAACCAAAGAGGAATTCAAGCAAATATCTAGCACATGTAAAGGGAGGGAAAGTCAGAAAAGCAGAAGCACAGAATGAGCTCAGGCTCGCTAGAGAGGTCAAGAACAACAAAAAGGGCTTTTTTGGTTCCATCCATAGCAAAAAGAAGGAGGAGGAAATGGTAAGGCCACTGCACAGAGAAGATGGGTTTATGGGACTTATATTCTATTTTTATTGTACTTTTAATGTTGTAAGCTGCCCCACTTGCATTTGCACTTACAACAGATGGCCATCCAGCCTCTGTTAAAAGACCTCCAAGAAGGAGACTCCACCATTCTCAAAAGGAGAACTCCTGGATAACAGGAGTAGTTCCAGCAGACTGGAGGAGGGCAAATGTCCCCATCTTCCCCCCCCCCCCAAAAAGGGGGGGGGGAAGAGGATCCCAACAATTATTGTCCAGTTAGTCTGACATCAATACCAGGAAAGATTCTAGAGCAGATCATTAAACAGAGAATCTGAGAACATTTAGAAAACAGTGCCATTATCAGAAAAAGTAAACATATGTTTTTGAGAAACAAGTCATGTCAGACTAATCTGATCTCCTTTTTTGATAAAATTACCAGCTTAGTAGACAAAGGGAATGCTGTAGAGCAGGGGTAGGCAACCTGTCCCCTTTAAGGGCCGAGGGACTTCAGCTCCCAGAATCCCAGGAGCTATTGGGATTGTAAATGTAAATGTAAATACATTTAGGCTGCATGTACAATATTGTAATTGAAAAGTATCATTTTAATTTTGCTAGTTGTTTATGTCACAACTATTGCCGTTACATTCAGTGATATATGAGAAGTATGATTTATGAGTAACATTAGCCCCAATTTTTTTAAAAAATTAAAGATTCTGTATGGTATAGTATGGGAGGAGGTCAGTGGAGGTGACACTATGAGTTACCATGCTAGGTGATGCCAGCTCTAGTGATGCTACTCAGACTATTGTATGGCCTACAAGCTTATGGCTTTCTCTACAGCAGGGTTCTCAACCAGGCTTCCTGGAAACTGAAGGATTCCATGAGATGTTGCTAGGCATTCTGCAAGAGATTGCACTTTTATTTTTTATTTTTTTAAATTGAGCTATAGATATAATAACTTCTATGCAAGGGTTCCCTGAGACCTTAGCATTCTTTCAATGGTTCCTTCAATGTAAAAAGGCTGAGAAAAGCTGAGAATGCAGATGAAGTAGGAAGAGAGTTCTATTAGGGACTAAGCAGAATGTACAAGGAATATATGGAGTTTAGGGTAGATAAAGTGTGTATGAATCTGAGCACATACTCCCCACTTAATAAATCACATTAATTTTATTTGGAAAGCTTGTTTCCACTTATTAGGTACTCACAACAAAACAACAAACCCAAATACCAAGAACAACATTGACAGTTTCTAACCTAATTAACTGAAAAAAATAAAACCAAACCTAAGAAATTGATCACACACCAAAGCAAGACTTCTTGTTAATTTTAGGCAATGCAAAAGTTTGAAACAGAGCAGAATCAAAGATTGTAGGGAAATTTGGTCTAGGATTAAGAAATGAAGCAGAAGAGTGACTGATTTAATTTTTCTAGATCAATAGTTTCTTCATTGCAAACACATTCTTCAAGCAACCCATGAGGTGACTGTATACATGGATTTAACATGATGTCCAATATAGAAATGATATAGCCTACATAATCTGAAGCAGAAAATGGAGAAGCTCCATTCTCTCTACAAAAACAAGACCAGGAGCAGATAGTGGCCACAGACCTTGAACTTTTAATATCAAAAATTTGACTAAAGCTAAAGAAGAACGTTAACTGGCATGCCAAAATACAACCTGAATACCATCCCCATAGAATTTAAAGATAATTTACACTAGATATGAAGCCTAATTGACTAGGAGCCATAGATAGATAGACTGGGCAGTTAGCAAAATTGGGATTCTGTTCAGGGTAGTTCCAAAATCCTGAACCTAAGTAAGAGCACAGTGCTCCTTCTTGCACCAGAAAATCCTTCGTTTCTCTAGTGTTTGTCTGTATGGAACATAGGAGAGAAGATTCTGAACAGCAATCCTTGGTTTGTGTCATCCACCTCCAGGAAACACATTTTGGAAAGCAACATTTCTGTACTTCACTTCCCCCCCAATAACAATAAATGTATTTCCCCCCTTTAAACTCTCAATTAAATAATTTTTGAATTTATTTACTCTTCAGTTAAACAAACTCTAGATATAAGGGCAGGCAGATGGTTACCTAGAAAAATTCCTTCATCTCATGGCGAAGTCTTCCATTGTTTGCTACCTTGGTATTTTTTTTAAAAAAAATAAGGGTGGGAGAGAAACAGCTGGTGTTTAATGGCTCTGTCAGACCCAATTAAAAAACGTCAACTAGTTACTTTGATTTGTGCTCAATCATGCCATGGGTATACTTAAAAAACATTAGACTCTGCCAGAGCTCATTTTGGCTTTGTTCACATTCATCTTTTATATCTTTAAGGCTATTGATGGCATATCACCAGTGTTACAGCCCCTTTCTAGCCATCAATTTTTAATCTAAAAAGATTCTAAGCAGGAACAAGTCTCATCTGTAGTTAGTTGGGCACTTAAACTCTAGAGTATGCAATACTTGTGCACTGGAAAACAATGTATGAGAAGATTAAATAAAAAAAAGATTGTCCTGTTACTCAACATTTTTTAATCTAGTGTTATTTGCAATTTCAACAATGCAGCAATCTTCTTCTTCTTCTTCTTCTTCTTCTTGAGGGACAGTGCTATGATTCTTTTTTTCAGGTAATACAGCAAAAGGCAATTCTTGTGGTGGACCCACTGCATTAAAAAGAGAAGGTTTCAGCCTTCATGTATGTTCTGTTTTCAGTATTCTCAACAAGCAAGATTACAATCAATCGATAGCAAATGTATTCTGCCCACTCCCATTCCAGATGTTGGTTACCTGATTGCCTGGAAAGAACCTTCTTTCTGTCTCTCCCTCTGTTTGTCTTCATATTCCTTTTCTCCCAGTTATGTATGGATGTAGAATATTGTGTTCACAGATTTTACCATTATACAGTGGGGATAATAACAACCACATCACCACCAAACAACCCACAGGCAGCCTGACCAAAACTAACCAGGGACTTAGAGGATAGGTAATTAGAGGCAAGCATATACTCCAATGACCCAACTTGTCAGGGACAATGCCAATTAATCCTTTGTTATCCCACTTTTTTCAGCTGTTTTTAAAATGCCTCATTTTCTCTATCCTCTTCCCACTTTCCCACTAGTGGGAATGTGCCCACATTTGGACAGCAGGTTAAAAGGCAGGACTATGTCCTGGAAAAGGAGAACCTGTGGTCACCTGGTGTGGAAGCCACTAAGCCCCTGACTGCACATGGGGGAAGATGGCCTCCCTCCTGTCCCCGCACCACTCCATTCACCTGTGTCTCTTTAAAATGCTGAAAAGATGCTGTGAGCAAGGTGAGGCTCAGTGGGATGGGAAAGGAGATGCCCCAGTTACTTTTTAAAATAAAATTTCATTATTTTATTTTTTTAAAAAATCAAAATATTTATTTTGTTAAAATTTTCTTTAGAAACTTCACATTTTACCAAATATGTGCATACGGTATTGTAATTTAAAGGTCTAATTTTTAATTTTGTTAATTGATTATGCCACGAGTATTATTATTACATTCAGTGATATATGGAAACTGAGTTATGAGTAATGTTGGTAAAAAAAAACACATTACTAAGTATTCTGTATGGTGCGGTATCGGAGGAGGTCAATGGAGGGTGGTGACACTATGATAGTCGATAAATCAATAAATATTTATTGTGGTCACAGAACAACAAAATACAACATACAAAATGCTATATACAATAACAAAACTCATAAAAGAAGTAAAATACATATAAATAGTGGGTACCGCGCTGGGTGACACCAACCCTAGTGATGCCACTAGCTCACATGTGGCCTATGAGCAGCACTTTGTCCACCCTATGGGCAAAGTGTTATACTACTGTTGCCTAGGAAGCAAGTACTTTTAAGAAGAGAGAGAAAAGAAGAAGAATTCTACTAAGAAAACTAAAATGATTTTGCTTTTTTAAAGGTTCACAGAAATTAAAGACAGCTCAGGAAAACTTGACTTCAACATGCTCTCTCCTCCCAAGAAAGACTATTGGGCTATGTTGGCCTACAATCGGTCTAAGCTTTGCAATATTCTTATGTCCAATGAGCTCAACCGCCGCATGTCTCCTCATGGCGTGACATCTAATGCTTTGCACCCTGGAAATATGATGTATTCATCCATTCATCGCAGCTGGTGGGTGTATACCATGCTGTTTACTTTGGCTCGTCCTTTTACCAAGTCAATGGTAGGTGACTGGTGTTTTATACCCCTTTGGATTGTGTAAAAATGTACTAACGTTTCAGAGATATTTATCTCATTTTGGCTGATTTTGATAATGGTTCTTATGACTGTGAAACTTGTATAAAGGTGCCTGCCTTGCTAGTCTGCTTTGTTTGCACTTTGGAAAACCATTCCATGAACCATTGTGAATAGGTCCACATATGTTATGTAGATCATTAATGTGAGTAATTAAAAGGAATTTTTAAAAGGATGGTACCAGTGGGGTGCTTCATAAGCATGACAGATAAGAGAAAGATAGGCTGGCATGGGATGGGAAGAGGAAATTTTTTTAATGTCTTCTGGAAAGTGAAAACAAGAATAATCACGCTGAAATACATGAACTCTTATCTCCATGGGATCTCTTTGGATTCCACTATATCTAAAATTAGGAACCATTATCAGATATATGCCGCAGTTCTGCCTTAAAGCAAAATGTTTGTGTTGGCAAGTGGGAAAGTAGCAGAAAGTATCGCATGTTAAGGTTACCAAAACTTAGCAGATGTTTTACTCAGCTGAAGCTTGGAATCCTGTTGCATTAAAAATGGTTAGAAATCTGAGGCGATTGGGTTACGCTTCCTGTTGCAGTTCAGAGTCAACCATTGTGCTTGAGTTTTAACAGATGTCCTGCTCTCCCCCTACAACTAGTTGAAAATATAACACTGGTACTGTTGTGGAGTTATACATTATAACCAAAAGGAGCCAAGAAGTCACACTCTTAACATGAGATAGGAGTAATGGAATAATTTTATCCTTCTGCTTGTCTGTGCCCCAGTCCAGTTGAGAAGGACCATGGGAATTAGTAAACTGAATCAGGCTTGCTTTGTTTGCTGAATTGTTCACAATCGCTTGAATGTGATTTATCTGAATATTCGTTTATCTGAACAATCATTTGAGTAAGAGTGATGTATTCCAACACTATCAACAGATTGATCCTTATCCCTTTTCTGACAAAACTCAGGGTATATTAGGGCTGTGATAGTTTAAAGAAAAAAAGAAAAGCTTGAAGGTCCCCAAGGGATATAGAGGTACTTGTCTTTTTTCTTGTTGTGGTTTTTGTTGTTATTGTTTAAGGTAGTACTAGACTTTGCTGTCAACATTTTTGCATGGAATTAGTTATCTGGAGAAGGTGATGCTTTATCTAGAGTAGTTCCTTCAAATTTGAAAAGGGGGGCTGGCTGCTGTGGGGTCTATTTATCTCAACTTCAGTCAGTAGGTCTTCCTATCAAGCCATAATTCCATAATTTCAAACATAATTCTGCTCTGTTTTAGCTGATAGTCCTTTATACTTAAAACAAACCTGTATTTCTTAGAAGCTCACATTCAGCCACCGGTTTCACTGTTTTAGCACAAGAGGTTTTAGAAATAAGATAATTTTAGTGACTACTGGTATTGTAGATATTAGTTATAACTGCCAAGACTACTGGCTTAAAATTTGGCTTGACTAATGTCCAGCCACTGGTGTCATTGCAGAATTACTGGCATAATATAGTTGGGTGCCATAGGTTCTTCTTAATATAGTTTCAAGGGCTTGTGTCATATAGATAGATAGATAGATAGACCTTGAAGGGCAAGACCACTGTGGACCTGTTTTTGACAAACCAACCATTTTGTCTCATCATGTACACAGTTGCTCAGAAATATCTTTTCCTTTAAGAACCAGAAATTGATTTTCTTTAGGATCAAGTTGGGGAAAGACACTAGATAAACACAGAAATAGATAAGCATGCCTAGCTTGGTGTGTGTGTTTGTGTTTGTATTACCTATCCTGAAGCCCTACCCAGTCAATTTGATACTATGAATTTTAAAATGGTATATTTTAAATTTTATGTTGGATGATTTTAATGTGTTCTGTGTTTATGTGTTTAGACTTAAGATGTTTAGATGGTTTTATGTGTTTTAATCTATGTTGTACCACACCTCTAGCCTTGGGGAAAGGGGGTAAGGAATAAAATGTATTACTATTGTTGTTGTTGCTGCTGCTGATGATGATGATAAGAATCTGCAAAATGTTTTTGATGAATGAGACCGAGTGCTGAAAGTCCATCTTTAAACTGGATGCAGGGCAAGAAGAAATGGTAATGGTGGGTGTCCATTGCAGAGCCAAACTAGAAAACTTTACCACTGACGTTTCTACTTGCCTTTGTCTTTAACAGAAATTAGTTTTGATGTGATGTGATGAGGTTCAAAATATTAATACTAGCAATGGGAAGTTTTTCATATTTTCACATTGTCAGTAGCACAGCACGAACGCTTGCTTAGCCCTTGGCTCCTACAGATCTAAGATTTAGAGATGATAAGCCTCCAGTCAGTTAATTAGTACAATAAAATTGACATTCTTAGTCTACAAAGTGTAGAGAGTCAGGGCTGTATTGCATTATTGTTTTTCATTTCATAATTGGGGGGTATCCATAAAGAAATGCCTTGAGAAAAATTGGAGAGGAATAAATAACTAAACGAAATAAAAAGGATTTCAAAATTAATCCTTTAGAAACTCTTCTTGTTTTCTGTTGTTGTTTGCAATCATTTCATAACTAACCTACCAATGACTATGGTACAAAACACACTGCAGAAATAATGCGGTCTGAGACCACTTTAACTGCCCTGGTTCATTGTTATGGAATTCTGGGAACTGTAGTTTTGTGAAACATTTAGTGTGTTTTGGACCTTATGTTTCTGCCTAACAAGTGGTGGGTTTTGTCAGAGCTAACAGTGCTGAATGATGCAGGACAGCCATGCACGTATCCTCACGTGTCGGATGTGCTTTTTCGTTCTTGGATGCACATTTCTCCATCTGTAATACAATGTGGATTGCCCATCCTTACAAGATCTCAATGATGAATTGTTCCCCCTTCCCTAATTATTCTTTGCAACATAAGAAGTTGAGAATGGGAAGGAAAAGAACAGAAGCATCCAAACAAATTGAGTCAGAAATAAGGATGAAGAAATTGAGTCAGAAATAAGGATGAAGAAATTGTGCGCCACAATGAATACCGTGGCAAATTTTAAGTCTGACAGGTCCCTCAAGGCCTTCTACTTTCACCACAAATCTGGAAATTGAATCACTTATTTATTTTATATTTTATATATGTATGTATGTATTAAAATATGTGTATCCTTCTCTCTGCCCAGAAATTTCAAGACAAAATACATTGAAAGCAATCTGACCATTTTTGAAACAGTGTGAATAATAATAATAAAATGATTTTAAAAAGGCTGAACAAACAGGTGAAACAGTTTAGATGTAACAAGTTAAGAAAACAGGTTTAAAAAAAACGGTGTAAAATGAACTGAAACCTTGTACATGTGAGGGTATTTGTAAAATCAGTTAGGCCCTCAAAGCTTTTGTGAAACAACCACTTTTTTTCACTTGCAAAATTGGAGCCAATTGCTCCCCGCTCCCAAAAACGCTGGCTAGGGTGTAGAATAAAAAATAGTAGTTACTTCTAGTATCATTTTTGACAAGTTTTGGCTGGTGCAAGCCACCCAAATTTGCCATTACCTATCCTAAGGAGAGTTGGTATATATTTCAGTCCCCAGCTGACTGTGTTTAGATTAGATTTTTAGTGCAAATATTTCAGCACTGAATTTTTCTTTCTCGTCCAACTAATCGAGGCATCTTTGGCCAAACTTTATGCAGCAGCTGTTTCTGTTATTAAGCCGCCTACAAAGTTTGCTAGTTGGCCAAACCACTGTTATTTCTGTTTCGAAAACCAGTCCAGATGGTGGTAGGACTCCTGAAATCTCTTTAAGTCCAAAAAGGTACCAAATAAAGTGTTTCAAGGTTGCATTGTAGCCATTTTCAAATGCCAGCACTGTGTGTGTGTGCTTTCAAGTCCCTTCTGGACATAGATGACCCTATGACTAAGAAGCATGAGTGTATATTTCTATGAGTGTTTTTAGCTTTTATTTGGGAATGTCCTTTGTTTTGTCTTGAATGTCCTACATTTTGTGGTGCCATTCTCTGTTGCGGTTATGACATCTGGTCACCCTGGCTGCATTTAATTTGGTGAACTGCAAGTTCCACTGCCCTAACACTGAAATAATGTTATTTCCAACATTTTTATAAGAGATCTATCAGTATGGATTGCATAGGAGAAATTCTTAGTGGATTATCCTCAGAGGCATGAAATGATTTTCCACACATGGGCGCACAAACTATCTCTGTCTATATAATGGAGTAGACAGAATTCAAATATATAGATAGTTGCTTAAAAGGTGCTTTGTATAGTAATAGTGATCCTGCTTCCTGACCTTTTTGGGATGACTGGGCTGCTTTTCACCTTCCTCTGGACTTTATTTCACTTTATGCCATCCCTGTAAAAGTGCCATAGCCCTTTAAACATCTCCCCAAATCAGTTTCATATGCCGCATTCTATTTAATCATTTACATCTTGGGTAAAGTCAAATATTCCATAAGAAGCCAAAGTAATCTCGCCGAAAGTATAGTGTTTGTGCAGCTGGATATTTTATTTATTTGAAGTATTGAGAGACGTCTCTTCTGACTTTGCAGAAGAATTTGTTACCAAAAAAAAAAAAAAAAAAAAGAGAGAGAGAGATGGTGGATAAAGAGTAAGAAGGTCCAAGTAATCTGAGTCGGAGAGTCCTTTATTTATTTTTTTCCAGAGCAAAGTCATAATAACTACATAAAGCAACATAATGCTCTTGTAGTACTGTTGTGTTTTCCCCCTATAGTTTGAACATTGTAAACAGTATATATATGTGTGTGTTGTGTGTGTGTGTATTTGTAAAAAAGACTTTTGGTATTAGATAGAGACGTTTAATAATTCATCACAACTTTCTCTTTTTGCTAGGCACAATAAACAACAGCTTGAAATGTTTATGTTTTTGGACTCGAGTTGCCTGAATTTCTCAGCCAGCTGGGAAACTTGTTTGTTTTCTTTTAATTGTTTAATTGTCGATTATTATTTTATTGCTCTCTGAATGTTGTTGTTGGAAATGTGGGATATACATTGTTCTAATAATAATAATAAATCTTTCCCTGTCGAGACTGAGATGCAACCATACTGAACCTTGTTCTCTTGTGCTTCTAAGACCACCATCTTCCACCAGAGGTTGTGTAGCCATCTTTTACTACATACTTTAGTGGCATGCAAACATACATCAGCATAGCAAGTGTCATGGCATTTATTATGGTTGCTCCTGACATCACACTGCATCTGCACTGCAGAAATCATGCAATTTGCTACCACTTGAACTGCCGTGGCTCCATCCTATGGAATTCTGGAATCTATAGTTCATTGTGGCTCCAGAACTCTATGACAGAGAAAGCTAAATATCTCGTTCTTTTCGTTCTGATCAAAGGAGGCTATTACTTCAAGAGAAGTTTTCATAGATGAAAACTGGAGCATGTGGCCAGTTTTCAGGCCATGCACTATCAAGAGTGTGATCAGAATGGCAAAAGGTATAACATGCAAGCTAAGAGAGACTAGAGTAGGTTGCTTTTGCCTGAACCTATTGGGAAGGGTGAGATTCTTCCCCTTCTCTCCTCTATTCTGCTGAGTTAACTGAATCAAAACTACTTTCATACTTTGTACTCAATATGCATCAATTGAAATAAGCTGAGGACAAAGGGGGAAAGTGGGGGGAGGGAGGAGGAGGAGGAGGAGAGAAAGTCTGCTGTCACACTGTAGAATGAACACAGTTTGACAATACTAATCCAGGTTGATGCCACTTTAACTGCCATAGCTCAATGCTATGGAATCCTGGGATTTGTAGTTGGTCATGATACCAGAGCTCTCTGACAAAGAAGTCTAAGTGCTTACAAATCCCAGAATCCCATAGAATTGAGCCAAGGCAGTTAAAGTGGTGTCAGACTTCATGAATTCTGCGGTGTAGATGCATCCCAAGTGGGACATTTTAAAAACAGCTGAAAAAGTGGGACAGCAGAGGATTGATCTGGGCTGTCTTGGCCAAATTGGACAGTATGCAAGAGTGGTTCTCCCATGCTGATATTAATCTGATAATTAAATGTATTTCTGCCCTGTGTTACTATTAGTTGTCTGTGTGGTTTGGGGGATAGAGAGGTGAGTATGTCTTCAGCCACTGGACTGTCCTTTGGTCTTTTTCCAGTCTCTTGGCCAGATCAATCTCTGGTCATTTTGTTGTGCTATCAAGAGTTACAGTGGCAGAATGGATGTGGATTATGGTCCTTCAGAACCAGTGAGAACCAGTGACATTGTTGAAGCAGAATAACTTTCAGCCTGTTGTAATACGTTTGACTCTGAAAATTTATTTTATTATTTGAAAGCCCTGGAGTTTTGATAAATTAATACATGAAATAAAACAAATGGTAGAAACAATCATACAGATTTTGTTGACATTCAAGAAAATGTTCTACTTTTCTCTCAAGACTTTAAATGATCTTTAAATGCTCTGTTTTTTCCTCAAGACTTTAAACGATCTTATCTCAGATGATTTGCAATGCATTTTGATATGATTGATCCTATCCAGCCTTTTCATACAATTTCAGGAAGAAAATGAGTAAAAAATACTAAATTGATTGATCAGTGCTTAGTTTATTGTTACAAGGTTACACAGACAATTACAAACAAGTGTTTAAAAATACAAGACAAGAAGCCATTTATCGGAAAATTGTATTTATTACTTTTGAGGTTCAGGTGTGGTTATTGGTGGTTGTGGGGAGGTAAAATGAAGGAGTAATTTGTAAATTGTTTTATTTTTCAGTTACCTGGAGTTTTTAGATTAGTTATATCAATCGCTGCTTGGCAAGTTGGTGACAAATATGAAGAGCATAGTCAAATTCCATCCATTATTTTAGTGACACCATAGTTTTGCAGTTCTCTGATGCCGATATTGATATAGCAAATTCTCTGTGCATGTAGGAAATCCATACAGAGTACTTGAAGAATTATATTAATTGGAAAAACATTCCATGGAAAAGAGATAAATAGAACCACTTGGATGATAAATGACATTTAAAATAAGTCATTTTTGACATACACAAAGAACTGTTCATGTAGAAAACTAGAATATATTTATCTAGGATATATATGGAGTGGTTAACGGTGCTGTGAGTTTCTGAAACAGTAAACCATTCCAAATGTAATCTTTACTCATCCTTACTCTAGATATGGCATATATTATCTACTACTGTATTTCTTTCTCTTTCTTTTCTGTTTAAAAATTGTTTACCTTACATTGTTTCATACAGAGCAAAAGTTGCATGGTGTGCTACATTTAAGGTATACATTTCTATATTTTTATGAGTTTAAGGTGGATCTGTTATAACCCCCACGAAAAAACCCTCTAAATGCTACTTACCCAACATTCTCATTTTTCTTCACCAGATTGCATGGTGTCAATAAATGAGTATAGCAACAGGGGGGCAAAGACGGGCAGTGCCTCTCCAAATTATAAATCTGTAACCACAAAAAATCCACATATTCCCGACAGTTTAGAAATATAAACCTTGGCTTTTATAAATATTGTGATGTGTCAGTGCATTTTTATCACACAAGGGTATAAAAGAGGGATTTTAACAAGATAAAAGCATCTTTGGGACGGTACTTATTGCATGACATGGTGTCCGTTCTGCTGTTGCCTTGCCTTCCATTTGTTACTGTAGTGCTCCTTTTCATTGAGGGGCAAAACCTGTCAACAGGCTCTCAATCTTGATGCTTTTCCATTTTGGCCTTTGTGCCATAGGTCCCTTCCACTGCAGGTCCACTTCTCAGGCATTCTTGTGATATGAGTGGTCATGATTCTGCTCTTCTCCCTTCTTTTGCAGCAATTGTGGCTGCTTCCATCTTCTCTAAACTGGCTACTATGTGCACATTCACGCAGCAGTTGGCTTCAGGAGGTGGTTGGTAGCTGCGATCACACACTCCAACCCTTTGTCCTGGAAGGCAGGTTTTGACAGTGTGGGAAACAGATCACATGACCATAGACCACCAAAGCATTATTGTGGGGGAATGTGTAAAGGGGGGAAAGACCAAAGGGAGTATAGGAGTGAACAAATCTCCCTGTATGAGCCTTCATGGGCCCTGAGATCATCAGGAGAGGCCCTTCTTTCAGTCTCATCACTGTTGAAAGCATGGTTGGTGGGCACACGAGAGAAAGCCTTCTAGGTGGCTGCCAGAACGCCCCCCCTCCTTCTTGTCCTTATGTCAACAGGCTAAAACCTTTTTATCCCAACAGACTTTTAGAATCATAGAATCATAGACCCCAAGAGCCATCCAGTCCAACCCCCTGCCATGCAGGAACTCAAAATCAAACATTCCCGACAGATGGCCATCCAGCGTCTGTTTAAAGACCTCCAGTGAAGGAGACTCCACCACACTCTGAGGGAGTGTGTTCCACTTTCGAACAGCTTTCACTGTCAGGAGGTTCCTCATAATGTTTAGGTAGAATCTCTTTTCCTGTAGTTTGCATTCATTGTTTGTGTCCTAATTTCTGGAGCAGCAGAAAACAAGCTTGCTCCATCCTCAATAGCTTTTTATCTTTTTAAAAGTATGTTTTACTCTTTTAACTTAATGTTTGAATTGTTTTAATATTGTGAATAGTTCAATTCTATTTTATTGCTCACTTTTTATATGTTTTAAATTGCAAGCTGCTTTGAGTCCCAATTTTGGGAGAAAAGTGGAATATAAATAAATATGATAGCAATTAATTCCCTCCCACCTCTGACCATGAATCGCTGTTGACTGCTGCCCGGGTCCCAGCCATGCTGAGCCAACCCTTTTTAGAAAATGGAAAGCTTCTGTTTTCTAAAAAGGGCCAGCTGAGTCCATCTGAGACCCGGGCTGCAGTTGCCTGGTGATTCAGCGGCAACTTAATGTGCGATAATTCCTGCCCCCATCCAGTGTCCTGGCTGTATCCTGGGAAGCTTTTTCCGCTTTAAAAGGTAATGCGATAAGTTCCCTAGAGGCAAGAGTTTTGTATGTCTTTTGGATAGATTAGAGCTTCCCAAATCAGATGGTTCAACTGAACCATTTGGAAACTCTAATCTATCCAAAAGACATACATTATGACTCCTTTCTCGTAATGTTGCACAGAGAGGGGAGTATATGAGAAAATAATTATAAATGTATGATGACAAGGAAGAAACTAGGTAAGATTATAGGTTCTGACTTAAAGATAACGATAGAGATAGATGGATTTTCCTGGATGCTTTTGGCTTTTCATTCTGGTACCTAAAATTTGAAATTGTTTGTCTGCCCCTGCATTGCTCACATTCTTTCAAAAAATAAGGAAGATTTTCCCTGTATTCTTCTGAGACACATATTTCTCTGCCAGCCTGAATAGCTGGCCATGTTTCAGCACCAAATGTCAAGAGTAAACAGATGAAAGAGTGTGTTATATTTTTACTTTGTTGTCAGATGCTATTGGTTTGTCATTTTCAGAGAGTTCTATTTATTGTGGTAAATGCTGTTACCGCTGCAGCTCAGCTTTTTTAGACTTCTATCAGAACTGTTCTCTTGAGGTCAAGTAAATGAATTATCAACTTTATCCCCGTTATCCATTGAATGGATTTTGCTGCTGACACTTCTGAGTTGAACTGTTTATTTTTTGTTTGTTTGCTTGCTTTGCTAGAACAAAGCCACCAGATAGTAATGTTAACTGTCATTTTTAGAAGGCCAAGGCTGAAAGCAAGGTGAGGAAATAATACACCACATGGGATGCACGGTTTAATTGTGTGTGTGTGTGTGTGTGTGTGTGTGTGTAACAATGTGAATTTACTAAATTCTGAGATAGCCAGTGCAAAGTTTATGCTGAATTATGACAATGAGATCGCTTGTAGACATAGCAAGCCACACTCTGTTCCTCATATGGAGCAGTGTCTGTGCATACTCTGTTCTTCATATGGAGCAGTGTCTATCCCTTAGCATGGTGCTCTCAAGATGTGCTGGATGAAAACTCCCATTATCCCCAGACAGTATGGCCAAATGATCATGCTAGTGTAGAATGATCAGACTGGTAGCCAAACATATCTGAAAGGCACCCCATTGGCTTAGGGATGTAAGCCCAATAATTTTATTGGTGTATATATACCTCTGTAATGGATATCGCAGCTCTGTGTTTGCCAGATGTGAGGGAAATGTCGTATGTTTCCACATCCATTGATTCTGCCACCTCCCATCTTTTTTTTTAAAAAAAACCCCACACCATTAATTCTTCAGTTTTTGAAGCCAGATGTAAAATAAGTGCAAGTTGGGGCAGTGGCGTGCCCCGACTTGGTGTCACCCAGTGCAGTGGGGCGGAGTTTCTGGGGGTGGGGCTTCCAGTGTGCGCATTGCACTGGAGTGTGTACACATGTGTGCTCACCGGAAAATTGTGTGTGCAGCCCCACAACAGCCCAGAAAGCCCCACTGCAGCCAGGGGGCCCAGAAAACCCCACAGTGGCCAGGAGAGAGCGGCAGCCGGGACAGCAGGCCCAAGGTCCCGGAAAGACCCCATGGTGGGTAGGGGACGGACCATTTGTCACCCCCTCTTCTGGGGTGTCACCTGGTGCAGCCTGCACCCCCACCCCCCGCAGTGATGCTACTGGGTTGGGGAGAATGATCAGCATGGTGACAATCAGTTGAAGAGGACCCCCTTGTCTCTTATGGGAACATCAGCTGCTACTTTAGTCTAGAATCCTTGTGTCACATTATGGTCAGATGTTAACAGATGTCCAGTGGCATAAGAAGTGTTTGTTGTTGTTGTTATATGTATGTATGTATGAATACACCCCACATCCCACAAATCTATAATTTGGCTTTTTTACTCTCTGATATAATCAAGGGGACAGGATAAAAGTCCTCCCACCCCCCTGTGTCCACTGAAAATGTTTTTGAGATAGTTTTGGACAACTCTGGTTAGTACTTGTATGGGAGACAAATACCGGGTTCTGTAGGCTACGGTATATACTTGATTATAAGTCGATCTCATGTATAAGTCGAGGGCAGATTTTGGGGCCAGAATAATGAATTTTTATATGACCCATGGATACGTCGAGGGTAAAACTTAGGGACATGTAACAAAGGATGTAAAGAACAAAGCAAAGGAAAACAATGCCAAAGAACAAAATTCCAGCAGGAATAACCGTTTGTGCTCATACTAAAGGATGAATGGATGACAGAGTAGAGCAGAGTCAGTGCTTCCAGGACAGATTACACTCTTGTCTTTACCAGGCGATGATTCCTTTTTAAAAAATAACAGTTAAAGTACAGTACTTACATTGACCCATGGATAAGTTGACTCAGATTTTTTGGGTCAATTTTTTTACTTAAATTTCTTGACTTGTATATGTGAGTATACACAGCAAATTTCAGAGGAAGGAACTGGCAAAGCCACCTTTGAGTATTTTTTGCCTAAGAAAATCCTGTGAAATTCATGGAGTCAGAACAAGTTGACATGCAACATGAAGGCTCTCACGGACACAACAACAATAACAAGAAAAATAGAAAGCTGGCTAAACAAATGGATTTTTGTCCTATCTGTCTCTATTTGCCTATCTATCTATCTATCTATCTATCCTTGACTCATCGCTTCACATGACTAGTCAGGTGAACGCGGTGGTCAGGAGTGCTTGTTATCAGCTTCGGCTGATACGCCAACTGCGCCCTTATCTGGATATGAGGGACTTGGAAACTGTGGTGCATGCGCTGGTAACCTCACGTCTGGATTACTGCAACGCGCTCTACATGGGGCTACCCTTGTGCCTAACCCGGAAACTTCAATTAGTACAAAACATGGCAGCCAGATTAGTTACTGGGACATCGAGGAGGGAGCACATAACACCAGTGCTTAAATCCCTCCACTGGCTGCCAATTAGTTTCCGGGCGCAGTATAAGGTGTTGGTTTTAACCTTTAAAGCCCTACATGGCTTGGGTCCATCTTATCTTAGGGACCGCCTCTCCCCATATGACCCCCCCCCGTGCCCTTCGGTCCTCGGGGAGGAATCTGTTACAGCCAATAAAAACTAGGCTGTCTCAGACCTCCCAGAGGGCCTTTTCCGCGACCGCCCCCAGGCTATGGAATGGCCTGCCGGACGAGATCCGCCTTATTTCTACGCTCACTGCCTTTAAGAAGGCAGTGAAGGCGGATCTTTTCCGGCAGGCCTTCCCAGATTAATTATTCCCCGGATACATCTGCTCTGGGGAGTCGCTTCCTGTCTGATATTCTACCGGCCTCCCTGTGATGCTTGGGCAGGTTATTTATTTATTGTTTGCTCTATGTAGCAGTTCATTGTTTTAACATTTTCTTGTTTAATACTGTTTTAAGGGGGTGGGAGGAGGGATTAGGGTTGGGATTGTTTTACGCTGTTTATTTTAACTTGTGTAACCCGCCTCGATTGCTTGGCAGAGAGGCGGGCTATAAATAAAAATTATTATTATTATTATTATCTATCTATCTATCTGTCTATCTATCTGCCTACCTACCTACCTACCTATCTATGTTTTATTTGAAACCTCTTAATGAAGCATTATTAATCTTCCCTGTTCCACATTAACAATATTTATATGTATCCTAAAATGCATGTAGATCTATGATTTTAGGAAAATATGCACTCCTAGCAAACATTCCATGTTTATTCATTTGATCTTGAATTGTGAATTGTAGCAGTTCTTCTTTTATTTATTTAGTGAAATCTGAGGGTCTTTTTTTTCTTTTTCATCTTTTTTTTTAAACAACAACAACAACAATATCCTTTCAGCCTGACATTTGAGCAAGGGCGAGTGTTCCTGGAGTCAATTGCCTTTAAGGAACTGTTGTTATACGGCTTTTTTTTTTAATGTTCTGAACTTCAATCAGCCGATGCCAGCAGTATCCCAAAAGAAGGACCCTCTGTAGACCATTTTCAGCATTTTGCTGCAATTAAACTCCTCTGGTTTTAGCCCTCAGGCAATTTAGTACCTTTTTACATATGCACATTATGAACTTTTGACCAGGGCTTGGTAGTCATATATTAGAGAGCAGCTTTTGAAAGCAGACTTAACAAGTTCCTCTGAGTATTGCAGCCAGAGTCAGTGGTGGAAAGGGTAATTTAGCCAACTTGCAGAGAGGCCATTCAGAATCTTACTGATGATCCTAAATATGTCTCTCTCTCTCTCTCTCTCTCTTTTCCACCCCTCCCTATTATTTTCCCCTCCTTCTTCCTTGTTTCCTCTGGAAGTGGGTAGCAAGAGCTCTCAAAGTATGTGATTGATCTTTTATTCAGTAGCTAACGAGGGCTGTGATTCTATTAGTGCTCTACAAGGCAAGGGAACAGTGATTTAATGAAGTGTCTAGTGAGCTGGTCATAGATTTATCCTGTTGTCTCTAATTTGCAGAGCCATTGCGAGTGGTGAAAGAAACTGCACTCACTGTCATTAGGCAGGTATTTCCTTAGTAAATTGCTGTAAGGTCAGGTGTAGTTACCTTAGCTGAGACAATGCCTTACCTCCTCAGTGTCTCCCAATGACAGCTGCTGCACTAAGCACGCACCGAAGCGGAAAGAGGGAGATCAGAGGTCTATTCCGAGTTCCCCTTAGCTGATGCTGGAGCAGATGAACTGCCAAGTTTGGCTAATAGAGTCATAATTGGCGATTAGAACTGGGAGAGTACAATGACATCTTAATACAAACTGGTGTGTACTGTAGTGGCTGCCAGCAGTTGTTAAGGGTGTGTTGGTGGAGTGGACAAGCATGTGTTTTCTCTGCTTCCATTCCAAGCAATTAGGCAACATATCTTTAATTGGTATTGGATAGCCATTAAAGAAGGAAGGTTTGATTGGGAGAAAATGCCCTGTGCCCATCAAACCATGTTGCGTTAGAGTGACATTAATGTAGAGTGGAACATGGAAGCTGTATGCTTTAACTCTGAAATGATGCAGCATAAAGTTGACATGTTAGTATAAAGAGCTGGGATCTAATAAATATAATGTGGTTATTGCTCCATCAGCTGGCAGGACTTTTATTCTTTGCTGCACCCAGGGTTCTCTGAATATATACTTTTTATTTATCTTTTTCTAAAATGAGCTATTTGCTTCCCAGCAAATAACTATCTGGCTGCTATTCACCGTTATACTACATTGTTAAAAATGGCATTGGAAAGAATTCTGCACCTGAATTATCCACAAATCAGATATTTCAGGAGAGTGTGTTAGGCTGAGATAAGTGATAATTTTTTTTTTAAATGCAGAATCTCTTGAGAACAAATGGAACGATTTTTGTTGTAATGCTGGAACTTTATCCAAGTACTGAACATCAATTAATTAATTAATCAATCAATCAATTAATTATAATCCCATTTGCAACCTTGCACAGGATCCAAAGTGGCTTACATATAATCAACCCCCTGCCCATTTGTACAAATGTTACAAAGGAATTAAATAAACAACTCTATTAAAAGCACAAAGTTAAAACAGTTTAAAAGAAGAAAAAAGATAAAAGCATTGTGACATTAAGCTCCCTTTGCTGCATGAATTATAAGCCAAAAGCCAATCCAAATAAGAAGGTCTTTGCATGCCGGTGGAAAGGGGGGAGAGAGGGAGCCAGCTGAAGCTCCTGTGGCAGGGATTCCACTAAGAAGGCTCTGTCCCATATCTCTCCCTCCCATGTAAAGAAAGAATTGGGATGACCTATTGGACTAGAAAAGATAATAATGATTGGTAAGGTAGAAGGCAGTAGTAAAAGAGGTTGGCCACATTCCAGATGGATAGACCCAATTAGGGAAGTCATGACTCTGAGTCTGTCGAGATTATCACATGGGGGACGGGACGTCATTGTCCCATCCCTGTCTTGTCTTTCCTGTGCAATTGCAGGAATGACTTTCAGACAACATTGCACATATCTGGACATTATCCCATCTGGAAAGTGTGAGTGACAGTGATCGTGTGAAAGACTTTCATATGATGTCGTGTTCATTGATCCTGTAATTGTCCCGTCATTGAAGTGGCATTGTCCAGCATTTTGCATTAATGGGAGTTTGTGTTAATACAATGCCGCTTCAATGACAGGATAATGACAGGATCAGTGCTACGTTGTGAAAGGCTTTCGCGTGATCACTGTCATGGAGGGGATAAGGATGGGGGAGTGATCCCGTCCCTATCCCATCTGTGTGTGATAATCTTCTGAGACTAGAGTAGGGATATTGATTCCAGAGACATAGGACGTTTTCACACTGGCCTTTTTGAGGACGCTAGCCGGCCTCCCGCCGGCCTCACTCCGGCGCCATTTCCCGTGTGTTCACACACACGCGGCGGCAAACCCCACCCCTTCCGGTGTCATCCCTGCGTCCGGCCGGCTTTTGGCTCCGTGTGTTCAAACACACGGAGCCCTAAGTCCGGCCTCACTCCGGCAGCGGCAAGCTAATTCCTGGCTAACTCCGGCTTCAGGTAATTCCGGGTGGCAAAAGGAATTAGCCTGCCGCCGCCGGAGTCATTCCGGTGTCAGCGGCACAGGGTCCAGCCAGCTTTAGGGGAAGGGCTCCAGCCGGCTTTAGGGAGCCCAGTGTGAAAACGTCCATAGCTGGGTTAGTCTGGAATATCAATATGCAAAGAGGTCTTGTAACACCTTTGAGACTAACTGAGTGAAGCACATTGTAGGATAAGCTTTCATAGACTTGGTCTACTTCCCCAGATACATGAAGTGAACTGGTAGTGTCCAGGTAGAACGTTTATAATCAGAATGTATCAGTAGTCATAGAACTGCAAAACCTCTGAGTGTGGTGAGGAGGTGGCAGGTTCAGTTTTAACTGTGATCATTGAGGGTTCAAGGCCAGAGGAAAGATGTTGCCTAAGGCCAGGGTGGGTGGATGACAGAGTATTGCTGACAGGGTGACTTGGAGATCTCTCATTCATAGAATCGCCATTAGTCGAAGTTGACTTTATGGCAGTTAACTACAAGATGGTAGTGTTGGAAAAGTACAGTAGTCTGAAAAGGAAACAGTCCATACAATTAGTTGGTTGCCTGAATTTATTGTCTCCCCCCATGGAATCAGCAAAGTAGCCCTGTGATCTACCTTTGGATCACAGCCTTCCCTCAAGCATTTCCCACATCTGTACATAATTCTCCTTACACCTTTGCTCTCAAAACAAGCTTGTGAACTCTATTGCTCTGAAACAATGACTAAGGTTATCCAGTAAGTGCCATTACAATGTAGAGATTCAAATTCTAGTCTTCCCAGCCCAACATGGGACACATTGACTGCTGTGTTGTGCTGGGACTTACTAGTGAAGACAATAGCTTCACTCTTGATTTTCCTAATGTTGATTCCCATTTTTAGTTTTAAAATAATTTTCCTCTCCTGTGTTGTATTTAAGTAACAAAATTCCACTCATTCCCTTAAGCTGGCCTTTGTTTACCACTACCAACCAAAGCTTTGTTAATGCTGCAAAGGACAGGACCTTTTCTCTGTTGGGTCCTTCACTATGATATAAAAGTGCATTTTGATTGACTCTTTCACTGTTGACTCTTTCACTGTTGGTTTTCTGACACCTTCTTAAAACATTTTTGTGTTATTGTGGATTTGGCTTTCTGACTTAAGATGTGTTAGCTTTTCTGAAATGATTTTGGGATCTATTTCAAGTTACAGTTATTATGTAATAATATTACATAATAATATTATGTAATACAGGGTGCATCTACACTGTAGAAATAATTCAGGTTGACACAACTTTAACTGCCATGGCTCCATCCTACAGAATCCTGAGATTTGTAGTTTGGTGAGGCATCAGCACACTTTGGTATAGAAGTCTTTGGCCGAGTATTCTGCCCAGTATTCCATAGGTTGGAGCTACAACACTTAAAATGGTGTTAAACTGCATTACATGGACCTTTAGTTGCATCTTTATGGATAACAAAAGGCACTAATTATAATTAACATAGAATTTATAGCAACATATTTCCAAGTTCTGATTGCTGTACAAGTTCTGTGAGCTGGTATCTTCCCCATGAATCTATTTGCCATTCATTCTGTCTGGAGTGACAAACCTGGGTTGTTAGCCAGAAACAGACCAGAAGAGAGTGGCATAAACCTTTTTGTGTATCCCCCATATAATGAACCCTTTTGTGGATATTAATTTGTGAGCCAGTTTGGGAGCACGCCTTGGCTAAAATATTGACACTTGTGTCTTACACAATCTCATTATAGTATATTCCAGCACACTTCCATTTCATCATCATAAAAGAAGAAAACATCTATGATGGGACTAAAAATCTAAGCCTTTTAGCCTATAGATCATTTCACCAGGAAAGTCCATAAATGGCTTATTGTAGATTAGATAATGTGGTTCAGAGCACATCCAAATCAATAAAAGACCAGTCTGAACTCAGGAAAGTGCTCTCACTTTGATTCCTCTTAGTAAGCAATGAAGCCATGGGATAGGAAGGGAGAAGGAAGCATTCTTTTAAATTTTTTACATATTTCCAATCTTAAATTTATAGATGTCCCTGAATATAACAGTGTCGTCAAATAAAATCAGTTGTGGTGTGTATATCTATACAAATTTCTGTATATAGAAACAACAGTGTATCAGATGATGTTGTCCATCGTTGCTACTGCTTCTAATTAACTTTTTTAATTTTCAAAGTGTTTTATGCTTTTTGAGTCAGATCTGAAGGTGCCTTTCTACTTCTACAGAAGGCCTCTGGCACTCACAGCAGGTCTGTTTACACCTCAATAGAAAAGCACTGGGTGAGAAAAGGCAAACTTAAATTCAGAGGAATCCTTGTGCAAATGGTTGTACAAGACACTTGTATGGCCTGTATTTCTCAGATTCTTTCTGTGGCCCACTAAAGTATGGCCTGTATTTTTCATATTTCCTTTTCTGTCACTGCAATGGAACTACTCTGCACTGTTCCACTGTGAGAAGCATTGTAATAGCTCCTTGTAGTTAATCATTGTCAAGTTGACTTGGACTTATGGTGTCCTAAGGAATGAGAGAGCTCCAAATCACCCTGTTGTCAACATCTCTGCTCAGATCTTGCATGGTCTTGCAGGCCATGGCTTCCTGGCTCAAGTCTCTCCACCTATAATGCAGTCTTCCTCTTTTCCTACTGCCTTCTACCTTGCCAATCATTGTTGCCTTTTCTGATGAGTCATTTCTTCTCATGAGATGTCAGAAGTAGGACAATCTCAGTTTAGTTACCTTGGCTTTTAGGGAGAATTCAGGCTTGATTTGCTGTAGGACCCATTATTTGTCTTTCCTTGCATATCCTCTAATCCAGGGGTAGGCAATCTTTCCCCTTTAAGGGCCGAAGGACTTCAGCTCCCAGAAGCCTCAGCCATGTTGGCCAATAGTCCCATGCTGGCCAATAGCTCCTGGGATTCTGGGAGTTGAAGTCCCTCGGCCCTTAAAGGGGAAAGGTTGCCTACCCCTGCTCTAATCTAATGCAATGGTTCTCAGACTTTATGATTCTTGTATTTTGGACTTGATCTCCCAGAATTCATGACAGTTGGCCAAGCTGCCTGGAGTTTCTGGGAGCTGAAGTCCAAACAATGTCCAAGAATAAAATTTGGGAACTGTTGATCTAAAGGAATAGTTTCAAAACCAGTTTCTTCTGCTGCTTTGGACCCATATTTTTGTTTCCCCCACCACCATCTGGAGTCCTTTTAGATTGTTTAATATTACGAGCTAGAAAGGAGTCTTTAAATATAACGATCACATCTTTGATTCAGACAATGACGACATAACAAGTGGAACCACAAATGGGATGATTCCAACCCTGAGGATTGTGAAAACTAACTTTGTGTTGCAGACATGTTTAAATGTAGGGAGAATATCACATTTGGAGGCTTACCATGGTTAAAACGTGGCTGAATCATTCCTAAAGTGCGCTAGTGTGATCACCAGTCACGCTTGTCTCCTGTGGTTAAACTGCACCCGCTCTGCTCCCGTCATCAAAGCATTCGTGGAGCAGTCATTTCTTCAGTAACAAAAGTTCCTATTATTGAAGAAATGGCTGCTCTGCAAACGCTTTTATGACGGGAGCAGAGCGGATGAAATTTAACTATGGAAGACAAGTGAGACTGGCAATCACACCAGCATGCTTTAGGAACGATTTAGCCACGTTTTAATCATGGTAAGCCTCCGTGTGATATTTTCCTAGGTCAGCTGGACCGAACCAAACGTAGTAGTTTGCAGTGGTCCACAGTGTTGGCAAACCAAACTAAAGATATTCCAGCACTGACAAAGGCACTGTTCTATGGCTGCATCTACATTGCAGAACGAATGCTGTTTGACACTGCTTTAACTGCCATGGCTTAGTGCTCTGGAATTCTGGGATTTGTAGTTTTATGAGATACTTAGCCTTCTCTGTGAGAGAGTTCTGGTGCCACAACAAACTACAAATCCCAGGATTCCATAGCATTGAGCCATGACAGTTAAAGTGGTGTCAAACTGCATTATTTCTACAGTGAAGATTCAGTCTATATGGAGGAATTCGGAATTGCTTTTTAGCTAATTATGGATTAAAGTGCTAAAATGTTCAGCTTAATTACTTGTATTAATACAAATTTAACTTGAAGATTAATGAAAATACTAATGTATGCTTCTTTCCAAAGAAGGCTGACATACTTGTTTAAAAAGGGAGAGGGGCCAAAAAAAAAAAGGGGAGATCTAAATTCTGGCCTAGCCTCTCTGCTTTAAGGAAGAGCATTATCTCGTTGTTGGCATGTTGCTGTGAAACTAATACTTTTGACCCACTGGTCATGTGTCTGTGTGCGGTTACTTCATCTATACACCAGTTGCTCTTCTTGACCCAACAGATGCTATGTCCTCAGTATGTCATCTTAAGACATGAGTCCAGTTTGGTGATGACATTAAACTGTTGTTAAGCATTAAGTGCATACAGGGTAGCAAATGTTGGGATCACATGCTACTTCCTCATCTTTTGGCATAATTATGAGCAAGAAATACAAACGAACAAGCTAGGGTTGTAAACCATGGCTAAATCCAGGTTGCACGTTATTGTGTGCGTTCAAGTAATTTCCTAGTTATGGCAACCCTAATCACAGGGTTTTCTTGGTGAGATTTTTTCAGAGGAGGTTTGCCCTTGCCCTTCTTCAAGGCTGAAAGTCACCCACTGGGTTTCCATGGCCAAGCAGGGATTTGAACCCTGGCCTCCAGAGTCATACTAATACTCAAACCATTACACTATGCTGATGCCTAGTGTTGCCCTGTTGTTATTGTCTGCCAATATCTGCCTTTGAGTTGACCTTGACTGATGCTTTTCTTGTGAATGAGACATCTGCAAAACCCCTCTCCTCAACTTGGCTCGGCTCCTGTATGACCTGGCCTGTGGCCTTCCCAATTGAGTCTAACCAACTGGCATGTGGTCTTCCTCTCTTTCTGCTGCCTTCTACCCATACATTAGTATAATTGGACTTGCTTTACTCCTCTGCAGCACAGCATGCCATAAGAAAATCTGCTATGGAGGTTTTCAGTCTTCAGGAGCCACTTTTTAGGCCTGATGGGTTGGCAAGTTCTAAGGAGTGGAGGAGAATTTCCACATCCCACTATGGCATTAAAAACAAAACAAAACAATAATAAATCATAGGGCTCTTCCAGAGTGGAATTGGGAAGGGTGAGTTCTCATTCTATATGTGGTTGGATTTTGCCAGATTTTGTTTTGTTTGTTGTTTTTGTCCCTATGTCTACTCCTTTCATTTTTAGGTTGGGTGTGTTCATATCAATTTCTTGGATCTGCACTAGGGCCCTTCCTTCCTTCTTTCCTTCCTCCCTTCCTATTGTGACATGGTTCCATGGTCCCCTGGTGGCTTAGTGGTTAAGATGCTAATTCTGACAATTGTAAGATCAGAAGGTTGGGAGTTTGAGGCTTGAATGATGGAGTGAGCTCAGTAGTCCCAGCTTCTGCCAGCCTAGCAGTTCGAAAGCATGCAAATGCAAGTAGATGAATAGGGACCACTTTGATGGAAAGGTAACAGCTTTCGGAGCAGTCATGCTGGCCACATGACCACCAGAGCAGTCCTTGGATAACGCTGGCTCTTTGGCTTAGTAACAGAGATGACCACCACCACCCCCACAGTTGGTTATGACTAGACATTCATGTCAAGGGATTACTTTTACCTTTATCTTTTTCCATGGTCTCAGAGTATGAGGGGCAAATTTTCTCCTTTCTGAAGTATTTAAGGTTTTTAAAAATCTTTTAAAGAGTTACAGTGTTACAGTACACCAGTGGTGTCACTAGGGGAGTGCGGTGGTGTGGACCGCACTGGGTGACAGCCTAGAAGAGGGATGACACCTGGCCGAGTGCCCTCCACCTCCTTCCCCATTACTGTTTTACTCACGGGTAACATGGTGCCGGACAGGAAGGAAGAATGTGTGGTCTTTTGGCCCCAACTCCTGGAGCCCCCCAAAGCCCTATCCCTGCACTGGGTGATACCATGGACTGGAACGCCACTACAATACACCAGTTCACTAAAATAATTTTTTTAAAAAAGAGAGAAGAAAAGGAGACCTTTTATTAAAAGATAGAAAGAAAGATAGAGACAAAAAGAAAGATACAGACAGACAGACAGACAGAGACACAATATATTTCAGAACTAAAAAGAAACCTTCAAGAGAGGGAATAAAATGGTGCAGCTAATGCAGGGCATTGCCAGAAAAATATTTAGGGACAAGAGAAATACTGTGTGGATATTTTTGTAAAAGTCTAGAATTACAACAATAAATTCCACAACCTCCTGACACCTTTGCCCACAACTGGAGGTGACCAGAATTTTAAAAGCTGCTGCTCACCCATTTGACAGTAAAAGGGAAACTATGGAACTTCAGTAACTGCCTTCATCACCCTTTCAATATCTTTAAGTAAACTTAATGCAGATTTTGATCTTCTTTAAAATAACTACTCAAGCATTCTAATTGGCCAAGGAAGGAAACTAATGTTTCTTGACCATGCCTATTGACCAGTATGTGTTTTCACATGTGGTTAATAATTTATTCTTTGAAAAAAAAATCTATGTGCATTATAGTCTTTGATCTCATCATGAATTTCAAAGCCAAAGATTCCATTTTCGTTTCCTTTTTTAATTTTCAAAGAGGGTAGAAAGGAAAATCATTTAAAAACTTTTTTAAATAAAAAAGTGGGGGAACTTCCAGCTAACACTCATCCATGCTAATGAGACTGTACATTAATACAGTTTTTTTTTTTAATCAAGGCAAGCTTACTGTACTCTGCAGGTGAAAAGTATTTGAATACAAGACTTAATGCATCTAGTAGATTAAAAGAGAAATTAAAGACTTGAGACTGAGAAGAGATCAAAGGCTGTCTTTTCATTGTTCTTTTTTATTGTTTATTGACTTCAAAAAGACTTTTTAGTTTAAGCTGACTTTAATATCTCTTGAATGCTCTTTTGTAAAGTGACTTTGAAAACTCATGGATAATGTCTTCATTAAGTGGAGAAAAATCTTGGTGAAAATACAACTGTAACTTTGCTTTCATTATAGAAGAAAGAGATAACACTTTGCTTAATTAAGGTCTGTTTTCTCTTTGTTCCTAATTTTATGAACATTTTTTTCGCTTGAAATTCCTGCTGATAACAGCTTGAAATAGTCATCTCTGAATTTAAATTGTTAGTTTTTCTACTGGCATATAACAGTAAGAAACGTTGTCCGTACTCACTACTAAAATCGTTACAAATAAACTACCTTTCTTAACCAGGTTTTTGGTCCATCATTTTTGTAATTTTTTTTGTTGTGCAAAAATTAATAGTAAGAGAAAAAGACAAGAAAAGAAATAGAAAAAAATGAAACTAAAGCAGTTTAAAAAATAAGTAATCAGATGACAAAATGAAAATGCATTAATGAGAATCAAATATGCCTAAACTTGTATTAAAAAGATGACCAAATATCCAGACATATGCCCATGCAACATTGATATCTATATGCTGTAAGCTCAAATTTTGGAAGGGTTTTTGAGTAATAATAGCCACTACCCATTGCGTAATAGAGGATGGGTATAATCTAAATTTTGTAACCTTTGAAAAAACACGAAGAATCTATTTCTATTATGTAGAAAATTCAAACACTGTTACAAAACAAAATTAGTTGAGTTATCACCTTTTCACCAAAGGAAAAATAACCATTTGACCATCAGTAAAACATATCTAGAAGAGAGCTCTGGAGTTAGCAGATGCACTCAATTTTTTTTCTAAATAAACATTTTCGAGTCCAGTGTAGAGAAAACAAAAGTTCTTGCTGTGTTTAGTCAGGGTTTTAAATCCATACTGATAGTACATATTGAACTGTGATCCATCACAGCCATCAAAAGAGAGCTATCTACTTCATCATTCCACTGATTCCTGAATCTCAGAATGTTGTATTTATTAATTTACAATAAGGTTTGTTTGTTTTTTTCAAACAACAGCAACACCAACAGCAACAACCAAGTACTTTTTTGTGGTTTTCATCCATGGGAATGTAGTGGAACTTCCATATTCAATGGCAGTATACATCTGAATAGAGATGATGGCGAGAGTTACTGTGCTATGTGTATATAAATACAGTTGCCCCTCCATTTTCATGGGGGATTTGTTCTGGACTTCCTGTGAAAATGGAAAATTGCCAATATTCAAGCCCCATTGGCTTGAATGGTGGTGTGCGCCCACAGGTGCGTGCCCCATTTGGTCCCCCTTTGTTTGCCACCCATGAATGGGCAAGGGACGTGGACTCGCAAGTCTGCGAAAATGGAAGGGTGACTGTATCTTCCAGTCTGTTTCCAGGAACATTTCAAAGTGAAGGTTATGACCTTACATCTCTATATAGCTTAAATCTAGGCTATCTGACAGAGTATATCTCCCAATATGAAGCTAACTGAATCCTGAGATCCACAGTCTTTGTAATATGGAATTCTGGAATTTGTAGTTTGGTGAGATATTCAGCCTGGTTTGTTAGAGAGTTCTGGTGCCTCACCAAACTGCAAATCACAGCATTCTGTGGGAAAGAGTCATGGCAGTTAAAGTGGTGACAAATGCTTTATTTCTGCAGTGTGGATACACTCCTTGTCAGAGTTTCCTGGCACTTAATATATTCCTTAGGCAATATTAGATAAAAGACTCTCTATCCTTACATCATACCGTCCAACTGTCCTGATTTGGCACAACTCTCTTCTAACTCTATTATTTTATGATTCTATGATTCTATCTACTTTTACTTGTTTGCAAATAATGTTTAATTTTTCTGACTCTTTGCTAGTACAGTTCTTATTACTGTGACCTAAACAACTTGATGCCGTACAGTCAGTATCATGAAGACACGCACTGTAATAGGGAATTTGCTAAGCTTAAATTTCATACAAAATGTGCCAGTTTTTCTTCTGCCACATTGAGACAGGGATGAATTCCTTTGGGCAGCCTGACATGTAAAAGTTCATTTTCGTGGAATCGTTTTCCTATGCGTAGATGCAAAACAAATTGTGCAATATAAACATTTTTATGGTGTGTGCAGTTTACAAGCGCAATCTTTGTGGGTGGTTTAGAAGCTCAATTACCACTGAAATTGAGGGGATAAATGTCCCTGTGGACATCCATAAAAGCTACATGTTCTATGGCAGTTACAGGGGCTTGAGCAGCTTTCTACATCTTTTTGCAAATCTTTGGTGTTGCATGCAGAAACAGTGGGCAATCCATGAAAGATTACCACGTTGCATGCTCTCATGAAATTGCTATTTGACAGCACATGCTAACTTACTACGTATAACATGCTGACACCATAGGGTTGTTAGGGTTTTTTTCCCCATTGACAAAATCTACACATGGAAATTATTCTTTGGAAGGTATCCATTGTGTTAACTGTAACATTTCAAAAGACACTTGTGGGTACAGCATGAGACTGCCTTGTCTGAAATGCTTGGGACCAGAAG
Source organism: Phrynosoma blainvillii (assembly GCA_026167975.1). Taxonomy (NCBI): domain Eukaryota; kingdom Metazoa; phylum Chordata; class Lepidosauria; order Squamata; family Phrynosomatidae; genus Phrynosoma; species Phrynosoma blainvillii. The sequence continues at coordinate 6,763,312 of JANUYF010000007.1, read as the reverse complement.
TGTTTTGGATTTCAGATTTTCCCCCCAAATTTTGGAATAGTTGCATATTCATAATGAGATACCTTGGAGATAGGAACCAAGTCTAAAGGTGACATTCATTTATATTTCATATACACCTAGTGCACAGACTCGGAAGGTAATTTTATACACAATATTTTTAATAATTTCATGTATGAAAGTTTGTGTACACTGAATTATCAGAAAGCAAAAGTGTCATTATCTTAGTTACCCATGTAGACAATTTTGGATTTTGCAGAATTTTGGAATTCTGGACAAAGTATATCCTGTACATCAGTATGTAAAGGGATCTAGTAGCATCTTTAAGACTAACTAAAATAAAGAGGATGGTAGCATGAGCTTTCATAGACTTGAGTCTACTTCCTCTGTTTCAAAAGGTGCTACTAGATCTCTTTGCATATTGATTTTCCAGATTAACACAGCTATGTCTTGGAATTCAACTTGTATATGAATAAACAAAAATCAGAGTTTTACCAAAGACTTCTGACAAAGACTACTGTGGCCCTTGCTTGGGATTAACCCCCAATGAGCTGAAGTAATCTTAATTTTGAACAGGCTTATACAAAGGATTGTGCTATTAGAATTTATGCATAAGATATGTGAATTTGCTATAATGGTTAAGTTAACAAATTAATGTGGAGGTAAAAATAAACCACCAAAACTAGATTGCTTTGTCATCACTTGGTCTCCTTTTATTATTTTTGTTGGTAAAGTTAATCTTTTTTTTCCCTCAACTGAAAACACAGTTTTCAGATGTTACAGGTTTTCTTTCTTCTTGCTTCTACTTGAATGGGTTTGATTGTGCATTTGATCATTTGTCTCCTTATGGTTTGATGGTGTAAATGCCTGTTAGTCAACTTTCCATTCCTTTGCATCAACATGTCTGTGGAATAAATTTCATTTAATTAAAAAACAGCAATTATTGTTATCAAAAATGATTGTTTCAATATGGAGTTAGATTACTGGACACACTGGCCTAAATCTGCTGTACTAAGAAATTATGCTAGTGGAAAGCTGTTGTTATTCTCTCACTGCACAAACTTTTGCACATTTGCATTTGTGGTCCCTACATATGCTAATAGTTGCACTACTAGTTGGTCCCTCTCTTGTACAGATGATTGGGGAGAAGATATGCATCACTTTTTTTTAAAAAAAAAAAAAAAAGGAGGGGCAAAAGGTTGCACAAGTAGCATACAATTTGTATAGGCTAATTTCTATTTATGCACAAAAATTTAGAAATAATTTGCTGTGATTTCAGTAGAAATATAACACATCACATCATAGAAGAGAAGACTGTGGCCCAGTGGTTATCACTCACTTGGATGTTACCTGGTGTGGAGGGTGTTATCCAAGAAGGGCGTGAGTTTGCCTCTCTTGCCTCAAAAGGGGAGGAGGACCCAACTAGGTTTCACCCATCCTCTGAGGTGTCACCCAGTGCAGTTCACACTCCCTGCACCTCCCTTCCCAGTGATGCCATTTTTGTGGTCAGGTGATCTGTGTGCTGTCTGCTTAGTGTGATTCTCAAGAACTAACTTTTGATGAACTTCCTTCCTATGTATTTATTTATTTATTTATTTTTAGCCACTTCTCTCCTGAATGGGACCCAGACAGCTCATGCTTGAGTTAAAAATGAGGAAGGAACAGCAGGCCCTTCATATCCATGGGGGATCCATTCTGGATACATCATGGATAAGGAAAAACACAAGACCTCAAATCCTATTGTTCCCAATAATGATGTGATCTGTACGTGGCTTCTGGTGTGGCCGTGTGCACACATTTCCATTGAGTACAATGGGGTTTGCCATCTGCGGATGCTCAGATCTGCAGGTGGCAAGCCTGTGGAAGATGAGAGTCCACTGTATATTAATTAAAAATTAGTAGAAAAGTTTGTTTTTAATTATTAAGTAAGGTACCATATTAAAACATCAGTGCTTTAAAACCATGGCAAGAACAATAAATAAATAAAAAAACCTGGAAGGATTGCAGAGAGGGGTCCAGCCAAGTCTCCCATGTCAAAGAGTTCCACAGCTTGGGAGCAGATCTCTCTGGTGTCTTCACCCAATCTGTCTGTGAAAATGGTTTCCTAAGGCCAGAGTGGATGGGATGACCATATAATTGGTGGAGTGTGTTTTGCAATGTGATGTGTACAGGCTGGGAACTGAAAAGAGATGTGATGCTTGCCCAGGAGTGTCTTCATGCAGCTGGGATGTTAGCCAATGTTATAGTATGTGTAGTATGCCAGGAATCCATTGTGGAAGAGTGATTGTGTAGGTTCGTGTATCATGTTTTTGTCATTTTTTTCCACTGCTTGATGTCCTCCTTAGTGTTTCAATAAATTATTTATCCTTTGTATAAAATCTTTGAATTGCTCTGTGATTATCTTGGGCACTCAAAAGAAAAGAAAAGAAAAAGAAAACACTTGAAAGCCAACTCCATGCATAGATATTCCATGGCACGTCTTACAATCTAAATATTGCTCTTAGCCTAATCGAAGCAGCAAGAGTAGTCACAGCAGTTGATGGACTATTTTTCAAATTGATTTCAAAAATGTATTTAAGGGGATGATCTTCTACTCTAGATTACCTATTGATTTTTAATATGAAAAGCTCATTATATAAGCAGTAACTGCATATAAAAACCTAGCAAACCTTTGCATAAATCCTTTAATTGAATTTCCAGAGCCTGTGGTTCTACTTTTTTTTTTAATTAAATCTATTTCTTTTTTTTTAAGTGTTACTGTGTAATTTGCATGCTGTGAAGTGGCCCTGTCCCAGATAAAGTGCCATTGATCCTTATTAAACCTCACCTCTGGGCTTGCTGAAAACTAACTGGAAAAAATTAAAGTGTTCATGCTGCAATGCACTTACTGCTTGTGTGATAGGATTATGGGAGGGAGAAATAATAAAACTAATTTCCAAGACAGAATTTATAATGCAAGATTTTTTTTTTAAAAAAAATCCCAGTGTGATAATTAATAAGAAACCATATCCTAAATAGAAATCATATTTTAGCTTGCAAACTCTAGTGGCAATTAGGAAAGATAATGTATATTTGATATAAAATTATCCTGTTGTATGTGGCTAATCTTTTTGTGTTTTAATTTCTTAAACTGTAAATTGAACTGATGATGGCTTCAACTAAACAGATTAAGTAGAGATTGGAACTAAAAGTTGTATAATGTGATATATGCTGTCTTGCATTAGTACACACACACACACATTTATGTATATGGGATACTTTACAACATTTTGTGTTAATGATTTATGGATTGCAATTACCATGGGAGAGAAAAATATAAAAGCAGCAAGTGGGTATTCCCTCTTCCTATGTAATACAAAACATTTGTTATTTTAAAAGCAATAAAATCCCCTAAAGAAATATTCATAATCAATAAGAACGCAAAATATGAATATATTAACTGAGTTATAAAAATGTTTGTAGTGGTGCAGAAAATGAAAATCACAGCAAGTTATGTACGTTTTAAAGTGTAATCAATTTTGAAGTTGCAGATGAGGTATAAATGATAAACAGAAGTAGTAACATTTTTAGTAAAGGCTGTAACAAAAATACTATATTTATGGCCTATTCCATTCTTTTTATAGCTCATTAATATAAAACAACAACAACAACACTGCATATCTATCTTCTTGGACAGCTTCAAATTCCCCTAAATGATAATTTTAAAATATAAATAGAGTGATCATTCTGCAAGCCTGTCTCTCGCCAAGCATATTTTATTTAATGGGATCAGGCACCCCATTTGTAACAGCGGGCAAGACAGCAGTCAGAATTATACTGTATGCGAAATGCCCCCCAAACACTGCAAATGTCTAAAACCTCAAAGATGCCTCTGTCTCCAGTGTCCTTTGGGGGCACATGGTCCCTCTTTATTCAGTTTATAAATGAACATGGTCAAGCTGAAGGTCCACCAGATTCACATTCTCTTTTCTGATAAGGTCTCTGCAGACAGAAGGCTCCTCTAGTTGCCAAAGCTCATTTTATAACCATAGATTCTCTATAGTGATGAACTTTCATTCTTTAGATATATACTGTTTTGCTATGTTAATTTTAATATAAATGAAGGGGGGAAATGTCTAAAACCAAGATGTACTAAAGGCATTGAATTAACATCTCTTGATAATTGAAGACCCTTGACTTAGGACGTTATCACACCAGGGGTCTCAAAGCAGCAAGAAAAGCAGCATGGAATCAATCCAGAACCATACCGGAATGATTCTGGTCGCGCAGCCGTAATTCCTCTTTGAAAGAGGAATTACAAAGAGCTGGAATGATGCAGCGATGGCACAGGGATGATGCAGGGATGGGTGAGGTTTGCTGCGACGTCATCTGATCACAGGGGCAAAGGATCCAGAATGATGCAGCGATGGCGCAGGCATGGGGCTGCTTTAGACCCCGTGTGATAATGTCCTTACTTTCAATTTTGGTTTCTTTCTAATGAGAGAGATGTAACCACATGCCTAACAACAACCAGGGATTTTGGGAGTTGTAGATCAAAGAGTAACTTTCTCAGCTCTTGCACCTTCCCCAATAGTGACAAGTCCCAAGAGTAGTGATTCAGCTTCTTTTGAAGGCAAGATCACTACAGATTGGTTTGTGTGTATTTTTAAAAAAATATTCCTGAATAAAGAAGACAAATCTCAAATATTAGAAAACAAAGTGAAAGCTGCTCTCTGAGCTCTTGGAATAATAAATCACCAGGAATACTAAAAGAACTCCAGTCTACATTATATCTACAGCTCCAATTTACAGAGACAGAATCCACTCTAGTTCTAACTAAAATCTGCTAACAAAACGGAAAACAAAACAATGGCCCACAGACTGGAAACACTCAAATACAATCTAATTCCCCCCAAAGAGGGCAGAAAAGGCTGCAGGAACCACAAGACCATTGCATTAATTTCTCATGCAAACAAAGCCATGCTCAAAATTCTGCAATATGGATTCCAGTCATATATGGAGAGATAAATCCCAGAGCTGCAAGCTGAGTTCAGGAAAGGAAGAGGCACAAAGGATCACATTGCAAACATAAGATAGATAATAGAACTCACCAAAGAACTCCAAAATAAAATTTGCACGTGCTTTATAGATTACAGTAAAGTTTGATTGTTGAACTCATGAAAAGCTATGAACAGCTCTCAGAGAAATAGATGTGCCACAACATTTAATTGTCCTGATGCATCACCCGTACTCAGCACAAGAGACTACTGTTAGAACAGAATACAAAGAATTAGAATAGTTTCCAGCTAGAAAGGAGGTCTGTCAAAGATGCATCTCATCAACATTGTTGGTTCAACTTGTATGCTGAAAATATCATATGCAAAGAAGGATTGGACTTGGAGGAAGGAGGCATGAAAATTGGAGAAAGGGACATCAACAATAATATTTGCAGATGACACCATACTACTAGCAGAAAGTAACAAAGACCTGGAACAACTGAAGAAAGTCAAGGAAGAACGTGCTAAGGCAAGTTGAATCCTGAACATTAAGAAAACAAAAATAGTGATCTCAGAAGGTTTACATAGCTTCAGTGTTGATGATGAAGAAATCGAAATACAGTTGTATCCACAAATTCCTTATCCATGGATTCGAGCATCCACAGCTTGAAATATATTTTAAAAATATATAAATACTAAAGAGCAAACCTTGTTTTTGCCATTTTATATAAGTGAAATAATTTTACTGTGCCACTGTATTTAATGGGGCTTGGGTATTCATGGATTTTGTTATCCACAGGGGACCCTGGGAACCAAACCCCAGTGGAGACCAAGGATCCACTGTAGTTAAAGATTTTCCATACCATGTATCAGACATTAATCTGAATAGAGATTGCAGTCAAGAAAGCAGAAGAAGACTACGATTTGGAAGAACATCTATGAAAGAACTAGACAAAATCTTCAAGTGCAAAGACATCTCATTGAACAGTAAATTTATGACTGTCCATTGTATTTTCCATCACTATGTATGGATGTGAGAGCTGAATGGTAAAGAAAGCTGAGAGGAAGATAACTAATTTGAGATGTGGTGATGGAAAAGAGTTTTGCAGACACCGTACCATGGACTGCCAAATAAAAATAAAAATAAATGGATCCTAGAACAAATCAAGCTGGAACTTTCCTTTGAGGCCAGGATGATTAAGTTAAGGCTGTCATATTTTGGACACATCATGAGAAGGCATGACTAACTAGAAAAGACAATAATGCTAGGTAAGATAGAAAGTGGCAAGAAAAGAGAGAAACTGTATTCCGGATGGGTAGACTCAACCAAGGAAGTCACAGCCCTGAGTCTATAAGACCTAAACAGAACTTTTGAGGATAAGGCATTTTTGACGATAAGTTGAGGCTGACTTAGAGGCAGTTAACCTCACACAAAGTTGAGTTATAATGAAAGCAAACAGCATATGATCACCTACATGGAGTTTGTACATCCTTTGTGTTTCTCAAGCTGCACATTACTTGTTCTCACTGAGCTTGCTTATTTTTTCCCCAAAAATACTTTATTGCCTGTCTCCTTTTGCACACTTGCTTTGGCCCTCCTTTTACTGGGGGTGGGCAGAGGGAAAAGATGCATAAAGTATGAGTGTTCATAAAGCAAAGTTGGGCAATGATGGCCTTCCAGCTGTTGTCATTTGATCCTAGCCAGCATAGACAGTGATGAAAGATTGTGGTGGTTAAAGAACACCATAATCTGGAGGATCGGCATTAGCCATCCTGACATAAAGAGATCTGCCTTGAACAACCTGGATTGTCAAAATAGACAGCCAGCATTATGAAATCACAATTAGTGAAAGGTAGGTGAATCTATAAAGTTTGTGTGTACATGTGCATACCCTCCAGCATTACAGATGAAAACCAGGAGGCATGTGGTCAAGCAACATCGGAGTGTGGTCAAAATGGCAAAGGGTATTTAATGAGGACGAACACACAAACTAGGAGAAGCTGCACCATCAGGTGAAGCTGTTTTCACCTGAGCCAAGAGGAAAAAGCAAGATTCCATCCCCTACTCTTTCCTTTGCTGAATTAATTGAGTGCAAACTACTTTTGCATTTTGAGCCGTTTTCAGAATGTGGATTTGGGTGGTGGATTTGTTATAGTTTTCGAACAGATGTTAGTGAAGGAAGTAAATGACACTGATCTGTGAAGGTGGACAGTAAGATTTATAATGTATTTGTGCTAGCAGATTGCCAACAGGACTGGCCTTTCCCAGTGGTGCAGTAGGCATACTTGGAAAATCAATAGGGATTAACCTATGACCCCCTTCACATACTTATACTGTGGTCGGCATTGCTTACCAATATTTCATCTGTTTCACTTAAATGCTGTTACTTACTCAATAATGTGTGGCTGGTCTTGAGAGCTACTAATTAATTTTTAAAATGTAGTCTTGCTTGGTGCTGGGATAAAACACACCCCTTTGCTTTGGGATGGGAAAGGTGGGCAACTGTGTTTCATTTTGTGAGAGCCAAATCCCATTAATGTGAGAGCCAGCATGGTATAGTGGTTTGAGCATTAGATTATGACTCTGGAGATCAGGGTTCGATTCCCCACTTGAGCAGAAAAACCCACTAGATAACCTTGAGCAAGTCACACTCTCTCAGCCTTAGAAGATGGCAATGGCAAACCCTGTCTGAAGAAACTTGCCAAGAAAACCCTGTGATAGGTTCACTTTTTTGTTTATAATTTGTTGTTGTGCACGTTCAAGTCCTTTCTAACTTATGGTGACCCTATCATGGGGTTTTCTTGGAAAGTTTCATCAGAGGGGGCTTTCCATTGCCATCTTCTGAGGATGAGAGAGTGTGACTTGCCCAAGGTCACCTCGTGGGTTCCATAGCAGAATACAGATTTGAACCCTAGTATCCAGAGTCATAGTCCAGGGCTCAAACCACTACACCATGCTGACCCTTAAGTTTGCCTTAGGGTCACCATAAGTCAAAAATGACTTAGAAGCACACAACAATGGAGTCCGTAATTAGGTTTCAATACTAATGCTACTAAGAGAGAATAAAAGTAGAATGATCAGGTAAAAATGGTTTCTCAAGTGCAGGCAGAACTACAGGTTTTGCCAGTACAATAGGGATGATGCTATGTCCAAAGGCTCTTGGCAGTACTTCCTTTTGTAGTAGAGATTGTGTTTATGTACATCCATATTTATATTTATGGGTTTTATCGTTGTTATTAGTATTATATTATTGAGGCTGGAGCAAGCTTGTTTTCTGTTGCTCCAGAGATGAGGACTTGGAGCAATGGATCCAAACAACAGAAAAAGAGATTCCATTTAAACATTAGCAAGAACGTCCTGATGGTAAGAGCTGTTTGACAGTGGAATATGCTGCCTTGGACAGTGATGAAGTCTTCTTCTTTGGAGGTTTTAAAACAGAGGCTGGATGGCCATCTGTCAGGAGTGTTTCGACTGTGTCTTCCCACATGGCAGAAAGAGGTTGGACTGGGTGGCCCTTGTGGTCTCTTTCAACTCTATGATTGTATGATGATTACTATCAATAACCTGTCTTTCTTCCAGTTTAGGATGCAACAGTTAAAACAAACATCGCTATACCTTAACAACACCCAAAAATGAAAAATGCTAAAAGCCCATTAAAAATCCAGCACGTTTTCCTCGAGCAGTTCATCTTCCAAAGTCTTCTGAAATAGTATTTACCTGCATTTGTAAAGGTAGAAGGGGAGGATGCCAGTCTAACATCACTGGAGGTGAGGTCCATAGTCTGGGAGCAGATACAGAGAAGGTCCTCTCCCATGTTTCCACCAGATGTACCTGTGAAGATGGTGGGAGAGATAGATGAGCCTCCTCAGCAGATATGCCTCTTTTGCAAGATACCATGTATACTTGACTATAAGTCGATCTCATGTATATGTTGAGAGCAGGTTTGGGGGTCAAAATGATGGATGTTGATATGACCCATAGATAAGTCAAGGGTGAAACTTAGGGGCATGTAACAAAGGGTCTAAAGGATGAAGCAAAGGAAAACAATGCTGAAGAACTTACAAAATTCTGGAAGGCATAACTGTTTGTGTTCACCCTAAAGGCTGGATGGATGAGAGAGTAGAGGGGGTCGTTGCTTCTTTTAGGTGCCCCCAGAACAGACTAAGTTCTCACCTTTTGCCACTGTACTCAGAGAAGAGGATGGTTTCGTACAATACTTACCACAGATATACTTATGCACATGTACCTATATACAATGACCTATGGATAGGTCGACCCAGATTTTTTTGAGCGTGTGTGTGTTAATTTTTGTGCTAACATTTCTAGACTTATACATGAGTATATAAGTAGTTGTTTTCTTCATGCATCATACGTATGAAGATCATGACCCATCAGTGCCCCTACCAACTGAGGTTCACACTGCCAAGGAGAGATTACATACATGGATCCCACTGTTCATTGCCTTTCCATATAAACTGTAACATCCCATTATTGTGGTTTAAGGATGTGTGGAATGTCTATGCACATAAGCTTCCCTTTGCAGATATTGATGCTGAATACAAGGGTTTCAGAGGTGGCACAAGTGGGGCCATTAAACCATCAGGATTGGGGCCCTGGGAGCATCTTCTCTGACCAACTGATGCCCTTTCATGCAGTGAATGTTATGTGTCTGTAAAGTCTTGGTTCTGTGAAATTGTATTGTCATTATTGACTTCTAAGGGATTTTTAAAAATTAAAATACTGCTTTTTTCCATATGAAATATTTAATATTTATGATTCTGAATGCAGCATTTAACCAATGAGTTTTCAGGGCAATTCACACTAAAATTTAAAGAAGGAATTAAAATGGGGGGGGGGGGAATCCTCAGCAAATTAATACAGTTAATTGGTTAATTTGTGTGTGTGCTTGTATAACTACCAGGCAGCCAAATATATGCACTTTTGATACATCCACTTTAACAAGCTCTTGTGTAAAATTCCCAAATACTTTTTTAAAAGGAGAGGAAGGGCTCCAGTTTGGCAAGAGGATTATAAGCTAACCAAATCCTGATAACATGAATATGTATCCAGACCATCAATGGCAGCTATCTTTGTACAATATTTCTTTTCATTTCTTAGTTATCTTGTGCTCCTTAGACCTCCCGCCCTCCCCACTTCCTAAAACGTTTGGTTTCCAAAATGAAAAGCATGTGAAGGGAGGAGTGATAAAAGAACTTTGAAGTGCAAGAATATCTATAATTTTACTTTTTTTTAGCAAGCAAGGAGTAAAACAAAAACTGAGATTATTGTTATTGCTGTTAATTGTTGTTGTTGTTATTCCACTTTCCCCTCAAAATTGGGATTAACTGTAATTTAAAGGACTTGTAATTTAAAAGAACGATACAATTAAAAACATACAACAGTAAACATTAAAATTGAAGTAAACTATTCCATTATTAAAACACATCACTCATTAAAAGAATAATCATCTTTCAAAATTATTGGCTTTTCTAATAAGTCCTCTTGTTCTTATGGTATAGAATTGGCAGGAGATGTACTGTTTTTTAAAAAAAACAACCAGTATTTTATTCCTGTAAAAGAATTCATTAAAAGAATAAAATGCAGGTTTTTTTAAAAAAAAAATAATGCTAGGTAAGGGAGAAGGCAGTAGAAGAAGAGGGAGACTGTGGGGTTATTCACACTGTGAAAATAATCCAGGATGGATCTGGGTTAAATCTCTGTTGTCTACACACATCCCGAATGCACCCAATTAAGTCTTTTAGGGGGCTGCCAAAAACCCGACTTAATCCAGGATAATCGATATTGAGATTTTCCCTGAGGTTTTTTTTTTAAAAAAAGATCTGTTAGTAGTGTGAATAACTAATAATAATAATAATCATAATATAAAATTTTATTTATATCCCACCTTTAGCCAAGGCTATCAATAACTGATGCAGATAGATCTGAATAGACCTGGGATATAAAGGTATTCTGAATGCATTCACATCGTCAGTTCTATCTTTATTCGAATGCTTGCATGTGTGAACAACCGAACTCACAGAGATGCACACTGATGCAGATTGATGTGGTTCGATAGTGTGACTAACAAACCCGGAATGCATGAGTGAAATTATTCACCTTGTTGCGCTATGTGAATGACCCCCGCTTTGCAGGTGGATAGATTCGCTGAAGGACTCCTTGGCCCTGAGTTTGCTAAGGCCTGCTGAGTTTATCTGAGCAGGACCGTTGATAACAGATTGACATGGAGATTTCTGATATGTAGGGTCATCAAAAGTTGCAGTTGATTTGAAGACAATTAACAAGAAGAATAACAGGGTGTTGGTGATTTAAAAGGTGAAATGTTGCTCTCATTAACTGCAGGTAGAGAATTGGAATTATTAGTTGATATTAACAATGATCTCCTGCTTGAGCATTTCTACAGACACAGTAAGCCCTCACTGTTTGTTATGCAAGTGTAGTTATTCTCTAGAGTTTGCTTCCAGTTTACTATTGATCCTGTTAGCTAGCATTTGAATCGGTCAATGTGCTCGGTAGCAGTGTTCTCTGTTGGGCACCCTACCTGGACTATCGGTTTAAATAATGTATTCATAAATTGATTAATCATTACAGTAAGAGTTATTAGCTGCATTTATATCTGTGCACTGGAATTGATGCAGTCTGGTAATCATCTATGCTTAAGCAGAAGATCAAATTTGAACAAAAAATGTAATGAATAATTGTAGAGATAGAGGGGTTGTTGTGTGTTTGGAGAAAGCAATTGGCTTGATGCTGTGAAAAAAGTTTTGTGATGTTAATAGAGGATATTAAAATGCCTGCTTAATTTGCATACAGTTATTTATTCTCAGTGCTGACACAAGTTTCTATGTACTCTATGGGGAGTACATATAAAGTTCATTGTCGAATAGGAGAATAGGAAGGTTTATTGTTAGAACATTCTTCTCTTTAACATTGCATTGATATCAGAAACTCTGATCTCAGAGAGCCTTCCTTTGCACAGAATTCCCTTCATTTTCTTCTGGTGATGCTTCTCATTTTACATTTGCATTTCGGTAATGATAAGTGAGTGTAAAGTATGCACATCTTCAATTGTTTGGGAATTAGGCACTTGTGTTAACATGTGTGATTCTTGTGTATTTCTGGTGGGAAAGATAAGAAATTTAGGAAGTATTTGAGCTCCCAACGTATTTTGCTGAGAAAAATTGTGAGTTAAGTATGCATGCATCATCTTCAGCACTCTTTGCTTCTTCATACCAGTGAGTGGAAAAGTAAAATTAGAAGTAATCTTATCCCATATAGCCCCAAAGCAGGCCTGTTTCTCTGCTTATATTACATTTTTTTTTTAAAAAAAAGTTTTATACCTTATAGTTACATAACACAAATAAAAGTCCAGAATTATGCTATGCCATGGAACAGCAATTTGCAACAATGTACATTAACAACAATAAAATTGGGAACAAACAATGCAAAACAAAACATGAAAGGAAAAATGGAAATTCCAATGTTTTTGCAGCAGGAAATAGGAGAGAATAGATCTGTATTTTAGCAGGTGAGTTGATCTTAGTAGAAGTCAGTATATATGGAGTGAGTAGAGCTGGGTGAAGAAATCATCTTTCCATTAGCAGATGCCTTTCAGTCCTTGACTTTGCTTCCGAATAGTAGGATTACTCTGCACTAGCCCTAGACCAGAAAAAAATACCTTACTTCCAGGATGTAGACTGAACTGGAGGCCATTTGAAGTGATGAAGTTCATGTGTGATTGAATCATTACATGCTCATCATATAGATAGGTGTCTATTTACTGGGGCATCTCAAATGGTTCTGGTGGCATCAGAAGAGTGACTGAGGGCACCTCCGGATAGGAGCAAAATTCTCTGGCAGTCTCTAGGATTTCCAGTTTCTTTGCATTTTGAAAATATGCTGGACTTCCTGAAATATGCTGGACTTCCCTCTCTTCTCCCTTCCACTTTTTATGTGTCACATCCAGTCTCATGCAGTATTATAGAAACTGATTTTCATCAATTTCCACTTAGTACTTTTAAGTTTTTATTTAGAACAGGAAGGGCAGCTGTGAAAGACCTAGACAAGATGCTAAGTGCAAAGACTGGACACTAAAGTTAGGATTGTCTAAGCCATTGCATTCCCCATCACCATGCATGGATGTGAGAGCTGGACAGTGAAGAAAGCAGATAGAAAATGAATTGACTTATTTGAAATGTAATGGTGGAGAAGAGTGCTGAGGATCCTGTGGGTGGCCAAAAAGATGAACAAATGGATCCTGGAACAGATATAGCCCAAACTCTCCCTGGAAGCCAGGATGATCAAGTTGAGGCTGTCATACTTGGCCACATCATGAGAAGACATAAGTCATTAGAAAAGATAATAATGTTAGGAAAGGTGGAGAGCAGTAGAAAGAGAGGAAGACCGCACACTAGATGGCTAGACTCAAGGCCTAAGCAGACTGCCAGAAATAGTGCACATTAAATTGAGGCACTGCCCTGGCTCAGTGCTAGGGAATCATGGGAACTGTATTTTTTTCTGGGACATTGAGCCTTCTCTGTGAGAGAGCTCTGGTGCCACAATAAATTACAGTTCCCATGATTCCCTAGCACTGAGCCAGGGCAGTGCCTCAATTTAATGTGCACTATTTCTGGCAGTCTGCTTAGGCCCTCAGTTAGGGTGGTTAGGGGCCTTAGCTTGCAGGACCTGAGCAGAGCAGTGGAGGATAGGTTTTTTTTTTGCAGATGTCTCATTCACAGAGTTGCCATGAGCCAAGGCCACTTGAGGGCAGCTAACAACAACAACAACAACAACAATTGTAGTCAAAGTGTTAAAACATTTATTATTAATATGTCACTGCTTAACCATTAGGATCCTTTTGTTTCTAGTTGTCAACATTACTTTCCCCCTCATTTGATCTTTGTTGGAAACAATAGCTTTTCCCCTCCTGCCAGTGATCATCTTACCTACTTCAAAAATTGTAGAAACAAACAAGGTAAGTACATATACATTTCATTTCAGAAAGTACTGGTTTAATTTGAACCAACCTGGGAGATAGGTACAAAAAGTACTTGGTTATGCTGGCAGTTTCCAGGAGTTGTGTTAGGATGAAGAAAACATGTGGTTCTCCAAAATAAAATCTATTTGTGCAAGAACAAACTCTGACAGGTTTCCCCCCCCCCCCTCAGATGGAGCCATTCTTAGGACCTTATCACACAGGGTCCCAAGCAGAAGATATCCAAAGGCAATCCAAAGCTAAAACGTTTTTCCTTACCTTGTGTCCACACATATCCAAAGGCAATCCAAAGCTAAAACGTTTTTCCTTTCCTTGTGTCCACACAATATCTGAAGGCAATCCAAAGCTAAAACGTTTTTTCTCCCCCTGAACCGAAGTCAAAGGGGATCTTTTGACATTCGGGTTTTTTGGGGAAGTACAGCTGGGAGGAGGGCGAGGTGCAGAAGGGAGCCGCCACCTCTGCCTCCTCCATGGCCAGAGCCGCCTCTCAGCCGGTGCTTTGGGCTGGCTGGAGGCCTGGCAAGTGTCGGAGGGAGGGCGAGGTGTGGAAGGGAGCCTCCACCGCTGCCTCCTCCGCGGCCAGAGCCGCCTCTCAGCCGATGCTTTGGGCTGGCTGGAGGCCTGGCAAGTGTCGGAGGGAGGGCGAGGTGCGGGAGGGAACCCCCGCCACCGCCGCCTCTGCCTCCTCCAGAATGGCCACGGAAAGGCCATGTAAAGACCGCGGAGGTTAGCCACTTCGGTTAGCCTTCGCTTATTTTTTGCTTCCTGGCCAGCGTTTGATAAGGCCCTTAGACATGTCGCTGGGAACACAGTGGACAAATCACACCAAAAAGAGGAGATAAAATGAATGAAGGAGAGAGAGAGAATCTTTTATTTGCATCATCCACAAGCCATTTTAATAGAAACAGTATCCTAGTAATGTTAAAAGTTCAGTTTTATAATACTCATGAACCATTATAGTTAAATGAAGTCTATATTATATACCAGGGGTAGGCAACCTTTCCCCTTTAAGGGCCGAGGGACTTCAGCTCCCAGAAGCCTCAGTCATGTTGGCTAATAGACCCATGTTGGCCAATAGCTCCTGGGATTCTGGGAGCCGAAGTCCCTCGGCCCTTAAAGGGGAAAGGTTGCCTACTCCTGTTATATACAAACCAAAACATTTTGAAAGTTTTAGCAAATCAGGGGTGCATCTACACTGTAGAAATAATGCAATTTCGCACCACACCACATAGCTTCATCCTATTGTTGCTGTTGTTGTTAACTACATTTAAGTCGATCCTGACTCATTTGCAACCCTGTGGGTGAGACATCTCCATTCCACTGCTCTGCTTAGTCTTGTAAATTAATATCCATGACCTCCTTACTAGAGTCCATCCATCTAGCATGCAGTCTTACTCTCTCTCTCTGCATCCCTCCATCTCACAAAACTACACATCTCAGGGTTCTGTAGGATGACGTTCTGTCGAACTGCATTATTTCTACAGTGTAGATTAGTGATTCCCAAACTTTGGTCTTTCAGATGTTTTTTGCTTCAGCTCCCAGAATTCCTGATCGTTGGCCATGCTGGCTGGGGCTTTAAGAAGTTGAAGTCCAAAACAGCTGGAGGACCAAAGATTAGGAATCTCTGATGTGGATGCACCCCAGGACTCAGAAAACCATGCTCAGACTCTAACACACATAACCGTCCATCCCTACTAATGCTCCCTGGTTGTGTGGATCAGTCTTGGACACTCATTGACACTCGATTGAGTGGCTACCAAGCTCCTCTCCAAGTCCTTTGCTATTGTTCAAGAAAAGTCTCCATTTCCTCCTGCTTTGGATTGACAATCTGCACATCACACAAATCCATACAGCCTGAAGTGTGAGTGCAGACACCCGTTTATTTCTTCCCGTTGATTCTCCAGGCTTTATTTAACCCTTTGAGTTAACTGGTGTGGAAAGCAAGCCTTGAAATACTCTTGAATAAACAGTCATCTGCAGACCTCAAGCATTTACAACATGTGTAAAGGAATTATTTTTAAAGGATTAGGTGAGAAGGAGTGAGCTGAGGAGGGGGAGACTCTCCTCACATTTTGTTTGAAAGCCATTTTATTTCGCCACATGCTATTTCTGCTTCATAAACTCTCCTTTAAACATTCAACAACCTGCTAAATTAATATATACTGTGCTCTTTCTTTAATGGGCAGGGGAACTTGTCTCACAGCAGTACATTTGTTCAGTGCGGCTTTGAAAAAGCACTGCCTGCCATGTGAGGGACATCTGCTCACAAATGAATGATTGTGCTTTTGATTCGGAGCAGCACCTTCGCTTTAAATGCTGGCTGCGGATGAAAGGAACAGATTGCTGTGGCACCGCTTTTGTGAGGATTCCTCTCCCCAGCATGTGGCTTTATACATTATTGAGAGCAAATCCACTTTAGGCTACCACTCGTGCTGCACTCATTTTTGGCAGACTGGTTTTTTGGGAGGGATGTCGGAGTAGCTCAGGTTTTTTGACAGGCAGGATAAAAAACAGACAGTTAGGAAGATGAAGCTGATAAATTATTTACAGTCTTTAATTGTCATTGCACAAGTTTATTAACCATCAGGGTTACCTAGGAAGGGAGGCAGCCGCTATTAAGAATCCACTGCCATCTTTTTAATTTTAAATGTTTTGACAAGAATGTGTTGTGCTTTGTTTTGTTTAAAGAATAATCCTTTGATATATTCTCTGTGAGGATGCCAGGGTTGATTTTGGCTCAGCACTAAACTTCCCATGCATTTGATACTGGAGTTACTGAGTGCGGAGATTTTATTCCTCGCCCCTTAATCTTGTCAATTTATTTTTAATTTCACCAAAATTCCATGTATAAATCACTAGTAATCACATGGTTTCCAAAGAACTGTAT
Source organism: Phrynosoma blainvillii (assembly GCA_026167975.1). NCBI lineage: Eukaryota > Metazoa > Chordata > Lepidosauria > Squamata > Phrynosomatidae > Phrynosoma > Phrynosoma blainvillii. The sequence goes on along the minus strand of JANUYF010000007.1, from coordinate 6,746,438 downwards.
ATGCATATTGTATATGATATCTAGGGCTTTTTTAAAAAAAAAAAAGTTGTAGAAATTGATGAATCTTTTCATTTTGTTTTCTTGCACATTTGAATTTTTCAAATCTCAAGTTCTTTCCGCCTTTTGAACTGGAGATATTTGCAAACAAGCTGAATGAAATGTACACCCTTCTGCACCAAGTAAATAGAGACGACAAAGGAATTCTTAGCATGGAGGAGATTTGACTGCCAGTATATACCAGTTCAAGATAAGATGAAAATATTAATTTAGTGCTACAACTATGAGTGAATAGACAAGGATAGCAAGACTTTTAAGAGTTAAGCACTCAAAGCCATGAATCAGCCACAGTGAAACAAATAGGTCAATTTTACTTTCATTTGAGTAGGTTGTTGTTGTTCTTGTGTGCCTTCAATTCTGATTTATGACAATCCTAAGACGAACCTATCACTGGGTTTTCTTGGCAAGATTTGTTTAGAGCAGGTTTTGCCTTTACTTTTCTCTGAGGCTGAGAATGACTTTCCGAAGCTCACCCAGTGGACTATCATGGCCAAGTTGACATCAGTTTAAAGCAAACATAGTTTAAAATTCACAGCAGATAAAAGTTTAAAAAGCAATCAAACCATCATAAAATTGAAACTACTTACATGCATAAACCATTTTAAAAATAATAACAACAAAAAGTCCAGTTCATTATTACAAGGTCTGTTTCCCCTATAAAAAAAATCAATTCCTCAGAGTCTGCCTGAATAAAAAAGGGTTTTACCTGCTTGCAGAAAGATAGTTTAAACCTCAAGTTCTTTCCTTCTGTTTTTAGGAAGAAGTGTGCTAATTTTGGTCCAACCTTATAGATATGCATACTTGACTATTTCATCCTTACATGCCAGGCCAAATAATTAAAGTAGCTTTTGCCACACCATGGGAGAAAAATGAATATTCCCCTACAGTATTTTCTCCCTATTCCAACATCACAAAGTGTTATACAGGAATTATCCTGCAGATAGGGGTTTTGTTTTGTTTTGTTTTTTGCACAGAAACTCTTTTTTCTGCATGTTTTCTATTCAGGAAACCCATTTTCTGTGCAGAAAAGAGGTGAAGTTTTTTGCCCCCAAACCCATATTTACTGTGCAGGATAATTCCTGCACAACATTTTGGGATATCGAATACAATGAGAAAATTGTACAAAATCCTCACTGTTTTATTATTCTTTCTGAAGGGAGGTTTCCAACTGTTAGAAAACCCATTTTTCAACCTGGGAACAAATAAGTGTGAATGTTCATTCTGCCTCTGTTCCTGAGTACATCATGCTGTAGTGATTTGAGCATTGGACTGTGACTCTGAAGTACAGGGTTCGAATCCCAGTTTGGCCATGTAAACCCACTGGGTGGCTTTGGGCAAGTTACACACTCTCAGCCTCAGAGGAAGGCAAGGACAAATCCCCTCTGAAGAAACTTCCCCCACAAAACAACAACAACACCCCATGACAGGTTCACCTTAGGGTCACCATAAGTTGGAAATGAAGGCACACAACAACAACAAGGTTGCCAGAATAATGCACCTTCCTGACCCTTACACACTCCCTCAAAGGGCCAGAGCAAATGGACAAGAAAAAGTGGTCCAAAACCCGCTGCCTGCATGGCCCCTTCCTTGCATAGGCTGAATAAGCACAGGTCATCTGCATGGTGCAGCGTCAAGTGTGCCACTGGGTAATTTGTCGTTATTGCCTCCCCACCATACATGCCGCACTATCACACAAACACACCGCCGGGGACCCCCAAAGAACATCCCACATCTGCTCAGATGCCATCCCAGTGCATGGCCGCCCATTTTGATCAACTACACAGTTGCACATGTGATGCTCCACCAGTATAGGGCATCGGTGTGCAAGTGATACATTGGCAAAGCACAATCATAGAGGCCCCCAATACATGCCCTCTTCACCCTTCTTCACTCCATGCCCCCTATTGGACTATCTGGTTTGTTTATGTTGTAATTATGTTCATTCGAGTTGTCATGCTTTAATTTCTTGACTTTGCCGCAGCTCCACACTCACATCAGGGTTTTATATGCAGGTGCGAAGATGCACATTTCCATCTTGTGTCAGACTATCCCAGCTTTCTTTTTGCTCTGTTTTTTAGCCTCAGAGTGCAGCTTCACTCCAGTTTCTAGCTGCTTTCAAGGCATGCGTTGTCTGATCGCCTCTTCTTCCACTTTATATGCCCATTTGTTTCACTCTCATAACCTTAAGGAGAAAGAGGGCTAGGTCCATGAGCCATCAAGGGAGGCAATGTGTAAAAGGATAGCTGTCCCACTAGAGTACTGATGGCCAATTGCATCTGTCCAGAAGATGTTGGACAACTCTCAGAAGCCCTGGTCAGCATAGCCAGTGGTCCATTAAAATTTGCAGGGCTACAGTTGCATTTCCCCTGTGCTACAGTATGGCAAGTATTCACCTTATCTTCTGTTAAATTCTCTTTAATTTTCCTTTCTTTCCTAACATATTTTAGCTTTATCTTAGAAATGTAAAAGTAACAGGCATGGCTCTTGTTACTTCTAATTTTTGTACAGCATCCAGCAATTTTAAGCATGTATGTTGCTACTATTGAAATTATTATTATCTCGTGAAGTAGTTATCCATATATATATATATATATATATATATATATATATATATTCACCTATCTAACCCCGCCTTTAACCAACAATCCACTTTCCACCTGAAAGTGCACTCCGGCTGTCTTTGATGAGCGTATTTGACTGCTTCTTTCCTTATGAGCAAATTCGAGGAGAGTGGGTGTGTTTATTCAGTAGCAGTTTGAAAAGCCTTTCAAGACTTGCTAATATATTCTTGCCTGAACCCTCACAGACAGCTGCCTCCTTCATCAGATGGCACTTTCTCCAGAAGGTTGACTAAAAGCATTTAAATGAATGGCAACGTGTGGTTTTTTAATTTATTTGTTTTTTTGCCTGGAACTGCAGATGTCATTGTGGACTTAGCTTGCGGAACTGCTTCCACTTCTCTGCATGCTACCCAGTAATATAAACTAATGAGATCCTTTTAAGATCTGCCCACATCGTTGAGGGGGAACCACCTATTAATCTGTCATCTTTGAATATGATGAGAAAATTAAGACCACCATGCAACCATGAATTTGAAAATGAAGAAGGCAGTCCTAACCCATTAAAGCCTGGGTAAATATTACAGCTGGAAGGCACTCTTTGGTGGAATATGGCTACTGGCTGGAAAGCATTTAATTTTGGGAGGCTTCAGCAAATCTGTTGTGGTTGTGCTAGAAACAGAATTCTGCTAGGGGTTTATCAAAGGAGACGATCTAAGAATTTGGCCATGCATACTCTTCATGCAGTCATTTATTCTTATTCCAATGGCAAGGAGTAATGACTCTTCTATGGAAACTGTGGTGCTCCTTTTTCAGCATTAATATGTAGGTTCAATATCTGAGTCCAGTTCCAGAGAACAGAGAACAGGAGATCTTTCTGTCTTTTTTTGAAGAGACTATGTTCAGTAGAAACTGTTAATTTTCTAATTAATCTTAGGAAATTAGGTGCCACAAACACATCAAGGTGGAACTTCTCATGAGGGCAGTATTTGAAAAATGATGTAATACTTTATCAGCTTGATACCAGAAGTATGTTTCTATTTTCCCCTGGAAATATGGTGTTCTACATATCTGAAGTTGCTCCTTTACCCAGCTTCTTCTTCTTCCTCCAAGTCTTATCCAATACATCCTGCATATACATTAAAGAGAGTGATAAAATCCACCCTTGTGTGACCTCATTGCCTCTTGGAAATTATTCTGTTTCGCCTCATGTATTCTGAGAATGACCTCTTGTCCAGAATATAGGTTATATTTTAGGAAAATCAGATGTGGTGGCACACGTTGTTGTTGTAGTTAAGAGTGAAACATAATTTCTCATGTTATATGCTATGAAAGACTTTGCTATAATCTATAAAGCACAGTATGCAGAGAGATCTTGTAGCACCTTTGAGACTAACTGAAAGAAAGAAGTTGGCAGCATGAGCTTTCGTAGACCTCTTCCTCAGATGCTTTTGGTGGAGTGGAAGCCAGGGACAGACATATATATGCCCTTGGTATATGTTAATTCAAATTCAAAATCCTTTGGGTATGGAAACTAGCCTGCAGGTGGGAAGAATAGATGAGTGTAGGATGCCCGCATGGAGATGGGGTCAGATAGTGTTGAAATGTGTGTAGTGAGCCAGGAAGCCATTGTCCTGTTCAATCCATTGCTGAGGGACTGCAGTTTATGGCTGAACTGCAATTCTGCTATTTCTCTTTCCAATCTACCTTTGTAGTTCTTTTGTTCAAGGACCGCTGTTCTGAGGTCTGAGATGGAATACCCAGGGAAACTGAAATGTTCTGCCACCGGTTTTAGAGTATTTCCATCCTAATGTCTGATTTATGTCCATTTATGCTCTGGTGTAGGGACTGGCCTGTTTGCCTGATGTAGAGTGCGTATGGGCATTGATGACATAGTGTGGCAAAAATCACATTGGAGGATGAGCACGTGAAGGTCCCCCTAACTTGGAGATAATGTGTTGTTACCAAAGGTGAAGTAATTGTGTGTGAGTACAAAGTGGCAGACCTTGGTGGCTAGGTTTGATAAGTTCCCATCTGGAATGATGTTCCTGATGGCTTGTATTCCATTTTAGTGTGGGATGTTGGTGTACAGGGATTCCACATCCATTGTGGCTAAGATGATGTTTCTTGGAAGATTGTGGATGGATTGTGTCTTCTGTAGGAAGTCTGAGATGTCCTTCACATAGCTGGGAGTGTTGATGGCATATGATTTAAGGATATTGTCCATATGTTTGGAGGCACCAACTGTATGTTTTCCAATGTTGGAGATGATGGGTCGTCCAGGGTTGCCCTGTTTATGTATTTTGGGTAATAGGTAGAATGTGTCTGGTCGGGACTCCTTGGGTGTGTCAATAAGAATTTGATTTTGTGCCTCCATGGGAAATTCCCTGAGCAGCCTGTGTAACCCCTTCCAGTATTCCTCTGTTGGATCGTTAGATAGGTAAAATGTGGTGTGGGATAGTTGCCTCTCAGCCTCCTGTATGTAGGCAGATCTGTCCATGATGACTACCACTCCTCCTTTGTCGGCCTCTTTGATGACAATATTAGGGTTGTTTTTGAGACTGTATATGGCATCTTGTTCCTTGCGACTGAGATTCTGTTGTAAATTGTACCTCTTGTTGATTATTTCTGTTTGGGTATGGCAGTGGAAACATTCTATGTAGAAGTCTAGTTCTGTGCACCAGTCATGTGGAGTTTTTCTTTTCCTGGGTCTGAAGTATATTGCTGTAGTTTCTACAGTTGTGTTGAAGAGACAGGGGTGATCCTTGTGGTAACAACATATGCCTCCAAGTTAATGGCACCACCAAGGGCACACAAATGACACCACAATATATTAATATCTTCATGGCTGACCTAGAACAACGCTTCCTTAACTCCTGCACCCAGAAACCACTTTTTTACCTGAGGTACATTGATGATATCTTCATAATTTGGACTCATGGAGAAGACTCACTCAAGACTCACTCACCAGAGTTTCAACAACTTCCACCCCCCACCATCAACCTCAGCCTGGAACTATCTACAGAACAAGTTCACTTTCTGGACACCAGAGTGCAGCTACAAAATGGGCATCTAAGCACCACACTATATTACAAACCCACGGACCGTACACATGCCTCCAGTTTTCACCCTGAACACACCATGGAGGGCCATAATCTACAGCAAAGCCCTCCAGTGCAATCACATCTGCTCAGACCCGCAAGATAGGGATGCCAAACTCAAGGATTTACAACAAGCATTCCTCAGACTACAGTATCCACCACATGAAGTTAAAAAAACACACATCAACAAACAAATAAACAAAGCAAGCCTTGTACCCATGACTGAACTATCACAGAACAGTTTGAAGAGAGAAAATGACAGAACCCCATTTGTGGTCACATACAGCTCCCAATTGGGACCTCTCAGGCGCATCATCAGTGAACTACAACCCATTCTGGACAATAATGCTGCTCTTTCAAGGGCTCTTGGTGGCAGACCTTTACTTGGCTACTGACAGTCTCCAAACCTTAAACAGGTACTCACCCACAGGAAGACACATGACACAGATGGGGACCCAGGTACTAAGCCTTGCTGCAAACCAAGATGCCAATTCTGCCCAATTCTGCGCTCTGACGACGTACTTCCGCTGCAGCGTCCGCACACGCTGCAGCGGAAGAGACTCAGAAGGTGTGCCCAATGCCTCTTGCGGCACACCTTCAGTGTTTTGCGGAAGGAGTGCTATTTTAGCGCTCCTTCCAGGGCCTGAGAAGCTGCAGATTGGGGGCGAGGAGTGCGGCTACCTCGGCCCCAATCTGCAGCTTCCCGGGGCGGCCCACGGCCACCCGTCTGCTTAGGCCCTTAGTCTCAAAGGTGCTACAAGATCTCTCTACTTAGTGATTCTACAGACTAACACGGCTATATCTTTGAATTCTATAAAGCACAGGTTTATTTTCTTCTAAAATTCTTGACATACCAAAATTCAACATATTTTTGCCATATGATCCCTAATGCCTCTTCCATTTTTAAACTCAGCTTGGATGGCTGGCATTTCTCCTTTTGTAAATGGTAAAATGAGCTATTGTGGCACACTTTGATCGTATGATATTCTTTCTCGTAAGATTTTCAGCCTCACTTTGCTTACAAGGGGGATCAGTACAATAGTCTAATGGTTACTTCAATCCTTGAAGTTCCCTTTCTTGGAGATTGGAATGTGTCTTTCCAGCCTGTAGGCCATTGTCTATCCCCATTCCCACATATTTGTTGGCACATTTTTTTTAGAAGTTGTATGGACTAGTCTCTATAGCTTAAAGCAGTTAATCAGGTATGAAGAGTTTGAAGAGTTTTGTCTGTCATCCCCTGCTTTAACTGCCATGCTATAGAATTATGGGATTTTTAGAGCTCTGGTGCCACAACAAATTACAAATCCCAGGATTCCATAAGATGATGTCATGACAGTTAAAACAGTGTCAAACTGCATTAATTCTGCAGTGTGGCAGTAGCTATAGATTTATTACTGGGTGGGTGGTGGGTGGGATAATAACATCAATATACCTGCTCAGATTTATTTTTAATGAAGATTGCTGAGATAAACTGAAGTACTCTTAGAATCGAGGGACAATGCTCTAAGTACTCTAAGAACCAAGGGACAGTTAGACATTATCCTAATGGTTCCTTTATTTCTTATGATTCTTTGAAGTTTTTTTAAAATGCATTTTACGTTAAAAGTGTGTTCAGTCTTGTGTAGTCAAGGCTACATGCCTAGCAGCAGAAATCTGAGCATTTGCTGCTTTCAGAACTGTTTTTTTTTAAATCTAGATTTTTAAAAAGGCTGGGGGGAAAAATTAAACTCAAAAATATTTCTGTTATTCATTGAATTAATGACAAAGCCCTTTATCTGGTACATCTATTTTCAGCTTCCATTTTATTGCGTCCAGTGTTCTCTTGCAATCAAAGGAGTCTAGTTGGTGGATCCCCAAGGACCCCCAAGATACACAGTGAAAATGTAAAACTTCTATTTCTAAGTGAAATTCCTTCTGGTTTCTTTTCCTTCTTCTTTATAGCACAAGGTTCTTACACTCAGGAGAGACGATTTGAGAATGGTGTGTGATATTGACAGTACTGAAAGTTTAACTCTGGCAAAGTACAGTACAAATAGACAGAAACACATTTGGAGAAAAGATTAATTCAGTCCCAAGGCACTGATATGCTCTTACAGTTTTTTCAGAGTTCTAAATCTCAAGGGAGGTTCCGGAGTGTTGCTGTTTCCAATGAGACCATATGACTGGCAAGTATATGTTAAAATCAAAAAGTGGCTTCACTTACAAGAGGAATGGCTCTGGTATCACAAAGGGATGAGGTGAAGGCTTTGTAGGTGTTCATCAGAACATCTGTAGAGAAGGATCTTGTGCAGATGCTTCTTTACAGGTCTCCCAGGTATGTGTAGACAAGCCCCCACATGAAGATCTGATTGTGTTTATAGAGTGCTACTAAAACATAAAAGGATAAGGCAGGGCTCCGGGTTGTGCAGTGCTGTTTTGCTACATTCACTCCTAAGTGGTTAAATCTCCTTTTCAGACATTCACCTGTAACATGGAAAAACATGGAAAGGACGGGAATGAAGCCAGAGGACATGCCTCTGGCCTCTTTTATTTGTGTACAGAAATCAGTTCCTGGATACATTCTCATCTAAAAATGGTCTGATCAGAACTTGAGAGTTACTAGGCATATACTTATTTGCTAGTTTTCTTCTTGAATGAAATAATCAGTACTTGAGCAATTTCTCTGTGGAGAGGTTCAACTCAGTTCAACTTTATTACGGTCATAGACCAGCACAGGTAATAAAATAAAAGGGTACAGAATAAAAGGAGATAAAAACAAGTTAAAACAAGGGGGGGAAGAGTATTTAAAAAGATCCTTTTAAAAAACAGTTAAAATCAAAATTAAAATCCAATATGGCAGAGCAAGATTGGTGCTAGCCTACTGCGGAGATCATTGGCTGACATATTTTAACCGTAGCTGCACAGAATATCAGAATTGAGGTATCGCATTCCCACAGGCTTGGCAAGCTAAAAGACATGGCACAAAAAAAGAAAAGATTTGAGAGGAAAAAAGAAGAACATGGGATATCAAGCATTCTTTGTTTGGTATGAAAGTTCAGCAGATGATAAGTTCATTTCAGCAGATAATACAGATATACCTCATTTAATAAAGTAGATCATGTTGTTGAACATTACCAGATATACTCATGTATAAATTCAGGAAAAAAAATCACAAAAATTTGACTCCAAAACCCTGAGTCAACATATACATGGGTCAGTGCTGGAACAGGGAATAAGGCAATGACTTGAATCCCATTTTGGGAGAAAGGCAAGATATAAATTTCTAAAATAAAATAAAATAAATGAAAATAAACAAAGGAAGATGCTCCTCTTGGCATGGTAGAGTATGGAAGCAATGTTCCAACCCCATTGCCCGTCCCTTGCCCAAATCTGAAAAAGAAAGTCAGCCTGCCCTCCTTCTTCACCTTCTTTTTTGGCCCAAGTGAGGTTCAATAGTAACATGACCAAAGAACATGGTGTGCCCACCATTTTGCACACTTGAGATGGAGCGTTAGTGACCATTTTTAGTAGTGGCCTCTTGTATAAACCTCATAATGTTTGGTAGTCTCTCTGCATAGAGGCTTATCCTATTCAAAATAGCCACTACAATCTCTCTTACCTATTTTCCTTGTGAAAATATTTGTCTGTTGCATGCCCCTAAATTTTACCCTCAACTTATCTGTAGTTCCTAGCGAAATCTATAATTTTGGCCCACTAAGCTGGGGTCGGTTTATAATGAGCATATATGGTACTTCTTTAACACAGAATTTGCTACCAGAGGTAGAGATCATGTGTATGTGACCAGATGTCATAACCACAAAAGAGGACGAGGCATTGCAAAATGTAGAACTTTCAAGAAAAATGTAGGACATTGCAAAATAAAGCTTAAAAATATTAATATAAATATAAATGCATACTTTTTAGTCATGCTCAGAGTGAAGGACATTTTGAAATTCCTCTTGGACAGAAGACTCAAATGTAGGACATGTCTTGGAAAAGGAGGAGGCCTGGTCACCCTGGCACATAGTTGTTGTTTTTTTTGTCTCTCTGTCTGGATTGTTTTTTAAGGTCATCTTGCTCATTAAATTGGTTTGTTTCATGCTAGAAGAGGAACCTATTGGGTTTGTTCTTTACACATATAATATGCATGTGTACTCTTTGCATTTCATTTCATTTCATTCTATTTTTAGTGCAAAAGCACATCTAGTTTTAAGAAGGCATTGTGTTTCTGCGCGGCAATACCACTAGGGGTCATTGTGGCTTGATTGTCATTCACAAACTCACTGGCTCTGTTGGAAGAATTCCTGTGCAATAAAGACACTTTGGAATTTGTATAAGGATGAATCATATTAAGAAACGAATAGATGTTGAATACCTTACAAGCGTTTAACATTCCCTTTTTTTTTCCCGGTCAAATGTGCTGTATGTATTTTGGATGCTTCCAGGAATCTGAAGGTTGCGAATTTACTTCGATTTTCCATTTGAAGTGTTCAACAGAATCAAATGTTTTACTTTGTGTCTGACTTAGGTAGGTTTGTTTCAAAAATCGTTTTTAGTTTGTGGTTATTTTTGCATTCACACTTCCCCTATGTAGGGGTCAAAATAGGGTTTGAAAATTTGTATTTCACAGGAGAGGAGGGAATTTGGGACAGAGAATTGTTGGCAGAGAAACCATTATAAGGTCGGCCCTTGCTATCCGTAGGGGATCCTTTCTGGATGCACACACACCGTGGACAGCAAAAAATGTGTATGCTCAAAACTATTGTTTTCAATAGGTGTACACATGCCCATTTAAAAAGCTGGAGCTTGACATCCGCGGAAGATCAAATCCATGGATGGCAAGTCTGTGGTTGGCATGGGCCCACCCTGCAATTTCTTCCAATATGTGTCCATTTTCTGAAGGACTAGGACTCTGAGAGACAAGAGTTCAAATCCCTGCTCAGCCATGGAACACCTGCAGGGCAAGTCACAAATTCTCAGCCTCAGAGGAGGGCAAAAACAAACGCCCTCTGAACAAATCTCACTAAGAAAACCCCGTGATAGGTTCACCCTGGGCTTTCTGTGAATAAGAAATGACTTGATGGCACACAACAAACTTTTTTCCTCAAAACAAATATAATAAAGTCATGTTGTTATTATTTTTGGCATCTCATGTAATTAGTCCACTGAAGTTTCTTATATCTTTCCTTTCTCTTCTGCTTTTGTTTTCAGCTGACAAAAAAATGTAAACCTAAGCAGTAAAAGAATTATGGTGTCACCGTGAATACTATGCCAGTTGCCAACATGAGTATTGAGATCCTAAAAAATAATATGAATTCCGTGATAGACAATCCCTGAGCTGTTAATTCCTTTCTTCTTTCTAGTCATATTCCAGAAAACAGCTGACTTCCAAAAAATAAAAAAATAAAAAAATTCCGAGTTCAGAAATATGGAGGGCTGGATTCAGTGAGAGTGTTTTTTCATATTAAAAGATTTTATTCACAAGAAATTGGAACAAATCAGTATCAGGCACACATCTTTATTTCTCTTTTACTGTCCTTTTTACACAAACTTCCAAAAAGAGATCAACTCTCCTAGACTTATCCCTGACCTAGTAATCATATCCACCCTTTGACCAACTACTTCTTTACACAAACAAATCTCAGCTTGCAACCAGTCTCATGGCAGAACACAGTTGGCTGCAAAACACTTCCAAATTTAGAACTGCTGAAAACTAGTCTTAACAGGAGTGTTATCTTGGATTCAACAGCAAGCTCAAATCTAATAATTTTTCATGATATCGTTTACTGATTCACATCATTCACAGTCTGCATGAATAACATGAAATGCCCCCAACTGTGGTGGTGATGTCTGAAATTGAAGGTTTATTGGAAAAAGATTCATATCACAGTTGCAAAGATCTTGAAAGTTAATTAGGAATTGAGATCAGAGATCTATTTTTTTTAAATATGCTCAATAAAATCCCATCACAAATAGAGAGAAAACATTGGCAAGTCCTACTTTACATGATAACAGCGGCCAGGATTCTTGTGGTTCAGAGATGGAAACAAAAGGAACTACCGACAATTGATGAATGGTTAATGAAGTTAGCAGAAATGAAAGAAATTGGCATTTTAACAGCCCGGTTGAATCAGAGAGATGCAGAGATTACGGAGACAGAGTGGTTCCCAATAATAATAATAATAATAATAATAATAATAATAATAATTTTTATTTATATCCCGCCCCTCTGCTAGGCAATCGGGGCGGCGTACAGCATTTCGAAACATCAAAACAAACTGGGTGGTGCTGGGCTTAGTTAGTGTCTCTCCCCCAAATGACATCAGATGGTAATGGAGGGAGGGCTCTTCTTCTTACTCTAGGCCCGATGGTGCTGGGCCCAGTGTCCTCTCCCCCAGATGGCACTGGATGGAATGGAGAGAGGGCTCTTCTTCTTACTCCAGGCCCAATGGTGCTGGGCCTAGTGCCCTCTCCCCCAGATGGCACTGGATGGAATGGAGGGAGGGCTCTTCTTCTTACTCTAGGCCCAATGGTGCTGGGCCCAGTGTCCTCTCCCCCAGATGGCACTGGATGGAATGGAGAGAGGGCTCTTCTTCTTACTCCAGGCCCAATGGTGCTGGGCCTAGTGCCCTCTCCCCCAGATGGCACTGGATGGAATGGAGGGAGGGCTCTTCTTCATACTCCAGGCCCAATGGTGCTGGGCCTAGTGTCCTCTCCCCAGATGGCACTGGATGGAATGGAGGGAGGGCTTAACCGAATTTTGCAATAGCAGGTGGAATTAGGATACAAGAATCAAAAAGTAAATAATTGTGAATCATAAGGAACATTTAGTTAGGAAAGAAGGAATGATAAATCCTGTGAGTACAGTGTGGATAAGAGAAAAGTAGTGAGTAATAATAAGACGGAGGAAAAATGTGTGTGATCAAAAGTGAATTACGCAGGAGATACTTAGGAGATATTAATGTAATTACAAAATTGTGATTTCATTGTGATTTGGAGATTAACGTTGTAGAATCAAATCTTATAAAAAATAAAGTTTTTTTTTAAAAAAAGAAATGCCCCCAACTGGCCACGGGGAAAAATAATCCCAATACCACATCTTAATCACATTGCTAAAATGCGTAGCAATATTATGTTTAACAACACCTGCTTGGTAGCTAAAATTCAACATAATACAGGTTAAGTCTATCTTATCTGAAATGCATAGAACCAGAAGTGTTTTGGATTTGGGGTTTTATTTTATTTTATTTTTTTATTTTTAATTATTATTATTTTTTTGGATTTTAGAATATTTGCATATACATAATGACATATCTTGGATATGGGACTCAAGTCTAAACTTGAAATTCATTTATAGTTTCATATGCACCTACTGCACATAGCCTGAAGGTAATTTAACACATAATATTTTTAATAATTTTTGTTCATGGAACAAAGTTTGTGTACATTGAACCACCAGAAAGCAAATTTATCACTATCTCACCCATGCAGACAAATTTGGATTTTGGAATGTTTTGAATTTTGAAATTCTGGATAAGGGATACTCAACCTGTAGAATTTCTCTGTATCACACCATCACACAACTGTTTGCTCAACCCAAATTTTATTGCATGCCATCTTTGCACTAATATTGAAAATGGGCAGTCACTAGTGCAAGGGGCCTTGTACTTTCACAACAGCCTGGGTACAGATTTACATTATTAACTAAGGGTGGATGTAGATGGGTGGCCCTGGCCCACCCTGGGAAACAGAGGATCGAGGCCAAGGCATCGGCCCTGATCCTCCCTTTTGCCGCTTTGGAAAGGAGCGCCAAAATGGCGCTCCTTTCAGAGGCGGCAAATAGGCTGCCCCAAGAGCCGCTGCATGGCTCTTTTGCGTCTTTTCCGGCACAGTGCATTAAGAGGCTGCGCTGTGATGATGTCTTCAGCATAGGGCTGGGGCGCCTGGCATGTGGCTGCTCCTCCCCTTCCCTGCTTCCAAGATGGCGCAAAGTGCCGCCTGTAGAGGCTTTAAGTTGTATTAAGAAATTTTGATCCAAACCATAAGTACTAAGAGCTCAGTGAAATTTTGTGTGTATGTGTTTGTGTCTTGTATCATCATCATCATCATCACCACCACCACCACCACCACCACCATCATCATCTTATATCCCGACTTTCTCCCAATATAGGGACTCAGTAAACTCATTCTCCACATGTGGATTCTTATGTAGCCAGCCATGTGGGAGATATTGGAAAGCTAAGATCATGGGGTTTGTAGCATTACAAGTAATAGGAGGGGGAGGCAGCGGCGGCGGCGGCAGCGAGGACCGAATATGGTAAGTGGGTATAAAATGTTGACTGACTATTGTGGAAAGTGGAAATGGGAACAAGGAAAAGAGAAATGGAATGGCTGCCAACGACAGTCCTAAAGAATGTATAAAACTTGGAATCGGTCTCACTTAATAAATGTGTTTATAATATGATGTCCTTTCTTAGTACTGAGACAAGAGCAAACATTCGTAGAAATCAAAAAATGGACAGTCCTTCCTCCCTCTCTTCCCCCTTTCTCTCTCACACACTCACACAATGATGGTGAAAATAGATACAGACTCTTAAAAGGTTTCAAAGAAACAATCCAGATTTACATGCTCAGAATTACAGTTACCAGATTGAAAACTGGAAAGGGTTCCTCTACCTCTAATGGTTGTTTTAAAAGTTTTATGCTTTAACTGATGTTATGTTCTTAATTGATGTACATTTGTTGGCCTGTAGTTCTCTACCTCAATCCATGGGGAGAGGCCCGTAAGAAATAAAGATGATGATGATGATGATGATGATGATGATACCGATACCAGTGTTGCTTGTCATGCAAACAGGTAACAAGCACCACCTGCTGAAATTCTTTCTTTGTCCAACCTTTAAAGTACTGATCCCCAAACTTTGGTCTTCCAGAAGTTCTTCACTTCAGCTCCCAGAATTCCTGACTGTTGACCGAGCTTCTGGGAGTTGAAGTCTAAAACAGCTGGAGGACCAAAGTTTGAGAACCATTGTTTTAAAGGTCCAGGAGTGGTTTCCAGTTTTCATTCTGGCAACCCTGATCAGAGTGCCATTGCCATGTAAAGTGAAAGAGTGTCAGTGCATATTCTTTAAAATCAGTGTTATTCCAGGTCTGTCTTATAAGCTTATCACGTTCTATATTAAAGTGACTAGCCTGATCCAGTTTAAAATTTAAAGCAGGTGGCATCCTGATATTATCAGAAGGATTTAACCACTGAAATCCGGGTCCCTCCCCACTCCAGCAGCCATTTTCTTAAGCTGGAAAACTCCCGATTTCGAAAAGAGGCACGCTGAGCACCCCTGGGAGCAGAGATGGACCCAGGATGGACCCGGGTGGCAATTTTGATGGCTAAATCCTTCTACTAAGATCAGGATGCCGCCCGCTTTAAATTTTAAACTGGATCAGGTAAATCGCTTTATTATAGAATGTGATAGGCTTCTTGGTCTGTGTTGGCAAGTGTTCAGTACCATCTATATCTGTACACTTATGCTTGAGCCAGAGAGAGGCATGCTAGTGAAGCAACAGAAGAGGATGTGTGCACATAATTGTCTATTTATGGATCAGCGAGTGAGAGAGAGAAATGATGGGTTAAATCAGTGATGGCAAATCTTTTTGAGACCGAGTACCCAAACCGCAACCCAAAACCCACTTATTTATCTCAAAGTGCTGCGTCCCTCTGGCTTTCTCATAATGAACTTTGGCAAATTCTGGGCTGGGGTGATGGCACACATTCCTACAGAGAGGGCTGTGAGTGCCATAGGTTCGCCACCACTGGGCTGAACGTTTAGGCACTGAGACATTAATGTTCCCCTATTAACATGATAGGTTTGCCCTAGGGTCACCAGAAACCAGAAACAATTTGAGGGCACACAATATACACACACAAACACAAACTTGTCTTTGGGCACACCGTATACCCCGGATCAGAGCTGTTTAACAATGACTGAGAGAACTCTTAGAGTAATATTTAAATCTTCCGCATCAACAATGCTATGGCTTACTAGAAAGCCATAAATGGCATATTTTGTTTAAAAAATGTTTGCATAGTCTTAATTGAAAGAGACCCCTTTGTAGCAGTTGTTTGTCTTACATCATTTTTTTAAAAAAAGTTTCTTGCCTCTCAACACCTGCCAATGGACCGAAAGGATACCGAAGTCATTTTACCCTACAGCTTCCATATCCCAGTATATTTCTTGTTATTCTACTTGAGTACCTCATTCAGACAGAGGTTGCCAATAAAGTTTATTGTATGAGCTAAGTGTCAATATGTGTAGTACCCCCTGCCTTGGGTGCTTGTAATTAAAATGCCATGGATAGTCTGGGAGAAGCATGAAAATTTGATGGCAAATTGATTTCAGGTTCATCTTGAAATTTGTCCTCAGCTGGACTCAATACTGCTGGCAGACACTGGATGGCTTTTGTCAAAAGAGTTTGCTGGGATGAGACAGAGGTGCCTTGATCTGAATATTAAATACAACACTGCTTATGACAATTTTCTTTTTTTGCTTAGGCCAACGCGCCTCAGGTGTGGGTTACTTTGTAATTATCATTATCTTTAACTCAACTCCTGTCTGCTTCTGAGGTTTGCCTGCTTTACTTATGTAAATAAGCCATGGGAATGTTAATGGAACATTGGAGGAAAAAAAGTAAGTTTGGTCATATCAAACTCCGATCTTAATTGCTAAGGTCCAAGCCTCTGATCCAAGAGATGCATCCAGAAACTCAAGTGAAATTGGCTAGAGATATAATGCAAAAGGGAAAGCAAGAAGCCATTGTGGATTTTCCTTTCTTAAAAAAAAATCCCACACATATGCAGCCAAATTCCCCTGGAAAAGAAACATTTTATTCCTTCAAGGTTTTCAGGAATATACATAAATATGCATTTATTTTCATTTAAATAAACAATTTCATTACAAAGGAAAAAAATATATATACAGTAGTGTCAAAATGCTCTCTGTTTATTAGACAATGGTTTCTTGCATTCTTATTCATACTTTCTTGCATTCTTATTCATTCATACTTTGGCATCGCTTCTCAGCCTTTTGGCTAAGATCAAGTGTGTAGTGTCTATCATACTTGGCCACATCATGAGAAGGCATGGATCACTAGAAAAAACAATAATGCTAGGAAAGGTTGAGGGTAGAAGAAAGAGAGGAAGACCACAAACCAGATGGATAGACTCAACTAGGGGTGTTATTATAAGAAAGGGCTTGCAGTATCTGGGCAAGACTGCAGTGGAAGATAGGGATTCTTGGAGATGTCTCATCCACAGGGCCGCCATGAGTTGGAACCGACTTGAAGGCAGCTAAAAACAACAACAACGAGTTGCATCCAGGAGCAATATTCGATGGTTTCAAAAGGGGATCATTCTAGCATCTCAGTGCTAACCAGAACTGTCTCCTTATGTCCTTGTGTTTATGAAGAAAAAATTCCATCAGCTTTATTGCTATGGTCATATTTGTTGTTGTTGTTGTTGTTGTTGTTGTTGTTGTTGTTGTTGCTGTTGTGTGCTTTCAAGTTGGTTCTGATTTATGGGGACCGCAAGGTGAAACTGTCATGGGGGTTTCTTGGCAAGTTTCTTCAGAGGAGATTTACCGTTGCCAACCTCAGAGGCTGAGAGAGTGTAACTTGCCCAAAGTCTCCCCGTGGGTTTCATCATATTGTTCCTATGAGCAAAATAACAACTCCTGTCCTGGTGATGTTCCAATAAGGCTTCTTTTGCACTGGAGAAATAATGCTGTTTGACACCACTTTAACTGTCATGGTTCAATGCTTTGGAATTCTGGGATTTTTAGTTTTGTGAGACAATTGGCCTTCTCTGTCAGAGAGCTCTGGTGCCACAACAAACAATGCATTCCAGAATTCCATAGCATTGAGCCATGACCATTAAAGTAGTGTCAAACCAGATTATTCCTGCAGTGTGGATGCAGTTTTCCACCTAGGCAAAATAAAGTTAAGAGCCATTGAGTTAGCCTATCTCTTATTTGTAGCATGGGGACAAACTATAAATATTATGGGGTAAAATGCCACAGCAGTGAGCCTTATGAAGAGAAAAAGGGGAAAAAGCCATTCAGCCTAGTAGGAGGGGTAGTTCATAACCAAATAGTTAATATTGTACTGGGATGCACTGTAGGAAGCTGATTGATGAGTGACAATATTATCAAGCCAAGTGGTTTTATTATTTTAGCTTGATGGATTTTTAAAGCCTGCGTCCAAGGACATTGTTTTATTCCCCCATCCGATATTTAAAACAACATTTTAACTGGCATATCACTCTGCAGGTTAACAAAGATCCAAAGTAATGTTGAGCTGAAAGATATCAAGTGAGAACTTGTGGCTCGATGGGGAGGCATAATTTGGGAAGCATCAATTATTTGATGGCTTGGGGAGATTTACCATGGCAGTAGCCCCAGATATGATCATTCTAGGGAATTCTGTGCTTTAAAAATGCCTCCGTTTAGCATACTAATGTTAAAATTAATTTTGTGAAAGCAAATAAATCAAAAAGCCCCTCAAACTAGGTTTGTGTATTGGACTAGGACTCTGGGAAACCAGGGTTCAGATCCTTTCTCAGCCACGAAAACCCACTGGGTGACCTTGGACAAGTCGTAATCGTTTGCCAAGAAACCCTGATGATACAATTATTAAAAGTCAACGTCAACAACAGCAAATAAACCAAAGATCACAACTGCTGTAACTATTGTTGTTGTTATGTAAAGAGCTCTTGTTACACCCTTGAGGCTAACTGAAAGAAAGAAGTTGAAAGCATGAGCTTTTGTAGACTTAAGTCTACTTCCTTAGATGCATTTGGTGTAGTGGAAAGCCAAGGACAGATCTGTATATGCCATTAGTGTGTGAGAATGTCAGTTCAAATTCAAATTTGTGGTTGGGGTTGGGATTGATTTTATTGTATCGCATTTTATGTTAGAAGCCGCCCTGATTGCCATGCAGAGGGGTGGGGTATAAATAATTTATTATTATTATTATTATTATTATTATTATTATTATTATTATTAAATTCAAAGTGCCACTTCATGTGAATTGACATTCTCACACACTAATGACACATATAGTTCTGTCCCTGGCTTTCCACTCCACCAAATGCATCTTAAGATTTAAGTCTACGAAAGCTCATTCTCCCATCTTCTTTCTTTCAGTTAGTCTCCAAGGTGCTACTAGATCTCTTTTCACACTGATTTTACAGACTAAGGAGCTTATCACAAAGTTAAATAATATGGTTTACCTGATCCAGCTTAAAATTTAAATTGGGGGGCATCCTGATATTATCACGAGGATTTAGCTGCCGAATCCACCGCCCAGGTCCATCCCAGGTCCATCCCAACTCCCAGAGCTGTTCCGGTGGCCATTTTCTCAAGCCGGAAAACTCCCGGCTTCAAAAAGATCTGTGCTAAGCACCTCTGGGAACTGGGATGGACCCAGGCTGCATTCGGGCATCAAATTTGGTGGCAAAATCCTTGTGATAATATCAGGATGCCTCCCGATTTAAATTTTAAGCCAGATCAAGTAAGCTGTATTATTTAACTTTGCGATAAGCTCCTAACACAAGTATATCTTTGAATTCTATTGTTGTGTGCCTTTGTAACCCTGGGTTGTACACCTGGCCAAAAAAGGACACTCAAATGCCAATGTGAGTTTATGAATTAGCTCAAAAGTACTAATGCCTAGTGGTTGGGTTACTTAGCCTTGGGACCATATCCCTATGCATACCAAGTCCAGAGACCTTAAGAATTCCAGAGGCAGGTTTCCAAACAAGTAATGAGTTTCATTTTTAAGAGGGGAAATCAACAAATATACACAACATACAACCATGGACAACTCTCACAAAGACAAAGGGAAATCAAGGGTGTTAGATGGGGATAGAATAAGGTTTACAAGGAGATACTGCACCTGGATGGATCCAATTGCTGAGGGTCCTGGATGGGACGAATTCCTCAACTTCCATGGCACAGAGGGGTTGGGCAAGCTGCAGAGGAGCAGAGTCAAGCAAATTGAGAGCATGCTGCCAACTGCTAGACTAAGCTGAGGATACAAAGGGAGGCCACCAACATTTATAGGGCATTTCAGCCCTGGGGCAAAATTCAGTGTTGAAAAAACCAAATGGGGGTGCCCCCTTTGAAATGGGTTTGGATCACTTTGAAATCAGTTGTCCGAGCAGGCAGGTAACACTAGGGTGTGAAGATGGGTGATGGATAAACATTTCCAAGGCAAGAGGGATTACTGCGCAAGATAGTCAGAGTTGTTTACTCCTGGGCACCATCCATTGTCCTATAGCTATGGCTTTTTCTCAACTCCTCAAGAATGTCCAGAAAATGGGGCTCAATGCAACTCCTGTTGCTAACCTGCATTTGATGGAAGAATCAATGTAATGGCATCCACCTCAGGTTCATGAAGGACCATTTAACTGGCATTTTATTGCAATTCTGATATCAAGGAGGAGGAATCCAATTGGGCTAACACCTTCAAGGGTTTTTTTGTTACTTATGGTGACCATAGAGTCCTAAGGGCTTTTCTTGGTAGGATTTATTCTGAGTGGGTTTGTCATTGCCCTCCTTAAAGGCTGAGAGAGGTCAACCAGAGAGTTTCCATGGTCAAGTAGGAATTTGAATCCTGCTCTCCAGAGTCACCTCCTCAAACCACTACACCACACTTCCTCATGATAATTGTAACTATTATCACTCCTACGTATCGTCATCTTCCACCCCATCAAAAAAAAAAATCACCCTTGCAAATGTGGGGATGAATTTGGGAGAAGGAAACATTTTTGCTATGCCTTTATGTGATCCCAACCTCCACATTTGTGGGTTCATTCAGACTGGCCAAATAGAGAGGTAGGCATAATTGTCTTTCCTCTTGGACAAGTCATTTGTCATCTGCTTCTTAAAATTGCAGTTCTTATTTATTAGAAAGCTTTTCTGGCAAGTGATAGACAATTTTTGAGGCACTTTTTGTTTCTCCATTATACGAGCAAATGTGGGGATCTGTTTTCCCTATCAACATAGAACGACGCTTCATGTACAGCCAGTTGATCCAGTATTCTTGTAATGCATGTTCTTCCCATTCCAATGTTGTTTCTGTTACTCACTCTCCTTTTCTGTCCAGAGCTATTATATGACCTCCAGATCTTTTCTACATGGTTAGAAAGACATCTACATTAAGATATCATTGCTGTGTTCCTGTGTTTGATTAATATTTCATGAGCCGCGAGAGGAAATAGTATTTATTCTTTAGCAATGTAAATAAGTAATTCATCAGCTGTGATGCTGCTTCTTGCTTTGGGTAAAGCTGTGAGTAGACAATATTAGAGAAGCACTTTGAGTAAAGTGAATATTTTCAGCGTTTTTTATTACTTTTTTAAACATTGTGTGGTGAAAAATCTGCCAACACAAAGAAAAAAGCCATTTGTTTTAACCTAAACCGTGAACTCCAATGGCAGTAGTGCTGCTACTAAATAGATATCCCAATTGATAATTGTTTGTTTGTGTGTTAACTAAAATTTCATAGTTTAAGGAATAGTTCAGGCTGGTAATATGACAGGCAAAAATAATACGCCAATGCTCAAAAAGGATCCCCCCCCCCCCCCCGGAACTGATTTGGGATGTTGTTGTGACTTTGTTAATTGTTTTGTACTGCTTGAATTATATTGTAATGCAAAACATTTTTTGTTTAATTATAGATTTAAAATGGAATATAATATTATTGTAATTGTGTTGAAATTCTTGTTTGCAAATGTCTGCAATGAAGGAATGCCTTTAGTTTCATTCTGGGTGTGCATCTGTATTTGCTAAGAAAAAAAAATAGGTGGACAATTTTATGCTTGTTGGTTATATTGTACATTTTATTGATCATAGATTTGTTTTTTTTTTTTTAGAATTTTAAATCTTGGAAACCACCTTTTAATGTGGTTATTCTTCATTATTCTAATGTGACACAGGTTTGAGACTAATGAAATTGTTTTTTTAACAAGAAACATTTTAGCCTCTGTATAGTTGAGAGAGGGCTGGATAGGAAAATAAATGACAGGGTGGAAGGTTTGGTCTGCCCTGTCAAGAGATGATGCTCCATACCAAGGCTGTATCTGCACTGCAGAAATAATCTGCTTTGATACCACTTTAACAGCCACGGCTCAATGCTAGGGAATTATAGGAACTGCAGTTTGTGGTGGCAGCAGAGCGAGGCTGACTTGATGACAATTAACAAGAACAACAACTTGTTTCTTCTTCAGAATGAATACCCAGATGCTCTTTTTTGCTTTCAAAGATATGCCCAGAATGCTTGATCTCTGTCAATTGTAGCAGATTTTTTCCAAACTCTTCTTATGCATTATGTTTCTTCAAGTGTAGAACACCACTCCTTCTATGATATCGTTCCACCTTCCATTTTTTAAACATTAGTAGGGAAATGGATCAGTTTGTGAATGTTAACAACACACATTATTCAAAATTAAATTAGAATGTATTTTTTTAATCCTCTCAAGTTGTTCTGTCTGGACTCCTTAAGATGGAAAATGCAGTCCACCTTTCAAGTTGTGTTAGTACTTGCCATTTCAAGTTCTCATAGACTATGGTATTGATGCACATTGTTTCCTTTTGGAATTTGCATGCTACGTGGCGCCGACTGCAGGAATTAAAAGCTCCAATCCTCTCATAGGAGATAACAGCAACTAGAAATGACATATCCCATAACGCTAATTGTACTAAGAGAGCATGGATGACATGCTCATCTCAGGAGTAGGATTCTGTGGCAGTGAAGGCTAAATAATGCATCTTTCTGTTTTTGTAAATTAACAGCTTGATCGGTATGACAGAGTACTCACACACACACACACATACACACACACTGCACAAAAACTGAAAGGTAAAACCTGTTAAATCTGATGATACCGGAGTATTGCAGCCTTGTTTGTTTGTTTGTTGTTTTAAACAATAAACAGCACATCTATCAGTGCAATGGTGAAACTGATCTACACCCCATGTAATTTCTTCCATTTATTTGATTTGGGTGCCTTTTGGTGAAAACTTGCTTTCCTCTTGTAAAGCTGTGCTCACATGATTAATATTTATACAAGGTATTTGTGAGGAAGAAGGCAACCAAAGCATGCATTTAGCTCTACGACCAGGATCATGTCCCTCTCCCCTATTATGTTTCAACATAAATGAAACACCACAGTCCTTTCACATGTTTGGGACTATGGGTTATGCAAGATTCTCAATTGTCTAAGAGCCTCTATAATGGTGATGGTGAACCTTTTAGGCACCGAGTGCACAAACTAAATGGCCTTCCGGCACTGGGTGTTACCCCATGCCAGAAGTGAGACTTCCAGTGGGAATGGGACTTCTGGGGCAGGATTTCCAGGGTGGGACTTCTTTCTCCTTGCACCTCCAGAGAGGCAGCTGAAGGCCCAGGATGGCCGGGAGGAGGAGGAACAGGTGTGAACAGGAGGAACTCTGTGTGCCAGGGAAAATGGATTTGTGTGCCATCTCTGGCACATGTGCCATAGGTTCACCAACGTGGCTCTGTAATGTGAAGTCGAAGGCTTTCATGGCCGGCATCCATAATTTTTTGTGGGTTTTTCGGGCTGTGTGGCCATGTTCTAGAAGAGTTTCCTTCTCATGTTTCACCAGCATCTGTGGCTGGCATCTTCAGAGAATACTGGAATGGAAGAGAGTCGGTATATTGGACTGGTAGCCAAACCTTGTTTACTTTAAGGGTTTCTTCTTTCCTGTTGAAGTTGTCCAAATGTTTGTGGATTTTGATGGCTTCCCTGTGCATTCTGATCTGATAGTTGTTGGTGTGGTCCAGAATTTCAGTGTTTTCAAACAGCATTTTATGCCCAGGATGGTTTATAATGTATTCTGCTACTGCTGATTTTTCTGGCTGACCCAGTCTGCAGTGTCTCTCATGTTCCTTAATTCGTGTTTGGACACTGTGTTTGGTGGTCCCTATGTAGACTTGTCTGCAGCTACATAGTATGCGGTAAACTCCTGCAGCTGTGAGAGGGTCTCTCCTTGGGAACCCAGCGTTGAAGTCCCGAAAAGTCCCTAGACCTCCTAGTTTTTTGGTGTTTTTTTTTTAAGTTGGGCCAATTGTTGGGCCAACCTCCCAACTTCAGTTTTTATGGAGCACATGGCAACAGTGGTGGTGAAATGAGCAGCACCCTTTTAGGGACTGGGCTAAACGTGCAGGTTCCTTCTTTCCATTAGTATATTTGAACAGGCCTTTTGCCTAGTCCACATTCCAGAGTAATTCAGCTTCTTTTCATAAAATATGTTTGAGTTCTTGGACTTAACAATCCCCCTATTCCAACATTGTGCTATCCTTAGAATCTGTTATGTTAATCATCCTGTAAATGATGAATGATGTCTGGCTCTCATTCCACTTTTAGTTTGGACACAATCTCATAGGAGCGAGATTTTATTGTCTGGAAATCCTCCTAATGCTTCTTCTCTTTTGTGGTTTCCAGCCAAGGATTTGATGAAAGTGTTATCAAAATGACTGCTTTAGGCTAGCTGCCCAGCCAGGGTTGCCATTCCTAGCTGCTGTAATTTCTGGTTGAACCAATTTTGTTAAGATAGCCTTTGGATTTGATTCATGTGATTTAAATAATACACAATACAAGTTTATGTATCATAACTTCATGGATTTGCATTCAGTTTATGCACTGGAGATGCCCTATATATTCATTTTAGGATCCTGCCTAGGCGAACCACTTCTCTAAACATTCCACACTACACCATTCCCAAATGCTTTTATTTGATGAATACACAAGTATCTCCTTGCATGGCTTGGTTTGGAAGGTATTCAGGGGAAAGGCAGGGAACAGCAACAGACATCTCAGGACTTTTGTTACCTGCTGTCCCACATTCGCACTAGTTTAAGAACAGAAGTATACCAGTTTGATATACTTTCTTATCATGCTTTTCCTCACAATAGTGCTTTGCTGAACCATGGTTGTGTGATCTGTTTTCCACATAGCCAAATGCATGTTGGCAACTGAGCTTACTGCTCCTCCCAATGCATGGGGCTGCTGTGTGCACATTCATATATCAGATCCAAACTATTTTATTTTATTTTATTTTTATTTTTTTGGGAGCGGAGTGATTGTAGTTCAATTGCCCCCTGAAGCCCCATATGTTGCTATGGGAAGATATTGGCAGTCACAATCACTGGAAGAGAGTGAGGGAAAGGGGCAGAATCATGTCCACTCACACTATGTGACATCTTGAGAAATAGAACTGCAGCAGATGGGACCTGTTGCATGAAGGCAGTAATACAATAGCAGCGAGATCGAGAGCCTATTGACAGGTTTTGTCCATCAGTGAAAAGGTGCACTATAGTAACAAATGGAAGGCAAGGCAGTAGCAGAACTGAAATGATATTATGTGATAAGGACCAGCCAAAGACACTTGTATTCTGTTAAAATCCCATTTTTATAGCCTCATGTGAGCCTCTCAGAGCTTGATTCTGATTCTCTGTCTGGACTAATAACATGAGTTGCTTAATATTCAGTCAAATTGTCATTCTATCTACTCCAGTGTTGTCTGCCCCAACTGACTCAAGTGCTCTAGGCTTTCCATTACCTGTTTCTTGAGCATTTAAACTAGAAATACAAGGGTCTGAACCTGGGACTCCACTGCTCGCAAACTATGTGCTCTCCCACAGAGCTAATGGTTCTACCTCTCCATCTTGGGTCTGCCAGACATTATGAGTGGTTAAAGACCCATGGATGCAGCTGGATTAGGACATTCTTTTTTTTTACATACAAAAAGTTATTAATGCTTCCTTTTTAATAGAAAATTAAGTATGAGAGAACAGCCAAAGTATTTTCAATACTGTCCCTGAGGTTTATCGCATAGCTAAAATAAAGTGTGTTACCTGAATCAAATTTAATTTTAAATTGGGCTGCATATGGACCCTATCACAAAGATTTTGCCACCAAAATCACCGCCCGAATGCAGCCCAGGTCCATTCCCACTCCCAGACACCTCTTTTTGAAACCAGGAGTTTTCCGGCTTAAAAAATGGCCACCGGAGCACTCCTGGAAGTGGGGATGGACCCGGGCTGCATGTGGGCTGCAATTTCAGCAGCAAAATCTTTGTGACAGCGTTTGGATGCAGTCTGATTTAAAATTAAATTCAATTCAGGTAAAATACTTTATTAGCCATGTGATAAAGACCTCTGCATTTTCTAGGAATAAGCAGTGGAGTCCGAGCTCTGCATCAGGTGAATGCTTCCTTTGCCAATGGCATGAGTTTCTATGTGTATTTTACTGATAATTGTCTTTCTGCCTGCACTATAAACAGGAGAGCCAATGGGTGAGTGTCGCTTGGCCACCGCTGCTATGATTACAGTTTGGTAATGAAGATAAAATGACTGTAATGATGACCTTTCTGTGCCTTTGTCTGTACAATGCCCTTCTCTTTAACTGAACACCTTTCAAATGAACACATTCTGAACTCTTGAACTGCTCATTCTGTTCACTGAGCATATTGCTCAATCTGCACTTCATCACAATGTGTCTCCAAAGACTCTGTGTTTCTTTACATGTGATGCCTAGATGAGATCCCCCTGCCTCCGAACACTTCAGTAGTCAGAAATTGGATTGTGAATGGTCTGCTATTCATATTGACATACAGGACTATTTCAGCTCTAAATTAGGAATTCTTCACGAATAGTATCCAAAACAAGAAAATTATCTTGTTTCATACAAATAAGCTTAATGCCATTCTTCTTCTGCTTGCTCAACTAAGCCTAACAGTTTCATTTTCAAAGTTCTAGGTCATGTTTGCTGCATGTCATCTTTTTTCATAATTACTCAGAGTTTGTCTCCTTGGTCTTCCTGTGTCCTGTTTACATGACACAGGGCCAAAACTCCAAATTGGGTTTAGCCTGTTTTCACTATGCCTGCACCCAATTCAGAGCTTCCTCCCCATTACCCATATTTAAATAACTCACCTTTTGCTGTAGGTTTTTGGCATGCATTGCAGTAGCAGTGGCAACAGCTGCCTTCACTCGCAGTCCCTGCCTGAGCTGCCCAGCAGCAGCACTTTGGTACAAGTCTCTCTGATGTCAAAATGTGGCACCCAACATCCATAGTGTGGCTGGGTGCCTCATTCTGATCTTTGCAGCGGTGCTGGATGACGGACGGGATCTGCATGGGAAGGCAATCAACCATCATTTGAAAACTCAGAGCAAAAGAGAACAGGTAAGGGGCAAATTTGGGGGGAATTTTGGGCCAGAATACCAGTGTTGTGGCAAGTCTAGACCTGCCTTAGAATGTCCCAGACAAGTGTACATGTTGAAAAGTCCTTTAAAAGTATAAAAATAATAGAAGATATGGGATGCTCACCTGGCAGAGCTGCTTTAGCTGTGGCAGTGGCATTACTAGGGTGGTGCACCAGGTGACACCACTGCTCCTCAAACACCTATTTTTGGGCAGAAACAGGTTATGGCATTCACCTGCTTCTTTTTAAAATGATTTAAGAGATGGTGGGAATGGAGTGGAGTGCAGCTCACTGGGAGGAGAAAGGAGAGGCTCCAGAATTTTTTAAAATTAAAATTTCAAATTTCATAATTTTAATTTAAAAATAAATAAGGACCTAACTATAGCGGAAGAGGTTAACTAGACTTAGAGATGTTGTCAGACATCTGTGAATGTCTTGTATCTTGAGGCTTCCATTTGGAACGTGGGAAGCTTTCAGTAACACCGTGAAATACAGAATGCAAAATGCATTCTCCATTTATTTTTTAAGATAAAGCATTCAAGGGGCGAAAATGATTCAGTCAATCCAGACATCAGATACTAAAGAATCCCTTCTGTGCTTGTTCCCATATAAATGATTGCATAGGCTTCTGTTCCTCTTGTTGCATTTATTACACCTTTATTGTACTCAGTAGCTATGAGTCAAATTGCTGCAAAATTGTACATACGTGCTAAGTAAAAATATTGTTAAACTTTTCTCAGCGTTTATTGAGCAGCAGACCAATATCATTGGGACCTGGAGCAGACAATCCATTATCCAGCAAATGCACCTTTCCTCGCCTTGGGTGGGTGTGCGGGGGAGACTCTGTGGCTGTAGCTATTTCAGGTTCAGAAACCATTTAGAGCTCAGGTGACAGGAGATTGGAAATTACTTTGAATGCCTGTTTAAAAGACAGTTTGCACTGTAGCACTTAACTCTTTATATACAGTTTGACTTTCAGGGGACACTTCCAGTTTCCCGTGTTTGATCTGAGAGAACATCACAATGAAGTTGGAAGGGGCAACGTTGTGATCTCATAGTAATTTTGGAGTAAGAGAAGGTTGTGAAGCATTGGTCAAGAGATAACCAGATGGCATTTTGGGAAATCACGCCTTATTTTGTCCCATGACAAAATGAGTAATCTGTCTGATATTCTATGGGCAGTGGCAGTATTGTAGCCAATGAAGTTAATCTAAGGTACAATTATTGATAATTAAAACTTTCTGGTATTCAAAATTATAAACTTTCCCAGCAACACACTATGATTCTTTCCTCAATCTTCTTCAAGTGGGTAGAGGTGGAATATAGTGACACATGCACTAGTAGGGTTGCTAGATGCAGGAGCATGTCTTGGGGTCTCTTTGACTAGAAAGGGATAGCCCATTGCATAGACACAGATAACAATTGTACATTTTTTTGGGTTATGGAATTGTGTATTTTATCATGTACGCCGCCCCGGTTGTGTTGTACAGAGAGGTGGGATATAAACAATTATTCTTTTTCTTATTATTAAAGATATGATTTCGAGATTAATATCTGCACATGGTGTAGTGGTTTGACTTTTGGAGTATGACTCTGGAGATCAGGGTTCGAATCCCTGCTCAGCCACATGTCTTCAGGCAAGTCTCACCCATTTGGCCTCAGAAAACAGCCATACCAACCCCCCCTTTGAAGCAACATGCCAAGAAAACCCATCATTGGTTTGCCTTAGGGTCGCCATAAGTTGGAAATGACTTGAAGGTACACAGCAACAAGAAAAAACAACAAACTGCATCCATGAAGAAAATGGCATCTCCTCTGCCCCATCCCAGGCAACCTCTGAAATTTTATTTTATTTTTATTCTTTTCTGATGGAAAAGATAGTGTTGCGTCTGTGAGTTTGTATTTTCACTATTGGCTGAGTCTGGGATTTCTTTTAACTCAGAGTTTCTCAAGTAGAATTCCCTGGAACTCTCAGGTTTCCAGGGGTTCTGCAAGAGATCATATTTTGAGAATAATAATAATAATAATAATAATTATTATTTTTATTTATAGCCTGCCCCTCTGCACAACATCGAGGCGGGTTACAACATTTAATGTTTGCATATGTGTGTGTGTTGGCTTTAGATATAATAGTTTTTATGCAGGGATCCCCCGAGATGTGAAAATTATTTCAAGGGTTCCTCCCAGGGTAAAAAAATTGACAAAGTTTGTTCTGACATAGTCTGGAGGATAGACTACGAAATCACCAACTAATGGAGAGAGTGAATACAAAATTGCAAACCCATATAGATATTATATAAATATTATACATATTATATGTTATACATATTACTGTCCTAGCTATTTGTATTAGTCTGCCTACCACCAGAAAATACCTAAAGTAAAAAGAAATATAATATATATATATTGATCAGACCTTTAAAAAACTGACTGGAAACATAGCTATTTGGAGATTGTGTGTGTGTGTGTGTATGAACATATATATGTACAGGCATCACTTGCCTTTTTATTTTATTGTATTCTTTTAATGAGTAATTTATTTTAATATTGTAATAATTTAATTATATTTTAATGGTATGCTTTTAATGTACTGTTCTTTTAATATTGTGAGCCACTCTGGGTCCCAGTTTTGGAAAAGAGCAGAATAATAATAATAATTATTATTAATAATAATAATCTGGAAACATGCAACACTTAATTTTGAATTTTATTGTATTCTATGTATTTTATATTGCTGTAACCCACCCGGATTCCTTGTGATTGGGCGGGCTATAAATAATAATAATAATAATAATGATGATGATGATGATGCTGTGGTGACTTGAAGGCACATAACAGCAATAAACTTTGTATACTGTCTTGAATTTCTTAGAAGAAAGGTGGAATTTTCCCCATGTGAGAGAGTACAAGTTCATCCACATACTGGACTCAGGCGCTTAAGAATTTGAAATGATGTTACAGTATTTTCAATCTGTGGAAGTGAAAGGAGGAGCCAGAAAGTCAATCCCAATCAGTTCCTGATGATGAAACCCTATGCAAGTGCTGCTTTTGTTTACAGCCATATTAATTTAACTTCAGTCATCAAGAAAGGTAATAGTTTTCAAGGATTTAGACTAACAACTCCCCACCGTAAAGCATAATGTGATTTATAGGCTCCATCTGCCTCCATAAAGGATTTTTCTCCCCCCATCACAACATCTGCATCTTATTTTGCACCTGAATCATAATGAGCACAAACTTTGGGATGAGTTTACATTCAGCAGCACCGTTCTATTTGTACATCGATGCCGTTTATTATGACATAAATCCACATCCAATATTTACTGTTAGCCATGCAAGGAAATTAACTTTTCTCCTTGCATTGGAATTTGTAACAGAAATGGTAGGTTCTACTAATCTAAGTATGTAACAGCCTCATTCACCTATTGGTAGTGTGTGATTTACCTCCTTTTATAATTGTTGCACATGTGTACATGTCTGCTTTTCTCGCTCGAGTACTTTTCTCACAAATATAACACCACAATCCACTCTGGTTTTGTAATGATGTCTCTCAGAGGAGTACAGCCGCCCCTCCGTTTTTGTGGGGGATTTGTTCCAGACCACCACCACCCCACGAAAACAGAAAACCACAAATATTCAAGCCCCATAGACTTGAGTGGGGGCATGCACCCTATTTTATCCCCTTCCTTTTGCCGCCCTCGAATAGGCAAGGGACGTGGACTTGAAGTCTGCGAAAACGGAGGAGCAACTGTATTTCTCAAGGTATCTGATGTGGAAGAAGAGTAACCCTCCCATAGGGATCAGCACTATCACACGGGGTCTAAAGCAGTCCCATCCCTGCAGCATCCCTGCACCATCGCGGGTTTTTTTCCGTGTTTCCACACGACGTCGCAGAGAAATCCCGCCCATCCCTGCGCTATCCCTGCACCATCGTGGATCCTTGTCCCGTGTTTCCACACGACGTCACAGAGAAACCCCGCCCATCCCTGCACCATCGCGGATCCTTGTCCCGTGTTTCCACACGACGTCGCAGAGAAACCTCGCCCATCCCTGCGCCATCCCTGCACCATTCCGGCATCACCCGGCATCATCCCCGTTCTTTTGAATGCCGGGTTCTTTTGGGAATTACTTTGCTGGTGCCGGAATGATGCAGCTTTCTGAAAAGGATCCGCGGTGGCGCAGGGATGGCGCAGGGATGGGACTGCTTTAGACCCCCATGTGATAACGTCCTATATCTGTGTTCCTTGGCTAAAGTAGTTTCTTTCTTTCCTGGAGATTTGCAGAGGGCCAGGGACCACCGTTTGGAATAGTACTGTCTTAAAGAATAGTAAGAGGAAGACCATTCAGTGTGAATTCCAGTGTGAAATCTTGTCCTTCTCAGGAGGGCCAGGCAAAAGCAAACTGCTGAGCTGTGTCTCTTAGCCTGCCAGGATGGCAAATGAGGAAGCAAAACAAGTCCTGGCTGTCCAACTTTTGTTTCCAATATTTATTTATTTATTTGTGCATGTTTAGGAAAATCTTTGTATGTGTTACATTGGGATCCTGAACCTCTTAAGAGCTGTATCATGCCCCCAAGTGTCCAGATTTGGCAGGAACAGTGCCAGTTAATCCTCTCTCATCCCACTTTCCCAGCTCCTTTTAATATGTCCCAGTTTCTCTCCTCCCACTTTCACCCCTTGCCCTCAGGTTATTTAAGAAGCTGCAAAACTTCAAAAGTAGTTTAGACTCCATTAATTCAGCAGGGGGAGAGGACAAGAGGAGGTGAAATCTTACCCTTCCCAGGAGGCACAGGCAAAAGCAAACTGCTGAACTGTGTGAAGTCAAAGGCTTTCATGGCTGGCATCCCTAGTTTTTTGTGGGTTTTTCGGGCTATGTGGCCATGTTCTAGAAGAGTTTTGCCAGAATCTGTGGCTGGTGTTTCCTAGCTTCTTGTTGTGTGCCTTTGGATCATTTCTGACTTAGGCAAACCTGTCATGTGGTTTTGTGTGTTGGGTATGTGTGTGCTTTTGCCTTCTCGGAGACTTAGAGAATGGGGCTCATCCAAAGTCATATTCTGGCTTTCCATGGTTGAGCAAGAATTAGAACCTATGTCTCCCAGAGTCCTAGTACAATACCCAAACCATTGTACCATGCTGGCTCTTGATAATTCACTGTTACTTCCCAAATAATGAATGAACAGTTTAATAGACATTTCCCAGATTACCATAGGAAATGATGTTGCTTGTACTTAGAATACAGGCAAGAAGTCTGTCTAAGGAAAGTGAATTTTGAAGAGCTGAATTCTGGGACTTTTTCTGGGATCAACATGGGAATTAGTAAATTAAGGAAAGGGGAAATAAAAAGGTGAGCTAACAAGATAGGAAAAGCAAGATAAGAGCTTTTGGTGGAGTGAATGAGAAATGGGATTTTCAAAAATCTATGTGTCCATTTCCTCTCTTCTTCAAAGCTGAAAACAAGGATGGGATAGATGAACCGGAAGAAAAAAACCATAGATAGTTTTTCAACTTCATTCTAGCAAGGCTTTTGAATGGAGGGATTTAACTTAAATTTAAATGGGAATTTAACATAAATTTAATAGTTCATTTCCCTCTTCTAATGTAAATGCAGGTGAATTAGATTTTTAGAT
Source organism: Phrynosoma blainvillii (assembly GCA_026167975.1). Classification (NCBI taxonomy): domain Eukaryota; kingdom Metazoa; phylum Chordata; class Lepidosauria; order Squamata; family Phrynosomatidae; genus Phrynosoma; species Phrynosoma blainvillii. The sequence goes on along the minus strand of JANUYF010000007.1, from coordinate 6,713,836 downwards.
TATGAACAATTAACTAAACATATACTTTTGCTACCTTTTACTACCATCTCAGCACATTACTCGTTAGATTTGTTACTTTTTCTTTTTTCTAACTTTAAAATTTGAATGATTAACTTTGTAGATCTGCACAAAGAATTCTTATAGCTCTTCGTTTTCTTTTTAGTAACGTGTTTCATCTTTCAGCCTTTCAGATCAGAGTTATAAGAAGGCAAGGAAGGCTGCACACCTTCATTTTATTTTGGACATTGTAATAAAATTTTGATTTACTCATTTTATGGGTATGTTCAGCATGAGATAACTTAGTTTCAGAATGCAATTTTGAGTTTTAATAAGCAAATTTAATAGTGGTATCACAAAATACCATTATGTTCTATTAAAGGCTGTGTTTTATGTTATAGTGTTCACATTCTGAGTTAGTGAATCCAAATTATTTATTGCACAAAGTCTATCCTGTTTTTTTAAAGTCTTTCAAATGTTGTAACTTCATGAGGTCTCATGTATTTTCTTAAAACCATAAACTGTGAATTTTCCAGTTTAAAGAGAAAGGGGTGACTGTGAGGCTATTTACTATTGAATAAAACACATGATTTTTTATGTTTATTTCAATATTGTATTTATTTTACATTCGTAAGCCGCCTTGATTGCTTAGGCAAAAGGCGGGATATAAGAATAATAATTATTATTATTATTATTATTATTATTATTATTATTATTTTCACTCATTTCCACACACTCATCAATGGCAACTTTCCTCTAATAAATATTAAAATATCAAGAGCCATCCAAATATAAGAAAGTGTGGTTTGATCAAGCCTGGACCTGAAATCACACATATCACAAATTAGGGATTACATACACCCCAATTATGGTGATGATGATGATGGTGATGATGATTAATGTTTATAAATTTGAATCTCACTTTACAGAATTCATCAAAACAAAGATCTTTGACATTGTTATGCATTCAAGACCAGAAGATCTATCTACTTGCAGTTGACTTTCTAAATTGTTTTAATTTTTGCAATAGCTCTTTAAGGGCGTATTTTAAGTTACGATGGTAAGTCTTTAGAACAGGGTGGACTAGAAATTAAAATTAATGGAGATTTCTTTCATGATTGTCTTGGTTTATTTTCTAAGCATCTCGTGGTTCCCTGTTGCCCTCCTGTTTTTGCTTCCCACTGAAACGTGAGAGATAATACTGACTATTGAAAACTCTTTTCGGTATTCATTTGTTACTCTGTTTGTTACATGCGACTCTAGCTCTCTTTGGTAACTAGCCACCGCAGGCCATTTTCTCTTTGGAATTACACCCTTACTCATGAGAGACAAGGAACCGGTCTTTGTTTTGTTTTTGGAAAAGTAACTGTAACACAGCCCCATGAACTAGAGGTCCAACCTAACCATGGCTATTAATCATCAGCGTCCATTATTTACAGAGGATTCATTCACTGTTCATAAAGGTATCAAGAGGGTCAATTAGAGACAACAGACAGGATTTTTCAAAGACACAAGAGGGTCAATTAAGCCCTCCTTGTAATTTTCTGCTTTAACAGCAAATGCCAGCCTATCCTGTAAACAGATACAATGAAGTTTAGAAATAAACAGGATGCATTTTTTTTTTTAATGTTCATGGTAGGAAGAGAAAAAACAACCAAAAAGTCACTTTCCTGGTAACACATCCATGTCAAGCCATGGCGAAAAACAAAAATAGAATATTTTTATCATTGCAACCAGCAAGGTTCAAAGTTCCTTTCAGGGTCAGGACACCTTGGGGATGAGGGAATTTCTATGATAAAACATTTTGATTCGACTTGAGAAGAGTATCATTTATCTCTGGATTCTTCTTGCCTCTGTGGTGACACTTTTGCACACAACTGGACTGAGGGTCCGATACCCGAAAGCAGTTCAGTTATGCAACTTCCATTTATATCTGCTTTAAATGAATTGTAATGGAAGCAAACAACAGTGGTGCCTAAGCAGATATTGTTCTTTTTCCTGTCTTTTTCTCTTTTAAACAGTCCAGAATAGCAGAAATTCAACCCAGAATAACAGAAATCACATAGGTAGCATGATCCAAAATCCCATGCCAGATATTTGTCAAAATATCAAGAAACCCATGGCTGTCAATATGAACAAAACTTGGGCTAAGAAGATGACAAGAATATATGTTCACATGGCCTCTATTGAAGGGATGAAAGGACTCCAACCTACTGATGTCTGAGGGATTACTTTGGAACAAACAGTTTAGAGGACTACAGCCTAATATTCAGTTTTTCTGTGCCTTCAAGTTGTTTCTGACTTATGGTGACATTAAGGCAAACCTATCACTGAGTTGTCTTGGCAAGATTTCCTCAGAGGGCAGTTACTTTGCCTTCTTCTGAGGCTGAGAGAGTGTGACTTGGCCAAGGCCACCCAGTGGGTTTCCATAACTGAGCAGCGATTCAAACCGTGATCCCCAGAGTCATACTCCATTGCTCGAACCATGACACCATGCTGGTTCTCCAGTCATCTGAAGTATATGGGAAAACCCCTATGTACCTAGAATAGTGGATCCCAGACTTTGGTCCTCCACATATTTTGGACTTCAGTTCCCAGGATTCCTAATTGTTGGCCAAGCTGGCTGGGGCTTCTGGGAGCTGAAGTCCAGGACACCCCGAGGACCAAAGTTTGGGAATCACTGACCTAGAAGCTGATGTAGGCGCTTCAGGAATCTGCAGTCTCCAGTCCTGACCAGGAAGCCAGAGCAACCAGTGCCAAACATCTCTCAGAACATCTCAGCCCCTCTCGAGATTGTCACAAGGGGGAAGAGATGCCATTCCTTGTCCTGTCCTTCCTGCACTATCATGGGAAGGACTTTCAAATGATGTCACACGTATCCAGACATTATCCCATCCAGAAAGCATGAGTGACAGCGATTGCACGAAAGAGTTTCAGGTGACGTCATGCTGATCTTGTCAATGAGTGAAGTGGAATTGTCCCATAATTTGCTGGCATTTTGTATTAACTGGAGAACCCATTAATACAATTCCACTTCACTGATGGGACATGACCGGATCAGTGTGACATGTCCGAATTTCTTTTATGCAATTGTGGTCATGGATGGGATAAGGATGGGGGAGAAAGCCTGTCCCTGTGTGATAATTTCCTCTGACTTATCCATGTTTGGAAATGTGCTTTCTCATTCAAGCATTTTAGAGAAAAGAGAAAATTTCTTGACTTTAATGGTACATGGTCTCAGCCTAGAAGACATCAACTTAAGAATGTTACAGATGGAGTGTCCTAAACTGCCATCTTGGTTACAAACTCCCTTTCATTTTAAGCAATTGAGAAGGACGGAAATCTTTTTTTTTTTTTTGCATATTGTGATTTAGCTGTTAAGTTCCATTTGTTAATCACTTCCCCCTATATATATCTACAATGTGCCTTTGATATCCGCTGGGATTTGGTTCCAGGACCCCCTGGTGGATACCAAAATCTGTGGATGCTCAAGTCCCATTAAACACAATGAAACAATGAAATGGTGTCCCTTATATAAAATGGCAAAAGCAAGGGGTGCTTTAGGAATGTATATCTTTTTTTGAATATTTTCAAGCCGTGGGTAGCTGAATTAGAGGATAAAAAAATCTATGGGTACATAGGGCCAACTGTATTTAATGGTTAACTGTATCCAACCAGGTTCCAGAACAAACTAACAAGCCGTGCTGTTTGCTTGCTTTGAAATCATCTTCATAAAGTGGTAATATACTCTACACAAAGATTTATTTTGCCATCAGCTTGGAAACATGTTTTCTGTAGTGCAGTACTGATGTATTGTCATGTTGCATTAACAAAACATTTAAACGGAAAACTGTGGTTCCCATTAATCCCCCTTTCCTTTTCAAAACGGGGGCTCATTGAATTTCTGAGGATTCCTCCATGTCTCTTATGTGAGTAATTCTTGGAGCAAGGGATGGTGTTTTTGATCCTTATTGTCCTCAGAAGCACCTTATTCTCAGTAGTCTTTTAACAGAGAGCTCAAACTAATGGCTTAGGGCCACATTCTGCTCTCAAATGCTGGCTTGCAACTTGGCCAGATTCCTGGGGGAGTTGTGTGTGCATTCTGGAAAATAGAATTTGTCTCCTAGTGTGTGAAATTATAGCAGAAATGGACAGGAAAAGCTTCCAGCACATTCATCTTACTGACCTCAAGAATAACAGGGGAAAGGATATTAATCCCACCTCTATGTCTTCACATTTGGTTTAGCTTTTATATTTCATGGGAGAAAGTATGCATGGAGAATTATTCTAGTTTTTCATATATATTTTTGTCTTCCTTCTGGAAGGATCTACTTTTTCTTAATTTTATAAATACATTTCAGTGGTATTTAATACTATTAGTGATTTCCCAGAGCTAGGCAAAGTTAAATTTTGAGACAATGCTTGCCACAAACTCCAGCCAGCATAACCTACTGCCTTGCTGCTTGGAGGATTTGAGGAGCTATATTCCAAAAAAAACAACAACCCTGGTTTAAACTGTGTTTCAAAGTAACACTGATCTGTGAATATATAGTTAGAGCATTATATAAATATCATGTACACGGGAAGAAAGAAGACTTGCTTGTGTCAGGTGAGAATATCCATCCATATAGCCTAGAATTTTCTAGTCTAACCTCGCATTGACTAACATGTATCTTGAGCTGTTGCCACACTGCAGAATTAATGTAGTTTGACACCGATTTAATTGTCCTGGGTCCATTCTATGGAATCCTCGGATTTGTAGTTTGTTAATAGCATCAGAGTGCTCTGACAGGGAAGGCTAAATAAGCTCTCAAAACTACAGATCCCAGAATTTCCTAGCATTGAGCTATGACAGTTAAAGCAGTGTCAAACTGCATTAATTCTGCAGCCTTAAGCATACTCTCACATGTCTCTTTACTAAGGACAGTCCTAGTTCATTGGTACCCAACTTGGTCAATCCCCATCTGGTTCCTTTGAATTATACCTCCTTAAAATTTCAAGCATCTGATCCATTTGCAGACTGATCCAGACCAACATGGCTATGTCTCAGAATTCTACTAACTAACTATATATAGTTTGTTTATCATAACATCCAAATTGGGGATTCTGACCTGTGTCTTTCCAAATATCTAAAATCATAAGCCAGCAACAAATCATGTATCATGATTCTTGTTTGGGGGAAGGGGGGAGAGATAAGCTAGAATCCCTGGTTCATATGTCATAATAACTAAATCACAGACATTCTGTCTATGGCATCTTTATCATGTGATATACATTATAAATTCTAGCTTATTTAGCTGGTCCAGTTGGTAGGAGAAGTCAAATGGAAATAACTTGTTTGACTGTGGCAGGCCAGGGTTTTCTAGAGTATTAGGTTATCATGGCAATGGATATATTTGATGTATATGGAACCACAGGATCATAAAATCATAAAAAACTGGAAGGGATGATAGTGTCCATCTATTCCAACCCTGTGCCCTGCAGGAATAATATATAGCTAAAGAACTAGTACAGTATGTGTTACTTTGGGGAAGGTGTATCATGATTTTAGCTGATGTTGTTGTGAAATAGGTGTTAAAGGCTATATCTTTCATAGGTGTTAAAGGCTGTTAACTATATCAACATCCTCTGTACCCATCCATCTAAAAATCCAGCTGCTGGCCACATTATTTCTGAAACCATGTGTGTAATCACAGTGATTTTTGAGGGGAGTAAATCATAATTTAATATTTGGAAGCATCTTTTAAAAAAAAAACATTTTGGCAGGGTTTACTTTAGCTTTATTTCATGCAGTGGAGGGAGTAACTGCCCTTATTATGCTTTGGGTATTAGGATCCTTAACCTACACCTAAAGCTGGGGGGGGGGACGGGACTCTGCATCATCATCATCATCATCATCATCATCTTCCTTCCCTTTATTTTCATGCAACTCTCTATGCTCTTTGGAAAATTCTGTAAGAGATATACTTTGGAGACAGAGCAGTTAAAAACTGTAGATTTCTAAAACTGAATAAAGAATTTTCAATATATAAACTGTAGAATTATAGGCATCTTTTGCTGCTTATGGCCAGGTGGTTATGCAATACACCCCTTGCAGTCATTATCAGACAGCACTTGAGAAGAACATTAGGATCACATGATAATAGCTAAGGAAACTGCTTCAAGCTTGTAGCAATGACTCGCAAATAGAGCATTACTTGATAGCCTGATTAGCATCCATTTCCTGCATTATAACAGCTTGTTTGTTTGTCAGACACTATGGGGTGAAGCAGACTGCCCCGAAGGGGCAGCACCATGCCACCCCAGAAAAAGCCTGGTGGGCGCTGCAGCAATTGCATGCCATGGCCCCACTCCAGCTTTTTTTCTGGCACAAAAAGAAGCAGCAAGATGCCGCTCCTTTTTCCGCTGGAAAAAAGACAGCTTTTCTGCCACTGCAGTGGCTTTTTGGCACTCCTGCGGCATGCGGCATCTAAACACCACACTACCAGAGCACCAAAAAGCTGCCCACCATGTGGTCAGGTGGGTGGCGTAACGCTGGCTTGGGAGTGTCATCAGAGTGTGCGGGATCTAAACGCCATGCTCAGATGCTGCTCCCAACCCAGCGCAAAGGGGCAGTCTACTTCATCTCTAAGTTTCAGAGAATCTAACTAATATGTAGAGTATTTGTTCATACCCTCCAACATTTCACAGATGAAAACCAGGACATGTGTGACCAAGGAACGTCAGAGTGTAGTCAAGATGGCAAAAGTTATTAATTAGTGAGAACGTACAATCTAGGAGGGACTGCAGCAGTTTGCTTTTGCTTTAGTGTATTGGCAAAGGCGAGATTACATTCCCTCCTCTTCTCTCTTCCCTGCAATTATTATTTGCAATAATTGAAACGGTGGCTTAGTGGTTAAGACGCCAATTCTGATGATCAGAAGATCAGGGGGTTGGCAATTCGAGGACTGAGTGCCACATGATGGGGTGAGCTCCTGTCATTAGTCCCAGCTTCTGCCATCCTAGCAGTTGGAAAGCATGCAAATGCAAGTAGATAGATAGGTACAACTTTGGTGGGAAGGTAACAGAATTTGGTACAGTCATGCTGGCCACATGACCACCAGAGTAGTCCTCAGACAACGCGGGCTCTTTGTCTTCATAACAGAGAAGAAGACCACCCCCTACAGTTGGTTACCACTAGACGTTCATTTCAAGGGACTACCTTTACCTTTACCTAATTGAAGTAAGCTGAAGATAAAAGGGGAGAGTGATAGGAAAAGAGATAAAAATGGGACATTTTAAAAGTAACTTTAAAAGTGCAATGACACTGGATTAATAAGAATACTCCCTGATAAATCAAGACAGTTACATGTTGAATATGCTACGTGATATTGTTGTAGTCTTCAAAATATGTGCTGTACAGAAATGTGTTTGAAGTCAGTGGAGGTGCTTGTGCATGTTGGAGGTGTGTGTGTTAGAATTTGAAGGCTGTAATCTTTGTGTCTCTGCACCAGCACTGCATATACGCACAACTCGTTTTTGTAATATTGTATATGTGCCACTCCAGTAAATCTTATATGCCATAAAAGATGTCCCAGGGTTGGCATTCTGCATGTGTAGAGAAGTTTTAAGGGCCATCTGTGGGCAGGCCTAAAAGTCACTGGTCTCATCATCATTTACATCTCAGAGCTTGTTATTTCTTATCTAAGTAGGTAAACAGATGAATGCTGCTAGTGCAGCTGTCGTAGAGATGATCCTGTGTATAGTGCTTTGTGAGATATGAGACTCCAAAATCTTGTTTACAACCTATGTGGTCTATAACTAGCACAGAGATATTTATGAGACTTAAATTATTATTTTTGTGCAGTTGGGTTCAAAAGGCTGTACTCATCTTTTGCTTACAGCGTTCACTGGCCAAGCAAAGTAAATGGAATCTGCTTAACTCATGTGTACTGTGATTTTTAATGTGAATGTTGTGTGTGTTTGAGAGATGGGGTGGATTTCTTCCCTGGTCTTTGAAATAGTATAGCGCTTAGAAAACATTCTGTGGATTGTTGTTTAGGGTATCCTTACTCTTAGAAATATTAATTTCATGTATAACTTAGAAGTGGATCAATGTAAAACATTCATCATAGAATCCTAGAATTGGAAGAGACCACAAGGGCTATCAAATACAACCCTCTGCCATTTAGGAATACACAGTCAATGCCATCCAGCCTCTAAAAACCCGCAAAGAAGAAAACTCCACCACACTCCAAGGGGGTGTGTTCCACTGTCGAACAGCTCTTATTGTCAAGAAGTCCTTCTAAAGTTGTGGTGGAATTTCTTTTCGTGCAGTTTGAATCCATTGCTCCAGCTCCTGTTCTCTATGAAAAGAAGAATACTTGACTAATTACAATCTTTGCAATACAAGACTTGTTCCATACAAATTTTGCTCATGGTTGTTTTGTTTGGTGTGGACAGCAGCATTTTCTGCACAAGAATATTTTCCCGAGAAAATTGTTGTTTCTATGTAGAAAATGCTATTTCTCTGTTTTCTACGCAAATAACCCACAAGCAGTTTTTGCTTAGAATAAGTCCTGATTTGCAAACAGGTCGAAAACTGGGGTTTTCAAAGTCTGTCTCTCAGTGGGAAGAAAATTACTAAAATTACTCATTGCTTCCTTTGAGAATAAACTTATTAAGAATAAATTTATCCCCAGGATGCAGAGAGGTCACAGAAGCCAAACCAGAGTCCTTGGCATATTTCTCTCGGTCAGGAATTTGTTCTTACTTTTCTGCATCCCAGTATGTGCAGAGAGAGATTTCCATATATATTTTTAGATGTTTGGTGGCCTTTCAGAACTTAAGATGAACACCCATTGATAGTCTTTTCCCATAATACTGCACCCACATGAATGGTAATTGTTTGTGCTATGAATATCTAAGTTGAATTAAAGCATGGTTTAGATAATTTAGACTCTTAAGCCATGAAGATTTGAATAATGGGGATTCTTCTTCTATATTGGATTAAAGAGAATGAGACTCTCTTGTGATTATATACTGCCAATTTCTTTTGTAAGGAGAATGACTATAAAATGAAGCAATTTGAATAAAACTTTTTTTTTTGGCGAGATTTTGAGAATTGACACATAAAAAGGATTTGTTCTCCAAACTGCCCTTGATTAATTATAGCTATAGACTCGCTATTACAGTTTTGATTAAACTTCCAGTGAGCAGGAAAATTAGCGCTTCCTGCAATATCTATATTATTTCATTAGCTCGAGCTTGCTTTTTAAAAAAATGAACAGCTTTCTACCTCTCTTACATTTCTCTGTATATTTTCAAAACTGTAGGAGTACAGAGTAAAGAGGTTTGTTGCATGAATATTTGTGGAAAAGGGCACTGCTGGTTTACAAAGGCACTGTCGAGTTATTATTGTCATTGATAGTACTGTATGCTTGTTCGTATCTGAAGATTAATATTGCAGAACTGCTTTGGTAAGATAGTTCATTATGTATATGCCCATGTACATATTTAAAAAGAAAAAAATCTAATAAATAGCTTTGGCATGAAGGATTCCTAGGGTCACTGGTTCAGGATTGTGCCAAACTCTGAGGTTACTGAGCCAAAACCTGAAACTAGAGATAATCTCTGGTGACGTCTTTAAATGCTATGCATTAAGTACCAACTACAGTTGCTTTCAGATTATTATTATTATTATTATTATTATTATGTTTATTTATATCCCACCTTTCTCCTGGTATAGGAATTCAAGGTGGCTTGAGACCCAGCTTGTCATTCAAACACACACACTTACACATAGAAATCATATTTTCCTGTTTAGAAATTCAGGGAGAAATCTTACTTAAAGGGGCTGTTCCCAGATCAGATATGACCAGAATGCAGTGTCAGCAGATAGTGCTTGTAAATGTCATGGCTCCAAGGCATCCATTCTAGTTGGGATGTACCAGTAGGATAGAGACCATAATGTCAACATGGCCTTTTTCATCATGCCACAGAATGGAATTTGAATCTCGACCACTCCTGGAATCGAATGTCCAGTTTTGGGCACATTTCAAGAAGAATATTAACAAGCTGGAACATGTCCAGAGCAGTATGACCAGGGAGATCAGAGATCTGGAAACCAGCCTTATGAGGAACAACTGAGGGAGCTAGATATGTTTAGCTTGGAGAAGAGAAGACTGACTGCTGACATGACAACCATCCTTAAATATCTGAAGGGGTGTCATGTAGGAGATGGAGGCAAAAGACCTGAACCCGCCCCCCCCCAAAAAACTCCAACCCTAACTGAACTTATCCATGGGTCAATGTAAGTACTGTACTGTATATATAGGAACCATCCTTTGTCGACAAGAGTGTAATCTGTCCTGGGAGTGCTGACCCTCCCCACTACTATTTCATCCATCCAGCCTTTAGGGTGAGCACAAACAGTTATGCCTGTTAGAGTTTTATATGTTCTTTCGCATTGTCTTCCTTTTTCTCATTCTTTACATTCTTTATTATATGCCCCTAAGTTTTACCCTCACTTTATCCATGGGTCATATCAAAATTCACAATTTTGCCCCCCAAACCTGCCCTCGACTTATACATGAGGTCAACTTATAGTTGAGTACAGTGGGCCCTTGGTATCTACTGGATTTTGGTTTCAGGATCTCCCATGGATACCAAATTCTGTGGATGTTCAAGTTCCATTATATACAGTGGGGTAGCAAAATGATGTCCCTTATATAAAATGGCAAAATCAAGGTTTGCTTTTTGGAACGTACATACTTTTTAAAATATTGTCAAGCCATGGATGGTGGAACTGTGGATAAAGAATCTGTGGAGTATATATACAGTAATTATGTTGTGTAGTGAGGTCCCGTGTTTTTTTTTAAAGTCTAAAAAGCCCTGTGGAGGAACTAAATGATGTTTCAGTGGCACATGGCACTCTCAGATTTCAAAGGAGTAAGAGGATTTCCACCTGGATGGAAGGTTCTCTTTTTGGCTGTCTTGTTCCAAACCTGATACAAATCTATATTCTTTTACCTATTCTATGTCCTCATACAAGTTTCTCAGAAGCCCTTGGAATTTGACTTTCGTGAGGGGGGGAGGGGGTTAGTTGTAAACCTCATAAATATTTGAATGCTATTTTTGTTCTGTGTTTCTCCAAGAAATAATATGGTCTGAAACATAGAATATTAATATCCTCCAGTGGCCGGCCAGTGGACTATATTTCCCCACCATCAAATTAAGAATCCTTTCTACAATGTTTCGGGGAGGTTAAAATATGTTAAAAATCAATTTTCATAATGCTGCATCTTAACATTTTCCCTTTTCTGTTCACACTACACACTGATATTGAAAAGAGAGATTAAAATGCAAACACAGAATTATTTTCCATTCCTCTTCTCCCGGTTCCTGCAATGGGTTATCACTTATTTATGAGACTTTAAAAATCCCCAATCTATGGAAATCTTGTCTTGAAGCACAATGTAATATTGGTATGAGAATGTTGTATGACATTTTTCTTCTCATAGTTTCCTGGAAAGATACTTCAAATGATTAAAAAAAAAAAAAAAGAGGCTCTAGTATCCTAGGCATTTGAAAGTAATCTTGAAGTATATTATAACTGTGGCTTCTATCCTCCATGTGCACTTCAGACAATTTCCTCTGCAGACTATCTTTGTAATTTTAATGTATGAGTAAATGCTTACTTATCGTGGGCTTCAACACAGATAGGTATTGGTCTCAGCTTATTGTTGAAAGAAGAAGACATCAAACAACCTGTTTCTTTTAGTGATGCTCAGTTCGACCCACCAGAAGAGGACCATGACTGTCATCAGAAGAGAACGTGGATGTCATCCTGTTCAGTAATTATAAGATTGTACCATGGATTTCAGAAGTTGTAACTGCTGGAGATGCACATTTACAGTCATTCATAGCAAAATGCAACCCTCAAACCTACCTTTCCAGCCTGGTTGCACCCCAACTTTCAGTGGATTTCAGAGGTGCTGCAGATTGGGGCACCAGGAATGATGTCTGCAGTGCTCTTCTGCAGTCACAGGGTGCCTTGAGAGAAGAGGTTGTGGCAGGACCCCAAGGGGTCTTTCTAGTTCCTTGTTCTTAGTGTGTGTCCCATGATCAGGAGATCTCTGCAGATGTCATTTCCCAGTGGCCCAATCCGCAGTCCCTTGAGAATCCATCGGTTGGAGGCACAACCAGGCTGAAAATATAGAGGATATATTTCACACTTTTCCACACTTTTTCATGTGGCTAAACATGAAGGAAGGTCCTTAAATTGGAGTCACCAATGCCCTCCCTCCAAGGTTTGTCACACAGCTTTGGTTTAACTGAGTTATTAAACTGCTAGCAGTCTACTTTATCATTTTAGATTAACTCCTTGTGCTTTGGCAACTTTGATATTTGATGCTTCCATCTCAGAAGGTAATAATATTGATTAAAAAAAACAAAACAAAACCTTTTGTTTGTTTTATATTACGCTTTTTGTAGACTATTAATTAAGGGTGTATACTTTGCAATTTCCAGCCTACAACTCTTTATGTTTTCTTTGAAGAGGATAGTTTTTGGCTTCCGATATGTAAAAGTTTGTAATATTAGTAAATTATCTATGCACCTTCCCTCTGGTTTATCAAGGTTATTTGTCAGAAAAAAATTATCTCTTATAACAGGAGCGCCTTATCTGCCGTCGACCAAATGTAATACAGAGGTTTTCCCTCTTCCAAAACTGTAGCATATGTTGATCTTTTTTTTCTAAATTATATTTATCAGATTTGTCATAGTTGATTTGAAATTTAAAATATGTGGTCTTCAAATGACCTTACAGTGACTGACCCTCAAAATCTAATCAGCCTAGACTCCCATGAAAATCGACAAATATGTCAGGTGTACCTTTCAGTGTCAAAAATTGTTTTAAATATTTCATTTGCAGACCAGGCATAATTTTCCACAGAGTTCTTGTGGCTACAAGACCAAATGACAATGTTTCATTGATGGCCATAGCATGTGCTGGTTCATGTTACTATCACAAAATCTTCTTATCTTTGCTGTCTAAAAAAGCATGAAATCTACACATCTACCTTACGTACATAAGCTATTGATTAGACTGGGCTATGCAAAGTGGCCTTGGGCAATAAATACATGCATCCCCCCCCCCCCCCAAAAAAAGGGTCAGTGTTAAAGGGAGAGGAAACAATATCAGACCCATAACATTTATCTGACTCAGCATTGCTTCATGCATAATAAAAACAACATTGATAGAAAACTGTAGAAAGGTGACATGAACATTGTGGCTATAACACAGTTGTTCTCACACCAGAAACCCAGAAAGTAGAGTTGGAACTGGGTATTTGGAGGCAATCTATATTTCCTAAACCAGGAAGGCAAGATCTGAATAGGACCACGTGATGGCATAATAAAATGTGTGAGTCTGCAGCTTGAATCTAAAGGCTAAATGGGTTGATGAACAAATCTAAGCAGTGCCATTATGTTCAAAGAACTTTCATGTATATTTTGTTGGTAATCCTTACAACAGCCCTAGGTAGACTAGTCTTAGTCAACATTTGACCAATGAAAACCAGGGCACATGTGGCCAAGCAACATCAAAGTGTGGTCAAGATGGCAAAAAATTATTAATGAGGAAGAATACATAAGCCAGGGGAGGTTGCAGCAGCTTGGTCTTGCCTGGCTCTACTGGGAAGAGTAAGACTATGTCCCTCTTCTTCTCTTTTCCCCTGCACTTTGAACTCAATTTGCAGCCATTGAACTAAGCTGAGAACAAAGGTAAGAGAGAGAAAATGGGAAATTTCAAAAGCATCTGAAAAATGTGGGGCATAGAGGATTAATCTGGACTGTTCCTGTATCAGTATTTATTTATTTATGCCCTGCCTGATCATCAAATGGATATGTTGATGCTCTGGCTAAGGGACAGTTGCAATGACAAAGATTCATAGTGCAGGTAAGACTTGAAACAATGACTGCCTGTTCAGTCTGTTATTTATTATACTATAATAGCACCTTCATATTAACTCAGTGGAGGATCAGTTTCACATGTCCCCCCCCCCCTTCCGTAGACAGAATCTTTATGCAGAAAATCCCACTTTTCATTACATATAAAACACACATAATCAGTTGGTAAAGTAATACAGAAGTATAACAGGTTTCCAAATTTACTCCAAATAAATCTGTTTTCCCCCGAACAAAAACAAATGTGTGTACCAAAGTTTCTCCACGTTTCCTCTCACCTTTAATTAAAGCACCTGAGAGAGAATTCAGTATCTTTCGATAATATATGATAGTTCTATGATTTCTTTTTAAAAGCTGCTTTTTGTTTTATGGCTTCCCTCTTTGCAAAAAAAACACTACTCCATCACTTGTGATTTGTTGAAATATGATGTCTGGGTCCATGTCGTAAATACCCCATCCAACGTTTTCTTGTTTAAGGTGAACTACTAATAAATAAACTTCATTTCTGACCATCTGAATGCAGTTCAGTGTCTGACCCACCAAGGGGAGCTGCAGCTTACAATGGACAACTTTTTGCTTTCATCAAGCAGAAGCGATCAATGAGGGATTTTATTTTCTTGGAGATCTTGCCATTCCTACAGTGAATGTTTTAGGTTTTCTTTCAGCTTCCTTTGGCATGACTGAAACATTAGGACTTTTTAACTGTAGCCCTGATGCTGTGGATACATCATCAAGATCTCTGTGTCTGTGATGTTAGTGCCTCTAGTATTGGATAATCTGGTAAGAAGTCAGTGAACTTAATGCAGTATTGGTAATCCAGGGGACTTTGAGTTAAATGCTTGTGACATGCAGAATCAAAAGTCAAGGGCAAAGCAGACTTTAAATATTCTTTCTGCAGAGCTTGGGATAGCTGTAATTGAATCCTCATGTGAAACATATTATCCGATATAAACCTGGCTAGCATCTCGTCTTCAAATATGAGAGTGTTAAGATGTCTTCTCAACATAAATGTTCTTTTGACATTGCTGAACATTAGAACTCCCAGATAATTCCTACTGAAAATATAACTGTGATAACTGTACATAGTAATGTGTACAATTCACACTTTTCTGGAGTGTTGGAGCACTGGCAGTTCAGCACTGATCCAATGATTTGTTTGTAATTCATGGGATGGAAATTTAACCCGACTTCATCAGGGAACATTTTAACAATTGCTTAAAACTTTCAGGTTCCATTCATATTTGGAGTTTAAATTGACTTTTTAAACATCTATAGGTGCAACTGAAAATAGGCCAGGCATACACTTAGAACATAGGAGTATCATCATTGTTGTTTGCCTTAAAGTAATCTAATGACTAGCCTACATTTCTGCCATTCTCCTTCCACATGCTCATCATCTTCCCTCATGGGCCTAGAATCCAGAACTGCTTCTTTCCTACCATCCCAGTCTCTTTCCTTTCACTGCATCCAATTTTGTATGGCTGACACACTTAGGCATGGTTTGCAGCAAGTTGACAAGAGCTTAATTCTTTCTAGTGATTCTCAGAGTCACCTGGATAAATTGCCAAATAGTTGATTAAGGATAGACTGAATATGAACATGTAATAGTTATACTGAATTCATGGCCAGGAGATTTAGAATCAGAATCCTAGAGTTGGAAGGGACCACAGGGCTCATCTAGTCTGGCTTTTTGAGGAAACTAGACAAATTCAAGGGAGACAGATCTATCAATTGCTATTTTGAGGTTGAATTACAATATAAAATTCAAAGTAAGTTATAGGAACATTCACAGCCTAGGGAAGAAGGGTACAATTTACTTACATGCCTTGCCTCTAGGTATCCTAGAAGGTGTCTATTTTAAGGACTAGGATTCTGAGGACTAGGAGATCAAGGGTCTTTCGATGTTCTGACTCATCAAAGCTCTTCTGATGATCCATCCTCTCCTCCAAAGTTCAGTCCTGTCTTGTTTGTGTTCCTCTGATTCCCTTTATTAAAAATTTCCCCTTACTTCCATCCTACCTGCTTCCATGCACATTGTACAGCAGCATGCCACATTTATGCTGGTTTTACCATCTATTTTTAATCTCCACTTTATAATTATCTCGAAGGAACATCCTTCAGTTGATCAACATCTGCAGTATTCCTATTCTGCAAGTCCTCCCCAAAGCCACAGAGCTCCTGGACATGGAAACAGAAAGCATTTTTCTTCTTGTACCAGGCAAACAGATTGTCTAGGATTTTGTGCCTAGCATTATAACATTTACTTGCATAGCACACCAGGTGGATTGGTGGAGTACAATAAACTGGGCACATAACTTAGATGGTACAATGACAAAGAATATAAAGATTGGCTGGAGATAGAGGAAAGCTCTGTGTTGTGTAGATTGAAAATAGGGAGAATAATGAGTTATGTTTTGAATATTTTGCTTTATTGCCTCCAAGCATAGGTAAATCAAATTCTGAGAAGATTGCTCTGTGAATCACAGAGGGCAAGAATTTTTCTCTCTCTCTATAAAAATATATATACTGCACTTAAGTAGTTTTTGTCATTGTGACAGATCCAGAACTACACACCTTTCCATTCAGCAGTCACACCCCAGTAGTCAATATGTTTATTTGTAATGGCTTTTCCGCAAAAGATACTTGGCGGAGCACATTGCTTTTGGAACATCTTGTGCCATAGAATTTCCACTATGAGTTTTCTACTTGTTTGTTTCTTGGTTTGAGACATTTGTGCACCAAATTTCGGCTAATACATCCCAGTGGGTTTACAGTGACATGAGAGAATACAATTCAAATAATGTCATAAAGAAATCACCACCAACAAGTGCAACCCACAACAGTAGTCATACATTAAGAAGAAAATAATCAACAATTACAATATTTTTTTTAAAAAAAGGTAACTTGTGCCTAGAAGATATTGAAACCTCTATTGATGAAAATGGGCTTCTGACCTATTAACTAGAATTGGCTGATAACTTTCAGAGAAGAAAGTATTGATTTTTACCTTTCAAATCCTAAATGGCTTGGGAACACTGGCAAACTAGCATCAACTCTCTCATATCTACTTATCCAGATCTGAAGGTCAGCCCTTCCTCATGGTAGTCCCACCAAATCATAAAATCAATGTCCCACAAGGGCTTCCTATGGGCATCTGGTCAGCCATTCTTAGAAATGATATCATACAATCACAGAGTTGGAAGGGGCCTAATGGGCCATCACGTCCAACCCTGGGCTCAGTGCTGGATCTCCAGCTAGAATATCCCCAGCAGGTACCTACTTTTGGGGTAGTTTGTTGTAAAGATAAAAGTAAAGGTTTTCTCTTGACATGAAT
The DNA here is from genome assembly GCA_026167975.1 of Phrynosoma blainvillii. Classification (NCBI taxonomy): domain Eukaryota; kingdom Metazoa; phylum Chordata; class Lepidosauria; order Squamata; family Phrynosomatidae; genus Phrynosoma; species Phrynosoma blainvillii. The sequence continues at coordinate 6,696,558 of JANUYF010000007.1, read as the reverse complement.
GTCTAGTCGTAACCGACTGTGGAAGGTCATCTCCATTACTAAGGCAAAGAGCCAGCATTGTTTGAAGATGACTCTGGTGGTCATCCGGCCAGCATGACTGCACTGAACACTGTTACCTTCCCACCAAAGTGGTACCTATTTATCTACTTGCATTTGCATGCTTTCCAAGGTTGGCAAAAGCTGGGACTAGCAACGGGAGCTCACCCCATCATGTGGCACTTGGGCTTCGATCTGCCAAGCTTCTAACCTTAACAACAGTCAGAATTGGCATCTTAACCACGAAGCCACTGTTCTTTTTTATGGTTTAAATTGTGATTGTATTTTCAGTAGTCATTTATTTTTGGCCCCATAGAACCCAGAAGGAAGTAAATGGGCAAGGCTGTTTTGCTTTCCACTTCTCTTTGAATGTTCTGCTTCCTTCTAAAGTGACTTTCCTAGAGGGGTCCTGTTAGGAATCTTAAATGCTTTCTGGAAAGAAATTTCAAGAAGGCTGTCAACCAGAGGACATTAGAGTAAGATTTATTTTTGCATCTGCCACTCAAAGAGACTACCTTTTATGTCTGCATGCACATTGGGACAGTTGTCTTTGTCTCACCCAAAGGCATACCAACTCACCAGCAGTTACCATCTATAATTACAGAACACTCCTGTCTGTCCTAGTAGCAAACCTCCTCTTCCATTGAGAAGATGGCTATTAACTGTGGCTGCATCTATACTGCAGAATTAATGCAGCTTGACACCCCTTTATGGATCAAAGCTATGGAATTCTGAGATTTGCAGTTTTGTGAGATACTTAGCTCTCTCTCCCAGAGAGCTCTGGTGCCGTAACAAACTACAAATCCCCGGATTCTAGAGGATGGAGCCAATTCTATGATTCTATGATTACAGTTAAAGTGGTGTCAAATTGCATTGATTCTGCAGTGCAGATGCAGCCTGTGTTAACTCAAGAGAAAAATAAAACTCCAGAAAAGTGAGGGAAACATTTCAACTAGTTCTCAGTTCCCTTGGTTGTGATCTCACTGGAACACCTGACACAACATGCACTCAATTGTGATTATATTGACTATCATTTCTGCCTTGTTTATACTGCTTGAGGCCGTGGCTCACCATGACTTATGGCCTTCATTCCTTCAAAAGTTTGAGGAGCCAGCCCGCCAAGGCTTCTGAACTTGTAATTTTTTGTTCATATTCTACAGTCGTGCACATCATGTTCCTTGTTTGCCCACTGTTAAAGTGAAAAATGAAATTTAGATGCTATAGTAAAACCCTAGGCTCTGGGGGACGTTCTTTGTTAGAAACTGTGGCTATTCCTGTGAAGATAACCTTCAGTCAACTGCTTGCCAAGTGTTGTGTACAAATGGGACTGAGCTGCTACTCACAATCCATGGATGCAAAGGCCAGTTGGAAAGTGCAGAATGTATTTATGTATTGGTTTTTGTTCTCAGTGATCTCAGAATACCAAGGCTCCCAAGGCAATGTATGTGAATGGTCTGTTTTCAAGATGTTTCTGACTTATGACAAGCCTAACAGAGTCTGGCAAGATTTGTTCAGGCTGAGAGAGTGCAACTTGCCCAAGGTCACCCAGTGGGTTTCCATGGCTGAGCAGAGATTTGAATCCTAGTCTCGAGAATCATAGTCCAATGCTCAAACCACTGTATCCTGCTTAAGATGGAAATAGTAAAAAGACTCATTTTAAAAGGCAGAAAAAACACACACAATCAGAAAAGCCACCCTGGTTTAACATAAGCGAGTAGGGAAATTTATTCACTGAGAGGAGAGATGGAATGCTAAAAGAAATGGAAACCCTAAAAGGGGATTTTATTTTATTTTTTACAATATTTAGATTACATGGTGCAGCCTTTATCTTCACTCTCTTATTATAGCATCCACAACATGATGTCACTTATATATTTTTTATGGTTACAATTGTTGACTGCTTTTACTACCTTTTTTTTTTTTTTTACTGTCACATTGGCTTCAGATGCCTAATTTTATATTATTGCAATGATGTTCCATACTGTGTTCAAATAATCAATACAAGTCCAAGCGCTGTTCTATGGAGATCACATTATATGAGTTTAATAACGTACAATATGGGCTTTGATATATACACAGTGTGCGTGTGTGTGTATTTGCCAGGATTTCTCTCTCTCTCTCTCTCTCTCTTTCTTTAAATACAGAAATTCTTTGGAGCGGTGTTTATTCTTTCCATCAGCGCATTTTATAATATCAAAGCTTTTCCAGAGAACTGTAGGACCTACTGAGTTATGTTTGGGTCGTGTTTTGCTGGGTGCCCTTTAATACTGTAGCTTTAGAAATACAATTTTCAGCCTCCACTTATTAGAATATGATAAAGTATTCCTGGTCTATGTCCAGCTCCACTAATCTCCAGACTACACTTCATGAATTAAGCATGAAGATTTTAGTCAATGTGCTTTCAAAGACCAATGTTTAGGGAATCATGGATTTTCTACAAGTGGAGGGAGAAATCTATAATAGGAGGAACTGATTTTCAAACATCATATTTGTTGGAAGAAATGGCTACTTTCTGGCTTAGAAACAGAACACATTTCCTTATTAGAATAATGAAGAGTCGGTTCGAAATGTACTGTATACTTTTAACTGGGGGTGGGGGGAAGCCCAGTAACTACTTCATAGCGTATGCTAATGCTTCATAACAGTGGGTCCTTTCTTGTAGGCTTTCCTCCTCTACCAGTCAGTTACAAATTAAGTAAACCCTGACATGTTTAACCCACCAGTTACCTCTATTAATTACTGACCTTGCTGATAAGCTCATAAACCGTTTGCTCCCAGGGTCATCCCCAGCTGAAAGACACCATTAGGAGCAATCTCTCTCTCTCTCTCTCTCTCTCTCTTTTTTTTATAAGAGATAAAGAAATGTCCACGGATGGTGCCCAACATTTTTGACCATTATTGGCCCTATCCTTATAGGGTGAGATAATTCACTCATGCACCAGATTTCAGGGGGACAGAGAGCTGTGGCAAGACGCTGGAGAACAGAGCTCTTTGTGTCACCGAGGGTGCATCCACACTGCAGAAATAATCCTGTTTGACACCACTTTAACTGCCCAGGCTCAATGCTGTGGGATTCTGGGAATTGTGGTTTGTTGTGGCACCAGAGCAGTTTTTTTCATATCCGTGGGGTATGTGTGTCCAGAACTGATCCCTGCAGATACAAAGGTCCAACTGCATTTCTGTAACATAGATGCACCCTCGATGTAAACACGTCAATTAGATAATAGTTCTTGAAAGGGGGAGAAGAAGATACTTCTACTTGATTATTATGTTTTTATCACTCTCTTTTTTTCACAAAGTTGATGAAAGGATATACAGTATAATTATCCTCTCTGACTTTTATCATTTGAGATAGGTTCAGCTGAATGACCGTGAGTCATCCAGGGAGGTTTTCGAGGCTGAGTAGATATTTGACCATGGACCTCCTTTTCCAACCTGGTGCTTTCCACATTTTTTAGACTACAGGTCCCATCAGCTTCATCCAGCATGGTTAGTTGTCAGAGGTGTTGTTCAAAAATGACTAGAAGGCACCAGGTTAGGGAAGAGGGCAGGACTGCATTGCCCGAGCCATGGTTCCTTAGTTCCATTGTTTCTTACCCATTTTGAAATATAACCTTGATTTCAGATAACCTTTCTCTGTAATGTTGCACGATTGTGTAAGATACATTGGTTAGTTTCAGATTTAATTGAACTTTTTCTAAAAATGCATGATGTAGGTGAGAGCCAGAAAACGACTTGGGGGAGGGGGAAAAAAGGTTTGCCTCTTGATATGGTGCTGGGTATAAGTAAGTGGAAAAATCTATATTTTCACTTTTGAAAAGGAGTGAGTTGAGTTTCCAGTGTCAGGTTCTTCAGGGAAGGTGAAATGGGACTATAAAGCTTCATGACCCATGTCTGCACTGAATATACTGACAGAACTAAGCAAACATGAAGTCATCCTAATTACTGATGAGCAAAGGGACATTTTTCCACTGCATTCCTTTCCCCTTTTTATAAAAGGCAGGATGCTATTGTTGTAGCTCTGAGAGCCCCCAGGCTGCTCAGAAAACAGGCAAAAAATCAATAGCCCACTTGTTGAGGATAAGTGAATTAGCTTGTGTTGAATGTAACTGAGTACCTGAACACTTCACTGAGCAGCTTTGGTTTTGTGAGAAAAGAGAATTGTAAAGATTGTCTTGCCCTGGCTGGGACTGGTGCTGCTGATCTCTGATTAATCATGCCAAAGGAGGAGGAGTTGCCTATTTATCCTGGGTACTAATGTGTTATTTTCTTCACTTTCTCTGTGCATCTTCCTGTCCTTAGAATTATTTCTAGTTCAAGCCTTATTGTGGGCCTTCCTACACACCCCAGGGAGTGCAGAGAATGGGACAAAATGCAAATTAAACACTTCAATTTAGAAGCTTATCACATTAATTTTAAAACCGCCTTACCTGATCCGGTTTAAAATTTAAAGCAGGTGGCATCCTGATATTATCAGAAGGAGTTAGCTGCCAAAATCACCACCTAGGTCCATCCTGGGTCCATCCCTGCTCCCAGGGGCACTCAGCATGCCTCTTTTTGAAGCCAGGAGTTTTCTGGCTTAAGAAAATGGCTGCTGGAGTTCTCCTGGGAGCGGGGATGGACCCAGGCGCTGATTTCGGCTGCATGAATCACTGCATCCACATGCACATGCCACCATATAATAACAATAACAATAATATTATTTCTTATTTCTCATCCCCCTCTCAGTGGCATCACTAAGGGGTGCAGGATGTGTAGACTGCACCAGTTGACACCCTAAGGCAGGGGTAGGCAACCTTTCCCCTTTAAGGGCCGAGGGACTTCAGCTCCCAGAATCCCAGGAGCTATTGGCCAACATGGGACTATTGGCCAACATGGCTGAGGCTTCTGGAAGCTGAAGTCCCTCGGCCCTTAAAGGGGAAAGGTTGCCTACCCCTGCCCTAAGGGGAGATGACCCCACTGTTCCTCAAACACCTACCTTTTGGGAGAAATGGGCTGTGGCATCCATCTGCTTCCCTTTAAAATGCTTGAAGAGATGGTGGGAGTGAGATGAAGCTCAGTGGGAGGAGAAAGGAGAGACCCTAGAATTTTTTAAAATTAAAATTTCAAATGTCAACATTTTCATGTTTTATTTTTTATTTTTTTATTCTTTTAAAATTGCCTTTAAAAACATCACATTTTAACCAAATATTCACTATGTAAATGCAAATACATTTAGGTTGTGCATATGATATTGCAATTTGAAAGGGCAATTTTAATTTTGCTAGTTGTTTATGTCACAACTATTAGCATTATGTTCAGTGGTATATGGGAATTACGATCTATGAGTAACATTAGTGCAAAAAAGCATTACTAAGGAGTCTGTATCCCATGAAATGGGAGGAGATCAATGGGGGGGGGGTGACACCATGAGTTAACGCACCAGATGACACCAAGCCTAGTGATGCCACTCTCCCCATGAATCAAGGTGGGGAACATCAACAAATCAACATCAGTTAAAGCACATAATAATAATATGGGGTGCAGTGATCTGTGGGCCATCAAATCTGCAGATTGCTAGCCTACTAATAGGGCAGGCCCATTGTGAGCCATGGTTATTTGTTTGTTTACAATTAGGGTTTTCATGAGGGATGCTATCAAAAGGCTGTGAACACCTCAAAAGTGATTGATTATTCGCTTATCGACCTAATGGAGATAGAGCTTTCATAATGGCACCCAGTGTGATCATCGGCCAAAATATCCAGTGTAGTTCTAAGCTAGCGATCAGACTGCATAGCCCTTGTGGTCTCTTCAAACTCTATGATTTGATGAACATACTGTCCGGCTTCAAAGGAAATAGTAGCATCTATTCTATTCGGCTTTGATCAGACATCACATGGAATACTGTGACCAGCATTGGGCATCACAATTCAAGAAGGATATTGCCAAGCTGGAAAGTGTCCACAGAAGGACAACCAACATGATCAAAAGTCTGGTAACCAAGTCTTATGAAGAAGAACTTAGGAGTTAGGTATGTTTTGCTTGCAGAAGAGAAGACTAAGGGTGGCATGATAGCCATCTTTAAATATCTGAATGGATGTCATGCAGGAGATGAAGGCAACTTGTTTCCTTCTGCTCCAGAGACTAGAGCATGAATCAATGGATTCAAATGATAAAAAAAGAGATTCCATCTAAGCATTAGGAAGAACTTTTATACTGTAAGAGTTGTTCATCAGTGGAATAGGGAGGGTGGACTCACCTTTTTTGAAGGTCTTTAAACAGAGGTTAGATGTTTATAATGCAGTATTTCCTGCATGGCAGAGAGCTGGAATAGATGGCTCTTGCAGCCCCTTCCAACTTAAGATTTGATTTTTCTTTTCTATTGTACTGGACCAGAAGCAGTCTGGCAAGCTAATTAAATAAACAAAATGTAACACAAGCTAGAACATGTAGGTTCTCCTTCCAACAGTCTTAAGACCAAGTTGCAAAATGAAGCTTCCTTAAGAGGAAGATGAGTGCTTTGTTTGTCACTTACTGTTTTAGTCACATCCATTTTTATTCTACTGTGGACAGAGAACCCATGATGGTCATTTCCCATCCGTACACTTATTTTCCTTGTAAAAACTTCTCTGTGTATATGTGTGTGTGTCTGTGTGTGTGTGTGTGAGAGAGAGAGTAAAGCAGGATACTACTTTAACAGTGTCTTTTAAAAATGTATGTTGCATGTGTTTTGTGTTGACATCTCTTTACTTTTAAGTAGCTGTCCACACTTGCCTAAGAGTACATCCCATTGACCTCACTGGGGCTTACTTTTGAATAGAATTGCAGTGTTCATTCATCCATTCATTCCCTTTATTTATGTCCAGCCTTGCTCCATGAACCACAACTCAAAAAACTCAAAACAGCTTTTACTTTAAATCAGATACAATTTGGGTCAAAGCTTAGAAAAAGATGATGATGATGATGATGAAGATGAGTGTAATTAAACTCACCAATAAAATCAAAAAAAATTAATCCATTCAGCATGGCATTTGCATCTTTCTCTCTCCCTCTCTCTTCTTTCTCTCTTTCTTTCTTTTAAATGGTTAAACAACACGTGCAAGACCACAGTTTCTATCACTGGGGAATTCCATGGCCGAAGTATATTTTAATGACGAGTCTGTGTCTTCTAGTTAAGAAATCATGAGATACATAATATTTATGGACATTGTATGTATTTCAAATAGCTGCATTCGGAATTATTTTCCCCTCCCCATCCCTGCCCTCTTTCCGCTCTATATTTATTAAGGATGCAGATATAATATATGGGTTGAGTGATTAAATGCATCCTGTTGAGATCTGAAATGCAGTTCAATAATTGGAAAGTATGTATGTGTTTATGTGTGTTTCTCTATATATCTACAACACAGAGAACACACACACACACACACACACACACACGGTTTGTGCTTGTTCGTACCCATCCCCATTGTAGTTTTTTCTTTAATTTTTGGCATAAAGTATAAGACTCTCAAAGGAACAGTGATTACAAATAGCTGTATAAGACAAGTACATAAGAGGTAGCTTCATTCTGCAAAGCTCATTCACAATGTCATCATGCCCATGTCATGTCTCCTGGATGGTGGTTTTCGCATTTTTTAAAAGGAAACACCATGACCGATACTGCTGAATGAGTCAGTCATGGCTGTTTATTTTAAAACAGGTCACCCTATTACTATTTAAAATAAACATGAATGGATAAATTAATAGCCAAATAGCTCATTAAAGCAGGTGCATGGTTCCTACAAAAACAAACAAACAAACAAACAAAAACAATCCTGTTTAGTTTCACCATGTGGACATGTTAAAATGGATTTTTTTTTCCTTTGCTTAAGGAGCAATTAGCTTCCCACACGGCAAGGATATCTGGATCTCAAGAGATGTTACTTTTCTGTTGCTAAGAGAGGTTGAAATGTTATTTGTGTGTGTATATATGTTGTTTGTCTTCAAGTCGTTTCTGACTTATGGCAACCCTAAAGCAAACCTATAATGGGGGTTTTCTTGGCAAGATTTGTTCAGAGGAAGTTTGCCATAGCCTTCCCCTGAGGCTGAGAGTGTGTGGCTTGCCCAAAGTCATCCAGTGGGTTTTATGGCCAAGCTGGCAATTGAACCCTGGTCTCCAGTTGTTGTCCAACGCTAAAACCACTATACCATGCTGGCTCTCTTTTAGTGCTTTTTGTTTCAATAGCTCACATGGCCAATAACAGGATTGTCCTCTTTGTTATTTTGTTGTTATTTTGTTGTTATTTTGTTGTTATTTTGTTGTTTTGTTGTTGTTAGCTGCCTTCGCATTGATCTCGACCCATGGCGATCCTATGGATGAGACATCTCCAGGCCCTCCTGTCCTCTACTGCTCTGGCTAGCTCCTACAAACTCATATTCATGGTCTCTTTAATAAAGTCCATCCATCTGGCATATGGCCTTCCTCTCTTTCTACTTCCCTCCACCTTTCCTAACATTATTATCTTTTCCAATGATTCATGCCTTCTCATGATGTGTCCAAAGTACGACAGTCCAAGTCTTGTTATCTTGGCTTCTAGGGATATCTCTGGCTTGATCTGCTCTAGAACCCCTTTGTTTTTCCTTTTGGCTGTCCATGGGATCCTCAGCACTCTTCTCCAGCACCACATTCTCTTAAATGCATTGATTTTTCTCCTATCTTTTCTTGACTGTCAAGCTCTCATAGCTATACATGTTAAGAGGGAATACAATGGCTTGTATGATTCTAACTTTTGTGCTGAGTTGTATATCTTTGCATTTTAGAATCTTTTCTAGTTCTTTCATAGCCACCCTCTCCATTCTTAGTCTTCTTCTGATTTCTTGGCTATAGTCCCCATTCCAATCAATGTTTGATCCCAGATATGGGAACTCTTTTACTATTTCTATTTCCTCATTGTCTAGTTTGAATGTGTGTAAGTTCTCTGTGGTCATTATTTTTGTTTTCTTTATGTTCAATAGAGGAACAAAGGATGACAGGAGTGGCTTCTGCCTGCATTGAAATCCT